>CM060569.1:3992500-5486250 GCA_030625065.1 Alectoris magna
GCAGCAAAAATATGTTCTGCGATGTTGCTTGCAGCAGGGTGCCCCAGAGGGGTATTTACTACCATCACCTTCATCAGTACTGAGCACCACAAGCCCTGTCTAGGAGATACTTGGCACCTAGCACCACTGGTTTCATGAGCTGTCAGAGCATGTCTTACCCACTTTGGAGTATCAGTGAGGCACCAGTCACGGCATCAAGAGCTCTTGCGACCTGGGACCCAGCAATGGGCTCCAGCACGCTGCTGGATTCACCCATGCCTGCACAGAGCTGCTGGTGCCGACAAAACATACTGGCGACCAGGAACTGGTTCAGCAAATAGCCCCATTCACAAACTATCGAACTACAGTCCTCTAAAAAATATTTTTATTACATATATCATTCTGGTTTTCTTAAGGAAAAAAGGCATTTTTTTCCAAGTGAAAATCATAGGGGCTTTAAGGCAAAAAGCATGCTTTTTTTTGCTTGGCAGAGGGTGGAATATCATGGTCACGCTGGAAAACCACTGTGCTGGACTGATATTAGCCTGGATCCAATTAGAAACACTTTTCATTTTTAACCCAGGTGGAATTGCACAATTATAACAGCAACAGCCTGTGTTTGACAGGAAATGGAGAAAGTTGTTCTCGCTGAAGAAAGGAATAAAGGCCTGCTCAGTGCTCACAGAAATCTTGCACAAAATCTCCAGGCCGAGCACAGTCCCCAGCCTGAAGACCAAAAGTTGTTTTGTGCTTGATGGTGAGTACCCAGGAACATTTATCCCTTGTAAGAAAAGCCCACCCGTTCAGCAGTTTCCCTCCCAAGAACACAGCCTGTTTGCACCAACAGAAGGGCAATCCCAGTAGACTGTAACTCTCCCTCTTCTGACTTCCCCTCCGTCTACCAAAAATGGGTTCAGCCATGGTTGTGGTATAACACTGAGCTCAGGACAGCATACCCCAACCCTGTTTGCTCATGTGTGTCCTCACGTAGGCTTTGATGGTGCCAAAAGGTACGTGGCAATAGCTTGATTCAACAGATGCTCAAATTCCGCTAGGCTGAAATGAGGTGACATTTGTAATAAAATCAGAAGAGCCGGCAACACCATAAGATAAGGTTCTTTTGTCCACCCTCAAGTTCTTAGTTCCTATTTTTGCTATATCTTATCAAAGAAAAGAAATATAGTATACGAATTTTTCTGCATCAGAATCCTACCATTCCATGGGCAAGTCTGTCACAGGATTGGGTTTGCACAATTACAATTTACAGATAGCTACAACAGAAAATTATTAGCAACTTCATCATAAACAACAATTTGAACCAGGCTTTTATATATTAACAGTCAAGAGAAACAGATGGTTTCTCTTTAATTACTTGTTGCAAACTTTCTGTACTTTGACTGCCTTTTCCAGGTTGTATTCAGAAGCAAAACATCTACCAGAATACTGTGCCTTGTATTTGACGCAACCACGAGGACAGCAATCTTCCAAGAGAAAAGAAAGTGAAAAAGAATGGAAAAGATAACAAGAAAAATGAAAGCCTATCCCCAAAAGATAGGCAGACCCATATTAGAAATGCAAAAGGTTGAGATAACTTGGACAAATGCCCAAACTTCTGAGAGTTTAATCAAAACTAAACCAACCAATCCTCCTCCCCTTATGAGATTTGCCCAGCAACAATTATGATCAGTTTTAAAAACCACAAGTACTTAATAAAACTACAATATTATAAATCTTCTGCCACATGAAGCTAATAAAAATAAATAATAATAATAAATTTTAATGTTTCAGGCACCCAGGCCCAAAGGCACTAACCTGTATTTGTGCCTCAAGTCAATGATATAAATAGTTGTAGAAATACATGAATAAATGTAATTTTTGTAGAAGAGTATTTTTTCTTCATACCTGCCAGATTTTAGGCTGATTACATTCACTGCAGCTGGACTCAGAATGAGATGATTTAAGAGACTGTTCCATTTACATGTTCATCTGACATTATTAAATCTCTATTTGTTTCTACCACGGAGAATTCAGAAACATGCTCCAGAGGATGTGTTGTTGGCTGTACCATCCAGTTTTGTGTTAAATCTAACACAAAGTGTCCAGCCTGGGGCACCTCTAGCCAAGCAGCCCCAAGCATCTGTTGGACCTCATGAAGGCATTTGTTTTCCCAGCCCTGGAAGGGTTACTTTTCACTTCTCGCTGCCTCATCCCATCAACTTTACACGTTTCTTTAAATGCAAAGTATTTCGTAACACTGTGGTTGTCACCATCCCAAGCCCAGTGGGTGTATAACATTTCTACCTCACCTACGTGCTACAGAAAACATCCATTTTTAAGGGAAAGTGTTTGGTTTTGCTGGTCTTGTTTCAGTGGGAAGGGCAGTGCTGAAATATCAGTCATCACTTTGAAAAATTTGGAGATGATAGCTAGAATTCAATGCCACGACCCCACAGGCAGCACACTGTCCCTGAGCCCCAAACCCAAGCGCTTTTCTTACCTCTGTCCAAGAAAGATTTGCGTGCAGATCTTCCAGTGACTTTTGCCTCGTTAGGGATAAGTAAAAGCTTAAAAAACAATACTTAGATTGCGCCAGTTAATAAAAATAACACACTACGGAGTGAGTTGTGCATATTAATGATCAGGAAACACACTACTGTGTTTTTCACCCTCAGGAGCCGGGTCACAGCACCCCAGTGAAAGTGGCAGGTTGCACATTTTCACATAGTACCATTCATTTGTAAAAAGGGAAATCAGAAGGCAAAGACACATACCAAAAAAAACCCTATATTGGGAATATGTTGGAGCACTTTTAGAAATCACTAGAGCTGTTTTCACAATCCTTCCACTTGTAAGGCCAAATGCCTTAATTACCATGAGACCAGCTAGCTACAGAGGGCTTAGAAAGAGCCATAAAAACATGTTAGAGTGGCCTAAAATAGCTTTCCCTCCCCCTAAAAATAGAACAACAGGCAGAGAAAATACTTCTACTCCTTTGGAGGCAACTGGGACTGCGAGGATAGCGCCTGGGGGAGCAGCCCCAGCCCCAGCAGCATGGTGTTCACCAGGACCAGAGTATTCTGCCAAAAATGAGATGCTGTCCTGTATCAAAACCGATTCTAGCTTCTGCCGAGTCTGACCAGTCTTGGGTCTTGAGCCAGAACGATTTTTTTTTTGGAAGGAAATTCCACATTTGGGAGGGAAAGGATGAAGTAGTTATAAAAGGGTCAGCTTGCCAGATAGAAAAAAAGAGGCAGTTATATGAACAGAATGGAGGAAAGCATTTCCTGGGTCACTGAGTTTCGTCTGGAGCTACCTAAAGGAACTCATTCCCACATCTCCCTTCACCAAGAGACCAAGCTCTTGCAGCAGGCAGAAGCATGAGGATCACCCCAACACCACGTCCCCTCTGCGAAGGTTCAGCACTCAATGCAGCATCACTGAAATGTGAGTAACATCAGCATCGGATTCTGGTTGTTCTTTTTTTCTCTATTTTATTTTTTTTTTTCATTTCTTTTTAATTTTTTTTTTTTTTTTTTTTTTTTTCTTTTTTTTTCTCCAGCAACACCTCAGTAGCTCAAAGAGCTGGGGTAAGACCTGGAGGCAAACCAAGTTCCTTCCTGGTGGGGACCAACCTCCCGCTGCCGGGCTGGGATCGCACTGCTTCCATGAGAGGAGGACAGGATGGCCCCTGCAGAAAGCTGGGCTTCAGCACTGATCACTCATTGAAACTTGGCAAGTCCTCCATACTCCCTGCCTCGGTTTTGCGGTCTGAGGAGTATGAACATTACTGTTTACCCCTCTTTGTAAAGGGCTCTGTCATCTGCACTGTACACACCCACTGGGACATTCCTGACATTAATTTCTGCTTCATAACAGATTATGTGATTGTTATTAGCCTTCCAGCTTTCAGTACTGAAGGGTCAGATCCATCTCAGTCCAGCAGATGAAGCTCTGCTGACTTCACTTAAGCTGCAGCCGCTCACTCCAGGACTGGATTTAGTCCTGGGCATTTTTCAATTTAAAATACACTGGCAATGCAAAGCCACCACCGTTTCTTCCAGGGGTGGTCTGATTTCATTTACAAGTATTTGTGCTGGCAAGTCCTACATAATGCTCAGATGCAATTGTGCTTGAGTATTAAATATAATGGGTTAGATGTTATGAATAGGAAAATAAGATAACTCGGTAAAGGAGCTTTGACAGCAAGAGTGAAAGAATGAAGATTCAACTTAAGCTGTTGAAAGCCTAACAAGATAAAGACAGGCAGGGGAGAGTTCCCTTAAATGTGATGAAAATAAGGCCTGAAGGGGTGGAATGATAGAGAGGCTGAGGAGTACATGCTTCAAGACAGAAGATGAATGTGCCCAACATGACAGTAACATGTAGCTAAATTAATCAAAGTACCTACAGCACTAAATACAGCCAAACTATATTGATTCATGCAGAAATCTAACAACAGCAGACACGAGATTCACAAAGGGATGCATCTTTTCTATCTAAATTAATTTTTCATATTTTTGCTTATGGTATTTTATCATTCTGTGTTACCAGAAATGATATAAACCTCCCCTCTTCATTTTATATGCCTAACGTGTTCTTCGGTGTTGAGAACCCACATTCTCACAGCACACACTATTACATCTGCCCGTTAAAGACATTGCGGCATACACAATATACCCAGAAGCTAAACTACCAGGAAAAGTTTTCTAGAAAGCACGGCAGCTCACGACCATTTGACAAAAACAAACTGTTACAACTACTACTATTTCACCTTCAGAGTATAATCTGAAGTTAATTCCATTTCCATGATTCGTGCTGGATTTACAGCTGTTGTTGAGCCCCCTGTTTGGGCCGAGGCACAGCCCATGCTGCCCGGTACCACAGCTTTTCAGGGACTACTCCAGGATCTTCCCCATCCCCTCAGCCCTTGCACAGATTGCAAATTTGTCTGCCAGACCCTCCCAGCTGCCAGTAGTAAACTGGTTGATAGTATAGTGGGGGTTGCTGCTCCCCCAGCTTCGGTGCTGTTCGGCAGCTGCCTGTCTTGCTCCAAAAGTAAGCTCCCAGACAAGGCAGCTGCTAGAGATTCAACTAAGTTTGTACAGGGTCACTGATATCGTTTTCACTGAGCACCATTTTTGGAGTCATTTGAGTTGGGAGCAGAATTTGGCCTCGCTGACTCAAACAAGCATCCTGAGCTGCCAGCCCACAGAAGGGAGAGCAAAACTGTGCCCTTGGGAGGAAGATCTCTCCCCAGAGATGTATGAAAGGGATGCATCCATCCTCACACCCTCAGCACCTTCTGCATTTAGAAACTTCTGGATGCTAATGCGACTTTTGTCTGCAAGAGATTAGTCAAGAGAATGTGAAGTAAGCCAGAAAGGAGGAGCCAGCCTTGCTATTAGGTAGACTGAGGGGGCCGACTTGCACCTCGCTCTGCTGTCAGAAACAGATTGATAATTTGTTTCCTCTTGGCTCACAGACGTCTATTAGGGCACAGTGGGCAGCAAACCCAGTACAAATAGCACCAAGCCACTAATGTGCATTTTATTTGATCAGAAGTAGGATTACGACTCAAAGAGAGTGAGAAAGAAGGGCATTGCCTGGCACTAATACTCCCTCTATTGGAAAAAGAGTATCTTCCTAGGAATGTGCAGTGTGTTCCTTAAAACAATGCAAAATAAAGTGATTAGCACTCCAGCAATGGGAATTTACTAATTTACTGGAAAAGTGGCTGGGCAGCTGGGGCATTCTTTCCCATTTTGGAGAGAACAAGAAAAAGTACTTCACTACAAAAGTAACTCTTCTTAAAATGCCACCATTTTAGTTTGACGTGTTGACTTTTGACAAACAGGGTCCATTACCCAAAAATTCAACCCCTTTACTGCTCCATGCATAACCCCCGTTATCCTCCAGCTGCACGTTGGCATGGCACATACACAGCAGCTCCACATACCACAAACATAAGTAGCTCCCACAGCTACCAAACATGCAGTTTTCTAAACAGAGCTACTTCTTGAGCCTTATGCTACTCCAACAGAAAACAAGGCTACAACGGCATGGCACAAACACACTCTTCATCTGACATCATTTCCATGTAATACACAAAACAAGTCAGAAAGCGTTGCCACGGTTTTAAATCCCATAGGAAGAAACAAAAGTGAGAATACAGTTCTAGATCTCTTCAATTTGTCTGCCTTTTTTTTTTTTTTCTCCCTCCCCCCCCCCCCCCCATAACTGAATGGAGAATACATTTTTTCCTGGCTGGGTTTTGTGGCACAACCACCCAGAATATGCCCTGGGGATGAGACAGGGACCAGGGGCTGGACTCAGCTCCAGCCTCCCTTGCAGACAAACTAGGATGAGACCTCTAAGCGTAGAAGTTCTAATACTGGTCCACCTATACCAGATAGAGAATTTGGAGAAAAACACATTTCAGGCGTAAATCAAGAAATTTCCCCAGAATCCAAGAGAAATGTGGATTTACATCTTCTGAAGATTTACGTTCTGCAGGAAGGTGGGGAGGGAAGGGCAGCCAGGATCTCAGTAAACTCCCAAAACAAGTAATCACCACTTCCCACCAGTACTGGGAAGGCTTCAGAACGTGCTCTGGCTCTTGGATGCAAGTAGCAGTAAAAGCCAACTCTGCACATTTAACATGAGTTTAACAGCTTTAAGCCTGTTTCCCTAAATTATGTAAGGATGCATAACTGGAAGAACAAGAGATTAGCACATGCTGCTCACTGGAGGAGAGATATCCACAAAGCAGAAGTATTAAGCAGGGATTTACTAACTGTAAGCTGCAGCCAAAAAAAATTCCATCTGCAGTTATATTACAGCTTCCTGGGATGGCCCAGGGCACTCTCAGACCCTTTGGTACATCAACCACAGTGGACAGAGGAGTGGAGAAATGTAATTGTGGGGAGAATGCTGAACCAGAAGCATATTAAAGCAACACTCGTTCAGAAAGTGATTTGGTAATATGCAACAGGTTTGTGAAGAAAGGATACAAAACAAAAACTTATCAGAAAATAGGATGGCAAAACACTTTGGAAGGTTTTTGTCAATTTTTTATGTATCGAAGAAAAATCAAGGTGCATCGGAGCATACGGAGGATATTAGAGCTTTTCTTAAGGACATTTTCTTCTTTATCGTTATAGTAATTTTTGCCTCAGTTCCCTTTCAGCCCCTCATGGAGCCTTGCCGTGCTCAGAGCACGAGATGTGACACCAACATGGGACAAGGCAGAGAAGATGAAAGTTAACTTGATCACACTTTTCTGTTTTTTTTCGGGTGAATATATATATTTTCTTTCGCTCCAGGCCTCACATAAAGCAGCAGTGCTACTATTGGTTTGTTCTCAGACTCCAAAATAAACACACATTCAGATGACTTATTCTCATATTTCCAGCTACAAGAGAGGCATCCAAGGTTTTGCTTCTTCTGCCTTGGATGTGCTTGCCTCTGTTGATTCAGAAGCAGACTAATGTATAGGACCTTAAATTCTGTATGACTCCATGTAATGTAATGAACACCGCCAGACCTTAAATTTCCTGTATCTCATGGGTGCTTTTTATTGCGCTATTTGGCGAACATCCAAGAAAAAAAAAAAATTGCTGCGAGGAAAAAAATAAAATAATGAAAAGCACATCGCTACTGAATTTTCCAACAATATCACAGGAATGTGATCCCCCCCTTAATATACATACTGATGATCTATTTGGAATTTTTATCCGCAGTTATGAAGAGAAAGAAAATGTTATTCCCTCGGAGGCCAATTTTCATCTTGCTCTGGAATTCTCATTCCAGCCTCTCAGAGAACACTTTGCCTTCTCTAGATATTAACTACTATTTGTCTCTGGCTCGAGGCTCACGTCTGTTGCTGCGTGAGCTACATGGAAACAAATTCCTAATCATATTTCTGACAAGAGCCCTCACAATCTTGTTGGCTGCAGTCATCCCATTTCCAGTATTTTGCTAGTAAAACCATAGGAAAGCTTTAGTCTCCTCTTACCGAGCATGTGTAACTCCCATTAACAGGAGTCACCATATGTGTGCAGATCAAGCACAGAGCAGATCGTCTAAGAAAAATGGCTGCCTCAGCTTGCTTTCAGCTTCCAGCACGCCAATAGACACCAAGGGTTTGCAGCGAGGAGGGCTGCTTGGAACACAGGTCCAGGTCCTCCCCTTCCAATGGTATGGATCAGGATGCACTCCGCAGTCAGGCTGAGGATCCATTGGTACATGAGTGCAAGAGAGGCAAAGCGGGCACTGCCCAGTTCTGCAAGTTCCTCCGTATGTTGAATTGGATGTTAGAGATTTCCAAGATCAAGCCACAGTTATGATCTTAACATTTTTGCCAGTGTCTTTCAACCTACATTTTTGGGAATCCTGTTGTGAAGTTATTAGATAGATCACTAGATCTGATCAGTAGCATGTTGCAGGTGACAAGTCGGGTAACAGGCAAAGTTACCAGGGTATGGGCATCTTCTGGTGTAGAACAAGCCACTAGCAGCAACTGCTCATGGAAGACTACTGCTTTCAAGTGTGTATGCACACGGGATGTAACCGCTACTTCAGATTAGGAGGGAATAGAAGTAAGGCGCTGGGTGGGAGCAGGTGCTGGTTTGGGGAGTTCCTGGGGATGCTTGCACCCCACCTCTCATCCCAGGAACCACAGGAAAAGCTGTGAACTAAGTGCTGTCTTGCTGAAATGAAAAGGAAAATTTACAGGTGATGGGATTTGGGTGCATATCTCCAGTAATTCCACCTGTAAGGGTGTTGTACTCTGTATCCTGTTAGCCACACAATCTTCATAAATATTCAGGATTTGAGCCTTCAGTCCCTTCTATCCTTTCTCCCCAGCATGACTCCAGTTCGTTTCAGCATCTCAGAGATACTGTCTTCATCTGAGCACTCCCAACCCGTCTCCAGAAGAAACCCCAGCATGTTGTACATTAGGAAAGCAAAAGAGAGCTACAACAAATCACTTCAACTGATTATTTGAGGGAAAGCAAATGGGAAATGCAACTTTCTCCACATTCCTTCAATGCAGACGAACACTGCATTGGTGACGTTTCAGCCTGTGGAAAGTATTACTGTAATGGGTTGCATACTGCTCAGAACAAAGCACATATTTATCTTCAAATTTGGAACCACTAGGGAGGAGTATGCTGGACAGTGAACCAAAACAGTCCATGATCCTTAACAAACCTGTCAGAATTTGCCCCATACAGCAGAATAGTTTCCTAAAAAGAGACTTAAGCTTTCAAGCATCTTAAGTATTTTCTCTCAAATACTGTGTATGCATATAGTCCAAATTCCTGCTCAGCATATCCTTATTCAGCCTCTATATTTTCCTACTCTCCATCTCCTTTCCCCTCCCAACTCCTGCATATGACTTCAGTCTTGAACTCTGCAGACCAAAGTTTTTTCAGTGCAGGTTTTGCCCAGGTCACAGCGCATGAAGAGACTCTTGGTGCAGATTTCCAAGCGTTCAGTTTGCAGTGCTCGGAGAGAAGCCATTGTCTGTGAAGGGCCTCATTCACCGGTTACAGAGTCTTCTTGGAAAATGATAGCCCAAATATTATGCACCAGCTCA
Source organism: Alectoris magna (assembly GCA_030625065.1). Classification (NCBI taxonomy): domain Eukaryota; kingdom Metazoa; phylum Chordata; class Aves; order Galliformes; family Phasianidae; genus Alectoris; species Alectoris magna. The sequence continues at coordinate 4,002,081 of CM060569.1, forward strand.
GGGTTTAAGTGGGCACTTGAAAATTTTACCCCAAAATTTTAGGAACCTGGTTTTTATCTCGTTTTTGTTTTATTTGTCTTTTGAGCAATACAAATCTGACTCTGCCTCCAATGAGATCAGCACTACGTTTCTCTCCTATGGCAATGACTGAGAGAGCAAAGGTTTAGCGGCCCAAAGGAAAAGGTCTGCCTGCATCCTAGCATGCCTACAGTCATTTGGGTAATTAAGGCCTGTGTGTAATGAAGAAGTACATAAATCAATAATGTAAGGAAGTTTAAGCACAGATATTTTTGCTTCAGCTAAGTGCCGTTTTAGTTTTATGCACTATTCATCACACTGAAGACACCTACTTCTCAGAACATCTGCAGTTTGTCTGTTACTTGCGGCCCGTGGCTTTGTTCAGCTATGCAGATATGCGCAATCCAGACATGCACAGCAAAACACAGAGCCAAATCCTTAATCTGCTCTTGAGATATCAGAGTACTACAGCTGCCGACTTCTTCCAAAAAATCAGAGCAGCTGAGACAAAACTTCATCTGCAACTCATATATCAAAAAGAATACCAGGGAAACAGTTTAAAAGTCAAATGTAAAGCCCACAGTTGGCGTAAATCAGAACAGCACCTCTTAGCCAGTTGCAGCTACTCCAAACAGCAGAGCAGAGATCCACCCCAATAGCGGTATTATGGATCTTTTCTTTAGAACACACATTCGTCTATACAAAACATATTCAACACTACATCCTCTAGGATTATCACAGAGCCATAAGCAACCGCAACAATTACAGTTTCTATTTAAGAGATGCAAATCAATATTAATTAAAATTAGACAACTGTTTGTGATGTAAAGGGCCCTTGTACTCAAAGGGCATACTGGCCATTAAATATATTAAGACTTATTACTTAAAAGATTTTAGACAAAGTCAATGCATTTGTGTGTCCTGAGGGACAGTTCAATGCCTCTGTATGTTGTACAGCATTTAACTATAGGTGCCACAATCAAAGGCAAACACAATTAAGTATCAAACGGTTAAATGTTATGTGTCACTCTCTAAAGAATCTATATTGAAATGCTTAATTAAACTTTTTTTTTTTTTTAAGGAAAAAAAAAAAGAAAAAAGAATTCCATAGCATGAGTTCGAACCAAAACAAGTGCTTATTTGATTCATATTAAATAACCTGCATATTAAGTTGCTTGTGCTTCTCCTGTTCATTATCATGAAGGCAGCATTTGCATTTCTTGATAGACTATTCCCGTTTCCTTCCCCTTTTTTTCTTGTCTTACATCAGTCAGTGGAAAGAGTGCCACCACAGGCCATCATTAACCTTCCAAATCTGCCTCAAAACAAATAGTACAAGAGCTCACTAATTTGAAGATCAAAAAGCCACTTGTCCATTATATAATTGGAATGAAAGGCAAAATGTTGCAGTTCTGAAGAGCACAGTAATTACTAGCTGTTAATTGCTCTCTCGTGGTGGCTCACTTTTAATTAAAAAGAACAGCTCGTCGCAGGCCGATAAGCAATGGTGGAGACCACTGGTTTAATCAACAAAGCAGAAAAATTTGTTTCTGCCGCAGCCAACAACAGCTTGAGAAATCTTCAGATGTCCAATTGAGATTAAAAACTGTCTATTTAGTGCAGTCAGATTTTATTTTAACCAAGGAAATGACTATTTGAAGTCTTCCAATGTGAGTGTCCCCACCACATCCCCGCTGGTGCTGCAGGGACTAATCACTGGCTTGTGGTTGTGATCATTCAAGTAAAGAAATTTAGCTACTTTCCTCTTGACTCCATCATTCTTGGGTAATTGGCCTGTCTGAGGTGAGCACTTTTTTTTTTTTTAAGAAAGAGCTTTAAAGTATGGAAGGCCCACAGACTGTGCATTTAATTACTGTTCATATTTCATGCAGTCAAACAGAATTTCATTTAAAAAGAAAATGATTTACCTACCTAAAGAAAAAAAAAAAAACACCACCTTATATCCACTGCTTTGGGTATTTTGTTCCTTTTCCTTCAGCAACTGTATTTACATGCCAAAAATGTATTCAAACATCAAAGTTAATTCTTTCAAAGGTTTCTGTCTTTAACTCTTTCATCTAATGACAGGTGTCTTTAAGGAATGTCCCACTATGTGTCGTGAAAATCGTTCTTTAGAGAAGCAGATTAGCTAAGCTAAGTGGAACCATTTTGCCCTGGTTTGTCCCGTCTCCCTCCAGCCACAAAGAGCTCACTTCTGCTAGTGGCTCACACTCGTCCTTTCCTCTTTTGGCCTCTCCAGCTCCCAAAGGCACTGTACTCAGATACTCAGTCCTTTGCTTTCTTGTATTTATTTATTTCTTCTGAGTGAAGGCTCTGCTTCCCATTGAGCACTACACAGACGAGTTGTGCGTGTACATAAAACTGACCCCAGTCAACCTCACACTGCTACACACCCCATCTTGCTTGCACTGAGATAGGGATGTCTACATACCATCTAATGTAGGAAAAAGTTGTTTCTATTGAACAGGTTCCAGACTCCTTATTCTCATCTACCTTATTCCCATTAACATCTGGAAACAGATGCTGCTATCTACAGCTGTAAGCAGCTTTGGAATATCAGTCAGCTTTGGTTTGAACTTTGAGACATATTTCTTTGCTGAGTAAGCTGCAACTTTTACTGCTGCCAAAGAATATTTTTCTATTTTTCCTCGCATATTGAGGAAAAATATAGTCATTCATTTTTCTTCTTATGCATAAACACATATAAATGTGTATATATGAAAATATGTATATGTATGTATATATATATATATATATATACAGTCTCTTTGTAGGCTACCAGAAATCAAAGCAGGAGAAAACAAAAGGTGAACTCCCTCTCGCCTGGAAACAGGTGGACTTTTGGCTAGAGTTGCCTTTACTTTCAAAGCTTACTTCTTGTGGAGACACGGAAAGGTAGTAACCAATTGCTGGAGCCATACTTTCTCCTAGTTCCATGAGAAGACACCAACATTTGGATGTACAGCCACTCTCCACAGATGTTTACCTTCTCATCTCCCAGCCAGCACAAGGAGGCTCTGGGCTGGGGGCATCAGGAACCAGCCCCCATTACTCACTGTTTCTCAGAGCAAAGAAAAAGAAGAATTCAACCACTGACTTCAGTAGCAGTGAGATCCACCTACTTCATTCTTAAATTACAGAGTTTAAAGTGTTCTGTGGCTGCTCGGGGCTTGGATGCTGGGAAAGATGCTACCTTTGTAAACTGCCATGATGTATTTGTCTACAAAGACATAATTTGCCATACGACTTTTCATATATTCACTGATGTATATTCACATGCACCTGTTTATTTTTCATATAAAAACAGCAGTTTTGAAATTACCAGTGAATGAGGAATCTAGCAAGTTACATCAAACTCTAGGTGAATAAACCTATTCGTGGGATCAGTACAATCCTTCTGCTGATTTAATTTAAAACCTGCAAGGAAAACATATCGTACCATTTTTGGGAACACACCCTGTGCTCAAAACTGCCTTTAAAGAAGTGAGCACGCAGCCCTTTGTCTTAAACCAATGTAGGGCCATGAGGTTAATAGGACAGATTTCTGTCAGTTTGTAAGGATGAGAAATAAAAGATATATACTTTGAAGCATACTTGCTTGTTTTAGATAACGAAATATATATAACAATTTTAGAGTCAACTTTTTCCTGAGTGTTGGAGAAGCAATGTAAAAACGAAACAGAATATTCAGGTTCAGCCTTGCTTTTAGCCAGCTCAGCTCTCAGTTAGTTGTGCACTGGTTTAGGGCTACAAAGATGCACTGGAAAACTGGAAAAAATAAAATTTAAATTAAAAATAAACCTTTTTGTTATGAGTTATAGTTCTTTTGTGTGTGTACACGAATCTGCATATGCACACAATGGATATATATGTACATGGAGATATAGTTACATATGCACTTTTTTGTGTATATGTGTGTATATATGTATAAATAAGCTTTCCAAACTCCATCCAGCCACACGCTGGGGCTGAGCTGCAGCTCTCCTGCCCCTCAGCACACTGGGGCTATCTGCACCTCCTGCCCACTCATCTTCCTGCACTGACCACACCAACCCGCTCCAGCCTTGCCTAGCGATAAGCCCTTGGCCTCTCGCGTTCGCCTGGCCGATAAGGTGAGCTGCAAATACATCTTATTTTTGTGTTGTTTGTTTTTCCTTCCCCCCTTTTCCTGCTCCCATTTTCGGTCAGCACCTGTCACCACAGCCCTGACTCTCGCGGCTCTCTCCCGAGGGCCGGCGGTTTATCGGAGGAAACACTCGCGCTCGCAGGGATGGCCTCCGCACCGCGGCCGATTAATCCGAGTTGAGTGCACTTCCTTCGGCCAGGGGACACCAATTACCGCGAAGGCACCGGCAGCACAATGCAGGCGAACATCTGACAGCCCGGGTCCTGCCAGCTCCGCATTGTCCTCCCATCAGGCACTGTCAGTTCCCAGCCTTAATTACATCCTGTTTACAAACACTCGGCCGGACTTCAGATGGAGCCTTAACAAAGGTTGACAAAGGTCAGGGCCACGTCACGGGATGTTATCTGTCTGTGTGCTTGGGCAGATAAACTAGGGGGCTGATTTCGGAGATAGCACGGGGAACGCGCCGGGGCCATGAGAATGTTGGAGGTGTTGAGGTTGGAGGTGTTGGGGTCGGAGGTGTAGAGGTCCCAGCACTAGGCTGGCTTGAACCATTCATGTGCAGAGCTGCCTTATTTTGTTATTCTTTAACCAACCAGCTAAGAACATTCCATAAATCATTTTCCCACTTCTTTCTTCTTCTAGAGATAGAGGAAAATAATATTCACTGCAACCTGTTGATGTTCAGTGTGAACAAAAACCCAAAAAGGAAAAAAAAATATAGGAAGCATTTGAAATTTACAGCTGGGTTTCCTTGCATGGGAACGAGGAAACCAGGCACCTCTGTAAGCCAAGACTCCAGTATCGTCTTTCTCCATCTTAAGATAGATGAGCACTGACATGAACTGAATCTCATCCAAAACTTAAGGTATAGGAGTACTTATAGGAGGAGCGGAGCAGCTGGATCAATCTAAACACTTGATATATCAAAGCCGTTAACTTAGGAGCTTGTCACCCAGACCCATCTCTTTGTATCTAGTCAGTTATTCACACATCATGATTCACGAACCCCAACTGCACAGGACCACACAGCAATAGCCAATGAAATTGAAAACCCAGTTTGTTGCCATATCACCGCTCTCTGAGGAAATACTGGAATAATTACATGGTCACAGTCAGTAAAAGGGGACTGGAGTCATAGCATCATGCTTCTGCAGAGCTGTGCAATGGATAGCAGAGGCTGTGTCAGTGGTTCTGAGCTAATGGCATCAGGGCCCATCCACGATCGTCAGGATGAACTAGCAAATATTTCTGATGGTGGATAAGAATGCACCTGCCTGCCCATAAAGGAAAGGGACTTACATGTTTCATTACTTGAAACAAACAAACAAACAAACAAAAACCTTGGATTTTAGGGTCAGATTTTGATTGGTTTTGTGAGAAATGTAAATACCAAACAACGGTAGCATTTACTCTGACCATGACCACGGCTTCCCAGGAATCATCTTACAACTATGAATACTGTCAAATATATTCGTTATCCAAAGTACCACTTAAATTTAAGCCTTTATTTTCATAAATAAATGGCAAAGCTAAGGACAAGAGGATATCTCTTATTTATGTATCAATTGCTAACAACCCAGTAAAAAATTGATATCACACTTGAAAGAGTTTACAGACAGGGGCTGAATGCTATAGAAAAGCAAATCCACAGTCCAGCACTAAGTCAGTACAATTACACTTAGCTAATCCAAACAATTACACTCAGTGAAAGGAAATTTAAAATTACATTCTATCAAGAAAAGGAGTGGAAAGGATGACTTGCTGGAAAGGTTTAAAATATTTGACAATCCAAAGTGTAGAAAAGTTGAAGGTTTAAATAAAGTCTGCAAGCTCACTGCTGATTACATACACTCAGAAATATTCCTGGCTGGTCCTGAGCATTTCTGCTGTGCCTGCGCTGAGCTATTCTTACAAAGAGGTGGAGCATGGTGACCCTTGGGTACAGAAGGAAACTTCAGCCACCCCGTCAGAGTGGGTACAGTTCAAGCCCCCAGTTACAAATCAGTCAGTAACAGAATGAAGTGGGCACTGGATGAGTTTCTTTTTTTCCAAAAATATGGAGGTTTTTTGTCAGAAAAATAAGGGGAATAAAAGAATGAAGGCTGATTTTTGGAGAATTGCATTCCCCTCCAGCCAGTGGCTTTGCCTTCCCCAGAAAACTGGGCTGTGCTGCTGCAGGAGAGCCTCACCAAGGCAATCAGACGCAGCTCTGCAGTTCATAGAGCAGGCTCTTCCTCACTCGGCTTCATGACTTGTCGGCCTCGGTATCCCTCTTGCTCCAGACAACGTGCCAGTCAGCTGCTGTTACTGCAAAGCTGGGCTGAATACTTCTTAATTAGCCCAATTCCCTATGGCTTGGCCTAGTTTTCTACTGAGGAACAGCCTTGGGAGCTGTGTAGCCCTGTATCTGGGAAAATCTGATCCTTAACACACAAACTCAGTTCAGCACATCCTATTTTCTCTAACACTGCCCAGCAGGCTCAATTGTATTTGTGCTGGAGTACCATCCTGCCCAAGAGCCAGCTGCAGCACACTGGGTGCAGAGCTGGAGGTCCTGTGCACTGCGCACCTCCGTGCCCACTGGTGGCACAAGGACAGAGCTTGTCCTTGAACCCAAGGCTTATCACCTCTGTGCACCAAACACAAGACAGAACACAAATAAAACTGATCACATACATTGTATTTATTTGCTCAAATTCACAGGCTTTTCATGCATGTAAACCTTCTGCTGTTGCATTGGTTGTGCAGCACATTATTGGTTTCATTTGAGTTTACCCTAACTTAAACCAGAAAGAACTCTACCCTCTTTTTTTATTATTTTTATTACATCACCATACCCTCTATTTTCCAGCATTCTGTTCTCCCTTTTTGTATTTTTTTGTCCTTTAAAGTCTGCCTAACATTTTATGGACATCTTCCTTGCAGCTTCCAGAAGGGTGCTCCATCTTAAACTCGACAGCAAGGCTGACAGATGGGCTTGATAGTTTTCTTCTTTTGCAAGTAATAAAAAAGGGAACATTACACTTCACGCGAAACCAGAGCACTGCCTCAAAACAACAGTGTTTGCTTGGCTATAAAAATAGTTACTGTTCTGCCAGGCCCAGAATCAAAGCATTTGTATTAATGTGTTTCCTCTTTTAATAAATAAATCCAATATTTTAAATTTTCATCCGCTTTATATTGCTGTTGTTGTAAGTATTATTTTCCTCTATGTCCTTTGAATTGTACAGCTGTATCTACCCTGCTAGGCACGCTTCTCAGCAGCTTACCAAGGTACTCTAACAGTTACATCGTTATTTGTGTTTCCTAATGAGGCTAATGAGGCTGCAGGGTGCTAAACCTGGGATTGGCTGCGACATCTCAGACAAACTGCCTTCCTCCAGCATGCCATTTCCTTAATACAAGCCCATCTCCTGAAGGCGTATCAGCTTGGACAGCATTTTTTAGGTGAGAGCCTCAAAAATCCTTGACTCTCAGTTCTTTCCAATCAAAGCTTGAACAGAAAATCACACATAGCACAGGCACCGTCATCGCCACAGAAGTCTGCAAAGTTTTGTGTTGTTCCAATGCAGAACAGACCAAAGTTTAAATCGTGGAACTTCTCTAAAAATAAAACCACCATCCTCCATCTGACAACAGATAATCCCTTTTTAATCAGAGAGCTAAACCTGTCAGTGCCATGGCCTTTACCAGTCACGCCATAGGTCCTGAAAACATGAAGGATGGAGACAACCAAAGGGTTTGTTTTTTCACAGTTGGATACTGGAAGCACACACTTATATTTTTGGTTGACTTTTTCATTTAGGTCCAGACATAAAGATTAAACAGAGCAAACACCTCATCCACACTTCCCACATCCTGCACACATGAAGGACAGGCGGGTCAGTGCCATCTCTTCACAGTTCTAGTCTGCTCCCACTGCCCCACCAGAAGGTGGGGGACAAGAGTTGCCCCAACACAGCTGTGGCTGAGGGCAAAATGAATGACAAAACATCACAGTGGATGTCTCCTCTTTTAGAGAACACGTTGAATTGCCCTCATGCTGAGGAACGCAGCAAGGCAACAGCTGGATGAGGGCTTTCACATTTGGTTGTGATCACCAATTATCCTACAAATTAAAATAAAATGTAAAAGAGACTCTGTTTATGCACAACCAGTGGAGTGGTACCTTTGTAAAAAGTGGGGGAAAAAAGGGGTAATTCCTCCTCCCTTTCTGTTGAGGACACCCTGCAAAGCACTGCATTGCTCCTGTTGGAGCCCATTTTTCAGCAGAGACGGTTCCCTTCCCCACCTGCCCAGGAGCCGCCTCCTCTGCACGGGAGGGAGCCCCGAAGCTCCCGTTTGAGGGAAGCAGTGTTCATACACTGGGGTTGAAATATGGAAGGCGAGGGTGACTCAGGGGTACGCTGTGTTGCGAAGGACATGATAACATAGCACAATTGCAACCCCAAAACTATCACCGGAGGATGACATTGGAGATAAGAAAGTACAGTATTACCGGGCTGCGTTAGTGTAGTAGGAAATCGATTCGGGCAGACAAGCTAAATTTATTTACTTTATTGATTTTAAATTTTACATGAACTGCAGTATAAGTAAATCTTTCATGGTAATTCCAAATCTTGAAACCTATTGTAAATAACTAAAAAAATGTCCAATGTTCAAAATAACCATTGCTTTGTACTGAAAGTGCATTATTCTTAAAGCCCAGGACAAAATATTTTGTAATGAATACCCTAAATCTACCTTGGCAGTCAGTGTTGATATTTTTGCTAAAATAAGAGCCTGCTTTTGGTGTACCTGATGATTCAATAAAGCATATTTTTTTTTTTTTAAGGGGAGGGAGGAAAGGAAGAAGGGAAATTTTTCCTCTTGTATGAAATGAAGCAGCACACAGGTTTTGTCCTCATGTCTGATGGAGGAAAGCAGCTGAATGGCCACACTGCAGGTAGAGCTCCATGCACAGAGCTACCAGCACTGCAAAGAGGAGTGCCGGAGGGGCAGGGAACACCTGACCCAGATAAGGACCAGTCCTGGCTCTGGAGAGAAAACAGGTGACAAGAAATGCACGGAGACAACATCTCCTTGCCTTGCTCGCACAAGAAGTCCAAGTCCAGAAGCCCTCGGAGGCTGGAGGGGAAAGGTTTACTTGGAATGCTCCCTCTCCCAAAGCAGGGGTCACACCGACCTTCTCAAAGCAACTCATGCACCGCTATCTTCATACTCCTGGTACTTTTGTAAAATCAAATCCCAGGAACACTTCCTAGCTGTTCCAGGCAGCTGAGCTGGAAGAGACAGATTTGGGGCTGTACTCACTGCCAGACACGTTCCGACTGTGCAGAAATGGGGAATCTTACAGAGATCTACAACAGACAAAACTCCCTCCCAAAATTAGAAGCACCTTCTGTTTGTCACACTTGTTGCAGAGCAGTGGGTATTCAGCCCCAGCACTACATCCCAGACAGACAAGAATACCTGTGAGTACAGACTGCTCCCTCATCATTTACCAACAGGAAAAAATACAGCGATGCTGACAAAAGCACTCATCCAGTGAAGTTTTGTTCCCCTGGGGTCTTTTTTTTCGCCTCGTTGTTGTTTTCTAAACTAATCCATATTACCTGTGCCTTTTGATTTCATTATGTTAGATGCTATTAATCTGGATATATGATTTCAACAGTGAAGAGATGGAATTTGTCATCAACAAAAGGAAAACATTATTTTTAAAGGAGTGAAAGATTAATGTTCCACCACGGACTACTTAAACCCTCTACAGCAACAGCACTATAATATTAATCCAACTTTGATGGGTTTTGCATAAGGCTCATAATTAAACATTTTCTTTTCAATACTTTATAGAATCCCCATCTGTTTTTAATGGCATCATTTTGATGTTTTTCTTAATAATTCTGGCAGCCTGCTCTTGAAGCTTCAAGCTCTATTTTTTGTTCTTAATGTCTTCTTCTACAGTGGCTGTATTGTGCCAAAGCCGAAGGCAAGTTTTGGAAAGCCATCTTTAGGCAGCATGTTGCTGTCTCTCCCCACGTTCCCAGGCAGTGGAGGGGCTTCCGTTAACACTTAGAGCAGCCATAGATTACCACCACCAGATAATGGAAATGTTTGTTCCTTCAACCGCTCTGTTTCTGCCTCCCTGCACTGAGGGCTCTCCTCCCTGCACAACCAGCCCCGGCTGCAGCAAATAAATAAATGGGTAAATAAATGACAGCCTGCTGCCTCCAAGAAACCCCAAAATGATTGGGTATATCGCACCAATTTAAGTGAGCCGCACTCTTTGGCTTTCCTGTCCGCACCAATGCCCTAAGGCTCTTGCTGAGGGTAGGCACCTTCTTCAGTGAAAGGAAACAATCCTTGGTTCCCTGTAGGTATTGCAGTTATGGGCGATATCAATGTGGTGTGGAAAGCTCAGCATCGGGGAGGTTTGAAACATCCATCAAAAGCACCTGATGGAAACCTGGAACGTGAACCTGGCAACGGCTGCTGCAAGAAGCGTCTGCTTTCCATGAGCAGTGCTGGGATTGCGTCAAAACAAACAAAATTGAAAATGAAAATCCAATAATATCTTATAAAAAAAAAAATAAAAAATCCAGAAATAAAACCGACTTTCCAATTCAAGCTTTTCTTTCCTTTTCTTTTCTTTCTTTCTTTCTTTCTTTTTTTGTTTGTTTTTTTTTTTTTTTTGTACTAATTCTAAACATATTTTGAATTCCTGCCCAAAAAGTGATGACTTTCCAACAGAACACTGTGAAATCAGTTTTTCACTTCTAGCAAAATTTCTGCTTGAAATGTTCCTGCTCTTGGCGTTACAGCTCTTACACTGCGCTGCTCTTCCCTCCAAGACGTTTCATTCTTTTATATTAAATGCATATTTGGTGACCTCCTGTGGTTCCCATGGATTAGAACGGAGGAGCAGGATGATTAATGACTTCAGTTTAAATATTTTATACTCTCTGCAAAAACAGTACAAACTGATGGATGTGTACACTGCTATTTTCACTTTAGTGTCGGGGTATCCTGGATTACATTTTCCCCTTGTTTTTTCCCCCACTAAACAACGTTATTAACCTCTTTTCCTATTGCAGAGGGAACCAAGGGGCTCCTGGCTCCCAGGCTGGTGCAGTCTGGCAGGACACATGTGAGCAGATACTGCCTTAATCGGGGCTTTCAACCTTGAGGAGGTTTTAAATGCTCTAAGTGCATTATAATGGTCTTCTGGTCCCAGGACAGACAGATGTGAACCGCAAAACTGAAATGTTTCATCTTTTGGCGCCTTTCAGTACGTACCATGCTGTGCTTCCAGTTTGCTGAAGGATCAGAGTTACTTCAGTTCTGGGCAATGTAAACGGAGTGATCAAAAACATTTAATTATTCAGGGTCAGCAAATCTGGAAGATCTAATAACAACAGACAGAAATAACCTTTCCAACCACTCTCATTTTCATTAACTATTATAAAATAGAGAACTGTTTAATTACCAGAAAATATCATAGCAGAAAAACCCAGCATCTTCCCAAGGGTCTTTCCCAGTCCACTTGAATGCATTTGGCACCACAGCATAATTTAACTTTATATAGATAGAGGCTTGTACTTGTGCTCGCAGACACACACACGCTCACTGACAAATAGCTCAGATCCTCATTTTAGCCTGATTCCGACTGCCTACTTGAGCACAGCTGCAGGCTTTCAAAATGCACTACATGAAGAGACTTTCACACAGTACTCCTGTACGTGTCATCCTGAAACGTGATGATGAGGATGATTGGAATGGAAGTGACAACAGAACTGGTTTCCCAATTATTTCCTCTATTTAACTTCATGTTATGTACAGGTGCCTGGAACTCATGCTTCATAGCGCAGGGGCACACATTTTCCCAACAGCTCTCTTACACCCAAGGAAAAAAATAGGTTGCAGATGCTTCTCCCAGCACACTGATGTTTCTGTAGTGTTGTTTTTATCAGTTCAAATCACTCCTGGCTCATGCTAGTGAGAGGAGAATCAGAGTGCTCACCTTGGACAGAGCGTTCAGCTGCAGTAGCCTCAAAGCAGCAAAGATATTGACTGTGTCAGTGTGTTGGTTTGGACACAGAGAGAGTTACCAGCCCTGGAAAGCTGATGCACACAGATGAAGCAGTAGTAGGTAGGCAGGGGGTTGTGGCCATAATGCCTAAGGATATAGATGAGGCAAGATTTGTACAGCAGATATTTTCCTAAATCACCCATATGTGTAACCCAATACAGAGCTGGTAGAAGTACATGATCCTACCTTGGCTGACTGCATGGATCTCAGCAGTCAAATAATACGTGCTCAGAGAATCCCCAGTTTATGTAGAAAGCAACATGAGAGTTTGGAAATGTACATTTGCAACTGAAATTCATGTACTGGGATGGTACGTGAAGAGACCTGGACTACTGCACTGTGCTGATGACACCAAGCTTTCTGTTGCATTAAATCATATTAAATGCATTCATTATGAGTAAGAAGTACAAAAGTTCCATCAGGCATGAACACAATTATTGCTCATAGGGATGATATTACAAAAGCAAATCCACTTCCCAAGTCATTCAGAAGAAATGGAGAAATTAAATAAAAGTGTACTAAAATAGTTAAGTTCTGTTAACATTTTACAATATTTTCTAAAGGTTTTATTCTATAGCTGAGAAAGTAACTAAGTCACCACAAAAAAAAAAGAAAGAAAAGAAAAAAAACTCAGAAAACCTATAAAACAGTGTCACTAAGAGGGGAAGTGGGAGCTGATATAAATATAATAGAAAAGAGGGAAGCTAACAGTCATAAATGTTAATTTGAAGCTATAAATTACCCAAATTGCCAGAGGAAAATAACGACAAGAAAAACACAAGTTCAATAGGAGCAGAAGTGATCTGAATCATGGCAGTAGCTAATTGTCAAAAACAAAGTACAAAGGCAAGAAGTGCTCAGGCATATCTCTGTGAAAATTCAGGAGGTAAATGTACTATCACACATACACACAACTATCTAAAAAACATCTGAAAATAACCCAGACAGGCATTAAATTGTAGCTATGAAAGCTGGAACTTTTGTAATAAATAGCTGCCATGCGAGAGCGTTACGGCATCTGAATCAGGAATGTGGATTTCTAACAGGAAATGCAAGTTTCAGAGAGCTGCCTCCTGATAGCTGAAATGTGCCAGGGAGAGGAGCCAGGTATGGACACATCAAAGTGCCACTGGGACAGGGAAATCATCCTAACAGCCATTTCCTTAATCAATAATGTGCTTCCTACGGAATCAAAGTAATATGGGTAATGCTAATTGCTACACAAAACATTTCCAGGACAATATAAGCCCTCAGCCAGTACTTTAGAGATTGAAACACGGAGAAGACTTTATCAGTAAGTGATTATTAATAAGTGGTTTTGTTTTAACTGATAATGGAATCAATTAGAATAATACAAACTACACATGGCTAAGAGACAAATTTAAATGCAATTTCAGATAGGAAATCAGCATCAAGAAACTAGATTTTCCCAAGACTCTTACAAGGATGGCTTTCTGGAATTACCTTGATTAGAGATTTTACTGATGACGAGGGAAAAACATGTGACTGTTATTCATAGTGTGCAGTAGGTATGAAAACTGAGAAGCTGCTTGTAAGGAATAGCACAGGGCAGCAGAGGAATTGGGTTTCCCTAAAAGACCGAAGTGGGCAGACAGAAATCCTCCAGCAATGCAGATGGGATAGCAATGAAAACTGTCCTGGAAAACCACCATGGCATGTCTGGATGAAGAAAGAGTTTGAAACATTACAGAGGATTGAAAAGAAGAACAATAAAAATGATGAAGATATCAGAAATGGTGCCTTGTATGAAAAACATGGGAAACAGCTTCTTTAGTGTGTGTGGTATGGGCAAAGAGACAGAGCACTCTGATCACAGAAACCTCCAGAGCTGAAGAAAATAGATGTGGACTGAGAGCAGCAGCTGGAAGCTGGGCGTGCTGCGATGAGGTGTATGGCCAAAAATAATTGGTAGGAAGCTTTACCAGATGCTGTGCTCGCTCGGGATTCTCTGCTTCTGTTGAGAGATCTCTAGCTCAAGAGGGTGTTAATGTGAGGACAGTATTGCCTGTGCTACATAGAAGGTTGGGCAAGGAGAGCTCCGATCCCTTCTGACACCAGGACGGATGTGATCTCAGGACTGCAACCCGGGGTCTTACCAGAGAGAAACCAGAGGGAGAATACAGCATTATTAGTACAGGATTTTAGAAATCTGTCTGCTAATGGAGCCAGCTTTCTTTGCCTGATTAAGATCTGGAACGCTGGCTGTGATTTATCACTCTCATACGGTTCTCTTCCCCCAGGCTCTGGGTCACAGCGGTGGCGTTGCCAAGATTTATGGTGCAGAATGCTTGGTGGAGCCAGGAGCATCCCTGGTGCTGTCTTGCTGTGAGCACCCGCCTCTCCTCAGTTTTGCTCCCTATCTGCTGCAGGAAGCATGGCTTGCCATTTTCTAATAAGAACAGATGTCATTTTATAAATAAGCTTAGCAAGAATACTCAGGAATTTTTGCACCGTCTCTTTTCCTACAGTTCACACTGGTACAGATTTCAGCTCCTCTGCCCATCAGGAATTGACAACTCTCCTGTGAAGCACTTCATCATAGTTACTAGATTCAGAGAGAGGATAAAACTACTGTCTAGCTCATGTACCAATATCCTCTCCAAAAACTCTTGCAGGAGAGGAGCACCCTCCAGCCATACCCCTTCACCCCACTGAAGCACTTCAGCTGCATGTGGCCTTCTCACATCTATCTGGCAAAAATGTTAAGCAGAGAAAAGTCTTGAGCAGGGCACCTGTACCCATCCTTCACTTCCCCAAACAAGGCAGGGCACCATGCAAATTCTCTCAGCAAGGAAAATAGCTTCAGGTTTTTATTATTTTGGAGTTTTTGTTTTTAAAAATGCTTTCTGAATTCAAATCCTGGCCTTCTTCTTTGGGAATGTTTTAAGCTCACATTTTCCAGCTTATCTCTGTTACCACAAAGGCTGGAAACTTTCTTTTTTTTTTTTTTTTCTTAAAAAAGAGACGACATTGTCACTTAATCACAATGCTGAAGGAAACGGGGCTTTGAGAAAACCACCAAATATGGCACAGCACTGGTGAGGGACCCACGAACTGGCCCTTCCCATGCCCAGTGCCCAATGCCCTGTGCAGGCACCAGCATCAATTCTGCAGCACCTCTGACCAGCAGGCCCACAACAGAGCAGGACCCAGACCACAGCTGTGTGCAGCCATGGCCCTTTCATAACAAAACCTCATGTCTTTTTCTGCTGCTTATGGTCTAGATGGGGCTCCTTCAGGCACTTGTTCCCATCTACTTCCTCTAGGAGGACAGTGGTGTCCTTCCATCCAAACGCTGACCATAGCAAAGCATGAACATTGTTCCATTGATGGCTTAGTGAAGAAACCAAGGTACTATTTCTTTAAAGCAAAATTCTGATCCTCAGATTTAATTTCAAATGGCAACATTATCCAGCGATATTATCTGGGCCCCTAGATGCTAATATCTGATGATGTTTTGAGTTGTCCATTTAGTTTGGTTGTAAAATAATCCTACAGTTCGGTTGCCAGCAGTTGGCACTCGTGATTGGGTGCTGCTCAAAAATTTCCTTTAGATGTTTCTCATGACTTCATTTTGTCACTTAAAAAACCCACAGCTCCTCCACCCCACGCACGGGGGAAACCCACTCACCCGCTACCTTCAGAGAGGATCAGACCCAGCCTTAAGGCTCCAGCTCTGCAAAGCACTTAAGCACCTGCTTAACTTTAAGCACATGCCTAAGACTACCCTTCTTTTTTCCCCTGTAAGAAAAGCCCTGAAAGCACACAATTAACCATGAACAGGTGCTTAAGTCCTATTAAAGTCAACAGTGCTTTCAAATGTAAACGGAATTTAAGAACATGCTTAAGTGTGTCATTGAATAGGAGTCCTAATGCAAAAAGAAAGGACTGGTTTTGTCATAGGCTTGGCAAAAGCCAGCAGAACACACTTGCACTTCAGAGAATTTTCTTTGTCTGGGGCATTCTGCCTGCTCCTGTACTAAAGAATTTGTAAAGAATGTTCCTACGTTACCCAATCCTTCTCACATTTATTAACCATATTTCCCATATTAATAATCCCTAGTGTAATTATACTCCCCTCACCTCCTTCACTGTTCCAAAAATCTGAAACATTTGTTTAGTATCACCATGTCCCAGGGTGGGAGGAGCAGACAAGGAAGGACTGGGACTAAAAGGAGATGGCTGAGGTGCTCTGGGGTCTGAGGGTCTACACGTAAACCATAGGGAAATTTTGGAGGAGCTGGGGAATGGTGCATCTGCCTCCAAACCTCGATAACATCCCATCCCCTCCCTGAAGTCATCACGCATGTTGTTGTTTCTATATGCATCTTTACCTCTACCTTGTTATTGGGGTTTTTGCAATGCCTTGTTTATTGGGCTGTCAAACAATTCCTAAACACACACACATGGTCCAAACCGCGGCTACTGGGGTGCTGCACCAGATTAGGTTGTGCTGGAGCACCATGCCCTGTTTTAAATCAATTGCTTTGGCTTGCAGTCAAGCAGTGTGTTACTTTTAGAAGCTGCGCTGCATGTTTCTGAGACGGTTTCACTTTGGCTCCAGATACACAATTAAGCGGAGAAATCCTTACTGATGCCGGAGTACTGCACGTTTATCTCTTGGTAGCCTGTTTTGAACCCCAGGCATTGTAGGAAATATTTCCAGAAGACATTTCCTTGGAGAAGAGTCTGATCTTCTTTCCAGTTAAATGTGCTGTCTGCTAAGAAGATACCGTACTGCTAAGAATGGCTGCAATGTTATGGAAAAAGCCCTATCTTCAGCTCTCTTAAGGGTTCACACATGGAGATATGTAAAATACTCGTGAAAACAGTGATTTTTATATTACTGCCAGTAATATACCATATAAAAAGATATTACATTTTGACCAGCTGGTGGTAGGTACAGCAGCAGACTATAATGCACCCATTGTAAAGAATTCCCAGCAGAGGTTGTGGAAATCTTACATTGATGGAGTCGCGCTGGACTGGAGATGCATTGAAAAAATTCCAAATGGTAAAATATTAGAAATACTATTTTGAAATATTTACCAGTTAAACACTGAAGTACTGTTACTGGCTGACCTTTTCACAGCAGTTGTTTCTGTTGTACTTTTGTAAAAGCAGCCAAGAGTTTAAAAAAAAAAAAAAAAGAAGACAAAAAAAAGCTTATTTTCAGTCTAGCTACCACCCCTGACCTATGCAATAACATCATAATGGAAGAATAATCATTGTAAACAATACCCATGGGAGCTTGCTGGCTACAGCAAGGGATGAGTGCAGCCAACTTCAGTGCTTTTCTTTACTACATCACTGCATTTTTGTCTGCATGTGGATAAGAAGAAGGTTCCACTCAATGCCGGTTGATGGAAAGTGCTAATTGTTGACACATTAGCTAATTGTTATGATTGCTTCTTAACAGTTTGTGTCTAGGAGTCCAGATTTCATCCACCAAAGTGTGAAGATTCCTTATAGCAACAAGTGCTGTGAAAACATTCACACAATGAGGTCCTAATCTTGTGAATCTCTCAACCAAGTGACAGCCTGGCAAACGTGCTGTCAAAGTGCAGACACTCAGGAAAAAGAAGGAAAAAAACTAACTCCCTCTTCCACCCCATATTTCAGACACATGTCATCTGTTGTTATCATTAATGATCTGTTTTTACAAATAGAGTACCACTACGGAAAACTGAGAGCAGGCCAATCAAAATAAACCCGGCAAAACCCATAATTGTCTACTGACAATCTGGGCTGCTTGGGATGTAAGATAATGTGGGTGGATTTAATGCACAAATGCATTACGTGCCATGCTTTGCAACTGCCTTGGCTCACTCCAAACCTCAGCACAGCACAAGAAGGCTGCGCCAACTGCATTCTCTTGAAAGGCACCTACACGCAGGTGCTAAAAACAAAGAAATGCTGTGGAAAGGCTTCTGCCCTGTGCTGTCCTGGGGCTTTGTAGAATGCTGGAGGAGATCGATCAGCCCCAGCATGCTACCCATCCTCACATAGGGATCTTCCACACCCAGAAGACTGCCCTGAACCCATTTAAATTACAAGCATCAGGGGCAGAGATTCCTTTCCAACCCACATTTTCTCAGAAATAACTTTCTTAGACACAAGAGAAACTCTGGATGAAAAACTCTTTTGAAACGACAAAAATAAATAAATCAAATGGTGGTCCCAGGTACTCTGGAACTGCACACTGAGTGAAAGTGCAAAATGAAACCTTGAGATGATGCTTTATTTAATTAGAAGCCCCTTCGCACTGTATGTTAATGTCACATCAGATCATATGGTGCAGATGGCTCTGTTCAGACCCAAAGGACCTCAGCAGGTGTCCAAAGAGCATGAAGTTCTAAGGTTTGCCAGCATTTTGTTCTGCCTAATTCATTTTTACGAACTTTTAGTGTATGCCGAAGTCCAACATGCAGTATTGCCTACGTCCTCACAAAAGGGAGCGGGAATGTCTCCCCAGACTGCTAAGCCTCTTGAACTTTTTGGTCTGGCCAAGCATGAGCACGCAGGGCCACTTGTCTGCTTCCTCCATCCCTGGGGCACGGCGGCAGGAAGCAAGCTGGGAGCAGATTACGCCTTGGCCCGACTTTTCCCACTCATTGGCGAGAGCTGCTGAGCTAGAATGGGGGCAGATGCAAATTGCTGATAAAAGCCTTCAGCAAATTCCCATCCTCTCCTTGTGAAGAGAGAGGAGGAAGTCGCAGGGCAATTGCAGCTCCAAGCTGCCCCCAGAGATAGCATCAAGTCAGTGGCACCAGAGCACCCACTCTGGGCATGCGAGACCCATGGGCTGATCATTTTGGGATGGCCACGTGTAGGGGCGTAAGCTCTGAGTTTAGATTTAAACATCATTTCTTTTGCATCGGATTCTCAAGCCCCAAGCCTGGCTCGGCCTGGGCAGCAAAAGCTATAAACACTGCCTGTGGCATGTGCACATGCTGCCAAAAGGAAAGAAAATGAAAATTACCAATTTAGATTGGTAATAGAAGAAGCAAGAAGATTTTAAAGAACTGAATTTTGGAACAGAACCAGAAATTTGGAAATTATGAAAATTAACTTGATCTGAATGATTTTATCAGTTCAAATAAAAATACAGACAACGTTTTCTGAGTAACCATAAAAAATAGCTTAGCATAGGAATCTGCGACTCTTGACTGCCCTGCATAAGCTTTGTATTGCGGGCAAGCTGAAAGGTTCTCACTTACAAAAACATATGGAGAAGAAAAAAAAAGAAAAAAAAAAGAAAAGAAAGGTCAAAACAGACAAGTGATGCTGGCTTAGAAGAAGAACTGGTGAATATTAAATTCCCATTTAGGAAGTAAGGTTCTGTGTGATGCTGTGGAAAAGTACCCATTTTCCTACTCTTCTGAAGGTGGAGAAGCCACCCTGACTTTCAAATCCAAAAAGAAGAACTCTACTTTAAGGCAAGGAAGACAAACATCCTTGGCAAATCTACATTTTGCAAACAAGAACAAATTAACAGTCAGTGTAGAATGGGTTGAGTTTGAAAGGAGACATGAATCAATACAAGACCTGACTATATCTGTGGCCGCTCTTCCGCCCTCACATGGCACCATGCCCAGGTGCTGGAAGCATCTCCCAGCTCACTGCAGTGCTTGGTGCTGGGACATCGCCATTCCATACCTACACGGCAGAGCAGTCGAAGGACAACCTATCAATCTGCAGTTTGGATTTCCTGACATTTGTTAGCTTGGTCATAGTTTTAACATGACTCAAATATAGACTTTCATACGTTCATCCAAAATGTCCTACGGATGCCAGCCACCGCTCTGGTTCAAATGCTAAGGAAAACATCTCAGCAAGACCACTGCTCCGTGGAGTGATTGCCTCATGCAATAGCCATGGCACTATCTGGGTCAGGAACAACAAACAAGGTGAATGAGGTAAAGGGGGTCATTCTTCATAGCAAGGATCTCAGGAGAATGGGAGAATCCAAAAATAAGACATTTGCTGACTGGATGCCCTTGAGCTGGCAACCAAGCTGACTTGGTAACTGAGCCAGCATCAGACATCAGCCTGGGCTTGCTGCTGCCAAGCAATTTGAGCGAGTGAGAGTTAGCAGGAGAGAGACAGGGTGATTTAGTAGATTAAGAAGCAGGCTAGAAGCTCCTGAGTTTTCATCCTGGCTCTGACCTCGGCTGGACTTGTACCCAGTACATTTACAGTCCTTGCTTTTGGACACACATGGAGGTAAGGTTGTAGTAACTGGGAGCAAAACAGCTCTTCCCTTGCATGCTCCTGTTCCTTGCCACTAGCATCTCCAGATGTAGGATGTGTCCACACACATGGATATAACCTATCCTGCCCAAAACACAACTACATTTGCAGCACGCATTGACATGACTTGAGGAGCAAAGTCTGAACCTTGGATTTGTTCTATAGCCAGCAGGTCAGCGTCCCAAATGGGAAAGTTCAACATCAGGAAGTTTAGTTCAATCAAGCTCTTTTGAGTTTAAATGTGTTATTCCAGCCCTATAGCCTGAATGGGTGACTTGCCACCTTTGTTTCTATTAAATCCTCCTCTTGCAGGTCTCACTCCCAGCATTCACTTGCAGCCCTCCCTCCAGGCCTGGAGATGAGCTGTGCTGGGTGAAGCTCCTTGGTTGTATGGGGCTGGATGCTGCTGTCAGAGGAAGGGAGGTGCCAACTGACAACGCAGCTGCTCTATCTGTAGAAATCCAACTTACTGGGGGCTGGTAGCATGTGTAATTCAAATTTCCAAACCCTTACTTCTCTGCATTAAAAGAGATGTAAAGGTTTTTTTCTTTCTATGTTCTAAGAAATGTTTCTGAAAATGTTTAACAGAGGGAAAATCCTTGTAAATGGATCATTAGAAAAACAAAATCTGCTGATCTGTACTATGGCAATCACAGTTAATGATGATCTGGTAGATGCAGAGTTTTTTTGGCAGACTGGTGACTTTTGAAGGTGACAGTGCCCATTTAGCTCCATCTCAGCACCTCCTCTCCCTGTACCTGCCTGGCTTCGGCATTGTCAGCAATCAGAATAAAAGCCAAGGGAGCCGAGGTTATAATGATCCTGCAACCTTGGAGGTGGGTTGAAAGGAAAAAAACTCCAGCACCCTCTGCTGTCTGTACACAACCTACGCGGGGATCCACCACCGATAATTCGGGCTGTACACAACACACAGGCAGCATCACACAGGCCGGAGGAAATAGAGCTGGAGCTTACTTCAGAGGACTTATTGTATACGTCCAGTTTCAGGCGAGATGATGTCCTACAGGCTGTCTGGAGAATACAAAGGAAATCTAAACAGAGGCAGCATGTTTGTAGGCACCTATAGTTCATCAGATCCATCTCACCTGGGTCATCTGGGAGACCTAGAAAGGATGGAAAGCTTTGGCCCGAGTGCCAACAGAAGGCATTACAGCATGTGGTTTCATGAGACATTCTAAATTTGGTGCAGCAAAGCAGGCAAGTTTGTTTTGGTACAGGTTTTTCTCCTTCACAGCCAGAGAAAGGGAGAAACTCCAAGGAATTATCTGGAGAAGCAGCTTTTGCTTTTAAATTTGGGCACTGGAAGCATTAGTCTCGCTTAACTTGATCCCATGTCAGTCCAAGTTACTAAATTTCCCAAGCTGTATTTTGACATAACACGCCTCCTATCTCCTGCCATCAACATGTGGGAAGGAAGAAGACCTGCCAAAAGAAAATACATTATGGAGACACAACGCTCAGCTCCAGTAAAGCACCCCTAGTGCCTTAAAAAGTGACAGATACCTGATTCTGGAAGCTCATGCTAAGGAGATCCTCGTATTAAAAACATATATATATATATCTTCATCCAGGACATTTCATTTCAAAATCCATGCTCACAGCAGGGGTAAGAATCAGGCATTTCTACCAGCAGCCATTCCAGTTATCACAGAGATAGGGCTCAAACTTGATTTTGCCGTTTTGGCAGTTGGAGTTGGGAAGGAGTGCATTTCTTCATCTTCCCTGACGTGGTTTTCTCTTGAAGACGGTGTGATTAGTCAAAGAAAGCACAGAGATAATCTTAAATATCCTCTGTCAGAAAATAAGATCATCTCTTGGCCCAACAAAAGCACATGGGAAATCACAGCTAGAGAAAACTTGTACTTTTAAAGGAACTGAACTAATAGCTTTGCTTGTTCCAGGCACGCTAGCAGCAATTTAACTTCAGAAAGCAGTAATTTCAGGCAGCTCTGCTGCCATGATTCACCATTGTGAATGATTTTGCCTCTCACAGCACACCGGGAAGTGGCATGAATGGCTTATTTTCCTGCTCCAATAAACTCTGACTCGTCATTTTGCAGATTTTTCTTTGTTTCTTATTCATCTCCAACTTAAAAATAATCTGAAGAATAAAAGGAAAAGACCTGAACGGAACGATGATCTCAAAACCTGTTTGGCCGCCCGCATCTGTGCGGGAGCAGCCGTCTCGCTTCCTGCCAGTCACCTGCCCACTGCTTTTCCACATCCAATGCATTCCTGCAAGGCAGACCTTTATCTTTTCAACGATTACTCAAATGTAACAGAATTCAGGAGCCAGATGAAACTGGAAAGCTCTGTTTTGGACTAACTCTGAGCTCTCTTTTTTTTTTTGTTTCAGCACAGAAGTGTGAAGTAAAAGAGACATCATTTTTTCCAGGAAAGTGAAAATGAGTGCATCTCAACACCCGGTTAGCACAGCTGGGGATTGACCCGATTCATTTTTTATGTGACCCAAGAAGGCAGCCAGGAGGCTGCACGGGGCTGGGCAAGGAGCTTCGTCTTCAGCTGACACTGAGTGTCACTCCTCAAATTGTTCAAAGGTTTGGATTTCCATATGTCCAAAAAAGCTCAAGTGTGGGGATAAGTAGGCACCACCACAAACACCCCTCTAAATGCTGTCTGCTGCGCACATTGGGAGGTTTTCAGCCCTCCTTAACAGAAACTGATCTTGCTGCAACTCCCCACATGGCTCTGTAGCTGTTTTCTGGCCTGGTTTCCATTCTGTGCCACCTGTGAAAGTATTTCCTATAGTTAGGCAGTGAGCAGGGCTTGCTCAGCACCGCTCATCTCAACTAAACCTCTTTTCCCTGTAGGTACATCTAATAGAAGACTTATGTGTGTGGCTACAGCTGACCCATGCCACCACTTTGGGTGCTTGAGCAGGCGCTCGCAGCACTTTGCACACCCCTCACTCTTGTGAACCATTTAAGAAACAGTAATCCTACTTCATACCCTCATTTTGTTAGAGTTTAGCAGCCAAAAGAGAGACATTTGCAAAGCATAAATACACCTCTGCCAGCCAGACACAGCTCAGTGGGGATGCGGAACTTTTTGGGGGGATGTTGCAGTACCCCCAGATCTCATCCAAAAATGGGTGACGAAGTTTCATGTCCCAGATGCTCCACATCCAGGGACAAAACAAATGACTGCTTAACCTGAGCCCCACTGATACGTCTTTAGAAGGGGAAAATTACAGCGGCTCAGCCTTTTCCAAATGGAAACGATTATGCCTTTGTTGCTACCGAGGGTGCTGGCTGGCGGGCAGCCCAGGCACCGCAGGTAATGGCCGCAACAGGAGGTGCTGCGGAGACGCTGGCATTTCATGGCAGAGGAGAAGCAGAGGTGAAGGTACTATCTGTGAGCCCTACACAAACAGCTCAGGGTAAACCCATTTGTCAGAGTGGCAAGTGACCTTTTCCATTCACCTGTGATTAAAGAACTCGATTTGTTCATTAAGATCAATAAACCAAATTAAGACGGCTGGACGCAGGGGATTCAAGCAGCTTTTGCCATCCCACTCCTTGAACTCATCTTATTAGAGCAGCCTGGGAAGTGGAAGGAGGAACTTGGGGCAGGTCAGGGCAAAGCAGTGCTAAATCTGTGTCTCTCGACCCGTTGTTAATCATCTATTCTCTTCCTATAAATGAATTTGGAATGTGAAGCAAATCAAACTAAAAGATTTCTCCTCCTGGCTGAATACTTCAGGAGCTTTAAGGAATTCAGCTGAGGAGCAGGGCTTCATTCAGGGCTGGTGATTAGTTCCACCGTGGAGTGCACTAGACAAGACAATGAGTGGACGGCAGACACAGTGATTCATAGATTACTCTGCCCAGAGATGCAGGTGTTTTTAGGAGCGAATGAAAGGAAAGGAGGCTGGGTCCCTTCTCAGCGCGCCTTCCTGGAAGAGGGTTTGTACAAGTGACTCAAAGTTATTAAAACCAATCTCATAAATGTAAAAGTTGGAGGTTTTAATCAAAATTACACTCATCCTTCTGCTTCTACCAGCAGAAGCAGCCAGAATCTTGCGGCAGCCCAGAGCCAGCGCCGACAGCAATTCCCTTCCAGGGAAAGGGATCCTCCGGTGTAAACAGGAAGAGTTTCCTGAAAATTTAGTGCATAAAAGAGGGATTGAACCCGAGCACTGAAACCATTCTCACTCCCCAAAAATGGCTGGAAGTCGCAAAATGTGTGTGATTATCTAAAGCAGTCATACCTGGCTGCAAGCCTTTTTTCCTTCCTCAGTACAAAGGACAAATATCAGAGAGTAAAAGGGTTTTAGTGAGGCTGGAGGAAAGGAGGGAGTGTTGCATCCCTACTAAAGCCACATCACCGATGCACTTCTGAATTTGATGCTTAAAAGGGGTATGCAAATCCCACATTTCATGCATCGCGGGGTGTTTTACGCTTTGGCAAGAAATGAAAGTCACCTAAGAAGCAATTGCCATAATAGGGTGATAAGCACAATAGAAAGACATTTACAGGGCTAAGCATTATCGATGTGCCTGGTTTGGCAGAGTTTCTGTACAGCAAGACGAGTAGCTCGCATGTCAGCAGCATGTGTTCTGTGATTACGATGTACACATGCAGCACTGAGCTCTGCTGTTCTGCAGGTGCTCCCCGAAATAGGAATTAGGAAGTGTTAAAAAGTAATCTATGTAAAGTGTGTGTTCTGAGTAAGGCACTGCATTTCTCCAGGATTTTGACCTGCGCAGATTGCAAACATACAGATAAAATGTTTCTATTCATATTTGTTGAATCTCAAAGGATGTGCTAAACAAGGAGGATGATGAGTAATATCACACAATTCGATGAGCCTGCCTTCATTTTCCACTTGTAGAAACATACAAAATAGATTTTTATCTTTGATATTAGAGGGAATTGTTTTTAAAAATCAGCTCTCCAGCTCTAAAATGTTCTATTCAGCAGCATTCATGCCAATTGCTATACTTTTTAAAGCGAACTTTATCAAACACCCTTTACTTTTAAGTAAAACTGAATTTCTTCTTCTGTTCTTCCCGTGTCCCAGCACAGCATGGAGGCAAGCAGCCCCTCAGAGCCCCCTGGCTCCCTCACCTGCCAGACTCCCAAAGCTACTTGTTAGTGGTGCGCCATACCACGTTAAATTCAAATCTGTCATTGGCTGGATGGGAAAGGGTAATAGAAAGCAGCATTTCAAGGTGATCTGTCCTTCCAAACATAACCTTAACTAATTAATAATTAACCAACGATTTATTGGTCATCTGATACTGCTCAAGATACAAAGTTCCAGGCAATGCACCAGCAAGGAGATCTCCCACGTCCGTGTTTTACCTAATTAAGCACAGGTGAAAGGATATTTCCGCTAACCCTATCAATCTAGAGGACATTTTGGGTGGGAGCAGCGCAGTAGCAATGCTGCTGTGCATCTGGGCTGATCCCTGCGGACCTTTCCTGCTCCTTCCTGCGCTCCATAGCTAGTCCTGACAAAGAGGTTGTCACATCTGCAGAAAAAGAACATCCACAAGCACTGCTTTGACCCCAGGGGCTGTTTTCCTCCTGACTTGGTCACTGTTGGGCACCTCCGCCTGGGATCGGGAATCTTCCTCCCCAGCACCACTGCTCCATTCCTCCAGACTGGCACACCCAGGCACGGAGACAACCCAAAACACCACAACCCATCTTCTGCGTTGCACACACGTGTGAAAAAAATACAATAAAATAAAAATCCAAATCCTACCAATATATCCCAAGTAGGTGGGAGCTGTGGGACATGGGATGTGTGCGGCTGCAGTTTCTGGCTGGGCACTCCCCAGCCTGCAAAACTCCAGCGTGCCTGCAGCCCCCTGGTGGAATGAGGTTTCAAAACCTGTGCCAAAATGCAGCATTGTTTTAATTTAGGAGCACGGAGGGGTTATTTTTAGCTGCCATGGGGCTGCTCCCCCAGGTTCCACAAGATCCCTGGGCTGTCAGCACCCCTTGGGATGCTCCAGAGACACTGACCACCCAGGGAAGAGCCCACGCAGTATCACATTCGAATAACAGCAATATGTTAGCCTCACTCCTCAGTAATCTCCTGTCATAGGCTTCCAGTTTGGTTTTCTTTTGTTTTGGCTTAGGCTAGAGCTCAGGAATGAGCTTGGCAGGGTTATTTCCAGCCCTCTGGTCCGTTCAGGATGCTAAGGCACCAGAGGGGCTTCCCACACAGTTTTCTCTTTCCGTATTTCCCACTTGCACCTGACAGAAGAAACTGCAAGTGATATAAAGTTCCTCCTGATTTCATTTTCGCTGCGGACACCTCAGAGCTTCAGAGAATGCCACACCTTTGAGCGTCTCGAGCGTGACACAAGTGGTGCCTTTTCGGCTCCCAGAGCACAGCCACCAGCTTGGTTGGCACTTGGAGAGAAGCACAATTAATGTGCATTTCTTCCCCATTCTGCAGAGCGTATCGAGCAGAAAGTGGGGGGGGAAAAACACAATATTGCGTTTCTAATAAACTAAGAAACTTTTTTGACTTTCATGATGTACATATGGCCGTTAATTTCAATGTCATAGTATGATTTTTGGCTGAGCAAACAGTATGTATGGATGGATGGAAGCAAGCAAAACAAATGCATTTTGTATTCAAATTTATACAACTCCATACATTTTTATGCTGTTTATTTGAAAATTAATTTTGGCCTAGGCCTCAGAGACAGCAAATGTTGTCAAGATTTGAGGGCTACCTGAAAAGCCTTGGGGACAGCATTACCCTTATGCATAAGAAACAGCAAAATAAAATAAAAATAAATGAATTTCCAAATACGTCATGGCTAATCCCTTGAGCTGACCTACAAATGAATTATAGAGGGTTTGCTACAGGACTGAGTAGATCTTGTGATTTCACTGAGAGATTTATCTTATTTTCCAACTTATTTTCATATCTTATTTCCTTTTCTTTTAGAATTAGACTGTAAATAAAAAAGCTAAGACTGAATGAAGCTCCCTTTCACTGCACTCATATTGGATTGATAAATTAAAACGGTGAGATGAGTTTTGTATGACCCATCCTCGAGGATTTGGGAAATTTAGCCGATGCAAAACAAGGCATTAATTTGGAGAGGCCTAGCTACTTACAATGCTTAGAATTCTGACAATGATGAATGGCATCATTCCAAGCAAATGGTAATTTCACTTTTTGTGACAGTACTTTAGAGCAAAACCGACTTTCTTCACACAAAGAATTTGCAATCCTATTGAACAGAGGCTGTACCTGAATATCAGAAATCCTTCATTGTTTAAGTATCATCTGATATTCTTGATTGGCTCCAGACTGAAGGTTGCAGTTGAATTAGGGAGAACGGAGGTTAAGTCCTAACCTTGAAAGATTTAGCAGCCATTGAAACACTGCCTTTGGGCACTTATTGGCCTGTATTTATCAAAAAACTTTTCAATTCAATGAGGGGAGGGAGAAAACACAAAACTTGTCACATTCATCAAGTGAAGCCACTGGAAAGACATCTACAGAAGAACACCCAAAAAGCATAATCTTTCAGAAGAGCTGATAGAAATGGTAATTGGATGGGATGAAGAATAATACTTCTAAAGCAGGGGTATAGAGAATATAGCTAAAAAATCAAGGTCAGGAGAAGAGAATGTATCCTTTTCAACTCAATAAAACTTACATTTGCCTATTGTGTTGTGAAATATATGCCAGGTACCATCTCTAATTTATTTCTGCGCAAACACTGCTAAGGGAAAACAGGATTACAGACCAAATGGAAACGTGTTTTCTTTTAGCATACGTGCAGCAAACATAAAAGCATTGTTAGCAGATACAATTAGGAAGAAAAAAAAAAAAAGAAAAAAACAAACTCCAGGACTTCCCTGTTATTTAGAAATGTGGCTCAGCTTTCAGAAACACAGAGAGCATCTTTAAAAAAAGCATATCCCTAAGGCACTCAAGAGTCCTCTTCTATGATTGGCAAAGAGCACTGACATTGTCTCCCAAACAGGGAACAGAAATGATGAATCATAAAAACCTGATTGCACTTCTTCCTGCCTCCTCACTAACAAGCTAATCAGAGACAGCAAACTGAGTGTCATGTGCAAACGGATGAGTTGTGCGGGGATCCCATATTGTCCCATTTTTATCTTGCACAAACACCTCTGGCCTGAACTTTGAAGGCTTTTGGCACATTCCTTAGGTTTCGTATCAGGGGTCCTATCCAGCTGGTGAAGAAGGGGAAATGCTGAAGTGCTGCGTGGCTCTGCTCTGCGGAACTGCACGGATGCAGGTGTCTCCTTACTGACGAAGACATCAGTTAAGGGGGAAAAAAATCTGCAAAAGGTCACTATCTGCGGACACAGAGCCTCCAGCGGGCTCCTAAACAGTTAACTGAAACAGCACCTACTACCAAAACATCTCTGTAAATAACCGAGAAATGAAAGCAAAGATGAAAGCCTGTGTTAATTTTCTGTAGTCGAGGGAATTGGGCTATGGATGCCTACTAATCCAAGAAATACAGCATTATATATGTCAAGAGCTTGAGATGCGGGGCTGGAGGAATAACCTACAAGTTACTCTGATATTTTCCACACCGGGCCAGGTGCCATATTTTGGGGTTATGGTGCCTTCAGCAACAGCACTGACTGGCCTGCTCAGAGCACCATTGCACAGCAGTGAGCATTTATTTTTTTCCACATGCCTGAAAAGCCACCTTTTGCCAACCAGAACTGCAAGTCATCTGCATCTCCTAAACATTATACACAACACACAGTGGGGATAGCTTAGAGTGGATTCACAGGCATGTTGACAGCCACAACAAAGGACAAAATTACATAGAGGCAGCCCAAACTTAGGGGATGGATATGACATCTGTTCTTCACCAGCTTGACATCAAGAAAGCAGTTACAGTGATGCCCTGGTGTGCTTAGGCATTTGTGAACATATGGTACGTTTTACCAATAACTGCAAATTTCCTTACTTTTATTGTTTTCTCTCACAAACATAATGTTTTCTTTAATGTGGACCTGTTGCATGAACACTTTTATTGTGTTTCCTATTTTTCCAGCCACTTCTCTCTCCACCTTGGCTTTCCTGCCACCAGCCCTGGCCATGCCCTGCTAGGAACCCACCCTGGGGACACCAACTTCCCTCGGCAACCATTTCAGCATTAGGAATTCTGCATCTTTTCATGGAGACCTGCACTCATGGCTTTCTATTTTCCTCCTTTAAACCATCATCCAACAAGTACTTGATTTTTCTTCCCATATGCTCCTCCTCTGCACACAGATTTGTCAGATCTCCCCAGGTTGACAGGTAGCCTCCCCAAGTATGAGTTTTTCATTTTGCTGTCCTGGTTGAACTGTAGATGTCTCTGGCCACGCTTAGCTCTGACTCAAGCAGAACCAGCACTTCCCCTGCTTGCACCGTGCTCAGTCTCTTCCCTTGTCCCACCATTGCAACCCCAGGAAGAAAACCAGCATCTCAGGGGAAAACTCAGAGATGTTCCTGGGTGGCTCAACCTCACATCATTCCTACATGGTCACACATGAGCTAAATAGATGTGAACCTCAGAGTATCTGAAAGAGCCAAGGAAGGGCTTTCGAGGACGTGTCCCATAGCCACAGAGGCACGGACTGGATGGCACCGTCCCTGTGGTGACTGTGGGACCAGAAAGGTCACCACATTGGTGATGAGAGAATGAGGCAGTGGTAAGATAATGCTTTTATGTAAAGTCTATCTGCAAATGTTGAGAAAACTAAAAATATGTTAGTTATTAAAAGGAAAACAAATTACTGCATCCACAACAGGAAAAATTCATGTATTGCCCACAAGAATTCAGATTCCAATCTTTTATCTCACCCCTCAGAGCTTCTCTTTGACACCAGTATGAGTTTTCACCTACCAGGAGTTGAGTGAACCCCCCTGGATTTGGCCCTCTAATGTTTAGCCACCAATCTTAATTTACAGCCTGCATTCACCAAAACGGCCTAAAAGCAAAAGTTACCTCTCTACTTCAGCAAGCTCCAGGAAAGCAGAGCAAGTAGGTCATTATTTGTAGCAGTGGTAGCATGTGTGATTAAAAAAAAAAAAAGAAGAAGAAAAAAAAAAGAGCTGTTTTGTAGGAAATCACTGAATTAATTGCTCCACTGCATAAAAAGGATATATTCTACCATGATTTCAGCACGCTTCTCTGCATTTATTTATCTGCCTCATGCCACCAGTTCCCCCAGCCACATACCGAGGCATCCCTGGGGAGCAACCACAGACATTCCTGGGGACCATCTGCTTATCCACAGTCCCTAGATCCCCTTTTCCATCCCCACACCGTACCCACCCTTGCTGCAGGGCATTGTGCACTAACGACCATTATTTAATTAACAGATGAAGAAGCTCTGAGAGCCGCACTGGCAGATTTTGAACTTGATCTTCTCTCATTTGCTGTCATGCAAGACCAGATAAATGACAAGTATTTCGAGAGCCTGCAAAGGCCCTTTAGAACAGCTGCACAGGCTTCACCCCTTCTTTGCAGCAGGTTTCTCACTTAAGAAAAAAACACGCTTCATTACATCGCCTCTTACTTGAGCTGCAAGGGTCTATTCAAGGAAGATAAGCCTCTTAGAAATGAAGTAGCGTTGAATTTAGGTTTTGAGTGACGGGAGGAAGGTTTATCCATTCAGCAGACAATACTGCTTTCTCTGCATTAATCTAGGAGGCGGACAATGATCTGTTTTTTAGGCCGCATCTCATCTCTTTCCCACAGCAGAAGGTGATTAGAGTTAGGAAGCAGAGACTGAGAAAGAAAGGCGAGCGCTATCTCCCCGGCCCTCCTGTTTCCTGCATGGGCAGGAGGGAAGTTCTCGGCCAAGGGCATCAATCACGGGCTGGCCGTCAGGATGTACCGCTTGAGCGCACAGGCCGCGGGGCTGGCAGGTGAGGGCTCGGGCATCCCAAGCGCCCACAGAAGGGCCACACTGATCCCATTGCAATGAAGGGACCCAGCGGAGCCAAATCCAGCACTGGTGGTGCTATATTTCCTTCCCATACGCTTTCTGTATCTCCTACAACCTTCCTTTTCCATCTCCTGGGAGCTTTGGCCATGTTTCTGATGGAGAAAGTTGGCTACTGGGAGCCACATGGTCACACTCACTCAAACAAATGGGTTGGGCTGTTTTGTTTGGTTGGTTTTTGTGTTTTGTTTTGGTTTTGTTTTGTTTTGTTTTTCCCCAAAAATCTGCCTCCAACTGTCAGAAAGGTTTTCAAGCACTTCCACTTTACGAGCACACATGCATAGGCATGAATGGACATGGCAGTGATACAAACACACCAAAGTGTGAGCAAATACACCAATATTCATGCTGATACACAACAGCAAACAGTGAGATACACACATCTTCCTACATGCAACATATCCAACAGCATCAACCACCTTATTTAGGGAATGATGATAACACCTACATCCCTCTGGCCCACATGCAAAGATAAGAGACCTGCAGCTAAGCTGGTGCAAAGCAATAGGGTTCATTATGTATATTTCTTTAGAAATATATTTATTTTCCTCACATTTTCATCCTGCAACGTTGCCATTTAACTGCATCTCCCCCACACTCTTGTGACCAGTTTTACAGGGAGGTTCGGTGTGAACACCAGTAGTAGCTGAGCCCATAACCAAGGACATCACAGCTCCCCCACAGACATCAGTTCCAGCAGCCAGGGCACTGCAGGGACAACACAGACCAACCCAGGTGGCCCTGGGCACAGCCCAGCCTGCAAATCTCGGTCTGCACAGGCTGAGTAGTTAGAAAAAAAAAACTTCCTAAAAGCATTTCTGCTATTTTATGTAATACCCTATGGACAATATTTTTAAATAAGCAAATCTTCTGTAACATAAACATTTTCTGCATGCTCTGTCCCAGTGCAAAGCAGCACAAGGGAATCCCTTTTCATTGCCAGGATGCTCTGAATAGCTTTTAAGGCCCAAAACGGCATCCTTCATCCAGGTTGATGACAGCCCACAGATGAAAACAAGCCGTAGTGCAAACCTTCCACAAACAGGGAGCATATTGACACATTTTCCCTTCACCTCTTTGTGCTAAGCCTGTGTAGCACGCATTGGTGAATGGATTTTTGTTATTCTTATCTCCATTCCTTGAAATTCCACAGAACACATCTGTCATGGCACAGCTGGAAAGCCAGCCCCAACCAGCCCAGTGGTACGGCTACACTGTCCCAGGCCAGCCTCCAGGTGGGAAGAGGCTCACACAAATGTTGGGTTCAGTCGCCACAATCCTTGTTTGTGTGCAGAGTCAGCATCCTTTCTTTTTTTGTTTTCTTTCTTCCCACCCCCTCCCCTTTTTTTTTTCTTTTTTTTTCTTTTTTTTTGTTTCAAGGGAACTTAATTGCTTCATTTCAGATGTTATGTTTAACCTCAGGAAACGGTACTGTAGACATGGCAAACAACTTTCTGGTTGTTTCCAATCAGTGCCATATTATAAAGTACAGCCAGTTAAGAATCCTATTCATTTTCTTGCCCTGTCATCTTGATCTTATTTGAATGTCTGGGGAGCAGGAGGTGCTTGCTCAGCCCTGCCTTTCAGAAGTGGGGGCAGGAGCGTCTGGGCAATGTGTTGGAGACACTGAAAGTTTTCATTTTGACTCCTTAATGAGAGCGACCTTTGCCATGGGCTGATGAGTTCCATACCTGTCCTGGTGTGCTTTCTGCAAACATTTGACACTGCTCGCAGGTTTGACGGGGATATGACTAATGAAGTCTTGGTATAAAAATAATGGGCTGCAATTGCGAGTCATTTGTGTGAAACCAAACTCCTTAAAAACTTGTCTCTGCTCACTTTCTGTTTTCTAAATGAGTCAATAATACGAATCAGATGGCTTGAAGGAATAGACCCCCAAATATTTCCTCTCTCCCTTCTATAAATTAGCTGCCATTTTGTGCAATTTTTGTTGCCTCCAGGCACAGTTTAAATTGGACTGTAGTTACTAAATTGCTGGAGCTATTGCAAAATGTGTAGGCTAATACATAATACCTTGTTTTTGTTAAATGTATAGTAACAGCTCTTCTTGTGAGGTCAAGAGGCCCAGGCTGCTACTACTTAGAATGCATAACAATTTTATGTAAAGTAAAGGGAAGGCAGGCAGGAGCACATTTCTGCTGCAAGTTCTAAATAATCAAAAAAAAAAAAGTATGTATTGTTTTCACCAGTTTCCTTTAATCTGCTGTGAGGGCAGGAGATGCCTTTTGCAGCGTGAGACTTGTGAAATTAACGGAGGCCATTTGGGAGGGACGTCTCAGTGGCTCATCCTCTGCCATCAGAAGGTTAAATTCTTTTTAACCAACTCAGCGCACCATGAATTCAACCACCCGTATTGTCAGCTTGGAGTTGATAAAATGTCACAAGGACAGCAGCAAGTAGAAACTCACAAATTATGCTATATCTACAACACAAACGGATGTGCCTCCAACACTTCTGATTTAGCATCTGCACTAATAACAAGTATTTTGGTTTTGTAAAGCCTCAGCTCTTGGAGTCATGTGAGTATATGAGAGTTTTAAGTAATTGTAACTCACTGTGAGAACAAACTCAAGACAGGAGAACACCTGAAATTCCCACACAAGGTACATTTGGAATTCAAAGCCTTGAAGAAAACCAAAAAGAAATCCACGTTCTTCAGCTTCCATACTTATGAGACACCTGATTCAGGATTTTTGATCGCCAAAACCCGGAAAACCTGTTATAATGGCTATGAAAGCAGCTGTCATAAACTATTGTGACTGCTTTTAATCCAGCCTGACCACTGTTTGATGACAACAGGCCATACAGCTTCTAACTTTCCTTAATATCTGTGTATATTCCCACATAAATTATTTTAATCCCCACTTCCACCACCTCCCCACCCCCCCACCCCCCCCAAAAAAAAAAAAAAGAAATAATATTTTGCTGGATACAATACAGGGAAAATAAATACATGATGGTTGTATGGTTGTACAGTCATAAGCTTTAGTGTGCGAGTGGAAAAGCATTCACAGGGTCTGGTGTGAGAGCCCATGTGGAAGGGAAGGGGCCACAGTCACGGGGACTGCCAGCCACCACCAGTAGTTTTGTTTGATGTTGAAACACACAATCAGGTTATTTTATATAAGATACTATTTTAGCCACATTTGGATAGGCAATTGAAAGGCAAAGGTCAACATTTTTCCTTCAGTTCGAGGATATATATACCACACAAGTACAAACACACATTGTGCATGTGAGCGCACATGTACGTGCGGGAGGGTTATGAGTGCGTGGAAGAAATATCTGTGCAGGTTACAGACATTTCCCATTACAACCCATGAGTAGCCTCATTATACCAAAGCTCCTTTGCGTTCAAAATGAGCAAAGTTAGGAACGCGCACAAACCTTTGTGGGAGCAGGGCCCAAGTACACACTCAGCCACAGCCTCCAGGTTTGGACATGCTGTTCTTCATCCCTAGGACAAACGTAAAACCTGGTAGGACTAAATATAGACAGTATACAAGAGATGTGGTTTTGTTTTGTTTAGCAGCTCCCCTGTGACCCAACAGAAGTTACGAAATGAAATGAGTGTAATGGAGCACTCATTCACTGCTTATTGATGTTGCCTCACCCTTGGGCATATTTGCAAAATTTCCCTCTACATAATAAAAAATGGCACGTCACTTAGCACAGCCAGCAGTATTGTGGGCTGGCACTATTCAAACACAGAGCTATTATCTGTTAAACACATGTTGCTCCTTCAGTACAAAGGCTTTCCTGGACTCAGATAAAGGTGATATTCTTCTAAGCCGCATCTCAGCGAGGATGGCACAACGCAGTGTTGGCAGTGTTGCCCAGAGATAGGACAGTTTCTTTGTGCAAAGTTTGCTCACAACAAAAGCCAGCTCACTTAAGTGGACTCACGGCTACTCTTGCAAGAGACTCATATACAGTTTCATCTTCTCTTTACTGCACAAACAAACAAATCTACCACTGCCACCACTTTCTTGCTTCCAACACCAAGCAGCTGCCAGCCAAGAAGCACACAAGAAAACCTCCTACATGCTACCCTCCAGCAACAGTAAAAGAGCAGAAGGCACAGAGTTCACCTTTTGCTGTCTTCATTCAAGGATTCACTAATAAATACGCATTAGCCAGACCAAGGATCTTTCTTCCTGCCCTTCTGGATCCAGCCAAGCCCTGGAAGCAGAGGACTAATAAAACCGGTCCAGTGCCCAAATGAGCTGCAGCCAGACCACCTCCAAGTAGGAAGGTGAACTCGTGAGGTGGCAGTGTTCCTTCAGGTGTCAGCATCTCTCCAAATGAACAACCACCGCGAATTCCAGAGAACTTCCACCTCTTCAGCTGCTGACTTCTGGGGTCAGAGATCATGTCAGCCAGCCTGAGGGGACACACATCTCCCAGGGTGGTACCCAGCCTCCTCCTGCAGTCAGTGGAGGAAGACATGTCTGATGTCCCAACCCAAAACTATAAGCTCATTGTGGTTTTCTGTCACCCACCCAAAGGGCTGGGGCTGCCACATCCAGCTGGGTACCTGGCATACCAACAGCTCGAACCAGCCAAGTTGAATCTCATCCTGTGAGGCAGCCTACAGAGAATTTATCTCATACTTGCCTATTTCAAAGCCTCTCATATTTTCCTTTAAAATATATGGTATCTGCTTCAGCAGAGAGAGTGTCCTTGGCCAAATTATCCAGCTCTCTAGGGGATTTTCTACCGTAAACTCCATCTCTGTTTTTGCTGGCTCAAGCTTGCTTATAGGTAACTGTGCACACACTTTTGCACTCCCTGAGAAGTACAGTGTTCATTGTCACTAGATCTAGTTTGCAGTTTGGGTACCAATTGGCAATTAGAAATCCACTCCTTACATTTTTGCCAGCAGTTTCAAGTGGGCACAGAATTAATAGGCTAAAATTGTACCTTACACCCCAAAACCAGCTCTGAAAAAGTTGGACCTAAGGTATTGAATGTTACACAAATATATACACAGCCAAGAAGAAAATGGCCCAAGCCAGACAGGATTCCTTTTTAATGTATCTCCTTAATTCAAGGGGCCCGTTATGCATAGTGTTCAGGACGGGAAAAGGAAGACTTGTACCCACATCGGGGGGTGGTTTATGTTTTAGCCACCAACTTTCCTTTCTGCTCACACAAGGGCTAATTCATAGGTTAAGTGGAGGATTATAGATGATAGAAATGCAGCAGCCCTTTCCCTTTCCTCCCCATGCTTTTCATGTAAAGAGAAAGAAGGCTTCTCTCATCCCTTCTGCAAAAAGTGTCGACATTTCCATAGCCCTGTGAGAGGACCTGCCATTTCTGTCACTCCACTACTCCTTGTCCCTTTGTCCTCACAGCATCTTATTTCAGCCCAGAGAAGAATAATTCACAGCTTCAGAAGATAAGAGCAGATTTCCTAGGAAATGCCTCTGGAAGAAAAGTGCGGACTATGGCCACGCACAGGGCAGGGCGAGTCCAGCCCTTCTTTCACCCATTTGTGAGAGTTTTGCTACCAACTTTAACAGCAGCAAAATCATCCCTTTGTCAGATGTCTCGCTCAAAGCAGCATCTCTCTTAGCACAATGGCATCTGCAAAGTCACTGGGCAGCTTCAGTCGCATTTTGTCAGAGGGAACAAGGTGATGGCCTGGCAAGCCTTAACTAAATAGCAACTGAGAGCTTAGAGAAATTAAACAAACAGTTACAAATTAAAGGACTAAGGCTGCAAAGTCTCACACTGACAACAAATACCTGTGCATGAACAAGCAGCCCCTATAGGGCAGCTCGTGACCCAAAGACACCAATGGGCACCTCTGCAAGTTTCAGCTGTGGGTTTGCTGACAAGAAACCTTTGTGGGTTTTTTGTTGCTCTGAAAACACAGTGGAAGCTGCAGGCAGATCCGTTATGCATTTGTGTGTACATCACATTCCCACAGCCAACTTCTATATGCTGCAGATTGCCGCATTTTCTTTAGTGAGCGATCGTGTCGTTGAGTACAACAGTAAACAAAGCTCTTATAAAACTCATGTCACTGTTTTGCTGGCATGAAAATTAAGGCTTCCCTTAGCGTTCCAGTAACTTAAACACTTTCCTTTGATAGTTTCCCTTTTGTTTGTTTCAATTTTGTTTGTTTTAAAGAAATACTTGGAATTTTAGCACAGGATCTGCCAGCCGCCTTTTTTCTCGACTCCTCCCTGTTAAAAACCTTGACTCCTTTCTGAGTGCACAACAGAGACACATTTGCTGTGTTCCCAGAGGGAAAGAGGAAACAGGGGAAAAAGTGAATTTGAAAAATGTATTTTTTGTGTGGGATTCATGCACATTCCACCATTCCACACTTGTTCAGGGTAAGACAGATGGGAATCCAACATGAAAGAGACTCTCTTTGGGTTTTGAAGAGCAAAGTGGGGAACCAAAAAAAAAAGTCTTTTCATGAAAAAAAAAAATAATAATAATAATAATAATAAAAAAAACAGTTTAGAAACATCTATACATGTTTTTCATGCATTTTCTATGGAAACCTTGCCAGAGCTCACAGTTTCCACCGTAGGTACATTTTCCCTAGTTAATTAAACCCTCTTTCCCCACATGACAAATGGACCCTTCTCAGGAAAGGGCACGACTGCAGGCACGGGGAAGTCAAAGAGGGCATTCTTGTGATCGGACATGAAATACGGACTTTCAAAATATAGAGATTTTGAACGTAAAGGACGACTAACTGACTGCATCCTCAGAGTACAGATAATTTATGCATCCTTTGCCTAAGTGAGTTTTCGCTATCTGTTTATTTTCAGCTTAAAAAGCCTATTTATCTGGTAGGATGTATTTTTAAAAATGTACTTCCCACGGTCCTCCTCTCCTGTACAGTGCTTACATGTTTCCCAAGCCAAATTCATTAGAAACATTGTCTTGATGATATGTGAGCTCTCAGGCATGGCATGCTTTTACAAAAACATGGAGAAAGAGCAGGGTGAGCTTGGGGCTGGTACCACTGAACCCTCTGGGAGTACCCTTGCCAACATACAGGATCCCAATATCTTGAATTATGAGAGCAGGGACCTAAAAATCATGAGATATTTCATATTTTAAAAGATACTGGGTTTGTGCTCCAGGCCATGTTTTCAAGAACTGCTTTCACACTGTATTAAACACAAACCTGGTATGAGCACACACAAGAACACCAGGAGACAAACCTGTTCTGTTGTAGACCAAGTCACTCCTATACATGACCGTGGCTTACGTGGGCTCAAAGGGCACTTAGAGAAGTAAGAACTAAAAGCTGTTTCACAACTCAGAAGAAAGAGCGACCAACCCACAGACTTAGTCAAGGCTCTTTGTTTCAGTTTCCATGTTTTGCAAAATAAGGATAATAAATTTTCCCAATGCATAGCGGCATTATCTGTCCCAGCTAGCACTAGAAATACCACCTATACAGTGAATAATCACTAAATTCGGCCAATTCTGTTCCTCCAGCTCCATGAAGACAAGATGAACCTGCAAGCATGCTGCCCACCAACACAACACATCTTCCCCAGGGCACCCCACCCCTCTCTATGACTCTATGATTCTATGATTCTCTTCAGATGGTCAGTTGAGTTCTCAGAGGAAAACACCACACAGTTTGCTTTGCAGCCCCAAGGCATCCCAAATAGTCTTGGGGTACCCACTGCAGTGATGAGGGCTGCCTGGCGATGCCCCAGAGAGACAGATCCATCTCTTGCCAGATGGAATGCTGCCTTCATCTGGATGGTGGTTACTACTTACCAGGTATTAGGAACAGGGAAAAAGCACCCCAACATGGTGCCTAAAACCAGCAGTGAGCCTGGCAGGTGTGCAGCAATTTTATGCTGTGCTTTAGGGATCGGAAAGCAGTGCAGAGGCAGGACCCTGCTCTGCAGTCCTTGCTCACATGGCAAAGGGACTGCTGGCAGCGGTTGGCAGCTCCTCACACAGCCCCTGAGCCGCAGGATTGGGCCCTTAATTGCTTAAAAACACACTGCCCACCAATAGTTACCTAATTTAGCAGAATATATTACCTCTCTGCTTCATAAATCTTAATTAAAGCTGTTAGTTTTCCTATTATATGATCAAGAAACGCCCCATTAAAGTTAAGCATTTTCTCCCAGCAATTATATACATTATGCGGCGTGAGCGTAAAGATGCATATAACGTTCCGCTCCTCATTACTTTGCATACCCCGAAAAGCACTATCTATTAAATAAAAAACTTGCAGAATTTCATTAACACACGATTTTTTAATCTCCCAAAAGTCGAAGCTGTCCCACAGGAGTGTATATACCCAGTGTTGGCTCCTTATAATACAATTTAATGCTCACAAACACAACTAAAGTATTTAAGCATTTACAGAGGTTGTCATAAGTGCTTTTCTTATTTTTGATCAAATTCAAGTCAACACTTAATACAGTTAACTGTAGTTATTTAATTTCAAAACTCAAGAATCCAACCTCAAAAATTTATAACAATATAAATGTAGTTACATTGATATAGGATATGTATGCTACTGGGAAACCATTTTTCAGTAAGAAGTGTAGAACTGTGAGATCTAAAAGGAGTTATTTTTAAAAGTAAGCATTATTTCAAATAAACCTTGTCAGATTTCAAATAATATTTTCCTATTCGTCTGCAAAATGATTTTATGATTTTTAGTGGTATGCTTCAAGCCGGTGCTAAGTGCAACCAAAAACTACATGTATTTTAATTATGCCTTCCCTTTTGATGAGAATTTCATGTAAATACAGAACAAATATTGAACCACGACACGGCAGATATCTTAAATACATTATTAACCAAAGCACTTCACTTCCTAGCAACTGGGCAGAGAAATGAAATTTGGAAAATTATTCCTAGTTCCCCTAAGACGCCGACTTTATTGCCCAACCACATTAACAATTAAAAGGTGTGCGCAAGATGTTAGATGTGAAAATATAATGGAAGGAGCTTAACATCTGCTCATTGAAGGCAGGGAACCAACTCCTTCTCTTCCAAGTAACCCAATCAGCCTTGCAAGAATGTCACATTTTACTTCTAAGCAAAATATTATTCTCCAAAAACTGCGCTGTCGATCCGGCACATAAAAGAAAGGAAGAAAAAGAGAGGCAGCCCCAACTGATGCCGATAATTCCGAGCCAATGCAGTTTCCTATCATCCCTCAGAGCTGACAGTACATTATTAATTGAAACATTGCGCTGAACTATGTCCTCCTCTGTAGTAAAAGTAATATAATTATATCCCATAGGCAGAAATACTATTCTCACCTCTGCCCGAAAAACCTACAAACCAGCTTAAAAACACGCGAAACCAAACAGCTCACAGCCACTCTGCTTGTGTGTCAGTATTGGGAGGGGGGTCCATAAATCATGACACGTATTCTGGAGAAACAGATAAAGGAAAATATCAAACGTGTGATTATATGTAATACATTACGGAAGCATCTTGGTTTCCGACTCTCCGTCTGAGGGGTTTGTAATGTTTTATTTTCCTGTTTTTAATTTTTGCAGAGATGTAGCTACATAAATAACAGTGTTTCCTGGAATCCCTGAAACGTCAGACCAAACATATTTTCCAATATTAAATGATTGCATTCCATTATATCATTACCACTTAGAATAGGCTATAAATCTGTTGACTGAAGAGTTTAATAGCAAAGCTTGATGTTTTCTATACCATACTTTCACTAATAGCAAAACGGCCTCTTCTGAAACATTAGCACGTTACCCTTTCTAGTAAAGCATATCAAATCACATTAGTGAAAAAGTTGCCAAGTCAAATGGAAGTTTGGTGCCAGTTTTCTTTTTTTTTCCCCTTTCTTTCTCTCGAGAGGCAGGGAGCGGGAGTGCAGGAGAGGGGGATTAAATTTCTTACTAAACTTGTGGCAGTGAACATAAAATATAATAACAATCCTTTAACATTCCTATCATGATTTCAGTCCTAATACTTAAACCAGCTGAGAACTGAAGGAGTTAATGCTTTAAAGCGTGCAATAATTTAGAGATATATGCTGCATGATTTTCAGTAGACTTTTTTTTTTTCCAAGATAGACTGGAGCAGGCAGATCAACTTAGCAAAAAGCAGCAGGAAAAAAAAAGGGGGGACTACAACCAATCAAACCAAATGCCAGAGCAGAGGGCAAAGGGATATGGAAACTGAGAAGATAGACTTCCAAGTCCTTTCCTGAAAGTGCTTGGATTTTGAGGAGAGTCCAACATCGGCTGACAAAAGTGTCTTTGTGCTGCGACACTGGGGAGAGCAGAGGAGAGCTCGGGAAACCTAAAGAAAACAGGGCAAGCCTTGTACATTAGACCCCATGGAGAACTTTGAATCATATGAGCTGCAGACAAGCACCGAGTATGTAATGCCAAATTAAAGACCACCTAATATGGGCAGCAGTGACGCACACTGGGGCAGATGTACTCGTAGAGCACATCCCAATCCTGCACCCTGATCCCATCGAGCACCCTATGGGGACTTGTGCCTCCTTCATGCGTTGAGGACAACGGAATACACCTTTAAAATGCTTTTCCTGCTATCTGCAAAAAGGCTAGTAATGTTAACACACTCACTTTGTGTGCTCAAGGTGTGGGACTGAGATGTCAACTCCTCACCTGTCCCCAGCCCTCCAGCACTGTCACCTCTTTGTGTTTGGTGAAAGACTGGTGTACTTCTTCCCTTTAGAGGAAATCCATCACCACGCTTCTATTCAAGGTGCTTGCCATGACCCCCCCCCCCCTCCCCGCTATCACTTTCCCATTGATCTCATCACCTCATCTCCATCCTTCAAATCAGACAGGGCTTTCAAATAGAGCTTGCACCTCCTGGCCTCAGATCTTGCCACCACAGCACCCTTCGGGCTCTCCACTCACCAGAAAAATATCCCACTCCTACTACATATCCTCAAATTGCCACCCACCCCCAGCAGAAAGGAGCTGTGAGGTATCCACGGCCCCGCTGGAAGTGGTGGTACACAAAGGTATGCCTGACCACGCGATGCCTACTAACATCACAGTGAGCACAACCCAACGTTCATGCAAATCAGAAAAATAAAAGCTGCAATTAGTTTGCACATCAGGCCTGAAATTCTCCTCCTGACGGTTTTATCCTGTATTGCCTGTTACAGCAGATATGTACACAGTTGCATAAGCAAAATAAAAATCTCCAAAGGCACAGGCATGTGAACATGTGAAGCAGTTAAATAGTCCTATGCAGAGATTGGTTATTTTTCTCCTAAAAACACTGGAAAAGCCTGCTTTTTAAATAACCCAAGCAGCACCCAGCACAGCTTTGCCACAGGAAGCTCCATGGGGCCGTGCACACAACATATCAGTGCCATGTATTAAATGGATTTGAAGCATCAGACTAGTTTTTCAACTGGTGTAAACTGGCATTGCTCCTTAACAATCAACACACCAAACACATCCTCTCCTTGTGAGGGGCTGGAGATGCCATAGGGCAGCCCATTCATGCAAGGCTCTTACAGCATCGCTTATGGAAACCATAGTCTGCAGGGGCTTGGGTGCACTGAAATCATGTGGGGTTCAGGTTTAGCACACTGGCTGGGAGAATGAACATGGAACACTATCGTTTCCTCTTTTAATCAATTTGGTGGCATTTTGTGTAA
Organism: Alectoris magna; assembly: GCA_030625065.1. Taxonomy (NCBI): domain Eukaryota; kingdom Metazoa; phylum Chordata; class Aves; order Galliformes; family Phasianidae; genus Alectoris; species Alectoris magna. Next base: position 4,045,278 of record CM060569.1, read on the forward strand.
ATCCCAGTTGTCCAGATGCCAGCTTGGTTTTTTCCTTCTCCAGCTTTTTTGACCAGTTCACGGGCGGGAAATGAGTGGCTTGGAGACAGAGGAGAGAAAGAAGGGACAAAAGCAAACTAAATAGCAGGATCTTGACATAGTTAGAAAAGACTAGTCACTTCTCAGCTCTGAATTACAAACATTAAAGGAAAATCCCCTGCATTTAAAGTAACACTTGGAAAAATGACCACTGCCACCCCAGCAGCAACTCAGCCAACTTCTCTCAGTTCCCCCCAACAACGTCAACCATAGCGAGGTCACGCTTTTGTAAGCACCCCCCATGGGCCAAACCCAAGTCGCTGCACCCAGCGGAAAGCCAGGGCGACCTCTAGCTTTGGTGGGATTGCCCTGGATTTGCACCAGTGTCACTAAGGGAAACTTCTGGCCCAATAATTCCTTAAATACACAAACTTTTCCCTGCCCCCCACTGACCACAAAACCTCAGGGAAGTCAGTGGTGTTGCAAGAACTGCAGCTCACTGCAGCACTTGGCAATCTATCCAAGATATTTTCTGGTATCATTCATTTCTAGCAAAAAGTACTCTTCGTTTATACTACAGCAACTGCACTGGATGATCGTCCAATTTCTCTCTGCACAGATGGACCCTCACCCATTTAGAAAACCCTGGCTTTTTTAAAGTTCTGTAAGAATAATCTGTATTATCGTTAATTACATTAACGTACGTTTCCTTGCCTCGCCTCTTCCTTCACTACCTCCCTGTGGAGGGTCTGCTCCTCTGTACTACTTCTCCAGACCATTTTCACTCAGTGAACCGGAGTAACAACCAAGCTCCAATCTACATCTTTTTACAGCCCCAAACTTGTTCCCATCTATCCTGAAGGTGTTATTTTCTTATTCCCTTATCACAGCTCTCCCAGACCTTTGTAGCACGTTGGATCCTTGCAACATTGCCCTTTAATCAAGGAGAGAAAATTTTGTTCCCTCCTTTCTCCTCCCATTTCCTCTGTTCCCTCCTCGTTGCCCATGTTTCCTTCCCACCCCTCGTCTGCAATGCCACCACACTTCAACAGCTCAACACATCCACACCCATAATAACCCCAGACTCTACAAAAGCATGGATTTTCTTCAGAAATTACTGAACAATTCAAGGGTACCTGCACCCATCAAGTTAACTCGGGCCCCTCGTTGCCATTCATAGGAAAGTTTTTTCCATTCATTACCACTGGCACTTGCTAAGGACTGACTATTCCTCAGGACAAAACCCAGAGCTGCTGGCATCGCAGAGAGGGCAGTGGGAGCGGGGCGTCTTTGCTGCACACCCAACACCTTGAGGGCTTTCCAACATTGCTATTAAATCTATGCAGAGCACCAACAGAGAGCGTGCATCTCATTTTTTCAAGCCGTGTGATTTCTGAGTCGCTTGTTCAATCATTTTAACAATTCCAAAAGAACATGACTTGCACCGCACGTGTCTCTTCAGTGGGAACCGTAGGTGATGTGATCAAAGTTAGCCTACACCTAATCAGCATGCGAGAAATAATCAAGGAGCCTTTTTTTTAAGATGTGTTCAATTCAGCAAAGGGCAAAGACTATTAGTCTTTTCCTTATTTACTGCAGTTTGGGTGAAATTCACATTATTTTCATTAATATCATTCCCACCATATCAATTATTATAAGGCGCACTCAATAACGTGGCTATGTTATACCTCGAGCAAAGTATCTTTCAAGGCGGTTTCTCAAGCAAACAAGATTTACATCCTACTGCAAGATACACGGCTGTACCAAACCAATGCCATATGTCTCTTTCTTCAGTCATCGCCACAGTGACATAATCCGCCTGCTAGATTTGACGTGCAAAAGAATGTCAGAAACTCCTCAGAGGAAAACATGCAACACAACAGAAAGTTGGATGGTATTGATTAAAGCCCCACTTCAAAGCGTGTTGAAACAACGTATTCTCCGTAGTGCAGCACAAGAAATCTGTCACAGCGTTTTTCACAGTGAGTCGTCCTACCGATACGTGGGGAGGAGGGATCCGTGTGGAAGGACGCGGGTGTGCACTGAGCACCCCTCGCCCACACCCACTGAGTCACCGGCCCCGCAGCAGCGCTCGCACGCATCCCGACGACAAAGCAGTATCTCCGCTTTGTGTGCACACAAAATTCCTGAACACCTGGATGCTTCCGTGTCATGGAATAACTGCTTGTAGAATAAAAATTTACAGCCCCCCACATGCATTAAATTTGTTTAAACATTTTTCAAAGCCAGTACCCCCCCTCTTATTTTTTTTTTTCTAAATGGTGAGCAGTATTTTATAATGGAGCGCCAGCTCTCCAGCGAGCCTCCATTCTTCCAGCCCTGACAGACTGTTTGTCAGCTAAACTCCCCTTGTCATGTATCCCCACCACTGCCAACTCATGCACGGAGACCTTCACTTTTACTGCTACCACTTGCACCCTGCGCAACCTTTGTCATTGATCACTGATCCAACCCAGTGCCCACATGTTCTTCAAGTGCCTACACAAGTAATGAGGTACTTGTGGTGTAAAATTAAACTGTCAACTGTCAGCGATTGATAACCACAGCGAGAGCTGACCTAGAACACCTGCACCCGTGGCCAAGACAGGTGTGACACGTTTGATCGCTGAGCCCTACTAGTCAGCGTGACCCGCCGGTGTCCCTCCATGGATTTCGCCCCTGACAGCGATGCCGTATTTCAGCCCCAGGAGCAGCCCCTCTCCTCCATCCGTCCACTTGGATGGTGGCTGGAACACGAGCGATACCAGGTTTTCATGGCAAAATACAGAGCCAGAACATCTTTCTGTCCTTATCTCCTTGTCCCCCTCCTCATCCCCAGCTTAGCAGCAGCCCACCGAGGCTCTCACCTCCTCGATTGGGGTTTTTGTGAGTGTGCTGTCAGGGCCTCCACTCCCTACACATACTGATTTAGGAACAGTGCTGAGCATCTCTTATAGTTATGTCTGTAGCATAAACCTGCTGTCCTGCTCCTTGGCACCATGTGGTTCTTTGTGGCATGCATTGGTGCTGCAGGGAGCACAGGTGGGAAATCACTGTTCCCCCTTTCCAGCCACTTCATCACCTCCACAGAGAAATGCATTCTTCTTCCCCCACTGTAATTACTTTTAAATGTGGTGACTGTACAATATTCAGCCTTCGGTTCGCACTTGAGTATTTTGTTATATTTTTGAACTATTGATTTTCACTTTGAGCAAAAAGGGTTTTTTCAGGCACACCCTGCCTTTTAAACCCCCTCAAAACACATCAGGAAATAGCAGCAAGGAGGGCTCTCCCCTCCCCTCCAACAGTTGCACTATATTAAGTTCGTGTGATGAGAAGATAAAAATCTATTAACTTGCTGCTGACCTTATCGACACAAGGATCTCTGCAGACATTACAGGAACCATATCTCTTCTGACTTTTACATCCAGAACCTCACATGCCAGCGTCCCAGACCAAATATAAAATCACAGTGATGAGTGTGACGGTGACATGCGCAGCCCCACTGCCACCGCCTGGCAGGGACATGGGCTCCTCAGGGGCCCAGGGCCGGCTGCTGCCCACAGTTTGCCTTCAGGGTGGTTTTGTGGCCATATGCTGCTGGGGGCTCTGCATCAAAACCACTTCCCTACAACCATATGCTATGAGGCAAACGTGCTGGAAAACAGCACGGCTTTCTGCTCCCCCGTATCACCATGATGTATTGCAAACATAATTAAAGGTGAGTAACGCGTGCGCTCCTGTTTTGGTTAATCATTCCCGTTTGCAACTGAAGCTGGTATAAAACAAACCAATTTTCAAATTACACCAGAAGTCCATCTACATGCACATTGCTCATGCATGCATCCACATCCTGCATGCACCAGGCTGCCCCCTGCATGGGCAGCAGCTCTGGGAAGGTGAAGGCTTGGGGGTATTTTTTTTTAAATAGGAGGCTGGGAAACTGCATAAATGCTCATTTCACCAACAGCTAAAAATGCAGGGGAATTTACTCAGTAGTGTATTTAAGGGGATTTTACCGGAACTAGACTGTGGACTCTTCCACCCTAGAGATCTTCAAAACACATCTGGGTGAGGTCCTGGACAACATGCCTGAGGTGGCCTGGCATAAACCACCTCAGCTCAGCAGAAATCCCTGCGGAGATGCCACCGTTCAGACTCTCTGACCCCAAGCTCTTGCAGGATGAGGGCTGGCCCATCCCACACCCCATTCCTGCTTCAGCCCCTGCTTTCCTGCGAGACCTCTAGGAAAGTGGTTTCACTTCTGTGTGCCTCACATTCCTCTTTCTCTAGATAATAGTAACTGAGAGGTGCTGGAGAGCTGGTCACAGTGCCTCAACCTACTTGAACCCCATTCACATCATGAGGAATAAAACTATTACAAACACCTAAGCATGAAGGAACAACTCTGTTCAAGTCACTGCTGCCTGGTTTTGCAAAACAAAACACTTTACTCACAGGAAAAAAAAAAAATATCTAGAGTTTTCTCTTTTTGCAAAGCAAATTGAGTACAACATAACATGAAGAGAAGGTATGCTTCGACTGGGGACACTCTTCTTACTGGCAACAGAGCAGCCCCAACAACTTGGATGCTGATTGGAACATCTCTGGGGCTTGGAGATGCAATTTGGAGCTTTGTACAAGGTGAACTCGATGGAGGGTGGCAAACAGCCACCATTCAACAGCTGGTTCTGATGGCGATTTCAGATATTAAAACTACACCTTCACCACCAGCAAGCAAACCTCAGTACTTGTAGTGCACACTCGGACTCTCTTCTGCTTTAGTGGGGATTTGTGTACGAGGAAGAAAACAAACTGCTTCTTACCAGCGTTCACTGCTGCAGGCACGGTATGCTGAGATCTCAGAGCCAAGCCAGGTTTAGGGGAGATCAGAATGTGAACTATGCCTGGAGCACCACGCGCAGCCACTCCACGCTAATGGCACGTGCAAAGCTCATTCCAAAGTAGTGCGGTGACCAAATTTTTGGGGCCTGCAGCCTCTTTCTTCTTTCCCCCCACAGCCAGAGAACATCCCTCCTGTTGTTGTTCTAGCTGCAGAGCTGACCAGGAAGCCAGAACTCTCCAAGCCACTCGAATGGGCAAAAGAGCTGATTTCAGAGCAGTGAGGACAAAACAAAGCCCAGATCTTAAGGCTTCCAGCCCAGCACTTCAACATCAAGAACAGTGCACACCTATTGGCATCAAAAAGAGATGTGTAAAAGTAAAATTAAACAGCCAAACTCTTAAGCATCCCATGGGACAAAAATGCTGGCAAAATGGGACATCAAAGATAGGTTGTTTACTTATTGGGGGATCTGGATGCTTGTCTCTTCGCATTGATTTTTACGGTACAAAAATATTATTTCAGTGACAAGGATGTAAACCTTATTCAAAACAGGATTTAAACCATATCCTGCAAGTGAGGCATCTCTTCAGATAGCCTGCCTGCTCTTACAGCATACCGAAGGCATGCTGATTTTAGTCTGCAGTGTTTGTTAAGAGGGTCACAATATCAGGAAGCAGGAGAAGGCTCATCAAAGCGGCATTGCTCGCCTTCGCCGCTCATCTGCTAGACAGTACCTTGTTTTTTAAACCCCAGCGGAAATGCATCTCCAGTGACCCATTGTTGGAAACTTCCTTTTGTCTTTAAGTTTGCTGGAAGGAGTATGGGGGCCCCTTTTAACTCTTTTCCAATAGGTAATTTCCCTTAATTAAGGCTCTCATTACAAGTGAGAATTTATCAGACGTGATTAAAGAAGCATCTTGTCCCTTTCCTATTGCCTCAGAGGGGGCACATTTTGATCTCCCAGGGCGCGTTGCGAGCACAGATAAGAACAGGCTGCAAGCTTGGAGATCACAGCAGCAGCGTGGCCTGCCCACAGAGTTCATGTTTGGATGTCAGCATCCCCCAGGCTTCCCCCAAGTTGTGGAGTGTCGCAGCAGCCGGGCAGCGACGGGGCTTGGGGGAAGAGGCCAGAGCTGCGCAGAGCCCAGGCCAGGGCTTCAGGCTGTGCCTGGCTTCTTGGAAGCCCCCAGGCTGCTGCAGATGAGCCATGGGGCTGTAGCAAGGCTCTGGCCTCTGCTCAGAGCCATCCATTCCACATGGAGCACACCCTCAGCATGAAAGTGAACTCCTACCAGCACCACCGGGAGTTTCATTTTAAAGTGAAAAATAAAACCAAGGAGCACAGCCCTTCCAGAGCACCCATAAGGCACTTTTCTATAGAAGGCAGCTGAACTGCTGTGCATGTGATGCAGAGCTCGCCGCACCACAATCCCACAGTCACACAACACGTCTGCTCTGCAGGTGCAGCCCTCAACATCAGACCTGTACCTGATGCTGCCGGCCCGCAGACCAAAGGCAGGGTGCTCTGGCTGCAGAAATGGCCTCCCGTTCTCTCTCCAAAGTCAGCTGCACCAGGCCGGTATGTTAAAAATGTCCTTGTGCTCTCAGTCGTAGTGTTTACCTTCAATAAGCATTAGTGATAAAACCGTAGGTAGGTGAGCTGTTGTACAGAGTAACTGGAGGTGTTTGTGGCTGAACCGGCAACAGCAAAACTCAGGATTGGATGAAAAAAGATGGATTTGCACAAAAAAACCTTCCCCACCTGCAAACTTACTACCAACAAGACAACAGTATGTACCACTTCTCATTGATGATCCACTGTTTAGAGTCACACTGAGCATACAGTAAGCATTAACAACACCATAGTAAAGCAGCAGAGGAATTTTCCAAGCACTGAAATACCCTTAGCTTGCAAAAACCTAAACCCTGAAGTGCATTCATCTCCTCTGTGACCCTCAACATCTGTGCCCCCTTCCCCTCACACAAGCATACGTTCCCTTCCATGAGAGATACCATCAACCTTCAATTTTATTTTTCTCACATTATGTTAATCAAGAGCTAAAAAGATAATTTCCTTCTCCCACAAAGCAATTCCACTGTGGTGGAACAAACTGTTATCTTAAGTTTCACAGAGCAATTGTTCAATAATTCCTGTTTGTGGCTCTTTTCCAAACCCTTAAGAATAGCTCAGACTGCCAACCCTTCAAAAAAAAATTTTTTTTAAGAGAGAAAAAAAGCAAAAAAAAAAAAAAAAAAAAAGAATTCAAAAAATCACGACAGAGGCTGAAAAGCACAAGCTGTCACTCAGGGGTTCGGCCATTTCTCAGTAAGGAGCTCCAGCCCTGTGCCTCTGACACGCAGAAATGCACTGTCTGCCTGCAGACGACTGCCTGCCCATGGAGAAGCTCCAGGGCTGTGAATGCGTTGCACTGCTGCCCTGCTGACGTGGTGCCGTCTTGGCTTGGTGGACTCGGTGAACTGGAGGCTCCAGGAGGAATAAAGCAGAAGGACACTTGGCAATGCTGAAGGGTTTTCAGCGTGTAAAACACACAAGCGAGCTCTGTGCGATTAATGTTTGTTAAAGAAGAATGAAATGGTGTTTTGTTGCACGAAAGGAAACTGATAACGTGGATTTCTTCAGCGAAAGTAATAAAATGTTGTTTCTATGGAAAAAAGTAATAAATAATAACAACGGCCCTAACTCATAAAGCACCCTTCATTTCAGTCCTGTTATTAATTTTAGCCCGTGAGCTCACAGAGGAAGGGACGGTCATTTACACCGCGCTGGACAATGAGCAGCACAACAGGGCGCTGCCCGGCCCGCCACTGGGAGTTCCCACAGACACACACCAGAACTTACCCATCAGCGCTTCGCACCCAGCGGCCATTTCATCCCTGAGCCCAGAGTGGAACTGAGCAGGGAGGGACGTCCATTGGGCACTGCACACACACCTCGGGCTGGGACCCCATGGCAAAGGTGACCTGTGCTCCAATGGAGGAATCTGCAGTCAGTGAGCGGCAGTGTGCCAGGCTGGAAGGAGACTGACCACAGTTTTGGGCTTCTTTTATGTTTCTTTACATTACTTTCACTTTGGTGGAAATGCACATATCCCAGTGAAGACACCTCATTCTGCAGAGTGAAACAGAAGAATCCAGCACAGGCACTTTTTCCCTTCCTTCCACCCCCTCTGCAGCATGCTTTTCAAGGGTGGAATATACTATTTTACTCAGTCCCTACCGTTTTGTTTTGTTTTTTTGACTGAGCACAGCTAAGAACAACCTGACCGTTCTGGAAAGATGCTCTCCAGGTTGCAGAGGGAAAATAAACAGATATAAATAACCTGCAGCAGCAGAAGCGCTTGGCTGGGCCCACACCTGCACATAGGCAGGGAGATTTCAGGTAGAACCAAGATGAAAACAAAGCTGAGCAGGGCAAGATGGGCTCCCAGCAGCCTTCCTTCTGCACTTAGCACTGGAGGTGGGGGCTGAAATAGCTGTCAGGAATTCAGATATCTGCTAGTTCTTACTCTTTTCCATGAGTTGCTAGGCAAGCAGAGCTTTAAGGTTCGTTCCCAACTCCCCACGTACAAACCTCACTGAGGTCAGCTGAATCCACCCACAACAAAAACATGGGCTGGAGACCACAACTCCCATTTCACCCCAAATCCAGATCCCCGTGTTAACTGACTTACAGCCCAGCACTTTGATTTCTCAGTGCTTGTAGACAGGGCCCTTTCCTTTAAGCTCCTCCCAGCTCAGATCAACCACCCTGGGTAAAGCACACATACACGCACAGGACTTAACACCCTGATCCTCCGGGATAAACTATGAGCCTGTAAATCACCACACAGAAAACAATAGCTACCTCTTGTTTAAATAAAACTGCACCTGCTGTATTAATATACCACCCAACAATCACTTTGTTTTTCCCCAGGAATCCAAGCTGAAGCCATGCTGCTTCCTGACCTATATATTGGAAGACTTATTCTTAGAATGGTACAGGAGCCCTTCATGGCGATCACCTTCCTTCCTTCTTTTGTGCTGGGGTGCTATGCATTTTGTTTAGCTTTTAACAGGTTTATTTCCATTGCAGCCCTCCAGCTTCCAAGACCTGTTGCAGCCCTTATTTGGCCTATATGCCCTTTTTCCCTTTCCCATCTTGGATGCTCACAAGCTCTTTAATGCTCTTTGGGCCATTTTGAACTGTTTGCAGCAGATCCTTCTCCCACTGAAAGAATTTGGTCAAAGCAGAAGCCAGCTGAAGATTTCTTTGCCAAATGTTCAACAGTCACTAAATCATTTTGTTCTCCCCAAAACGCACCAGTAGGTTAATTATGATGTCCACACAAAGTTTATTTGTATCTGCTCAATGTTTGCTTATTGACTGAGCTGAGACCCTTTTCCAATGGAGTTATTTTGCTCAAAAAAGATGCTCAGTGGTGACTGAAAAATGGACAGCTTGGAATGGTTGGGTCACAGATACAGGGAGCAGTAAAAGTCTGGAGAAGTGCACAGAGGAGACAACTTCTCCCCCAGAACAGTGTCCCCAGCAAGAAGGACCGCTGTGACACTGCTAAGCCAAATAAACTTTTTATTCTTGAACCAGAGCCCACAGCAAACCCAAACCCAGCAGGACAGCTCCTCGAAGGGCATCTCCGTGTCTCCTGCCCAGTTATTCTAGCAGTGCTAATAACCCTTGTCCTGTTTCTTTTGACCTAACAATAGCATTGCCACCTCAGTACTGGGGGGGGCTTTTAACACTGCTCAGGAATAAAGAGAACTTCATCCACCTGCATTTCATGGCACTCTGTGGAGCTCCCTGTGGATCCTGGAATCCAGGTGTCAGAGCTGATCTTCACAGGACATGCCACAAATTGGCTGTCTCTGACTTTAGGTGGGTGGGATTCCCTGCAGCATCCGGCAGCAGGGCTCTCAGAAGAGCAACAAGCCCTGCAGCCAGTCCATTCTTATTATTGTTCCCTTCCAATCAATAAATTAAATTACTTTTAAAAAAGCTTCTACAAGCAAGATATTACTCTTCTAAGACTCCCAAATAGAGGAAGAAATTACCCTGAAAGCCAGGTCAACCTCCAGGGCTCTCTATCAGCAAGACGTATCCATACACAGGCAGTCTGAGCACAGCTCTCCAGAAGCACTGACTTGGCCAGCAGCTGCCCCACCACGTCCTGCACATATCCCATTCAACTCTGTGCCCAGTGCCTTGGGCAAAAGCTTCAGCTGCTACCAATCATTTGTTCATGGTGATTTGCGTCCCCTATGCACTAGAGGGCTGGGTCAGCTCTTCCCTTTGCAGGTGCTGGCCAAGTTCAACATCCACAGGACAGCTAATTTCCGCAGAGCCCTCACTTACCAGCCTCCCTTTATCTCACTGTGCTGGAGGCTTCCTTCCTATCTCACTCCTTCCAAAAGCCAGACAGCTCCACCAATGGCCCTCCCAAACCCAGTGATCATCTGTATGTGGATGTGGGGAATCACCTGAATGGGAGATTGGGCATCTCCCAAACTCACAGGGGGTAGAGGGGTTAGACAATTTCATTCCCACCTCCACTGGAAGCAAAATGGACATCTTCATGCTGCCTGCTGACAACATTCACCTACATCTGCCCGGCAGAGGGACCAGCCTGTGTCCCTAAGGGGCTAAGAAGAAAGCAAAGGGGATGACTTCACCCAGAGGAATGCTGTTCCCCAAGGGATGGCCCCACTACTTCTGGTACCAAAACCATCAGAGAATACTTCTTCCCTTTCCCTTTTATCAGTCAGGCTCACAGATTGAATGTTATCAATTGACAGCTTTAAAGCTAAAGAATTGTATAAATTAAATACCGTCTGCAGCAAATATACTGAGGAGCTAGAATTTATATACACACCAGATATGGGAGCTCTTAGTTATTACCCACTTAAGGCTATGGCACTGATGAATGGTAAGGCCACCCTATCCCTGAAGGCACTTTTCATTACCCACAGTATAGGAATATTGAGAGAGTGTGTGTATGTATCCAGCACAACTGCTCATTTCCATAGTTCTCCATCAGGTTTGCATTCAGTTTATAAAATAAAAAATTACTCTGGGGACATATTTCACTCATTCCAGAGCCTTTCTCTCTCCCTCAGCCTCCATTCAGGCTGCCTCCTTCCTCCTCCCCACCTCAATACTGTAACAATGCCTTTAAATCTGATGGCGCTTATTAAATGAAACAACTTAATTACTATCAATATATAATGTTGTGCACTTCAGCCTCAGCCGAGACATCTGATCCCATTCTGCTCATGACCTCTAATGGCCATCAAATCAAAGTAATTTTGGTCAGTTCTGACACATGGCCAGGTCAGGAAGATGAAGGAACACAAATCTACCCTGTTACCCTGCCCATTGTTTAATACCATTTTCAATAGAATCTAATAACTGGAGAAATGCCAGTTTTCTGTCTAGTTTGGGTTAAAACCTCTGTCGTTGAAAATAAATAATTATGGAACACTCTGAATAGCCCAAGGTTTACATAATTGGTGCCTCTTAGAGCAATATACTCGCCTTTGAAGTTTGCAAGGAGAGGAATTTAGGAATTCAAATCAGCGGCAGTGCTCCTGAGCACGCTCCACTCTCCACCTTGGAGGGGCCGTCGCCAAAGGAGGCTTAATTAAGGGAAGTGAAAACCACTTTGGATTCACCAAGGTAACACAACAAGTGCATTGCTTCCTCTGAATTGAGGGAAAATAGCAGGAATGCTTCCACTCAACAGCAGCTATTCTGCAGGCTGGGACTCAAGTCCTTCAGGGAAAAAGAAATACCTGTCATAAAATAACTGCATAGAGACAACAGGAGTGTTTAGGTTCAAGCATTACTATTTATGCATATCGTTTCCCCAGTGCTAAACAAAACAAGTTTTCCCATGCCAAAACGAGGGACACAGCCGGAGCTGCCAGACGCCCCGTCTGGGTGGGACGAATAGTCTGACCTACAGAAGGGGCAGCAGGATGCAGAGACATTTTATCACAGCCTCCCTTTGCTAATGCACTCACACCGGGCCACTCTCAGGCTCCAGAAAATGAGCCACAGCCCAAAAACATCACAGCAAAGTGGCCTGCAAGACCAGACATGGAGGGAATGGAGAAGTAAGGGAGTGCCAGGCTGCAAAGCAGACCTGTCCTCGCTTTTGTGACTAAAGGGCTGCAAATCACATCCGCCTGCCTTCTGAGAGCACTGGTCACGGCAACTGAGCAGAAAGCACAGAAGGATGTTTTTGTTAATCACCCTCTCCTCAAATACCCATTCTTTACCTTAAGCCATCAGTCACGTAGCACAGCAGGTAACAAAAGGCACTGAGATTTATAGGGCATTTCCTGAGCCGAGGGTCCTGCAGCAGGGCCCGCAAGTGGGACAGCATCATGGAACTACCTCTCTCAGTGGGACAGAGCCGAAGGGACAAGACACAGGGGCAGCAGGATGGCTCTGTCACCCCGACCAGGCAAGCAGCAGCGAGCACACGCTGCTGTAAGGGGAATTGGGAGCACTGCCATCACCATCAGCTGAGTTACTCGGGCATAGCCTGAAGCAGGGGCTGAAATCAATCCTCGCTCAGACTTTCACTTGAGGAGGAATTCGGGGTTTGGCTGTACGTGCACCAGAATCTCTTCACAACCACTGAACGCATTTATGGTGCAGCTGAAGGCCACGGTGATTTTTCTTAAAGGGAAACCTTACCTATCCAGGGTTGAATCCACATCGTTAATGTTAATGGCAGTTTTGTCACCTGGAAGAGGCAGGGGGGCTGTGGATGGGCCTGGCAGGCAGATTGCTCTCTGCAACCATCATCTTCTACATGCTCCCCCAGTGCTGGCTGGGAGAAAAACCATTGCCCACCCGCCAGACAGAGCCTAACTGCAAAATATCCTATACGTTTAGAGGAAATAGACAAAAGCATCTTTCTTCATCAGTTCCCATGCAAACATTTCCTCACTCCCCAGCCAGCCAGCAGACTCACATCTGGGTGCCCCAACTGGGAAACACTGGTGAATTCCAATGGCACCAGTCACTCCTATAGCTGAGAGTGGCACAGCCTTGACCACCACATCACAGCCTATGAGTCTTCCACAGAGCACTCCGAGATAAAAGATCTCTGTTTCATTCAGAGCCAAACCCCGCTGATACCTAATTTTGCTTCTCTTACCTCATTAATAAGCTACAGACATTTGCAACATGCAGTTTGTCTTTGTCTGTCTGCATTGTGGTCATCACACAGACACAAGTGCTATTTCTTGTTGTGTTTTGTTTTCTTTCCCTTAATTCACCATTCCAGCCCATGCCTGTGCCACCTTTACAGAACTGGACTCAATTAACTCTTTTGTGTTCTCTTTGCAGCGAGCTGCAGCAGTCAAAAAACCAATACATCATCTTTTCACCAATATTAACTTCGTCACATGGAAGTATTCATTGGCAGCTTTATGTAGCTCACCAAATGGGAGATTCAAAGTACAAAAGTAGCATATAATTATTAAGTATAAAGGCACATTCACATGTCACATTGTAAACAAGGGTGGTGTGTGTATTTGCAGCTAAAACAAAGCAATGTAGCTATTTTTCATATTGGTCAGACTAACAAATCTGAAAATGAGTTGAAGTAACCTAACCATGGCAGGTAAACTTTTAAAAACAGTTTTAAATGAGGGATAAAACTGTTTACAAGTTTTTAACTGTATAATATTTTTTTCGTCTCGTATTTTGCCAATACCAATAAAGAAACAACATGTATAAATATATATAAACAGACACTTGGCATAAGAACACATTTCATGAAATATGAGTAATAGAGTAGGAAAATTCAAAGTATATTTCTTCTTTACTGTATTGAAGGGACAGGTTACCGTAAAGAATACATTATGTGCAGGGAGATGAAAACACAAAGTACATGCAGGATATGTAGGATATGAACAGCGTGTTCATTTCCAGGTAGAAATGCAAACATTTTGGTTCATTTCATATCTCACTTACACCGCACTATTCGGTGTCATTTCATTGACTCCAATGTATTTGGACTTGAGTCCAGCAAAGCACTTAAACACATGCTTAGCTTTAAGCGCACAATAGCCCCCTTGAAGTCAAATTAAGCACATATTTACGTGCTTTGCTGGATCGGGGCCATACTACAGATTTACACAGATGTAAGTGAGCTCAGATGAGCTCAAGCCACAATGTTTGTGTCCAGATTCAAATCCAATTGGCAAATGCTTTCAAAAGCTGGAGGTATTTGGATTAGGGGTTTTGGTCCAAGCCAATCTGTAACTTTAGTACCTGAACCCGCATTTCTTGTGCGCCCAAGGCTCCCATCGGCATTAGTGGAAGCTTTGGAGGCACGAGAATTACAAGAGCGAGACCTCTGGGACTAGAGAGCCAATTTACTTAAACCCAAATTATAACATTTTTTAACCTTTAGATTAAACCAAACTCCCACCAGAATTCAGCCCTCGCTCCATTACATTTCTCACCCAGCATTTGGATTTTTTGTTTATCGTATTACTATTGCTTTTGGCTAGCATTCTCTTTATTATAAAACATTACCCTAGGAAAAACTAATAGGCACCATCAAATAGCTGTTAACATAAAGCACTTATAAACAAGTGCCATTAGTGAACCAGCAAAGTGCATAGGAACTCATTTATGTTACATCTGTTAACATTAGACAAACGGATCCACAGTTTTAGTTCACAGAGATGCCCAGCTTGGCCAGAAGGGAGTTTCCATGTTTTCCATCAGCCCAGCAAATGGGCACCACATGCAGGTTCCTACTTCTGGTACTGCTCAGAGCAGAGCTGGCTCTCTGGTTCCCAAAACACACCAAGCACTGGGTTTTGGTTTAGGCACTCCCCACAGTCAACACAAGGAACTGCAGAGATTCTTTGGTGATTGCTGCTCTGCAAAGGATGCTCCTCCAAAACCTCCAATTCTATCAGCACAGTTCCAGCCCCAGATGCGGTCTGAATTTGTGAGAACTTCCTATAGCATCAGTGCATCTTTTCTTGGTTATTAACCAAAAACGAATGAGATGGAGCTGCTCTACCACGGTCCTGCTGACAATACAACAGGCACAGCTCTCCCAGTGCCCAGCAAAACATGACGCGCCTGTTCCTAGAACACCCACAAAGCCTTCCCAGACACTGCTGACCACAAAACTAAAGAAGCTCTGGCTTCTGCTGCTAACCATGGTTAATCTGAACCTGCAGCGAAAGACAAGCCGTTGTTTTTCCCTTATTTTAACATATACATGCATTGAGAGAATCACATGTAACATGGCAGAGCCGTAGCACTGGAAGGAAAATGAACAGAGTCGCTGGCAGTCGGGACCGTGGTAGAAAGTAGAACAAGATATCCAACATCTATTCCCACGGTATTCAGTTGTGAATGAGGAGAGCATGCTGGGAACAGAGCAGCCATCCTGAACTCAAAAATCATCAGCAGTGAACACAATGCCAAATATTGAAGATTGCAGAAAAGTGTATCTAGAAATATTTATCAAGAGCACATCCACTCTTTTTTATTATTATTCTGTAGGCTTTAATTGACCTCCAGGGAGAAGACCACGTTGTTGATGCCAGTGCTTCAATGACACCACAAGAACGCTGTTACAGCTCAGACCACACTACCAGGTATGTCAGGATTTCTACACCATGTGGGGAGAAACCCCCAATCATAGGAGGAACTGAGGCAGCTTCACGCTTTGCTAAAGCCCAAAGGCAAAACACTCACAGCCTGACACACCAAGGCCAGCAACTCTACCACCAAGCATCTCCTGCCCACACCACCACCCAGCCCAGCCAGCAGGTGCAAGGCATCAGTGGCCCTTCCTAATCAGACGGAGCAGCTTCCCCGATTGAACCCAGCTGAGCGGGGCTCTCTGAGCAAGGGAAGCTGGGGAGGGGAAGCAGGATGCACCCTCCCATTTCTTTAGTTTTGCACTAAGCAATCCTCTCTCTCCCATCTCCCACCTAAATCCCATTGTACCCTGGGCCAGCCAGCAAGTAAGGTGTGCAAGCACACAAGTGAGTCCAAAAACAGGAGAAATCCTGGTGCAAGCCCAGGGAGAAAGCAGCTGGGCAGCCTGGGTGCCTGAAAGGTGATGCACAGCCCCAGCTCGTTAGTGAACAATTAAAAAAGCAGATGTGTTACTCTTCCACATCACTTTTTTTAAAAAAAAAAAAAAAGAAAGAACAAACAGCCTTTCCTTACTTGAACACTCAGGAAGTTAATAATAATACAACTCCAGCTTAATCTTCTGCTCCTCCTCAGCTGGTCTTGCACATCTCAACAGAATTTTTTGAAGACTTTAAATAATTTTAGGAAGTAACATTAAAAAGCCACCATGATCAATGGAGCTAAAGTATTAAAAACGTCTTAAAAACTGATGGTGATGGTACTGAAGGCTGGAAAACACAGGAGTGACTGATGGGTAGTGCTGATAATTCTGAATATCAGGAAGCAGTATAAGAGATGGACAGATAAAATAACGTCATTATGTGGCTGTGAAAACAAGCCTATAAAGATGTTCCCAGAAATCAAGATCTGGGCTGTCTCATTGTGACCTGTGCTCTGAAACAAATGACACTTACAGAAGAACGCAATCCCAGGAGCATCCAGACATCCAACAGGGAGACAAGAACTCCTTATTTTAAAGAGCTGTAAAGATTTTATACTTTTGAGTGTCAGAGATGAGAGCAGCCCCAGACAGAGGGAAGGTTGCCCCATATCTGCTGCTGGCCAGGGCCCAGGGCCAGCTGCCAAATGAGCCCCAGTGCAGGATCTGCCCTCCCACTGCCTTCATGTCACTGTGCTTTGGGGCTGCTCCTTCTAATTTAGCATGCTAAGAGGAAGAAGCCGCTCCAAGCGGGGGCTGCACACACAGAGTAGAACTTTTGCTTGAATGTTTTCAGTATTGAGATGATGTAGATAATTTCTGAAATTAAATACCATCTTCCACCCCAACTCATATTCACCGCATACTGCTATTAACGCAGTATAGGGTCCAAATGCAGCAGCAGAGGTTAATATTTGGACGTAGCTGTTTTTCTAACCCTTCGTATCACTTTTATTTCCTCTCCTTTTCTTTCCCTCCTTAACCTCTCTTTTACTGCTGTTAAATTCCTTGCTTTCATTTTTGTAGCTCAGCCTCCCAGCCCTCTCCAACGCTGTTCGGCACCAGTTCAGGCTCAGCCTTATTTCTCCTGATATGTCAACCCACAGGCAGGAAGCCTAAAGCAACACCACTCCCTCCAGCTTGCAGCCTGGGGCTGGATCTATCTCCAGGCTATTTTGCTGATCAGGAGCAGGAAAGGGAGACAGAGATCTGAAGAGCAGCCCTGCACCTTCGCACATGCAGGAGGGAGAGGGCACACAGGGGTGCATGAGAGCACCTTCACCCCATTAGCTGAGCTCTGCCCTATTTCCAGCACTGTGCCTGCTGCTGGCCCAGGAGAGCCCCTTCCCTTCGGTGTCACCCGGCAGGTTGTCAGGTTGGGTCTGATGGTTACTGGCTGGCTGTGCACAATGTGCATAAACAAAGGGAGCAAAAAGACATCGAATGCTCCCTCCTGTTCACTCTATACATGCTGTGACACCAAGAGGGAACCCTCTGAAAAGGAAATACAGCCATTAGAATGTAAAATCCTTTTTTTTTTATTCTCAAGTTTCTGCACCTTCTTTTTCCCTTCCCATGATGCTTTCTCTTTTCTCCTTCATGCTACATAAATAGTATTGAGCACTGATGGGATTTAAATTCTGTTCAAAACCCCAAAAAGGTCTTTTAAGGTTATATCTGAGTTCTCAGACCAGTTAGAGCTGGAAGAAAAAACGTCCACAATTTAGTGTCTAATAAACAAACTGACAAAGTCGTGATGGCATCTCCTTCGCCCGCAGTCAAGTCCCTCAACAGTTGGACATGTTGCATGTATCAGCAGTGCTCCTGCTAAAGTCTGCTCATGGTTAGTTTTCCTTCTGTAAATGACTTCCCAATGAAAAGTGAGTGAGAATTATTGCATTGTAAAATACATTTCTTAAAAGTTGAACCATGTTAAGTGAAAAATAACTACTCATGTGAGGAGCAAATATAGCAGAGGTTTATCTTAATCCCATCAAAGAAATTCTGGATGGAATTTGCACACACACTTTAGCCAAAAGGCTAAGAGACAAGGGATGGTAATAGCATCTAGTTTGGAAGATGAGCTTTGAGATCACAGTAATCACTTTACCTGTAAAAATCTGGGCTCTTAAGTGGATTTCAAATTAGAAATACTTCATCCTTGAAAAAATATGCCAAGCAGTTGGCTTTCCAGGGACTGCTCCTACCACTCCTCTCTAGGGCTGTCCAAACATGCGTGCTCAACACAGTTTTAAGAGCAAATCCACATGCCACCAACACGTCCTGCCCAGCATCCTGCTCCAAAACCAAACGTTTTACATTGCTGGCAGCTCATGGAACCTTCAGTGTGGCACCGCTCTGCATGGCGCACAAAGCCTGGGTGTCTAAAGTTTCTCCATATTCACAGAAAATTATATCTAAAACCATTACGCTGGTAACAAAATTGCAATCAGAAGTAAGGAAATTGCTAAATAAAGCCCATTTTACTGCCTAGCTTCAAGGAAGCCATAAAATTATCAGTCCTCCCTTTCCTTAATATATTTTTTTCCTAGTCTGTGATGCTCCATGGGGTATTTCTCTATGCAAAATCCACGATGGTTTGACTTCAAATTAGCCAAACATAAAACTGAGCTTATGAAGCCTCACTCGGAGGTTGCATGGACCCTTTTTCTTGGCAATGGTTTAAAAAGAAGCATAATAAGGCTTGCTGGCTTGGGGGACGTTCTGGTTGCTGGCACTGCTGGCTGCACCGCCTGCTTCTCCTGGCAGCACGGGCTGGGAGGCACACAGGAACCGCAGTCCAGGGGTTTATTGGGCTGGATTACCTGCAGGGCTGCCCTCCTCCTCCCCACCAACCTCAGGGCTCCGTGCTTTGTGAGGGGTGAGTGATGCTGCTGGGATTCTTGGATCTTAGAGCAGGTTGGTCACACAAGGTGAAGGCCACTGCCAAAAATAATAGGGCACGCTGAAATAGAAAAAGTGGGGATTTTATGGCAAATGGAGAGGTCTAATGGGATTAACGCTGAAGCATGTCCACCGACAAGCAAGTGGGAAGCCTGGCACTATGCAGCCTCGACTTGGTTGATCTTCTTCAAAGCAACCACTACTGCCCAGGATTGTATTACTGCCTCCAGCGACGTTGTAATTGCATATTTAGAGCACTAAGCCTGAAAATTAAGTTGAACTTAATTTCTTAGATACCAAGCTCTGCATCAACTGCCCACATTTTCTCAGAACCCAGCAACAGGGGCACCTAGGCCTGGCTGAGTTCTGCAGTCACTGCTTTGACTCAAGTTAAATCATAATAATGTCAGGTCGGAAAGGAATCTCCCAGCCTTGCTCCATGGCTGGGAAATTCTCTCCATCCCATTCTGGGTACAGCTCTGTGCCAGCCTTTTTTTGCTCAGACTCAGCTGGGTTTTCTCTTGGGGCACTGGTCCAGCACATGGAATTCCATCCTTCCTCTCATTCTGAGGCTACTTGCTGACACTAAAGACACCAAGCAGTATTATTCCCTCAGACATCTCCAATATCCATCGTTCATGGCCAAGCACATCATTTCATCATGTCTCGGTTACCCTGGCTGCTTCTGGTGCCTTCCTGTTCCCCACAGCACCATGCACCTTGAACAGCAGTTTGTGCAGGCAGAGCATGGTGCCCATAGCACCTAGGTAGGCAGTCAGTGACTACTAGATACTGCTCACTGTAAGAGCTGAAAAAATCACCTTTTCCTTTTTTCCTTTAGCATTTCTTAATTACTGCTATAAATTACTGCTATCATGATAGAACAACAATAACAACAACAAAAATAAGACAGTAAAAGTATAAAGCAGTGCTGTTAAGGCAGTTAGAGCCAATACACTTCTGCTTCTCTGTGGTGTGTATTCTTAGCCCAGTCCTCATGCCAGTCCCCCCAGCCAAAAATACATCAAGAGCCTAAAAAGAGTAAAATAGAAACATCACTTGAAAATACTTCCAGACAACATGTTTCCTTTTCTCCCTTTATATGGGAACCACAAAGAGAATGGAAAGATTAAAACTCACAGAAAGCATTGCTTAATTCCTCAGCAAGGTGCAAGTAAATAAAATCTGGTACGGAAAAAAATGGTCACATCAACTTCAAATGGCAAAAGGGGTTTCAAGAGGGAGAAGTTAATCATTTCTGTCAAGTGCTCAAAATGTTAAATGGTTTTTAAATCAAACCTACAGGCACCAATGGGCACTCAAACCATGTTTTAGATATGTTTAGGGTGACTTTTCTCTGTGGTCTTGCTCATACTTCACACATTTGTTGGGGATGACGCAGGAAGCGGTAATGGGGCACACACAGCAGCACTTGCTGGAGGTACTGGGCACATTAAACAGAGCAAATACTTGTTGAGAAGGTGCAGCGTTAGGCTGGTAGGTCCCCTCCCCAGTCAGCACCACATCCCATGTCTATCCCCACTCCACTGGATGGCCAAACAGATGGAGCAAGCTCACCATGGCCCTGTCAGCAATGCTCGTATTTCATCCAGATGGCTGGAACGAATCCTGCATGAAGCCAGATCTTGGGGATGACCTTGTTCACTGATGCTGCAGCAGTACCAAGCAAGCCCTCAGTGTGGCAGATACCCAGCATGTCAGCACACCCTGGGGCAGGGAAGTTGCTGCTGAGCACCCTGCAGGAGCAGGAGGCACAGGAGCCCCAGCCAGACCCCCTCCATTGCTGGGTTTAGGGCCAGACCCTGCTCTATTGGTGGCTTTGGGGCCAAGCCTGTAGCTATCACTAAGCCAGCTCAGCTTCCAAAATCCAAAGCCTTTTTCCATTAACTGTGCCAGTTTGGTGTTAATACATGTGTGAAGGAGCTTGGAGGCAGGGGATGGAGGTTATTTTAACTGAGCAGTGATTTCACTCTTGCTGCATATCATCCTCATGCAAAAAAAAAAAAGCAGCAGGAGGGTAGGATTATTTTTCTGGAGCCACCAGCTCACTGTCACAGCTTCCCAGCAGGAGATGGACATGGACATGTCCGTCCTAGTGAGCCCTGTCCCCCTTTGTCTTTTGTCTAGGAGAAACATCCCTAGGGCTTAGCCCAGTCCCCCTGTCCCCCTGCCACAAAACCTTCTGAGACCTGCTGTCACGTTGTACCCCCCTTATAGCAAGCATCACTACCCCAAAACACCCCCCATACCCAGGCACTGAGCCCTCCTGCCCCAGGTGCTGTGCAGCACACTGGTGGCTCCACAGGCTGAGGCTCTGTCTTCCTACAGCTCTCAGAGCACAGAGCGCAGCCGAGCTTTGTGCTGGGCTGGCACCACATGGGCTGCGCAGCCCGCCAGCTGCAGGAGGGCACGTGTTGTGCAGGAAGGTCTGAAACCAACCATTCTCCCTCTGCACACAATAAACAGCCATAATAAATTGCATTATACAAAATATATTTAGCGCTAATTTTTTAATTTAAGCCACCTGGGAAATTTTGTTAGATTGGTCGATACGGAGTTCTCAGGATTCTGGTAATCTAATGATATCTAGCAGACAAAACAGTATGATGTTACAGCGGTCTCAAAGCTTCCCATTTTCTGTAGCCCTCTCAGAGATCAAACTGGCAGAACTCACATTTTTTGAAATGTTAGACATAATCGGTGATCCGATTGCCAAAAATAACCTATTCATGGAAGCCTCGCTCTTCTGGTTTATAACTTACTGTAATCAAAAAGAGAGCAGTGCTGCTCTGCAACGGAATATGGCCGGGGTCAG
Source organism: Alectoris magna (assembly GCA_030625065.1). NCBI lineage: Eukaryota > Metazoa > Chordata > Aves > Galliformes > Phasianidae > Alectoris > Alectoris magna. Next base: position 4,067,026 of record CM060569.1, read on the forward strand.
GGGGCGAGGGCAGCAGTTGTGCAGCAGTTTCTGGGCTGCGTATTATTTTACAGCAATTTACATTTAGAGTATGAACAGGGGTAAAACAGAGTGTGCGCATTCAGACGTATGAGAAATTCCTGATAGAAGATATAGAAATGTAAATAATGAAGCTGGAACTCGTGTGCATCTCTTTTTTTGTACAAAAATTTCACCCCAATATAACGTTTTTCTAAACGAAAGCAGTTGGTGCCAAAGGGGATGGGGTGCTCCTGGTGTATAAATCGAGCTCCGTGCTGCAATCTTCCCACCACAAAGCTCACATCAGATCGGCCCAGATGTGCAGAAGGCCTCAAGACCATCACAGACGTTTTCCTCAGCACAGATCCTGGCTCATGCCATGAATCCGGGCTGGCTTCAGGCGCAGCCCCTAGCTGCAGCTACTACCTCCCCTCCTAGTGTTTCTGGGACACAGAGCCCATGTGGTACATTTCAACCTTAACTTTGAATTTCCTTTATTTTGAAGATCAAACTTCAACATTCCCTTAAGGTAGTAGGGTTTTATGTCGCTGCGTATATCCCAGTTTAAAAGATAATGCTTCACTGAAACAGACCACATTGTGAAAGCCTGAAATAAAATGAATTGCATTTTACTTCCCAGCTCCTATAGCTGGGTTAGCTCACATTTCTCTCTGTTACACATTTAGCACCAAATACAAAATTCATTGCAGCCCACCTTCCCTCCTCCCAACCGGCTCCGTTCTTCCCAGAGCCCCAGAGAAGCTCTGCCCTTCTGCAGCCCAGGAGTGCAGAAAAAGGAGGGGAGCAGAAAACCAACAAACAACCAGGCAGCGCTGCTTTATATTCTGTGCGTTTTAATTTCACTATTTAAAATCACAGTGCAAAGAGCCAAAGTCCTGGTTTGCTCCTCAGCTCACAGCCACTCTCAGCATTGCAGAGTACCCAGGAGCTGCAGCCCCAGGACCAGGTCCCTTCTCCATGCCCTAACTCCATTGTGCACACAGTTCTCCTTCCCATCCTTGTACAGCGTACCTGGCACCTTCGCTTTGCACCCCAGGGATGGGGCGCAGCTGCAATGCAACCACGAAGCAGCAGCGCTGGAAAAGAGCAGCTCCCTCTGAGCTGCAGCTCCCTCTGAGCCAGACTGTGCTCCTGTACTGAACTGTTTTTTTTTCAGTGCTCGTTTAGGTTTTTTAAGTGTGTTCCTGCGGTCCCAGCCTTGAGCCTACACCTCCATATGAGCACTGCTCTAACTAGGTGCACCAAGCAGGACGCCAGGAAGAATGGTCTGCTCTGCCCCCCTGTATAACAGCTACAGGAATTCCCTAAATTAATTCCTGTTTGGATTAGCCCGTATCTTTTTAGAAAAACAGCCAACCTTAATTAAGACAAAGGAATTCCAGTGATGTTGAAATCCACCCAGCTCTTTGTAAATTGTTTTAATGGTTAAATACCTTCACTACTTAAATATAAACTCTATTTCTAATCTGCATTCGCCCAGCTCCAGCTCTGTCTACTGGGTAAAATTACACTGTATCTGCTCGTTGGAAAAGCCATGTGTGATTAAACCTCCTTCTGCTTTTCATGTCGGAGCTCCCAGCCTTGCCTAACTAAACTACAATGATGTAAAACCGACTACATTAAATCATGGCAAAAGAGCACTGAGCTGCTCCAAAAATGACAGCAAACCTTGTTAAATTTTAAATAAACAAATATCGTGAATTCTTAACTGGAAACCTGAGTGTCTGAACAGGCCCTTCCAAAGTTTCAGTACATCTGTTTGGAAACCGGTTTGCAGCAAAGCGGGGTGAGTGCTGCGGACACTGCTTCATTAGCTGAGATGTACAGAACCCACTGCTCCCCACTGCCCAGCCCTCACCCAAGCTTCAGTAAGTGCTGGTGCTCCCCTCCACCCCGTTCCTGTCCTAATAGAGAGTTAGAGTCATGGAATCACAGAACTGTTTGAGTTGGAAGGGACCCTTAAAGTTCTTCCACATCCCTCTCCAGCAGCTTTACCAGAGGACTGTGCTCCCCAAGACAGCCAGAAATGTCTCCTCTGGCCAAACAGCCTTACGTACATGTGAAGTCAATAAATACTTTACGGAGAATACTTCCACCACGGAAGTGCGCAATTAACGTGTTTGGGAAACGTGCCAGGGAACAACATATAGGCTTGTGTGTGTCAGTTCCACGCTTGCATTCCCTATGTAAACCCACAGCAGTTCAGAGGCAGCACGGATGTGCACGGGCTGCAGGCACCCACAGGAGCCATGGTTGCCAGAACGTATGTAAGTGCAATCGCAGAGAGTACACGGATTTAGTTGTTTTCTTTACCTGTCTGTACACAAACATACATAAGTATTCTAAATATGTATGTGTAACTGGCAATAACAGAAAGGTGTGTTACAAACGCGTGCATACACAGTGAGCATGGACACATCCACACGTCAATAACTGGGTGAATAGGTGAAGACGAACACTAACAGCCATTTATGGCAACAACAACGAAAGCTGTCCCTGGAGCCTGCCTGAGGCCCGGCAGCCAGAATGATGGAGCACGGCCAGGGCACAGCACAGCAGTGGCACTCACATGGGTCCCTGGCAGAGATGATGGATATTGAACCGAGCAGGGACACGGCTTTGGCAGCAGTCAAACCGCCAGGAGGGGTCCGAGCGGCTCCCACCCGTGGGGACAAAAGGAAAGGAACAGGGAGAAGGTAGTTTAAAAAAAAAAAAAAGCCACGCTCAGCTCTGGTTGTGTTTGTTTGGAGAGAAAAGGGGGGAAAGCAGCCTAAGAGGTCGGTGTAATAAGATGCTGTAGCTTTTATGAAAGAGGTGAAATAATTTTAAACACAGACACACAATGAGTTTATTTATTTAGAAAGTTGTTAAATAGAGTCTGGGAATTCAAATATTCAATGTTGACATTGTACAGGGCTGGCGGGGAGCCAACCCCCTCTCCGAGAGACCCAATGGCCGCGGCGCCCGGCCCTCGCCCCTCCCCGCCGCTAAATAGGTAAAAGCCATTAGTTATAGCCACAAGCAAGAGCTGAAGCCGAGTCAAATAATGTTGCCTCAGCCAGCCGACTTCAAAGGCGTGTAAGTGTGTTTGGCTTTTTAGTGCTGGAACTGCAGCAATATGTCACACTTTTGAAAGAGTTTTGTAAACAGTTCCTTCCCCTTTGTAGAAACATTTCTTAAGTTTCTTGTACCCCATGTAAACAGCGTTAATTAACACGGGTTACGTTTTTCATTTCCAGCGGGGCTGTGCCACTGACGGGCCCGGCCGTGCCCTCTGCGCCCTCCCCGTGCCCGCACCGCGGCCGGGGCAGCTGCCGGGGGCGGCGGGGAGAGACGGGAGGCAGCGGCCGGAGCGCTGTGTGGGGCGGGAGCGCTGGGGGTGGAGAAAGGAGAGAGAAATGGAGGGGAGGCAAGGGAGAGAGTGAGGGAGGGTGAGGGGAAGGAGGAAAGTAGTGAGAGATTGAGAAAGAGAAAGAGAAATGGAAGAGTAGAAAGAAGAGAATAGAAGAGAAGAGAAGAGAAGAGAAGAGAAGAGAAGAGAAGAGAAGAGAAGAGAAGAGAAGAGAAGAGAAGAGAAGAGAAGAGAAGAGAAGAGAAGAGAAGAGAAGAGAAGAGAAGAGAAGAGAAGAGAAGAAGAGAAGAGAAGAGAAGAGAAGAGAAGAGAAGAGAAGAGAGGAGAGGAGAAGAGATTGAGGAAAAAAAAAGATAAAAGAAAAAAGGAAAAAAGAAGGAAAGAAAAAAAAAGGAGGGAAGGAGAAAGGGAAAGAAAGAAAAGGAGGGGAAGGGAAAGAGAAATGGGAAGGAAGGAGGGAAGGGGGGAAGGGAGGAAGAGGGGAAGGGAGGGAGGGGGGAAGGGAGGAAGGGAGGAGGAAGGAGGGGAAGGAGGGAGGAAAGAAGAGAGGAAGGAAGGGAGGAAGGGAGGAAGGAAGGAAGGAAGGAAGGAAGGAAGGAAGGAAGGAAGGAAGGAAGGAAGGAAGGAAGGAAGGAAGGAAGGAAGGAAGGAAGGAAGGAAGGAAGGAAGGAAGGAAAGGAAGGAAGGAAGGAAGGAAGGAAGGAAGGAAGGAAGGAAGGAAGGAAGGAAGGAAGGAAGGAAGGAAGGAAGGAAGGAAGGAAAGGAGGAAGGAAGGAAAGGAGGGAGGGAGGGAGGGAGGGAGGGAGGGAGGGAGGGAGGGAGGGAGGGAGGGAGGGAGGGAGGGAGGGAGGAAAGAAGGACCAAGAAGAAGGGAGGGAGAATGGGAAAATGGAAGAGAAAAAAAAGGGGGTAAAAGAAAGAAGGAAAAGGAGAGAAAGAAAGGAAAGAGGGGGGAAAGGAAGGAAATAAATAAAAGGAGGAGAGGTATGGGAGAAGGGAAGAAAGAAAAGTAAGAAAAATGAGGGAAAGGAAGAAAGAGGGAAAGCCACACGCACGCTCTCCATCCTGAAAAGGGTTAATTCAGCTCCTCGTGAAAATGTGCCCGGCATATAATGGGATTGTCTCGGCCGGCCCCCGCACCTCCCGTCCTGCAGCCCGCCGCCCAGAAGCCATCCGGGGACAGCGCCGGGCCGGGGCGGGCGCGGGTGCCCGTGGCGGTGCGGAGCGGAGCGGTGCGGAGCGGGGCCCGGCTCCCCCCGCCGCGGGCTCCAGCGCTGACGCGGGGCGGCGGCCGCAGTCCAGGCGCGGGTAGGGGTGGGTGATGTCGAAGTAATGGCAAATAAACGGCCTCGCTACGAGGGCCGGGAGCCTGGACGTGGCAAACGTCTCCCTACTCGAAAACAAATTCCCGGACTGAGTCTTAAACAGGCAAATAAACTTGCCGGCTCTGTTTTTCAATCAAGGCTTTTAAGTACTGGACTGAAGCAAATTACAGGCTCAGGAAAACCTGCTGAAACTTAGGAAAGTGTTATTTTACTATCTCAGATGGTTAGAGGGATCTGGATCTACCTTGGCTGCACTAAATTGCCTGTAAAAAAGTGGTGATAAAGTGTAAAAGTAACAAGTGCCTCCCTCTCGCCGTGTGTTCCCCTAATCTGATCACCTTCTGTCTCTTTATGAGGCTACTGGGTGGCGGGGGCTGCCCCGGGCCGGCTGCGGGGCTGCGGCTGCGGGGGTTATTCGGGGATACGGAAACTCCGTGCAGGGAAAAGCAGCGGCTCGGGGGCTGCGCGGCGGCCCCCCATCTACACGCGCAGGTGCAGCGCGGGGCGGAAGGCAGAGCCCGGCCGGACTCGCACTCTGTGCCCCGCAGCCCCGCGTCGGCCCCCGCAGCCCCGCTCTCCGCAGCCCCGCTCCCAGCCGCCCGCCCTCCGCAAGCTCTCATCTTTCCCCATATTTCTAAAGCTGGAGTTGTGAAATATTCACTTTTCATTCCTTCTTTCCGGTTTTGGTTTTTCTGATATATTTTTTTTTAATTATTATTTTCGGGGCGGAGGGAACTCAAAAATGGGTTTTTAGCCGTTTTACTCCGAGGGCGAGAAAATGCGCACCTTGAATTGCGAGGGAAACGCTTTGATGAGCACCAGCGGCGGGCACAGCGCCTGGGCGAGTTTTATTTCACCCGCAGAAAGAAACAGAAGTGAAATGACGAGGAGCGCTCGCGGCCCCGATCTCTGCGATTTGCCACCGAAGAGGGTGAAGGCTGCGGAAACTTTTCTATTCCCGGCCCCGAAAGAACGAAGCGAGAAGCTGTTAACTTCCCCCGCTGGAGCCCAGGGGTCGCCGCCAGCCCAGCTCCCGCTCGCCGTGAAACCGAGCCGCAATTCGGCAGAAGAGTTTTTCGGAAGGCAAAATAAAGTATATATATATATATAAAATCTCAGCTTTTTAACCATGATTCCCTTTCGGAGCGAGCTGTGAGCGAAGGATTATTAACGCAACACGTGTGGTTTGGGGAAAGCGCTGCTGGGGCAGCGGGAGCCGACGCGCAGTGCGGAGTTGGAGCTCTGCAGGCGGGCAGCGCTGCGGCCGGGGGGCACCGGGCGGGAGGGGCGGGGGGGGTGGGAGGGGGGGGGGGGGCCGCCAGACCCGAGCGGGGCGGACAGCCCGGAGTTGAGCGTGTGTTTGTTTCCTAACCGAGCGCGCTGCGCTGCCCGCCTGAAAATCGCCACATCGAACGCAGGTTGCTGCTGTTATTGTTACGGCTCGCGGGGAAGCCGAGGAGGATCCGGAGAGATCTTTCGCTTCCACGCTCGTCTATTTTTTTTTTTTCCTTCACAAATAAAGAGTAAATAAGCAGCTGCTTTTTGCGTCACACAACTTATGCAACATTTCATCTGACTTGCCTTTTTCTTTTTTCTTTTTTTTCTTTTTTTTTTTGTCTTTTTGCCTGCCTGTTGTTTTGCCATCGCCATGGCTCTCAACTGCAACTTGCCCAGATGTGTCAGAGGAAATAAAGACATCAGCTGCTTTTAAAATAGGACACGAAAGGTGGTGAAGTTTTTGTTTGGTTTTTTTTTTTTTGTTTTTTTTTTTTTTTTTTTGTCGAGTCCCTCTTTTAAAAGAAAATGTTGTAGTTTCAAGAAAGCTCCCTATCAGAAAGGGGAAACGGACGGAGCGAGCGTACGGCGACTCATAGAACCTCATAGAACTGCTCGGCATTCGCGCGTGGACAGCCGGGTCCTCGGGAGCGGCCGAAGCAGGGAAGCGCCGGGATGGCGCAGAGTCCCGGCGTTGCGCTCCGCTCTCCGCGCTGACCCGCGCAGTCTGCAGCCGCCCGCTGCGCGCCGCGCAAAACCCGCGCAGCCCCACGCGTGTCGCGCTCCCACGCTCCGCTCGTTTTGCTTTGTCCCGCGCCGCGCGGATATCGCGTGGGTGAATATCGCTTTTTAGAGGGGGACGCAAGCGGGGGTCCCGTCCACTACCTGCGCCCGGGGCTCGCCGAGCTACGGCCGCCCCTCGGTGCGCGCACACGCAAATACAAACACGCACACAAACTCACACGCACGCACACACCTCCCCACCCCCCCCACGCACCCACCCCCCCGCGGCCCCCAGCCCTACAGACGGCCGACAGCGCCCACTATAGGACTCGGATCCTCTCGCACCCCCCTCTCCCTCGGATCCCCCCCCTCCAGCCCCCGGCAGCGGCAGCAACTTCCAGCGCTCGCCACTGAACTTTTCCTCAACTCCTTCCCCACCTCCCGCCGGGCTCCCGCAGCCCCCACGTCGGCTCCAGCCCCGGCCCCGGCTCCGACCGCCGCAGCCCCCCGGCCCCCGCCGCCTCCCCCGGGCCGGGTCGGGATGCTGCAGGTTGCGGGGAGCTCCGCGCCGCACCAGACACGTCTATGCAACATGGCAGAGAGCGAGGGGGAAAAGCCAAGAGAAAGGGGGATTGCACCTACTTGCGGCCAGCTTCCTCGCCCTGCCTTTGGATCGCATGCTGCCAGTCCCGCGGCCGATGCCGGCGTGGGGGGCGGGGGGGGCTTTTTTTTTTTTCCTCCCGGAGCTTTTCCTCCTTTTTCGCTCCCCCTCTCCCTCTCTCCTCTCCCTCTCCCGCACACACACTCTCCCTTTCTCTCAATCCCGGCTCGCTATCTCTCCAGCATTGTCAGTTTGGACACCTTCGCACATGCGCACGGGCGGCTCCCCCCCGCTCTTCTACATTTCAGCGCCGCCAAAAAAAAGTTTGCAGCGATCCATCACCGCCGGAGGGGACCCTGACAGCCGGCACCGGGGCCGGACCGGGCCGGGACGACGCGCGCAGCTGCCGCCGGGTGCGGGACGGAGGCCGTGGGGCTGCCGCTGTCTGCCCACGCAGGGACGGAGCGGGAGATCCGCGCTCCGCCGGGCAGGGCCGGAGTGGAAGGAATGACACTTTCTTTCTGGTTTTTCATTCCCTTTTCTTTTTCTTTTCTTTTTTTTTCTTTTTTTTTTTTTCTCTCTTTTTTTTTTCCTTCTTTTTAAACTTCATGACACATTCACGCCGCTCTGGCGATTTTGCAACATTTCAATAGTTTGTTCGCAATTCCGGCCGCAATTATCGTACATCTCTGGATATGTATAGGCAGAGAGAGATTTGATTATGTTTAATTATGTATGCATCTCATCACATCGCACACTTGCCGGGCGCACACACGTTCCCCACCTTAACTCCACTCAGTTGGACAGAAAAAGCGATTTTAGAACAGCAACGCCGACCGCTCTCATGCGTTTTAATTACAGGCTTTGCCAATCAAAGAAGGAGCGTTCTGAAATTGGGAACTCCTTTAGGGGATAGCGATGTCCGAGGTATGAATCAATCCAAACTACGTATAGATTTTCCTCTGGTACAACCTCCTTGCATTAAACAGTTTTGTTCAATACCTTCCATGCGCTATTTATGTTCCCATTAATATCTGTTGCAAATCCTGCCAGACACCATAAAAGAAAATTACAATCTTTCAGACTCTGTGCTGCGCCAGTACATACACGCCACTCAACTTTTTGTTTTCACAAAATCCTCAGCATCGCCCCTTCCCCCACCGGCTGCCTCCCGCAGCCCCCCGCACGGCATCCGCGATGCCCCCACGCGTGGGTCGGGGGCTGCGCTGCTCTGCGCTGCTCCCCCAAAGCGGCTCAGGGACCTCAGCGCGCCCCGCGGAGCCGCGCTCGATGTCGTCGTTGTTTTTAATTGGCGATTTGGGTTTGCTGTGATTATTATCACTGTTATTCTTGTAGGGAGGTGCCGCCGAGCGGGGTGCAGCCCGCGCCCCTCTCCCCGCGGGGCGACGGCCGGGAGCCGCTGTTGTGCTTCGGGGGGAGCTCGGGACCGGGCTGCGGGGCTGCGCTCCGGACGGGGCATTTTCCGACCCCAAGCCCTGCCCGCGAGCAGCGCTCCTCCGAGCGGGGCCGCCCGAGCGTGACCCTAAAACGTCCCCCGGCCCGACCCGCGCCTCTGGGAGACGCGAAAACCCTCGGCGATTTTGGACAATTCCTCCTTCCCTTTCCCACTCTCAGCGGGGGTTCCTCCGAAGCCGCCTCCGCGGCCGCCCCTCCAGCCAGGCGGGCGGCACCCACGGCGGACGCTCGTGGGCTCCCAGCTGCGGCTTTCCCGGGCCGCACAGCCCTGACCCCGCCGCCCGTCACCGCCACCTGCCCGCCGTCCCAGCGGCCCCGGGAGCCCGGCAGGTGCCTCGGCGCCCCCGGCCGCCCCCCGCCCCCTCCCCGACCGCTCTCGGTGCCGCCCGCCTCAGGCTCTCCGCTCCCGGCCCCCTCCCCTAAAGGTCCCGGAGAACCCCCCGGGAAATCCGTTTCGTTCCCGCGGCCGCCGCAGCCTCGGCTGCCGCCCGTGCGGGGATGCGAGCAGTGCTCGTCTGCCAGCGCCAAACAGAAATCTTTCTTTTTGGAGGGAGGGATAAAATGATTTCTAATAAACGCCGGGACGCCCGAAGCTCCCACTCGCACGCGGGCTTCGGCGCCTTCCCCGTAACAGGAAATTTTCTCTTCCTTACGTTCTAATTGAACGAGCCCCGCAGCCCGCCTGGAGAAAAGTTGGAATTCTTCATCGAGGTATTTGTTGTGCCATTGTCTTTGTGCAGTGAACTTTACATCGCGTTATTCAATCTCAATCTATATTCTCCTAGCTACCAGTAAGATTAATTTAATCATTGTAATGCAATTATTAATACTGTTTACCCAACGCTTGATTTCAGGTTCGCTGTTAAGAAATTAAGCTTCTTGCTGGGTGACCGAAAAGCTACGCAGGGATTTCCAGCCCACGTTGAAATGAAACAGTCCCCTTTATTTAGTCTCAGAACTCCGGCTTTCAGCCGTGGGCTCAATTAGCCAAAATGGAAACAATTTTCATTCATTGCAATAACTCACTGTTCTGCTGATCACTTTCAAAATATACACTTTATTATTATACGCTGACCTCAGTGCCGCGAAGTGGCACGGCTAGAAAGAGGCAGAGGGATCTCTCCAGCCCCCTTGGGCTGTAATTATTAGAAATTAATTGGGTTCAGGACCCTGGGTAGCATGGGTAAATTAATAGCTTGTCTGGTTGTTTAAATCCGAATCCTCAGCCCCGGGAGAGCCGGGGGCTCCCAGCGCCGCTCCCCTCCGCGCTTTCGCCGCAGCATTGTTTTCGGGGAGCTCTTTAGGGGTTAAAATCAAAAATAAAGATCCTGTATACTTGGAGCTGTCGTGCGGGAGTAAAAGTGAAAAGGGAGCCTTAGGCAAAAGGAAATTACTGCAAGCCCGCGTGACCTTTCCGAGAGGTAATCAATCAAGTGATCAACAGGGATATTTATCATTGCTAGATGGGGCTACTTTACAACTGCGCGGAGGGGGGGGCGCGCACGCACACACACAAAAGTTTGGATAAACCCGAGAAGTCTGAAGACAAACACGGCGGCTTTAATCGCTGGGAAGACTACGCGTTTTCTTTTCTGAAAGGAAAGGAAGGGAGAGAACCGCTCCGAAGTTTCCCAGTGGAAAATGCCTCCCGTCCTGAGGTGGTCACATGGAAGCTGTCCGCTCTGCTCTGCGCTCCTGGGAACGGCTGGGAGCGACAGATGCGATTGGAAAGGAAAGAAAAAAAAAAAGAAGGTCCAAATACAAGGGAAAATAATAGGCGGAGATGGAGGCTGCGATAGCAGCGCTCGGTGTTTGTTTTCATGTAATGTGTTTTTATTTGCTGGCTCCGAACTCGGCGGCTGCAGAGCGCGGTCCTGGCCGCCTCTCGTCCCCGAAACGGTTAACTCCGAAAACAAAACAAAACCAAACAAAACCCCCATGCCCTCTGTTATATGAAATCAGCGATCTGGTTCAATTAAACTCGCTCTGCGTAGCATAAAGCATCCACCGCAATACAGGCAATGAAAACCAACAATAAAAGCACATGCATTTTCTGCACAGTTTCCTTCTCCCTTGTAAAATCCGCCGTCGTGTAAGCACCAGACATTTAATTTTGCTTCCTATAACTTACCGGATTCCTTAACAAACCTACTTACGACCTCTTTCCTCCCCCCCACCCCTCGCCTCCTATCCTGAGCTGCGCACACAAAAGCCTCCCTCAGTGCTCACTTCGCCGAACGACGGCGGAGCGCGGAGCCCCCGAGTCGTCTGCGGGGAGCGCTCGGCAAAGCGGCGGCCGGCGCTGCGCTGCGCTGCTCGCTGCGCGAGGCCTCGCGCCTGCCTCCGCGCTGCGCGGCACCCCGCGGTCTGCGGCGCCCCCCTGCGGCCGTGCCGTGGAACTGCAGGGCGCGGGGACCGGAGCCGGGGGGGCGGGGGGGCCGGAGCCCAGCGACGCGCACATGAACGCAGCTCTAGGGCTTGCGCTGAATTTTCGGTAGAGCTGGAGTTATCCTGCCCTGCCGAAAGTGACGTTGGAAACGGCTCCACCTAAAGCAGAGGCAAGCTTGACCAAACCAAGGACTCTGTCTCTAGGGAACACACAGGGGAGCCTAAACCGCACGTCTGGCCTTTTTCAGGGAAATCCCAAAAGGCCTACAAGAGGTTCCAGAGACGCACAGACAGCCTCCCTCATGGGGAACCGGCTCAGCAATGTCCTACAAGAAGGCAGCGGCAGGGCAAGGCCAACCCCAAACACGCAGCAGAGACCCCACATCACAGCCTTAATGTTTGTTTCTGTTTACTACAGGTACGACCAGTGCCCTCAAGACAAGCTCCTATCAAAGACTTAAAGTTCTTTATTTTCTAGGTCAAAAAAAGGCCTGTATTCACATCCTCGAGGGATTATCCTCTGTCCTGCTCTTAAAGTAGCAGCAGTGGAGATGTAGGAAGAAAAACTAAAGAGGAGGAGGGGAAAATAATTACAGGCCACTAGAGAAAAACAAACATGTTCTGAATGTAGACAAAACATTGAACAGTGGGGAATTAATAGTATGACAAATCAAAAGGGAAAAATGCCAGCAAAGATCAGCCGAAACTGAACATCCTATTAAAAGCAGAAATAGAACTAATCAAAATTGCAGAGAAACACAGAAAGGAATTTGAAAAGCAATCTGAAAGAAAAATGAAGGAACGAAGCAAAGTACCCCAGTACTCGGCAATGGCTAAAGCTGATGCATACAGGTTAAAAGACAAGAAGCCTCACTGTGCTGGGAGAAGATTTGATACCACAGCTGCGATTGACAACAAGAGGGCCAGGCTGGCTCCTGCTATGGAAAATGCCCAGGCAAGGTGAGAAAAATCCTGCAGAAGGAGGGGAGCTCTCTGGATCCCCCACCCCAGCAGCCTCCCACTGCTCTGCAGAAGGAAGGAGCTGGAGGGGCTGGGAGCTGGAGCCCTCCCCAGGAGGTGCCCACCAGGAAATGGTGTAGCAAGCACCAAGTTGCTGCAACAGGGCAGCACTGCTCTCCTGGGAGGGCTCCTTCTGCTGGAACTGCATTGAGAGCAGGCTGCTCAGTGCCAGGGAAGCTGGGGAAGCTTTTGGTTAGCACACTGTTTGAGTGAGATAACATGACTAAATATAAGGGGACAGCTGGAATGGAGTGACAGCAGAAAAGCCTCTGGCTGGTAATGCTGAAAGAAATGAAATTTCAGAAGTCAGAAATAAAATCAGCTCTTTGTATCAGCGAGAGCAGGATCTGACCAAGGATTGTCAGCAGGAATGTGGGACTTCTCTTCGTTGGTCCTTTATCTGCTTTCATTTGTAGCAGCACTGCTAGCGAAGAGAGGGCTTCCTTCTGCTTTTCTTTAAAGGAACTGCAAAGACAGGTTAACGTATCAGCCTTTATAATATCCACAAACCCATTTTTCCCTTTAATGCATAAAGAACACGTTCATATTTCACTCCCATTTCTTTCCAGTACAAAAGCACAGGGTCGGAATTAATGAGTAAAGTATTTGTGTGACGTTTTATATTGTATTGGCATTTATATAGTTCTTTTCACAGGCTTCGTGTCAAAACCCTTTACAGGGCAATAAATCATACACCTTTCCTGATGAAATTGTATGTAGGCAATTGGGCACCTATCCTGCCCTCAGCAAGGTCCCACGTGCGAGACACGGGCAGTGTGATGAAACCTGCAGAAGTGTGTCTGAACAAATGGATGGAGGTCAGACCTTCCCCCCTCAATATCCTGCAACATGTTAAAAAGTCTTCAGAGCCCACTTGAACAGCCACAGGAAAGACCTAACCTTAACATGACAAAGCTGCTATTACAGTCTGGATTACTCAACATGCAAATTGAATTGTGGGTCTTACATTTAACCCCAGGATTTTTGCCTCTGAATTTAAACAAGATGTCTGTTTCCATCGAAAATAGGGATGTTTAAACTGAGTTTGTTTCTGGAAGCCACGTTCTCTCCCAAGACTGAACGCAAGTATCAAGTGCCAACTTTTGGAACCTAGGCTTTCTGTTGGCATTCCCAAACATTTCTTTTAATATGAAAGCCAGGAAGTAACAACGCACCCCTGGACTGCTGTCAATTACTCCCTGACTTGCAGTTTTTTGGGTAACGAAGGATAATGAAGTTCTGACAGCAGCACGCCTGATTAGACTGACTTGTATGTGTTAATTCGCATTGCTCTTGTGTTCCCAAAGCCACTTTTGGGTAGGGAAGAAAAATAGAAAGTCATTAAAAAAACAAACGAACAAACAAACAAAAAACTGGGGGGAAAGATGTCAGAGATTAGTAAGAACAAGCCACAGGTCTGCTCTGCTGTCCTGCCCAGCTCTTCGTCCCATTAACAGCTTGTTTGGACCCACAGGGATGGAAGGAAGCTTTGCAGCGCTCCTCCTGGCAGACCCCACCGCTGCAGTGCAGCTGCGTGCAGACGGCAAAAGGCAATGGCTGGGACATTGATGGAAATTAGCAACCGCTCAAAGCAGCTCTAAAACCACATTTCCACCTTCCCTATCTGTAACGCATTAAAAGTGATAACATTCTGCACATACTGGCCGAGAGTTAAAATGCGTTAGAAAGAAACTTAGTTATTTATCAGCCGGAAGAACTGCTGGAATCATTTCTAAGCACGGCATTGAAGAATTAAAAAAAAAAAAACAACCAAAGCTGTTCTCTACCAGACGTTTAGATTGAGTAATTTAAAATTGAAGCGATTCAGAAGTAAAACAAAGGTGAACAGGTGGTAAAAACACATTCGGGAGCCCTGTTTGGAGGCCCCCCGTGCCCCGTGGGAGCTGCAGCAGCCGAAGCACTGCCAGCAGCTCACACTGCCCTCTCCTCCCTCTGGGTATGGCACCGGGAGCTCCGAACTCCCAGAGCTCCGGTTCCCCCTGCTGCCGTACCCCGGTGGTAACATCGCTTGAAGAATGATCTGTAAATAATACACATGTGTAGACTTCACTGAGATGGATGACAAAGATAATTAAATTGGTCTTTTCTGTGGGAAATATTATCAGCATCAACAGCTGAAGTTGAATTTTTTTTTAGTAACTAAAGCATTAAAGCCCGTGCAGTCTTTTCTTTCTGGCAGTAATACATCCAAAGATTAAATTAGGCTAAATGTTTGCTACAACAAACGGATTTATGTGAGCATTTGGATTATGCTTGCAGTCGGTGTTTATTATGCTTTTGGTCAGATTTATTCCAAAGGTCTCATTTTCCTACCTCCAATTTTTTTATCAGGTTTGTTTAAACCAGAAGCCTTTTATTTTCACTTTTAAAACCATTATTTCTTCTGAAAACTTCTCACAGGTTACAATATCTGAAATGAGTGCTAAGAGAAAGTAAACAGGCTAAAATGAATGAGGATCTAATCTAACCCATCTGCCTATTTCTAAGACACCCATTGCTGCTGTATGGAGGCACTGAATCTCTGATAGCGTGTGATCTTTGATCCTAAATTGGACCTCCAACAACAGTTTTTAATTAACCATTTTATTTGATGCCTGCTGTAGCTTACGTGCAAATAACATCACAACAGAACAAAAGTTAAGAGAATGGGGAAGAGAAAACGATGCTTAGAAGTAGCATGCTTACTGCAACAGAACGCAGCATCCAGTCCTCCAGTCCCCGCTGAATTAAGACTATCAAAGCCTGAGTAAAAATTGTCCAGAATAAAGAAATAAATAGAACTTTCAATCTATTAAAATTAAACATGAAATTAAGATTTCTGTCAGAGGCGAATTTGAGGTTCACAAATAATACAGAAGATGCCCGATTTCTTGGCTTGCTCTGTTCTCCAGCACACAGCAAACATTCTGCTCTGTTGCAGCCCTTCACCGTGAGTTTAAGGCTGAGATAAACCACATCCTTTCTTTGTTCTCTTTAAAAAACGGTTTTACATTTTTTTTTTCATCACATTCGTTACTATGAGAGCATAAATGCACTGAAAAATGTGGTAAGACTGTATCCAAATTTGACTTAATAGCTAGTTCTATGTGGTGCTAAGGAGAAAGACAAGGCTAGAGCACAGTTACTTCAGTTTGTCGAGGTTTGTATCAAAAGGCACACTGAGCAATATATGATAGCAACACAGGGCACATGCAGACTGCACCTGCCATGGGTTCCACTCTCTCTACACCCAATAGGAATCACCTCACAGCCTGCCATATCAGTTTAGGAGGTAAGATTACAGGTACCGTTGCTCAGACCTGCTGGTAAGGAATCCCACAAGACTGGGTATCAACTCTTCCAACATAGGTAAACCCATGCATTTTCCATTTCCATTCTCCTGTAGTCTTTCACTACCGAGCAGCCTTTTTCAAAATGCCATTGGGAATTTTCTAAAATATTCCCATTTGCTGTTCTACATTGTTTCTTTTATTTGCACTCCTCACCATAACATGAGCACACTCTGCTCGGCCGTTTCTTCCCCAGCACTTTCCCAGCAGGGAATGCTTCAGCTGTGCAGTGATCTGCAGGATTCCATCCAGCCCGAGCTCAGCTACCACCAGCAGTTCCCTGATGGCTCTGGAGGTGCAGCCTTGTGGTAGAAGTGCCTGTGAGAAGGCAGGGTGCAGCCATCTCGCATCTCTTTGATGTGTGCTCTTTATTTCAGCCTTCAGCTTTTCCTGCAGCAACCAAAAAGCTCATGGAGCTGAAGAGCCAAGTCAGCCTGTGGCTTCCTTGGGCAGGTGTGCTCCGTTTGCATTTCCTGCTTGAGCAAGAGCAGGCAGTCTGCAGCATCTGACTGTGGAATGAGTGATAAAACCCAAAAGAAGAGACAGGAGAGCAAAGATCTCCTCTTTTCTCCTTCCCCACATTCCCTATGGTGCCTGCGGTCTAGCCTTTTGGTTTCTATGTTTCAGGAAGTCCTTAAGTCTCTTCAACAGCAGCCTTTAAGGATGAGAGCTCATTCATCACGAGCCAGATCTCAAATGCAAAGTACACGACAGAGTGCTGAGGTACAAAGAAGAAAATATTTTTTCCCATCCCAGAAATCATTTTGACGTGTCAGAAGTTTCTCTGACTGCACAAAGACAAACTCAGATGCAGGTTCTGTTTGTTGGCTCTTTTTCACTTGTTTTGTCTCTCCAAAAGGGCAGGACACCACGACCAGAATTAGAGCTCTCTGGATGCACGAAGACTTTGGGGTTAAATCCCCTTCTCAGGCACGCAGACTCAGAGCACACTCCCTCTCAATTCTAGCCTGAAAACAATCTTTTTATTACAGAAGTTTCACTGAAACTGGCATGTTCCCACCAAATGTTTCAGTGGTGAGAAATAAAGAGTTCCCGAGTGAAAAGCACTGCCAAAAAATTCTCAATCATTTCTAGCCAGTGAGTGAGCAAATGTATTATTTTACCATCAGCAGAGAAGGATCTCTCTGTCCCTGTGGTGCCATAAGCTCATGCCTCAACTTACCCCGAGCAACTTGCTTGTGCACCCAACCAGCTGGGTGCCTAAAATAACCAATGCCGATCTTCAGACGTATTTGTGCATGTCACATTGTATGTGCTCACATGAAAGCAATGAGTGTGGTTACAGGACACAAAAAAACTACTGTGACATCCTAACTACCCTGTTACAGCAATTCCTACCTTTTTTCTTACATACCTATGCACACACACATATATACACACATATATGTACATATATGCACTCATTTATGATGTGTGAAGAGATTCTGGAACTAAATCTCTTGTAAACATTTACACTTCAAGCCTATATGGTTTTTAGAAGAGAGGTGGGATCCAGGGGAGGGCATAAATATCACTTGATATCCTCCTTCAAAAACAGCTTATACAAATGCAGATATGCTTCCACTTTTAATATCAAATAAAGTTTCCTTACAGAAGCAAGGGATGAAAGATTAATTTTAATCAGGAAACTGCCCTTATTTGTGGTTTATTTTGTTGGTTTCAAAATAAAAAACTAAAAAGAAACGCTTGTTTAACCCATTTCATAGTAACTCCCCAGTATGTTGCAATTCAAGGTCTTTCTGGAGGAGGAATCCTGAAAAGGAGCTGGTTACTTTAGCACAACTGCAGCCATGGATCTGGTGAAAGATCTGGTGGATATGAAAGCAAAGGGTAACATGAGCCCTCAGATCAGCTGAGCTTGTTTCAAACCACAGCAGCTAGATATTTTGGGGAAGGGTATTCTTTTCTTGATCCAATTTAAAGGAGTGGCCATTTGAACAGTTGTGGTGCTGAGCCAGCACTGCTTGGGACCACCACTGCCTTCTATCCACTGGGAATGCTGGAAACAGTTAAGGATTTCACGCTGACACATACTACTCCTCATTAGTCGATCCACAAAACTAGCAGTGCTTTGCAGCCAGAATGCAGTAACCAACCTGTGCCATCTCCAGCTTTTTCCAATGCTTTTTCTCTCCCCGAAGAGGCAGCACAGCACCTGCCATGATCCCATCAAAGCAGTACCTCCAGGGAGGGAACAACCCCTGCACACAGGCAGAACTCCTCTGTCGGCTGCTCCTGAAGACATGCCAGCTGAGAAAAGAAGTCCTGCTTTCTCACTGAAGAGGAGTTGGTGTGCTCAAAACAAAGAAATCGAGCGTTTCAAGAATTAAGATACAATTAATTCAAAATAATATCTCAGACAGCAGTCTGAGAAGCTGCAGAATTATATATATATATATATATCCTCCTTATGTTTCACTGTTCGCACCGTGTTATTCTCTGGCCTTTTCCCAGCTTTATTTACTCACCCTAGAGATCAATTTGTGCACCAAAATAAAGTATGATCTTATCTTCGCACTGCACGGAAAAGCGAAGCACAATTTCTCACGGGAGGCAGGGGTTAAGGCACAGGACTGGGTGTCAGAGAAGTGCTGTTCTATTCTTGGCTCTACCACTCACTTGCTGTGGGAGCTTGTAGAGCAAGATATAGAGCAGGAATGGAGACCGTAGCCAATAAATTCCTGCCCTGAAATTTTCCTCTTTCATTGTGCATGAGAGCGAATTTTTCCAGCTTTCGTGCATACATCTGAATGCTGGGGAAACATGACTCAACCAACATACAGAATTGACAGAGAAAGAAAATGAGTGAAAAACATCAATTACAAAGTTTCTGAGGAAGCCTCTAATGCACTGGAACAGGACATCTACCCACACAGTGAGAACAGAGGAGCAGGTTTTACCCTGCTCCCAGCAATGCTCTGTGCTGGCACAAGGACTGGCCTGCTGTGCCACTGCTGCTCTGGACAAGTTTTCTGGGACACCAAACAGCACAGGCTCAGGCTGAGTCCGTCATCCCAAGAAGTTTTGTTTTGTTTATAAAAAAAGCAGGAACCTATGCCTTGATTTTTAAACATACAAAATTTAAATAGTAAGAACACTATTTATTAGGGCAACTTGGACTCAAAAGCCCCAGTTCAGACTGTATCCAGATCTGGAATATCAGACAAAGTGCCTGAACCAAGAATGACAACTCAGCTGACTCCTAGTGGAAAGAGCATCTCCACATGCTCCAAGAGGATCTGGCCAGACAGCAATTCCTGTTAGCAGCTGGGATGCGGTGCACAGCACTGCAGCATTTCTTACCAGTTTGGGAAAATGAAAGAACAAGTAAGCACACAGGTCCAACTCTACGCATGGCCAGGGAGGGCTCTTACATCACTGTCCCAGCTAGTGATTAAAGAGAGGTTTTTGCAGCTATGGTGGTGTTCTGTGTGTAAAATACATTGTCATGGAACCAATCCGTCCTGGCTGTATTTATGTTTAATGGTTTTACCGCCTACTCAGATCTGCATGCCATCCTGCACTGCACCACGTTCTGGATGCTCAGCGCAGGCTCAGCTGGTTGGCTGACAGCTTTACAGCCTGGTCTTGGACCATTTAGGCCAAGGGAAAAATACTAACCCAGATGTATGATATTGTTCAATATTAACCTTTCTGTAAATCTTGTACATGATACATGGGAATAGCATGTATCTAAAAACGTTAGGAGTCATAAGAAATCAAAGGCTGACCAATAACCTCCTAAAAGTAACTGCTGTCGGACAGCATCAGCTCTCAAACACCAGTAACCCTGGTTCTATTCTATAACAGGATAAATCACTTCAGCCAAGATGTAAAAAAAACGATCATTCTGATGCTTCCTCTAGCGGTCCAGTTTTCAGAAACATCTGGCCTGAAAATCAGGCCTGCCAGGGCTCCACTAAGGCAACCAGGTATCTCAAGTCAAGGCAACATTAGAGGCAAAGATTCTCCTTACAAACAAAGTGCTTGTTCCCTCCTCCCTTGTTACACCCAATCTCCAGCTGTCTATGTTTTGCAGGGCCCCTAACGAACTGAACCAGTTGCTCAGGAAAGAGAACTCATTTCTTGGTACTTAGGAGCAATCCTTTTGGCTTCGTACTTCCAAACACGTTCTATATTCTAATTGCTGAAATATCAGCTGGCCACAGGCTCAGATTGCAAATCTCACTGCAGTGCACGTCTAGCATATAACAGCTATTAACAAAAAATAGTCGTGACAAAAATTCAAGGCAATCTCAGAGAACGTGCAACTGAAACTGTCAGTGTACAGCGGAGGCATTGTTTCAACACTTCGGTACATTAAGCATTGTATAAAACAGAATTTCTTGGGACGTTATCAGCAAAGGCAAATTTCTTTTAGACCGACTTTTTACTGATTGAATTATCAAATTCAGTTTTATTAGCTTGAACATTCTGGGAAGGAAATGATTTTAATAATGCATAAAAGGCTCGCCTAGGAGTTGGCTGTTGGCTTTTACTTAATACTTAATGTAATCTGTAATTACTACAGCAAGCTCCTATGTTGGCTGGAGCGCTAAGGTAGCTGGAAAGCCGCACTGTGTTGTGCTTGGTGTACAAGAACATCCTTCTGGAGACTGATGGCTACACCCTACAGAAGCCTCTCGGTTCTGTCCTTGAAGCACACCACAAGGAGTGCTGTCAGCCCACGTTCTTCCTTGGGAAGCAGCACACGGCACTTAGGGATCTGCTCACAGCCCCACACCTATGTCTTTCCACCAATGTGCATTCAATCACATCTCCTTTGGGTTTCAAATTTGGTTCCCAAGTCTCCAGCCAATAAACTTACATACCTCTCTTTTATTTACTAGAGAGAGCTAGTTTAAAAGGCACGTTTATGACACTGAAATTCCCACAAAAAAAAGCAGCAACAGTTGCTAAATCTCAGATCCAAATATCGGACTCCGAGAGGTTGTGTGTAACCTTCTCAGTCGGGTAAGTTGCTCACAGTTACTCCATGCCTAAGCCATGTCCATGTCTTACCTCTGCTTTGACCCTATTTGCTACAGCAATCAGCCAAAGATCCAGTCAAACTGAATAGATACATAGGGAGACCATGAGGACA
Organism: Alectoris magna; assembly: GCA_030625065.1. NCBI lineage: Eukaryota > Metazoa > Chordata > Aves > Galliformes > Phasianidae > Alectoris > Alectoris magna. Next base: position 4,087,682 of record CM060569.1, read on the forward strand.
ATAATGGCTAAGGCACTTGTTCTTAACCACTGGTGTTTTACATCACACGCTTATTAAGAAGGATAACACCAGAGGACCTTGTTGCACTTATAAAATAGTAAAAAAAAAATGTTATAGAACTTGGTTTGGAGAAGGCAGGATTTCACTTTTTATGGATTGCTCCCCTTTGCAGTAACTTCTCTTTAAACTGTATTTCTGAACAGTCTGCAGCACTTGGCCAGAACTCAGTGCTGAGAGGCGCAGTTGAAACACTACCTGAACTGCCTTATATTACAAGACTAACCTGCATTATAAAGAAGTTCAGCATTACCATGCTGTAGCCAAGTCCTACAACACAGCAGGCTTGCAAGCCAGCAAGTCACCTACAGCTTCACATGCCATCTGCTCCAGTGATAGCACCAAGATGAACCTGAAAATAGCAGCAAAGCACTGGAAATCTTCCAGCACTGCAGTATATCCCAAAGGCCATTAAACCTGGACTTTGCTCTCAGAAGATTTCCACAAAATAGATTAGCAATTAAAACGGTGGTCAATGTTAATCACCAAACTGGTAGTTTGGCTATTAGTCCACATCTGTTTGTGATCCTCACTGGATGTAAACCAACATTTTGCCCCGATGATACAACTTTGTTATATTAAAAATGGCATTCCTATGGGAAAACGTCAGTATGGAAAGTCCTCTGCTGGGTGAATAAAAAGCCAACTTGATAGAAGAGATAATTTTGAAAGGCTGGTTAATTGGTAGATTTTTTTCTATACTTCATTGCAATTTCTGTACTGGATAACATCAGTTCCACATTCTGTTAGATTTCTATATGTTTTTTCAGGAAAGATGATGACTGAAAGGTCTGCATGCTTCCCACAAGGAAAACCAGGAGCAAAGCTCCCCTTGCCATGCACTGGCGTTTGCCATTCACTGCTAGAACCCAGCTGTGGGCTCTGCTCCCCCCACAGGAAATCAGAGCACTGATAGATGAGCCAAAGGAACAGAAATATCTCAGTACTAAAAGCACCAACAACAAAGAATTTACCTTCATCTCCACTAAGAAAAACAAGAGGCACTCTGAGATGGGTTTTTATCAAGTGTGGGTTTTTTCCTCTTTTTGGCTTTTTGTGTGTGTGTGTGTGTGTGTGTGTGTAGAACTTCATGTTTTATCTTGCTGCTCACCTGTTTTCTCAGTGCAGTTCATTCATTTCATGTTTGTTCAATGATTTGCTCTTCTATGAAGATGAAGAGAAGATGGTTCTCTTCTATGAAGATGAAGATGGGTGTCCCCACCTCCAGCCCTGGCCAGGGATGCCTGTGATTCTCCAGCACCTCCCAGCTCACAGTGACAATGATGGAGGTACTTCTGGGGACGAGATGCATTTAAATTGCAGGGAAGGGTTGGCAGTATTTATTCTAGTATCAATTCCTCTGAACATCTATGGCAAGTTCAAACCTGCCACAAGACCAGCAGAGATGGAAATTCAACATTCTCATTCATGTCTAATGAAAGAGGAGGGAGCTTTTAAACACCAGTGTGTGCAACTGCTAAATGAGACTGCCCTGTTCAGACAAAAAATTGTCTCTGCACAAAGCCTTGTGCTTAGCTCCACTGAAATTACCTTTGTTGTCAGCTCTGTTGCATCACTCTCGTCACCAGAAAAACACAAACACAAGAAACTGAGTAACAAAGCTCACTGAATTCCTAGATCCTAAATAGCCAGGTCTGCAGGTTTACCATTTTCTTCCTTTTATTTTTCCTGTAAATAAATTAAGAACAAAAAAAAAAAAAAAACCACTGTAAATGAATCAACGTTAATGCAGAATAAAATTGCTGTTCCATACGGCGGTGAGCAGCCACCTGAGAGCCCACTGCTGTAATCCCTGATAATTTCTTGGGAGTCAAATCAAAGGGCTACAGAGTGCAACCTCAACAGCATAACAAACCCAGCCAAAATACACAGAGAAAACATGAAAACAGTGATTTTCTGTCATTCCTCTTAAAAGGAAGAGTTAAATTAATACATGAAAAGATCCTATCAGCTCTGACTCGTCTGAGTTATTAATTGAACACCTTCTTGGAAACGTGAAGATAAAAATGTGTACCTTGAGAACGAGATAAGAGTGAAAGGAAAGGGAGAGAACTGAGCAGAGTTTTGCCAGTTCGCTCCCCTAATTGTCAAGCTAATCCTGCTCTAAGCTGCTTGGAGAAGCATAACATGAAGTGGTAACTAAAGTGCAGGCCGATGATGCAGAAGATAAAAACTTCAGGATCATACTTAAACACACTTATCTCTAGGCTCGGAAGAGGCCATAACGCCAGCTGAATGATATAAAGCTGCTCTAAAAGAAGACAAATGTATACTCCATGTGTTATAAGCAGTTCAAGCTGCTTCCTGTGATGAAAAACATGGACTGTACGGTAGACACAGCGTAGCTAAGTACAATAGATCCCATGATACAGTTGTTTAAATGAATATTAGAGTGATGAAAGAAGTGATGGAATTCCACTCTTTAGGAGGCTCAGAGGCTGAAGCAGAGAGAGAAGGCCTAAGTGTGCAGGGGTGTGCTTTCCTGGCTTCACACCACAGAGGACAGCATTATGCAGGAGCAGCCTGCCCTGCAGCAGGGCATGGAGCTGGGGGCTGCAGCCTGAGGGACGGCAGCACTGCAACCTCCTCACCCAGGTCCTCTGCTCTCCATTCCATGGATGGGTATCTGTACAGGGAACGTGCCCAGCACAGCACACCTGCAGCCAGCCGCAGCCTTGGGACAAAACTTATCTTTCGTTTCTGCCAGCTTCTATCCTTCCTGCTGTATTTTGTCCCCGCACAGCACAAAGAGAGGCACCCAACTGTAGGGTACAGATACCCAAACACTGGAAAGAAACAACTTCACTCGGATACTAATTGCTGCACTGAAATGTTTCCTACCAAATTCTCACAGATGCCAATATTCCATCATTATCGTGCATTAGTTTGATTATCTTCTCAGCAGAACCAGAGAAACAACAGCCTTTAAACTCGTTATCATTGCAAACCAGAATGCTGTGATAAAGCAGAGAACTTTGGTTTGCAGCTGTGTGATCCCCAAAGCCCCATGACTTGGTAATAAACGTGGTTATAGGTGCCCACCTTCCTCACACACATACCTCCATGTTCACCTTTGGGAAACAAAATGTACATTCCACAAAAGCAAGCAGCAAATAAGTGAGAAATGGGGAGGGCAGTTTACCCTGCAGTACACTGCTGTACATTGGCAAGGCCAATATTTGCACTTCTAGTTTCAAATTATACAGTGCTTTTCTAGAAGTGAAAATGAAATGTAAGAACTGTAAATGATGATCTCTGGTTTTTTGTTTGTTTGTTTGGGGGGGAGGAAGGGGTGTACAGGTTTCAAATTCAACCCTAACATTTATGAAGAGCAAATAAAGTTCTTTAAGCCAACAAGACAATCTCTAAGTCGCTTCTAAGCCAAACACGACATGAACATCATGACTGCATTGAGCAAGTTTGTGAAGGAGTGAAAATCTGTTTAACTGGCATTCTTTACTTACTTGAGCTTTGCTAGCACGTACATAAAAATGCATTTGTAATACCTTCTCATGGAGGGATGACAACTCATTGCAGTACCTTGCTGTGTGTGTCTTTCACATGTCTTACTTTGAAGTGGATTTTACAGCATTTTTATTTTCATTAGCATTAAGCTAATTAAATGGGAAGGGTTGGTATTTAATGGTAGTTCTCCCGTACTTGAAAACAAATAAGGTTTTTCTATTTAGTTCTGCTCAGGATCCTTAACCAGGAATGATCCAACTCACACGTGAAATTCCATAGCGCACTGCTCAGCTCCTGTTTCACAAATGAACGGCTATTGCCATCTACTGTTGGGAAAAGATACTATCAGCAGTGAGAGCATACCTAACAGACCTTCACAGCGCTGACAAAAGGCAAAATGGTCTTCATCAACCCATAGGAGAGCAGCTTTCTCTACTGAAAGCTTCCAAATACAGTATTCAATCAAATAGAGACAGAAAAAGTCAAAGAGACTGCTAAGCCATTCTCATTTTAAATCTGATATACTTGGGAACTATACACAGCTCCCAGTTTTACTCTCTGTTCTGTACAGCTGCCCTGGTCACAATGGCTGGAGTTGAATCACGTAAAGTAAAAGCTTAACGTTAAGATCCTGCCAGACCCAAGTTAATATCACACCTCTGAGAACTGAGAATTACACCTTTCTAAGCAAGAGCCACACACTGCAGCACTCCTGCAGGCAGACAGCCCAGCTGCGGCCATCGGGCAGTCACTGTCACCCAGCACACACCAAAATCCACATCGCAGCATTTCTCAGCAGCTCTGCTGCCACGGGTGCAATGCTGTGTGGAGCTGGGTTTGTTCCCAAGCTTCTTTTGGAAAAAAAAAAAACCAGCTTCGCAGTTCAGGTGTGCTATGCTGAAAATGCTATGAACAGCGTAAAGAAAAGCACAGAAATTCATTCTGTGCTTAACCCTTCTTTGGTTCACGTGCTCAGCACACACAAAAATTAGACTTATTATTTATTACTCCATATAATTACGCATTACTCCATGGTTCCATTATGTTTCTTTGAGATGGCTGAGACGTGTGCTGTTGCCATTGAGAAGCACTCCTAATGCAGCATCCAACCACGTGCTGACAGTGCTCCTTGTTGAGGCAAGCTACAGGCAGAATTAAGGTAGGTTCTATTAATGCTTGCCAGACTTGTCAGAGGTTAAACAGCCTTTGAATTAAACCATTCTTTACTCTTTGATAATTGTTACTTGTCCTTAAGACAGTTTTTGTTGTCTCTTAAGCAAGGTCAGCTTGAACTGTTGTGTTATCCTCAGTGCTACAGCTCAGTGTTAACTCCGCTTTACTCTTCTTAACAGCTCTGCGCACTCTGTCAACATTCACAACTGCTGGAAATAACCAGCAGGATTTTTGGTAACAAAAGGAATTCAGCCTTCCTGCTGCTCTTATAGAAAATAAATAAACAAATAGCAAATTGTATTTTGAGTTCACACACAAAGTTGTACCACACACGAATCCATACTATTGTACCGCAGCACCTTATCCCTTCCTCGGGGATTTAACCCACACCAAGCTACCGTTTTTAGGCTCTGGACAGAAAGGGAGCAATTTCCCAAAGCCACAAAGAACAAAAGCCCTCTTGGGCATTTGGAAAACACACACACAGTAGACATGGCCGTGCAGCAGGAATGCAGCTCTATGCACATTTCAGTTTGGTGACACCATTTCTTAAAACTAGCATGACAGAAATTGCTATGTCACCTTTGGCACTTAGTGCGTAACCAACCCGATAACACAAAAGTAATCTGAATGCCTTAAGCAGATGTAAGACACCCTTCGAAGTTCCCCATGTGCCTTCCTTAGAGAACAACCCGACTTCTCTGTGCTAAGTTCAAGGCAATGACACCCAACAACAGGTAAGCCAGGACAACCCCAGTGCCCAGGTCATCAAATGGCAGCACAGAGCACGAGCTGCAATAAAGCACTCTTTCAAAGCATGGAGCACAAGCACTCCTCCCGGACATCATCACCTCTTCACATTGCTTTGTCACACAACTCTCCGGTAAACTCAGCACAAATAAGCTTCAAGCAAACCATGAGATTTAAAAGCAAACAAACAAACAAACACAAGTCTGGATATATTAATAGGATCACTCACGTTCTGCAGGGAAGAACATCCTCTGAACGCCACGTGGTCCAAGCACTGCACTGGCACAGCTCTGCACCTCCAGGAGCTGCTTTTGCTGTTGGGTGAGTTCTGCTCATAGGAGAGCCATCAGATGCATTTGCTTCCATAGAGCCGAAGGGACCCATAAGGACCATGGAATTCAAATCCTGGCTCAGTTCCTGGCTCAGAAGCAATAGGGGGCAGATTCAGCTACCATTTGCTGCGGCCTTCACAACAACACCGCTGCATGAGGTTTTCCTCGTTACAGGAGACAAACAGTAGTAACAGTAGACCAAGTTCTGAGTTTCCAAACGTTTATTCTCCGGTACACAAATACGCAGAGCACACCTTCACCTTTTCGTGCGAAGGGTGGTAGGGGAAGCTCATCACCTCTTTCAGAAGCAACGGGGGAAAAACGTTGTAAATGCAACAAGAGAGACGTTCGGGGAGAGGTCCTCCGTCTGCTGATCTGAGGAGTTCCGTTTGGAAAATGGCGGTCAGCACCCGGCCTGTCTCGGCTTCGCGCTGCCGGATTGCAACCTCAAAGTATCCGACTCTGAGAGCTGCTCAGGAACAACGTTTCTGCAGGTGTGTTACTTTGCAACCAGAAGGAGCACTGCCGCTACACTTTCAGCCCCACCGGTTTAAGCGCTACGCCGACTCTACCCTCAGGACAGGCACGTCTCCACGCATAATAGACTTCTCCATTTCCACGTGTTCTGGCAATGGGCTTCCATCGCCCAGTTAAAACATAATTAAGTACTCAAGTTCACTGATCCTTCGTGCGAAACGGAATAGAAAGAAAGCCGAGCCCAGCAGATGGCAGCGGCCACACGCACGGGGCGCTGCGGGGCGAGTGGGGCGAGTGGTGGCACGGAGGCATCGCGCTGCTCCCAGCCCCGTCCCCAGGGCCGCGTTTTGTTCGTGCTCTGTCCTGCGTGGCCCGCACGTGGGCCGCGCTGTGTGGCGGCGGTGCTGAGGCAGAGGACGGCTCCGCTCTGCGCTGGGCCACGGCTCAGCGTACGGATCGGGACGGTCTCGGAAAGGCCCCAACAGCCCCCAGCGGATCCCTCACCGTCCGCTCGTCCACACCTTCACCAAATATTCCCCCTCGGGCGCTCGCGTGCTCCCTCGTGTGTTCCCTCGTGTTCACCTTTGCTCTTCTCACCCCGACGCGCAACACCACGCGCCCGTCTCCGCGGGGTGATCCGGAGCCGCCCGCCTCCCGAGGGGACAAAAGAGCGGCCTCGGCCCGCAGCCGCACGCCTGACGCCCAGCGGGCTGCACCTGCGCAGGGACCGGACCCGACAGACCGCCCGCCCACCTCAGCGGGGCGGCCCCGTGGGTCTCCTCACGTCGCCCCGCGCTCGCGGCCCAACGGCCCCAACGGCCCCAACGGTCGTGCGCGCGGGACCGCGCGTGTGGGAGCGACGCCGTCCGCGCGCCCCACGGCGCAGGGGAGCGCGGGGGGTAACCCCGGGGGCGCCGCTCCCGTTTGCTCTGCTGGGGGCGCGGGGCCGCGCGCCGCACCTCCCGCGCGCCGCCGGGGCTGACAGAGGCGAACTCTTCGCGGCGGCAATGGCGGGTGCCGGCCGACCGCGGCCACGAGAGCGGAGACCCCAGGGTGGATCGGGGCGAGCGGACCCCTCGCTGACGTTTTTTTTTTTCGGTCCCGGAGCCCCTTTCGGCCCCTTTCTCTCCCTCCCCTCACCCCCACCGCCTCGGCGCCCCGGCCCCCTCCCGCCGCCCGCCTCCCCCTGGGGCGGCTCCCCTCGCCCGCTGAAAGTCAGCGAGTAAAACAGCGGGCGGGCGGAGGGAGCGCGGCGACAGCACCATCAATTCCCCCGATTAGGGTTAGGCACAGCGGAGCCTTCCACCCGCCACGCGTGCCGGGGGAACCCCGCGTGGGGCTCTTGTAGCCTCCTCCGCCTACGCCCACCGGGCGCCCATTGGCTGGGCTGCACGCTGCTGCCCCGCTATTGGCCGCGAGGAGGAGAGCGGGCGGAGACGGGACGGTGGCGGGAGTTTGGAACTCCGCGGTCGTTCACCTCCCGCCGCACCGCGTGCTGCCGGGCCTGGCCACGCCCCCTGCACGCGTCCCGCACGCGCCCCGCCCCTTCCTGTGGGCCGGGGGCTGCGGGATCCCATCCCGGGGCTGCGAGCTGCGCTCTGAGCTCTACGGGCCGGGATTTCGCAAAGACCCTCGTTAAAACACGTCTTGGATCTCCCTACACAAAGAGATGTATTCTTGGGCTAAGAAGGAAATAACCGCACCAAAAGTTGTGATTTGAGTCGTGGATTTGCCCCGGACACCATCATCCAGGTAGCTGTAATCTCAGCTTCTCCTCCGTGAAGCGTAAACTAAAATACACTTTAAAGCGTGTTTATTACAGAAACGTGTTCTGCGCACCACGTGCGGCCCAGTCCCCATTCTTTGATACCTAGACAGGGAGATGTGAGGAGCTCCGGAGCCAAACTTGAGACCTTCCCTCGGCGCAGCGCCGACCTCACCTGGGACACGCGGCCAGCTGCCCGTGTGAGCCTGGCGAGGAACCGGGCCCTCCAGAAAGGGTTATGGCGGAGCAGATGTGACTCCTCGGGCCGACGGGTCACTGTCACGGACGTCATCCACACGGCCCCCATCGCTCCCAGGATGTGGCGATCCGCGCACTTTGTGTACCTACAGGAATCGAGCAGAAGGAACGGCAGAACTCTTCAGCCCATTCGAATGCGCACCTGTGGCACCGCTGCCATGCGTGGACCCGGAGTTGCAGAGCTCCCCAATGGACCCGGACCTGCGGAGCTGCACGCGGCAGAGGGAACGTTCTTGGGCGGCGCGGCAGAACCTTCAGTACTGCAGCTGCAAAGCGAGCTTTCAAGCGCCGTTTCCGTAGTGTAGTGGTTATCACGTTCGCCTAACACGCGAAAGGTCCCCGGTTCGAAACCGGGCGGAAACAGCGGCTTCAGGCCCCGTTTTTGCTCCTGGAAAGTAACGTCGATTGCTGGCTGCGGTTGCGCGCTGCTCCGCACTCTTAACAGCACCGTTTTTGCTGGAAGGAGCGACATGAGGCGCTGTGGGTTTTTGACGTTACCGCACTGAGAGCAGCGCTGCGGGGACTGCACCTCCCGGCACGCCCCGCGGCACAGTAGGAGCTGCAGTCTGCCTTTTCCCGACCTCCCGCAGCGTTCCCTGCGGTCCGGCTCCGCCCGCCCCCCTCCGCCGGACGCACCACCCCCCTCTCCCGGCCCCGCTCCCCTCCGCCGCCCCCGCTCGGCGTTATCCCCGAGGAGCGGCGCACCGGAAGTCTCTGGGCGGAAGCGGCGCGCGCGGCGTCACCGCAACATGGCGGCCTGAAGCGGGGGCGTCGCTCCGCTCCTTCTCCGCAGGTGCGTGGGACGCCGCTCTGTGCCCGCAGCGGCCACACGGGAGCGGGGCGGGAGGGCGGCGCTCGGGACGGCCGGGGTCGGGACAGCGCTGCGGGCGGGACGGGCGTGGGGGGGCTTCTACGGCTCTGCCGCCGCGGCTCCTGGACTCTGGCGGCGCATCGACCCCGCGGTCAGCGCTTCCACGGGTGCGGGGCCGTGCCGTGTGTCGGAGGCGCCGTATCACCGCGGCCATCGCGAGCGCCGAGCCCTTTGCAATCATTAACTCGCCCCATTAGGGGGTGGAAGCGGAATCCCGCAGGTAAATCGATCGCTTTCCTCTCCCAGGACAGGCAGGCCGCGGCTCGCTCTCACCATGCAGTACTCCCACCACTGCGAGCACCTCCTGGAGCGGCTGAACAAGCAGCGCGAGGCCGGCTTCCTCTGCGACTGCACCGTGGTGATCGGAGAGTGCCAGTTCAAGGCGCACCGCAACGTGCTCGCCTCCTTCAGCGAGTTCTTCGGCGCCTTCTACAGGGACGCGACCGACAGCACCGTCGTTTTGGATCAGACTCAAGTGAAGGCTGATGGATTCCAAAAGCTCCTGGAGTTTATCTACACGGGAAACTTAAACCTTGACAGGTAATACGTGCCGTTAATGGGGGAACGCGGTCGGGAAATGCACTGTTAGGGCAGTGCTGGGTTTTGCGTTCTTGTAATGCGTTCAGGAGGAACAACTAACAGCAGACGAGATGCGTACTGACAACTGGAGATGGTCTGTTTGCATGCTCTATAATAGCATGTGAGTGCCACAACAGAAAGGTGCTCTGATGTTTTGCTGATAGTTTCAGTCTATTTGAATATTTCTGTCTGGCTCAGGAAAGATGAAACACCTCATGTGAGTACTGCAGGACGGAGGGACGGCTGTGTTCCTTCTGACATGGGGTTATAGGAGCCCATTTTTGCAGTGAGCACACAGAAACTTCCATATGGTAGAGACTGAAGCCTGAGGAGCAGAGGAGTGTCAGCACTGGTTAAAGAAATGACGTTTGGTGGAGTTTTTGTTTGGTAGAGTTTACATGGATCTGTTGCTCCAAAGTGAAATTCCTTTTGGCAAATCAATCGGGTGCAGGAAACGTTTTTTCCCTTGGCTGATTTTGGCCATGTTGTGTTACTTTGTGCGTGATGAGGATTCCTTGTAGCTTGCAGCTCTCTCAAGAGAAGGAAAGAAGGTATCTCTCAAGTGTGACGGCTTCCAAGTGCGTAGCCCAGAAGTGTAACTCCTTGTGCGACACCTGGTTCTAAGAGCATGTTAATAAATCTTCGTTGTTATTGGTACCTGAAAACTCCTATTTGATAGCTAAGTGCACAGATGGAGGGTGTTTGTTGTTTGCTTTTCTTTAAGATTAGCTGCAGTTATTAACACTGGCAGAGCAATGTTCACAGCTACATCTTAAGGTTGGACATTTATGGTTTGCAAATGAGGTACAAGCAGAAGTGTGCAGCGTTCTTGGTGGGAATGCAGCAGGAGAGTTTCTGGATACATGCTGAGCAGTTGAGGTCTCTGGTGGAAGTGGGAAGTGAAAGCTCTGTTCTCACCCAGGAAAACTATTTGATTAATGATGTCAGCAGGGTCTGACGGTGTGTCCCCAGCATGTTGTATTGTGAACCCCAGGTGACTGCCACAGCTTCTGCAGTTCTGTTGCGATGGGTGCGTGAGTGAAACCAGGAGGGTTCACTTAAAACTCAGCGCTAATTTAATGTAAGATACTGAGCCAGCTGTATTACTTTGTCTAGCAGTATAGCTTTTCTTAGCTCTGCTGTTTGCATTTAACAGAATTGGTACAGAAGGAGTTGTTGCTTTGTCCAGAACATTGTCACCAAAGTCTGGTTTTCTTGCAGCTGGAATGTTAAAGAAATTCACCAGGCTGCCGACTATCTCAAGGTAGAAGAAGTGGTCACCAAATGCAAAATAAAGATGGAAGACTTTGCGTTTATTGCTAATCCCTCTTCTACAGAAACATCCAGCATCACTGGAAACATTGAAATGAACCAGCAGTCCTGCCTCCTGACCCTGCGAGATTACAATGATCGGGAGAAGGCAGATATTCCTCCTGCAGAGTTGGTTCAACCTCAAGCAAAGAAATCGGCTTTAGAAAAGAAATCAGCTCAAACCAAAAAGCGAAAGAAGAATTTCAGCTCCCCAAAAAGCGTACAGAATAAATCAATACAATACCAGAATGATGTGACTGAGAACACATCCATTGAAATGTTTTTGGATGCAAATAAGCTGGCGGCACAGATAACAGAGCAGGCTGCCCAGGGCAGCGATAGCTCCGAACTGCAGTTGGCAGCTGTGGTGGAAAGCGAAACATTGGCAGCACAGGATATTTTAGTTCAGACTATTGCAGCAAAACAAAAACGGGGAAAGCCTCAGCAAAGCTGTGCGCTGAAGGAGCACTGCATGTCTAACATAGCCAGCGAAAAGAACGCTTACCAGCTGGAAAGTTCAGGAGAAGAGCTTGACCAGAAGTACTCCAAAGCAAAACCAGTGTGCAACACTTGTGGAAAAGTCTTCTCAGAAGCCAGCAGTCTCCGTCGCCACATGAGGATACACAAAGGAGTGAAACCATATGTGTGCCAGCTTTGTGGGAAGGCATTCACGCAGTGCAATCAGCTGAAAACACATGTAAGAACTCACACAGGTAAGCCGTGGGCTTTGTCTTCGTGGACTGTAGAGCTCTGTAATAGCAGCATGTGGATACAGCACCAAAAAGATCTTTGTGTTTTGATTTTTCGGTGCAAAATTGTAGTTCCCACTCTGAGTATCTCAAAGAGACTGGCTTAGTCTGAGCATCTTGATTCCCGGAAAGATGCGGAAGGGCTGGCTGCCCTTAGCTCTGTAGAGTGATTAAATGGAATTGAACACCAGAAACTATTGCCTGTAGAGCATGAAAAGCTCACAGTACCAGAATTTCTATTGCTGTTTTTTAATTATTATTAACGTTCTGACATATATTTGATTACAAAGGTGGAAAAAGAACCTTGCTTGTTTTTCCTAAGTTATTCCCTAGAGAAGGAAGACTTAACAGCGGGTTAGTTCTTTCTTCAGTTTGATCCAGTATAGCTGTTCTGCTTTTGCTTTTGCTGCTGTACCTTTGAGCAGCAGAGGGACACGGTTTGCATGGTTTTCTTCCTTTTATAGCTGGCATTCAGAATTCAGAGGTAACAGTGAAAGAGATTACAGTTGTTTACTTGTGCTCTTTGTTGGAAAACCGTGAGCAGAAGTCAGCAGTGGAGCTCTTTCCAGCAAGCTGTGAAGATGCAGAAGAGGTGAAGTAGGAGTTGTTGAGGTACAGCTGCAGAAGAACTCTGTGTTCATTCAGTAACCAAGAGAGAGGATTTTATATATTACCAGCTATTGGCAAACCAAAGATTGATATGCAAGATGAGTCTCGGGTGCAGTATTCCAGGACACTGTTCTGGCAGGAATGGTAGCTGCTCTTTCTACTTTTGAGGGTGCTGTTATTGGAATTTTTGCATGTATAAGCAGGGGATTTCACTGCGCTGGTTGAAGTTCTGATGTGAACAATATGCTTAATAATTGTCGGGTTCTTAGTTTGATTGTGCAGTACTATAGCAGTACAGCCTCTTTTATGCTGTTGTCTGAGTCTGTGGAGTCACACAGTCCATTCAGTGAGACTGTACTGATCACTCAGAAATCCCAAACAGTTGGAAAAGTGCACGTGGCGTCCCACAGCAGGCACTAATGAGACATTCACGAACACCAGAGAGAACAATGAAGAATTCCTGAGAACGCTGAAGACCGCTTGTTGTTTTACAGGCAAGAAAAAGCACGTGCTTTAGTGGTTGTTCATCTCAAAACTCAGGATAGCCAATCGATATATTACCAGCAAAAAGCCTGAAAATGTAGCAATAGCTCTCTCACAATAATGTGGCGGAAGTGGCTTTATTAAAAGGTATTAATTATTACCTATTCTTCTTAAATGGTTAGGTGTCCATAAATAGTGCGTTATCTGCTGTTGTCCCGGCAAGTCCCACTTCAGCAGACTGGTTACAGGATGTTACAAGATGTTATTTGTAAGAGGTGTTAGAACAGACTCTTGAGCTTTGGTCAGGTAATGGATTGGAAAGCTTTCTTACGTAAATGCAGACAGTACAAGGGTTTTGTTCTTTGCTAGGAGAGAAGCCATACAAATGCGAGCTGTGTGACAAAGGCTTTGCTCAGAAGTGCCAGTTGGTGTTCCACAGTCGGATGCATCACGGAGAAGAGAAACCATACAAATGTGATGTGTGCAATCTGCAGTTTGCAACTTCAAGCAATCTGAAGATTCACGCCAGGTAGGCAGAAGTGAGATCCTGAAGGTGTTTATCCATACATTTATTTAAACAGAGTGATGAACTCCGGTGTTACCAAGAGTCACGTGTTCACATAATTTGGTCATTTCTGCACATTTTATCTCAGGTCTTGCTTCACACTGCTTAAAATAGATTGTACGTCTATGTAGTCACTCATTAGGGTATTGATTTACAAATGTTATGAATTTATGAACGTTACAGTGTACATACTGGTACCCTTACAGCAATGATGGCTGTTTTGTTTTGTTTTTAACTGTTGTACTTGTAGAGGAAAGAGGATCTTCATAGGATGTGGTGCAGACTGGGTCTCACTGCAGCCTGCATGGGGCTTTTGCATTTTTGGCAGGAGTACAAATTATGTTCCCTTGTTAGGAGTCATCGTTCTGTCTTTAAGTAGGAGGAAGTTCTGTCTTTAGGAGGAAGTTTTTCACCCAGAGGGTGGTGACGCACTGGAACAGGTTGCCCAAGGAGGCTGTGGATGCCCCATCCCTGGAGGCATTCAAGGCCAGGCTGGATGTGGCTCTGGGGCGGCCTGGTCTGGTGGTTGGCGACCCTGCACATAGCAGGGGGTTGGAAAAGGATGATCGTTGTGGGCCTTTTCAACCCAGGCCATTCTATGATCCTATGAAGCACACTGTAATGCAAAACTTGCTGAGTTCTCACAGTGAGTGCTACACAGGCAGGACTCGTAGTTTGATTCAGCTGCCGTGGGAATCATTGATGCATTCATTCCCAAAGTCAACAGACAGTGAATTTCCCTCAGTGAGAAACTGCAAACTCAAAACCAGCTCCCAACTGATGAGGTGTTTTAGTTCACAGAACATCAGTGTGAGGAGCTCTGGAGAAAGCCAAGGAAATTTGAGGAAAATCACTTAATTGTGAGCGTGACTTCCCTTTCTGCCAGCAGACCACTGATGTCTGTTTGTTCTCAGGAAGCACAGTGGTGAGAAGCCCTACGTGTGCGATCGCTGCGGTCAGCGTTTTGCTCAGGCCAGCACGCTCACCTACCACGTGCGTCGCCACACCGGGGAGAAGCCTTACGTGTGTGACACCTGTGGAAAAGCCTTTGCTGTCTCAAGTTCTCTCATCACCCATTCCCGAAAACATACAGGTAAGGGGAGCCTTTGCATGGAGATACCCAACCAGGCCTGGCAGGGGAGGACTGGCTGCTGCAGAGGGGCTGGGGATAGGTAATGAGAAGGAAATCTGCATTGGGAGGAGCTGGGGGTCACCTCTGGTGTTCTCAACCAGTTCTTTTCTCATGTTCTTTCTCTTTGACTCTGGTTTAGGGAGCTCTTTCTCCCAGTGGATATGATCTGTTTCATTTTAATTTGTTCTTTATACTGTATATTCTGGTTTATATGTTGAAATAACAAACTCCTTGTGTTTACTTTAGGAGAGAAGCCATATATCTGTGGCATTTGTGGAAAGAGTTTTATTTCCTCTGGAGAACTCAATAAACATTTTCGGTCCCATACAGGTCAGTTTCCAGACAGGCTGCTTCCTGCACAATAAATAATATTCTACTTCTTCCCTTTTGCCTGTAAAATGCACCATATTGTGCTGCACTTAGAAGCAGTAGTTTCTTAATTTATGTATTTCAGCTTGAAAATAATTTAAAGAAAATGTCTGTGACTTTTTTAATTGCCTATTTCGGACACACATCTGCATGTAACAGTGTAAGTGTTGATGGATGATCAGGGCTTTACCTCTAGCATTGAGGCTTTTTTCTTTGTTTTAATCTACAGTTCTGGAAACAATCTGATTCTGAATAAAGGCACAGACGAATCAGCTTACAGTTATAATGATGCGTTTTTAAAACACAACTTAAAAATCCATTATCCTTCATCAGCAACTGTGTCTTCTGTCAATGTTAAGATTGTTCTGTCCAACTCACTTTTTTTCAGGTGAAAGACCATTCATTTGTGAACTGTGTGGAAATTCTTACACAGACATAAAAAACCTTAAGAAGCACAAAACAAAAGTTCACACAGGTAAGTTCTTTGTGTAAAGAAAAGTTCAGAAGCAGCATCAGCTATTGGCTTGTCATCAGCAGACGTTTGTCCTTTGTTCATTTTTATTCTTCCATATAAAGACATTTCTGCTGTCTTTTTCTTGTAGAGTTCTGCCTTCTGTAGCAACATTTCTAATAGCAGTTAGCTCACGTTCTCTGACAACAAGTCTTCCTTAGTTCTTGCTAATAACAACTCCTGCATTGTTTGCTAAGTTTTTCCCTATGCTGATAGCTGGGGAAAATAAATGTTTGGGAAAACTTTTTTTGTTTTTGTTTTTGCCAGGATCTGAAACTCCCCCTGACTGCAATACACTCGATAATTCTTTCAATGAACAAGAATCCCTTCAGAGTCAGAAGAGTCCTTTATCAGAGTCCGTAGATGTGAAACCCTCTGAGATGTCTTTACCGCTTCCTCTTCCCATTGGCACTGAAGACCATCAGATGCTTCTTCCTGTGGCAGGTAGTCAGTCCCCATCGTCAGAAACGTTACTGAGATCTGCTGTGACTGGATATTCAGAACCTCAGTTTATTTTCTTGCAGCAATTATACTGACACTGCAGAGCCAACAGGGTAGTCCAGCAGTGAACTCGCGTACCTTTGGTAAAGATGAACGTAATCAATCAAGCAGTCACTTTCTGAATTTTTCTTGTTTGTTTTCTTCTCTCTCTGTAAAGGCAGTTGTGTTTCCATTGTACCGTGCTGTCTTTTTTTTTTTTCTTTCCATTGTTGTTGTTGAATTGTGCTAATCTACAATCAACCTTCTGTTTGCAATTAACACTTATTTCCAGGAGATACGTGATTTCCAGCAATGCCTGCCTTAAGGATTCTCTGTTAAATACTCGAACGCATTTTGGAGATCTCCTACTATGTTCCTGTTGATCTGGTGTGTGACAGTATCATCTGAGCACTGGAGCAGGTAGCCAGGAGAGGTTGCTGGAGTCTCCTTGCTTGGAGATCTTCAAAAGCTGCCAGGATGTGGTCCTAGGCAACCTGCTTTAGGTGGCCCTGCTTGAGCAAGGAGACCACACCAGACCTCCAGCGGTTCCTTCCGGCCTCAGCCCCTCTGTGAGTTGAGGACAATTTAAGCCATTTTTGGTAGTTTAAAAGCATCAGTCCAGAGCTGTTCTGTTTTGTTTGTTTGTTTTTAAGGGGAAAGTCATAATTTGAATGTACTAAAAAGCTTGTACTTCTGCATCCTGAGGTCATGTAGTGGTATGTGATGGCAGGTAGGCCAGTGCTGAAGGTCCTCTCAAAGAATTACTGCTGCCTGTGAGCAGCAGTTCATCTTCAGCTGACCAGAGGGAAAGAAAGCTTTGTGTTTAGGTTCCTGATGGGGCAAGTAAAGGAGAGTTTCCTTAGCATGATAACCCAGACAGTTCTAATGGCATGGATACTACTGTGTATTCTTCCCAACAAGTCACTTGTTTTTAAAGTGAATCCAGTGTTGTAACTTGTCCAAGATTTGGTGGTTTTTTTTCATATGTCTAAAATGTCCTGCATTTGGCACAAGCAGCAGCATTTGCTCACCAGAAGAGCTAGAACACGCGTGTTGTAGATGAGGTGAAAAGATGCATTGACTGAACTGTGATGCGTGAACCATAGCTTCATAATAATCATTTCTGTGCTTCTTGTGGTGCTAGACAGTAGGTACAAAAGAAGAAACAAATGCTGCCCTTCACTGTGAAAATACGACATGACTGCTATACTAGGGGGCATTGAGGAAGAATACAACAGGGCAGATGAATATTCTTCCAGGCAGGGATTTGTTTCAACTGAAATATTTATGTATTAATTTACCTTTCGTGTTGCATATCCACAGTAACTGCACATAATTGGTATCTAGCAAGACTCTTGCAAAGGTATGTTTTACTATTAGCAATTTAGATTATTTTTTTAACAAAACATTTTTAGGCTCTTCTGTAGGATCATTAAAGTCTGGCTGAGAGTAGGAGTATTTCTTCCTTATGCTCCATTTTACCAGTTTGTGCCATTAACGCAATGCAAGCGTTACCTAAGTGATCATCAGATAGCAAGGAAACGGTCTTATGACTGTACCATCAATATATTGAAAGGTATCATTTGTTGGTTATTTCCTTGGTGCTAGCATTTTATTCCCACTGATGCCTTGTGTCCAGACATTGATAAATAGAAGGGCATAGGAGATACCTCTTAACTAACTGTGTTCTACATGGAGTAAAATTAATCTGCACCTTAATTAAACAGCCGTGTGAAAAAGTTCTTGGAGGATTTCATTTAAATGTTCTGCAAATGGTCCTTTGACTCCTGAGCATGACTGTAGATTTTTTTTTTCCCCCGCATTTGTACTCGTAACAGATCTTTAATTTCTTCGTGTTGATCATCTTAGTTTGGGGCATGCTTAGAACTCTGATTCTTGATCATTTTTTAAGTCACAGAATGGCACAGATTGGAAGGGACCTCAAGGATCATGAATCTCCAACCCCCACCGCCACAGGCAGGGCCACCAACCTCCCCATTTAATACCAGCCCAGGCTGCCCAGGGCCCATCCAACCTGGCCCTGAACACATCCAGGGACGGGGCACCCACAGCCTCTCTGGGCGGCTGTTCCAGCACCTCACCGCTCTCATAGTAAAGAACTTCCCCCTGACATCCAACCTAAATGCTCCCTCCTTCAACTTAAAACCATTTCCCCTTATCTTCTGTTATCTACCCTTTCAAAAAGTTGACTCCTCTCAGCTGCAGTGAGGTCACCCCACAGCCTTCTTTTCTCCAGGCTGAACAAGCCCAGCTCCCTCAGCCTGAAGTCATAATATATGGCCAATTTAATGATAAAGTCTACCACAGACAGCATGGAGTGGCCCAGGAACAGTTGAATGCAGGCATTTCTCACTTAGTTTGCTAATTATTGCCATACTTGTTGATGTTTTCATCATAACAACATAAGCAAATTTCTTTGCTTATCCATTCTGCACCATTTATGTCCAGCTGATGCCCTTCATAAGGCTGGCACAGCGCAGTAGATGAAGTTCTCAGATTTTGTTTGGTATTTCCCTACTACTGCTTCTCCCATGGTTTCTTTTTCTTCCAAGTTTCTGTTGTTGATGTAGGAGCTGAAGGATTCTGTAGCTAACTGGCATTCAAGAACCACAAAGATCGGAATCCTGACTTCATTTAACAGAAGTGAACACTTAGAACAAGGTACACAAAGATTCCTCTTCACTTTCTTTCTGAAAATAGAGGAGGAGTCTTGGGATAGACTCAGCCATGAGTACTGACAAAGAGCAACACTGTATGATTGATAAGTTTCATGTTTAACCAAGTCTGGAAGATAAACCAATGATACACTATTGTTATCTGAGGATTAATGTAAAATTCAGAATAGAAGACGAGCTGTTTTGCTCTAGGAAGAAGTAATTACATTCCTACTTAGAAAATGCATTCCATAATAATGTTTGTTTGGACTGTTTTTATATTTCTAAAATAAATAGCTTATTGCTGTATTCTTAGATTTTCAGACTTTTTGAAACAGTACTTAGATTTATACAGGATTTGTTTAGATACTTCTATCAGTACCACCTTCTTTCGTAGTCATTTAGTTTTCTTTATAGACAAGAAGATAATCGTTATTTTTTACAAGACAACACTTTTAACCTTTCTTAGTAGAATACACAGGCTCGTAATTTTGACTTGGAGCAATAATTTAGTGAACTGCACTCTTCAGTCCTCATCTGAGAACCTTGATTCTTACCCTCATCTTTTGTGAAGATATCTCAGCTGCTGAGGTATGATCTCTATCGACTGTATTCATTTAATAGAATATAGATTTTAAATATATATAGAGAAAGATATATATATTAAATTTGTAGGAGTGTTCAGGCTGGGTGCTGCAGGGCCTGAAGAAGCAGGTCTGCACAGTACCTTGTGCCAATAGATGCATGGAAATCAGCTGCACATTAATTCTTAGGCTTGAAGAGTTCATTTTGGAGGTACATGGCATATAACAATATTGGTAACTTCTTTGAGAGATGAACAGGGAAATTTTTGTAGGGAGTCTTCTCGTTCTTGAGACCTACCTGCAAAATGATAGAGAATTTTAATCCATTATTGGTAATTTAGAGAAAATGACTTAATTTATCTCAGAAACATTATTGTTGCAGTAGTATTCCAGTTCTACCTGAATAGATTATTTGCAACTATAAATTTCTGAATCAGCTGTTTCAAATACTTACGTTAGGATAACTCCTTGTATGGCATTTATCTGAATTTGTGTCTCTCTGTAGGCACAAAGTACAAAAGTTTTCTTGAAACACGTGGTTTAAGAAAAGTTGTCAAGTATGGACAAGTCCCTCATCAAGGATTTGAGGGCTGTGATTTTGGAGAGGATATCGATAAGCCTTGCAGCAGAGTTAAGATTAATGACTGCTTTTTGGTTAAATTATTTTTGAAGTATCTTTCATGTATATACAGCATTTCCTCTGTTATTTGTATATAGCTCAACTCTCGATTTTATAATCTCCCGGGCAGGGAGTTGTACATATTTAGCCTGAAGTGTTTCATGTTAGACTTTAATAAACTTGTTTTGTATTTTTCCCTCACCTCGTGTCCGCTGTTTATAACTGCAAGGGGTAGCAACAAAAGGAGGAGGGAAGCAGTCTAACATAGCCACCAAAGCACCCTGTCAGAAAGGTTGCCCTCTGCACAGCACATTAGTACAACAAGGTTTACTACACTTCCTTGGCAGTAAAAAACACCTGGTTTTTCTGATAAAGGATACTTTGGATCTGTTCAGACCGAATCAGTTTGTTTCTAGATGCAGTCTAATATCATCGCTCTTATGTTAGTACTTTTATTTTCCTGCTGGTCTGGTTTGAGGTTTGTAGGTTTGGTTTTTTGCTTGTTTACTTAATAGAGTGCTTTGAAAGTTCACTGTTTCTGCTGAAGATGATAGTCATGGAATTCAAAATTTGTATTGTAACTAACTTCTTGTTACTAAATAGTTCAGCTTGACAGAAGGTGATATATTGGCCAGAGCACTCAGCAGGGCTTTGCGGACCTGCACTGTACCCCGACCTGCTGAATCGGTCATTTTCCATGCCTTTAAATTGGGGCCTAAACGCTGCCTTTCTGAAAGGCGCTATCTTACAAAGCAAGTTGCAGCACCAGCTATTTTAACTGCTCTTGTCAATTATGCAGAGTGCTCCTACGGGTCAAACATCCTGTTGTTAAAAACGCTTCAGAAAGTAAGCTAGCATTTTCAAAAGTAGATCCATTTATCCTGTAGGGTTTGTTTATAACAACCACATACTGCAAATTAATCCAAATACTGTTCTGATAGAAGTGAACCAAGTTTGCTCTTCAAGTTCCTGCATTATCGCAGCTAACTGCTTAAATTCATTGAACTTGTTTAACAAAATACCAAGTACTTTTGGATAAACAACAAAAGCATGCCATTACTAAGGAAAAAGAGAAAGCATATAGAGCCTAGTAGTGACAAATGGATTTACTCAGACTCCTAACGCTAACAGGAATCTTGTTCCACCACATATTTGATTTGCTCTCAAGCAAATCTGCTGCTCAGCAGCAGTCCTAGATGGAAGTTTGAGCTCTCTGTTTGTTTTAATCAACACAGTCTGCCTAGCTGCACTTCAGCCCACAGAGAGACAGTAGTAACAGCTGTGGGGAAGAGGACACCATGGTCACAATACCCAATCCATAGGCTCTGCTGCTGCTCTGATGCACTTCCTGCTTCCTCTTTAAACAAGCACTTGATGACTCCTGAACTGAGAAGGGCTCCTAAATAGAACTGAGCAGTGCAGCTGCTAGAAGCTCAGTTCATGCATCTGCACTGCTGATGCCTGAAGTTTTCACACCACCTCTTGTCAGTGACTGCTATATTCTGCATTAGTGCTAAGAATACCTGGTGTCACTCGTAGTGTGTTATGCCATGGTAGAAGTTATCCCCATCTCAGCACCTCACTTAAATACATTCATTAACTGGCAAACAGGGAACACCACCTAGCCATGGTACAGCAAAGGACATGCATGCACAGTAGCTATGACTTTAGCAAAACAAACATGCTTTCATATTAACAGGCTTTTAATAGATTAGCCATTATTTAACAAATTTTACAGTTGTTTGATATTTCATCTCTAATGCTATTTTAAAGTATTTTTAGACTCCTAGGGTAAAGACACAGAAGAAACAATCAGCAGCGTGTTTGATATCTATTGTACTAGAAGACAGATAAACCTCTGTGAGCACACCATGATCCTACCTTAGAGATTTTCTGAAACAGCTGCAATTGCCAGACTGGCATTAGCAGCAGCGTTCTTCACCTCCCCGTAACTTGGTGTCCAGTAGTAATGCTTCTTAAGGCCATGGGAGAGCTCTGCAAGGTGAACGTGCCCATCCACTTCATACGGTTCCACATCTGTGCAATTAGGTTTCAAGCGGCCAGCCTGAATTAATTCTGAAAATGCCTGAAATGAATGTAACAAAAGTGTGACATAGAATATTTCACTCTGATTGTAAGGAAGGGTCTAGAAGACAAAACACAGTGGGCAAGCACTTTTCAGTCATTTCAGTCCAGTACTCACCGAACAGGCAGCTTCATCAAAGTTGTTCCTCCAAATATAAATATAGGAGAGTTCCATATTTATTTTCATTGATTGTGAGAGAGCTACCAGCCCTTTGCCACTTATATTGTTGCTTACTACTGACAACCTAATAAACAGAAAACAGTTATGCAAGCACGCTAAGCCACTGCATTCCCATATCTTAGTTAAAACCAAGAGTTTTACTAAGCTATACTGTATATAACTATATGTATAACAAATAGAAAATGAATTTATAATGTAATAAGATATTTGTATCGAGCCCATTTCTATTTAAAAAAAAAATCTTTTTCAGGTTGCTGTAGGCAGGTTGGACTCTGGGATTGTGCTGTGTCTCAAGGCACTTCCATGACTCATGCAGCTATGTTGCTCGCCATTCAGCTCTTCAGTATCAGTGGCTTACTGTGTGGTGGCCACATCTCATCTTCCGTCTGCTTTGAAGCCCAGGCCTTGGCGCCTGGCCAGGTTAAGCTTTGATCTTTGTTGAGTGGCAGTTATTTTTATATTGGTGAGCCTGGGAGGCTTTCAAAGGCACCTAGCAGCCACCACCTCCTCAGTCTGCTACTTAAAACTAATGGCTTCAGGTAACACCTTTGATCAGCTTTATACCTCCTGCTGGCGCATGGCTTAATGCAGGCTACAGAATACACGCTGATGGACAGATTACAGCTCTTCTGGGTTCACCCGGAAGCTAACTTAAACACAGGATTTTCTTAAGTGTTGAAGGTCAGAATCAACAAATACAGAGCCTTAGACTTTTATGGAATCTGCTTATCTAAAAAATTCTGAAGACCTACAGATCCTGGTTTACGCTTGTGCAACACAGGGACCTATGCTTTAAAGGTGGAGAAAGAACAATAGAAATCTAATAGCCTCTCTCCTCTTCCTCGAAATGAATATAAAAATGACTGAGTCACAGGTAAGATGGTTAGAACCATTGCAAAACCAATTTAAATTTCATCCTCACCCTCTCAAAGGAGGAAAAAAAAGACACTTATGCCTAGGCAAACGAATTCCATACTGTTACTCATTTTTTCCTTCCTCAGCTGAACCAAACTTTGTGAGTTTTCTGTTTTGACTGGTAATGTCAAAGCACAATTTGCACATCAGTTCAGCCACCGCAGAGTCTGAGTTTCTTATATTCCGAGTGGTTATGCCTGCGATCCCTGAGGAAGTTACTGAAATACTAACGCCTTAAGAGTCCTGTTGTACAAAGCCAAAGCTTCGCTCAGGTAGACAGCTCCATCGTCTTCTATTCGGTTTGAATTAAGATCTAGGATTTCCAGAGTTCGGTTCTGTTTCAGTAGTTCTCCCAAAAATTTCACATCATCACGAGTTATTTTATTACTGAAAGAGATATGCATATATATATATTTAAAAAAAAAGGATACTAAGAACATGAGTGTCTGATGTCGGTCGGGGTTAGGTCATACACTAACTCTTACCAGCTAAGATCAAGGTATCTCAGGCTGCAGTTTTCATACAGCGCCTCACACAGCCGCTCTACACCAAAGCTTTTAATTTCATGCTTGCACAAATGTAGCTCCACAAGAGAAGAATTATTTTTCAGCATCAAAGCTATGTGAACAGTGGTCTCTTCCTGGAAATAAACACTCATTTTATTAAGCTATGCCTTAGGATAAGATGCGGTCTTGCTCCGGTAAGAGATGTGTACAACAGCCAACCCTGGTTGTCAGTAACGTTCAATTTCGTATATGACAGCTTTGTATTGAAAATAGCCAGGAAGCGATGCATTGTTACAACCAAAAAAAAAGTGAAAAATAACAAAAGTATTTGCAGATTTACAGTACTGTACATCCCTGCAAATATCAGGAGCATCAACGCTTGAATCACTTACTTATCTAATCTGTTCCTTCCCAGTCACTGCTTTAACACACCTGTGTTTGGATCAGCTTTCACCATCGTTATGTGTTTTATCACAACACTTACTTTATGAAAAGAGATGTGATTGCTACGAAGAGAAACGTGCCCTGTCACTGTAAGGCACTGTAAATTTACTTTGAGGTTGCCACATTTTATAACAAAAATACCTGAATGAGTCAATAACAAGGGAACAATCCACAGGCCTCAGCAAATGACAACAATGGCAAAGAGAAAGCTTCCCACAGACACAGCCTAGGCCCTTATTTTCAATACCAGTGATGTCGAACTGCAGTTAGGCAGATCAGATCCCCGTCTCAGTAGAGAAGAAGCTATCAGCTGTTTAAACTGCAGAAAACATCTCTGTTATGTGGGAAGATCTAGCTGGCCGTCACAGCAATTTATTGTATTACCATGCCATCGGGAAAATTGAGCATGTACGTCATGCACCTGAAAACTGCTGACACTGCTGAAACAGCAGGAGCAGTGAGGCACAGGAGCCCATGTGCATGTACATATCCAGCGCCCAGGGTGCTGCCCACAGCAAACACTGCCTTACTGATCTCTCTGCAGTGCTCGATTGTTTTGGAAGTTCTTGTGTCTTTGTTTTGGATAGAAAACACATCATAGGTTTTATATTGATGAGGTTCATTCACTTGTTAAATTCAAGCTACAAGTTCACATAGTGAAACAAAACCACATGGCACAGTGAATAAGGGATATTGTTAAGCATGCCTTTCTTCAGGCTGCAGCCTCTGGCAATCGCCCATGCTCTGCTCAGATAAAAAGCAGTCTTTTGTCCTTCCCTCAGTTCCTGCTAAACAGCTTTTGTCCCTCACTTTGCTGAATGATGCATAAAACTCTCCAAGGGCTGGCAGCAAAATGAATATTTGGTTCAGTAACACCCAGTCATCTCCGTTAGCCCACTACTTCACCAATGCCTACATACCAAGAAAAAACAAAACAAGATTAACCTGCCAGTTAAACAAGGGCAGCCCAAGGCTGCATAAAACTCGGGACCAAAAAGAAAATCAAGTATTTCCACAAGTTATCACTTTACGAAAACCCAGAGTGGCCCAGATGTCCATAAATTTATCATTAGTGATTTTGCTTGTGCTCCTCTCTTTGCCTGAGCTGGCACTGCAGTCTATTTCCTTACCTCTTGGCTGTACAGCAATGGACGATTTAGGTTTATTGCTTTGACTGCTTTGTTCTGAGTCAGGACTGATGCTATTGCTATTAGACACTGTGTACCCTGCAAATGAAAACAGACAAGTCCTGTAGATAAACCTGTCCAGTGAATAGGTGAAGCTACCAAACTACCAAGACTACTTAGAATGGACTGTCAGAAGATCAAAACCACTAGGCAGGCTCTGGTTGGAAACAGTATTACTTCTGCCTCCTGTACCTTGGAGAAATACAAGCGCAGTTGGCAAATGCCTGCAAGCACCGATGCCGCTTTCCTGTAGAACAGCAGTGGAATGAGACTAAGATAAACAACCAGGAAACTCAGCAACTCATAAAATAAAAAGCAAGAATGATGGATCTCCAAGAGGTACTTGTTTGTTTCATTGATCCTGTACGTTGGTCTTCCTGATCGAAGAAGCAAAATCAACTTGTGAGTGTTCCCTACCATCTTCAGTAGAAGTCTTAGCTAATACTTCTCCACTAGGTAAACGCGTACTGCATGCGAATTAACGTGGTGCAGAATTGTCAGTCTAGAATACAGGCCGGTTTGGGATTTCTCTATTTCCTCGCTTTGCTCACTAACTTATGTTTCTGTTTCTTTCTGATTAGCCTTGCCTACATCCAAAGACATTTCATTTTAAAACAGAACTGTTAACCCTCTACCAATCATAAACAGATGAAGCATTCAGATAAGTTTTACTCAGGCAACACTTTCCTTGTTTATGTATTGATAACATCCTCCCCAGATTCTGGAAGGTATTTCCCCATTCCAGTTTGGGAGAAAGTTCTGTAATTCCACGAACCAAATATTATATAATAAGATTTTAGCCTGACCCACAAATCTCTCCCTGCCTCCTGTTGACAGTCACAGATGTTATGTCACAGTTAAACATTTCCTTGTGCCTGTTCCTATTCTCCTGACTTCCCCCTCGAAGTTTAGGGGAGTCCCAGCACTCAACTCCAGGAGGCAGTAAGTTATCTAAAAATCGAGCGAGGGGCCTTTCTGCTCAACTCAGCACTGCCACACCTATGGCAACAACGAGTTGAGCTCCAATACGAGCAGCAGAACTATGAGGATAACTTTCAAGCTTCATAGTACTGTGCACTTCAGAAGGAGAACACCACCTCTCTTCAGGTATCAATCAGACAGGATTTGCATGCACACACACAAATATATATAAATACAATAATGAGAACAGGAGAAACAATGCTGGAGTACATGAAAGCCAAGCACCTGAATTCCCAAGGACAGTGGCTGCAATGTATCACTGGTTAGGACTTCAGTGTTTTATACAACATGCCTTTCCAAGCACACACTGCAATATTATATATTGTGTTACCCTCAGCCATCATGAAATGCAAAATCAATGGCAACAGATGACGTTTTTTCTTAATCAAGCACTGCAGCACCTTTGTAATACTCCTGAACAAACTGTGTCATTGCTGATGATTCTACTGGTTTACTCACCAGATCACAATCTCCAAGATCTAACTTCTCTAAGGTGCAATTAACCTGTAGCATCGAAGCAAAGTGCATTCCACCCTTATTGCCTATTTTGTTCCCAGTCATTCTCAAATGCAGAAGAGTTTCATTGCTCTGGACAAAATTTAAAAAAATAAATAAATAAAGTAAAATCATTTTCTTTCAATTCCCTTAATAAAAATATCACTGCCCTTCTCCTGGGAATCCTGCTCGTTGTCACGCACAGACAACAGGTCCCTCCAGAAGAACTGTGCCCAGGAGATAGCACCGAGCAGCTGAAAATAACCCAGGCAGGTATTTCTGCATAAACTGGCAACGCACGGTCCTATCATACAGTCTCAGCATTTCAGGCCTCTCAAATTTAGTCGAGATTATGAGATTAGTTCAAAGACTATGAAGCAGGAAGGAAGAGCCCACGTGAGTCTCACTTCATAGACAAAACAAACCTTACACACTAGCCCCGTTTCCTTGGGAAACCACGTTAAAAACAACAAACATTTTCATGCTGCCATGAGGCAAAGCTTTGACAACCTGTCTCAGGCCTCTAGAATCAAGACATTTGTTGGCATTAACGTACAGGCAAATTTCATTTCAATTTAATTTTAAACATTCATAACCTAAGGAAAACATTGATGATGTTATACATCCTACAGCACAACGACATTTTTCACGCAGAAAAGTCCAGCAGCGATAGCTGTGATAATTAAGTACTAATGGCAGCACAGGGCTCATTTCTCTTGTGTGAAATCTGATTTCTGAAGTCTGCCTTGAGAAAACAAGCAGTCGCTGTGTTACAGCAAAGTGCTGAGCGGGCTGAGGACAGAGGGCCCTTTCAGCCAGCTTTATGTTGGCAGGACAGTTAGTACTGCTCATCAGAAGCAGAAAACATAAAACGAGATGCCATTGTCTAAATCTCCCAGACTAATACTCACACGGAGAGCATTCGCTATCAGCTCAGCTCCGCTCGTGCCAATGTCATTAAACATCAGGTTAAGGTATCGCAGAGTTGAGTTTTCCTTCGGAACAAACAAAGCAGAAAGCAATGAGACCTCCTTCCATTGCACCCCTGCGCTTTTCAAGAAGACATGCTATACATGTACTCATAGCCTCTGTCCTGCACCACGTTATAGGCAGCCCCTGATGTACTTTGGCATTCTTTAAGTGCTTTTCCACATCAGATGAGGGAGAGACAGAAAAACACATAGTGGGTAAATCCTCACAGTCTTATGAGAGCCACCTAGGAGCCCACGTGATCAAACAAGGCAGGTGAAGCCCACATGTAGACCTGCAGGCATTTTGTGAATGTGCAGACACTGAATCCAAAGTCACTGTGTTTGATCCGTGTGCCAGTGCTTACAATTGTAAAAAGGCAGCATTAAAGGTTCCTAACTTTAGACTCACAGAAAAGCTGAAAAAGGACAAAATACATAAAACAAAGGCTCTGGCACAATCCACGCTACCATTGCATCCTTAGTTGAATTGAATGTTAGCTTAAATACCCCTGGCTTACTGCATCATTCTCTCTTCAGACATCCTAATTAAATATCTTATACTATCAGAAATTAAAATTGATCCGAGAGACCATAACCTGAGATCCTCATGGGAGAGATTTGGATGCAAAAGTCAAATTAATGGAATTCTGCCGTCTTGGTCTCAAATACACCACAGAAATATTACCATAGCCAAATAAATCACATTTCTGAAATACAAACATTTTGGCACCTGCAGGAACGTTGCCACGTGCCTTGCTCCAACATCGGTCAATACGTTGTACCTCAGATCCAAACCTGAAAAAGATGAGAATAACGGGATAGGCGCATACCTACTTATCATATTGAGCTTATCATACTTATCATATTGAGCTTATCTGCAAACAAAAAGAAATAAAGATGAACTAAAGCTGAAATCAAGATTGCTTATGTTTTCTTTTATACTTCTCTTATTTTTTTTGTATGTTTGCTGCCCAGTAATAAACCAGCACATTAGCACTAACGTCAAACATGTACAGATACCTACCAGTGACAAACACAGCACTGCATAAGACAGAGGCAAGAACTTGAACATCTTCATCTGTAACTCTCTGCACAGGCACTAAGCGATTATTTCCAGCTATTTTTAACGTGATCCCCTTTGTCTGTTCACTATAACATAAAAGCGTAATCACATAAGAAGGAAAATAATAGTAAAAAGAATTCTTTCTTCAGGTTAAGATATGTGTTCCTATTTGCCCTCCCTGGTTTGTTAGCTATCCATCTCGTTACTCTGAAGATACTGCACAGCTACAAGACCACACATGCACAGAGAGCAGGAAGCAACAAGACAAGAGGAACACAGATGAAAATAGAGAAGACTATCCCAGGGGTAACCTCATCCATTCCTTCTTTCCTTCATCTGTTCTATCCTGCCCTCAGGGCAGAACAGCTAACACAAACTACTGCCCAACCTTGTCTTCTCTTGTGTTCTCTCTCCAAAGGACAATTAACTCCAACCCCAGGTGCATCCCTGAGAGAAAGGCCTATCTAATCACAAAAGGAGAAGCAATTTGTGTGGTCAACACCTTGTCAGGACTCAGAGACAGTTCAGGAAAGCACTACCAGCTGGAAGCTAACTGGATGCAGCTGAGCCTTTTTAAACAGGAGCGAGAAAACAGGAAGGGAGTTAGGATGACTGGATAGTGGCTTTGGCTTCTCTAAGGGATGCAAAGTTACCATTCTTCCCAGTTTTCACTTTTTTGATTTTATTGCTTGTAAAGCTGCCCAGGAGGGATATGCAGTTACAGACTTTTGCCAAGATGATGTCAGGATGAGTCAAACCAGAACTTCTGCAGTAAATGTTAAATGCAATTTGTGTTCAAGCCTGAAACTGCACAGAATTTCTCACTGCTCCATTCCCTGTCCTACCATCTTGTTTAAGGAGTTCAGAAGTATCTGAAACATGCTGATTGTTATTTTCTTACATGTTATCACTTTTATCAGCTTCTTGAAGCACACGAGCAACAAAGTGATTTTCAGGTTGGCTCAGGTTCTGGCAGGTCTTCAAATACTGCTGACAAAGATCTGGAGGAACAGACATGACGTGCCTGAAAACAAAACAAACAGTCATTGCATCACCATGGCAGCCTAACAACGTTTCCATGGACCCACATTCTGTTGTGCCAGGGGATGTGCAACGGTAAAAATGGGTCCTGGTATGAAAAGAATTGCAGTTATCTGCCGTCACAGAGAATACAAACACTTAGAACTAATACTCATAAAGACAGGTCCCTTTCCCTTTTGTAAAAAGGGCAGTGTCCTGCAGTCTGTGATGAAAGTTGGTTCTGTGTGTGATGCGGTTATTTCAGAAAGCCCAAACAAGAAGCTTTGGGATGAATCCCAGCCTCACGGGGAGCTGCAAGGCCCCCAGCAAACTCCCCTCCTGCTCTGCTCTGCCCGAGGCAGCCGTGTCCGAGCTGGCTGATGTGACACCGCCAGAGATGCTGACTCCTCTGCACCCTCCTCGCATAAACCCACACCGGTGAGCTGAGCCCTTACCACGGAGCTGATCTCCAGCGCAGGGTCTGGGTGCCCAAAGGTGCAGGAGCCACTCTGCTGCCCACCTTGGAGGGGGAGGCCTGGTGCTGGGCAGGGCGTTACACTTCCACGCTAGCACCGGCCTTACTTATCCTCACAATGTTTACCGAGTGCTCTGCTTGCACCCTCCAAGGAGCTTTGACACAAATCAGTGTGGTTACTTGGTTACGTGCTTCAGAAGTGCACTTTCCACTGAGATCCTCCCACTGACTCCCATATGACCCAAGGCTGAGCTGGGATCGCAAGCTCCCATCACCCCACAGGATGCTCACTCCTTACCACTGAACTAATGAAAAAGAAATGCTGCTATACAAAGCTTAAGTGAGACCACAAAGCTTAGCGTGGCTCACCCCACACCTCATTGCCCTTCAGTTCTTTCCCCTCTTTCTGGTCACCCCTGAGGTACCAGGTGGCCGGCAGCTTCCTCCTGTCTTCAGCCCCCACTCCCATCACTGTCAGCCCAAAGCTAACACCATTCACTCCTGGAGACAGCAGAGGTCAGCCAGGCAGTCACCTTTCCACCTCACGCGCTTTTACAGTCCAAATTCTGCAATTAAGGGGCTATCGAATATCAGGTTCACTGGTATCTCCCCAGCTAAGAAACTACTCTGTTACAGGAGACCCTTTTCCTCAGAATCTTTGTAAATGAAGACCCGTGGAAGTTGCTTCCTCCAGCCCCACTGACTTCACAAAGGGCACCCTCTGATTTGGCATTTTGGGGTTCTGGACTCAAAGTCACAGTCACACTGTATGTATTGCAGATGCTGATGTCAAGGAATGTAAGCAGCTTTTGCAGGGGTACAACTGGCAGTAGGAAGGACCTATCCATCAGCCTTAACTTCTTCCCCTATTTACTTAGTATTTGAGTACTGCTGATTTTTAATTTATTTTTTTTTTTCTTTTCTGAAATCTAAAAATACGAATTTCAGATGGCTGAGTCTCAGCAGAACATGGAGGTCAGTACGAAGGACTCCCATTACCCTAAAGGTGACCCCGTTGGCTTTGAGGATAATCATGTTATGACTGCACAAGAACAACCAATGAATGAAGTGCCAGAGAACGAAGCTCTGATTCCCAGGCACGCCACAGATAGGATTTTTTTCATTGATTTAGCCAATAAGCATCTGCAAACCATCTCACCAGAGCTCTTCAGTCTAGAGCATCTGGAAGAGCTGCACTTGGAGAAGAACCTGATAGTAAACATCCCCAAAGAAATAAAACTCCTGAAGAACATGAAGGTTCTCTACTTGGATCACAATCACATACGGGACGTATGTGAAGAGCTGGGGATGTTGAAAAGTATTCTGAGCTTAGATTTAAGTAACAACCCACTCTCTTACAGTTCTCTGCTGGTTATCAGCAACCTGCAGTCCCTTCATCAGCTCAGGCTCTATCAAATAAACTTGTATGAAATCCCAGTGCAGCTCTGCAAATACCTCCCTCACATCAAACTTCTCGGCCTGTCTGACAACAATCTACAGTGTCTGCCAAAAGAAATAGTGAACCTGAAAAACCTCAAGGAAATTTACCTCAAAAACAATAGATTTGAAAATTTTCCCATCGAGCTTAGTAAAATTGTCAGTTTAGAAATAATAGATCTGGAACAAAATCTAATCAGTCACATCCCAGATGAGATCGGCTCTTTGACAAACTTAGTTAAGCTATTTTTAGCTTTTAATAACTTATCCTCCATTCCTCCTACGCTGCAGCAGTGCCAGAAGCTGGCGGTGCTGGATCTGTCTCATAATCCCCTGCACAAGCTTCCCCCAGTTTTGAAGAATCTCACTGAAAAGAAAGAACTCGGCCTGTCTGGTAACAGCCTGGAGGAGCTCCCAGCCCAGCCGGGCTCCTGGACATCACTTACCCAAGTTTACCTGAGGAACACCGGGCTGCACAGAATACACAGGTCCTTCACCAGGCTAACCAGCATCAGGGTACTCGATCTGAGCGAAAATTGCTTTGATGAAATTCCCAAAGAAATATGCTCCATGAGAAACCTGGAAATATTGAACCTGGATGACAATCAAATACAGGAGGTATCTTTGTCCCTTTCTTTTCATTCTTACTTCACTGAGACCTCCCTTTGGCAAAGTCTTAACGTTTGTCATTACAAACGAGAGTTGCCTTCCCCTTCTGAAGTGTGGAGATGCTCCCCTGACATGCACTGAGCCCGGGTAACACATTGACACTGACAGCTGAGTATCCAGACAGAGAGGGAAAAGCAAGAGCGTGGAGACACTTCCTTTTGTGCTGAATCATAAAGATGAATACTGACTGGAGGAAGTGCTGTCAGAGCTGGGTGCTTTTTTCACCACCTTTCTGTGTAAGCTGGAAAATAAGAGCTGCATTTCTGTAAAACCAATGCATCAAAAACTGAAACAGTGCACAGGGCAACATTAAAACACGTCGTATTGTAAATGCCTTTAAAATCATTAATATCTGCTAATCACTTGATAATAAACAGTTAAGTACGTTACAGTATGACGTACTCATCAGAGCACTGAGAATATACCTCCCTTATTAAGTAATGCAACTCTACCACCCCCCAAGGAGATTTTCACTTGTGCAATTTTCTTTCTGAAGGTTACCTTTAGACAAGTAGTAATTCACACAAAAGAATCACTTTCAGGTTTGATTCATTTCAATGACTCTCCCCTGCACTGAGCTTACAAAAGAAGTGAAGAAGCAGACAAACATTTCTGCTAAGAATAAAATTAACCCCGTAAGAAATCTTTCCAGCAGAGGAAACAGTATGATTTTTTTTTCCCCCCACATTTCCACCACACTGTGAGATATGAGTAGAACATTCTCCGTTCATCCATCAATAACAGCGAAGCTCCATAGCTTCTCCTAGAGATTTTTCCCTAAAGACAAATCCCTACGATTACTGTTTAATTGACATAATGTATCTTTAATGATTGTGTCCAGATACCAGCAGAAATACAAGAACTGACAAATTTAAAATGCCTCAGCCTGTCCAAAAATCAATTCAATAACTTTCCAATGGAAATCTTTCTCGTGGAGTCATTAGAGAAATTACATCTGGGACAAAATAAAGGAATTAAACTGACAAGTTTGCCAGAAGATATCATCAAATTGCAGGTAGGGACAGTGGAGGGGGGGAGGTCTTTACTGTGGCTTGGCACTTCAGCTGCTCCCAAATGCAGAACTGAAGGTTCTCCTTATGTCTTTAGGAACCTGGTGCAGCATCAGGCCAGGGCTATCAGAATACGAAGAACATCAGTAGCCAGTGTTTAAAACTTACATTATCTCTCTCTATCAGGCAGTAATACCAATGATGCCTCCTCAGCTTTTAGGGCTAATATTTCCACCTGCTGATATTCTCTGTACATAGATAATACAGCAAGCTAAAGAAAAATTGTTTAATTATGAAAAGTTATCGTGCACACGTATTTTCCAGAATCTGAAAGAACTGCATATAGAGAATAATTGTCTGGAGTACCTGCCCCCAGCTGTTGGCTCACTGACACGCTTGAGAATACTTGACTGTCACAACAATCTCCTTAAGAAGCTCCCACAGTCTCTAGGCCAAATGCAAGGTGAGAAATAATCTTTGTGTTAGCGGCCCTAAGGACCTCATCCTTCTGGAAGGATGGAGAGAAGGAAGGCAGAACACTGTTTGATGCTGGCCCAGCAACAGTAAGGGACAACTAGGAGAGAAGTTACAAGGTGAGAGGGTGAAGGAAGCGCTGTGCCCAAGCTCAAAGGACTGGGGAGATTCCTGGGGCTCAGCTCCTAGCACACCACTGATAGGAGAAGACCTGGTGGGTCAACACCACTGATTCCAGGGCAGTGATGAGGAACATGCTTTCCGTTCTCCACTTCAGTCTTTCTGTCTTCCCCTGTTCTCCAGTACATCTCTATGTATGGCAAGTTCAATACTGCTGTCGTGCACAACATCGCAGATTTGGCCACTGGACTGCCAGTCCTCACCTAGTGAAGTACGTGCCTTGCTAGGAGAGACCGAGTCCCATCCCTCCACACCTGGGAGCGGCACTTTGAATTTTAAACAGCGCTCTCATGGGATGTTTAGTACTCAAACTCTTAATAAGCACAGACTGAATTGTTTATGCCTCCTCCATATGCTGCTCTACAGGGGAGAATGCAGGAACGCTTTGCATCATTCCTGTCCTTTGTGTCGCAGCTGTCTGCTTTTGTGTGCTCAGGTTTGCAGAAACTGCTCGTTCAGAACAATCAGCTGTCCCAGCTGCCTGAGGATTTGGCCAGCCTGAAGCAGTTGCAGTTGGTCCTTGTGGATGGGAACCCTATGACAGACCCTCCCATTGAAGTGTGCTGTCAGGGGACTTCTGCTATCCTGCAGTACTTACAGCAAAAAAGCCTTAAAAAAGCCAAGGCTTCAAAGGTAGGTGTTTAAAAGCAACCACGATGTATGTATGTATGTATGTACAAAGCAGTGTTTTTAGTGTTCAGACAGTTTAGAACAATCTACAGGGCACTCTGCAACACATCCGCTACCTGGAGCAGTACTGATCATACTAAGGCCAAAAATAGGGAACCATGGGGAAATGGAGCACTGGGCATCATCCAAAAACGTCACAGATTGTCACTGCCCTGCCTGTTCTCTGTCAGCAGAACAGCCTTACAGCTTGCAATGGCCCTTTCTTTACTTTGTCCAGTGATAGGTGAATGGTCACTGCGTCTAAATTCAAAGTAGGTCCTTTTAAGTCCGGGCATTGCTTAAAGATGAACCTATCTGGCACCTTGCAGTGTTCTGACTGTAGAGAATTGAAGTTCTAATGTGCAGACACATTGAACAAAACACATTCTGTTGTGGGATTCTGTTGTTGTTTTGTTTTCCCAAAAGATCAGTCTGCATCACTAACAGAACGTGAAATTAATTAGCTCAGAAAAAAAACTGAGGCAAGAAGGAAGGAAAGGCAAACAGTCCTTGATTCCTCTGAAACTGAAATTCCTCCTCTCCTGTAGCATCTGCTACTTCTTCGTGAATTAATGTGTTTCTCCCAGACTACTCTTCTGAACTTAGTGGTGGCATTTAAAAATGTGAGGCCATTGCCATTTACTCCTCAGAGGATCTGGAGGATGACAGCACTGGTGTCCTCCCTGATAAGGAATTCCTCTTGAAAAAGTAAAACACGATAAAAGAAAAGCCAGGTGGCAAGCGAGCAAGCTGCTAACAACGTACTCTAATTCAGAGTTGTTTTGGTGGTCGTAACATAACATGCCTGGCTTTTATCTATTTCCTCAAGGTAACCAGTCTATATTCTCTCTCAGATCCGAAATATGTGGCGTGGGCTGATTGCTAAGAACGAGATCAGACCTTTCTTGGCATTTAATAGTATGGAAAACATAAAAAAAGAAAAGAAAGGAAAAGAAAAGGGAAAACAGAAGTCTGGAAAAGAAGCAAAAGCCAAAAAGTGATTTTTGTGCAGTAAGCTGAACAGAACCCTCGTCAGCTGCAAGAAGAGCCCGTGTGAGCAGAGGGAAGTGAGTACAAAACAAGCAGCATTAAAGCATTTGGATCAGTGAATATCCTAACGAAAACTGGTGATTTTTTTAGGGTTGTTTCTGTGCTTTCAGCTACTCCAGCTGAATAAGGCAGATTCTGAAATAGTCACATTTCTCATCCTGAATGGACCTTATCTTGAAGCACACAGGCGGATGATTAACTGGATAATAACCTCGTCTGTAGGAATCTGGTGCAATGAACTGTTCGTTGTTATGAATTTCAAGTATTTTACATGTAACCCTTAGAAATTTGTTTCCAGGTTGGTGAGGTTCGTCCATATCTAGACTGAAACTATACCTGTAGCCTGATACACACTGGCACTTATTTACTGTCTTTTATGTTTATAAATAAACAATACCTTGTTCGGAAGCGTTCCCTGCAGTCAGAACATACCCACACCCACCACAATCTGCACAACGCTCCTGCCTTACAGGAGTGTAAAGAGCTGTTTCAAAGTATCTCCAAGTATCTCCACGCTCCCCCAAAAATGTTCCCTAATGTTTTGACAGCCTGTAGTTACAGTGTTTTGAATGACTGCAAGCTGACAAATCCTCAGAGCTACAGCTCATCCCTGAGATGGCTTGGTTACAGTTTGTAAAACGTCTGTACAACAGGTTCATTTGAAAACCGCGAGCTTGCAGAATGCAATATTCCACAATGGCTCTGCATCCTGTCATGTAAGAACACTGCCACAATGCACCTAAAGCACAGAGCTAAACTAGGACAAGCCACTGTGCAGAATCAAAACGCACAAGTGGGAGGGAGCAGGTCTCTCTACTTAAACTGGCAGGTCAGAACTTCAGGTCTGCTCTCCCTGCCCACGCCTGAGCTCACCCAAAGAAGGAGAAGCTGGTGGCACCCCGAGGAAGGAGGTGAAGGCAGGCTCACTGAGCCTCAGCTCTCCCAAGAGCTCCATCTCTAGGACATGTTCTTCTGAGCTCCAGGGCTACATCAGCATCCAGGGTGTGGATCTTATTTCTGTTTGGCTCTTGAATCCGTTGACACGGAAATCTCGCTAATATGCTTCTTGGTAGGAGAGAACTGGGGACTGTTAAGTGCAGAAAGGCGAGATTGCTCAGTTTTGGTTTTCCATCTCACTAGGAAACTGGTGCTGCTTTGACCACAGAGGCTACTGAGGAGGAAAACACTGGAAGGGGGATTTCTGGGAAGACTGACAGACAGGATAATCAAAATGATTTAGTAAAAGATTTTCGTGGCAGAACAGGCACGGCAGATTTGTGAGTGGGCAAAGGACTGGGAAGGGAATTTTAAAAAGCAAGTGGAGAGGTTGCTAACAGTATGTCCTTACTGTGGTCTGGAGATGAGAATCAGGAGCCCAAGGGAGACACCACAATCAAACTAACAGTGAAGTCCATCTCACTCTGAATTAGAGAGGTTCAAGTGAGAAAGGAGTGACTCACAGAGGTTCCCAAAGAACAGACAGAGGATAGTTTCTCCAGATGGACCAAAGGCAAATTTGAGAAGGAAAGTCCCATTAACACAAGTGATTGAAAGAGAAGGCTGGTGCGCTGCTGTGAAACAGAGGTGATAGCGTTTCCACATTAAAATCACTCTCCTGCCTTGAATACCAGTTTGAAAGGCTCCTTTGTTAGCACTGTATGAAACAGGGGCTCTTTGCTTCACCTCAGGGGTTGAAGAAATCTGTAGGAAATAACCAATCCCACTTTGCAGCAATTCACAGCTACCTCTGACCATGACACTCCGGTTGATCTCACATTCCTCGGAGCTTGAGGGAGCCAAGTGTGCTTTTCAATGGAACTGAAACCAGGAAGTCCAGGGAGACCCTCGTGTGAAATCATGGATTAAAGAGCGGAGAGGTATCAGCACAACGTGGTTAGCTGCTGCTAATAAACTCAACCGGTCAGAAGTTGGTGTTCGAGGGGTCACCCAGACTGAAGGCTGAATATTGACCTGCATCTTTAAGGGAAAACATGCTGAAGGGGTCTGGGCAAGCTAGGAAAGTGCCAGCTGATTATTCTCTTGCGTCTCACATCCAGGAGATTGCTGCAGTGTGTAGACAAACTCACAGCTAATTGAGCAGTACTTTATCCCTCAGGATTTCTCTAAGACTCCTCACTCAGTGGGCAGATCTAATATCTTTACTTCCTAAAATACCTTACGAATGAATAATCCCAGTGCAGTCTTTGAGCTCACATGCGGGTTAAGATGTTCCATGACATAAATGAGTATGCCAGAATATGGTTCTGTGTAAGCAAATCCAATAAAACGTCAAATGAGAAATCATCAAACATAAAAAGAAGGGCCACTTATATGACCCAAGTTGGTACATTTTCTAACAGATTCTGGGTGCAAAGCAGGGCAGTCTGCTCCTAGCTAGAAGCTGCCCTGTGGCTTTTAATAATAGCTTTTGCTTCCCTGGATAGATTTCCTCCACGTTTAGGGTAAGAATGAGAACAGCTTATGCCACGAAGTGTTTTAAAAGCTAATGGATTAGTCTTGAATGCAGAAAGATTCAGACCGTTGCTAAGATAGCAGGACTCTCCTGATCTAACCTACTGCAGCATTTCCCTTTGCAAAGACACCAACCAAATCTTTCTTACCTTGATTTTATGCTGACTCTGTATGCAGGATTCATCTATGCTATCAGATGGCATTGAGAGCCATAACAACTCTTGCTGTTTTCCTCTTACTGGACTGACACATAATCCTGAGTTGCTGGGATGCTTTCCAAATCTCACAATTATGCAGCTTTAATGCATTCACAAAAATTAAAATGTAAGAGGAAGGGGAAACTAAATTTTAAAACTGAGAGGTTTCAGGTATTTCTGCACTGGAAACATCTTCCTTGTACGTGTAATGCCATAATTACACTGCCCATCCATCTGCATTAGCACATACCCCATTCATTTCCTTGCACTGGCAAACCTGCAACGTGTCTATCTGCAATTGCCATGGCTCCTCGGTATCAGTCACTGCAGTATTCACAACTGGAAGATCAAGCATCTTCAGTAGTGTCACAGTAG
This sequence comes from Alectoris magna, assembly GCA_030625065.1. Taxonomy (NCBI): domain Eukaryota; kingdom Metazoa; phylum Chordata; class Aves; order Galliformes; family Phasianidae; genus Alectoris; species Alectoris magna. Next base: position 4,126,373 of record CM060569.1, read on the forward strand.
CAGAGTTAGCATGGCCCAGAGAATCCAAAAGAATACATTATCAAATGGAATAATCTACGTGTATAGGAAGTTAAATAACTGTTTTTATATAAAGTTTTTAACTATTTCAAGTCCTCTCATGAGAAAAGATAACTAGAAACCGTGCAGTTTTCTAAGTGCGAGACACACAGTACTCAGTTCACATGTTGCTTGTGAAAGGCTTTCCAGAAACCTCCAACCTCCATCAACAGTCAAAACGAACGTTTCTTTTGTTGTCTTGATTAAAGCCTTCCAGCTGCTTACGCTGCGATTCTGAAAGGACCCATCTTTGCATCCCCAGCTCTGCCATTGCAGGCAGCTTTGTCAGTGCTCCTAACAACTCACTGAACCACGTCCCACAGGCACGGCAGGATGAAGGGCGAAGACTGACATCCAGCTCTGAGAGTTCTTTGAATACTGCTAGGCCTTGACAGAAAAACATCCACCCTTCATCAGAGATGTTGTTATTGTAACTCAAATCCAGCTTCTGTAACCTGGCTAGGTGGCCATCATGCGACAGTAACGCTGCAAGAAATAACACACACACACACACAATCAATACATCCTGGCAATCGCTTTAAAAGCTTATAAGTAAGATGAGTATTTTAATACCATGTTATTTAGAGTCTTTCAGCAGTCAAACAGCAGGACTCAAACATAAAACTGTATGGCAACCTGAAAACCTTGAAGTCAGTTGGAGGATATAACAGGTGACAATTAAAATACACAGGCAGGCTTTATAGGGAGATTTAGAAGGAGAACAGCAAAACTCAGTGAGTTTGCATGATTACAGCAGCCACCTCTCACTGTGGGAGGGTAATGGGCCTAATATACCCTAAAGGTAGCTGAGATCCTTAATGGATAATCAACAAAAGAGCCACCTGTCAAGGGTGATGTTTGTAAAGTCAAAAATATACCGGCTTTTTCTCACCAGCCTCCAGATTACAGGGCCTTAATAGCAATCACAGGGCTATTGCCAATCTCAGACACTCAAAACCCACGAGTCAGGCCCACAGAATCATAAGGATGCCTTTTAAAGTAAACATTTTTTCAAAACAGCCCTGAAATTTATTCCTTCATTGGGTTCCCATCTTCCAGCATTTTTAGCATGAGAAGTGGGCTAAAATATTTCTATTTTAATTCTCCCACCACAGTTGAACTCCAGAAATGTACCTAATGGACTGAGAGCTGGTAGTGCCTGCCTTACTGGCTGTCAGCATGTATATTTCTCATCAATCACTGCCCCAAAAAGAGTAACTGAGCAAAACAGAACTCCTCAGAGGCAGGTTTAAAAATCTGATATAAAAAACAGGGTTGAACCATACATTTTTTTTCCATGTGCTGCATTTTTGTATTAATACATAAAACTGCTAAGATGATTCTTTGCATTTTTATCCATTTCAGTCTTTGCACTGCGTGCGTATGGGAAACAAAGCTTTCAGCAAAATGAAAATACTTTCTGGGAAAAACAGTGCTGTGTTTTCCATCTTTTCGTTTGATTTATCCAAAAACGTGCTCAGCACATGGAACAAGTCCCTTCTGAATTGTGGTCTGTATGCACTGGCTCCTTGACTGCTAGTAAATACCATGTTATACGTACTTAGAAGCGCCAAATCTTCAGCCACCAAGTTACAGCTGCTCAGTCTTAACACTCGAATCTCCGTTGCAAGCTTTAGTGCTCCCAAAAGCAGCTTTAGGTTTCCACCAACGCACTTATTCCAAGAAAGGTCTAATATCTCCAGTTCAGGAAGGTGAAGGGCAGCCTCAGCTGAAAAGATTAAGACCAGCAACTTCTGCTTACTAAGAGAAAACAACGTGGCCTTAACAGACACCTCACCAGCAAGTCACCTGCCAATAGACTCCTGACAGGCTGCCTATCTATGCTTAAAATGACTTCTTTTGTCTTAATAAAAGTCAGACAAAAAAAGATAAATCTCTCCTGTGTTCATTAAACAATGAAACAAGAGCCTGTCTACAGATTCTTAAGGACCCTCAGAAGAGCTTTCTTTCCTTTCTGTTTGCATTATTGGCTTAACCTTGTTCCCTTGAAGTCAATTTACTATAACTGCACATTTTAAAAACATTTTAAATCCACTTAAACCCAGAAAATTTTTGCTGTGAATTCACCATTCAAGGTGAAATGCAGTGTATCGTTTGACAACACTGATTTCCACGATGCCATTCTTACACAACTGGAATGACATAAACATGGTATTCTTTCTGCAGGGACCTCAGATCAGTTCAGCCTGATGCTGCTTCTGCTAAAGGCAGTCAAGTTTTACTGTGGGTTTCAGTGTCACTAATAAAGAGTATCAAACACACAGTAAATGCACGATGCATTCTAACAGATCCCTCTGTACTTAGGTTTCATGTGCCATATGGAACTCCTATCAAAGGAACAGTGCAGCCACTAATCCACTGAGACTTGGAATAAGTAAACAAAAGGGGTTGAATATACATATCCTGTGTTAGATTGAACTTTTCTTCATTGGCTGTGCAGTATCTTTTCCACTACTGCAGTCATTTTCTCAGCTCCTCCACTGCCCCACACTTAACTATAAGTCAGAAAGTTTTTACTTCATCTGTAGTGAGAGGAAAAAAACCTTTAAATCTTGACCTTAACAAACTGCAAATGCAGATTTGCAATAAAACTGCAATTCCACCATAATATGAATCTTGTTCTGCTGCTTTCTCTTCCAATATTAAAAAGTACATGACAGCTCACTAACAGGTAAGGGACTAAAAGCACTTCATTCAGTCAGGTGAAACGGGAAGACATACAACGATCCTCCCTTGCAACCAGGTCCCATGAAGCACCGCTTTCATCACAAGGCAACCAGAGGAGAAAGCGACAATTACTTTTCCACTCAGGACCTGTACTATAATGTAACCATTATTTTTGGAGTTCAGCCAAGACAGAATGAAGTGTTTGGTCCCACAAGGAGACTCTGAGAATAGACACAGTTTAAACAAACATTCCTACCTAGAGATGAAAAGGAATCCTCGCCTAAACCACAATTGCTGATGGCCACAGATTTCAACTTCGGTAAAAATCTGAGTCTGCCGAGAAGAGGATCAGATGAGACTCCTATGTTTTTATTCCAGGATAAATTCAGCTCTTGAAGACTGGAGAGTAAAGGTATCACCTGGGCTTTGAAAACATGAAGTATTTATTAATCACTGATACAGAACTAACGTAGTTGTATGTTTGACTGACATCATTCATTACTTGTCTTTACAGATCAACCCAGAAGTCAAGGCCAAGCTTTGACACTCAAACATAGCTTGAGTAATTCTTGCTTGTCGTTTCCTGTAGGAATGCTTAAGAAATGAGGTATTATTAGACACTGTGTTGAAGGCTGTCAGGACAGTTTCCTGCCAAAATTTTCCAGGTGAAGTAGGGAATTTAATATTAAATGAGGATTATTTCTAGAAGTCTTCACTGCTAACCTAAAACTACTTTGTATTAATGTGACTGTTCTCAATTGATTTTAGTATGTGCAGAAGAAATTAAAAAACAATGATATTAATAATAATGATCCCCAATACTTCATCAGCAGCTTTTCAAGTTATCTTCTTCACAATGAAAAATAAGATTTAGACAACATAGATTTTGAGTTGTGATTCTTTGTTGTTCTAAAAAGTAAAAACTAATACCAAAAAGCTACGGTAACACACACAACAAATAAGCTGCCTCACGGATCGAATGGGAGAGGGGTCTTTTCCTTCCTAATAGTACTTACAAGTTGGAGACCAACATCATTCTCCACTTCAGGGCTCACTAAGGTAGTTTTAGGCAGTTATAACAGCATGCACATAAAAGCCTTGGATCCAGCAGTGGGATGGCTTCTGGACATTTCCCAAATCACTGATCCTGAGCAACAGGATTTGGGGGTAGTTCCTACATTCACATCATGGGTCTGAATCATGGCAGACTCAAGCTCTTAGTTTCATGTGGGATCAGCCACTATGGGACCTCTTTTGATATAGAAAAAAAAAAACCCACTCCATATTGAACAGGAAAGCTATCCCCTGAGCTGCACTTCCAGAGCTGCCTAACAAAAAATGAACTGAGATCTGTTAGACTTTGTTACGCAGAGTCTCTTATGCCTTTGAAGTATTTTCAGAAGTCAAAACCACACATTCTTAAATCATTTCCTCAATATGTCCTTACACAAAACGGTCGTGTCTTCTTCTGTTACACAGCACTGGTGGAGGTCAAGGACTTGGAGATTTTTCAAGCTGGCCAAATGAGCTGTTGAGTCCTTAAAGCCACCACCAATCTCTTTGTTACACGAGATGTCTAATTTTCTTAGTGCTGTAAGGTGCTGTAAAGCGGTGTCTGAAAAGGAAACGACAGCAGGCTGGTCACTGACTGCTACAATAGCACAGGTCACAGCTTCAACATCTATTTACTTTAACGTCAAATTCTGCACAAAGTATTGAAAGCAAAGCTTTTAGACTAAGCTTCAGCATATAATCACAGCAGACACAGTAATACTGCAAAGCTTCTCCATTCTTCTCTAAAAGAGCAGGTGAAGGTGAGGTTAATTCATCCCCAGATCCATTCAATCCTCAGGTTTTTGCTGAAGTGACTACTGGAAGTGCTAATTAGTGCCAGTTGTTTTGTCTTATGGATAAGACCTCCACTAGGGAGAGACACAGACAATAAGCCCATTTCGTATGGCTTCACCGGACAATCATTAAGTGACAATGGCAGATTCGGATTCCCCTCTGAGAGTAGGATTAAGTCTTCAGAAGTTAGCTAGACTGTCTGTGACCTTGTCTATGTTCTGACTGGAGAGGGAGGAAGCAAGTCCAGAGAGCCATTAATCTACCGTAGGATGTGTCTCAGATAAATGGTGTGGAAGGTGACTCTCCCCACTGACTTTCACATGCTTGAGCTCAGGGAAGATAAATGCCACTCCTGCAGAAAGTCTCCATAGTCTTTTATCAATCCTCAAGCAACAAATAACCATTGTTCATTAATACTGACAAACCATCAGCAAAAGTCTACCGCACTGCCTTTCTGAAATGGGTTTCAGATGTGCAGTTTATGCAGAAGGAAAGACTTTCTGAATGTGAAGTCCAACCTAAGCCCTGGAGGCCGTCCTGCTTTAATCCACACATGTGCAAATTCAACTCCTTGAGGCCTGGTACATTTTTCAGATCCTGAGCAATGACCTTCATGCTGCAGCCAATGTGCCTGTTGATAGAGAGATCCAATACTTCAAGGTTTGGGAGCACATTTAGCATTTCAGCTGGGAAGAAAAAAAGAAAACTAGAATTGGTAACTGTCTGGAACACACAGATGAGCCCTAGAAAAGAACGGCACTATAACAAACAGGAAAAGGCAGGCTGGATCTGCCTATACATGTGGTTTAAACTTTCCAGGTTCCTACTCTACCAAAAACACAGCACAACATTGATTAGATAGAAATCAAGAAAATCAGCGAAAACCCATATAGAAAAAAAAAAATCTGTAAAAAAATAGAAGCCAGTATGAAAAATGCAGAAGAATAAAATGCAGGAATACAAAGAGAAAGAAAAATTTCTAATGAAAAGATATAAGACTGTGTGTGGCATAGGAGCCATCTCCTGCAGTAAAGATCAGAACAGAGCACAGGCACTTCTCTTGAGGGAGAAAATCTTTCAGAACACTCGATCAGATCAAAAGACCACGTGAGATTAAGATATGATAAGAAGAGAGAGGAGAGAGGTGGCAACTGGATGCCAACTCAAATTCCTATCCCTTAGCTCTTCTTTTACCGAGTGGTAAATACTGCTGTAATGCAAAGCCTGAAATTAACAGCTTTCAACTAAGATCGACCTCAAAACAGCCATCATCTAACTCAACTGAGTTCCATTTCTGTGAAGCCAGTCGTTCAGTCTAGCTGTGTGGATACACGTACCAAGGGATTCTCCATCTTTGGCTGTCAGGTTACAATCTGTAATTTTCAGAAGTTTAATCTTGCATCCTTTCCTTAGTTTTTTTGTCAGAAGTGACAGTTTTCCACCTATATTACTGTTCCATGATAAATCCAGTTCTTCAAGTTGAGGAACAATTTCAAATGCCTCTCCTGTAAGAGAAGTCCAAGATGATTCATTCTAGATATGAGCTTCAGTGCAAAACAAAAAACACAGTTTTGAATACATAAGAGAGAAAAGTTAGCCTCACTTTGTCCAAGGAGCAAAATAGAACACAAGTTACTGTCACAGTGCACACAGACCTGGTATTTATCCAGGTTCCCAAATAGTCATCAGACTGCACGACCATCATTGCAGACCTATGCCACGACCCAGAAAGTCTAGTCTACAGGGAAATCAATACAAGTGACAGGTCTGAATTTACTGTCCTGTATAGTTCTGCCTTACTTTACTTGGCACGCTTCCAGTGTTTTCCATACTGTGTCCACAGGACATTTGGGATGGGATGAAAGAAGTTTTCTCACAGCTATTTCTCGGACTTAAAGGGTTTGTTTCCAGCAGGATTTTTCAACTCACTTCATAAGGAATCAAAGTAAGCAGCATTTTGAAACAAATTAGCTTCCTAAGATTTCAAGGCAGACAGCACTGATTTTTATTGTATTCCCCAAAATTGGCCTTTTCCAGGCCTGACACAGCAGCCAATCTGAACTGTGTTAGTGCTGCCTTGTAACACTAATATCCCACTGCAAGATCCAACTCCCTAAACTCCTCTGCAGAGCGATGAGGCAGGGGTGTATTTCCAGACAAGGCCATTTAATCAGCCCGTATGCAAATACAATTCGCAGCATTTGATCTAAAGTCTCATCATCAACCCAGAAATCATTAATTGTATTTAAATAATAATAACTTTTCATGTCTCTACGTTTTCTTAGTACCTCACAAAAGATTTCTAATACAAAAACATTTTTTCCATTGTTATAAGTGGAAATCCAGATTTCAGAAAAATGGGTACGTCTTAACTTTTATCTGTTGAAGGGTTTTGGTTTGTTGGTTGGATTTCTTCCTTTTTACTGTTGCTGTTTGTTTGTTTTTAAATGATTGCCTAGTCTTGAATACAGAGCGATGCTCTAAAGCATAGCTTGTTACTGTTTGACCTGGGGACTAACATTCCAGACACATTTTCTACTCAGAAGATAAATAAAGGAGTAGAACTCCAGGAATGGCTCCATACCACCTCTCACAGTCACAGCTCAGAGCAATCGGGAGGAGTTGATCCGATGGTTTTATTTGAGGCATTTATTTCTAAGCAGAATACGGAGTCCACAAATGCACATCCATGGATAAGTCAAACAGGCAGTATTGGCCTCGTTATTTTCAAAATGACAGGCAAATCAATGCAAATATGTTGCTATTCCACATCTCAAAGACACCAAATTTTGTCTGGAAATTTAAGTTCAAGGGGCCCACCTCACTAATAAATTCCAGGCCCAGCGGTAAGCGACTCAGCATCAGGACCTGTGTGCATAGCACCAACTTCAAAACCTTCAAATCACACACTCTGCAAAAAGCAGGGCTGCAAGCACTCCAAGCAAAGAAGTCAGCAGAGGAATAAGTTTATTCCAAATTTACACAAGCAAGTTATAAAGCTCTGAGGCAGCACTGCTGGTTTTAAGTCTCCTCCAAAAGACCAACAAATATTTCATGACAAGCATCGCATCTGACCCGCAGCACGAAGTCCTAAATTGACCCTATAATCACTACTAGTTTTTTTCACTTTTGCTGTCTACCATTAGATATTAAAGACAGCAAATATATATATATATATATACTAATCCAGACGGAAAACATGTTTTTCTGCAAACGGGACTGAATTCTGTTGCCTTCTGAATGTGAAAACCCTGTGCCCTGGGCTGTGAACTCAACACAGCTATTCAAATGTATGAGGTCACTCATAACCCCAGGTTCTTCCCAGTGTTCTTCCCAGCGGGGCTTCACATTGCCCAGTGTGGAAGCAGTAGGGACAGGATGCAGGAAGAGACAAGATGCATTACATTACACCCAAGCCGTCTGAAAGCAAACATAAATAAATTCCTGTACCTAAGGAGGTGACATCCTCAGCTGAGAGCCTGCAGTTGCTAAGTCGAAGGACTTTTAGCAGGTTCACATGATGGAGCTGAGCAGTGAGGGTTTTCAAAGTCCCTCCAACACAACCATTCCAGGACAGGCTGATCTCTTCCAGCTCTGGGAGAAATGGCAGGAAAGAAGCTGAAAAGAAAAAAAAAAAAGGAGTATTGTTTGTACATCATGTGCAAACCCTGGATGTCAGTGTATCTCAATATAGATACGCCTTCTAAAACATTAGAAAATCATGACAATCTGTATCTCAGCTTTCTTATCTGCAGCCTGAGAAAGAAGGTATTCTCCTGCTGCACAGACTTGCATGGTTTTAATATTTTTATGTATTACATAATTAATACAATTTATTTATTAACGTTTCCCAAGGACCTGGGACCACCCAATGAAATCTTAAATACAGCCTGAGATAAAAGAAAGGGAAAGGAGAAGAGAAGAGTGAACAACTGAATAGGCAAATCAGAATCAAAGAAATACACAAAGAGTTTAACTGAATAAAATACATATTTACCCAGCTCTGCTACATCTGCTGCACTTAATGCACAATTATTGAGATCCAGGTTCTCGCTGTTGGGTTTCTTTCCCAGTTTCTGCATGAACTGGTTAAATCTCTGCTCACCAGATGGTGACTCTGCTTCAGAAATCAGCTGTGAAGATTCATCTGAGTAAGGAAGAAACACAGCCCTGGTTACCTCTGCAACCAACCCAAAGTGCCAGGTGGAGACGTTAGGAAATGAACTAAAGCTGCCAGTAAGCCAGGCTCTACTTTGGACCAGTGTGGACCAACAACATGAGTGATAAGATAGGTCAGATCTGTACAAAGCTCCTGATGCTCAGTGAGAAAAGAATCTTTTTTTCCCATCTCCATGCTACCTTACGCCGGTGACTCAGGATGTTTGCACTACTCATTCAAGCACGTGAAATTCTTGCAAAACTCCAGACTGCTGCTACTCTGTCGTATAAGTACCTCTGTGTGCTCATGTGCCACATGGCTGGAGTACAGCCTGTACTGGATCAGTCAGAACAGAGTGGCCCTGCAATTGTGTGGTGATCGTCTCCTGCTTTATGACAGCCTGCGTTCACTTCATACATTGTCTGTGCAATGCACTTCCTGCTTTTCCTACCTTCTTCATGCACGCAGTTTGTACAGCAAGGAAAGTTTCATTTGTATTATTCACTAAACCCTTTAATAAATCAGCAGTTTCATCTAAGGTCCATAAAAGAAAAGAAAAAAAAACAAAACACCAAAAGGTACACAAAACAGTAATCCTACTCACAGTAGCTGTCCTCTCATTGTTTTCCCAGAACTCTTAGAACAGAGGATGGGGTTTTAAACCTCACCTTCCAGCAGCCTTATTAAGAATAGCCTCTTTTTCTCTGGTGTGTAGAGAGGGCTCTTGTATGAACAAAATAACATTCACAATGAATTTCCCTTCCCCTCCCCCTCACAGGCGTCAAGGTAGGAAGCATCTGCTCCGGCTGCCTTCAGATTGCTTTAGCAGCAGGGTGGACAGACACCAATCTTAAGCACAAGCCAAGGTACTGCTCAAAGCTTGGCTTTGAAACCAAACAAGCTCTGCAACTAATAAGCTGCCTCCAGCATTGACCTCTCACACTGGAGATCATGAGGAAGGTCATGCAAAAGCTTTATACCTCCTCAGCAGCACAGACCCCACTCCTCACTTGGCACCAATCATGTTAGAGGGCACATCCTTGATAATGTTTCAATCAGAAGCAAATTCTGGCTAAAGGATGAATTGCAGGCAGTAAAATATCACATTCTGTCTAGCAAGAAAAGCAAACGGTTCTCTATGAAATTAAAATGCATCCACATGGATCTGTTCATTGTATCAACATTACCTTCTACTGAGAGATTTTCCTTCTCACTCTGATCATCAGCTCTACAGTTGTTTATTTCTGTTTCTTCAGTTTCTTGTCTTTCCTTGCCTTCTGGTTTCCCAAAGTCAAAGCCACCGAAGAACTTCTGGATGGCTGAAGGCTGCTCTTTTCTTTTTCCAGAAGATGACCTCTTCCCTTGGAACTGTTTTATAACAAAGTCAAATGGGGAACTCTTTGGGATGTCCTCCTCACTTTTGTTCTGGCAACTCCGTGCGTCTCCTTTCAGAGGATCAGCAGACATAGAAGGGGTTATCTTTAGCAACATTCACTCTTGCATACTGTCCTTTGTAACAGCAAATGCACTGACCATTTCTTACCATTCCCCCTATGCTAAGATCAGTGTCACTGTTTAGTGAACTATGAGCCTGTAACTCCTCCTTCACAAGGACCTGGTAACGCTCAGTATCTGCACAGCAGACTCACTGGTCCCACTGTGACATGGTCCAAGATTCACCTTCTGCTGCTTTGTTAACACAGACTGCTCCCGAGGCTACCCTACCTGGCTATGGGGAGCCCAAGGGCTGAAGCTGCTGCATTCCCTATGGTAAAATTAAAGATGTCCCTGTCAGGTAAGTCTGGCACCAAAGTAACCCATGCCAAAGGCTGGTCTGGCTGTCAGGAAGGTGAGGTGTACAACAGGGAGTACAAGGACTCCTGGGAGTGCACCAATGCTGGAAAGAAACAAGGCCCCCAGTCAGCTTGTTTGGAAGAGTTCAGTGCTGTGATGACCTCCATTTCAATGACTAATTGACAGGTAAATTGAAGTTTGGCTTTCTAACAATTCACATACATTCTTTCCTTCTTTGTTTATACCACACTTGCTGTATCATCATTTGCTGACTTTGAAGCTGCTCTGACCCCTTTCCCCAGCAGAGATCTGCTCACAGAGCTCTCTGCACAACCCAGCGTCCCCAACAGAGCACACAGACTTCATCACTTTAACAACTGTCACACACAATGTCACTGGTATCAACAATATGCATGTAGGCTTATTCTCCAGCTGGAAGGTATCTGCTATGAAACAAGTGTTCAAGGGCAGAGCACTTGAAAAAAGCTGATGCATTCTTTTAAACCTTGCTCTTGCTAGCCTGTTGCAGCTGTATTTCTCATGTGTAAAGTACAAAAACTGTACAAAGCAGTGCACAAAGATGTGAGTGCACACTTATTGAGCTGTAAAGCAACGCTAGTTACCTTGGTTGCTTTTCTTGCTGTAAAACTGTATTATTTTAAACAGACAACAAAAACATACCTGTCTTTTCCATCGGTACACCTGTGGGTTTGTTTCACCTTTTACAACACTTTCAGGGCTGGCAGAAGTGAGCCATGGCACGCAAACAAAACCTCACTTCTACCTATCAGGACATTCCAGGCGCTTTTCTTTAGACTGTTCCCGTCCTCATCGGTCCAACAGCGACAGCTCTGCGCAACAGCTCTGTGAGTCCTTCCTGCTGCTCCACTGCCCTGCAGCTCTCCTGTCAGCAGCCTGCTGCCCCAGCCTCGTTATTCAGTGGGGAGAGCTGAGAATCCACTTGGGTGCTCCGTGCTGGAGCCGCGGCTGAGCTCCCTGGCAAGGCAGAAAGGAGGAAGTGGCAGCGCAGACTGAGTGCTGCACCCTGACCGCCCCTGGTCCCACACAGCTGCTGCCAGCTGAGTCACCTCGCAGGTCGGGTTACAGCAGCACCTGAAGAAAAGCTCTTTGTTTTCCCACCCCTTTTGTCCATACTTGTCAGGAGTGCGGGTGGAGGCTGAGCAAAGCCGGGTGTCAGTGGGAGTCGTAGTTTGGTAATGGAAGGGAATACAGAGCGGTAGCTCGCTGCTGGGCACTTCATGGCACAGCATGCAAGAGAGGAGAGGTCCTGCCGTGCCACCCAGCACAGTCTGCTTGTCAGCAACAAACAGCATGATAGCAGAGTCCGACATCACAGAGCACATCAGGTGCATAAATCAAACTGCCCTGTATTTGTGTGTGTGTGAATCTGACTTCCATGACAGTGAGAGTTATGTTTTCTAGCTTAGATCCTCCTGGCCATTATCTGTGATGTTGTCACCCACATAGCCTACATCAACACAATTCTTCTTGTCTCCCTTCATATTGCAGACTCAGTTTTCCTCATCGTTTCCTGCTCACCTTCACCTGTACCTGTGCCAACACCGTTTATGCATGGACCTCTCACTGGTATGTATACACTACAGACATGTGCAAGCCGGAGTGCTTTTGGTGGGGAGCGATAAAGCTGGTCAATAAAAGTAACGGCTGCTGTGCAAGCGGGGCAGACACCGGCTGAGGACAGCCCTGACTCAGTGTGTCAACGTATAAATGATTCAGATAGGGCTGAGTGGGGCACAGTGTGTTGCTGGGAGCCAACAGGATAAGATTAGGAGAAGAAAAGGTGAACAGCGGGAAAATCCTCCCACCCATGAGGAATAGTACAAAGAAACACATTTGCAGAGGGAAAAAATGCACAAAACTGCTATCATGGGCAGTGTTTATCTGCAAGAATGAAGGGCACATAACTGTTCCCAAACAGCAGGAATCTCCAAGCAGGTTGCAATGCATCCCGAGCCCAGGGGTGGCTGTCCTGACCCAATCTCTGAACTCAGCACCTTGCTCTGTACCCACAGGGAAAGAGGACTTCTGTGAGTCCTACAGCCCTACCTGGGTGTCTCAGTTGCACAGAATTGAGAACCCCAAGCACTCCTGTCAGTAAGGAACTGGTTGAACCTGACAGCTTTCACCCGCTTTCAAAGTTGTGCTTAAATAGAGTGCCCAGGGATGAAACTGCAACAAGGCAACCCAGGTCTGTGCACGTGTCTGCCAGGCTCTGCTGGGCTCAGGGCTCCGTGCCCACCGTGCTGCGATGGGAAGGTGGAATGGGAATATCTGATAATCTCCGATCCCTGGAACTGTGGAAATCCTTAAGCACGTTAAGCACTGATTACAGTGGTTAGGCTTGGCTAGCTGCAGTGCTCTGACATCAGTGCATTAAGTGATGCATTGACCATTCAGAAATTCTATCACCACTTCAGGCCATTGAATGAGAGTAAAAATACCTCATGGCACCATGACAGCATCCCTGTAATCTGGTGAGAAGGGAACTGTATTTTCACAGTGACCTAATTTCCTCTTCCTAGAAAGCAAGCTATGCAGGATGAGGGGACAGAAAGGTTATTCTAAAGCAATGCAGGATGACCAGAACAAGGGCTGAACGCACGGACATCACTTTGCAGTAGCCCAGGCTGTGCCCTGCACGTGCAGTACAGAAAGGTGGGCAAGCCCTCGTTAGCTGGCAGGCAGGGCAGTGCTGTTCTCTCCCTGCTCACTGCTGAACATTGCCCTGCTCCTGCTTCACAGCCACGTCCATCTACTTCCTGCAGTTCACCACAGACAGCACAGGGCAGGCTTAGCTTTTGCAGTTTAAAAACAATAAATGCCCACGCTTTTCCATCTAGTTAAATGGCTTGTGACCATCTGCCGAGCGCTCAGTGTCACATTTGTTTATATCTCTTCCTCCCTCTGTGTAGACCTGGGGCCAGGATAGGAACAGACCAGGTCTGGAAAAACACAGTTGAAGTTGCATCCCACACAGCATCCACTGGTGAGAGATTAATGTGGATTTTTGTACTTTGCCTCATTGTGACTCCTTAATCCGGCATATATTCCAAAGAAATAATGCCATTAGAGGATTAGTGCCACAAGTTCATTTGAAAAAAAGGATTTGCAAACACTGAAATCCTATATTCTATGTACTTAATCACCAAGTATCATTTTGGGGATTTCCTCTCCTTTTAGGAGTGCATCTTTCAATGAAACCCAAGCAAAGTAGCAACTCTGTTTTAGATGGTCCTTATTATCCATTAAATAAAATTGGCACCCCAAGCACCTGGATGAAATAATACAGCACGCTTGCTATAGTCAGTAACTGCAGTTATATCAGAGATGCACTTGGCCCAGCATTTATATAGAATCTAATGATTTTGGATGTTTATCTGCTAAGGATGTTTCATATTCTGAGCCCTATAAGACGTCGTAACACACCCTTGTTTACTTCTACCCAAGTTCCCTTTCTCAGCTTTGCTCATCCCTAGGTGCAGCCAGCATTCTCCTCTCTGTAAGAGGAAACTGAGTCAACACGATGCTATTCTTTCCCCCTTTCCTTAGCATGCATTTCTGCTGCCCTGTTCCCATCTTCTGCATGAAATGTCACTGCAGTAGCTCCCATGGTATTCTCCAGCTTGGCTCAATTTGTTGCAGGCTGACTAGGTGAAGTAGGCATTTGCATGGGCTAGGAAATTGCTGGGAATGGAAAAATGCTTATTGGCACTGTTTATAGTCTCATAGTCTCAGAAACACCGTGCAGCACTGACAATTCCCTGGAATAAACCGCCTTTCAGACTTCCCCACACTGAGATCAGTGTGCATGCCTGAGGACTAAATGTGGTCCAAAGGATCTGAGAATCCACATAATTTCCTGTGAAATAAGGAAATTACATAGACTGGTCACATAAGTTTGAAAAGGCTCAGAGAACATGCCAAACCAGTGAAAACCTTGCGTTCAGAAACACAAATTCCTCTGAGAAACCTTAAAACGGTTCCACTAAACTCAGAGAGACTTTTCACGGGTGGCATTTCTTTGTACTTTAATGCTATCACAGAACCACAGAACATCCCAGAAGGGACCCACAAAGATCACGAGGTCCAACTCTCAGCTCCGCACAGGACCACCCAAAATCCAAACCCTGTGTCTGAGAGCGGTGGCCAAATGCTTTGTATCCACCACGCTCGTATTTTTAACACTCTTCTGTCAGATTCCTCTTTGTGAAATGGAACTACACAAATATCAATGTTTCATTCCCTATTAAAATCTACTGGTCTGTCAGAGAAGATTTTCAGGGCTGGAAAATTATTTTTCGTTGAACTTATGCCAGGATTAATCCCCTTTCAGTTAATCATTCGCATGAATGGGTAATCTGCAGAGTTCATGCAAGGCCTGCGAAATATATTAATTACTAGAAACCTAATTAGAAATCAACAGAGTCAAAGGATCAGTGTTACTTCCATACGGTACCATCTGGTACTGCGGGGCTGGACAGTTCAGGAAAGCCCCATTGCATTCTGTGGGGATCGAACCTGAATACACACCGCTGGGTTTTGGTAGTGCTCTTCCAACTCCTTACGCTCTACAATGAAGTGATGCTGTGTTGACCACAGAGATAACCTTGGCAATAAGTCTGGGCAAGAGTGCACAGGAGAAGGTGTAACTCCAGCCCTATCTTTTCCGTTAGTATATACTAATACTATATACCTATACAATTAGATCTTTCCAGAGGGGGGGCTGTCAAAGCACATCATGTGGTTGTCACACATCGCTACAGCATGCGGCAACCCTGCTTCTGTGCCAGAAATCAAAGCCTGGATGCCAGGGATCTCGTGAAGCAGCATTCTCCCTTCCCAATCTTCCCTCAGTAGACAAAATAGAAACAAATACATACACACATACCTATTATAGTGCTGCTTTTGTTTCTTCCTCAGGAAGTTTTTTTTTCCTAATGTTAAACTTTTCATAGTTTTCCTGAAATGTGATACACCCAGGCTGAAACATCCGATGAGAAATGTATGCTGACGCAACACTTTGCTCTTAATGTACTTGGGCAACCCCACATCTTACTAAGCATTTGCTTCAGCCTCACTCAGACAACCCCGAAACATCCCAGCAGAGGAGCTTTCTTCAAGGCTGCTTTGGCTCATCACATTCGCAGTGACAAGCTTCTGTAGGCAGCCACAGGCTGAGTGGATTGAACACAAGCTGAGAATCATCTCGGTAGCTAGCATGCTGCTCAGATACCTTGTCTGCTGGCAAGTGGAATTGTTGTTGGACATTTCTCCAGGATTAGGCGCTGTGATGGTATTTGGGAAAGGAAAGTTGATGAACTTCAGGTGGGCGAGCAAGGGGAAAACAAACATCAACTCTGATGTCCCATGGGATGACATGGATATGGGAAGAAAATGACCTCCCCCTGCCATTTTAAACTTTGTGATACAGTGGGCATTCATTCTGAGAGTTAACTCACTGGTGGTGAGAATTAAAGAGTAAACTGCCGGCTTGAGCAGTATAACCATCTGATCCTTGTGTTAGCCTCACAATATGCTTAACGGGATTTCCATCTTCTAGTTCTCCCCAGTCCAAGCAGAAACACAGCTCTGGGATAACACAGTTGTGGGGTGACTGCTTGCCAACTGACACAAGTACGCTGTTCCTAGAGATCTGTGCAAACAGGCAGCAATGCAAAGAGCCAGGCACTTCTTAACCTTCTCGCGTATTTCTTTCTGGAACAGGAAGATTTTAAGTGAATGCAACAAGCATCTTACAAGCTAACAACAGCTTAGCAGGTTAAATGTGAAATAGGTTTATCAGATCAGCGTGCCGCTCTTCTTGTAATTACGTTTTTGCAGCCTGTTTAGAGGATGGTATTGGAGAAGGGCTTGTGATGTCAGAGTGGGTAGGGCTTAGAAGTAGGGATGAGGGCTAATCAAGATAAATTCAATTTGTATTTAAAGTGAAGTCAGCGTTAGTTAAGGCAGTTTTTTGACATGTTAATCTTGATGTGGTTTAAAAGCTGCCAATCACATTACTGAGGCAGCTTGAAAGGAAGATCTACAGTGAAGGCACAAACTTTTGGATGCTCACGGTGACTTCATTTTCCTCAGAACTAAGGCCTTCACAATAGATGTAAGTATACATGAAATAAACAGCGCTAGTCTATAACATGGATAGCTGTACAGCATCCTGCTAAGCAACACCAAGAAGCGTATGATTTTCGGGTTTTGGTAGGAAAGGCTTATCTCAGGAGGGGAACTGCACAGATCGAAGCAGGCTGTTTTCTTGAAGGGCAGCACTGCCCTGCAAAGAGCAACGTTTGGAGTAGTTAGGAGCGAGACAGAAAAAGTGAAGTCTGTGATGAGCTGTGTACCAATTTCTCAGCAATCTGTTATACGCGGGTAAATAAACACGCATATTCGGGTGGAAACTGTATTTGCCTCATAGCACAAACTTGATAATTTTGGAAACATTTAAAGATCTCTTTCAGAAAAGGAAGCTTTTACTTTGGGAGGGTTTGTCATTGCAAGCTCAGTAGTTTTTAAGAAAACTGGATGTAGATTGAGCTGTTCAATGTACATAAACCAATGCTTTGCTGCCTTTTCTAGCTGTCTTCAAATATTCTCAAGCTAACTGGCTGTTACTCAGCACAGCTGATCCTTTGTGCTAATGTATACTTCTTAAAGTGCAAGAAAGAAACCTCGGTGTTTCACAGGTGCTTCCTATAGTAGTGAACTGCCTAAATCCGCGTGCAATTTGAATTCATCAATGTTATCATCACGCGGATGCAGTTGGCTGGTTTAGTCTCATATACCTACATTAGATCTGCCTAATTTAAATTTCGCTCACATGAACAGCCATTGTAGCAAACCTGTGGTAAGAGTTTTGTAGAACACCAATATACTGAGTGATATATTTTGTAAAAATAGCATCGGCAAATTATAAGGGTTCCCTACATCTTGTTACTATCAGAATGTGTGGGTGGAATTAACTGCAGGCTGAGGAAGGCTCGGGCACTATTATATTGCCTTTCAGCTAAAATTTCAAGCTCCTCAGTTACAGAATATGTGGATTTCCTACCTCCCGCATGCCCCAGGGATAGGGAAAGAGCAGGAGAGACAATCCTGACTCAGGTAACTTTGCCTTGGTCTGATCCTGCAAGCTGTGGAACTGAACGCATTCTGTCTGTTGAAGATGCTGACTTCTGAGTTTGTTTACGTGATCAGCTCTGCAGTGTCAGACTGCTCTTGTAAAGGGGAATAAGCTCGTGTTAAAGCTTATGACTTTCTATATAAATATGGGCAATGTGATTTTAGTGTCCTATATCTGACTTGCGTAATCTGCAAATATTTTTAACATCAGTTCACCATCTTTTGTCCTGTAATGAAGAAAACTAGCCTGAAAAGCTTAATAATACTAATTTTAAAAGCACCATCTTGTTTTACTTTAGTGGCCTAATACACAGTTTTCTCCGTTTATTCAGAGATGTTGGGATGTCTGAAGGACACTGGTGCAATATCATATTCTAACCGAACAGAAAAGGCACAGAGGATTCAGGACAGGTTTTTGAGAGTCAAACTCAGCCAGTGGAAATTAGAGTTGCTACGTATAAATAGTTTTAAAGAGCCACCCTAAAGCTCACTCGCTGTTCTGCTGCCTGGTTTCTCTCAGCACTGGCAATGTTGTTGCGTGTATTACTATTTCAGCTCAGTTCAAAGCAAGACAAAAATCCCACTAAACATTCATTTCATTTGAAAATACCCACCTTGCCCTCTGATCATCAGAGAGTTCTCCATCCCAAGACTTTTATTGCCAAAATTACTAATAAAAAATGGAAGAAAAAAAAATCCCTTCTTTATTAAAAGCAAACGATTACGAAGTAGACAACATAGTCTGGTTTCCTTTTAACTGATCCCACTCAACCACATTTTGCCATCTTCCATCTTCCAAAACAATCAAAGATGATACTGTTTCAATGAGAAACTATTT
Organism: Alectoris magna; assembly: GCA_030625065.1. Lineage (NCBI taxonomy): Eukaryota > Metazoa > Chordata > Aves > Galliformes > Phasianidae > Alectoris > Alectoris magna. Next base: position 4,144,936 of record CM060569.1, read on the forward strand.
TCATTGTTAATTATGAAATAAATCCACAAGGAAAACAAAATGCACCGTGCTTTTAACTCTTTGTATGTAACCCATGTAACAGAGACCTCATGAACAGCTATCTGTGCACCAGCTGGTTAGGAGACAAGGGCAGGTGTACAACACTGCACGCATACACACATGCATACCCACATTTGCTCAGCTACAATCACTGTTTTCATTAACTCTTGCTCCGATTTTTAACAAACATAGTGATAGAATGTGAAAGCCTCTGCTCAGTGTGATCCCAGATGGAGCCTTTGGGTGCTGCCACAACCACAGATGTACACCATTAGGGCTGTGCTGCAGGATGTGGCCCTGGGTTCCAGCTCGGCACAGCCCCACCTCAGAGCTCCCTGCCCTGTACCCACACGGCCCCAGTGCTGCCCCAAAGGAAAGGAGGGCTTCTTTTCCCACTACCACCCACCTGCATCACCTACACGGGGCTCCTGCTGCGCGTTTGTGCTCAGCACCACACAGCCCCACTTTTGAGCGCAGTCAGAGATCAAAGCTGATAGCTGCCCTGGCAGCAGAAAGGCACGGCTCTACTTTCACCCCACTCCTAGAAAGAGGTGCCAACCAAACTTAGCTCCTGAAAGACTGAATTTACTAATACTAGGCCTTGATCCATACCCCAAAGCAGCATGTTTAAAAGAACTTTGACTTGCTGCAATCTTAACTATTAGCTAGATCAAAAATGGTGAACCATCCACACCTTCATTTCAGTAAAGGCATGCAAGTAAACTCACCAGATAAAACCAGGTATAAATATAGTTATTTTCCTTTCTTTAGGGAATGTATGGTTCTCAATCCAGTTTTAGGATTACACTCTAATCTCAGACTCTGGACAGTCTGTGCCCACGTACCCAGGATTAGAATTTAGCCCTACAGCCTCTCCAGGAGTACCTTACCCCAGTTAAGAAGACATATTTCACGGTCCTGGAGGACATGATGTTGGTATCATCATGTTCTCCATTTCCAGAAGTCACCTGTTCTACTGACTGTGGTTTCTTGAATAACTGCAATCTCTAACTTTAGGGCTCCTAGCAAAGTGTAAGAACAAGAACTGTTGATACAACAGTTAATAACATTAGTGTTGTAGTAGGCGACATCAATATTAACTCTCCCTAGGAGTCTGCAGATCCATTCATTGCAAAAGTACACCAAAAATTGTTCTTAAAAACGCTAATTGCGTGTGTTTGATCTAGATAAAGCCACTATTAGTTAATGAAATCTTAAAGCATTTAACTTAAAAATAAGTCTTCCAACAAACTATACACTATACGTAAGATGCTATCATAATATAGACACACAGAACTGCTACAGACATTTTGAATCCGCAGGCGGAATAATGAGATTTCCAAACACTTCTGGTTCATGAAGTTCGTGTCTTGCCATGTCTTGTCTAATAAACTGAGACAGAATTAGTACTGGGTGAGTGGTTCTGCCTGCTGTCAAGAAGGGTTTGCTAAGGGTAAGACTCTAAAGGTAGAGATTAACTTGTCTTCATCCCTGTAATGTGCTGTACAGCCAGGATTTGTGCAATAGGATCAGAAAAGAGCCATATATGAATGCAACACTGGACAGCTGGTGTGTATGAATTTATATGAACTCAGCTGTAGGATTCTGAGCTACTCTCAAATCCTAGCTAATATATGTATCAGAAGCATACTTTCCCTGCATCTGATCTTTTTGTTCCCTCTTCTCCCAAAGAGAGCCTTTTCATTTCTTGCTGAAGTCAGTTTCTAATATGCTAATCACAATGAAAATAGCAAGAACCTCAATTAAATACCTTGATTTTGACCTGTCAGTCAAGACCTGTCAGAGCCCCAGCTAGGTAACTCAAAAAGGCGTCCTCCCAAACAGTGTAACATAAACTAGTAAAGTGCAGCATCTCCTCCTGACACAAGGTCACACCAGAGTCTTAACGTTAGGATGTTAAGCTAGGTAAGTATCCTACCTGATCAGCTCAATGCTTCCCTGAACAGGAAAATCAGGGAGGTAAGTAATTTAATACAGGTACAAAGTGTGTCATTTATGTAAGACGTGCATCACACTGACATTCCAACATGCAGCTTAGGAAAGCAGCATCATTTCAGTGGAAATAGCAGCCGAAGACTTACCAGAAATACCAGAGTTATTTTTATATATTTGAGGAGAAATCCAAGATAAGTTAGATAGGGCTGGCTGGCACAACAGAAAACAAAACAAGACAGAATGACTTCATGGAGAGACCCCAGTGAAAACCTCACAGAGGAAGCAAACCCTCCTTTTGGCACATGAGGACTCCAACACTGGGTCAGTGGAAGCAGTAAGTGATTGCTTTAGTGAGAGCAGATGCAGATGAGTTTTGAGTCATACTATTCCAAAGCTTTTTCAGTATAAGCTGCTGATGTCATGAACACTGCCTGAAAGTGATGCTCTATAAATCTGGGTGTATCTCTACGAGATAATTATCAGTAATGGCTAACGAGCTACCAAAACATATGGATCAACTGCATTACGGATGCTGCTGTATACGCTGTGCATGGAACCCTGCTGTTAGTGGGAATTACAACATTTGAAAGAAAAATCTCAATTTTTAAAAGAAACATTTTGAGAAAAGTCTCAGGTAGTCCCACTTCAGCTCTGGAAGGAGACTATGAGAGAGGCTGTCAACAGGCAGCATGCCACACAAAGCCCATATTTGTATGAGGAACTGCATGGGCTATACAGAAAACACCACCAGGCTACTGATGCTAATGGTTTCTAACCAGTTACCACCACTGAGTTGTTGACAGACGTCAAAACAAGAAGGGTGTATTTGATCCCACATGGAGGCGGTGGTTTGGGGTCAAAATAGATGGATCCTTTCCCAGCAGGTTTTCCACAATTCCACGCTTTCAGAGTTGCACCAGACAATTTTAGTCACAAGTGTGATTTTATGGGGAGAAAGGAGGGGTTTTTACTACAACAGCAGACATGTAGAAGCTCTAGGAAGGCCTGATAAAGATTGTCTGATAAAACTTGTCTGTTTTTCCCCAAACTGGGACAGTTTCCCTAGAGCAAAATGTGTCCCCAGCTGTTAATAGAATAGAGGACTGAATCACGCTAGCAGTTCCTAAATAGAACAAGTGGTACAGCTTATCAGTCATCTGACAGGTGAAACCCTATCAGTGCTAACACTGACTTTCTTTTCCTTTCTTGATTTCACAAAACAGTAAGGTAAAATCCTCCTGTTTCTTTCCAAGACAACTACTTGGACCTTTGCTGGTTGCTTTGTACCTTCCTGCTCTGCAGTCAGCTGTACAGGGATTAGGATGAAGTTTATAACTGCAGCTTTGTTTTCCTGAGCATTCAGTACAGAGCCCTCATCGGCGAGCAGAAACCACCTCAGTGACTCATGGATTGATACAGTATGGTAAATACCATCTTTGCAGTTGCCACCTATTTTACGAGCTGTTGTAAAGTTTAGTTCAGCACTAAATCGCTTTACTACTGAGCTTTAAAATGCTTTAGCAGCTCAGAAGCACTTTGGCAGCTCAAATGCTCTTCGTGAGGCACCCAGCATCCTAAACCGCTTTAAGTCTAAAGTATCCTAAAAAAAAAAAAAGAATCAAATGGAAACACGTCCAGCAGCACATGTTCAGATAGCTATGTCCAAAACAAAGGGTACTGTGGTGCTCTTCTTGGCTTGGATACGGTTATCTGCTTCCAAAAAGACCACCATCTTGGCCGACACAGAATCTAGCACTTACAACATTTACAAACATAAGGAACATCTTTATTCCAAGGGGACTCGAGAGGTTTGGTCCAAGTATAACCTCAATTCACAGTCAGTATGGCTGAAACGACCAACGTGCTGACCCTTCAGAAAACTGACGTTAAGGCTGAGACCAAGGATATTCACCATGCCACGCATGCTTGCTGGTTTAAAGGACCTTTGCTGGTCCACTGGTCTGGACCAGCCTCGTGCTCACCCCTAACTATGCCAACATCTCACACCCTGTTTGGTCTCAGTGGTGGCTGTATAGCACTGCTGTCTTCGTTGGGGTCACCAAAACAAAACTAATCCCACAGTGGGATTTCATCATAGCAGCTCTGTAGACCACAGGTATTGACTCAGTAAGAGCAAGAGCAGGCACAAAGGAGTATAAACATGAAAACACATTCCAGCCTGCAAAGCAAGCAAGCTTAGCATAAATGCGAGGAAAAATAAAACAAGCAAACGGTAGCTAACAGAGTTCCTGGAGAAGGCTGGCATTTGCATTGATAATCCTGTGTAGATCATTGCCCCAAGATCCTGAGCAGGGCACTTCGTGATTACTCATTCCCCTGCTATCAGGATCACTTGTAATCTAGCCACCTGCTTGTTTGGGCAGACTCAGAAATGCTGATGCAATCCACCTCAATGAAGTACAGCTGTTCAGCGATGCATTTGTACTGCATAGTTTTCTGCCTAGATTTCTACTGTTCATCTGACTTCATTTACCCATAAATCTGATTCTTTTTATCGCTGTTCTCATCACTACAAAACACATACATTCTTTTACCTTTTTCACATCACACGGCAGTCTTAAGAGGCTGATGTGATTTGGAACAGCTTACTTCTGCCACTTCTTTCCTCACCTAGTAGGCAGGGCCCCATACTATCGCAATTCAAAACAGGGATACTTGTTTTCCAGGCTATCATCAGCTCACATCACTGTTCTCAGGGCTGTTGTGGTACTCAAGGTCTGCAGTCAAATGATGTTGGCCTTAAGACATCCTTCCACACAGCCGATATTTCACAACATCCTGACTTGCCCCACACAGTAAGACCAAGAACACCGAACAACTCAGTATAAACAAGGGAAACATTTACACCATTCTGAAAACTGAAAGTTTCTTTCTGATAACCAGTACAACCCCCAAGCACTGAAGGGCACAGTTGTGACTGCCAGAAGGACTACTAGCTTATCTGAGCAATAACTGGTATAACCTGCCCACTCCTTACATCGTTGAATGTCTCCTTCGGTTTTTTTTGGACCTGCCAATCCAGTTCCTTACCTTGGAAAAGTTGCTGCCATCTCCTTGAAGCATGACTCCACGAGATCACATGAGAAAAATGTCTATCCTGGGGGAACAGGGAGCACTGGAAGAAAAGCACCTGTATCGTCTAGCAAGCGGCATGGCAGCAGGAGGTAAGCAGGAAGAAACCCAACTAACTGCATGTTTGTTCCCAGAACTGCTAATCTCTGCACGAGATACATTTGAAAAGGTATCTCAAGTTTGTCTTAGAAATAATTGGAGAAAAATTTCTCTACTAATTAAAAGTTAACACGGTAAACTCTTGGCATCCAGGATTTGATCAAGAGAAGCTGAGCAACTGGAAGAGGGGTCAAGGCCACAGAGGAACTCAGCAACAGAAGTACTACCTGTGCATTGTGAGGCTCTGCCATAAAGCTGCAGGCTCTTTCCAGAGCTGCTGCCTCACCACTGGGCCGGCCCCAGCTAATACAACTATTTTAAAGGAAAATGGTATTAAGAATGAAACTCTCTCAAGCAGAGAACTTAACATTTCTGGCCAATCTCCTCTGCTTAATAGCGATATGTGAATTACTGCTCATTGTAAGTTGCCCTTTCATGCACTCGACAGCTCACATTCTTTTTATTTTTGTGACTGATGGTATAAAACTGCATTATTTAAGCAAAGTGGTCAATGTGGCAGTGAAAACGTCTTCTTTCTTTCGATGATGTGATTTTAAAAAAGTGTGATTTGCTAATTCATACAAAAACTATTTTTCTGCTAAAGTTCTACTACAGAAAGAATCACTTTCTGTGTGTGCTTTGTGTCAGAACTGCGGCAGCGACAGGAGATGCTCATGAGGAACCAGCTGATGGCAGTGAACCCCCAGCTGATGGGCACAGCCCAGCAGAGAATGCAGGCGATCCCCTCCCAGTTCGAGCCTCGGCTGGTAGACAGGTATTCTGCAACGCTTCTCTATAGCAATACTGCAGATACAGAATAAACAGAATAAGGTCATGCGCTGTCCTTGAGTACATACAAATCGTAGATTATTATTAACTAAAGAATGTCCTTGCTGGGTCTGAATGTATGTTTCTCTTTCAGAGACTTGTTACCTTCAACTGAAATGACGGCCACAGCCGACCCGAGACAAATTCATATCGCATCCCACCTCGGGCCTGCGGTCCCACAGCACAGCAGCATGCCCAACCTGCTGTCCAACCGCATCTACCCAGGCCCAGGTAGTGAAGCATTGCCTGCAGCACCCACGTAGCTCTATCAGTAGTGTCTACAACACAGCCCTGCTGTCCCTCTCCTTTACAGACAATGGCAGGTGCACCTAACTACACACTGGATGCCAGGCTTCATGCTTCTCCTACATATCCCCACGGAATCAATGAACACAAACAGCATTCAATTTAACTTAAAGTCATTTTGACTTCCTGGCAAAGCATGCAGTTTGAGTCTTGAAAAGCTTTTTAAAGTGCTTCTGCATGGCTTTGGGGTTTGTGTGTTTGCTTGAGGAAAAAGACTAAAGATTTTTTCCCCTTCCTTTAAGGATATGGCTTTCTCCAACCAGAATCCATGGAGGCTGTGGCCAGAAGACAGGAACTGGTTCAGAAGCAAAATATTGCCAGGTACTGCCTGCAATCTTTGCTGTGAGATGCAGCTGGGATTAGGGCAGCAGATGGAAGTGAGGAACTCAGACTTTGTTGGGGTTTATTGAGAGTGACTGAGGTTCTTTTTCACATCACCCAGCAAAGCAGAGGGCTCTCCTATCTCCAAAGCTATTGAAATTTCTGCTTGCCCCTATTTTCTTTTAGCCATGAAACGATACAAAGAAAAGAAACCAATCCCTCAGCCTGGTTAAAGAAACAAACACACTGCAGGTTTCAGACCCAGCCCTTGAACTCCGGATCCAAAAATTTTAAGGAGCGACCCAATTCCTCCATGCATCAGTCACCTGCTGCCCAAGAGGTTTTCTTGACAATTCTACACTAAGGAGAAGTCCCCCAGAAGTCAGCCTCTCTGTCCTTGTACTCTTACTGCAGTGTTTAGAAGGCTATCTTAGCTCCCCTTTATGGGCTTGGTTGACCTCATAAGCCCTTTTCCAAATAAGAATACAGAATTCCCACTGCAGATTTCTCAAAGCAAGAAAGGCAGCTGCAGCCCCTCTGCTTTGTGCTGTTAGATGGGCTCACCTCTCCCACCTCTCAGCTCCACTGGAATATTTACAACATCACTGCCATTTTCCAGTTTTCAGTGTAATTGGAAATATTAATCGTTTATTTTCTGTAGCCTTTGGCCCTTATGACCCCAGAGACACTTTTCCAAATCTGAAGAGAATGTAACCCCCGTAATAATGCCTGGATTGCCAATACACAAACAACACTTCTCTTTTTCTTGTCTGAAATACTATACTGAGGTATCACATGAAAAGTATACCTTATCGTCCTTTTAGTTTACTGTACGTACTTGGCAACACATTAAATATAGGCAAGCTCACCATTTTATCTGCAGTGTTTATGACACCTCACAAATAGCAATACAGGGCAGAGGGATGAAAAGCGGTACTCTTTGATCTCTTCAGTTATATCTTGGTTTTAATCTGACATGAAAAAAAGAGGCGATCGAGGACGTGTCCTGACTGCTTGTGCTCTGTGTGTCTCTTAGGATGGAGATGGAGATGAGCGCTATTTTTCAGCAAAAAGAAATGGAGAAAGCTCATCGGAAAGGACTGCTGAGCCTGGAAGCACCTTTCCTTTACCACGGGATGCCGGCCAGTCCCATTGCTTTCCGTGGCAGGCACAGGCTGCCTGAAGGACACCTTCCCAGTGACTTATACGTTCATCGTACCACCCTCGATGAAATCCATGGCAACACCATGCTGATGGCCACCAGCCCGTACCCCCCCGTCAGCACCCTGCAAAGGGAGAGGGGCCGCCGGCCAGGGAGGAGAGCTGTAAACCACAAAGCTGCAGACTGCGGGGCCAATGGCACCAAGATCCAAACCGAAGACAAAAGTACGGACCTCGCTTCCACTGCAGTAGATGATGAGAAAGAAGATAAGAAAGAGGCAGAGGTGGAGACGCCAAACAAACACGAACAAAGCAAAAACCAGGCGGAGGCACCAGCAGTTGCCAAGAACTGCAAAGAGTTAGAGCAAGACTTGAGAAAAAACTGTGCTAATCATGAAATTTCTGCTGAACCCAACAGCTGCAACAACACAAGTGAGAAGGAGACTAATAGCTCCTGCGCTGCTTTTGATGACAAGTACATGTACCCATCTGCCATCCCATTCTCAGCACTACCATATGGATTTCCAGTTCCCAGCAACCCACTGCTACCTCCAGGTTTGTCAGGTCTCCAGATGACAGTTAAAATGGCATGTCAATAGTCATTATCTCTATTGAACTGCTCTCTTATTTCTTCCACTTTTCTAAAGCAAATTTGGGTACAGCAGAGTCATGGCAATCTAATATCGAATTCATGTGCTGCAAAAAGACTTGGTAAATCCATGTCAACAATGGTAAAGGGTGGCATTCCCTTACCTGCAGACAATGCAGCTTGCGGGCAAAATTGAGCTTTCAGGTTGTTTTCGCAGGGCAATGCAATGGCACAGTGAAGCTGGCAGCACTTCGGGGTTCCCCACAGTTCTGTTGGAGCTCTACATAAGACACAGTCACAAGGTCACTGTACAATAACCACAGTTTCTAAAGCTTTGAGGCTCTTAAATGTACAAATGGCACAAAACATCCTAGTAACCGGCAAGAGAACAGGCTGGGGTGTTTGTGCAGGATCATTTACCAAAGACACCAGTCTCAGTCAATAACAAAATGATGCACGTTAACTATTCAGTTCCTGTCTGCAACAGGAATTTAAGTTAAACAAAATCTCCGGATGAAGGTAAAACAATGGTAAAGTATAACGAATCAACAGCACTGGATAATGCTGTTGGAAATGCTGCAGTGTGATTTGTACATATAGTGACTGGTATGTACAGCGCATACAGCAAATAAAAGCAAGGCCCCCCAAGATCAGTTACAACTATCAAGTGATTTTGGTGTCACGGATTACCGTATCGGTGACTACACGGTGCTGTTAACGTATGAGGTTCTGAATAAGTGTACATAATGTTACATCAACAATCTTTTCCTATTGGTTTGCCAGCAGAATTCTACAAAAATAACACCTGTGTTTCCTCCTTAAAGCAGCACATGGCCTGATCCTGAATGGAGAAGACATTTCCACCATTGAAGACATCCGCAAGTGGACGGTTGATGATGTGTACAACTTCATCATCAGCCTCCCAGGCTGCTCCGATTATGCCCAGGTGATGACAAACATACCTAACAGTCACATTTTAAGGTCTTCAGGATCGTCTAGATTTAAGATCAACAAATAAATACCACAAATGTAGAGGTTTACTGGTTGTCACCACGTTACAAGACAACAACCAACCAACAAAAAACAACAAATACCCCAAACCAACATTAAGTAACACCAAAAGATTACTAAGTCCCCACTTGCCTAAAACAAGTAGATAAGCCACAGGAAAATGTGCAGGTGTCCATATATCTGAACAAAGGACATCACACTGCAGTTACGAGGGAAACAGGAAGACAAAACACTGAAATTATTTCCTCTGTTTGTTGTCTACACCTCAGGGTTAAGCATAAAGAATAACGGGTGAAGTCTGAGCACACCTTGATGTTATTTTCTTCTCATCAGATATTCAGAGATCACGCTATCGATGGAGAAACCCTTCCACTGCTAACAGAGGAACATCTCCTAGATACCATGGGATTAAAACTCGGGCCGGCGTTAAAAATCCGCTCTCAGGTAGTATCAAATGTACCAAAACTAGCAAGTCATGCAGATGTGAAAGGCTCAGAAGCTACCAAGATGATTTTTTTCCAAACTAAACCACATTTCTTCCCACTGATAAGCCCATTGCTATAATAGCGGGGGAAAAGAGATTCCTCCAGCATGGTTTGCTTTCGCATCTCTGCATGAACCAGCAGGGGGACAGTGGGGGTGGGGGTGTCAGGACTGACAGTTTGAGAGATGCCTGGAGCAGATTCAGGACACAGCAGTGCTAGGCTGAAGCTGGCAATGCAAAAATGTTTGATGGATTTACCCCCTTGTGTACTTCTTTTTCCTTCCCCACCGGTAAGAACTGTTCTGATACATACTTGCTTTAGCTCCAACCTGACCTTTAAAATCCACCACGTAAAGGTTTCTACAGTCTTTCTGGGAATAGAATCTTATATGATTCGTAGAGAGGCTGTCCCTCTACATTTGAAATGTTCTGCTCTTACTTTCATCGTGGATTTTGTTTACTTTTGTTAACCACTGCTCATCCTTGGAGGTGGTGGGGAACCAGCCAGCTTCCAGGCTGTGTCTCTGGCATTGCTACACAACAGCCCACCTTGACATTTAATGACAGTAAAACCAGCTCATGAAACAATCGCTGTGATTTTGTTTCTGCCTTTCAAGGTGTCTCGACGTCTGGGCAACGTGTTCTACATGATGAACCTTCCCCTGTCCGTGCCCCTGCCACCTGCTCCAGGCAAACCCCCAGAGCAGCCCTCTGACATCACCTCCCCAATTCGCTGCAACAGCAGCGGTGATGCGCTGGACAGCCCCTGCTCACAGGGCCTGGAGACTTCAAAAACAGTGGATCAGATTGTTTCAGAAAGCAGGGAACATCCATGTGATGCAGATGGACCACAGGCTGACTTCCAGATGATCGCTTTTCAGAAGAGTTGAGCTGGGCCCAGGACATAAAATGTTTCTAATAATACAGGAGCCTTCAGTTACCAGGTGTTTGAGAGGGTAGCTACAGCCTGAAACCTCTGCATGGGATTGGGACTGAATGAAACCAGTTGCATTGTGGTATCTGAAAAGCACTTTAAAAAATAGGACTACATATTAGTGCAATTACTTTCAAGTGCAATTCATTGAAAAGGGTACCGGTACAATTAACACCGCTGGAATCAGAGGCTCATAGTACAGCCCATGCGGTTGTGCAGGCAGCTGAGGAACTACCAGGAAAAGCTACAACTTATTGCCAGGGTTGGAATCTGCTTTGTGTGACCGCATAGGTGAGCTGAGCTCAGAACAAAGCAGAGGCAGACTGCTGGGAGGACCAGCTGCAGAGACAGCCACATCCTGAAGGCAGCAGCTGAAAGCATCCTTCCCCTCTGCTCACCTGGGCAAGCCATGGGAAGTCCTTCCTCAGCAGCATACTCAGCATTCTTCATAAGGGATGAAGTCACCAATTTCTATTCTCTGCGAAAACGTGCTTTCTGCTCACTCCTGCTACTGACGGTTGAGGATCTCACAGCAAACATGAACCACAGAGTGGAGTTTTTTAGCTAGGGAGGAATCCCCAGCATTCCATAATGAACCTTGTGTGAATTATCTTTATTCCCTCGTTAGGGGTTTTGTCACACGCTGCTGTTTCACTGAGGTATTGGAACGGTCCTCCACCCTCCTCTTTGCAAGAAAACTTGACTCTGAAGGGCACACAAATAGTTTTGAGGAAACTAAGTCTTGTAAACTGAGTGCTGATCAATTGGTGACCTGCTGTATATTGCCACTTTAGGTTCCCTCTCCTTTGTTTAGTTTCTGTGGCCACACAAAAACCTCTTAAAAACCAAGAGGTACACTGCTGTGTAGATGGTGAGTGTCTCAACACCCGAGGAGGAATGTTCTTGTATTTAAGACTGTGGGCACCTGTTTTTCTGCTTCAGCCTGAGGAAAAATATTTTATTAGTTTTGATGCTGTAAATCAAACATTTGTGCAGTAGATGATATGACATTAGATGTTAGCAACAGTAACTTGCAGCGTTCATCTTACTGTGCAGTCTGAACTTTGCAGCCTTGAGAGGAGCGGCAGACACCTCTCATACTCCCTTCCTGAAACAGCAAAGCCTTGCTCTAAGAGTTCAGCATGATTCTGCTTTGCTGAAAACTCTGCCACTGCCACCAGCTCCAGCAGCGCTGGGCTCTGTGCTTATATCTGCAGATACTGTAAGTAGGGCTTATGTTTTCAGGTTCCACTGATGAATTCCAGTTAGGCCCAAAGGAAAAGCGTGAATTGCTATACAACAAAATACTCCAAAGATGCAGACAGGCCCTAAGGTAATCTCCTAAGTGAGGTGCTGACCTTCATGCCTGTGATCTGGTGAAATTAATGACAGTCTTTCCATTACCAGAAGAGTCTGGTTTACGTCTTATGCATCATCTATGAGCATCTTTCATACAAGGAACTGTTTATTGGATACTTAATAATATCCAGAAAAAGAAAATTATAATCTGAAATCGGAAAGCCTAGATATAATCCCAAGGCTGTCTAAAAAAACAGCTACAACAGCAGAAGTAATCTTGGAATGGCGATTAGTTTGCTGTTTGCTTTGTCTCAGTGAATTTCAGAGCGTTAACATCCGTTCTCTTCAACACTTCTTCTAAGACACTCCAAGATTTTAAAATTTAATAAGGTGGATACAAGAGTTTTACACTGAATTTGATGATAAAAAAAAAAATGTTTACTTTTGCAGATTCTGGATAAAGCACAATTATCACTGCAAAGAAGTCGTATTCTGGTTGGAATGTTTTTACATGCTACTTTAACATATAATGTCTCGGATTACTGACACCAGAAGAGAGAGTTTCCTTTCACAGTAGGTTCAACTCCTGCGATTTTCCTCTTTCTGCAGCAGATCGTTCATGAACCATCAATGAAAAAGGAAATATTGGGAAATATTTTAATATAGTCAACATGTTGTTAAGGAAAAAAAAAAAAGCATCAGAAGCACCAACACTGTTTGGCGCCTGAAGCAATTTCTAACTCTTTTCTTTTGTAAAACCGACTAACACATTAACAATGCCACTTATCTAATTAAACACAATTCACGTATTGGTTTTCAAACGGTGTCCTACCTGGCAAGCCCTTGGTGCTGCAGGACCAGTCCCAGCTGGGGGCCCGCTGGGCCACACGATGTCGCTGCCCAGCTACGAGCACTGCGCAGAGGCTGCCCCCAAGGGAACGGCAGCACAGAGTGCAGGTGGGTATCAAGAACGGGGATGTGAGCAAACAGGACTTGTTTTCCTCAAGCAACAGCAGAGGAGCTTGAGTGGAAACCCTGTGTGCTAGGGAAGAAAGACTGGGATCTGGTTCTGAAGAATGTGAGTGTTGTTTTTGTAAATGGCTCAGACGTGAACAGTTACAAAAGCAGAGAAAGCTGGATCAAAACACAACAAGCCTGATAGCGCTGCAATTAAAAAAGCATATGATCCTTTGCACATCCTGGGCTCTTCTTCCCAGAACTCCAAACAGAGGGGAAGTGTGTCAGAGCAGCCACAGTGCAGCAAGGCCCAGAACACGATCTGTTCTAATTCTAATGTAGGGAATACAGTTCAAGTTAACTAACAGTTAAAGTTTCCCCTCTGACACACACTTCCAAAAGAAAGTCAAAACATTGAAGATACAGAATCAGTACACGCAGCCGTGCTTCCAGATTTTGATGTGTTTCCATGGACTACATTTACAAGGAAACACTCGAGGCTTTGCTGATTCTCAGCAGCCATGCGAGCTTTTTGGCTTTTAATGCTTATTCCAGCTGCAAAAGGGTGCAGTCAGCTACTGCAAGTATGTAACAGAGCTGGCACAACCGTGGAAGTCGGTGACTTTCCAGTGGCTGCACCACCACCGTGCTTGGTTTTTTTCTGCAATGCTATTTAAACCACAGAGGAATGCATATGATGCCTTATAATAGCATATGATGCCTTATAACACACACGCCATCAACGGAATTTTTTGACTCAACATCTCTTGTGCATTAGGCAGCAGCAGTAAGCTGCATCAGAAAATAAACTTCTAATTGAAGTGGGTAGATATGAGCATACGTGGACAGCAATCTTTACTTTTAAGACTGCCATCCTTTGTTGCATGAGGAACATGCAGGCACATAACTGAGCTTTGTAACACAACCCAGATGCACAAGCCGACGAAGAAAGGCTTTGGCCTGCTATGGGTATGCAATGCATCTTACAGGCGACGTGAATAAAATTCAGAGCCCCTTGCAGCTCTCAGATTACACAGCTGTAATAGAAAACTATTGTGATAACCTTCCCTAAGGCCTCCTTTGTATGTAAAGCTATTCATTCTACTCCCAATACAATATACAAAACTCAGCACTTTTGTTGCTGAATCAGTTTCTTCCACGCTTTAAAATTTGTGGTACTATTTGCCATAAACAAACTGCATGAGCTCTAACTTCCATCAGAGCAGGTACTCACTTCAACCCCTTCCAAAACACCTGGTCTGAGGAACAAGCACAGTTCTCTATGAATCAGCCTACCTGACCTGATATTTTCATCTAAGCCATTCATTACTCACAGGGAAATAACAGCTCAGTGAGGTTGGGTGCTCACCACGATTCTCCTTCCTGTGATGCCAGGCTTTGACTAAGTCCTTCATGCTGTAATATATAGCAATGGCCATACTGCTACAGTAATTTAAATATAACACAACCGTCTGTTATGGCAAGGGAAAAACTCACCTCTCCTTTCTCATCTGAGGCCACAAGGATTACTCTGTTTCTCGGCCTTTATGCATTCTTTTCCTTTGTCCCATTGCCAAGTTCACCTAAGCCTGTATTTGCCCAAGCAGGTTTTAGTTCTTCTACTCTCTGCACGGTGCTCTTGAGCCAACAATCTCACTGTTGGTAAGGGTACAAAGTCTTATCTAGATCATAGAAGAACCTATCTGTAGGTTCTTCTTAGCCCGGTGTTATATAGAGAATGATATTTTTTCCCCTGTAACACAATGAAGACATGAATAGATGTTTTTCTTATGCAATATTTCAAAACCCATATGTGATGCCTGCGTGCGTGAACTACTGAAATAAAAACCAACCAACCACAACAGCAAACAGAAGAATCCCTTGTAACCAAGGGGAAAAAGGAAAGTATCAAGCCGACCTAAGTTTCATCTTCTGATTAACCTTCAGTTACAGGGTTAAAACAGCTCTGCTAGAGATGAGCGCTGCTCAGCCTGTGATTCATGGGCTTCCAGCAGGCTGTTAGCAGTCTGCATTGAAAGACAGACTGCAAAGCAACCACCCGCTTCTGGCTGAGTCTGTTAATTTGAGAGATGTAAACACCAGAATCACATTTTTATAGAACGAGGATTTTAAACTCAAATGCTGGTAGTCATAATAGGAAGCTTGTGGTTTTATGAAATAACATTTAGCTTTTCCTAATGCTATGTCCTTTGCTATTACCATTCTTCTCCTCCTCCTCTGCCACTGCCAAAAAATACAGATGTAGAAGCAAGCCTTTTTTTTCCCCGAAAGCCTCAGCTGGTTCTCCAGCAGAATTGACCTCATTGGGTTCACCAGTCAAAGTATATTCTTGCAAGAAACAAACAAAAAAAAAGCTGGCATTTGAAATTGATGAAACTAATTACATAAGGACTGTAACAAGGAGAAATTCCTGTTTACTTCAACTATGGTTTTTTGTAAGTTATACGTGTCAAATAATTCTGAGTTATACAAAAATGAACAGTAATTGGCAAGAGTGGAAGCATTTCAGAAGAATCTTAGTGAAAGAAAACTCTGAAGGTATTTCTAACCAATATTTGTTGCTCTGCTAAACTAAAAGCTAAATGGCTAACTCAACGTTTATAAGCTTCTGAGATGGAGGTGACTCAGGATACGTCTGCACTGCACTGTGCCTCTGAGTAATGGCTCGTGTTTGTGGGTGGATGCTAGCTAAACCTGCCTTGAAAGTGTGTGCTGCTGTACATTACAAGGCACGTATCCTTCACATTTTGAATCCATAACCAATGCGGAAGCTGGCTGGATAAGGCAGGAGGTCGCTCCAGAATGACCTCCAGCACATTATCCCATGTAGACGCTCTATGAAAATGCTCCAAACATACTGGGAGAGAACTTCTGCATCCTTCTTGACTCCCTCTATAGCAGCTCTTCCCTTCTGTCTGTCTTGCTCTTCCCCCTGCCTGCCTTCTTGCCTGTCAACGTAACAGCTGAAGTAACTCTGATTTGTGTTTTCCCGTCTCTTCCCTCAAAGCCAGAAGGATTAATAATGGGCCCAATGGATCAACTTCATACAAACAAATGGCTTGTTCAGCAGAACAGACATTTTGTCAGACTCTGTATTACCTCAATTTCTGTATTGCAGAAGGCAGGGTGACTCAAAGGACAATTTGTGACATGCTTGGCAGTAATTCTGTTGCCAACATGCAGATTTGCACTTCCGATGCATGCTAACTATGCCATAGTGGTAAGACTGTATTATCTCACAGATCCAGGATAACCAACACTGATCAAAAACAATGGGACTACCAATAGAGCACATGCCAATAAACTGCCAACAAGTGAATATAAGGGTATAAGAAAATACACACCAGAGAGAGTAGAACACACCAGTGTCCTGCCTAAGAAGCCAATGAAGGGTACCCAAAAGCAGCATATAAAAACAACAAAAACACCACAGAAAACTCCTTTTCCCTCCACGGCTCTTACACAGACAGCTAGAGGTGATTTTTACACTTAACAGCTTGTGATGCATTTTTGTTTTGTGAATATATCCTTTTTCTCTCTTTCTTTTTAAAAACGTTTCCAGCATCCCTACTGCGATATTAGATCGCACAGAGTAGAGAGAAAAGAAGCTAATGAAATGCTGTGGGTTTTGCTTCAGTTGAAGAAGGAAACCACTCCACTTGCATGCAATATCCTTCACAACAGCAGTTCAAGTGGCCATGATTCTGAAACCCTACTCCAACAGAAATGGAGACTGTGAACACATTGCATGGTTCTGAAATGCTCCTTTTCCAGCCTGCCCCACAGTTAACAGGCACACTAACCTTAAATGCAAGCAGCTGAACCTTCCTTTCCGTTGCCTGGTTTTCTTGAGACTCTGCCACTTGCTTCCCCTTTGTTCTCTGGCTGTATTTGTGACTACAAATGAACTTGTTCCACACAAGATTCAGTCTTGACAGGATGTGTGTTCAAAATGACAGTAACTGCTCCACTGAGCGCCTCACACTGGAGGATACATTGCCTGTGTCACCTTCCCTCCTTGGTGCTTTCCAAAGACCTGCCTGAGGTGGACACTTTGCTCACTGTGCTGCGCCAACATGCAGCTCAATGCCCAGCTGCCCTCATAACTGCTCCTGTTTCGCAAGCTCCAGATAAATTAAAAGCTCTGCAAAGAACAAAAACGGAGATTAAGCAGAAGCCCAAATTGCCTTTCTGGTAGCTAGCATCTTTCTGTGCTGGTGTCCTATCATTAACACTCGTGTGCTTTGGCTGCCAAGCCACAGTTCAGTACCAATGGCAGGCTGTTATGATTAGTGAGCCACCAGTTACAGATGGCTGGAAGTCTCCCTGCAAGAAAGCCTCAGCCTCAGATGTGTTTGTACACCACTGTAAGTTGAGCACATCAAATAACTGCTGATTGCCTTGTATCAACATCTTTTTGACTAAACATATTTTGCCCACAGGTTACAGGAGGTTGTTTTATTGTAATCATAAAAGCCTTCGATTCTGTGTATTTGCCATTTTCTCTCTCCAGCGGTACTTTTTATAGTTCGTTCTGCAGTCAGACAGCTTAATTTGTAACTTGTGTAACTGTTCTGCCCAGCAACAGCACCGGGAGAGCACTCGGGAGATGGTGTACCAGAAAAAGCACTGGCATGGCGATTCAGGGCAAATACTGGAAGTGATGTCGTGTTTTTAATTACCTCGTTTTCATCTCAGAGGTTCTAACACCACAGGGCCGGGCAGGGCGGTACGGCTACGCGTGTACTTTTCCATCCCAAAGTGCCACGGCACGGATTCGAAACACGGAGCCAGGACAAACCGCCACGCGCTTCAGTAACTCCAGTGACCTCACGGCGAAGGCACGCGGGGCTGCCCTGACAAAAAGCCCTTCTCTCTCCTATAGGCTGCTTTCCGCACGGGACCGCACCTGTGTGCGAAGCGGAGCGCTGAGGCGGGCAGCACCTCGCCAAGGCCACGGAGCGTCTCCAAGGCCGGTAACGAGGCGGGTGCTGCACGTGGCTGCCGGCACCTGCACATCGTTATCCAGTGCGAAGGAACACCCTCAAGGGAGGGAGGCACAACCCCGAGTGCCTGCGGCGACGGACGGGCGGCGATGGAGCTGCGGCGAGAGCGACGTCACGGCCCGCAGCCCCGTCACTGCCCCGGACGCCGCCACCGCCCCCCCTCCCGCCGCCGCGCGGGGCCGAGGGGCGCGGCCTCCCCTCCTCCCGCCGCCTCTCGCGAGGCCTCCGCCGCCGCCCGGCCCACGTCACCGCGGAGCAGACGGGGACAACATGGCGGAGCGGCGGCGGCACAGGAAGCGGATCCAGGTAGCCGAGCGTCCCCCCCACTCCTTCCCGGCCCGTGGCCCCCTCCTCCCTTCGGGCCAGCCGGGTGCCGTCGGGCGGGCTCGGGGCTTCCCCCGTCCCGCGGCCTCCCCGCGCGTCGCGAGGGGCCGGCGGCTCCGTGCCTCAGTTCAGGCTGCGCGGCCCGGCCGTGCCCGCGGGCGGCTCTGCTCGGCATTGTCGGTAGGAGCCCCGCAGGAGCCGGGCTCGTTACGGGGGCAGCCACCGTGTGTGGCATAGCCTGAGCAGCGGCGCGCAGCCCCGGCCCTCCGCTCAGCCCTGTTAGCCGGGGGGAGTCAACGACTCGGCGCCGACGTGCCCCAACCCGAAGGAAACGATGCAGCAGGGAAAGGAAACTTATTCTTTACAAAACACACGCGGCTGTGTCTAAGTGTAGGCTTAGTCAGCTTCGGGTTGTATTAGAATGCGGAGGCAATGGTGTGATGCCGTGGGGGCTGCCCGGGTGCCCACGCAGGACAGGACTGAGCGGCTGTTCCTGGAGCATGCAGTGCAGGTGTTGAGGTGCTGACAGCATCGGTTACTATAACAACTGTCACTGCCCTGTGTTGTTAACCCCCACAGTCAGTAATGTTTGTTTAGGGTTTATTGTGTGCTGTAAGCAGAGATAATAGTTGTGATAGGGATCGTAGCGCCGTCCAACAGACGTGAACTCCGTACCTCATCCCTGTGCCTGGCCGCCCTCTGAGTCCTCCTCCTGTCCGCCTCCCTCTCACCAAGAAGACAGCGATGTGTCAGTGCAGCAGTGGTTCCTTTTTGCTCTTTAATTCAAATTTCTGTGAGGGAAGAGCAAGGGGTAACGAATCAGGATCTTGTAATCTTATTAATCCTTACCTATCGCAGGTATCGGGCGTCAGAGCGATCATTTCAGAACTGCTGCAGACTGTCTGTTACCACGCACAGCAGCAGCCCAGTGAGGCATCCATCAAAACTAGCCAAATGCAATCGAATGCCACGTGTAACACCCAGGGCTCTGGGCTTAAAGCACAAGCTTACTCCCAGCCCGTGAGCAATAGATTTGTTAGTAATTGCATCTGCATTAACGTGGTTTTAGATTGTGGCCTGAAGTTGTGATATAACGATAAATGTCTTTTGTTTCTTGGTAGTTTCCCAGTGTGTGTCAACAACAGTGGGGAGGCCAAACAATGAACAAAGAAGGCCATTGAATGCCCAGAGGGTGTTCTTAATTGGGCAGAGTGAATAAAGCAATATGTATTTTTCTGGCTTAGCTTTCTTAATAAACTTTTTGAGGTTTCTTGCCACAGTCCCCGTGTGATTAACACGTTTCGGGATAGCTCTGCAAATCCTGATAGTTCTGATAGTTCTTCTTTCAAAAGGGAGAGTGAGGCATTTGTTTGTAGGTGTTGGAAGTGCTTGAGACGCGTGTGCTTACCTTAAGGTGATCCGTGCCCCCTAATAATGAGACTGCTTGCTGTACTCTATGCAGGACTGGCTTATGAGTGCCCCACTGTCATTAAGTACAGCTGTATGTCCTGAAAAGAGTGAGATTTTAGCAGAAAACGACATGTGTGGCTGTGAGAAGGGTTGATGGTGTAGAGTTCAATTACAACTGCTGTGTGTGCAGCAATGGGCTTCTGAATAAATTTATATCCCCCATCACAATGGAAATGATGGTAGGTCAGTGAGGTGTGGAAAAGGCTCAGTAAAATAGTTCAGAATTCTTTCAAGCCAGCTTTAAGCGTTTCCCATAGGAAGTGGTAACAGGAAGGATTTG
The DNA here is from genome assembly GCA_030625065.1 of Alectoris magna. NCBI lineage: Eukaryota > Metazoa > Chordata > Aves > Galliformes > Phasianidae > Alectoris > Alectoris magna. The sequence continues at coordinate 4,165,114 of CM060569.1, forward strand.
TTATGAAAATGCATTCTATAACACAAAATACATTGCCCAATCTGTATTGCATAGCTCTGGCTCTTCCTCTGGCAGCAAGGTGAGAGTTACAGAAGTCACAGAGATCTTAACATCAAAAGTCTGAGTGAAGACATCTTATAGGTGAAGTTTCCAGCGGCACTCCTGGCAGTAATTTAACTGTAATTAACATGGATATGCAGTAGAGAAACGAGTGTGTTCAGACAAATACCCCTTGAAAGAAGCGGGGTGTCTTTGAATGCCTTTTACTCCGGTAACCCAATGAAAGCTATTTCATCTCTTGGGAAAAGCAGTCGGTCCCACAATGCTGACTTAAACACAGCATCTTCAGTCAGTTCCTTTGACAGGCTGGGTAACGTGTGGCACTTTGGCAGGTTTGCAATTTGATTGTTAAATAGGCATTAAGTTTTAATTACGTTGGCCAGATTCCACCGCGCATGGTTTTATTCTGCCCATGTGGAGCTGTGTTTGAGCTGCGATTAATAGCACTTGTGTAGCATCTTATACGCCCTGCCCTCTGCTCTAGAAATGTTGGTGCGTTTAAATACCGCTTTTATAAATAGGGGAAACGGTGCTTAAGGCCGTGATTTGGCAAATGTCTCAACTGCTAATTGATGTCTGCATTCGTGCTTTGAGATTCTCCTGCTGATGGACAGGTAGAAATCAGGATCAGCAGTCCTACCCTGTTCTGTCGTGTCTTGGTTTGGCTCGGCTGGAAGGAAGATGTGCAACAGCTGCATTGCTGCTTCCTGTGGGTTCGGGTTTTGTGAACGAATGTAAAGGATCTTCTGAGGTGACACTGCAGCAGTTCCAGTAACACAAATTGCATTGCAACTGGCCTGTTTGTTGTTTTTTTTTTAATCATAAATTCTGGTAGAGTCCCAAAAGTCTGATGCAGCTGGCACCTTCTGAGATGCTGATGTCTGAGTCCTCGGCCCAGCAGAACAGGAGGCAGCCACAGCTTGTCCCTGAGCTGTGGGGAAGTGCTGCCATTGCAGCACTGGTTAGAGTGGTCTGCTCAAGGAGATGCCTTAGTTTGATGGCCGTCCCCCAGATCTCTTGCTTACTTGCGGAGGGTGATGCAGGGGGACCTTTTCTCCATGGGGTTGGATTCGTTTTCCTAAGATGGTTAAAATGGTGATAGCTCCTTAGTGGAGTTCACCCAAGCATTCATGCCAGTGGGAATTCATTGCACCTGCTGCAGTGTAAGATAGGTGTTAAGAAAAGTCTGGAAAATGTCTGTGCAGATTTGGATCTCAGCGCTTACTGATGAGTTAAGAGTCAGTGCTTCTTAGTCTGCGTGTATTTCATACGTGGTGCTGGCCATGTACCAAAGGAATGTAGGCTGCAGAAATCTTACATGAAAAACAAGGTTCTGAAAACCAAAGTTCACAGGTTTAGGAGCAAAGGAAAGTAATTAAACATTTGTTTCATTGAAATCAAGGAGTTTTCATGGCCCCTTTAAAACAAAGGAGCATAAATCCTTGTAATTTTTGTCTGCGCATGAAGTAACTTGTCCTGTGAGTGATAATCATCATTTACTCTGTTCTGATTTTCCAGAAACCTTGTTTCTATTGCGGAAAGAAATCCTCTGGTCTTGGGTTGTGCCTGGGATGCAGAGCAGAAAAAGATGAGTGAAATTTCAAACCGCAGTTGTGTCTTTTGGCCTTCACTGAATGGTGCCAGGAGAACCTGAATCAGTCATACTCGGGTAGAGATGAAAGGAAGAAAGAAGCTCTGCCTACAGTGGTTTTCATAGCTCAGTTCAGATGTTCTGATTTTTTAGTGTACACAGGCCTCTTTTGTTTCGGTCCCAATTAGAGGTTTAATTAAGTTGGGAGCTACAGCTGTGTATTGAAGGCCGTTCAGAAGGCACTGTGCTATGCTTTCATTTGGGAGATAATGGAAAAAAGTGAATTTGATTAGTGCTTGCCATTCACTTTGAAAATCTCCGACCTGTTTTATGGATTCCTGTGGGACGCAATTCTGATAGGAATGCTTGAGGGTTACTCTTAAAAATGCCTCGGTATTGCAGTGCATTTAGTAGTAAGTGGGCAGGCTGAGCACTGCTCCTCCCGCCCTCCTGTAGCTGAAATTCTTCTGTCTGGCTAGATAAGAAATTCGGTTTGGTATTATTTTTAATGGCATTCTTCCAGAATGTGTAAATTATTGGGGATCTCAACTTCCTGTGAGTTATCAGAACATAACATTAAACTAGATGCGAGGGTCTAAAGTAAAACCTCCTGCAGAAGTATTTGGAAACATTGCAGTGTCCTATTTTTCACTGACTGGAAAGTTTGATGGTAGAATATTAACTGAGAGGACCTTTCACAGCGTTCTGTAAAGACATTGTGTGAAATGTTTCTTGAACCTGTCCGTCTTTCCAATAAAAGCAAACTTGAAATAGCAGAAAGTTTTCATACGCTTTTTAAGACCGTCTCACCTATTTTAAAACTTGATAATGTATTTCAGACTGCCCCCTAATTAATCTAACCTAATTAATCCGTATAATCCTTTTCTAAGTGTATGGGAAGGTTAAGTAGTCTGGTGGCAGTTGGCTGTTGCCACACTTGAACATGAAGATCAGTTGAACTGCGTTGCTCAAAACCTGTGCTTGGGATACCAACATCTCCAGTGTGGACCAACATGTCCAGCGCAGTGCTAGCAGGAGTTAAGTGGTGTGAATATCTTTAGCTTCTGTGGCTGTTTTACAGACAGTTAGAAAGAATAACGTTTGCCTTGTCAATCATTGCTGTAAGAGTAACGAGCTGGTAGGAACTATTAGAAAAGCATTATTCTGAAAGGCAGTTGCTGCATTTAGTCATTAGTATCCATGGCACCTTGGGGTGCTCTGTGCTCTGAGCATGGCACACGCTCATTCATTTTCTTTAAGTGCCTGGGAATTTATTTTGTTGCTATTAACTCAGATCTGGTGTAGGACTAAAATTGGTAAGGTAATTGGTGAATTACAATTACTGGTACAACTGTACTGTTACAACTGTACTGTACACAGGGACATCAAACCACTGCACATCAATTAACGTACGTATGTGCACTGCCAGTTGGTGAATAGTCATAGAATCATAGAATGGCCTGGGTTGAAAAGGCTCACAATGCTCATCCGGTTCCAACCCCCTGCTATGTGCAGGGTCGCCAACCAGCAGACCAGGCTGCCCAGAGCCACATCCAGCCTGGCCTTGAATGCCTCCAGGGATGGGGCATCCACAGCCTCCTTGGGCAACCTGTTCCAGTGCGTCACCACCCCCTGGGTGGAAAAACTTCCTCTTAACATCCAACCTAAACCTCTAATGTTTCATGCAGACTTGTAAAATCACAGAGAAAGGATGAAGTACATCTGGATGGGGGCTGTTAGGATCACCTGACTGGGTTTTACACCGATTTTTACTGAGCTTGAAATAGTAGTCTCAGGTGTAAGAAACCACAGAGTGCTTTTGGTAATTTGGAGGTCTGTTGAACCAGTGTTATGTTCTTGCAAAAAGATAGGAAAAGCAGGGATCTCTGCTAGGAAGGTCATTAATTAACCAGTTGACTTTGAAAGTTAGCTGTGCGAACTGTTGAAAATTAACAGCTCTCAATGGCTGAAGTTTTTATTTTGGCATAGCAGCATCTGCTTGTCTTGGCATTTCCATTTCACAGAGCTCCTTTTTCCTAAAGTGCACATTTGGAAGTTCTGTGTGCTTCGTGCCATGCTGTGTAGGGCCATTCCTAGCACTGAGATTGACAGAATCTCCTCGGTGCTGCTCTGAAGTTTGTCATTTTGTAGTCATGCAGTGGCACTGAAAACTTCTGCAGAAATGTTTCTACTTCTTTTCAATGTGGTTTTCCCTCCTCCTTCACACGACAGTTCAGCTGCTTTGTGTTCTGTCGAGATGCCTGTGTTGCTGTCATTTCATACGTACTAATTCCTCTCTGTTGGTTTCCTTTGCTCTCAGCTTCACCACTGTTTTCATCCAGCCTCGTAGGCAGCTTCCCATTTGCTAGGTGCCCAGTACGTGCCACTTAGTCCCTCCTTTAATGTGCCCTTTCTACAGCTGCTAAATGAGTTCAGTCATCACCTCTGGATCATTGCCATAAGATAATGAGGATGTTGCCATTTCTGATTTTTGAGCCCAAACGAGTATTTTCTGAGTGTTTAATTTTGCACCTTTGCTGTTGTAGGAGGTGGGTGAGCCATTCAAAGAAGAGAAGGCTGTTGCTAAATACTTACGGTTCAACTGCCCGACAAAATCCACCAACATGATGGGCCACCGAGTGGATTACTTCATTGGTAGGGTTACTTTTAACCAGAGAATGGTACTGCTTCCACCAACGTTGCACTGGGGAGGAGGGATTTTGTTTTCATTATTAGTGCTTTATCTAGTAAGTCTTGGTCTTAAGGTATGGTTCTGAAAGCTTATCTAGGCATTTGATAGCTGTAAAATTAATGATGATGATAAAATAAATGATTAATGTTTGGGCATTTTTTTTCCACTTTTTCCTCTAGCCTCAAAAGCTGTGGATTGTCTCCTGGATTCCAAGTGGGCAAAGGCCAAGAAAGGAGAGGAAGCTTTATTTACAACTCGAGAGTCTGTGGTTGATTACTGCAACAGGTATGATCTAATTCATCAATTTTAATGAGTGTAATTGTCAAGATGTCTGAGTTACTTAGAACCACTTTTGCTTAGGCTGCCATGATGAAAGGAGTCCACACCACTCTAAGACATTTGTCTTACTATGTAAAAATAAAGACTGTTTTTTTACTGCTATGTTTGAGGGTGTAAGATGAGAAATGGACACAACTTAATTTCATCTTTGTTCCCAGAACTCTCTCATGCTTTCATTAAGCTGTTTGGTGCAGCAAGTTTTCCTAAATTCTGAAGTTATTTTAAGTAGGTAGGATCAGAATTCTCACATCTCCTCCCTCTGTCTGCCACGAAGGCAAAAGCAGAGCTTTGAGGTTCTTGTTATGCCTCTCATGTGGTATGTCTCTGTCACTTAGCGTACTCAGAGTGCTTTGTTTAGATGAACAGCATATTCTGACTCTTCTGCCCTTTTTTGGGGCTGCATCTTAGTCTTGACGAGCTTTGCAAAAGCCACTTAGAAATTAAGATTATGGCTAATACTTAGTCTGTTCTTGGGGCCTCTTTTACATAGCCATCCAGCAAGGTTCTGCCCTCAATTCTAGGGCTGAGGCAGAGCTGGTTCAGTGAACTTTAATCCCTGTGCTGACTTTTTCAAGAAAATGTAGAAAAATACAAACATTATTTTAATGCAAGCAGAAAAATAAGTCTTCCTTTCAAGAATCTCTGGACTGAGGTAAGTGCCTGTACATTTGTTCTTTGATTACTAAGGCCTCGGGTGCAACAGCAGTTGGCTAAGTCCTTCAGGCCCAGCAGTGTAATGAATGCCTATGTAGTGTGCAAATGAAATGAATTTGACTGTCTGCTTTTTGCCACCAGTATCACTTGGTGCACTGATGATCTGCTGGGCACCATACCATGGCTGCAACTGATAATGATAAGACCACCTTTGGCCATCGAAACTGCTATCAGGGTTTTGAACGTTACCCTGTAGTCCCCTCAGGATAAGGCTGTTTAGGCATTTATTCATATTAAAAGCAAGTGCTTTAACTCTCTTGGTGTAGCTCTTGCGATTGTTCTGCTTGTCCTATCCAACAGAAAACAAGGATCGGGTTCTGCTCCCTCATCCTGTGTCAACTGCATTGAATAGTTCCATATTTAAAACACTTCGCTATCTGAATTCATTATACTGCTCCAGTGCGTAAGGTCTCACGGTGCACTTAATGTATTGATCTTAGTTCAGGAAGTTTTCCCATGGGGGGATTTGGCACAGATAAACTACAGCAATAATGCTGCATTCAGCAGACCTAAAGAGAGCTGAGAGGTTGGGAAAGAGCTGCCCTGAAGGCCATACCTGTGGGCTGCTCAGTACCTGAGCCAACTTGAGCATACAGCTGTGAAGGAAATAGTTGCTCCCAATAAAGTGATTTTCTGCTGCTAGAAACTACATAAACGGTTGTCTGAAGGAAGGTTTCTTTTTGCTGTTGTTGGGGTTTTTTTCTATTTAAACATACCCATGTCCTGGTTTTGTCAGGGATAGGGATTATAGTAGCTGGTACGGTGCTGTGTTTTGGATTGAAGATGAGAATTATGCTGATAACACCCTGATGTTTTAGTTGTTGCAGAGCAGTGCTGCACAGAACCAAGGACATGTCAGATCCTCATGCTGCCCTACCAGCGAGGAGCTAGGGGTGCACAAGGAGCTGGGAGGTGACACAGCCAGCACAGCTGACCCAAACTGGCCAAAGGGATGTTCTATACACACAGCATCATGCTGAATGATAAAGCTGGGGGAGTTGCCACTGCTCAGGGCAGTCAGTTTACCTAATTTAACAAGCAGTCCAGCATAAGGACTTGATCTGCAGCAAGAGACGAAGGAAACCAAGTACAAATCAAATCAATCTGATGTATAGGGCCAGGCTTTTTGAGGTGAATTGGCCCTTGGATTTCGTACGTCACTGCTTGCCCTCAGTCTGAAGAGCAGTATTCTGTTCTTCCTGCGTGGAATTTGGGTATGGTCCTTTTGCGGACGTTACTTGTTGGTGACAACTTCAAGACTGCCAAGTGCCACCTCCTTTGGCCCAGCCAGCTGAGTATGTTCATGCTGTAAGGTATGTTTGTAGCTGACACGACTGGAATGCTTCCACAAGTGCCACAGTTCCAATGGTACTTTTATTCAACGTGCATCTCTTACCAAGACCTTAATGAGATGTGTGTCCACTTCCTTATTTTTGCCATGAAATACACTGACCTGGACTTGCAAATAAATGCTGGATTAATGGGAAAGCTAATTAAATTGGCCTGATGGCTTTCTCCATCCCTACATTTCATATATTCTGTTATATCTGTTCAAAATACAGCCACAGAAGAGTATGGGTTTTATTAAGTTTTGAACAGGTGAAAAAACAGAGCCAAGCAAGAGATGAGACGTGGTAGTTGACGATGGTGATCACTGTCATTCAGTTATGCTTTACATGATTATCTTCGATAGGTAATCTAGACTGGTATCCAATAACGCAATTGCATGTAAGCATGGTTATCATAGCGACACTTAAATATGACATTTAACTTTTTTCATTTTAAGACTCCTGAAAAAACAGTTCTTTCATCGAGCGTTAAAAGTGATGAAAATGAAACCTGACAAGGACACAAAGAAAGAAAAGGAAAAAGGAAAAGCTGAGAGTGGGAAAGAAGAAGAGAAGAAAAGCAAGAAGGAAAACAGCAAAGATGAAAAAACAAAGAAGGAGAAAGACAAGAAAAAAGATGGTGAAAAAGAGGAGTGCAAGAAGGTAAGCGAGGTCTTTGAGAAAAGAGACAAACAGAGAATACAGTGAGTGATGATGTGAAGATTACGTGGGCTTAAAAATTCGGTTGGTGGTTCCGAAGTGTGAGATGATGCTTTTTTTTCTCTTTTTTTTTTTTTGCCAGTCTTAGTCTCTAAAATGCACCTTCTTACAGTTTGGAGTTCCAGTTCTGATTCAGATCAAAGCAGACGCTTCGTTTGTGTCTCTGTGTACCTCATCATCTTGTAACGTGGGCCGAGTTAATAAAAAACTGCTTCTGTTCAGCTTCGGTGGGCACTGATGCTTTGTGCAAGTGTTGTGTGGCACAGATTGGTGTGTGTGTGTGTGTGTGTGTGACCTAACATCGCAAGGCAGTGCAGCTGCACACGTAAAACAAACAAGCATTTTTGCCATGTTTGATGGTAAGAAAGCTTGGGATGTGATACTTGGTGCTTGTGAATAGTTCTGTAGTAACGGGCCATGTTGGTGTAAGGGAGATCTGTCGGTAATCTACACAGTGCTTAGTCTCTATAGACCTCTCATTTACTTTCTTTACAGTTGACACTCGATGAAGAGGGGTGTGTTTTGTTATGTGTTCAGTGGTTGAATCCAGCGAGAGTTGGTAGGATAGCCTCACAAGTTAATCCAGCTCCAACACTCTGAAGTGAGGTAATGGCACACAATTAAAGGCGTAGTCTGCCTATGCAAAGGTCTGGATCTCAGAAGAAAGTTACATGGCCAATAAGGGAATTCTAAACAAAACAAACTTGCTGGCAATCTAAACTAAGAAGCCAGTATAAGGCTACCTAACTCTTGAGATACCTTAAAATGCTGGTACTGAAAGTTAAGAACTCCGACAGTTCCCTGTTATCTGAAGTGTTACATTATTAAATGTTAATTTTTAATCATTAATTATCAATCTGATATTTTAGTAGCTGGTATAAGCCAGTGGATACTAACTTAATAGAGGGCAAAAATTAGGGAGTTAATTTCTAGCAAAGAGAAAGGAGGCAGGGAAGAGGGAGGCACGTGGTCTGAAAGGAACTGAGGAAAGTAGAGGATAAAATGGCAGAAATTGATTCTGAAAGATGCCCGTTTGGTAAATGTGGCACCAAGCTACCAAATAATTGCAAGAGAGTTGGTGCTCTCTACACAGAACGCCGGTGGAGCGTTGATATGCATTTGAACACAGAATGCAATCCTGGGGTTATAGACTTGTCTTTAGACACTATGTGAAATCAAATTTCTCTGTCCTTGCAGTATTCCTTTATCTTTAGCCACCCAGGAGAACAGGAGGAAATAAAACATCTTTAGTTATGATCACATTTGATACTTTTTTTTTTTTTTTAAATTGTGAAAAGTTGTCAGGTTGGATATATTCAAATAGTAGAAATTAAGACCCTGTGTGTGCTTTTTATGTATAGTTTATGTTTGTCCTCAGGATGAGACCCCAGGAACACCAAAAAAAAAGGAAACTAAGAGGAAATTTAAGCTTGAGCCACACGAAGACCAAGTTTTCTTGGATGGAAATGAGGTAAGATTTATGGGTTCTTTGTAAATGTAATGTCAGTGTATTACTGTCAGATAATATACTGGAATTCCACTGACTGTCTGTTGTCCTGTTGGAGGAAGAAATGATGATGTGATGGCTGATCTTACAACATCAAAATTTAGGTATCTTCAAGGAGATTGGAGATTTAGAGATCTGATGTCTAATAGAAAGCATAATTCCCAGTACTTTGTGTTTTTGGCCACGAAGTGAAGCAGAATATTAAATACTTCATGTTGCAGCACCCTGAAAGTCTTCTTGCATGTTCTGAGGTGACCTTCTGGTACTCTGCATCGACTCTTCTGCTGAGGGCTCCTGCTTGGTTGGTAGTCCTTGGCTGCTTCTTTGAATTGTAACTGTGAAAACAGTTTAGTTGGAGAATGAAAATAAAACCAATTGTACTAGTTCAGAAAACCCTGCCAGGAAGCATCTTTCCTAATGCTGAACAACTCTGGTTCAGATGGAGCCAGAATCCTCACACAAATGTTTGGGATTGAGTGTTGCAGCTGTAGACATTTAGATAAGCATGCTGTGGCAGGGGATACAAATGCATGTGGTTGAGGCCATCAGCTGGGACTTGAGCTAAACTGAGCATTTCAGCTTGATGCTTTGGTCCATACATCATCTTGTTTGGTTGTTTTTGTTGTTGGTTTTCTATTTTTTTCTCCTCTTAAAGGAATCTCTTCATTCAAAGTCAGAAGCAATTCACTTTTTTATTTGGCAGACTTGAGAGATATTTTTATTTTTACAAAACTTTTCTGTGCTTCACGCTGAGCAATACTGATGCATAATGGAAAAAAACAAACAAAAATACATGTAAAGTCACCTTGGTTCAGTACTACTCCGAATCTTGCATTTCCCCGTCAGTTGTACTGTTGGAATGTTCACATCAGCTGTAAATTAATCTGGGTAATAACTGATTTCGTGAAGTAATCCTTCAACGGATGCATTTTGAAACTTGCCATGTTTTTCTTAGCCAGCCCAGAAATGCATTCCCTCCCAGCAGGAACCTTTCCACAGCCGCTGCACTGCGCAGTACCTTTGGCTGCCACCCCTAGGCTCAGATTATGATCAGTACATACCGGAGGCAATCAGTATGGGCATGCAGGCATGCAGCCCCATGGCTGTTTGTCTCTTCTGGCAGTTTCTCTGTTTCAAGTGCTATTCAAAGTGCAGTGCTTCCTCTGGTACCCCTTGCCCTCCTTTGGTACTGATTGAAGTGCTGTTTGTTCAGTGCAAAGCAGTGTAGGGGTAGCACTAAGAATGTGAGTGAGGGGGGGAAAAAAAATCCTGTGTCAGTGAGCTTTTTTTTTTCCCCCGTGTTAAACATTATTTCTGTTGTAGGTGTACGTGTGGATCTATGACCCTGTTCACTTCAAAACATTTGCCATGGGACTCGTACTTGGTAAGTAAGAGCAGACGTTAGCAAGCACACCATAAATGCAGGCGTGTTACCAAACGGGAGTATCTCTCCTGGAGAAATTTATCTTCTTCCTAGACAAAACTTCTCGTGTTCCATTTTAGCATGATTTGCCGGCAGTCACACTATGTGAAGTTTGATCTCGGGATGGAGGGGGGACACTTGCAAATAAAATGAAAAATACAGAAGAGGACACAGCTGAAACGTGCTTTAGAAAATGTCTGAGTTTGCACAAGGCTGCAAGCTGTTTATTTCAGTCACTTTAAACTAATGAGTAAGTTGCCCCCATAGGCAACTGTTGCGGATTATATAAAAATGTGAAATCTATTAAAGCCATTATTTTAAACTCTAAATAATACCTTTCTGACCCTAAGCTTTTTGTTTCTGTAGTTTAGGCCAAATCAACTATTTTTTATTTTTTATTTAATTGAATGCAGTCTTCATGTTAACTCACATCACATCAGCTCACAGTGAGCTAACAGTGCTGCTATTCCAGCACCCTGACCTGTACCTTTCAGCTTTTCACAGCAGAGAACCGATTCAAGTGTCATCCCCTGGGGCTGCATTCAGCTCTCTGATCAGTTGGTGGTGCCCAAGGACTGTACCTGGCTCACTGCCTGCTTCCTGCTGGGCAGGTTACAGGCAGCTCCCTGCTCACCTTGTTTTTTGCCTTTTCAGAAGTTCTCTCTGGTGATAAGTATGTGCTCTCTGCTGCATGTGGCACTATCCTAGGTGTTTGTCTACCCATAATGAAAGCAGCAGTGGGACTAGGAAAGGTTTCAGTCAAGGTGTAAAACAGTATTATCTAACTCATGCATTGCTAACCCAGTACCTTGAATAGTGGTAAGCCTAGAACCTTCATATATATGTCAGGAAGAACTAATTTTGTTTCTCATACTTTTCTTCTTATCTTTCTATTTAGTGATCGCTGTTATAGCTGCAACTCTGTTTCCACTTTGGCCAGCAGAAATGCGTGTTGGTGTATATTACCTCAGCGTAGGTGCAGGCTGTTTTGTAGCCAGTATTCTTCTTCTTGCTGTTGGTAAGTGTCAGTATCCTTCATTTCCTCAGTAGGTGAAATCTAGAAGAGCAGAAACGTATCATACGTTTAGGCACTGTCTGAGTCTGAAAGACTGCGAGTCTTTCAGTCCCATCTGATTCATTTGTTCTTAGCAGCAGCCAGACTGATTCTGTGTCTGTATTTCCCTGGTGGCCACTGGGTGTCAGAGTTGTGCCGCAGAAATAAAGAAATCCCCACTTCGTGTTGCCTGTTTGTGTTTCTTGTATAGTGGAGATTTTACTTCCTCAGTTTAAAACCAAACACAAAAAGAAATCAAGAAGCCCATGCAAAAGCAAAACCAAAGCCAGAGCGTAAATACATATTCTGGAGTAAGAATGATATAACCAGGATTTGAAAGCATTAAGAGCTAAATCACAGATGAGATATGATTACTGGGGGCAGGGGAAGGGCTTGGTAACAAAACTGACAGACTTTTCCCAAAGCTTGTTGCTATTGTGGCTTTGTGTGGATGTTAGTATGACTTACACCAGACGTTGTTGTATGTTGTGAATGCTATCATAACAAATCTTCAAATTGTTTTAATACAGCTCGCTGCATCCTTTTCCTGATTATCTGGCTCATCACCGGAGGAAGGCATCACTTCTGGTTCCTGCCAAACCTTACAGCAGATGTGGGATTCATTGACTCCTTCAGGCCCCTGTACACACACGAATACAAAGGACCAAAAGCAGACTTAAAGAAAGAGGAAAAATCAGAATCCAAAAAGCAGCAAAAATATGACAGTGAGGAGAAATCAGATAGTGAGAAGAAGGAAGAAGATGATGGGAAAACAGAAGCAACGAGGAACTCGGGAACGGAAGGCTCAGGAGGAGAGCGGCATTCAGACACAGACAGTGACAGGCGTGAAGATGACAGGTCCCAGCACAGTAGTGGAAATGGAAACGACTTTGAAATGATCACAAAAGAGGAACTTGAACAGCAAACAGACGAAGGGGATTGTGAAGAGGAAGAGGAAGAAGATACCGAAAGTAGGCCTTCACACGAGAAGTCGTAACTCGCTGTGCTTGTGGGACTAAGTATGTGCAAATGGTTGGATTTTCTTTGTTGGCTGATCACCAAAACATAGACCATACAGTAGCATCTTTGTTTGCTGAAATATACACGTTACCAAACAGTTTTATATCTAGTTCCTTCATTTTTTAACCATTAACTTGATTACTTGGTACTATGTTAATCATTAATATACATTTACAGAAGTTTTATCAACCTGACAAGTTTTCTCTTGATTAATAGATTGCCCAGATCGTCCTCAAACATTGAAAACCACAGCTTTCTGGTACTTGCATAACTGGTCAATGAGTTCTGCTTCTCAAACTTCCTTTTGTAAAACAGGTGAAAGTTGAATGACCAAATCTCAGATTATTCCTAGTTGTACTCATTTGGTAGCTAGTTAGATAAAGCCCTTCTTTAGCCCACAGCTTTCTTGATACGTTTCTTAATTTTCTTTTTCAAAAGATCGTGAAACCTTTCCTAAAGAAAAGTAGTTTTAGCAGAAGTTTTTTTTTTGCTGAAGGTGTAAGAGCTGGTAGTGCTGAATTTGGCTGCAGTGTTTTCTGCTTCTCCAGACTATATGCCAGCAACTTAGGAAATCCAAACTGTTTTTGTACATCTGGTTCGGAGAAAGACGTCATCTCCAGCAGGTGAAGGAAGCAGCATGGTTTGGAAGTAGTGGCTGTTTCCTTTCTCCTGCTCCATCGTAATTAAAAAAAGAAAAAATGTATTCTGTACATAATTTACAAATAAAGCAAACCATTTACTTTATCTGCTACTTATTATTTAGAGATTTGATCCAGCATTCAGTTTGTATTAATACAAGCCATTTTGTGGTGTGTCTATCAGAGAAAATGCAAGTCAAGATGACCTCACAGAATATTTGTGTATGATCAGTAGCTGTTCCACAAGAGCTTTAGTTTTGTGCCAACATTCCATGTATTTGAGTATGAGTAAATTGATCCTTATTAAATGAAAGCAAACAACATAGCTGTATGTATGCCTTAATGTTAAAACTTTCTATTTTCTGGAACTGGAATACTTTTTAAACAGAAGAGATGGGAGAGTATTCGCTTGTTCAGAAATATAGATAATCAAAGCTAATACGAAGTGATGATAAATCATTTGTTTATAAATATCTTGAAGTAGTTTGTGCAGTTTCTCTTATGCATCCCTTCTTTATTGGATATTTGGAGGCTATGCTGTATGTTTTGGTTAACTGAACATTTAAGGAGTTAAAACTTGGCACCATTCCTCTAGATCACTTAAGCAGGAGCTGTAGATTTGATTGTTTCCTGAACCAACTCACAGCATATAAGGGTAACCCTACCTTAGTTTTACTTAGCATTTTTTCAGTCCTAAATTGCTTCCCCTTCCATCCACCATTAGCATTTTGGATGAAGATACCTATTTTTGTGCAAATACGTCTTAATGGGTGGACTGAAGCTCATGGATACAGTGTCACTTGTTCCTTAAATCTGGATATTTGCTCTGTAAGGAAACAGATAAATCGGACCACTTTTTAAATGAATATAACATAAAAATTGAAGGGCCCATTATAGAAATAGTTTGACTTCTGGACACTTGTACGTTAGAACTGATTAAAATAACTTACAAAGTCCTGTCACTGCCTTCATTACCTTACAGAGATGAACGTTATATGATGGTAAAGGTGTCAGCTAACAGCCATTTCATTCATTTCAGCAGCCATTTTAGGATGCTCTTTATGCTTTGCTCATACAGGTGCTAGTTTTTTTGTGCTTGCATTTCGCATCCTCACATCCAGTCAACTCACATCCAGAGTTGAGAATAGAACTGCAGCCCTTTCTGTGCAAGAATCTTCAGCTGGCTGCCTCTGATTTACAGTACATCTGACCTTAAGAGCTAGTACTGCAGCCTGCTAATTAACCTACTGTTTACCATGCAAGAGCAGTTATAAAGTCTTTTTTCTACCGAAGACATCCCTGCAGTTCATTTTGTTGGATTCCTGCTGCTGTTAACGGGAGCTGAAATAAGTTTGGCTGATTTTTTGCATGTGTATCTTTCCAGAAGGTGTTTGCACTTACTGCTTCAGAGAGCACCGCTGTGCACCAAACGCTGCAGAACACAGATACGGGCAGCACGTCCAGCAGCAGGCAGCTGATTGGCGCTTCTTGGAGAAACTAACACAGCAGATGTTAGTTGTTCTCTCATAAACGTGAAAATATTCTTGTTTTTACTTGGTGAGAAGAGAAAGTTGAAATGGCAAAATAATTTAGTAATGTTGCCACGTTGCTACCTGTTAGGAGGATGTGTGACGTGGCGGTGATATCCGCCCGTGCTTAGAGACAAGGATCCGGGTTACAAAATGCATGAAAAATGTGTACCCCAAGGGAGCCCTAAGCTCACAGTGTAGAAATTGAGTTAACCTGCAGCTCCTGCACTTGACCTGCTGTGAATAACTTTGAATTGCAAAGAAGTAGTGTGAAGGAAGAGACCTTGATGGAGGTGCTCAGTGGTAAATAAAGGACTTGATGACCCACTACCACAACCAAGCATTTTCCAAAAACATTCCCCGAATACTTCCAAATTACTTTAGAATGAGATAATGATAGAAGATTACAATATGCTCATAACAAAACTGTGAGTGCACTTATAGTATCCCGACAAACATGCCTGAAAATCACAGAGGCGCTTACCCAACATGGCGCTCCCTGCTGGGCCACTTCTTGCATCACTTATTGCAAAGTAACTGTCTTCTACTGGTACTGCCCTAACTGCCAGCACATAGGGTGACCTTAGCATGTTCAAGTGTAAACACACAGATATGCTATTATCTGGCATAACAGAAAATGGTACTCAATGCAGATCAGTGTTCCGTGGACATGTTTCACTCAAATGCCATATAGCTGATTTTTCTGACGTTTTTAAACACGTTTCAGAGCATCTCTGCATATACACGCACTGCTCATTTATGCCCATTTCAGTTTCTGTTTGAAAGCAATGCTGAACTTTCACAGAGCAGCACGCACCATGAGGAAGGCAAGAAAAACGCCTCAGTTCTTCAATTAATTGCTAAACTACATTTTAACCAAAACTTACTTATCTTCCTTTGGTTACATCAGAAGAAAGGCTGACAAGCACCTGCCTTGCTTAAAATTAAGCACAGAATATGCAAACATTTTGTGTAGAAACACTGAAAATATTGCTGCCTGGCTTAGCCCCTTGTTTTCCTTCCTGCAACCACCTGCACATCTCAGCACGTAATACATTGTGGAGCCAAGCTGTCTGAGCTTGATGGGTTGCGTTCCAGCTGCTCTGTGAATATAAGTCTTCTCTAGTAGGGTCACACAGACAGCAAAGTAATATTCAAACCTCTCAGTTGGCATCAGAAGCACCAGGCAATGGAGGAACATCTTCCGAATGCAGCTGTTTTACGGGCAGAAATTGGACATCCCTGTCAGAATCCCTCTCGGATCTGTTGGCAGACTCAACTCAAGTGAGCTCAATTTACACAGTAAATCCTTTCCATCTTCCATGCGGCCCTTCTCTGCCCTTTATGTCCCTCGTGCAGTTGCTGAGCTGCTTCCCCCTCACTATCCCTGCGTCACTATCTGTGCTGCAGCCACCAACCAAAGCAATTTACAAACTAAAACAGAAGTACCACCTGGAAAAATGACCCTTGTGGAAAAGAGAAGCATCAGTACCTACTGCTCTCTTCCATGGAGCTGTCACAACGAGGACAGACCAGCTCTTCCATCACTGGGCAGGCCTGGCTGCATGCTGCACAGCCCGGCTTGTCATAACAGGGCTATGTTCTCCCCCCAAATTTCCCTTGTTCTGATCTATGCCCCCCTATGCTGCTATGCACCGCCTTTAGATGGGGTTAAATACAGGTGCTCAGTCCACCCTAATCTGCACCACATCCTCCCTTTCATGGAACAGACACCTCTGCAAGTGGCCTTTCGGGCCAGCCCTGCTGAAAGAGCTCATGGCTTTGGCTCAAATCCTAGAAGGCCCACATTCCTTTGCTTTCGTGTACTTGAGTTTAAATTCTTCATGGAGTAACCTCACAATAGATCCACAAATATGTAACATCACAAATTATCATCAAATACTTTGAGAGGAATTCGAGGAGAGTGGTATGAAACGCACCAAGGCTCTGCTGCACACTAGGACTGCACTGCAGCTTCTTCACTTCACACATAAGGAGTGGGACAAAACAGCCTTATCAGTGTAAACAAACTCAGGCTGAGCAGCTGCTGAATGTTTTCAATAGACTTCCTGGCAATGGCTGGTACAATTTCATTAGGGCTTCTCGTTTTATTTAATAAAACATTGGATGATTTTCTTTGTAGTACAGCAACAGGTGCAGGAAAACAAAAGGCACATTTCCTGATCCGATTGTGTCCACAAAGAGTCCATTACTCATGGGCTGACACAGTGGGCATTCATTTTGCCATGTGTATTTCTTACATGAAAATAATGATCAGGCAGAAAAATAACTGTTCTATGATAAAGGACTTTGGAGATGAGTTAGAGTTAGCAATAGCACAACGCAAATAGTTTCAGTGTAAATTCAAGTGAAGAGCGAGATAACAATATTCAGTTGATACTGATCATGCTTTAGATACAGATCGAAATACATGGTACAGGTGGCATCCATCATTAATCCTCACCACGTAAAACAGAAATCAAACACAAAAAAGCCTGAGCTTATGATCCTAGGGAGTATCTGTAGCCAGGACCCCATGAAGGCTGCAGATGCACTCCATTTCGGCTCCCCTTTTCAGCTTCTTGTCCCAGTGACCAACCAGACAAGAACTGGGTTTTATGAAGTAATGCTGCCACGTAATGTAATTTTCAGAGCCTTATACTTCCTGCTTTTCTTCCAGTTCTCTGAGATGTTCTTTGTGACAAAGAAAGGTGCAGAAAAGACTGCAGTGCCATGAAGAGCACTGGGAAAATCACGCCTTTTGCAGGGAGAACCTGCTGCGATCACACAAATGGAGGAAATACTACTTCCAAAAAACACATCAAGGCTGACATCAGCCGGCCAGCCACAGCCACTTACTCTGACATGCTCGTGTCTTCTGAATGAGGACAACACGCGCATAACAGCAACAACAAAAAGAACCTTCTGTGCTGGCAAAAATCAAGCAACAATATTTCTTCTCATTTCTACACCTTCGGTAACAAAGCAGTTTGTTACCTTTACCTGTCTCCTTGCTTCTTCAGAGACGTAAAACTCAAGACGAGAAAGAAGGAATGCACATTGTCTGTGCTTTTAAAAGGTTCTTCAATACATGGAAACACCTTGTAAATGGGACACTGGTCAAGTATTTTCTTCATTAAAAAAGCAGCTGTCCTTTAGCACACGTTTCTTAGTTCATTCCTTTATTAAAATCTTCATAAACACCCTCCTGTCCTTCTGAGAGGGGGCATTTCAGGAACAGCAAGTGCACAACTGCATGCTCATTGCAAAACTCAAATTGCTAACCCTGTGCTGACAAATCATGTGATGATTAAGGCATTAAACCTGTTCTGCTAGGTAACACCCAGCTAAAGGCATATCCAGGAAAAAGAGAAGCATACAGGAAAGGCTCTATCAGATGGGCACCCATCTCCACATCTCCTGCAGCTGGTCTTCTGCCAGCTCTGCTCACAGCTCTTATGGCCATTCAGCACCAAATGAAGTCAGAGCCCAGATCTTTGGAGTTTCTTTTAAGAACTTTTCCAGCAGTTCACAACCTACATCTTTGCCCTCACGTGAAAGCAAAATGCATAAATATACATTTGAACTCCCAGTTCCCACATGGCTTGAGGCATCCCAGAGGTCAAGGTAAGATTTCTTGAAATACACAAGGGTGAGACTGTACATTTCTGCCTTCCTGAATAAAGGGTAGGAAGGCAACTAGGTTTTGAAGTGCAACAAAGTCCAGATAGGAAGAACTGGGGAAAAGCAAAGATTCAGGGCTGACTACCTAGGAATCATTACCACGATGTGATGAACACAGGTTAAGAACTTGTGCTCATTATCTGCATCTGCCCTTGTCTCAAGGGAACCTCCTGGCCCTCAGTCAGGCAGTGTTGAAAATGAAACAGAAGCAGCAGAAACTCCACTGCAAGGAGAAACTTAAGTGAGCCACAGAGCTGAAGTGCTGAGCTCCATTACAGGTGGAGGTAGAGAGCAGAGCACAGCACTGATCCTTGAGAAGGGTGCTGGCTGCATTCAGTCTCTCTCCTTTCTGTTTCTTTCAGAAGCGGATCAAGTTAGAATTTAAATTTATCTTGTTTCCTTTCCCATTCTCCTAAAATCCTACACTCACAGTTAACAACAGAAACCAAAACCTGAAGAAACATCTATGAAAAATTTCTTGCAAGTACAGGGGACACAGAATCCCAGCATGACCCAAAAATGCACAAAGCAACCTTTGCAAGAGGTCAGCCGTATCATTTCAAGCACCTACCTCCCAAAAGAGGCAGTTTTCCATGTTTTCACACACAGCTGTAAACGCACATTCATTTCTCAGCCTTTCTGTAGTTGTGCACACGTGAATGCAGCTGCCTTCATCAAGCAGGATGGGCTCAAGTTGTTATTTAGGAGGACAGTGTTTGTCAAGTGCCTGCAAGTTTTCCTGCAGAGTTGTAAACTGAGCAGACACTGAAGAACCTGACCTAATTCAATAAAGAGTGCAAAATAAGAAGGAACTGCCAATGCAAAAGCAATGCGTTTGGTCTTGATGGCATGCATCTTGCACTATTGCCTGCTTGAAAAGTTCTAACATTAACTTGGGGCTGCTGGGTGCATTAAGGTTACCCCAAAGCACAGAGCATGCAAAAGCAGCTGCCAGTGCCTCCTTCCAACAAAAGAGAGCTGCACTGCAAGGGTCTCTGTGAGCCTGTGGGACACACGGAGCCTGCACAGAAAGCTTGCAGGGCACTGAGTTGACACACGGGGCTGTGCTAATATCTTTATCAGCAGAAAGAATTCCAGAGCACCTAAGAGGAAACTGCTCTCAGAAGAGGTCTCACCAGCCACATGGTACTTTGTACACACAGGCCAAACATGGATGGATCCAGCACTGATTTAGCCTGCAAGAAAGGCAATTAAAAATGCTTCCCCCTCAATAGACACCGAATACACTAAGAATACAGCTGTCCTGATGTTCAGACCCTGTAAAAGACATAAACTGGGTACCGCATCACATCCAGAACTCTCTCAAAGATTTAGCTCTCCTATGCCTGACTATGTCCCAGAAACCATGCATTCTGCCTACATTTCTGCAGGAATCATCTCTCAGATGCCACTGAGTCTTGCCAGCACCTCACTGAGGCCGGCCAGGCAGCAGCACTGCTGCCTGATCACTCCAAGACTCACCTCACCACCTGCTCACACGGTGCCCGGACCAGGCAGGCACTGCAGCTCTGGATGCCATCCTGCACATGGGGCAGGAGCTGCAGCAATGAACTTGCAGGCCTCCACGTCGTGTCACTCATCACATTTGTCTCCGAGTTACCAAACACACCTTAGGGAAGAAAAAAAAAAACAACAACTGAAAGCCAGCAGCGGGCAGCCAAGGGAACAGCACAGCCACAGCAGGACATGCTCTGCTCCTAATGTTTGCTGCTGGCTGGATGATGGGAGTGAAAGCAACAAATGGAAAACCAAATTAGTAGGCTGATCTGGAAGAGGACAAAAGCTGTTATTGCGCTTCTTCTTTTTTTTTTTTTTAATTCTATTAAGTAGATTGCTACAGGATGTCCAGGCTAAAAAGCCAACCCCATTGAGAAGGCTTCACCTTCTACCTTCAGGATTATCTACATCGTTATCTTTAGACAAACAATAAGCCCTCTCCTAATCTGCTTCCAAACTTTTCTTAATTGCTGAAAGCCTCAGGGGAGGACAGAGCGGAGAGAACCATTTGCAAAGAATCTTCACGCTAAAGGCAACGCTTGCAGGGAAACATCCCTTCCCGTGCACCGCGTGCCCGCGTCGTTACGGGGAGGGAATCCCCGGCGAGGAGACGGGGTCGGGCGGGGATTCCTCCGTCGGGCGGCGGGGCCGCACCCCGACACGCCTCAGCGAAGGGGCGGGCATGGCCGCCGGCTGAGGAGGCAGGGGAAAGTCCCCGCCGAGCAGCAGCGCGGAGGGCCGGCCGCAGCAGGTGGGTTCTCGGGCGGGCAGGGAGCGGGCCGGCCCCTCGCAGCCGCCGCCTCGGCCCGGGGAGCGCGGAACCCGGTGGGTGGGAGCGCGGGTGGGGAGCGCTAAGGACGGAGGAGCGTTACCGACACGTGCGTTCCCGGAGCGCAGGGCGCGGGACGGCGGCCGTAAGCAGCTGAGCGCTGGGCCCGCTGCTCTGCCGGCAGGAAGAGGACAGCCGGCGGCTCCCGGGGCCGCTCCGCGCCGTGCGCTCGCTCCGCCAGCAGCGGGTGGCCGCGGGGACGCCTCGGAGCGCTGAGCCGCAGTACTCGCTGTTTCAGACAGACCCTCAGACTTTCCTCACATCCACTTTTAACCCGAACGAAAAGGCAGAAGTGTTGGGCGCCTTCTTGCCGAAAATTGGGAAGGGAGAAAACAAGCAAAGCCGCAGTCAGCAGCCCCACAGAACAGCAGAATGAAAAGGGAAAAGATTTAGCGCTTTGCTTTTGTCTGCGGTCCTAAGAGCTGTGGGAACAGCAGCCTCACCATCCTGTTTCTTCAGCAAAGAGAAAAGAAAACATGCCTAGTTTTTGCTAATATCCTGCCATCCCTGCCCTCTTGTATTCATTTAGAGAATTAACAAATGGAAAGAGTTGTTATAAGAAAATTTATACCAACTTGAAGGGGAAAAGCAGCAACTGGGAGGCGCGTAGTGCTGTAGCACCACATTGCTGCAGGAGTGCACAAAAAGCCCCACAGGACACAGCTCGTTTACACTGGATCGGCACAGTCGCTAGATTTTAGTGACCAAAAAAAGGATGCGTTGGTTTGCTGCCGTTCTGCTGTTGGGATATTCCCACAGGCTCAGTTCCATATGGATTCTATGAGCGTAACAAACTGGGGGACCATAATGTAACACATCCCACGTGTTGTACAACTTCTGCCCTGTGTGATTATGTACTTTCTCCAAAATACGAAGGAAGAAACACCATCAACCTTATTGCAAAACCTTTCATTAGGAAAGCAGCTAGAAAAGTAACTTACTTAAGCTCACGCTGATCTTTTAACTCCCAAGAGAACATAATTTGAGGAATATTAGGCATTTCTTGACAACTTAATCATTTGAAGCTTTTTACCCTTACTTAAGGAACCTGGAGAATTCAGGTGTGGCTGTGATATTTGATACGATACAGGACAACTCATTGGACGAGGTGCCCCAGAAACGAATGTCTACAAACGTTTCTTTTCTTTCCAGATATGAAGCGCTGTGCCCCGTGATACTTACTGTGCTGCTCCTTACCGTTGGAGGATGGCTGCTCTACTCTGTGAGAATTGCTCTAGTCGGTACCACCAGCCCCAGCTCAGCCGGCCCCTGGAGATGAGCTGCATGCTGCTTCTGATCATGCTCGGAAAAGTGTGCCTGGATCTCTTCATGCTGCAAGTTAAGCACAAGAAAGTGAAAGTTAGTTTTATGGGATATTTTTGTGTCTCCCTGGCACTTCTTGATTTCATACTGCTGCTGAACATAGCCGTCATCCTCTATCTGGAGGACTTTGCACTCTGGGGTGTCAGATTCACTAAGTACCACATCTGCCTGTTTACTCAGATCATTTCTCTTACTTATGGCACTTTGCATTACCCGGTGTATCTCGTGGCAGGTCTGGATTATTACGTGACCATAGCCCAAACCTCTCAATTCCCCCGAAGAGCTCGAAGATTATTTTACATTTTTGTTGTGGTTTTTATATGGATCTCAGGTTTTTTTTGTATTCTGAAAGTTCCTGCTATCTATGAAGAACTAGAAATTCGGAACCATTTCTCTCCTTATCAGTGTCCTCTCTTTGTCAGCGTGCAGAGCTACTCGGTCTCAGTTGCCATGCTGGTTCTCATAGGCATGGCTCTCGTGGTTTGCTGGAAGGAAATGATCACCATGCTGCTGTCCATGAGGGTAGCCTCCTTTGCCAGCCAGCCCGTTCTCATGTTCTCCTATGTGCCCAACAACAACAGCGCTTGTTTCAGGCGGCAGCTTCTGACCAGACTCCTCATCTGTTTTCTTGGTACTTGGGCACCTTTTGTTCTTCTCCAGTTTATCATCTTGTTTCTTGGTGCTTGGATCCCAGCCTACATGGAGATGAACGTCCCTTGGCTGTACTTCATCAACAGTTTCCTTATCGCAGTAGCATACTGGTTTCGATGTCACGATGTTGAATTGACAGAGGAGATGTGGTCTACAGATCCATTCGTCAGCTGGAAATTCTGCTTTATGCCGTTTAACAATGAAAACACAGAGCCAGCTGAAAAGCCAGGCACAGTAATTGTCATCTGTTAATGAGCTGCTGACTGAAAAGACTGCTAGGGCTGTGCATACTTTGATGTTCTATGACCATGTCCTTACAGATAATACAAGGAAACATCTCCAGATCTAAAATCCACAGGAAGAACATCTAACATTCGTGAGTACAGAAAGGAACAGTGCACCAGAACGTGGGACGCTTCTACACTGGGCTTTATTTCCATTTCAGAGTATTTAAGAGAAGACCCCTATTTACATAAAATAAGTTCTTGGTTAAAGCTGGTGTTTGTTACTACCAGTTCACGATTGTTTTAAATTGAATGATCTCAGGTTTTACAGTATAAAATACATCAGCCTTTAATAGGCTGAAGCCCTCTTTTACCAGTTACATCGAGGTGACCGACTGACAAGTTCAAACTGCTGTGCTTATTGGTTTTTTGAAGTGTATTTTCTTGTTAAACTTTTTGTTCAAGGTTTTTTGGCTCATGGTTCATGAGGAATACACTGTTTTAGTTAAGGCCATACCTCCATCAGAAATATACACTTTGTTTACAGGAACTAGTGCAAGATGTATACTGTCACAGATAGGAGAAAGGCAGTGTTTCATTATTTCCTTGTTACTGTTCTTCTAAGGTATGCATGTGCACATTAAAAATTATTTAATTGCAATCACAGCAATAAGAGCTTTAATGCAAAAGAAATACAAGCACGCTTAATACGAACAGTTGGACAAGATCCCCCATGCTAAGCAGAAGTAAAGAATCATAGAATCACAAGGTTGGAAGGGACCTACAAGATCATCTAGTCCAACCATCTTCCCATTACTGTTGCTACCACAAGCCACTAAACCGTATCTCGTAGCTCGTACACTCCCGTAAGCGTATACTCTTACAAGGTTACGTGAGTACATGCCAAAGGTTAAAGGATGGGTTGGACTAGAGTAGAACATATGTTGGAGCCAAAATCGCTCTGACATTAAAGTAGTTAAATTTGCTAAAGCATGCCTAGTGCAGTAAGGGAAAACCTGTTCAGGCTTCCAAACTTTTTCATTAGTTTTCAAGTTCTTACAGCTTGAGGAAGCTCTTAACTTTACAGGGGATGGATAAATAAGTCATACACAACCCAAGCAGACAAACGGAAGTAGTATTTATTTTTGAAGCACTGAACTCACAGTACAATATTGTATTGAAGTAAAAACTATGTAAGTAAATTATATTGCAGGTTGATTAATCATTCACTCGGACCCACAGGGAACAATGGTATCACATAAGAATACTAAAGAAAAAATCTGCAGATAACCAAAGGTGCAATTACAAGCAAATTTAAGCAGCATAATATAAGGTGCTTTGTTTCAGCATTTGTATAATCAATTTAAACATTAGCAGACAGATTAAAGAAATCTCATTTCTACCAATGATAACAAATGGGAGAATCTAAAACTCATTCACGTGCTAGTTGGCAGCAGGAAAGTGCTTTAAGAGAAATGATTCACAAGGTGAAGATCATCTGTTTTACATAGTTCACTGTGCTCCTCAAGTGTAGAATTTAATTTTGGGGCTACCATTTACATTATTATGTATCAATTATAGACAAGATTTAATTGCAGGATTTAGTGATACATCAGCGATACATGTGCTAGAATTTATTATAAAACAATTTTCTAGTATATCACTCCATGATAAGAATTCACAATCAAATATCATCTATTAAGCTTACATTTCTGCAATGTATCAAAGTCCAATTATCGTTTTACTGCTTTACCCCACACAGTGTTTACTGCACCATGCGCTACGGGTCAGTTTCGTTGAGGTTTCAGTGATGTAACCAGAAGGACAGCATTTTTAAAACAGCAGAAAATGGTTTCTGGACAATCCATTAAAAAGGCCATAAAAAAAAACAAACAAACACTAGTAAAGGATAAAAACCTAAGTTTTAAAACTAGTGTAATAAGAGGCAGCAGTGTTTGCAGCAAACATAGTTTGAGGTGCTTGGCATCACAAAGTGTTTCATCGTTTATGCAGGATGATATATTTGGAGGAAATCCTATTAGAAGTAGGGAAGCATATACCATAAAACAGCCTTAAGGAATCACTCCCTGCCCCCAGTTTCCAGTGGCTACTTTCAGGTTTCACATAAACTGGACACCCACTGAAAGGGACTTGACAAAATACTAACAAAACCTAGTTCGAAATGTAGTAATGCGCCAGGCATTTCAGAAGGTCACAAAATAGCTTATTTGTACCAACTCAGCCAGCAAGGGAAAATATCTCATTTTAAAATCAGATGAAGGCAAGATTATTTCAATAACATACATTTCAGATCCCTTTTGTGTGGTTAGCCTCACCCTTCTGATTCACTAAAGCAGACAGAACTGGAATTGCAAGAAGCTGGGTAAGGTACAGACGCATTTATCAGATTCTCAACTTGTAATTAAAGTTTACACATCCTCATCTATTCTGATACTGCAGAATTCCCTCAGTTGCTGCACTGCTTCTAAAGCCATTTGTAAGACTGTATTTTTACAGGGAAACCACAACACGCGGGCAAATCTAATATTAACGTACTGATGTTACATAAATGAGTTACCAAAGAACTCTCGTACTCTTTGAGAGAAAGTGTCAAAGAGGATCAACCTGCAGGCTGTCATTTATAGCCACCGTGTAGGTAACAGCAGCACTACAGGTCTATGCAGAGCACCCAACTGTGGTGTCTAAGCCTACTGACAAATAACTAACTTAAAATAGATGAACAGTATCTCATTTTAAGCCCATCTTTATCTTTGACATTTTATACAGGGAAATACCTGATCCAGTTGTGATCTCATCCTATTCTCCTCCTAACAGCCTCTTTTCCACTCTTGGTGCACTTCCTTTTATCTGGAGCTTCTGGGAAGTCTGAACACTGGGCCTTGAGTCAAGCAATATAACCAAACACCATTACTCTGCAGAACAGGATTACAGTTTCACTGCAAGCCTGAAAGAGGAGAAGCTATGTTAGGAAGGTGGTAAGACCTGAAAATAATATGAATGATGGACAACTGCTAACCTCTATAAGTTGCTACTTGTGCTGTGACAGCAACTAATGACCTTATACCACGCAAACATTTTACAGTCCTTCAGTTCTTACAGGATTATATAATATCAGTGGTAACAGCTAAAGTATTAACACTCTGAGAAACTTCTGTACTTTCCCTCATATCAGAGTCCCTTAAAAATCAACGTTGATTTTAGTGAGCTATTCTACCTCTTTAACCGAAATTATTTGGCACTCATCAATGAAACCATCTTTACACATCTTTCCTGATCAGCACTGGCTTGCTAAGGCTACAAAACACAGAGAATACCTTGGATGGAAGCTGGCTTTGCAGAATGTTTCACTGTTTTTTCAACCACACGCTTTGCAAAAAGACTACCAGAGAACATCAATGTTCCAGCTGCTCAAATACTGACCAGATAATGGAGGACAGCACAAGTGCTCCCATACATGGACAGGACTTCACCTACAGAACAGCTGTGTCATAAATTAGTTATATTTGTGCTTCTAATGCAGTCCCATTACCAGCAAGGATACCCTCCTTCAGAATCCACGATCAACAACTTCAAGCCTCTCAACAATCCTATGTAAAAAGTGCTTTTTAGGCAAAACTAAAGTACTCCTTAATTATTACGTATTGCATTCAAAGCAGTATTTGTGATCATCATTATACAAATGTACATTTGTGCTCCAATTATAGTAAGATGGTAAAAGCTCATCAGAGAGCATCTTTCTAGACCCTCACCTTAGATCAACAGCTGCAAAAGCCACACTGTACGCCTAATACATATCTTCTACCACAAGAATATTCACACCTTTGATTTTTTTTTCCCCTTCCACTTAGCTCTAAGAGACCAGTTAGCAATATGCATAACCTCCAAATGGACAAGCATCTTTGCAGAAGGTATAACACACAGCAGCTTAGGGTGGGGCCTTCAGTATATGTGAAAGTGCTGACCATGAGACCCAGGAGACAAACATGACACAAAATCCTCCAGCCAACACAGCTGAGACCCAAAAGTGCAAAAAGCACATTCATAAATCTATATGGAGAATAAATGGCACGTGACAGAGCTCCTCCATGTTTAGCTCTGTCCATCCCTGTTCCACACAGCATTCAACAGAATCAGTGTATTTAAACCAAAACACATTAACATGATCGCTTCTCTCCATCTCTAATAAACTGTTTGGGGAAAGCTGGGAAAAAAATAAAAGCATCCTAAAAGGATTCTTTTGCAGAGCCATTATCTGCATCCTAGATCAAGTGATGAGTAGAAATCTGGTTAGATGACTCTGTATCTAAACATAAGCTAACTTTCTATGCCATACTGTTAAGAGAAAATAACCCTGCAAGTTCTTGTGTACATGATTTTAACATGAATAGCCTTGATCCAATCAGCAGAACTACTTGTGTTATAAATTATGTGGGTGCCTGTTTATCTGTAAAACTCAGACACAGCTCAGCTGTCACTGCATCCTTTGATGGCCTAGAGCTATACAGTTGTTAACGTGTAAGAAATCTCTTAAGCTTTCATTGAGCTGTAAGTTTCTGCACTGATCTTGTGATGAGAGCAGTCATCTGTAACAGGCAGCAAGTGGAACAGTATGTCATGCAGCAGCTCGCTACCGCTACCAAAGTCTCCATACTATGTAAACTTCTGCTCAAACTGCAGTTAAGCAACACCTGAACATTTCCTTACAGCTAAGATCAAGATGAAGTAATCCAAGGCCACTGTAAATCTGCTCAAATACTTATTTGTTCACGTTTCTTTTCTCTTGTTGACACATCTGCAGTTATGAAGGACTCCTGTGCTACCCAAAAGGCTGGATTCTGACTTGTGGCTTATCCAAGAAGTTATTAGAGGAAAAAAACTACGATTGCAGGGAAGAAATGAGGAAATGGACGCCTGCAGGACATTAGCTTATTTGAGTAACCATACTGACTGAAGTGTAACAAAGGTTTTACCCTCCATCTTTTATGGAAAAAAATGACAAGGATTAATGAATGTCATGGATTTACAATGTAGTCTGTTTAAAAACTCTCATTCCTGTGATCCAATCCAACTGAGTTTATATTGACAAGATGTTTTTTTTTGTTGTTCTCTATTTAAGCAAGGTGATAAAATCTTACAAATAGGCCAAATGTGAGGCATGGGCCAGGTTTGCTGGGAGAAATTGGCAGTTCATTGGCAAGCCCCAATGGGAACAAGCAGCAGCCTTAAGCTCCCAGAGCACTCAGTCACTGGAGGTGGCTGAGCTTCCTCACTGAAGCACTCTGTTCCTATCGCAGAGCAGGGCTACTGAGTGATAGGAGCCAGATGACGTGCAGGAATCCGCATACCCATTTCAACCATCCAGGTGCATTTCTTTAAAACACAGAATGCACTTTGAATCTGAGACAAGCGTAATTGTTATAATTCTACTGGAAGAAATCTTGATAGTCAGGTTCAGTTCAGTTCAGAAGGCTGCCCTGAGCTAATGCTGTGCTTTCACAATTAGCAAGGAAAGTAAGATGGAAGCTGATGGAGAAAAAAGAGAAAAAGCCATCAAACATATCTCAAAGCTAAGAACCTACAGCAACCTGCATTCTTTTCTACAGGAACTGAAATGCTGCAGGGATTACCGTGAAATACAGCCCACAACAGCAATCTGAACACAGAATACAAAATGCCATGAAATAAAACAAACGAAAAGGATTTGTCGTATACGCATCCAGTGTGATGAGAGCGCCTTAATAAATCAATTAAAATCAGCAAGGCTCTCTCTTCTGAAAGACAGAAATTTAATTTGTGGGGAAAGCTATGAGAAATGGTATCATAAGCCTGGGAAAATCTCTCTGACCTGAACAATTGGTATGCAAAGCTGTTCTCGAGGAATACTGTTCCAAGTATTTTATTGTTCTTTTGAGTAAATTCCCAAGTTTCTGAAATAGACTTCAGTTGCACTTGGAAGTTTTTGTGTACAGGCATGATTTTTTAAAAACAGATTTTAATGGCACAGCAATACTGGCAAACTCTAGTATGTGTGCTGCTCTATCGGGGTAGGTTATTATAGCTGTATCTGATTTAAAGTCCTACATTGTGCCAAAATAGTCGAAGGAAAAACCTTCCAGTATGCATAAGGCCCACATTCTTAGTTGCATTCATGAATACTTAAAGCATAACTCATTATCTGTGGCTCTCCCAAAACCACAGAAAGCATGGTGCGCCAGAAGAACCAGAGCAGATGTGCGTTCATCATGTCTGCAATGGGCTCCTGGCATCTGTCAGTGATTAGCAAGAGTTGTGCACAAACACTAGCTGTGGTTCTCCTGGAAGCTGTCTCATAAAACAAAAATTAAAACAATTGTGGAATTCTCATGCACATAACACTGATTAACTGCAGGTCTAATGAAGACTCACAACATAAGTCCACATTTTTAAATATGCCTTAAGCTATTGTCAGTTCACGCTGAAGTACGCCTACTTCTTACATCAAAGAACAGTACAATCAGAAGACAGGTTAAAAGTTAGCCAGTGACATTTTTGTATAAAAATAATAAAACTTTTAGACAGAAGCCAAAAGATAAATATCTAAGATATCTTCAGTCTTCAATTAGCTCATTAAAACAGAACCTATTCTTTAAAACTTATGTTACAAATATGCTACAAGGCGTATCTTACAGAAATGCTACAAATGGGAACCTACTGTCTCTGTCATTTGAGAATCTTTCAAATGAACATCGCCAAACACTGAACCTTCACAATTAAGTTTATTTGACAACAGTAACTGAAGACAGAATAAAAAAGCCCTAAACAAATTAGAAAGTGCTTAGCAACTTCCCTCCAAATCAAACCCAGACATCAATTCATTCTCCTAAGCCTTTAGTGCCATTTGGATTAGGGCTCTCACCATAAATTAGCACGTAACAGCAATGGGTTGTCCTAACTTGGAGATTCAGTGGTTGGTAAAAATTAATAACATCCGCTATGAGAATGCTCAAGTGGTTGTAACTAAAAGAATCGATTCTAATGTTGACCTCTGGAATATAATGGTAGGAGGTCTCTTAAAAGAAAGAAAAAATATCTAATTAAAAGAAAACAAAGTGCAACTTCTTCTGCAATCCTAATGGACTCTTTAAGGTCATCAGTTCAATACTACACATATTAGTCTGTCACAAACCTTCCTTTCAGCCAGTGTAGGTGCATTGACCCCTTTTGATCTAGGTCAGCAGTTCTCAAATTTTAGATCAATTTTTCTTCTCAGGAATACTTAGGGAAATATTTAGGCAGGCCCTACACATTCATGTATTATGCATCAATTTGCATAAAATACAAAATACACTGTTTGCAGACACATACACATATTCCAATATATACACAGTAACTCTATCAGCACACACACCCTTCCTTCCCTCTAGGAGGGCTTAGGGAGCTAGGCCTGTGGATAAGGGAAGTGGAGCTGCAAGAGGGAAAGGAACAGAAGGTGCAAAATTTCTCTAAGAGCATCTTTACACAGGTAATGGGGAAGTAAAGATCGAGAAGGTGCTGCTGCCTCAGAGCCCATCTCTGAGGGTGTCAGCAAGTGGGGAAACATTTGTTCCATATGAAACACGAGAGATTGAAGAGAGACACTGATCCCACCGCCTGGGTCTGCAGCATCCAAGCCAAAATCTCCTGCCAGAAGCACAAACAGGGCCCTAGAGATTTCTCCCAGTGCTATCTAGAAGGGGCACATTCCTCCTGCTCACCTACAGCTCCAGACTCCTTCCACTAGCATGGCAGCTGCTCCTACACCAAGTTCCTCATCATGTTCCTTCCTCAGGCTACAGCAAGCCCAGTTCACACTAGTCAGTGGATAGAGAGGTGCCTGGAAGCTTCCAGTGAGGCAATGGGAATGCACTACAAGGAAAGACAAGTTAGAAGACAAAACGGTAACAGGAAAAAGAGGCTGTGAGCTATGCCATCCCTTCTCTCTACCTCCAGTCTTTAGGGTAGACTTCTCTCAACATAAGTTGCAGCCAGAACTAACTAAACCACTCATGCCTAGGCACCAGGAACCTGACTGTTCTCACACCAAGATCTGCATTTGAGAACTGCTGGTCTAGTTTAACTAGCAGCGTGCAGAACTAGAAACCTAACATCTTAATGCCCTCTTAGCACACAGCAGCATATAAAGAGTAAAGTAAAATATGTGCTTCAGTTAGCTCTGGCAAGAGTGTAATGCCATTGCATTTCAGTAGCCTGATAATTAGGACTTTAATGAGATGCCTACATGGCTTATAGTATTTCCAAACAAAGAAAATACTACAGTGGCAGAGATGAGGGTAAACCTATACAAGGAAAACAGGCTGCCAACCTACTCCATACAAACAATTTGCCCAAGACTAGAAGAAATTCGGAGAGCACAACTAAATGCATAGCATTTTACCATTATTAGTGCTTCCACAGGGTCTGTGGACACTTCAGTTATTTCAGTCCAAAAACTGCTGTATGTGGGAAAAGTCATAATTGACAATACAGCAAGAAAACTTAAATGGTGTTTAGGTTATGAGGGTGCTGGGGTGTTGATCTTAAACTTACAAGCACATACTGGGGAAGATTTAACAGAATATTAACAGAATATTTCACTTCATGTTTTCCCATGAACTCCCACTTTAACTCAATGCATTATTTGGGCTTTATCACGAACTTATTAATTGCCGGGAACTGCAAAGGACTACGTGATATAATCAGCAGAATATTTTCTTTCTTTCAAGTCTGTGTGGGGAAAACCCCAGATGTTCAACAAAACATCACAGTAACACTCATGCCACGCTGAAGTTGTTGGCATATTACTGCTGGTTTAGTCACAGAGTAACTTGCTTAAACCTTCACGTTCACCCCCTACGATTCTTTCAATGAATTGATACGTGCACAGATTTTTAATGCAGGTCCAAGCTTAATATTCATCGCACTCATAAGGTGATCCTCCTTCAACAAGAGGAGAGCTTGTCCATCAATTTCTTGTGCTCTAAATTCGTCTGCAATATCCTGACAACCTAGAGGCAACAGAAAAAGAATTACTGGGTTAGGAATGTGCATCCCTAGACACGGTGACTGTCCATGCTTGAGCTTTACAATTACACAATTCCCAGCGTTTACCTCTTTACCTTGTGGAACCCACAGTATATGAAGGAGTTCAATAACAAGAAGAACTTCTAAGATAATATGAAAATCATTCACTACAGTATCTAATTACACCATAACTCCTTATGAATTACTTACTGGAAAGTTCAAGTCCTAGCACAGACAATTTTCTCATTTCATTAAGAGAAACAGTTGCCATGGTCTTGCAATTGGAAGAAACAGATGATATGACAAAAATAGCCACCATTCACGTGGATTCTTTCAAACAATAAAAATACGTGCTTGTTCTACTGTGAGCTACATCTCAAAGAGAAAATTCACTTACCTACATTTTCCAACAGATGCTAACTCCATTGAGATAAACAAGCCAAATTCTGATTTGCAGGCTTTAGCACAACTGTCTCACTAGTACATTTATCAATAGTTCATTTATCATCAAACACAACTTTAAGTTGGTTGCATTTTTTCTTTAAATGGTAAACTCCTTCTGAACACAAAGTAGCATGGGCTCAGACTGAGACCTACAACATAATAAAGGGAGCTCCTCATGGAAGGGATTGTTCAAAGGAGCTGAAGGCCCCTTTCCATTTAACTACACTATGGAAACAAAAAGTTGCCCAAGAGCAGTCTTGTTTGTCTGTGTAACAGAAGTACAAACATCTAAATAATGTGAATAAGAACACTGATCATCCATTGTTTATTTGAAGCTTCATTTGCCACAGCCACACATTTCCTGGTTTCAATACATTCATGTTTGTCAATCCAGTGGTTCCTCCACATGTCTCAGAGCCTTTCAGGCCACATTTTAGTTTAGGCTCCACTTCCCATTCCTGTTTGCAGTTATTCCTCAACAAAGGCGTTTTGGTTTCATTCTTTGTTGTTTTCTGGGAGTATTTTTCAGCATTTTTTTTTTTTAACAACTTGGTTCACTGACAATTCACAAAGCCTCTGTAGGCTAAGCATGTCCTGTGATAGGTATTGTGTGCTGTCTAACTTGAGACTTGAACACAACGATTGTCAAGAGCACACCATTTACAAGAGAAACTTTTATATTCAGGAACAAAAGTGGTCCTAGAAAACAGAATATTAGTTTTTGTTTGAGGCCTTTTTTTTTTTTTCCTTTTTAAACAGGACTTGCTTTATGCACTTGCTTTTCTTTAAAACCCATAACCTTTCCTCAAAGTCATTTGGGAAAAAACAAAAGATGGAAGTTGAATGCACTTCAGTACCACCCCTCCCCCTCCAAGCACATATGAGTGTTTTTGCAATTGGTTGTGCAACTACTTAACAAGAAAGGGGGGGGGACACATACAAGAGAACAAGAGAGGGGGGTACATACAAGAGAACGTTAACCTTGCAACTACAGAAGGAAGGGAGGAGCAGCTCTGCTGGGGCTTAAACTGCTGCTGTCTCTATCACTGAGAGGAAGTAGCAGTAGAAACATCCTGCCATCTACATTCTTCCAAGACTCCAGAGGCATTGAGAATTCTGATGAGGACACCTGATGCCACAGCTAGACCTCAGCTTACAGACTGAAAAACAGCAGGAAATCAAAATGGACGTCCCTAATGTTTCTGGAATAGAGAAGCTGACAGAATAAAACCCCGAAGTGCCAAAATATGAACACAGCTACGTAACAAAAATTCTGTCAGGCTGTGAATATTTTAAATCTTTTTTTTTTTCTTTTAAAGAGGAACTAGGTCTTAATGCGGATAGAAATTAGTATATGTAATCATTTTTCATTGCATACATAAAAATATCAAGTATTAAAATTCGATGATTAACTCATTTGCAGAACAAACAGAAAAGATTCAGCAGCTGATGAAATAACTCTACAAGTAATTGTTTCAAAATAGAAGCCACATTTTAAATATTTTTGTTTCCATACTTGCAAATGAGTTGTGTTTATAATGTGTTACATTTTTAAGAACACAAACAGTCCTTCATTCTCTTATAGAACCTAGGATCAGGGGCTTATGGAGTTAACCGGAGCTTCCAAAGAATAAAAACAGTAAAATACAGAGAGCAGCAATGTAATCACATTCCAGTAACATCAGTAAAACACAGAAATACATTGCCTTAAACCTAAGGAACTTCATTTGTTTCTACAGACATCACCAAAAGTTCCCAGATGCAGATAACGTAACTTAATTGTAATTTATAAACCATCAGAAGAAAGGCTGATTTAAAACATCTCTAATCCAATTTTTTGCATGACCTATATTAAAAAAATTAACTGGTCATACACATGCATGTGTTTCAGCAAAGAAGGATACATTTCTTACAGGTTATTAGCCTAATGGGATACACAGCAAAATGGTTCAGCATTCTAGAAATTAGTAGAAAATTAGGAAGAAGTCTAAGCTAGGTTTCAGTGTTTAGACATGCGAGTTATATGGGTGAACAACAAAGATTCTCTGTTCTTATGGCGACCTGTCTTGTCTATTGAAGGGTTACAATATCTGATGCCATGGAATGGCATTCCTGGGAAAGGGTGGGGTGTAAAACTTTCAGGCTTATGATAAGCAGGAAATGATAAACAAACAAATGCCAAATAACCTGATGATGATAAAGATAAGCATGAATACTGAGCTAAGGAAAACGTGTGTAAATAAGGGGAAACAAAATGTTTTTCTGAGAACAGACTCAAATCCTACTTTTTCTGTCTTCTCCATAAGAGTACATAATCTATATAAGGAATTCTCCATTTCAGCAAAGCTGTGTAAAACAAAACTTAGCTTAATAGAAGAAAGCTGGTTATCCTTTTTTAGTGATTTATATCATGATGAGCCTTTCAAATTTTTCACTCGCATAAAAGGAAAGGACTCCCTTCTTGCTTTTTCTACTGAATAAGCAGTAAGGAGGGAAGTGAAGAAATAAACGTAAAGGGGAAGAAGCGTGTCTGATCTCTCTACTGACCTCTTGAGAGAAATCAGACTGAAGGGAAGAACACCTCTAGTCTCCATCAGCTGGGGTGCAACAGCAGAAGTGGGACTAGTTCTATCAACACGGGATTTGTGCTGAAGGAACAAGCAAGAGGAAACAAATCACATTCCAGCCTCTATCACCAGCTAACGAGTACACTCGTGCTGTTACCATACCACCTCCTCAGAGCGATGCTAAAAACCAGGAGTTTTACTGTTAAAAATCTGCAACAAGTAACTGCACATTACATACCAGGCAAAGAATGTATAAAGGCCCAAACTTCATCAACAGTCCATACCGAAGGGTCTGATTGCACCACTGGTAACAAGTTAATGCTCTCTGGCATTTTCCTAATTCTTAGCTCCCTAAGTTCACGTTCTCTCTCTCTCTCGCTCTGTCTTCGCAGACGGGTGGTCATCGCAGTAGGAACAGCATCTTCATGAGAAGCCATATCTTCTTCTGCAGACGGATAAGTAATTGGAAGCTGGAAAATACAGTACAAACACACTACGCTATGATATTTTATTTGTAATTCCCAAAACAATGCCATAGTTTTAAGCAAATATTCCACAGACCTGTCTAAGAAAATGATCTCGTGGTGCCCCATCAGGGCCACTCGGTCGACGCCCGCGTCGCCCAAGACTTTGGCTATCTGATTTCCGATTCCAACGATTGGTCTTGTCTGATGCAAACAGCCCAAATTTCTTAGTGCAACTAAGGCTGTGCCTAAAGAAGTAAGATATATTCAATAATGCACTAATAGTTTTTTGGACTGAATTCAAGTGACTTAGCAATAAAATGACATCGTTGTCTACAGAAATGCTGCCTAATTCCAGACAACAGCAGGTGTCACAAATCTAAGAAAGAAAAGGCCATGTACTCTAACCCCTTGTCTCGAAGCAACATATACATCCAGATCACCCCCAGCACACACCCATCCTTCCTGTTCTAAAAAAATTCCATGATAAAAATTGCATTTCATCACACACTCAAATTCTCCTTCTCTAAAACATCCTGTGAGAGCTTAATGTCACATTACATCTTTTGCTTTCATTTTCTCTACCTGACAACCAGGCAAATGAAGATGGAGGAAAAAAGCCCAACTCCCTCCTGAATAGAATTTCACTACTAGCCTCCTAACAGCTACCAATGAAAATATACACATTTCCACTGCTTAAAATGGTCTGAGGGTGAGTATGAAAAGAGCAGCTGACATAAGAGAAAGGTGGTTTCGAGGCACATCGGTGCAGAATTAAGAGGCAACTTAAATCTACTTCTTACAGAACTATTCCCCATTTCTAAGACGTCTGGGATTAAACACCAATTTTCCATCTATGATGATGGAAGGATTTACATTCAGACCTTGATTATTACTTGTTTCTCTCTTGATCTACGCACAATAAAAAAGTACAATAACTCAAAGAGAAAGAGAAACCAACATTCATTCGCCTTTGCCAATGATGTAAAAGCACATGGCAGCATTGTTTTCAAGAAAGGAGAAGCTTTAGAAAACACAAAATTATTTATAGCTATTACTTTTCTGCTCTACACAATTTTACACCATTACCAAAATCATTTAAGAACATTTCTGATAAATGTATTTCAATCACACGAAGATCAGTTCAGTGTTTTTCCCCCACCTTGCATAAAACCATAAGAAAGCCCAGAGATCAGCATTCTGCCTCTGACATTGCCCAACAGCAAAACACATATGACAGAGATACAGCGACTTGTGGCCCACAAACCACTGTCTAAGTTCCCAAAACCTAACCAACCCTTCACAAATATCCATCAGCATTCCTATAAGCCCAACTACATCCTCTGAAAGAGCTCCACAATTTACCTATAAGCTTATCTTCCTGAAATACGTTCCACACTACCATAGTCATTTGTATCCCACATAGTCTGCTTCTTTATTTTTCAACATAAGACATTATTTGAGTGCTACTCCATTAATCAGTTAACAACAAATAATAGAATACCTTTTAGCACAGGATGTAGAACAGAACCGTTTCGATCGCAGAAACTTGTTAGGATATCCCATTTTTCCACAAAATTCACATTTCAGGAGTTCATTTTCAATTTCATCCAGGCCCTCTAAAGGAAGGAGCGAGGCATAAAGAGATCGGATTTAATGACAAAACTGTGTTCCAATTTTTCATTTCTTATGCAGAAATGTACAAGGTCTAAAAATACACCTCATAATTAAGAACTCTGATTAACAGAAAATTAGGCCAAACTAAGAGAAATCATGGATTTCACTCTCCATGTAAGAGAACTCAAGTAAACTGAACCACAGATTAAATTATTCACTGAAGTTAATTGGCACTGTTTGTTCAATTTCCACCCACCTATGAACAAGTATGCCCTCAAACACATCCATCAATCAAAAAAATCCAACACATGACAGTCCTTACAAATTGCTTTAAAAGTGTTCATTAAGAGAACCATGCACACCAAATTCAAGCTCTCCTGTAACGAAATGCTGCATTAAACCTGTAAATATTTTATTTGAATAAACAACAGCTACAACCAAAAGGAGCAATTACAAAAGCAAATTATGCATTCAATCTTATCCATTACAAAGATAAGAAGAGGATTATAGCATGTACATCAGTTTAAAATCTACTGTGACAGGGTATTTTTTATTACATTGGTGAGATGAGCAAGTGCTTCTCCTGCTCCCCGGGGAAGCACACAAACTGCTGAGAGAAGCATTAGTAAAAGGAGACCTAGGAAAGCCCTGGAGTGAGGCATATGCTGCCTTGCACTGGCATGCTGAACGCCTACACCCTCTTCCACTCAGAGAGCACAGCTGGTACATACTTGAGAAGAATGCCACCATCTCTGCAAACCGACCTGACTTTTGGCATGAGGAAAAAAAAAAATAAAATCAAGCAACACGAACTTGTATTCATGCAACATGCCAATGAAATACATCGTTAGGAGCAAAAGTGGCACCAACTGAAATGTAACATTTTCCTTCACCTAAGTGAAGGAACGGAATGGTGTGCGGCAAGGATGCAAGCATGGACAAAATACGTTTGTGTAAAAATTCAGTGAGCAAAACAAACAGATTTCTTCCCTATTTCTCATTCACCTGTACCACTTTCGCACACTTGGCCTTTTGCTATGCATTTTCTACATTTTTCTTCTTAATTTTACATAATTAGCCGCAAAAATGCAAACTGTTTTTTTGTTCAAAACTCATCCATCAGCACTGGGGTCAGCAAATGCAAATACATGCATCAAGGTTTAAACAAAAGAGTTTCACCATGAATTTGTAGCATTACTACGGCAATAGTAGCTCGCTAACTAGAGAGCTGCCAAGGTGACAAATCAAAAAGCACTATAATGCAACAGAGTTTAAACGGTTGAAACAATTATTTGAATAACCTATCTGACGTACTGGGATTCAAAGGCATAAGTGAAGTAAAAAAGCTCCACCAGCATTGTCAGACTGAGGATTATCACGCTGCAAGTCTCCACCTCATGCCCCAAGCTGAAACTGGAAACATGTCAGATCTGAACAACTTTGCAGCCAAAGCTAAATGAAGACCAGATTTATCCTTCACATTAATTGCCCTCTCCAAAAAAAACCCAAAAAACAAAACAAACCCCACAAACTACATAATGTGGGAAAAAGGCAACAACAGTTTAAAGCAATAACTGATGCCAAAAGCCTTTTCTATATTAGTTGTTCCTACCATATACACGCAACCTAAATCTTTGTTTAGTATCAGAAAATCGCCTCTGCTTGTCTTGTGCACATTTAGGTACCTCCCAATACTGGATATCTCCTAGCTCATCTAATGAATAACTGCAAATTGGGTACATAAATCTAACATCAGCTTCCAGGAATAAAAACTGAAAACAGAAACATGACTGCTTGAACAATCCCATATAACAACAGACAAGCTGTCTGGCATCTGAGAGACAATGCAGTGCAAATCCTGAAAGGTTCTTCAGAACTACTAAAAACAAAACTGAATTAATATCTACTGTACTAAAGGCAAAACAGCTATTGCAACAGAGGTACAAGCGTATTCTAAAAGATACAGAAGAACCCCCAAAATTTCCCTTGCTTCATATAGGATGAAGCAAAACTAACAAAGATTCAGAAAGCTGTGCTCTTAATCAAGAAATGAAGTACTTCTAAGAATTCACTAAGCTAAGTGAGCTAAGAGATTGGCAAGTCTCATTTTGTCCAGAATAGCATAAATCCACTGTACTGTTAAACAACCAAAAACGTCAAATGAGGTCACGCAATTTATCCGGTGACTTCCCCCCTGCTCCCCCCCCCCCCAAGCCTCCTGTGCTTGATGGTTTCACATCACTGGACTTGACTCCCAAAGGACTAATTAAATGGAAGCCCTCATCGGGAGACCAGGCCACCATTCAGGTACAGAGGAAAAATTACAAATTTTGAATTAAACGAAACAAAAGTTTAGTAGAAATTTGGTCACACTGCAACCCCCCAGTATTGGTATGCCGATGCTCACTTCCTGAGACTTCACCTGCCATGCCAATGTGAAAAAGGAGGTATAAAACATTCATAATTTGAGGCCCATATTAAAAAATGAACACTGTATTAATTGTTTCTTCATTTTTCTATGTAGACGTCTTAATTGCAACACAATCAAAAGTTACAAAGCAGAGCACTTCAAATATATTCTACCCAAATTAGGCTGTTACTGCAAAACATAGAGGGCTGCAGACTACACCAGTAAATGCAATCACACAGTCAGACAATCTAGGAAATGATGATTTATTTTCAGGCACTGTCTCCACTGTTTCTTATTTCTTGCACAGATATGAACACATGGGAAGACTGCAACCCATCATTTTTTCAATGATGAACTTTCAAGCTAAACCAGCTTTTATTAAAATCAGTGCTATAAACAATACTCTTCATTTCAAGCAGAAACATATATTGCCAGAGCTGTGAAACAAAACATCCTCAAGCAAAAGTCCAACAGTGCTTATTTAACGTCACTGTCAGTAAATATTCTTCTCAGATTTAGAATCCATTGTAAAGCAAAGCTTTTAACTCGTTTTCAATCCTTGCCCGGAAAGGTGTAAGAGATATAAATCATTAAAAAAAAATTTACGAGAATCTGATCATCTGAAAGACTGAGTGTTGAGCTGAGCTGTTTGCTGGGACATAACAAATGTAATCAATTTCTTCACTGAGCTTCAGTACCATTTACCAAGGCAAGAACCACAGTACCTAACAAAATGTCATTGGTATGCCCATCTTGAAAGCTCCCATAAGAAAAACTGTTTTAATTAGGTGAGAACGAATAATGCATGCTATGGGTGGCAGCTGAAGCACAACTATGGGAACACCTGCTGCTGCTCAGCACACAGTCCTGACTTTCTCAGCCACAGCCCCAGTGCAGACCTGTGGCCACATTTTCCACGTGACAGCAGGAGCAGGCTCTGTATCAGTCCCTTCTTACTCTGCTCACTATGGTTTTGATATCAAAAAAGAAAAGTAACTATTTTAAGACAGTGAAACTAAGAGTTTTATTAATACATTACAACAAATTTTTAGCAGATCACCAAAAT
This sequence comes from Alectoris magna, assembly GCA_030625065.1. NCBI lineage: Eukaryota > Metazoa > Chordata > Aves > Galliformes > Phasianidae > Alectoris > Alectoris magna. Next base: position 4,205,586 of record CM060569.1, read on the forward strand.
CAGCCACCAAAAATGTGGAAGAGAAGATACAGAGCTGGCAGAAAAATACTGGACTTTCTAGCCTTGGAAGAATTTAAACAGTGAAGTAAAGAATGACTTGGCTTTTCTGGGACAGTCCATGCTTTAATTTCTGTTTACTATCATTTATGAGGCTGCCAACACTTGGGCTTGAACACTAACAGTGATGCAACACACTTGAAATACTTAATTGCTGAGTTCTAAAGAAATCCACAATGATGAGCACTTCAGATACTGCATGGGGAACTTGGGTGTTTTAAGCTCATGAGCTGTGTGAGTTAGAGACCACTGCATTCTAGGCAGGACGAGGCATAGCTTCCTGACATCTGTGTGTATCCACAGCAACTGTTGATATGGTGTGTAGCTAGCTATAAACATTTTAAAACAGTTTGTATTAGAAACGGTGTAAAGACTAGAGGAAGATTCCAGATGTAACGACAAGATGGGTTTCTGTAATAGATACAGACCAGAAGGGAAAAAATGGATATTTAAACAAAAACTACAAACCTTCTGCAATCATATCCTCTATCTCTGTGTCCGATGAGTTGTCTGCATGTTTTGTATTCTGCAAGTCTGATTCAACACACATAACACTCATGATTTGACCCTCCACTAGCAATCTTTTTTCTGCAGGCTGTTCTACCAGCAAAGATGAACGACTTACCTATTGCAATAAAAGCAAAGCAACAATGGTTAACTGAAGAATGAATAACTGGAAATAGTATACGTGAGTTAGCAGTTGCAATCGAGGTCAGCAGTATCATTTCTACTCTTTTATCAATGAGTCATCAATATACAGCATCAAAGTTCTACACACCTTTTCTTAAACAAATACAGACTCATTCATCTGCAGAGTTTGCAATTACATTCAACAAAGGAAGAAACATTAAATCTAGAGAAAAGAAGGAACAGGAAAAAAAAGAGAGATTATATTTGTTAATGAGGCAGAAGGTAACGTCCTTTAAAAGTGGAGGCTCAGTGTTTTAAAATTGGCCACTAGGGGATTTAAAGTTTTCAACACTAATTCTTACCAGGCACATTACTACTCGGTAAAGGGGTACTGAAGGAATCCTCTCAGAGGTTTAATTTATCACTTAAATTGAGGTGTGTAGGAGGCAGACAAGAGTAATACAAAGTTATTGTAAATGTTAGCCTAAAATCACCCTCTGTAGTTATCCCTGGATAGCCTGTCTGTTTCACTCAGTACCTTGCCATCGAGTGATACTGACAAGCCAAACAGTAGCACAATTTCTGATTAAATATGTAAGACAAGTCTACTGAAGTGCTGTAAGAAACAAGTTACCAAGCAGGGAAAAGGTCCATGCCAACATTTGGAAAAAACATTCAGAGTTTAATGACCTAAACATCTAGAAAACCACCTTTAAAAATAGTTTAAGAATTAGTAGTAAAAAAGTCAAAGCAATTTTCACACTTACAGGAAATGGTTCCAACCCCTCCTGAATCACAAAGCCTTCAATAACATGAGTCAGGATCTGTGGTTTAACAATAGCCTGTGGAGGTTTATTTTCTAGACTAGGAATGCTATTGGGCATTGAGGTGCTGCTACTCCTTGTTGTTGCAGCTGGAAGCAAAAGAGGTGGTGGTGGGATAGAGGCATGCGAAGGATCAGATGGAGATTTAATTACTGAGGCACTGACTGATGATGCCACTGAAGGTAGTCCTGCATGGTCTGAAAAACAAAGTATGATATTTTTGTGACTTAGGTCTACGCGTACACTCAGAATTATAGAAAGAAGAGATACAAACGCACCCAGCACTATACCCAGTGTCCTGTAACGCAGACTTAGCTCTAAAGTTTATAGTTACCCTCAAAACCTGATTTTCCTTGATTGACTAGTTCATAACCAAACAGTTCTCAGGAACACATCATTTTACTTTTCTGAGTTCTAAGAAGAACAGCTATCTTTGTTTTATGTTTGTTCTCACCCGACAAAGGCTCTTCTGAATTAAGTGCATCTCCATTCCCCAAGGTTATTGCTGGTGGAGACAAGGTCGGTGGCGTAGGTGTTCTAACCATATTGGCACAATCAGACTCTTCAGGCATTTCTTCTTCACATACATTCTCCACTTGGTAAATCTACATTCAAACAAACTATCACTTTAGAGATATTTCCAGTCTACCTCAATACTTAAAAAGAGTCATATAAAAATAGTTGTTTCGTTTTTTAATTACTAGTTTAAGTATTAAAATATGCTCATTCAATAAATACTAGTTTTCAACTGCATATGAGACAACAAACTCTGTGGGCATCACGATGACAATGGAGAGAAAAATTATTTTATTAAAAAGAACAGGATTTTAAGAGAGGCTCAGATTCTCCTATCAAATAGATCAGAGAATTTGACTTCTTCAACAGCAGACCTTTACAGTTCCCTGTATTTTAATTTGCACACACCCCCGTAGCTATTTAAAGACTTCTGCAAAATGCAAGCTTTGTAATTTAATGACAAGCCTGCAATTTGTTCTCCATCTTACACAGAAGTGTAACCAAACAGAAGACGGTTTCTGAGCACTTACCACTGGAGTTTCAATTGGTACTGATGGCTGAACTTGAAGATTTACTGCAACAGTCTGTGGTGGTGGAAGAGTTTGAAATGGCAGCTGGACCAAAGCTTCTGCAGCAGGAAGTTCTTCCTCAGAAACCAAAGTGTTTTGAACCAAGACTTGGCCCTGAGATAGTATTTCAGGCTGCACTTGTAAAGACTGTACAGATTGCAATGGCAGTTGTTGTATCTGGGTTGAAGATGTCGACAGATGTGGAGGAGCTGCAAGAGGGATAGGTGTGGACTGCAAGGCTGAATATTGTTGGTGTGGTGTGGAGGACACTATCTGCTGGCCTGGGGAAACCAAGCTGGGCTGATCTACTGGTCCTATGTGTACGGCAGGGGAAGGTGGAAGCGGAAGGTGAGATGGAAGATTAAGTGGCTGTGCAATTGGTCGTACTGGACTGGTAGTAGTTTGCTGAGGGGCAGACTGCTCTGCCTGAAGAGCTGCTGGCACAAGGGAGTTTGCCTGTGACTGAATAAGTGCTTGAGGGTGAATAATTATCGTGGGTGACTGACTAGGGGAGTGAGAAGGTGGAGGGGATACCACTACTGACTGCTGAGCTGACTGGGATGGAGTGGGAGATAGTGTTAGAGGTGGAGGATGGATGTGGATAGGTGAGCAATGAGACTGCACGCTGCTAGGAGCTGGAGGAAGACTATGGCTTGGGAGTGGTAGACAGTGTTGTGACGGAGGGGGCTCCTGACCAGAAGGAGCCTGAAGTGCGATCGGCTGGACTTGCTGCTGCTGTTGCAGTATCAGCTGATGATGGGAAATTTTGGAAGGTGGTGAATGAAGTGGGATCTGCTGATGTTTTACTAGAGAATGGGGTTGTAACGGAGAATACGAAGCTGTGAAGGGGGAAAAAAAAGTGACAATTAGCATTCATATCATTGGGCGCAGAGAACGTTATTTAAAAAAAAAAAAAAAGAAAGAAATGAAGTTTTTACTTCCAAGTATGCCCAGCACAACTTTTCCAGACCTCCACATCCCAGTTTAGAAATACCTTATTTGACAGTACACAAGAACTTACAGGAATATAACAATTTCGAAAGCAAACTGCAGCAATTACAGCAATGTTTTTTACATATGCATGCATACATACAACATACTCTTGTACAAAGTATCCATACTTTTTTGGTGCTCGTTCTAAGATTATTGCTGATCCAGTCTTTTATATAAGAATTTAATGCAATTTTAAATGGATAGTGCCTGAATGCATGCAGACACACACATTTTTCTCCATGTGCCTCTTCTTGCTTTCTCTTTTCCACGTAATAATTTGCCTCTTTTATTATTTATTCTGCTACTAAATATGGACTCCATTCCATCCAGAAACAAGTTCTGTAAGTATGAGAGCTCGGTAACTGAAGCATGTCTTACTTCTTTAAAAGCTGCAACTAGGACAAGTTAAATCCCCAGAATTTAAACCAATTCTCTAGGCAACCCTTACTCTTTCAAAATAAGAATGCAAAAAAAGCAAACACGTGGCATGCAATGCAAATGCACAACTAACCAACTGCATGCTTTTCTTGATTTATTGCTTAATTAAGTTTCCAGGGAACTATTACCTATGGATTTTTAAAATTATTTGAAATATTAAAAAAAACAACAAAGCAAAAAGACTCTGACATAAAAGACGAACAACAAAGTGCACTTTGGGGGAAACAACAGGCCTGAGGTGGTTACAATCCACATATGCCTTCACTACTTCATATTAAGTGTGCACACAGCGAGCAGTAATGCGAATTGTTTGTACTGAGAGTCAGCTGCACATTGCAATTGCTACGTCGTATTTGTACTGTGATTTCAGAACACTGCAGTAACACTCTTCTATATCAAAGTCCCATGTAATATCAAATACTAACAAATAAGTAAATTTAGTATTAAACATTAAACTCTCTTTACAAAAATCTAAAAGAACCCAGGCAGAAAGCATTAGACTCCGACAGAACCATAACATACAAACTACTTCAGTTCTACAGCTTTGTTCTCATCCTACCTGGTGTTATTAACTGATGTATGCTTGATGTCCGTGTGACTGGTGTACTCCGACACTCTGGTGTTGGGCTATCACCTTTTCTATTGCTTTCTGAGGATTCTGGTTGGTTGCCCTTGGTGCTGGTTGCAGGTTTATTTGCACACAGCGACTGAGTCTGACTGCTGCTTTTTGGTGGACCATTCTGTGAACTTGACAATACACCCAACTTCTGACTGCGCAACGTCAAGTTCTGAACCTGAAAAATTAGTAAATCATGAAGACAAACACAGGTAAACATTTATGATCAAAATAGCAAACAAGAACATTCGACTGGTGTAATTTACTTGGATTTCCAAAAAGATTCTAAACAAAATCCATTGCTAAAAACTTTAAAAGAAACTGCTAAGAAAGAAGGGAAGATCCTTCATGAAAGCAAAAATTAGTTGGACAAAGGTTTGCTTTTCGCAGCAGGAGACAGTGACTAACATTCTGTAAGGTACCGTCTGTTTTTCCAGATCACGTATAATTTGAGTAGTGAAATGACAATACTAGTTTAGCTGAAAGCATGAAGTTATTCAAGGTAATCAGGATGAGAGATAATTACAATGAGATGAAACTTTATACCCAGAATCCCAATCTTACATATAATCACCTCACCTCTCACCAACAATCACCTCTAAATGCAAGATGGCAGTAAAGAGAGCACACTGCAAATGTACAGAAACAGTACAATTACTAATTTTTGTAGTTAAGTAAAACTTAAGCATAAAGTTTCCTCCCCAGTTTTAGCACGCTCAGTTTGGACACACCCTTAAGAAATCTACACAAGCTCACCTGAGTAGCTGCAGACTGACAGGAAGATGAGGAAGATGAAGAGACAACAGGAATGTCAGACTGGACAGCAGCCACAGTGGTAGCAGGGGTAAAAATTAGCTGTTAAGCAAGACAAAATACCAGGTAACAGAATAAAACTTTGAAGGTACCTTAAAGAAAAGCAGTGCTGTATTTTTAAAGGGAAATACATGTTACACATCATGATGTACAGCTTCTAAGAGTTCCTTTTTTACTTTTAGATGAACTTTATTTACTACACTACGTTAAGTAAATATAACTTAAAATGAATAATGTAAAATATTTGTTCTATAGATTCAGAAAAGTATCACATATAAATACACTTTTCCAGCTTTTACATAAGAATTTTAAAAAAGATTTTCCTTCCAATACTACAAGTGAGGGAAAAAAGGCAAAAAATAAAGTCGAGTAGCCCAATTTCAACAATATTAAAGAAAGAAAACTTTGAACATCTTCCAATCTGTCAAAACGTTATTCAATAGTTATCAACTTTAACTACACTAATTAAGTTACACTGCAGGAATCAACCAACCTCAAGTTACTAATTTCAGTGTATCAATATGCCTAATTGCCATTCTTTAGCAACAATATAGCAAAGACAAGACTTATGGAAGGCCTCGTGTAGAACTTTGGTAATCCCTACGAAATTTCACACGCTGTAGGTAGGGATTAGCTGGTACAAGACTCCCTACAGACAGTATTCAATAAAAAAATAGAATCACCAAACAGATTTCTTGATGTTGCCCTTTAAAAATAGAAATGCTACACTTGTAGGAAATGTGAAGAATCTAATGATTTTCATATGAATCTAAGGAGAATCAAAGCTATGCATCCGACTCAAATTCTAGAGAGAATCTTAGTTAAATGCAAGAAAACCAACTCTTGATGTACCCAGTGTATTGGAAAAAGCCCTGTCTTGAAAATGGATAAACTCCAGCATGTCCCTCTTACATAGCCAGAAAAGAGGCATGTTCTGTTGCTATTTTTCGTACACTTGATCCATTTAACAATCATAGTAAGACCAGGCTACGTGAGCAGACTTCAAATGGAGAACCAAGCTGTAGCAAACCTTTTGTTCCTCTGACTTCTGAAATGTTCCAGAGTTTGATATTCATACATTAGTAACTAAATTCTCAGTGCTACCTGAAACTAAGGAAATACCAAAGCAATTCCTAGAAACAAAATAAGAATGGAAACAGTATTGTTTTGGGACAAAAACAAATCAAGCCATCCATCAATCCTAAGGCCTGTAACCTACCATTTGTGCTCGGAGATACATCTGAGCCTGGCTTGCACTCAGGGTTGGAGAGGTACTCCCTAGCAACATAGTCTGCTGGGTAATACTGCTGCTGGTGGTGTTGGAGGTCTGTGAACGGCTTATTATCTGTGCAGGTGTAGGAGAGGTGGAGAGGTTAATCTAAGGAAACAAAAATATTGCTTCTGTCATGGAAATTCAATCATCCTAGGATTTAAAGCCAGAAAGCCTTTGACAAAAATGGCAGGGTCAGTTGAAACCTCTGAACTGTAAAGATACCAAAAATGTATTGAGCCATCCATCAAAAAACTGGTTTCTGGGAGGACTGTACATTTTCATTCTCAAACTACAAGGAATATTTAGCAGTACATAATAACAAGCATTAACAAATATAATCGATGTTACAAAATCTGAAAAAATATACCTCATAGAAATATATATTTATACAACACATAGCATAAGCTTGTCATTTTTTTAAGACAAACATTTGAATATTATTGAAATATCTTGTGTTATCTGACTGGACTGACAGCTTCTGAGACACTTATTATTAAACTTGACCAGGGTGCCCCTACTTACGCTGCCATACACAGACTCTGATTTCTCATATAGACACTAAAAAATGACTGGAAACTACAGCTTTCTATAATTTCATATTAAACGCTCAGAATTTCTTTTTGGCATCAAGCAAAAGCTGGTTTGTTTGTTTTTCTAACACATCTAACAGAGTTAAGTGCCCAGCTCTTTTAGATCACTTTAAGATTTCCTTGAAAATCCAAGCCCAATTATTCTGTTAGCTTAACATCAGACATCTTTAAAAACTTTCTCTCAAATTTAATTAACGAATAATTTCACTTCTAACAATTGTAAGCCAAAGCAATGCTATGAGAGCTTAAGAAAGCCATACAGTTACATCACTGAAGCTATGCACTGAAGCCATGAACAGCTTGAGGGCATGATTAATAAGCAGGATGTCTGCAGGACTAACAAAGTCCTACTCAAGGCAATTGCAAAACTGTACATAGGAGACTGTGCAAATTACACATCTGAAGATGTTATTTAAAGAAATACAGTGTGAACTAAACACAGAGCTGCTAACAACAAACCTGAGCACATGATAAGAATATGGATAAAGTAAGTTAAAGTGCATAAAAGATGCATGATAAGAGATGATAATAAAAAAATGAAAGCTACAGACACTTTAACCAATTTCATATAAATAAGTGAGAAATGACTTGGATTCGTTAGATTCAGTGCTCTGTAACCAGTGATATACACAGTTATGATTTCAATCTACAGCTGTGCCCTGACCAAAGAAACTAATGTGAAAAAAATCCAGCAAGAAATGAGAGCTCAGGGAGCAATTCCTGCAGCAGTCTGAACAGTCACTAATGCCCGTTGAGTGCGCAGCTGCCCCTCAGGGCACCAAGAGTGGGCTGGGACCAGGGAAGCCTCCAACACCAACCAACAACAACTGCTCGCACCAGGCTGAGTGGCAGACACTGGAAGTGCAGCCAACACTTACTGCAGTCATCATTCTGCTATTTAGCGATCCCATAGTACTCCGTTTAACCACACAGATTTAAATACTGAAGTATTTTCTGTGTTGCCAAATAGTTATAGAATAACCAACAAGGGTTGAGAATGGATGGAGGGCTTTGTTCAGTTACGTACCGAGGTCTGCGACATGCTTGACTGCTGAGTGACACTCCCAGTGGGGGAAGTACATTGCCTCCCACCTGACAGGCTTGCCTAGATAGCAAGAATAGGCGTCAAATACTGAAATCAAAAAGTGTTTAAGTGATGTTCATAATATTGCATAAACGGTCAGAAAAACTCCTCTCTATCATTAACTTTCTCTGAGTTAGCAGCAGGAATACTGCTTCAGAGGAACTGGTTTTCAAAGTGAACTCCACACTGTGAGCTGTTATCTGCAAGGTGTCAAATGCCTTAAACTCCTCCCAGCTCTCAGGCAGACTCTCACAGATCAAGACCTGAACAAAAACTACCGGAGGTAAAGTTTGATTAAACTGCTAACAATGGAGCTAACAGATCAGCTCATCACCTACGGTGTTCAGAACTTACAATATGACATCATTAAAAACTGTTGTTATCACAACTCATGTTGTAATTTTTATTATGATTAGAAGCCTCTACAATTGAAATAAGTTTTATAAATGCTGCAAGGAACATTCTCATATCTTCCAGAATTATAATTAACGTACACACAACAAGTATCTATAGCAGTACACTATTCCTGACCTTCAGCTGAATACAGAGACAGTGATTTAGATACAGATATTTTAATAGACTGCATACCAAAACTTCTTAGCCTTCCCCAATCTAAATCTCTTCACTGTACCTTCATAATAGCATACATATAAATCTATCACAAAAAATAATTCAATAATTACCTTGACCTACTGGAAAAGGTATGTAAGTAGAAGCCAAGAACGCAGATGAGTCCATCCTACTTCTCACAATAAACGGCTGTATCCCTGAAGTTGTTTTTTTTTTAACCTGCATTAGTGTTTCCTCATACAAAATATTTACCAGCCACCTATCTCTGCAAGACAGGATTGTCAGTCCAGTCAGCTGAGGTCAAAGGAAGTCATTCCACTGCTTGAGTTTTCATAACAGGCCTAATCCAATGTTCTGTGGCTATCAAAAGCTTTGCTTGAGAAATGAAATGCACCATTGTCATTTACTACCTATATTTCCACACGTGCAGTTAAAACTGAATTTTGCCTTTACTTACAACACAGCCAGACATGTGGCAAGTCACACAACGTACCAGATGCTCACTGCTTGAACCTGACTTTACTAAAGCACACGGCTATTCACTGCTTTGCCCATTAACTTTCAGAAAAAAATAATGGGATGAAAATTGAAGTAGCCTATTTTTAATATATATATCTTTTCCTGTTTGATGATTTACATGATGCATTATAATGTATGCAGTAAAGCATGGAATGGACGCCCACTGGAGCACCTACAAGGCTGACTAAATCCTCCAAATAGTTTGGAGGAAGATACAATTCAAAAGAACAAAGTCATTACAATATAACACTGAATTATTGTGAGACATTAAAAGCTAAGGCACTTAACCCGTTATTATATTTGATAACGCTCTAGAATTGTAGTCCTACTCCAGAAAGCAGTAAACCACTATTGTTCGGCAATCTTCACTCTCACCTGTGGTACAGTTGCCAGACTCTGAAACTGGGTACTGCTTAAGTGCTGCTGCTGCAAAGCAGCAGTCTGCAGCATTAGATGCTGCTGCTGGGCTGCATACATCTGCTGGAGGTACTGAGCAGCTGAGCTAGGAGGACGATGCAAGGCCTGCTGAATAACCTGTGATGAATCAGTAGGTAATTATTACAATTATAAAGTACACACTGTGCTGACACGATGCTGAAGTTTACCTGTATGAGGAAATAAAGCCAAAGAATGCCTTTTCACATTAATTAGATAATACTGAATTTGCTCCATCACCACTTTTCTCAACAAAGTTATCAAACACACTCACTATGAATACACCCAGGTTTACAAATAAAGCCTGAGCAATCCCTTGTTGTAGTGTCACAAATGATACCGTATATGTCTTACACTCTCAGATCACATCCTACACAATGTTCCATCTTCTGGAAGATGAGTATAGTACGTGAGATTTATTATCAAACCCAGTAGAACAGGCTATACAAAATTCCAGGTGATCTTATTTAAAGATCAGTGAAATGGGGGTGGATCCAAGGAGCAGAGTTGCACACACAAGGATACCTCTGGATCCCAGCAGTCAACATAAGTCAAGTGAACACCTTTATGATGTACTGTTACTTTGTAAATTTTATGTTGATAATCTGTACCTTTATGGAATACTGATAAAACCGAAGTTTCGCATCAGATTTTTCTCTCTTTATTTGGAAGGCAGGCCTATACCCTGTCCTATTCTTAAGTGGTTTGAGACCGTTTACTAAACGGTAATGAAACAGCATGAAAACATTAAGCCAGACACTGAGAAAGAAGTTGGCAATTAGGAATGGAAAGTTAATTTTGTGCACTAATTTTGTGTAAAGTATTGTGCAAAATTTTGAGAGCATTGTACAGGACAGGAAACAGCATTTGGTGTCCCAGTACCTGGACAGCATGCCTGTCAGAGCCACTGTAGACAGATATCTGTGGGAGCTGTGTCCGGGAAGTGGAGGTGGTAGTAACGGTGGTTGTGGATGCAGAACATGTTGTCGTGCTTGGCTCATTCTCCATAGCTGAGCAGTGTTCGTCCAGCCTGCTAGAATTGAAATGGAAGCAGTTCACTAACAAAAGCCACTACATACTAATTCTGAAGGAGAAAATCTAAGCCTCGTTGGGATAGAATAACAGATAATTTGCAAATGGATGAGCTCAGAGTGTCAGCTAATACTTGATGGAATTTATATGGAGATGCGGGTAAGAACTAAGCTGCATCACAAGGAGCAATAGGAGACCAATTCAGGAACATACACAGGACTTCCAGCATGCTGCACCGCCGCACAGGCGTACTGTGTGTCCCTCTTCCTCACAGCGTAGTGCAGAAGCCACTGGCTGCCTGTTCTGTGCATTTAGCAAAACAATTCTTTGGCTAAAATCACTGCTGGCATGCTCTATTTCAAAACAGAATGAAACTGTAGAGAAAAGAGGCTTTTACTTCCTACAGCAATGCCTCCCAAAATACACCAATAGTCACAGAAAAAAAATACCTAAAAGCATCTCTGGCAACTTTCTCCTGACCTAACAGAACTGCCTTCTGTTGCAGAATACAATCTCTCTCCCAAAATATTCTCATTAGAACCAAAATCAATCTCATATCTCAATGTACAAGGGTTGTTTATTTTAGCTTTTCTTTCAGTTTCAGTATTACTGTTAACAGGAAATGGCTTAGCTACAGTTTATTGCTTTTAAAAGAATGCTTAAAAAGAAGCAGTTGGGGAGAAATATTTCCTTTTTACAACGAAGAAGAGCTCAGATAAATAATCAATTAGAGAGTTGCAACGCACTAGGAAACAAAAAAGCAGCACTGCCAAGTGCTTAACAAAACACCCATTGGTGCTGCATCAACCAGCAGCACACTTGGGAGTTCCACCTCATACTGCTGAAAGCAGAACACAGTGTTACCCCTCCAAAAACATGACTTGTAGACACTCAGAGAAAACATATAAAACAATATCCTCCTCCCCCAAAAGTTCTCCATACTGATGTACGCTGCACATACTGCCGGTTACACGAAATACCCAAACTTCAGTAGATGTGTGGTCCCCAACAGACCCCGTGCCCATCACTGCATGGATATCTGCTATCTTTTGACACTGAAGATTTGTGGCAATGAAACTTGCTTTCAAAGCACAGATCCTACCACTAGAAGTGAAGGAAAGTACAGCTTTGTCATTAGACATTCAGACCTGTTGTGTATTTCAGATGTCATTTATCCACCTGCAGGAGAGCACAAGCTAGCAAAGACAAATTAACCGCTTCAGTCATAACAAGAGCATCACTTCTGAAACCACTTCAAATGGATTTCACACAATGCTAACGTAAAGTGCCTTGAAAAAAATTGTCTCCTCCAGAGGGCATTAAAGGCACATCAAAATATTTACACCTCTAACTTGCCTAGCTTGTTTCAGCAGTTACACAACTGTTTAAACTAGCCTAACAACATCGGATGTCCTTACCTCTTAGCCACATTTAAAACTTATTACTGAGATAAGCAATGTATCTCTCTGCAGTAGCTGAATCAGAAGCTCACCCCATTCTAGCTGGCAACCTTTCGCCTGAAAGTGTCTCATTTTAAAACATACAGTGGCGTGGCCTGGCACCAAGGTGCATCTGCAGTCCTCCTCAGGCACCAAGTGCCACCCTCGGGCCCCACCTCAGCATGACAAACAACGAGCTGTAGCTGGCAGCCTTGGCATGGGAACGTCCTGCCCTCTATAGGCTGAAACAACACTGAGCTCCTCAATGCTGACACCGTCCGAAGCTTCTCCCCACACAAAAATTAAGGAAATTGACAAAACACACTTTTTTAAGTAAGAAAACCCAACACGCATTAACAATTTAACAGACAGATCTTTTATAACAGAAGGCATGAAATGCATTATGGAATTCTCAGACTACCTTTGCAGCAAGCAAAAGTACATCAAAGCAATGCTGTATTTGTAACCATAACCAGTTCTCAGATACAACTAAATACAATCTTCTGAAATTGTTCATTAACTCCTCAAAAACATCAAAAAGGCAAAACTCCCAGCTTACAGAGTGTGATAAATGAGGCAGGTCTGTTCACAACACTGTCTGTGTGCAGCTGTACCTCAAAGGTCTTCACTGAGGGGTGAACTTTAGAACTGCACAACTCTGGCTTTGAACTATCACTGTGCATATAAACGCAAGTCCAAGATACAAAGCACAACAGAAAATTGCATTTAAAAGTATTTATTCAAATAGTGACCATATTAAACAGCATGTAACTTCAAGTTATACCATGCATAATGGAAATATTCAGAAGTTTTTGTTCTCTCCCTGTTCTTAGACTTAAAGACCAAATATCCAAAGGAAGGTCAGAGAGCATCTGCTGCTGCACACTGTGAAGCCACCAGCACAGTGCACACGTATGGCACCACTCCCACCTGAGAAACTTCAGCTTCCTGTAAGCGACACCGTAAAAGCCAATACTGTTGACGATCTGCAGTTACTATGGGGAAACCAGTAAGTTTTTTCACATTTAAAATATTTACTCATTTCATTCATTGCCTCTCCCTAGAACTCCCACCCACATGGAAGGCAGAAAAAAAGTGACAATTCCCTATAAACGCAACCTCTAGGAGCAGTTCTGTGTGAACCTGGGAGACACTGGAATACAATCTCTTCTGTTCTCCACTTCAGCTACACCACAAACCACCCTCAGCCAAACCTTGGAGTTACAAGGGGCTGGTTCTGCCTTCAATAAAATAAAAAATTAGATTTTTTTCTTTGCTGCGTGGCACCCAGCCCACGCTCCGCGGGGCTGCGCTTCCCTGAGGCACCGGCCCGGCCCTAAGAGCACAAACGGAGCCCCGGGGCAGCCCCGCGGGGAGGGCACGGCCCCCCGCACGCCGCGGCCTCGCCCAACGCAACCGCCCCACCGCGCCGCAGCCCGGCCCCACTGCTCCGCTCTCAGCCCCGCGGCGGCGGGCGGAGAGAGGGGCGGGGGGAGGCCCCCATCCCGGGCCTGCCCGCGGCCGAGCGCTGTCAGGGCGCGGGTCCCCGCCTACGCGCCCCGCCCCACCGCAGCCTGGCCTAGGCCTGCCGCTGCCGCTCCCCCTCCTCCGCGCGTCCCGCCGGCACACTCGCCTCGGACAAGCCGCTCACTCCGCTTCCGCCATTTTCTCGCCTCCCTCAGGGGGAGGGGCTGCGCAGGCGCGCTGCGTGCAGCGGGGCACGTGATGGCCTCCGCCGCCATTTTGTCGCCTCGTCTGTCAGAGCCCGCCGTGCTGAGGTAGGGATGCTGCCTTAGTTGTGGGTGCAGAAAGAGTTGAGCGACGCGGTCTGTAGCAAGCAAGGAAAGTAGGAAAGCTGAAGGTGATAGGCTATTTTGAGAGGGCTGGTGGGTGATTAAGGTGTGATTAAGGTTAAAAAGCATCATAATGCTTTTTCACCAGCAGTGAGTCTCTCCCTACAATGGGGAAGGCAGCTTCTTCCTCTGAACTGACCATAAGCGATCAATTATGTCATTAATTCCTGTCCGTAGGTGGTAGCAGCTGCTCTGTGTTGTCAGCACAGGTGAGCAAAGCCTGGCCTCCATAAGGACAAGTAGCCACTGTGCCATACCAGGCTAACCTAAGTCTCATCCTGACAAATTCAGGACTGTTCTTTGTGATGAAGGAATGTGTTCCGTAATTTAGGGTTTCACAACGTTAATGCAGGCTTTCCACATACAGCAGTATGTTCAAAGTTGCTTATGTTCCCAACCATACAGAAAAAAAACCCTCAGTGTTGTGAGAGCAGGGAAGAAATCTGCTGCATTGTGCATCAGTGCTGGATTGTGACACTCCTTATCTAATAGAATAGCTGTGTGTGTGAAAGTCAAGTTCTTAAATAACTACAGGAACAAATAGTAAATAGCAGCTCAGCACTACCTTTAGATGGGATCACATAATATGGTTCATAATAATATAATATGAACATAATATGGTTCAGCCAACCGGTAGTTGGACGTGAGGGAATAAATAAAAAGGTGTCTAGCAGCTGAGTGGGATAGATGAGCACTTTACAAAGAAAAGAATCCCGGTAAGCATCTTATAAATGCAAATACTTTCCAAAGAATTACAGACAAGCTTAAACTGGTGAAGCAGTGACACTGTCCACAGGGCCATCCTCCTTTTCCTCTGCAGTCAGAAATATGTTCAATGGTCCTTGCACATCTCCCCAGTTGGAATTAGGAGTCATCATCATAGTTTCTAACACCTGGTGCATTGCTGTTGGATTATCCCTATAGGGTCCAACAGACTTGCTTCCAATTCAACAGGTCTGTAGTGGTGAATGGGAACACAAAACCATGGTCTCTTTGATCCCGCTGCCTGCCTTAATGGAGCCTGAGTGACTTGCCTTATCTGCCCTTCGGTACGATGAGCTACCAGATGAAGTTTGAGCCATCTGAAGGGCCGAGGGATGTCCCTTCGGGGGATGCCCCGTTAGAGGAAGACACTTCAGGGCCGTCTGAGCTGTTCTTGACAAGAGAGGTCAGAGTGCCACCCTGTGGGGACATCGGGCTTACAGGGGAATTTCCCGACATGGTTATGCGGCAGTGCTGAAGGCATCAGCAATTGAACTCGCTTGGATTCCAAGTTTGGATAAATTGTTGGAGTTTACTCCTTTGGGTGCCTAGGGAATTTTGCACCGGCCATTCCCCATATTCCTCAGCGCCTGCTTTAACCTTTTAGTCAAGTAAACAGGCTCAAAGGGCTAACGTGTTCTTGCCAAACCACAGCATCCACATGACTCTTACACTCCAGGTGACCGTTAAGGAGGCTGTACTCACCAGTTCAGCAGATTCCCTGCCCCATCCTTGGACATCTGGTGGATTCCTGAAAGCCTTGGTCTGATGCATTTTGGAGCATTGAAGCCAGACCTCCAGTTAAATCACAAGTGCATATTTGGTCTCTGTTCTCGCATCCATTGCCAATACCAAGGTGCTGGCCTGGGCAAGGCTAATTTAAGACCTCATCTAGGTCACCCAAAATGGTGATCTAACAAGGTGCCTGGCTGCTCAGCGCACCATGCTGGAACCCACACAAAGGTCTCCTCTATTTCGACTCTGCAGGGTTGCATTTGGCAGCCCACACATCTCCAAACAGAAGCACAAATTTTCACACACACCTATTTACAAAACTCTTCCATCTGCAGTTTCTGATTGATTGCTGTTTCCTCTTTGCTGGGCACAGGTGTTATGATGCTGAAGATTTTAGGTTCTAGAGTGCAGTCCCTGCTGTCCCACTTCCATACCAGCAGGATTGAGTTTTGGTATGTTAATAGCCCTCATTGAGCTCTAGAGGTCACTTCCAGGCCATTTTCTTTCCTTTTGGTTGACACTTGCACATCAGCACATACTTGGCCTACCTGCAGTAGGATGTTTACCCTTTCTTGTTCCTCCATTTGCTTTCCACCATGCCAAGTGCATCATTGCAGCCTGATGCTGATACCGTCTCCCCTGGCCTTGAGGTAAAGGAGCAGCATGCTGTGGCCTCTTCAAGAAGTTCTACATGTGCTATCCCAAAACTGGGTTCTGTACCTGTTTACAGTGTGTTGAGCCATTTGTTTTGAGCTCATGCCTACACAGGTGGGTGCTGAGTGGTGACCCCACAAGGCCAGCACATCTTTGGGCCAGACTACCCTTAATTGTTGTTTAACCACCTACCAACTATTATCTCTGCACAGATTTATAACATCTCTCAGCAACTATACACGCTGAGCTTGTTGCCGACTGAGCTAGCCTTCAGAAATGGAAACCGCTTCTTGTGTGTGAGAAGTCCCCTTCTCTCTTCCAACCACCCCCTGGCTGTGGCGAGGCAGCCGCCAGAAAAGCCGTTCCTCACCGCACCGCCTCCCGCCTTAATGGCGCCAAGGCGACGGCGCGCAGGCGCAGTGCTGCCCCGTGCGCGGCGTGCAGTGCGCTGTGGGCCGTACCAAGTGTCGGGGAGGCAGGGCGGGCGGGGGCGTCTTTTCTGCCCCGCCTAACGCGAAGCGGCTGGGCTCCGTCACGGAGATCCCGAGGTGCTTCCTTGCTGCTGGTGCTTCCCCCCTTCTTCCCTTTCACGATGGAGCTTTCCACTCCACAGGTGTGCGCTGAGAGGCCTGCAGGGAAGAGCCCACGTAGTGCGGGCTGGGGGTGTGCTGCGTCCTATGCTAGGGTGCCCGCTTTCCTCACCGGAGCGATCGAGCTGCTGTCCTCTCCCGGAGCAGCTGCTGCGTCCTACTGCACGGCTGCCCTGTACTCTCACCCCGTACCACGCCTCGTAGCTCCACGCTCTCCCTGTCTTTTCCCGTTCCCACCTGCCACTACAAGTGGTTCCGCCCGCGCTGGGCCGGCGCCGTGCGGTAGGGCGGGCCCGCGGCGCGCTGGAGGCACGGCGGAGCGGAGGGGTTGTGCGGCCGCCTCCGCCCCCCTCGTCCCGCCGCGCTCCCGCCCGCCGCCCTGCGCGGTGCCGCCCGCCGCGGTGGGATGCCGACGCAGCGGGACAGCAGCAACACCATGGCGGCTCCGGGCGGCGGCGGGGGCGGCCTCGGCGGGGACAGCGCCCACCAGGTCCGCGTGAAAGCCTACTATAAGGGGTGAGTGTGGGGGGGAGGCCGCTGGGAGCGCTCTCGGGGAACGGAGCGCGGTGGTCGCTTCCCGGGCTGAGGTTTCTGTCAGCGCCGTTTGTCCCAGCCCCGTGTTAAACGCCGCGTTTGCAGCGCGTTTCCTGGCGGCGGTGGCGTGTGGAGCTCTGGTTGTTCGGTCCCTCGTTGGTCGGGAAAGAACGGGGATGAGGGGGCATAGCCTGGCCTCCCCTCTCGCGGATCTGCGCTCGGGTGGAGTCTTGAGTGTTGTCGCGTCTGCTGTGAGGGGTGCTGGAGCCGCGCGCGGGGGCAGATGGTGGCAGAACTGCCGTGCTTCGGGCTCACAGCACCCCGCGCCGCAGTAACACCTGGGGCAGCCGCCGGAGAGCCGGGCTGTCCGTGGCTCTTCGGGCCCGTGGGTTCGATGCGAGCTGATCTAACGCGAAAAAAACGTTGGTTGCGTTTTTGATTTGAGACCGAACTGGAGGTGCTCGGCAGCTTCCTTCCAGCTACCTGCGTGGATTACAGGAAAAGGCTTATCTGACCATAAATGCTCTGAATACAGTACCTCTGGCTTTCTGTAAATATAATACATCTGGCTTTATGGCTTCAAGGGGATTGAAAAGCCACTCTGGGCATTTAGTATTTAAATCATTTTGTTTCTGACCTGCGTCTGCTTTGGGGCTTTTCTTGACCAAAGCCTTGCAGACTGGCACCGTCTGTGGTTCTAAAGGACCTGTGAAACCTGTCAGGATAACTATATGTGAAAGTCTCAGATCTTTGCCTTGTGGTCTCATCAATCCCCCATTTCTTGAAGATGTGGCTACCAGCTGACAGGCGGGCTCGTGTGGTTGGACAGTGAACTGATGTGGAAAATGCTTTGGATTAAACACATTTATTTTTCTTCTGCTGGGTCAGTTTTAATCTTGGTCGTTTCCACATGCAGTCATACAAATTCTTGCCTTAGCAGTGAGAAGCCGTAGTGCAGGAACAGAGATAAAGCAGCTGTGGGAGTGAGCAGGAAAACTGCTACGCTGGACAGGAATGCTGGTTCGTGGCACTTCAGATATAAGGCAGTGATTTCACAGGCATTGGAATGTTTCTTTTGAGTTTCGTCTGCTGACTCTCGGTTAACACAATTGCTTTTAATGGTGACACTGAGTCATATGGGCAGCTGGTTAACAAACAAACAGATAAGCTGAATGCCTTGGCAGTTATTTGTTTTGATATCTAAACAAGCCGTCCTTTCTGCTCCCCTGTGTCTGTCAGTCTCATACCCACTTCTCAAACCAGCACTGTCAAGAAGTGGAAATCAAAGCAAAGCAGTTGACTTGCACTGGGAATAGCTGGAGACTGAGGATCTAAGTGCAGATATCAAAGGCGATGTTTACCCTTTCATCAAATAAACTGCATGAAGGTGGCAGGCGGTTAGAGGATTTTATGGGAAATATTGTTAACCAGGAAATGTTAATCTCTCTTAGTTTTCTTGTAATAGAAGTGTGGAACGCAGTGGTCAGGCTCTTGCGTGGCTCAAGCGCTGCTCTTGTAGCCCCAGAACACCCCGGCTCTGGCCAGGAGCCTAATTGCTTTTCTCAGCCGTGACAAAAGCTTTCATGAGGAACTCTTTGAAGGGTCTTTGTTTCATTCGACCGACCGTGCAGTGGTAGCTCTTTATCTTAAATTCATGAAATATGTAAAACCAGGAAGGAAGATTTTCCTAAAACAAACGGAGATGATGGGAATAAGAGGATGGGAATTCCCAGAGACTTGGGAACTAGGTTGAGTTTACCCTGATGTTTCCTTCTCCCAGGTAAGCCATGCTTGTTGTAGGACTGATTGTTTGAAATGCTGGAAATAGCCTCATCTGTTTTAAAGAGTTCCTGTAATCTATGCCCTGGATGTAGCAGGAGTTCCCAGCAGTACCTAGGAATTTATTATACCCCGTGTTTACATTCTTTTTTTGTTGATGCAGTGACAAAGTGTAGCAGCTTCAAATGTGCAGCGTTTGCACAGCATCTATAATTACAACCGTTTTAGGTCTCTAATATGTTTTTAAAAGCTTACTTTTTGGCTTATCTCATCTGTTGTAGGTGCTTGTTGTCAGTTCAGTACGAGAGGCTGTTACATCAGGGAAGGGTTGTGTTGTAGTGGGTGAAAGCAAGTAAGAGTAATGTGCTACCTATGCCTTACGAATCCTATAGGACTAATATCATTGATTAAATACAGATATATGTACGCGTATCTCGA
Organism: Alectoris magna; assembly: GCA_030625065.1. Lineage (NCBI taxonomy): Eukaryota > Metazoa > Chordata > Aves > Galliformes > Phasianidae > Alectoris > Alectoris magna. Next base: position 4,225,329 of record CM060569.1, read on the forward strand.
ACCATCTCTGTGTGATGATTAGATCTGCTAGCTCTTTGCAGTGGCTGGCATAGGTTTTGCACTGGTTTAACTGTGTAGGCTGGAACGTGGGTTAGGCTTTTAGTACAGTTAAAGGCATACCAGTCCTTTACCCGCAGTTTGTATTGTTTCAAAGGAGCAATACCCCGGCGGTCTTCTCAGAATACGTGCCAAATGTGCTGCTTTTCTTAATTTTAATGCATTTACAGGAGTGGCGAGACTTGTGGAAAAAGAAAACAGTTCCATTTTTACTGTCAAATCGAAATGCACTTCCACAGAAATTTCCAGAAGACGATTCTTTAAACAGTGTTTGATTTCCCACATCCTTTGTTTCCACTGTTCTTTGTCTTGAAAACTTTCTGGTCATTGTTTCAGCTCCATGTCTTCTGTTGCCCCTTGAATGCAAAATGAATGTAAAGGAGTGCGCTCAGCTTAAAGAGCTTCTAAAAACTGCCTATGAGCAGCAGGATTCGCCCGGAGCCTTGCACGGGTTAATTTCAGTGAGCTGCCACTAAGTATAATCAAAAGATTAACCCAGGTGTATGATGAATGTGTAGGTATGTAGTTAATACGTGACTGGATATCTATGTATGTTCACAAATGTAGTGTGTGATAGCTGTGTTAGGCTCCAGATAATCAAGCGGCAGCCTCCCACAGAAGCTTGACTTTAGAACTGAGAAGTGAGGTACCCATATTCAATTGCGTTTAACTGTCAGCATTGTATTCTTCCCTTTGTTCTTGTTGCTGAAGGGCTGCTCCTTGTGACTGGTGGATGAGGTGAGAAATAAAAGGCACGAGAAAGAAGCTGTCTGGTCGCAGAGGAAACACCGGGAAGGTGGCAGTGAGGCTCCCGGTCTTCTAGAGAGATATAAAATCCTTACAAAGTTCTAAAACACACAGCACTTCCCTATAATGAGATAAGTAAAGCATCCAGATGTGGAAATGGCTATCTGGAATCAGACTGCTTTCTAGTTCCTTGTGTGTGTCATGAGGAGGCAAACAAGGATATTGTGCTGCAGAACAGCTTTGGAACAGGCAGGTCTGTTGAACAGGAGCTTACTCATTGATTTTATCACAATGAAAGGATTTTTTTTTTCCTCTTGTCGTTGTGAAAGAAAGCAGTTTGTATTTTCTTATACAAGGCAGCAGGCTGTGGTCCACAGTACGTTCCCTTCATTCTTTTACATAGCTTACTAATTTTTGTTTAAAATACCAAATTTACTGTTATTTTGTATCTTAGGTTCAGTTAGTACAGCTTTTTCCTAATGGAGACATCCCCAGTGTGGTGCTAGGTGCAGAAGTGTGGTAAACGCCATATAATCTGAATGAGAACAGATCTAGTCTGAGAACAAGGCCTATCTCTATGAAGAATTGCCAGTGCCGCCAGTGTAGTTATAATTGCCAAGTGAGCTTATGGAAAGACATCATGGTTCACGTTCTGCATCGTGTAAAGCCAGCTTCTCATCTCTAGGATGTGTGCTACTGTTGCTTGCGGACTCGTGTTCGTATGTACATCCATCCCTCTGTTTAATGTCACTGTTGGCCAGAGCTCTGCCACGTGTGCAGGCAGGTTTGTGTTCGTTCTAACAGCTGAGTGCTTTTCCAGTTGCATTTTGCTGCTGTCTGACATGTCTTCTAATGGTGGTCATAGAGAATTACTGGAGGAAACTTGCTTAACTACTGAAATAACAAAACTCCCCTTTTATTTACGGGGCAACTACTTTGCACGTGGAGGTAGCAACAGGTAGGAAGTGTTTCTTCAGTTTATATCAGCCTTTACTTTAGCTGTTCTGAAAGGCTTTTTGTTCCCAAGTTGTTGGGTACATTTTAATATTGTGGATATGTGACTTCTGCCGTTCACTATAGCGTGGATAAATCTGTTGAAGAGGAATGGAATTTTTATCAGATTTTTTTTTTAATAGTTGATATTAAAAAACAAAAAAACCCGCCACAACTGAAAATCACTTCAGTTTTTGCTACAGCTTCAGTGATTTCTCCCTGTCAGGATTATGGTCTGTCATCAAACTCCTGTCTGACAGCACCATCTCCCAGCCTATGAGCTGTGAGCCCGTGTGCTCCATGTAGCATCCGCTCTCCCGCTACCTGCAGGCTCAGTGACAACACACACTGGGAAAGCTGAAGCGTTCAGCTCTGACTTGATGGTGTCCTTCAGAACTTCTCTTTTTACTTAAAAAATGAATCTGCACCGGAAGATGGATAAGCTGAGGGCTGGTGAACTTTAGCTGAAATTCACTGAAGTTGCTAAGCAGTGCCTTATCTCCTGCCTAAATTGTAGGTCCCTGAAAAACAGGAAATACAGGTTAGGACTTTGCCTCCTCATGGAGCCTTGTGGGTTTTGGTTGATGGCTGCATGTCAGTAACGTGCTGTTAGATGTGTGGAGTTTGCAGAGCGGCTGTGCTGCACTCTGGATCTGTGTTCTCTGTGCATTTTCTGGGAACATTGGGGCTCAAACATTCGGCTTATGAGCTGTTTGGAGGGTGGTGTTGTAAAAAGCCCTGGCTTTTTTCTCTTTCTTTCCACCTTCCTTTGCTCTGTACCTCTGACATCCTTTGTGTAAAGGACTGACCCAGAGTCACCTATTCCCCTTGAAGGCCCAGCAAATACCAGGGCAGTGGGTCAGCATGTTATGGTAATGCTTCTAAAGCATCACTCTCAGTCATAATTAAAACAGAAATACCAGTTCTACATAACAGTAAAGCAGCACATTTTAATTCTAAGTACATGCTTCTGTGTTCACCTTCCCTGTCATTGTGGGGAAGCATCACCCATGTTTCTTCAAAGGTGCTTTAAATATTTGCAGCTTCTTCCCCTCTGATCTGCTGTTTCATAATTTTCATGACTATTTCAAACCATCCACACAATTAGAACTTACTTGGAGCAGATGTGTACATCTTACCAGCAATACATTAGAAATGCCCTTCAAAATTATTGCAGCATTTAATTCTTTGGTGTCCACTGGAATAATGTGTTTCATTGCTGCATGTACGTAAAATCTACAACTTGCACAGCTTCAGTGTCATTTGCGGATTTAAATGTTCCTGTTTTCAAAAGCAGATAGTGGGAGGAATACATGTCAAGTAATCAGTAATAAGAATTAGTTGGAGCCTGAGTGCTGTAGGAAGGAATCTTGATGCTCATGGCTTACTAATATTGCTTAAAGATACTTTTTCTGAGGGGCTGTGGCAAGAGGTGGGTTTTATATTAGTGGTGCATGGAAGGTGTTAGAGGTGAAGATGAAATGCTGCGTATTACAGCATAGCACAGTTTCTCAGATTTGTTTTTCTCTCACTCAGGGACATCATGATAACGTATTTTGAACCTTCCATCTCGTTTGAGGGACTGTGCAGTGAAGTTCGAGACATGTGTTCCTTTGACAACGAGCAGCTTTTCACCATGAAATGGATTGATGAAGAAGGTAAATAGATACTTGCTGCCTGGTTTCCAACAAATTTTTATCAGTATGGTACTCAGCTTTCTATCTTTTCTCTCCCTTTCATCATTTTCCTTTGCCTTTGTGAGATAAACTGTGTGTTTTTAGTAACTCAGACTCCAAAAGTAATGGCTTTCCAATGCCCTATTAAGTATAGTTTTGTTAGTTCAAATCACTTAAATATGTAGCTCTACTTTTGTTTTTTTGTTGCTGTAGTTTTTTCATAAATCTCAGTGACTATCAAAATGTGAATTCAGCGCTAGGATTTGTTAGGGAGGAAATGGAAAGTATGCTCAGGTTTCCCCTTAAGCCTGTAGTGTTTGAGTAAGAGACTAACCTTAAATGATGCATATTGCAGTATTTGTCCGGAGCATTGGTGCTGATTACTGTATATAGTTGCGCATAGAACCAGTAAATGCATTTTGGGTGAATCGACTGTTCCATTAGCAACCTTGAGTCTAATAACATATAGCTATTTAAAAAAAACTCTTTAAGAAGTATTAAAAGAGAAAATACTTTGAAGAAAACACTTGGCTGAATGATGTATAGTAGCTTTTCATAGAAATTTTGGCCCTGGAATCTTGTTAATCTTCAGCACGTCATATATCCATGTCATATTTTATATCAGATGGAAAAAGTTCAGTCCTCTCTCCCTTTCTCCGCTCTGAGCTGTGTGTATATGTTAGGCCTGTTTTGAAAAGCCTACTTGTAGCTCTTATTTTCTTAGTGGAGCTGTGTTCTGATCGTAAGTTTTGAGCCACACCAAAGACATCTGAGTTATGGAATAGCTGTTGTTATTTTAGCCAGCTAAGTATTTGATGCAATACATAAAAGAGAGTGATTAGTAATTGTATGCAGTGATTAGCATAGACGGTGCTTATAGACCTCTTTCCTCCCCTTGTCACAGGTTTCTTATTCAGAATTGGGTGAGTGCCAATTTATTGAGAGCTCAAAGCTAAACAGGGACTCAAGTTGCTTTTGGAAGTGCTATATGGGCAGTTGTGTTGAACACTGTGGCCTTGAGAGTCTGAGCAGGTTTTCTGTTCTGCTTATCACCGGCTTTCCCAAGCTATATACATGAGGCAGATGCACCAAGGGGCGATGTTTATAAGCAAACTTCTGGTAGTGGTGCCATTTAAGTTAGGCACTTTGCAATAAGCTGGCTGTTTTATCTCGAGGACTTTTCACTGAAAAGAGTCTAGAGACTTACAGTAAGAAGTACATCTGTCTTTAATGAAGGATGTGTGTGTATATGGTGGGCTGATGATCGTTTACCACACTTCTGGTAGAATAAAGACAAGGTGTGGTATCTAGGCCTTCTCTACTTTCTGACTGTATCAGTGTGACTGAACTGCTTAACTGGATTTGCCTGGTCACTGAGATTTTTGTTTGTCATGCACTAAATGTGTCTTCTGAGTTGTTGCAGCTGTAGAGCATTGTGTTTAACTTGTTGTGATCACCAATTTAAAAAGGCACAAGTCAGATTTAATTATGAAGGTTCCTTTCTAGTCTGTAAACTTTGTGTGCAATCTGAAGCACTGCTTATGCTCTTTTGTAAGCCTCCCTTTCTTCTGTCAAAAAGAAACAAGCTGTTTGCACGGGTGTCAAAAACAAATGAAGAAAAACTGGTTTGTTGGTTCTCGGTGAGTCTGAATGAATAGGGATGTTCCTTCTCCTTCCACACTCTCCACTTTGTGTTTACGGAGTGGGTAGGCAGCTGAGTGCCAAGACTGCCTAATGGGACAGGGATGTGCAATATGATGAAAAATGACAGGAACACTACCACGCAGAGGGTATTGCTTTGGTTTGCTACAATAATTATCGTAGGAACAACTGTGAGGGAGCTGCTGAACCGCACAGAACTAATTAGACTGCGTTTTGTGATGTTTTCTTCCTTCAGGAGACCCATGTACGGTTTCTTCCCAGCTGGAGTTAGAAGAGGCATTTCGGTTGTATGAACTGAACAAGGATTCAGAACTTCTAATTCATGGTACACTAAAATTTAATATATTACTTCTAGTGTTTGCACCTACTGAGAACTGGAATTTTTTCCTTATGTTATCAGTGTCTTTTGCACTACTCAGTTAAAACCTATTGTGACAGTCTGTCAGGAGGATGCCAAAGACGACGTCAGTCCTTTTAGCTGTCAGCACTTGTCAGTGTTCTTTATGGAATTAAGAAAGGAAAAAAAAAAAAAAAACCATAAAAACTGGGAAATGATTTCATCTGCTCCTATACGTGCATTTCTGTTTTTTATTATGCTTTTTGATCTGTTTTGTCTCCATTTACTTCTGCTTGATTGGCTTCTCAATAAACATGCACCAGGGCTAACTTTTCCAGATTTTCCTTTCCTACTGCTACTGCAGCTAAATACACTGTAAACAAAGATCTAACGAAGGCAAGATCATACTTGGCTGTTCTGGAACGCTGTAGTGTGCTTCACTTGCAGTCCAGATTTCCAAATACCCGCTGCAGTGATTGGTCAAATGAGAAGCCAGCATCAGTACTTGTTGCTAGCATCTTTGCATAAGTTAGCTTACTCTGCTGTCCAGTTGTATTTCTCACTAGGGTCACTGTTACACCCAGTACAGAGTACAGGGTTTTGTGGCATCTTTTCTTCTTGCTTGCTGTTGGAATGCATTTTAGCAGTTCTCTGTTTTTGTTGCCTTCTTACATAGGTTTTGTATTTAACTCAAAGAATTGTCTTCTGTCTGAAGCGGATTAATAGGAAGTTAATGTTTTTCTTGCAGTGTTTCCTTGTGTACCAGAACGGCCTGGCATGCCTTGCCCAGGAGAAGATAGTAAGTAGGCATTTTAGTTTGGGCATACTTAAACTAAGTAATCTATATTCTAGAAAAAGTTGATATTCTATTGTTTGATTCCCTGTGCTTACGACTATTAATAATACAAATCTCTGCAGCTTAAATATTAAAAAGGAATGTTGTTTGTCATTTCTGAGTCATTGTTAATAAAGCATTTTTGCGTTTCTGTTAACTCTCCATGCGTCTCTGCTTTCCTCGCTTTTGCCTCTTTCATGGCAGTTTTTTATTCTGTTCCTGTCTCTGGTAGTTGCCAGATTGCTACCTGACTGATGTGAACAAAGGCTTGTAACCACTTGTGATGAGGTGTCAAATCATCAGTTTCAAACCAACCTTTGGGTAATATCGGGAGTATTTTCTGAACACCTTTGTCATGCTAGTAAATGTACTAACCATGAGAGGTGATTTTCCATCCGTTTAATGTAGGCTTCTATGCTGTTGATATTTGTCTTATAAAAGATGATGGGAATGCTATTCGTGCACACATCTGTCACCTTGATATCCAAGTTCTTGACAAATGTCAGTGTGCATGCTTAAATGTTGACTTTGGCAATAGGAGTAATGCTGCTTTTCTGAAGGGGGGAAAGAAAGGTTCTAGGCTAAATCTGAACTAGCTTTGCAACTTGAGATAGTTTTGCATATTCTAGTTTTCAATTTTGGGTCCTGAAATCCCTGTAATGAAACAAACAAACAGTCAAAAAATGGTGGCAGCTGTAGACCTAAGACACTGGAGGATTTGTGCAAGCAGCCGTAACAGGACATGCTCCTGAAATGCACCTTCTTCCCTCCCTCCCACAGCTCCTCCTTGAATTAGGTAAGGTATGTGCATGTTTTGCAAACAAGTGCTTGTGTTGTTTGGACTGTTTTCCTCCTTTTGACTCCTTTTAACTTTGGAAAGGCAGAATTAACTTTCAGATGGTCAGAGTATTCTGCTTGATGTTTTCTCCAAAATTGGAAAAATGAAGAAAATACTTCGTGTTTCTATAAGGTTGCAGGAGTGAAACTTTACTCTGCAAATCACTTGATACAGAAGCATCCGTGAGAAAATACTGTAGTTCTGCATTTATATCTTTTATGGATATAATCGTATGTTTTTCCTCTTAGAATCCATTTATCGCCGTGGCGCCCGCCGGTGGCGAAAGCTCTATTGTGCAAATGGTCACACTTTCCAAGCCAAACGATTTAACAGGGTGAGACTCTTGTTGGGTACTTAAAACCATGTTACAGGGTTGTCTTACTTTTGTAATTTTAACGTTACTGCCTTGAAAAAAATAAGAGGCGGACTTATCCTAATTCCTGTTGACTGTCTGTAGTACTTAGATGCTGGGCAGCTGTAGTTTCAGGAAACTTGATCGATGTAAAATTAGGCTCTTTAAAAAAGTAAATAGTTGCAGTTTGCTTAACAGTATACTCTGTAACTATGCTGTCTGTTATGGAAATACTCTGGTGCTCCCTTTAAATCTTCACAGAGGGCAGACTTGAACACTGGCAGTAGATGACTGAACTGAAAGTGCATTTGCAGTTGTTTAAGCATACTTTGAGTTGCTTATGATGCACAGTTTTCCTTCATAATTTAAACAAAACCGGAGATGTTTCTCTAGCCTCTGCTTGTGATGACATTGAAACAATTGAAAATAACTAGCCAATTCTAATACTTTCAATAAGCAATAGTCAAAGACGAGTAAGAATCAAGAAGGCTATCTGCTGCTTGTATCTGAAAAATTAAATAAAAATAGGAATTGAATAAGCAAAGTTCCTTGACAGCTTCAGTATTCTTTCCTTTTTCTCTAAGCTGTGAATCACGTGCTTAAATAACGTTCAAAATTATCTCCACTAAACTTCATATTCAGCATTATTCATTTCGCTTTTTCACACTTATTTTTTTTTTTTTATTATTTTAACATAAGCTATGCTCTGGGAAATACTCATTGATCCCTTCCTGGTCAAAGGCTGTCAAGGCACCATCCCACTTGCTTTTGTAGGTGCCCTGCGTTCATGGTTCTTTTGAGTTGTGTTATGGGTGTCCTTCAGTGAGTGGTGATCTTCCCATTTCCTGTTAGCTGGTGGTTTAACTGTGCTGAAGCTTTTGCTTTCCTGCCTTTCTCTCTTCCAATCTAAGGACTCCTCTACATAAAGATAATGAGACCTAGCAAACTAGCTTGGTCACAGGAGCCTGCTTATTCATCTGCACTGCTTTTGACCTGCAGCTGACTCACGTCTCTCCAGGTCCATGTGCAGCAGAAGAGGCTGACTGTGCCAGCACCTTTCCATGTAAATGTGCTCTTTCTGATAAGCAGTTGCTACTTGTTCATTCGTAATTCTTGGGCTTTTCTGTGTTGTATCTGCCTGTTCTATCTTAAAGTTCTGTCATAGACTTTTCTGGTACAGTAGCAACTTAAGTAGGGGTTTCTCCGATCTCCTATCCTGTGTTCTTCAGTAACGAGAGTGTGGCTGAATAGTTTCTGTTATTTAGCTTTTCTTTTAATCAGTTTTATTGACTTGTCCTTCTAGCGAGCTCACTGTGCCATCTGCTCTGACCGAATATGGGGCCTGGGTCGCCAGGGGTATAAATGCATCAACTGCAAACTCCTTGTTCACAAGAAGTGTCACAAACTGGTCAATACTGACTGTGGTCGTCATACACTACAACCAGTAAGTAAGATTTATCTGAAAAGTTGTCTTTAAGAAGCAATAGTAAATGAAATAAAGGAGCTTGTTTCATACTAAATGGCTTTCAAACTGTGCTCTGCAAACAATCACAGTAGATAAAGCTTAAAAAGGTTGTCATTCTTTATGGCTCCTGCATTACATGACAAGAAAATAGCAGAGATGCTTAGCAGAATAGCATTTCAGTAACGAGAAGGTCTTAATTCTTGCATATATTGTCTGTTTCTGTGTCAGATGATGAAAGACAAGGTAAATATGACTTATGTAGTGACGTAGTGTTTATATGTATGTGTACATATGAATATGTATACATTTCACATATTCGGAGTGAAGTGCGAGTAAATTCTGTAAACATCTGTAAGATTATTAGACTGTTTTGTTTGATAGAAAAGGAAGGTGAGGCACAAGAGTTCTGACTTCCTCCCAAGTGATGCAATCGTCTTTAGTTCTCAAGTCCCCAAAAAACAATAGGTAAATAGCACTCGTAGTTTAATGTTAAAAATGGACAGCTGGAAGTCTTTATTTCATAAATCTGTTTGGCTAATAAACTGCTAAAGTATGTGCAATTTTCTGTCTCATTTTGCATCTAATCTACTACCTTCTCTCTGTTGTATGAGGTTTTCTTCAGTAGCTTCTAGAAACTTGCCGTAACTTCTGGAAAATAGGAAAAATAAGGACTACGGTGATGCTCTTTATACTGTATGGACTAGAACAGTAATTATGTGGATTCATCTAAAAAAGATTATATTCCTCAGAGATCCTGTATTGTCTCTTAAATGCTTTTCACGGTCTGTTACAAAAAATGTTGTGCACATTTGCAGGAACCAATAATGCCTATGGATCCAACATCAGTGCATCCAGATAACGTAGAATCGGGTAAGATCAGTGCTGCTCTTTGAAACATGAACATGGGTTTTAAAATGAAACAGAATAACTTCAGGCAAATTACTTTAAAAATTCTGTTTTACTTCTTTTCATTGGGCAAGAAAAAGAGGACAGCTGCTTTAAATGCTAAGGGGGGGTTAAGTATAAAAACTCCTATTCCCTGCATCTTGCAGTTTGACAAACTGTTGCAAAGATGAAGAATCTAGGCTGTCACTTATGTTTTTCCATTAGTAAGGTGTGTATTTAAGTGTCCTCATGAAACAAACAAAAAGGCCCTAAACGGAATTACAGTGGAAAAAAATGAAACAAGATTTCCTGTTGTTTCAGTTTTAGCATAGACAGTGATCTGTTAGACAACAACAACAAATGTTCTTTGGCACAAGATACGGTGTGTCAAGAAGAGTCTAAATAGGTTTCCGAGTATAATCACAACTTTATATTAGCCATAACAGTTGTTATTGCAGTATTGCAAAAAGAATGATTTTGGTAGCTTAAAAACAGCAACAACGAAAAAAATACCAGGTTTGAATGCTTAGAATAGGTACATTTAAACTGTTTCTCCTTGATTCAACTGAAGAGTGGAAATTTTGAAGAGAAAGAAAATAAAGTTGTGTTCCATGGATCTAATTGTTTTCCTTGCATCTCTAGTGATTCCATATAATCCATCAAGTCATGAGAGCTTAGACCATGTTGGCGAAGAAAAGGAGGTGAAGTATCTTAACCATGCTAATTGTGTTCGGAGATCTTCAACTCTGTCACTCTTTATTTTGTTGGTTTAGTAATTTAACTTGTCACAAAATGAACGCTAGTACATAGAGCACGTTTGGATTGCTCACTCGGTGGGTGCATGTGTGTCCTTCATGCTGATTTTTTAAAAACTTGGGTTGAGATGTGCTTTGATTTAGAAAGTGTTCCAAATTCATCCAGTTTCATTTGTTTTTCTTCTACCTTCTTCCTTTTCCCTTCTGTTCCTTTTCCTGGCAGTGCAGTTTAAGAATAGCAAGTGTTAATTGAATCACTTGTGTATTTATTGTGCTATTCTGTTTGAAGTGCTAACTTTCTTTAAAGAATAGCAACTACAGTTGTTAAAATTGACAAGCCTGCCCATGAATTCAGAAGTATCTCTATCTGTAGGCAATGGGCATAAGAGAAAGTGGCAAAGCTTCTTCCAGTCTGGGTCTTCAGGATTTTGATTTGCTCCGAGTTATAGGAAGAGGCAGTTATGCTAAAGTACTCCTTGTTCGATTGAAGAAAACAGAACGCATTTATGCAATGAAGGTGGTGAAGAAAGAACTCGTCAATGATGATGAGGTAGGCAAGCTTTTTGTTAATAACTCAGCCAACTCTTTTGAACAGCTTTAATACCTGTTACAAAGGGGAAGCCAGACATCTGTGTCTGCATCATGAATTAAAACCTATACATTAAGCATTCAGCTACTTGAAAATGCATTACAAGGAGTTCACAAGACAGATGACTGCTTTTGAGGTCTTCATTGACAGATTTGTAGTTTACAGCAAGTCATCCCATGCATGGTTTTTGTCAAGAGCCCCATTACTTCAACCAATGTCACTGTTGTGCTTGGCATCATCTACAGCACTACTCATGCAGAAATCACTTGATAAGCTTCTCTTGCCTCCTCATTTTGGAGGAGGCATATTTTTCCTATTATTTTTGCTTGCTTGGCTGAGAAGTAGGTGGAGTCTGCTTTTCATATGTTCACATCTGTGGGAATTTTTGGTTTTTGTCACAAAGGAGAACCTCACAGTGTTACTTATTTGCTCTTTAAATCAGGCATCCACATTTACAGATTGGTTGTAGCATACATAATGATTTGTGGAAATGAGCTACCACTTGTAGTCAACTGTTAGAGTCCTCTTGCTGCTGAAGATTTCATTCGTGGTTCTTTAGGGTATTCTGTAAAGATTTGGCTGTCTGTGATTTGCTATTCAAGAACTTTTGCGTTTTATTGTAGTTCTGACAGTGATTTCATCTGCCTTTCTTGCGACTTCTTTGCATTCATCAGCACCAGTTTCATTAATTCTTGCCCTACAGAGTACAGCAATACTTATCTGAATGTTGCTTTTTTTTTTTTTTAATAGGATATTGATTGGGTTCAGACAGAGAAACATGTCTTTGAACAGGCTTCAAATCATCCTTTCCTTGTTGGACTGCACTCTTGCTTCCAAACAGAAAGCAGGTAAAGGACATGAGATGATAATAGTCTTCTTTTCAAAAAAAAATTCATACTGTTAGGCACATCAGTGGCCTATTTAAATGATTAAGTGTTAGGTGGGTAATGAAAGTCAGTGTGCTGTAAATCACTATAACATTTTGTGAACAAAAAGCCATGTTTATCGTCTAAGCTTTCAGATTGGAAAGATGTGAAAGTGTGAGAAATACTGGGTGCTATGATAAGGATGCTAGAAAGGAAGAGAGAAGCAACTAGCAGGGGAAAATAACATGCTTGAGGGTATGAGGTTATGAGGTAGTAGACCCAACCTAGAGTGGGAGTAAAAAAAAGATTTAAGGGAGGTGAAATCAGAAGTACGGAAAGGTAAGGAAAGGAATCTCAGGTTTGCCTGGACTCCTTGATGATGAGCCAGGACTTGGAAAATTGTGCCTTAATTTAGATGGAAAGCAGTGATGAAAATACTGATTTTTGTGTCTGTATGTAGAAGACATTACAATGTTACTATTCTGTATAGTAATAATTTTCAGTACAAATAAAATATTGTATACTTAAACAGCATCCTTGCAGTAGGAAAAGGTGGCAAACTGATGGAGCTAAGTGAGAAGAGTATTTGAAGGGTAATAATAATATTAACTGTAAGGGAGTGAGATTAAGAGGGTCACAAAAGAAAAATGTGTATGTTCTACCATGTGCACAGAAACTGTGTTAATCTATCCATTTAGTCACATACATAAAAATAAGATGTAGTAGCTGTAATGGATTAAGAATGTGAGGAGGGTTCCCTTGCTTTCCTTAGCAATAATCAAGCTACCTGGTGAAACTCAGTATACTTGGTTTTTAACCTCGGGAGTTCATTCAAAGTTGAAGCCAACCCTGCTGCCAGAGAGATGGGAGAAATTAAACTGCCCAGGAAAGACCTGCAATGCTGCAAATATTCAGTCAATAGGAAAATTTTTCAGCCTCATATACAATCATTTGTGATACGCTCTTGTGTGTTTCAGATTATTCTTTGTTATAGAGTATGTAAATGGAGGAGATCTGATGTTTCACATGCAGAGACAGAGAAAACTGCCAGAAGAGCATGCCAGGTATGTCTAATTGCAGATGTCTTCCATCAGAACAGTGGGATTTCTGGCACAGTGCAGTAGTGCAGATGATGGTGGTGAGATAGCAAACCATTTCCAGATGTTAAGGATTTCAGAAATGTGAGACTGCATTCTCATTTTAATGCTGCAAGCTTCAGTATCTTTGTTTCAAGGAGGAGCTGTAATAGGAAGCACTAACAAATTGCTTTAATTAGCAATTAAAGTGTTAATTAGCATTACACTTGATGACTGCAGTCTGATTCTGATTTTTTTTAATGGAAAAACTGTTCCCTGGTATTTTTTTTACCTGTCTGATGATATTGAAGTGTTCCTTTTAGAACCACCGTGGTCTAGGCAAATGCTGAGTTCTTGTTGCGTGTGCTTTGTTTCAGGTTGTGAGGTGAAAGGGTTGATACCAGTAGACATTAATATTATTAAGACAAAATAATTAAGTGACTGTGAGTAGAAATTACTGTATGTGGGTAAGAAATTACTGATTATAAACAACTTGCCTGTTTCCCTGGTTACAAATTACAATGGAATGGATAGGTTTCAATTTAGAAAGTATTGTACCACTGAGACTGTTTTTGTGGTCTGGAGTGTTTTGTTGGTTTTTTTATTAGTTAGTTTGACTGCTGCAGTAATCATGTATCTTACTATTCCAGGTTTTATTCTGCTGAAATCAGCCTTGCATTGAATTATTTACATGAACGAGGAATAATCTACAGAGATTTAAAACTAGATAATGTGCTACTAGATTCTGAAGGACATATTAAACTCACAGATTATGGCATGTGCAAGGTAAGCTGTAGTTTCTTCCTAAGTAGTAAAAGCAACAATTAAGGAATTGTCACAAATTAAAAGAAGCAGAGACTCAAAAAAGTGAAACTTCTGAGCATTTCTTTATGCATGTGAAGCATTCCACGACTTCTCAGTTATTCCCACTTGCGTGTTATTGGAGATGTTATGGAGCTGACTAGCTAAAAGGTTAAAGAACTGTTGTCAGTGGGTACAAGCCATCCTCATGAGATGTTAGCTGCAACCTGCTTTTGTGTAGCAAGTAATGTGGCCCGGCCTGGAATTTAGAGGGATTTTTGTTTTGAGACAGACAGGAGGCAAGTGAAGGTTTTAGAAAGTATATGGTGGAAGAGAGTTACGCTCAGCTTGTTTTGACAGTGGTGGTGTTTGTTTGTTTAGGAAGGGCTGAGGCCTGGCGATACAACAAGCACATTCTGTGGAACTCCGAACTATATTGCTCCTGAAATTCTTCGAGGAGAAGATTACGGTAATTTGAACTTTTCACTGCTACCATATATCTGCCATGTAACTTTCAGCTAATCTCAGCTTCTTACTCAAGTTGATTAGCAGTGGGATTCTGTTAGACATGTGATCCATCCAAGTTAACATGGTGTGAACGGACCCTTCAAAGGGAAGGCTGAAAATATCGCAACAAACAAATCAGATATCCCACCTTCCACACTCTTATCTTGTTTTTACCAATCTTAAAGAATAGTGTGGGTTTTCTAAGTTCATTGTTGTTTATAAACATTTTATATACTCTTAAAGATATGCTAGGTTGCCTTGAATTGTGTTCACTTTTGGCCCTTTGTATTTGGCAGCAGTGATACCATACATGTATTACAAAGGGCTTAGATAGTGAAGGTCCCTTTCACAAATTTTGGTGTTTAAACATTGAAGATGTCTATGCAAATGCTGGTTGAAGAAGTCCACAAGACTCCTGAAACAGGGGATAAGAGTACAGTTTACTGTGTGTGTTTCTTCTGCTTATCCTTTCTTCCTTAACTTCCAGTAGTGTGTGAAACTGATCTTTGATCTGTGTTCTTCCCTCAAGATTTGTAAACGTTCCACAATTGTTTCCAACTAAAAAAAAACCAACAAAAAAAAACAAACCCAAACACCAGTCGAGGTAGAAGTGCACATACATTAACTTAATTGAATGTTTCTGTCTGGCTTAACATTAATCCTTCTGTCCTTCCTTTCACATGTTTTCTAGAATAAGCAGTCTCAGCCTAACTGCTGGAATTCTTTTCTTTAGCACTGCACAATAGAATAAGGACTGTCTTGCTACTATTAAGAGTCATGTACTTCCTTCTTGTCCTTTCCCAGGTACCACACTGTTGGTTAGCAATGACTAAGCCTATGTGTAATCTAAGACTTTGTTAAGGCTATGACATCATCCTTTAAAGATTTTGCATTTCCTCTTTGTACAGAATTTCCTCCTATCCTGCATATAACAAACCAAGTAATGTCTGTTTACAGCTGTTACCTCTCCTTTATTTGGTAGTCCGTAGAAAACTAGATAATCAGACTATTAATACTTTTTTAAACTAATTCTTCTCTAAACATTTTTAGGACTAAAGCAAGACTTGTTTTTATTTCTGCTCTAAAAATTCTTTATCAGTATTTTCTCTTGTGAATTCCAGGCTTCAGTGTAGACTGGTGGGCACTTGGTGTACTGATGTTTGAGATGATGGCAGGCAGGTCACCGTTTGATATTGTCGGAAGTTCTGACAATCCTGATCAGAACACAGAAGACTACCTTTTTCAAGGTAAGTACCACGAGTGTTCATACACTTGAGTACTTTGCTTCTCCTTACATTTAATCTGCGTTTAAAGATGCAAAAGCTGATATAAACACTGATTTATTGCAGTAATTTTGGAAAAGCAGATCCGAATTCCCCGATCCCTGTCTGTTAAAGCAGCAGGTGTTCTAAAGAGTTTCCTTAATAAGGTAAGAACTGAAACAGAGTATTTGACTTCTCTAGAGAGGCTGTTTTGTTGTGGACTAATTGATGTATAGCAGATCTACCTTAGCTGCTGTGCACAGAAAAAGGGAACAAAAGGAGTAATCCTGTAACATTTTAGCAGGGCTGGGAAGCTTATTTAAAATATTTGTCTTCGAATCTGAAGATTATTACTCTGGGGTTGGAAGTAAATTTCAAACTAAAAGATTTAGAGATATTCTAAATAATTTCTTTAACGTGGAAAATTGAACAGGCTTAGCAGATTATCGAGGTACCTAAAGATGTTTACGTTGTTAGTAGCTTATTTGTGATAGTATGACACCTATAAACAACCAGAGAAGCTCTTTCCCTTGTACAAGGGACTTGTCAGAGCTGTCCTCTTAAAGTTGACTCATTTCCTTCTTTCTCCTTCTACTGAGAGCAGTACTGTTACAGCCTCCTAGTGGAGAGAAGTGTTATAATAATCCTTCAGCTGTATTTATCAGTAGCTTTGCAGTTATTGTCTCAAATCAACTTGGCATAGGCAAGCTGCCTGTTGGGAGGGAATAATCAAATTTCACTTGCTTTGAAACGTTTAAACCCATTTGAATAAAAATAAGTAAAGATGGGGTGGTTGTTTATATATTATTCAAGCTTGGACTTCTGTATATTCATGTCCATTTCAAAAGTAAATTGGAATGTTTTTCAAAATCAATAACACTAACTTCGTTCTTCAGTGCACCTCGTAAAAGAACGCATAACAATTCATAATTTCTCCCAGAATTCAGAGCATTGCTTTTATTCATGTGCAGTCCGTAGCTCTCATTTAGGAATATTTTCTCACACAGGATCCAAAGGAGCGGTTAGGCTGCCACCCTCAGACAGGATTTGCAGATATCCAGGGACATCCATTTTTTCGCAATGTTGATTGGGATCTGGTATGTGAATGCCTGTTGGCCTCTTCTTTGTGTGCAGCAGTGATGTGACAACTTTTGATTGTGAGAGATGCCACAAAACTTCAAAAAACCTGAAGCTCTTAACTGGCATGCCACAGTCGTGATACAGAACCTCTTTTAAGTGCAATGAGTACAGTAGAGTATTTTAGAAAGCATACAGAATGAATTTGAGAGTAACTTCTAGCCTTATTTAAAAATAATTCTGTGGGTTGTAACTCATTCTTGATGTCACTAAGTGCGTTTATTCTTAGATGGAGCAAAAGCAAGTGGTGCCTCCATTTAAACCAAATATATCTGGAGAATTTGGTCTGGATAACTTTGATTCCCAGTTCACCAATGAACCCGTCCAGCTCACTCCAGATGATGAGTAAGTAATGCAAAAATTAAGATATTCTGATAAAGCAGCGAAGGAGTTGGATAAATTCAGCAGTTGGTTGTATTCATAGTACAGAGAGCCTGCTGTCTCCTCCTTGTAGGCTTGGTATAGATGGGTTAAATATAGTGCTGTGGTGTGATGTAACAAAATCTGTGATCAGTGGGTAAGAATTCTAGTTTGGAGAAGGATGATTAAGTGTTACTTTACAAATTTTAGTGGTATCGCTTGCAAGGAATGAACGTGTGAAGGAAAAGATCTGTTCTTGACACGTGGTTTATTTCTGTACTATGCTAAGAGGTGATATTTCTGGAATGTTGGATTTAGATTGGATTTATCTTTGATACTCTGGACAAGAAAAGGTGCTTTGTTTGGGTATTTTGGATTGTTAGTAATCGAGTGAGTTTATCCTGACTGAAAAGCCTTGATATAATGCTTGACTATGTTTTGGTTTTGGCAGTGGGTTTTGTGGTACCTTGCCTTCTGAGTGTTCTGATTTGGGGTTGTACAGGAAATGCTTTTCTGTCCTGACTGAACCACTGCCATACCTGATCTTCAGGTTATGTATTGGGTTCTGTGTAATGCGCATGTTGATTTGTGAGCAGTAACAGCAAGTATTAAATCTTACCTCTGCACCTTAGTTAGGTCTGAAATCCAACTGCCTTCTTTATCCCTGTGCTAGTGCATAATATAGAAGTAATAGTTAGGGAACTTACTAATGCAAGAGCAGTATCACATCCCAGTGTCTTCAGTTCCTTTTAAAAACTGGATGTTTTGGAAAAGCTTTGTGGGAGAACTCTGAGCTGCCAAATCGCTGCTCCTGAGGGGTGGTGTGTTTGTTACTGTTACAGGGCCTAGAAGAAAACAGTATCAACTGTAAGGAAAGGGAGGTGCAAAAGAGAGAAGGGAATGTTTTCAATTGCGGCCTATTGTACAGGTCTCGGTGTTAAAAACGAGCTGTCAGCTGATGCTACTGACTTTGAATTTTGCTAAACTAACAACTGTTTTTAATCTTAATAGTGATATTGTGAAGAAGATTGACCAGTCTGAATTCGAAGGCTTTGAATACATAAATCCTCTTTTGATGTCAGCCGAGGAATGCGTCTGAATTCTCCATTTCTGGACTGTGCCGGTTGTTACTCTGTTTTTTCTGCATGGATAAAGATCTCTTCATTTGGATGCACTAGCATAAAATGAGTAACTCATCATCATACCATTGCCACCGAGGGTGAATTACTCACAGATTTTCTTCTTGTGTCAGTTATCACCCGGTGCAATTGTTTTGCTGAACCTTGGGCTGCCAGAATATTTAAAATGTAAACTTTCAAGAAGTCTTGCCAAACTTGAAGTTGGTCTCTGGGGTTCCTGACTGCACAATGGGATCTGGCTGTGTAACCTGCCAGTACAGCCTTCTGATAAAGGAAAGTTGTTTTACTACTTTAAGAGTACAAATTGCATCAGAGGACATAATGAAATCTCACTAAAGGAATTCTACTATTCCAGCGAGACAAGTAAGATCTCATGACTTGTAGTTGTAAATCTAAATATGATTTCCTTGTTCTCCTTAAGTATAGAAGTTACAGCTGTATTATTGCCCTTCGGATTTAAACGACAGTGAGGAAAGCAGAATAGGTCAAGAATTGGCTGTTCTCATAAGGTACGTTGATCCATCCTAAAAGGTGGTGTTTAACTCAGTATTAGAGTCAGGCTTCGCTCTGAAATGATACAGGGGGAAGCGTACACAGTCTGATACGGAGTGCCTTTCTGAGCCCGTCCCTTTCAGTGAGGGCTGCGGGTGGTGTAAGTGGAATCCAATTAATACTTTTAAAAATGAAAATCTGCAGAGTGCAATTTAGCAGGAATGGGCAGCTAACACTGACGAATGTAGGACCTCATGCTATTATTTATTGCTTTTACAATTTCTGTCTTACTGTATCAGATCTGCGCACGTTACAGCTATGGCCCAGGTAAGGGCATTGTTTCACCGTTTTTCCTTTTTTTATTATTATTATTCAATCTTACTGCCATACTGATGGAAATGCATTCCACGTTGCCAGTGGAAAAAGCACATCTAGAAAAAAAAAAAAATAGGTGCTGTTCACAATGACTCCCTTAATTTTTCCATTTATAGGTAGTAATTTGTAATAACAAACAAGAATTAGCGTTGGTAGTAGACTCAAAGCTAATAGTAAAGCAATTCGAATAAATAGAACAGTCGAAACCGGGACTTCTGGGAGGTATGATTATTACATTTCATGTTAGCAAACAGTGTAATGTACAGCACAGGTAATTCTTATTTTTAATATTTGGGAAATAGCTTTGAATGTCTTAGGCTGAAGAAATGCCAAATGTTCCACTTGTTTATTTTTGTTTTTGGGGAAAAGGGATTAAGAGACATTGAAGAAGAGAACCTGTATTTATATAAATAAGGGCCGTAAGGCAACTTGGTGTTTCTTAGAGCGGATTCAGATGTCTGTAAACACAAGTTAGCAAACCGTATCTGAAGCTTTTAGTAAGCTTTCTGTTTGGTCAGCGTCTCTGTGAGAATCCTTGTGTGGTTAAACTGTACATTCGTAGCATGAATCTTCCAGCGTGGTTTTTTTTTCACTTCTGTGTTAGCTTCAAGGGGAGAGGCTGCACAAGCACAGTAGTTCATAGCGTGGTACTTAGTACGTACTTTGCTTTGCAACGGGAATAGGAACCAAAATATTGGGCTGATTTTTTTCAAAACTGGGAATAAATGGGAGGGACCTCCATTCCAGGGAAGCATTAAACTTCTGCGCCGTCGAAAGTTGGGTTCTCTTGGCTTCAAGTTGTATACTTTCCGATGTAAAATATCAGAGTAAATCTACTTTTAAGGAGCAGCTAATAACTTTAACGCTGTTACTTCATGTGAAATGAAACTGCTTGCATCCAGTTATAAATTTAAGTGCTTGACACTCATGTGACTAGTTAAGACATTGGAACTTAACTGGTAGTAAACTTTGAAGTTACTTCAAGCAAGCAAGAAAAGCCTTCTCTGTACAGATCCTTAATTTCATATAATTCATACACAATATAAAGCAAAATAGCTTTACATAGGGAGGAGCATTTCTGCTGTTCAGAAGAGCACTGTCTCCTGTGCTCAAAGCAGAACTTTTTATAGATAATGTCACGGAAAATATACTTTTTCTATTCACACATCTAACTATTGCCACTGAGATACATATCTTTAATGACTGTAAGTCCATTGTTGAACTTTAATTTTCTCCTAAGTGCCATGATATTAAGTTATTTTTCATTGTGGAGCATAATAGCAGCTTTTGTAAGTATTCAGAAGGGATGTGGCATGTAAGCAGTTGAGCGGGCTTTGAATTTTGAAGGTGTCTGCATCAGAAGTGTGATGTGTTTATGTGGAGCTGACCCTCTTGTATGTGAGTTAGATTCTTATGGGTGCTCTGCTCGTTCATATTGTCTCCTACTACTTTCTTGTTTCGTACGGAATATAGTCTTGAACATTGTTGTGTAATCATTCTCTTTATTTGTGCACAATTTTTACCTTAAATAAAACATTTCTATTAGAACGCTGTGTATTCATCTCAAAAAAACCCCAACTACTACAAAACACTGGGATTTGTTTGGGATCTTCAGATGACCCTTAGGCATCTGGGGGGGGGGGAGAGTACAACAACAACCTTCACACAAAAAAATTAAAATGCAATTCCAGCATGTTTCACTGGGGATATCTTTCAGTTGGAGCTCCCGTGCTATCACTGCAGCTGCTGGGAATGTGCAGTTTAGAGCAGTTCTCTCATCTGTTGCATTTAATTTGCACAGTTTCTTTTGTTTCTTTCATGACTCCCCCCATCATACTCTCTCAGGTCTCCAACTGAGGGCAGGGGCGCTTCCCTCATACCCTATTACAGACGCAGTATTTTAATATATCTATATTTTAAGATCTGTGTATTCGTATTTTAAAAGACATTTCCTCTTGCAGTCTGTCTTGCTATTAACAGTATGTATCAGCAGTCCTAGACAAGTGCTACAGATGGTTGCATATCTTAAATGCTTGACCTTCCCCCCACGCACGCTTCTTGTTTCTGTTCAATTTGGTGGCCAACTGCTCTCTGCTCAGTCTGAGCAATTGTTTATGTTAAAGATGCTCTATAAAAGAAGTTCGGAGCTTGCACCATCTATGTGTCCGTGAAAAATGCTAAACATACATCCCGACTTCACGAGTGACATAGCAAGCAGTTTAAGCAAGAAATGTATGGGAAACTACCATGGTGTTTTCCTGAGAAGAGGGATTTGGGGGCTGGGAGGCTCTTTCAAAAGAAGGGAATTTTACCGTGTCTTGTATTTTCTTGAAGCAATCAGTTTGTGTGTTTCAGTGGTTTTTGTTCTTTTCTGCTTGCGATGCAGTTGCTTAAAGCATTTATCTGTGCTTAGAAATACAGATGAACGTGTCTCACTTGCTCTTCTTCCTAGTGTGCGAGTGGAAGAGGTGTCGAGCCAAGGGAGCCAAGAGTGGCCTGCACAACCTGCAGGTATATGTGCGAGGAGAACAGGGTTAGTTTCTTGGGGGTTTTTCTTTTTTAAAACACAGTGAAGGTGCTGTTTGTGATTGACATTTTAAGACAGCCTTAAACGTGAATGCTGTAAGTTTCCAAGTACTTGGACAATTCAGAACAGAAGTAAAAGCAGGATCCCTCCTATGCCGTGTTATTGCAGTTTGTTACACCTTACAAAGGTCCGTAAGGCAGGTTTCAGTTCTGCAGTACCTTTTGGAACTGCTTTGCCTGGTCTGCAGTAAAAGTTGCAGGCGGAGTTAACATCTTTTGGACAATCTTCTACCTACAAACTTTGGCTTATACTGCCTAATTCCTGTAGCTCTATAACAGCGTTATCATTGCAGCACAGTGGTTACCACCATGGTTTGCAACTTGAAACAGAAAATGTGCAGAACTTTTTAAAACACGAATTAAATAACAATATTGAATTCCTAAGCTTCCGTGACATCAGTAGGACTAATCAAAGATGTAATATCCACCTACACGCGTTGCTGCCTCTACATCCATAGATCATTCTAGCTATGAGGTTGTAAGTCTTGCATGTTCTTGAGTACATTTGAAATGGAAATACGATACGGCGTATCTCAGTGATTGGTGTTTGCAGGTGATTTCTATGATCAGACCCTAAATTCTAGAGGCTAGAGAAGACGGGAACATCCAGAATGTCAGAACAATTGCAGCTGGTCCATGGAGCTGGCAGATTATCTTCTTATTATTTGTGCTATATTGTTGTATCCCTTAAGCTCGTATATGCTTCATGAATAAGTACAGGGGATAGGAGGAAATGTTCTTCACTACTGTGCTTACTTTCCCAGTTATTGACCCAGCCTCAAACATTTTATTGCAGAAGAAAAAAGAATTAAACAGAACTTAAAGATAATTGAAACCAAACAGAAGTGCACGTTTGCATTTTCTCTGCCGAGGTGGAATGACCAGTATTTATTAATTACTGTGTGCTGCTAAATTAGTTCAAGTGCAGTCAGATGCAGAGATGAGCCAGGTTTATGGTCCAGTGTGATGAAATTTCCTTGGAAGCTCAAATCTTACTTGCAGTGAATCTCAAGTGGCTGGAAAGTGCAGAGGCATCAGTCCTGATGGTCTCCCGGTTCACATAACTCACATAATGCACAGAGGCTGGTGGTTTGAGATCTGAAGGGTTCAGCCGTGGTTCTGCTGCTACAAATGAGTTACGCAGACTGTGTCTGGCAAAAGGATCTAGAAAGCAGTGGGGTAAATGTAAGTAAGGAAAAATGCACTTCCTATAACAGTAATAGCTATTATGATAAATGCTCCCTAAGGAAGGGCTGAGTCAATCTTTAGTGATTTACAATAAAAATAGAGCAACAAAATGAGGATGGAAAAGGCCAAGTAGTAGGGTATTAAATTAATTTCTCCAATAATTTTATTCTTCCCTGTGACTAAATGTTGGTTTCAGTTTTTGGGAAGCATTTATCTTTTCTTTGGCCTACAGGGAGCGGAAGGTATGTATGCCTTCCTTTTCTATTTTCTCTAGCCATGAAAAGAGAAGTTGTGTCTTCCATAGGCATTATATGAAATACCTCATTTAAGCAGTGCCAGAGAGCACGCTTAATTCCAAGTAATTTGGAGGTTTACATCCTGTAACAAAGTTAAGGTTTCCTTTCAGTACCCCTTTGTTTAGTGGAAAAGCCTCCTGTTTGCCTGAGGGTCCTGTGGCATGGCAGCAGTAGAACCGTGATCCCCGTTATAGTGATGCTTTGCACTGAATATAAAAATCGAGGTCACGCTCTATTTCAGATTTATGATCTCTACCCCAATTCTTTAATAACAGAGAGAAGCATTTGACCTTTCTAAGCTCTAAAAAATAACTATGACTGTTATTGTCTTTATGATCACAGCGTTACAGTTAAAAGCCTGGGCACAGCTGTTTATACAGTAATTCTAAACCCTATTCTCCTTTTTATACTGTCAGCAATTTATTATTTTCGCCATATAAAGCACCCAGGCTGTACTAGCTGCTGTGCAGGTATGCTGAGGTAACACACCTGCAGGTAGGCGCTAACTTCTAAGGTTAACATCAAAGGCAAAACCTGCAAACAAAACGTCCGGCCAAGGGGCATGTGACAGAGAAGGCAGCGCTTTGTGTATCTGGGCATAAGCCCTGCGTGTAGTTTGTGTTATGTGAAAAGAACGTTGCGGTGCTTTCTGTCTGTGAAGTGCCGCGTTGGGATGCCCGCTCGCAGCCCGGTGCCTCCCGGCGCTCAGCGGGGCCTGGCGGAGCGCGGCTGCCGTCCCGGCCCGCGCTGGGGCCCTCGGGGGCGGCGTGGGCTGAGGGGAAGCGGCGGGGCTGAACTGAGGGCCCGATCGGCCCTTTGAATAGGTACGTGTTTATTTGTTGCGTTTTGTCGCATTTTATCGTGCTTTCTTGTATCTCACCGCGATTTATTGTGCATTAGCGCGCTTTACTGCGTTGCGCGCCCCGCTCCCTCTGGAGCTGCGCGGCTCTCCTCAGCGCCGTGAGGCGGCGGGGGAAGGGCGGCCGCTCCCGCCGCTGCCCCAGACAGTGGGCGGAGCTGCGGCGGCGGCGGCTGAGGGCGGCAGGGGGGGTGCGCGCCGCCGGCGGGTTCGTGCCCGCGCGCCGCCGTCTCCGCCGTCGTCTCCGTCTCCGCCGCCGCCGTCTCCGCAGTGAGGTCACGGGTGGGCGGTGCGTGCGCGGCGCCTGTTCCGCTCCCGGGGCGCCGGAGCCCCCGCGGCGCCGAGTGAGGAGAGCCGGGAGGGTGAGCGAGAGGGTGAGGGTGAGGGGAGGCAGCGCCCGAGGGAGGGGATGGCGGCGGCCGAGGGAGGGGCGCGCCGTGCCCGGGGGGAGGGAGCGGCGGCGGCGCGGCGGGTGAGGGAGCGAGGGAGCCGGGCGGGGGGGGGGGGGGGAGGAGGAGCGGGGGGAGCGCTGCCCGCAGCCGCCCAGCTCTGAGGTGAGTCACGGAGCGGCGGCGGGGAGCGGCGTCCCGCGCCCTTCCGGGAAGGGCTTGGGGGGGCGGCGGGCCGGGGGCAGGGGCGGCGAGGGCGGGGCTCCACGCGGCGCTCCCCGTGGGCATACCCCGCGCCCGGGGCTCGCCGTGACCCCGTTCGCTGTTCCCAGGCTCTGCGCGGATTGACAGCGCGACGCACCGGGGGGAATCCGGCCCGCGGCCTCGGTCTTACCGCTCGTAACTCGGGGTGGGAGAATTGTGACACGCAGCGGTGACATCTGTGCCAAAGGTGACTCCGCGAGGACGCCCGGCGCTGCCGGCGCTCAGTTCGGGTTTGTCTGCGAGCTGCCGGCGCTCCGCGGGCGGCGGCGGCGAAATCACGAAGTTGGCAGCACAATAAAGCAGGCCCCAAAGATCGGGCTCCATCTCCAGGAACTGAAAGTGCCGAGCGGAATTTCCGTGTGGCTCCAGGTACGTTTGGGATCGGACAGAGCTGCTTCTGTATTTTAATATCGAAGTACAGCCTTACTTCTACGGCCGTCTGCTTATAAAAGAAAGAAGCGGCCACGAATGGATGCTCTTCAGCACCTCGTTTGTTCCTGAAGCACCACTCTGTGACTGTGGGTAGCATACGAAGTATATCGGTGTATATACAAATCACGGTGTTTTCTTATAAAAGACAGTTGAGTCAATGGTTATAGAACTAGAAGAAAAAATTGTTTGACCTCTGCAGACTTGATTTTTTAGTGTTATGTTCAAAATGGGTTGCAGGTTTTGCTGTTGGAGGCTGAAGAATTAAGTGGAGTGCAAACCGGGGCGTGCCTGCGGTAGTCAAGTTGACTTCAAATCGTTTTTTGTCTAAGCAAGCAGGAAAATGTACGCTCGAGACTGTAATTAATTAAAGTTCTGGTGTTCAGCGATGGAAAGCCCGCAAACAAATTTCCCTCTAGGGCTCGTTTCAGAGCAAAAGAGGAGTGGGATCCAGGAGGATGGGAGCCCCCCACTGAAGAAACTAATGACAGAAATGCACGTAAATAGCCAAGTGCGAGTTGTAATAAATAAACTGCCAACAATAAAGAAGGAAAACTTGGACGAATATGACGAAACTTCTGTGGAGGCTGACGGGGAGAGCGCCAAGCCAAACAGTTCTTCAATCTCTGAGCCTTTGAATTTAAATCCAGGTCTGAAACACACGTTGGCACAATTCCACTTGAGCAGCCAGAGCTCGCTGGGTGGACCGGCAGCTTTCTCAGCTCGCTATTCCCAGGAAAGCATGTCACCCACCGTCTTCTTGCCTCTCCCATCACCACAAATCCTGTCTGCTCCGCTGCTCATTCCTCCCGACAGCTCCACGGAGCTCACTCAGACTGTACTGGAGGGGGAATCCATCTCTTGCTTTAAAGTTGGAGGAGAAAAAAGACTTTGCCTGCCTCAGGTGTTGAATTCAGTCCTTCGAGACTTTTCTTTGCAACAGATTAATACGGTGTGTGATGAACTGTACATATACTGCTCCAGGTGCACTTCCGACCAGCTTCATATTCTGAAGGTTTTGGGAATTCTTCCATTTAATGCTCCGTCCTGCGGGCTAATTACACTGACTGATGCTCAGAGACTATGCAATGCTTTACTACGTCCTCGCACTTTTCCTCAAAATGGCAGCTTTCTCCCTGGTAAGAACACATTGGCCCAACTGAAGGAGACTGGCAGTGCCTTTGAAGTAGAGCACGAGTGCCTGGGCAAGTGCCAGGGTTTGTTTGCACCTCAGTTCTACCTTGCGCCGGATGACCCCTGTATCCAGTGTCTGGAGTGCTACGGGATGTTCTCACCCCAGACCTTCGTGATGCACTCACATCGATCCCCTGACAAGAGGACCTGCCACTGGGGGTTTGAGTCAGCCAAGTGGCACTGCTACCTTCATATTAACCAAAAATACCTGGGAACGTCGGAGGAGCGGGAACTGAAGCATCTCTTGGAGGAAATGAAGGAGAAATTTAGTGAGAAAAATCAGAAAAGAACTCGATCAAAAGTAAGTTCACCTGCTCTTGTAGAACTCCTGAATCTCTCTGCCTGCACGTAAATAGTCCTTTTGGAAGCACAGTGCTTGCCTCTTGTAAATGGGAATGCTTGTCAAGCCAAGCCTAAATGAATTTCATGAGGGAGCTTCACCATGGAAATGCATTTTTGATGAAAAGGCATAGTGAATTCTTTCCTCTTTGGGCTCTAAGTAACTTCGTTCAAGATGGTTTGGTTGTGTTGGTTCTTGTTCTGTTTTTAAGTAGGCAGTCTCTGGAAAGTTCAGAATTAATTTGGAAATCTTTTAATGTGTTTTATGCCTATGTGCTGCAGCAGCTGAACAAAGCAGAAAGGAGCTTGAAAATCAAGTGTTACCAATTGGTTTCTTATTTGTTGTGTTCACACCAGCACACACACACATGGTGTATGGCTGCCTGGCCTGCCAACCACCCATCTCATGGCTTTTCACGTGGGTAAGGGCACATCAATAAGCTCCTGTTAGAAGCCCAAAGCCTGCTTGTTCAGCAGTAGCCTTCTGTTTAAACGAGTTATATGGAGAAATATGCCAAAAGAGAGGAGTTCTGAAGCAGTCCAAGAGCTGTAGGATGGTATCTTGACAATGGTTAATAATAGACATAGTATTTTTTCCTAAAATACTGCTGCAAGTCTGCAGTGCAGTTCAAAAACACCGAGCTTATTTTTCCTTCAGAGGGCTTCTAATTTCAATAATAAACACCAGATAAATGTTGGATGTTGCTGGGGAAATATTCATGTTATGCGCAGGGAATAGGCTTTTTAAGAGGAGTGCTGGTAGGGAACGGGGAGAGCAGCCAGCTCATTGGATGAGGGAACACGTAGGTAATGACAGCATAGGTGTTTGCATTCAAAGAATATGCAATTTTATTGAGTATAATCTAAGCTTAAAACTTCTTGGTTCACCTGTTGGATGTTTTGTCTTGGATTTCAAAGCAGTCCATGCAGGTGAGCCCAAAAAGGTGTGTGCTGAGATGATACCTTCCAGCACAGCTCTGGACATCTAGTGTTACAGAAAGGCTTACTGCAGTAACAGCTGTTGCTACAGTTGTGCCAGTCTGCTGTAAGGGATTTTATCAGAAAATTTCCACAGAAGTCTGCTGTATGGCATTGTTGCACACGCTGAATCAGCTGGAGGTGCAGGTAAGCTCACAGCAAGGAGACTTCACTATCACGACAGTCCTTATCCCTGCGGAGCCCAGTACAGGTAATGAACTGTGGCACCAGTGGAAATGTGTTCTAGGTGTGACTACAGAAGGCTGCTTCCTGTTTCTTGTTAGCAGACTTCTGACCACGATCTCAGTTTCCTGTAGACAGACGAAAAAACAGCTGAAGTTCACAGCAGCAGTCATTTGGTCTGGACTGGTACAAATAAAATACAAAAACCCTTTCTGGATTCTTCCATTACAGACCTGTGTAGTTGTTTTTATTATTGTTATTAAGCAGCATATGAAATTAGAATGAAAGAAAAACTGAAAACTTGAGCGAAGGTAAAATGTTGGGGAAGGATTTGATATGTTTTGGAGCTTAGTTTCCTTGTGTCCTCTCTCCTCTCTGTTCCTTTTGGAGCTGATTTGAGGATCTGCATGGGTGGAGTTACACTGCAGTTGCATTGCTAGACTTTGAATTTAGCAGGCGTGACATTTTGACCAGAATAATGTAGATGGGATTGGCTCTTTTTTGTGGTCAAGTGACTTCTGATACAGGCCGTGCTGCTGTGACTGCAGACTCTTGACTGTCAGAGGTGAGGTTCTGTGACAGTCTGTTTCTGGGTGTGTGAATATGGACTTTCTGTGGCTGCTGGCTGGCGTCAGCTAATCACGCTGGGGGAAAACCCACTTACATTCACGTTTTTAGGGGTTTCGGTGGGTGTAGACATCTCCCCAGTTCCAAGACTATTTTAATATGATGAAATTAGGAATCGGTTTTTCAGCTACAAGTCTTGTGAATAGGACCAGACGCCTTTCACTAAGTATCAGTAAGTATCAGCGGTAACTTGGACTAAAGTTTAATTTTGGTTCTTGAAACAAACAGAAGGAGGATTGCTATCCAAATACTGCATGCACAGAAGTGCTTTAAGATGATGTGTTTTGATGCACCTGAGGTACTCTGTTCCTTACTGCAGAGGGTTGTTAGCTTGCTGCAGTGACCTTGCCCAGCTGTGTTTCTGTAACGCCAGTAATTGTTGCTTTTTACTCATAGATTTATTTTGTAGCAAAGTATCTGACAAGTGCATACTTTGATGTGTAGATGCTTAATTACAAAAGGGTGATACAACCTTGTTGGAATCCTGTTTCTGCTTTCTGTTCCTCTCAGTGTCTGGTGGCCTGCCTCTGGCAGAGTTCTGGGAGCTCAGCCCAGCTTTTATGCAGGTTTATGAAGAGCTTTGCTTTCAATTTCATTGCTGCTTTACTCATGATGGGAAGTTGGTGATTGAAGAAACTTCTGTCGCTTGCATCAGCATCCACCTCTGCCAAAGTCTGTGCATTTTCCAGTACCCCAGTTTGTCTTTGTGTGTATGAATTAATGGTGGAAGTGCCATTCCACTGAGAGCAGTTTATTAAAATGTCATTAACGTGAACCTGCCTTCAAATTACTGTTTGGTTTTTGTTTTTCTTGAGGTGGATGCCCAGCAGAGCCTAGAATTATCACAGTGGTATCCTGTTATAAAGCAGGAAGCAGAAGCTGATCCTCAGCCTCCCTCCTTCTTCCATCCCAGGTAACTGAATTTCCTTTGCAGCACAATGAGTGTTGCGTACATAAGTTTAATATGTAAATTTCAGCTGAAAAAAATGTATTTGCAACCTGAACTGTTACAAAAAATAATTGCACCCTAACTTGTAATTCATTTCTTAGTGTAAATATTAATGAACTGCTTATGGGTGATATTCGGTGTGAGACTCAAGCTGTGATGTATGGGCATTCTTCAGGAGGAAATACAACTGAAATGTAATTACGATTTCCCTTCTCAGGCCAGAAATGACAGAAGCTAATTTTCTTATTATAACATAATGCACGTATGTGAAAAGCTGCACAGGGCCTGTCTACCACGAGTGCAACTTCATTTCCTTTCAAAAAGGACTTGCAAAAACTGTTTGAAGACTTTATTCCATGCTGGAATGATGACTGCAGTTGACTTGTTGGTTAATTTCCAGGTTTCAGAAATCGAGTGCATTTCCTTAATGTAGTACACACTCTGTATTCTGCATCAATGTTGGTCAGTATATGTGGAAAAGAAGGTCTGGTATTGGCCTCGAGTCTGCCCAGCACTGTCAGTGCCCAGCCCTGCTACTTAAAGAGCAGTATGCACATTACCACTGTGCTGATCCCTTCTCCCATATTCCATTGCTAACGTGAGGATTATGAGAATGCTGGAGAGTCTGAATCTGGTGGCATTCTGATTCCACTCTTTGCATTTAAGAGAAGACTTCATATACTTCATATGATTTATATATATATATATATATGTATTTTTAATCAGTCACATTTGCATAAGCTTTTTTTTGTGTGTGTCGGTGGCCTCCAAACCATATCTAAATGATCTACCAGTAAGGGTGAAGTCATTAGTATTTCCTTTTGCATAGGAAAAAGATAAAAAGGATAAGCTTACATTTATTGAAAGTTTTGCTGTTTAAAATCAAGTAAAATTAAACTTAGTACTCTCATTTGCTGTTTGTTGCACAATTCCATCCTTAATTTTACTGTTCTACTGTTTCAGTTACTACCTTTATATGTGTGATAAAGTGGTTGCCCCAAATGTATCTCTTGCTTCACAATACAAGGATGTTACAAAAACAACAGTCAGAGCTTCTGAAGTAATTAAGTCTTCATCTGGACTGTCAGAGAAAAAGCTCAGCAGTGGAAAGCACAAAAAACCTGCCTCCTATCCAGAGCTTTCTCTTGAGGAACAGGAGAAAATTGACTTGAAGGCTGGTCTGGAGCAGCATAAGCGTTTAGGTGAGTAGATAAGCTATAAAAAAGAATTACATTGAAGTCTTTTAAAGCATGTAACTTTGGAAAGAACAACACCAAGCTGGCATTTTGTGGTCGTATCCGTATCACTTCGGTTCTCCAAAAATTCTGCTGACCTTTTCCTCACCTTCAGTTTACTTTGCATTTTATTACTCTGATTTTCTGTGCTTATTATGCCACGTTCTTCTTTCATCTGTAGATCCCCTTGTGTCAGCTCATTCTGCAAGAGGTGGAAAATCTGAACGTGTTTCTTCCAAAAGCATTAGAGGCTCCAGGTGTGTTGAAGCAGGTAATGATGGGAGAACGTTGTCCCCAACTCTCATGAAAGACATCAGTTGCGAAGACGACAAGGGGAGGATCATGGAAGAAGTAATGAAAACCTACATCAAACAGCAAGAGAAACTGAATACTATTTTGCGGAGGAAGCAGCAGCTTCAAATGGTACGATGCCAGTGTGAATGCACTTCATTTTGCCATCAGAAAACTGGTGTTAGATTTTTGGTTTTAGAAGCATTCCACGGATGACTTCCATTTAGAACACCAGAGCACAAAAATAATTTTCCACCAGCTTGAATCCAGACACTAAATACGAATATCCCATGTTTGTGTTAGATTAGAGGCTGCTAATAATCGGTGTTGTTCTTTCAGTTTGTAACAGCTGTCTCCTGTTCAGCTCTTCTGAAAGAAGGAGCTCCTTCTTTCATTTTATCCAAATGAAAACTACTTGAACTTTCGAACGTGTTTGAAAAACAGAAATATTTTGGCAAAGATAGCTTAAGTCCTTTAGAAATGTCTCGCTTTTTATGATTTTAAAGGTGCAGGAATTGGAATTGATCTTACCATAGCCCAGCGTAGCAAGAATAGCACCTTCCTGTTTCTATTTGATGAACCTTTTTTTTAGGGGGTTTTATGGAGGAGATTAGAAACTGGTGTTCGTTTGTGATTTTGCATCATGTCTGTTTTCTGCATTAAGTAAATACTGTATTTTCAGTTTATATTTGTACACCAGACCTATATATATATGTATATATATATATTTTTTTGGAACATTGAGCTCAGAATCAGCCATCTCAGGTAAGGCCCCAGGACTGCTGCTTTTAAAGCCTTCTGCTTTTGGAGGTAAAGCTTGTAGGTGATTTAAAAGGAAAGAAAAAAAATAATGAAGGCCCTTTGACAAATATCAAAATGTTAACAGAAAGAGAAACCAAACACTTCTGTTTTCTGATGAGACACTTCTTTTGTCTTCCAAATATGTTTTAGTAAATCAGTGCTGCCACATTCTGAGGTTCACTGCTGGACGCTGTGAATTTGTTTCTGGAAGCTCCATGTGCTTGAAAGTATAGATAATGTCATTATATTTGATATTGAATTGAATGCTTTATACAGCACGTCACCATTGATAAGAAGATGAGTTCCATTATCAGGTCATTGTTACCAGTAGATGAATGTACTCTTTTTTGCCTCATTGTTTCCAGTTACATGGAATATAAATGGACAAGATTGCTTTTTCACTTTTCTGGTGTTAGAACCAAGGTGTATGTGATCGTGATCTGTCTTGACAGGAAGTGGAAATGTTAAACAACTCTAAAGCTATGAAGGAACTAAGCGAAGAGCAGCAGAATTTGCAGAAAGAACTTGAATCTTTGCAAACTGAGCACGCTCAAAGAATGGAAGAGTTTTATTTTGAGCAGAGAGACTTGGAGAAGAAATTGGACCAAATGATGAAGCAGAAGTGTACCTGTGACTCCAGTTCAGAGAAGGACAAGGAAGCAGAATATGCAGCACAGGTGAGAAGGGAAAGTCTGTTTCAAACCAAATAATATTTAGTGCATGAGTGAATATGAAGTTATTGCTCATCCACTGTAAGGTTTCGTCTTCTCCATCTTAGTCGCAATGATAGCATATTTACTTCCCTGCCCCTTGATTGAGACAGAGCTAAAGCATAGCTTGCAGAAACACTTCACCTGTCAGGTGTTAGGATTCTCTTTGTCAGATTTTGTATGATATTACTGATGAAATAGTTAAACATAAGGATTATAACATTCAAAGCAAGTCATGTTTAATGTATATAGGCTTGTCCGTGTTATAGAACTAAGCATGATTGCTTTAGCTATAGAAATGCGTTGAAGTACATTGTACTGTACTTCTGTACATTGCACAGAAAACAGTCTTTTAAGACAAACAAGATCTAAAACTTAAGCTTTATGGTCACTTGATTATAGTTTTGTATATTTGCTGTTCACACAGTCTCAAAATAAAAAACAGGCTGTACTTGAGAGACAGGTTTTTGTATTTTTAGGGAGCAGGGCAGAGACTAACATAGCATCATAAATCCTTCTCATGAATTTAATTTTGTGACATCCCACTCCACAGATTCCTGGCCTTTGCTGCCAGAAGTAATCCTCTCTGACTAAGGTCTGATTTACCAAACATCTGGTACAAGCCCTGTTACTGCAAGTAACAACATGTTCTAGTTGATGATCGTGTGTAGTGTGTTTTATATGGCTTGTATACTATATACTTTCTTTAGAGGATAAAAACTGTAGATTGTTCTCCAAGGAGTTTGGATGATTGTTTCTTTTGATGTTGCAATACTAAATGCATTCCTTCCATGAACATTTATCCTGTTATTAGTTGTGCTGCAGAGCTACTTGGAACGCGTCATTGGAATCTTTTTCTCCATTTATCACATCTTGCAGTACATTTTGGACCACGGGTTCCAAGCAGTTGTCAGCTGTACCTGAGTTAAACAGAGGTCCTGGCAACAGTTATTTTTCCTGAGCTGTATATATTGCATTTAAAATAGCCTTCATGTGATGTTTTCTTGAAGCCAGTTACCCTCTCTGAGAACTGTGGACTGGGAAAAGCCTTCATTGTACGTTAAAGGAAATTAATAATAGGGGATTTGGAGTTTTGGTAAACAGTTGTTCTTCTGTCAAGGCCTGCCTGAAGGTGCACGAGGTGTTTCCCCTTTTTTGAGTCCTTTACTGACTTACCCCGTTTAATTGTTGCTTTACCCCATCAATCACAGTAGGGCAGTATAACCAGTACTTAAGCCTTTCTTTATAGGTGAAAACAAAAGCTCCACCACAGACATGCTGATTTATGTATTGCGTGCTGTAACACGCAGGCAGTGGGCATTGCTGTGCTGCACCAGTCTGCATCTGAGTAGTGGAGACAGAAGACTCACATTAATAGGCTTGTGCTGTCTGAAAACTACTTACATTGAATGGATGTTCATCTTCACTTGTATAATGAGAAGTATTTTTCTGTAAAGTCAACACGGTAGTTCCTTTGCCCACTACTACAGCAGTTGGCAAACAGCAGGGTTTTTATGTGCTTCTGCTTTTCTTTGGTGTCATGAGCTGTCTTCTTTTTCAGCGAGATGTGCACATAGTGATTATTCAGGTGGAAGCCCAACGTCATAAGTGCAGATGGACTTTTTAGATTCAGTGAGGTCTTTTCGTAAGAAACAACCACTTAAACCCATGGTAGAGAAGATAAGTGGCTTTCGTCTTCCTGTTGCAGCTGTTGGTGGTATACATATAAGCGACTTGGCAGTAACTTTGCCACACTTGAAGAATTCTTCTGAGTTTTCCAGATCTTATTGTGAGGAAGTTTTGGTGGGAAAGAACTGACCCTAATAAATTCAAAGTAGTTTCTTATTATTAATTCTGGGTATGGTATTTATATGCATATACAAACAGTGGTTGTTAAGCTGTTTTTTGGTTTTATTTTAATGATTCCATTTTGTAAATGGTTTAGCTGAGGTGACTAATGTTCTGAATCATTGGGGTTTACCACTGATTTTCTACTGTGTAGTTATTTGGTACAGTCTGAAGGT
This sequence comes from Alectoris magna, assembly GCA_030625065.1. Taxonomy (NCBI): domain Eukaryota; kingdom Metazoa; phylum Chordata; class Aves; order Galliformes; family Phasianidae; genus Alectoris; species Alectoris magna. The sequence goes on from CM060569.1 coordinate 4,259,877, forward strand.
CCAGCTTTAATAAATTAGACTCAAACAACTGAACACATCACATGTGGGATTAACACTCTTCTGCTGGTGCCGTTAGTGGTTTGACAATCTCATGCAAAAATCTTTGCTTTACTCTCTGTGTAATCATATGTAAATGTGGAACTTTTTGTTTTTAATGAGTAAGTTTTCTAAACTGACTGCATAATCTGCAGCGGGACTCTTCAGAAGATCAAGAAGAATGTTTGTCATACATTTCATGAATCTTTTACTTAAATTCTTCCTTGAGATACAACATCTCAATCAAGCCATCATATGTCATTGCCATTGAACTGCAAAAACAGATGGGTGTATCTATGGATCAGTAGTTTCAGTTCAATGGGTTACATGGCACCAAATTCCAAGTTAAAACGTTTCAGTATTTTTACATTATCCCAGACACAAGAATTACAAGACTTCCTGTTTTTCCTTCAGTCAGTGTGCAGTGATCTACTTGGTGTTATGAGAGCAATGCCCTTTTCAGCAAAAGCTGACGTCTTTTTGTCTGCTCAAGTCTTCCTCATACTCAGGGGAGTTTGAGCCGTACTAAAACATACTTATTTGCTTGTGTTGAAACACAGAACGTTTCACAGAAAAGCTTGGGAGGATTGATGCTTCCATTTGAACACACATAAATCAATGCACAGGATGTTCTGCTCAAGAACTTCTAAGTCGCATTTCTCCTCACTTTCGTTTATGCTAAAGAATATCAGGAAACTGTATTGATGGTTATGTGTGTTCTATAAATGGGTTAAGCCTTTGAAGTAAAGAAGTAATATTTTGCCAGGTGAGAGAAATGACCTTGGGGAATGGAAAACTTATTCTGGGATTTGTGGCAGATCTGATACAGGCATCGTCACAGGCTTCCTAACAGGTTTTCGACTTCAGGGTAGTGTGGTGGTTCACATCACTGGAATTTACATGCATTTAAAATTGGGTTCTTCTGACTTTCTTTTTTTTTTTTTAATTATATTATCATCTTTACGCCACTTTTCATATTGATGTCATTTCCTAGTGCTGAAGTAGGCAGCTGCGTAATTGTTGATAACCGTAGGAAAATGAGCTGATAAATACTACTGAAATATTTGTACCTGACTCATAGGATGGTTAGCAGCGGGGTTTTGAATGGTTGACTTACACAAATATGTTTGTTAAAAGTGAATCTCTCTCCTCTATCTTACAGCTAGCAGAACTGAGGCAGAGGCTGGACCACGCAGAGGCAGATAGACAGGAGCTTCAGGATGAACTGAGACAAGAACGAGAGGCGAGGGAGAAGTTAGAGATGATGATAAAAGAATTGAAGCTACAGATCTTGAAATCTTCAAAAAATGGAAATGGAAAATAGAAATTGGAGAACAAGGAAGACTGTGTCCTTCAAACAGGGTGTTTCGTTTTTTAATGAATTGTAAGCAGTTTCTGTGCGATAAGAAGTATTCTCTACAGGTTTCTATTTGCCATATGAGTGCAGATGAAGATATATATAAAGAGATAGATGGGTATGCGTTTTTAGATTTTCCTAACCAGTGGAAATCTGCATTTATTTGTACTGGTGTTTCTCAAACTATGAAAAAATATGAAACTTCTGATTTAGAGTGACCAGTTTCTGTTCATTTCTAATGCAGCCCTTGAGGACCCTGTACCTTTTAACACTGTCTGTTAAAACGGATTTGGTGATCTTTATTTTATTATCGATTTCACATCTGGTTATAGAAGTACTTAAAAAAAAATCTTAATTTCTTCAAGGCCAAAAATAGTTGAGTTTTCAGTGAGAATTTTGTGTTCCTGAACTGGGGAAAGTCTAAAGGCAGCTGTAAGGTAATTCTCAAAGTCACCATGACAATGGATGGATGATTATCAGAAGTGATTTACCAGCATGAGTTTTCCATAATTCTGTTACTTGAAGTCAAGCTGGCTTTTTCAGTAAACAATTTTGGAGCAGGTGTTTGGTCACCATGCTGGAAGAACAAAACATTAGGGGTCGGTAGCTGCAGGACAAAGGGCAGTGATTTTAAATTGAAAGAAAGTAGAATTTATTTATTTTTCAGTTGATGGTGAGACCCTGCAGCAGGTCGCCCGACGAAGTGTTGAGTACCTCATCACTGTCAGTGTTCAAAGTGAGGTTGGATGGCGCTTTGTGCGACCTGATCTGGTGGAAGGTGTCTCTGCCCATGGCACAGAGGTTGCAGCTAGATGATCTTTGACTGTCCCTTCCAGCACAGACTTGTGGGATTCCATGGCTTGCCTGGTTTTCAGATACTAATGCTTCCAAGAAAAGTAATATTTATTAAAACAAAGAAAAAGTATTGGTTTATTTAGTATCTGAAGCCTCTACACTTTAAGCTTCCTGTTAACTTGTGAATTTTTCTTTCTATACGTGGAACAGGCCTTAACTGACATTGTGATAATTGCTTAGAAAAATAGAATTCTAAGATATGGCACTTTGAAAATATCAGTTTGATCATTTCTACGTTGGAATGGCATGGTAATGTTACCATGAATTAAGAAATACGGCATGTTTGTTGAGCTCTGACATTTAGAAATGTGTCCTTGTACAGAATTTCCACTTTGTGTATATATATTGCATTTACTCAGGTACTTCAGAAGTCCGATTCCTGGTAGATTCAGTGCATGACTACAGATCTGGATGGAGAAGTACTCCTTTGCACTTCTTTCCGAAAAGTTTGACATAGCTGACAGATGTTGGCTGATTGTGACTAGAATTATCTTAGTAGTTCTGTTATTCCACTATGGTTATTTTAACCTGTGCTCTAGCTTATGTTTGTCGTTTGTTTGTTTTTTTTAAGGTGCTTAGATGTATTACTCTCTTAAAGAAGTTGATTAATTCTGGATAAAACCACTAGTAAAATCCACTGGCCTCAGATTTTAGTCTGAACTAGTAACAATGAAAACTGAGTTCTTTCTTGTCTCTCTCTTACAGAAATAGAAAATGGCACAAATCTTTAAGCTGAGTGAGAAAGGAGGTGATACGTGTTGTGGAGTCATAGAATGGTTCTTTCATAGCAGTGCATCATTTTCTTCGTGGACCCTCTGTCATATTTACACTGATTAGATGGAAAAAATGAAATTTGCTTGGCAAAGTTTATCAGAAAAGAGGATCCAGATTACGTTTTTCACTTCCTCTTCAACTCCATCTCCAAATTATTGCTTAAAAACAAAAAAAAAAAGAAAAAAGATTAAAAAAAAAAAAAAAGACCGTCTTTACAGCATAGCGATGGTTTGGAAGGAAGTGAATGTGCTGAGTATAAATTATTCTGCTTGCGTGTGTACAGATTGCTTTATTTTAATGACCACCAGCAACGCGGCGATAGGGGGAGCAGGAGCAGTGTTGGTAGGGCTGTGATGTGAGGCACTGGGGCTCAAGGCTGGATTAGCTAGGCTGACAAATTGGGAAATGCCATCCTGGGAAACCAGAAAGTTTCATCGGGGTGTTACCTGATCGTTTCTAGCTGCTTCTCAGTATCAGTGTTGTGAACCAAACTTGTTCAGTTATCAGTGTAGGTAAGGGCCCTCCGGACTCGTTTAGTATGGCCTAAGTAACGGGTTCACTGCAGTGTTTGTAGCTTGGAATCCTCATGGGATTATGACCCTAGAGTACTGTATATTCAGTTTTTATTCAGCTCCTATGTTACGTTCCTTGCTCTGAGATTTCCCACTTCACCTCTAGTTGACTTCAACCTGTGGCAGCTGCAGTGCAGTACTGCTATTGCTGGGCTTCCCCTGCCCCAGCCTGCACTTCTGCTGTGCCAAGCAGCTTCTGCTGAAGGCAGCCATAGTTTGTACTCCTGTTTTCACTTCTGCAAAAACTCCAGCAGCTGGCATAGAGTTTTAGCAGTTCCAGCTGCAGGTGAGGCTTCCTAATACTTGTAAGACGTCTGGCTGAGAAAGTTAACATCTGTTAAAATGACCTTAACATAGCTTTGTAAATACTCCACTTAGTTAATCTGAACTTAGAACGCGTTTTAAATTATTCTAATCCTCTTAAAATTCTTAAATATTCCTTTCGGGTTACTTACATAAATAATTTTCGTATGCGTAGACTTAATTTTATACTGATTTTAAGTAATAATGTAAACATAACTGTGCCATAGATTTTGTGCGTTCAGTCTTTGAAAGGTAGTTTTTGAATGAGTTGTAAATAACACGCTGGTAGCTCTAGAACAAATCTACATTGACCTTCTCTCACTACCTTACGCTTGTTATATTGGGTGGTTTATTTTCCATCCTAACATAGAAACTCGCAATGGAACACTTGAGGGCCCTCACTTAAGTACGCACTTAATGGTAGAAACCAGTTCTGTCATTAGGTTCTTACTCTGAGCCATGGCATGCTCGTTTGATGCATTACTCTTCGTTTTGCCTTCGGCTTTCGCTTGCTGATCTTTTAGGCAGAAAGTTGCTTTCTCACACGGTTGTGGCATTAAGCCTTTAGAGGACAAAATAAAAAAGCCTAGAATTGTTCACTGCTTTAATAGTTTCCTGGTTGAGCGCCTAGAGTGAAAACGAAGCCTGCCTCTGTGTGTGTGCACCTTTTGGAGCTCGGATTCAGGGTGAATGTCTGTTTGCTTCTGTGTGTTGCAAAAACGAACCGCCACGTGCTTTGTGTGCTCTGATGAGCGAGGGAGGTGTGAGGACTCGGGGAGTACGGCGTGCAGTTTTGGCAGCCTGACGGTACCCTCACCCACAGCACCCTGGATGGAAGAGATGTAATCTCAGATCTCCGAACTCGCGTTTTAGTTTTTGCAAAGCGTGTCGTTTCTCTTGGGAATTCAGATAAATGCGGTTCTGTTTCACATTCTTCCACTAATTTTATTCTATATTTAATATATTAATAGCTTAGGTGTGAAATCATCTGTATATAGTGAAGGCATAATGCAATTAGTGGAGTAGGAAAAGTTGAGTGGGAGCGTGGAGCTTCTGGTGGCCCAAAGAAACGCGGCTCGGTCCACGTTTTAGAAGTCACAGCTGTTTGTTCGTACATCCTTGGTTTATCCTGGGGGGTTGGAGAGCCATACCGTGGTATGGACTGTTCAGAAGACTTTCCTAGCATTAGCAGTGGAGCTGGCCTTGACGTGCTGTCACGGTCAGCTTCCTTGAGTTCACTTGTTTGTAGAGCATATATTTTGACTGTCAGCAAAGATAACGACTTTGTATTTTTTCCTGCACTTAATTCATGTGATTGATCCACACAGCAGTTTTCTATAATACGGTGAAGCTGACAAAAGTGATAATCCCCCCTACCTGTTAATCCGTGCTTGAAATCTTCCAGTACTTTCATTTCAGCCGTCAACAGCAAGCTGCAATAAGCTGCGAGGTTCGGTTTTTGTTCTGCTCGTTTCTGATGTGAGAAGTATTCATCAACGTTGCCATTATAGAAAGCGTATAGGATGTTCAGTTTGTCGCATATCCGTTGGAGAAAGAGATCCGTGCTTTTAGCTTCGTCAGCGTCAGTGGCTGCAGCTCGCAGGCGGCACGAGAGCTCTTTGTGTGCCTCCATTCCTGAGACGAGCAGATTTGTTCAGCGTTAGCGGTTCTGTTGGGGAATGCTTGGAAAGCGAGCGAAGCACTTGGTCAAGCACAGCGAACAAACGCTATGAGATTTTGTTATTGGAAAACTGCCTCTGTAACAATATGAATTGACTCTTGGGTTCCCTTCAAATATAGATACCTCACTTAAAGGAAAGCACAGTTACGCTGTATTTAAAGTAGATCTAGGACACGCAGAGTTGGTCTGAAATACTTCGTTGCGGTTACGTTGCTTCCCGTGATCGATAAAACCTCTTTTTGTTTTCATGCTCGCTCTCAAAAGTATTTATTGGTGTTGACATGCCAGTATGACTGTCTCGGGTTACAGAAGGTGGCTGCAAAGCGACGCGGCGCTCTGCTGGGCCCAAGGCAGCACTTGGTGACTATTCCAAACCACAGCAAGCCCGTGAGATCCATCGCTGCATTCAACAGTTTGTAATACTTTGCCAATGATGTACAGTCTTATTGTTAGCGTTGCTGTGGTTGCATTACATGACACGCAAAACTGTCCTCTACCTCACGTGAGATTAACAGATATTTTATATGGTTTTAGTAAACAAAAATGCATCTATCTGGTCACTTAGTTTACAAAATTTGAATTATATTTATTGAAACATGACATACTGTGCTCTTAGCTTATACCTCAATTGTATTTTGTGCTGTTATCCATTTTCATGCCTTGTAAATACGTGTACAGATTGTGGATCCAAAAATAAAAGCTGTACCATCGGAGCGCTCCTGTCTAAGTGGTGTCACGCGCTGAAATGCCGGTTTGACTTCAGGAAGGCGCTCAGCAGCGGTGCATCTCGAGGGAGGACGGTCGTCCTTGCTTTGATTACGGTAAATTAAGGCACGGATGACACTGAAATCTGCACCGTTCCCACTGCCTGCGGGAGGTCCCCGGTTTTCTAATGGATATTTTTAGCAGCTCCACCAAGTCAGCGCCCTCTCGCAGTGGGTGCTTTCCCCGAGGCTCCGTGCAGGTATTGCTGGAGTTGGGATATCTGTGCATCTCAGCTCAGGTGTACGGAAATATAACCGCTTGTGCAGCTGGCATGTTCTCTGGTGCACAGCTTTTGTTGCTGCTTAACTCCTCTCGCAACGCTGGAGTTGTTCACACCTCTCCTTAATAGGCGGGTAATGAAGAGATAACACGCACCGCACACCAAGTGCTGAGCTCTATAAACATTTAACATTAGAAGTGAGTGTTACGCTTCATTTGATAAAAAATATTTACCGACGGTGAAAACTACAATGGCTCCGATCTGTGCACCGGATGGTTACATTGCTTACCTGCCGTCAGGGAGCTCCAATAGCAAAACACGCAGGGTGGGGAGAGGGAAGGGGAGGGGAAGGACAGCTATAGCGGGGTTTGTGCCGGGAAAGGATTAACCGCACCTGCAGCTGCCGCCTCGATAGACCCGGAGCTGCAGGCTGGGGGCGGTGGAGACGCGGCTGACCGCTGCAGTTGCCGCCGCTGCCCACCAGCGGTCCCCCCCGCGCCGCAGCGCCCGGTCACAGCATCGCACCGGCAGTTTAACTCGGCTCCCCGTCCCGCGCGCTTCCTGCCCTATTTACCCACGAGGCGATGGCAGCGGGACCGCTGCAGCTCAGGAGCGCCGCTGTGCTGCAACCCCGGGCCGCATCTCGGTGGCCGGGCTGCCCGCCGCACTCCGGGCGCTCCCTGCACGCCCCCAGCCCGGCCCTGTGACGGACGCACGAGACGGGGCTCCCCTTCGCTCCTCCCATGGAGCGGGGCCGGAGGCTGCGCTGACCCCTCCCAGGGGCAGAGGCCGCTCGGTGCCGCCCAGTGCAGCTCGGGGACCTCTCCCGGCATCTCCAGTCCCGGCTGCTCGCAGCTCCCGGCAGCTCCGGGTCTCAGCCCGCTCCGCACCGCCTTTCCCAGCCCTGCTCTCCCCGTCCCGGCCCGCGAGCCCGGCGCGTCGACATGGTGGCCACCTGCCTACACCTGGCCGGGTTTGTCTGCAGCTTCATCGGGTGGATCGGGGTGGTGGTGGCCACCGCCACCAACGACTGGGTGGTGACCTGCGGCTACACCATCACCACCTGCCGCAAAATGGACGAGCTGGGCTCCAAGGGGCTGTGGGCAGACTGCGTCATGGCGACGGGCCTCTACCACTGCAAGCCGCTGGTGGACATCCTCATCCTGCCAGGTACGCTCCCCGGCTCTCCTCCCACCCCACTGAGCGAAGCTGTGCCCCACTGTGGGGTGGTCGCTGGTGGAGCTCCATTCGCTTCATCAGCGCAGGAGGTGGTCCCTCAAACATGCCCAAGAATTGAGTGATGTCTCCTAACACGGTGCTCATTGACTTACCCCTGGTTTGGACAGTACTTCGGTATAACGTTTATCTCTGGCTATTAAAGTCCACTTATACTACCAACCACTGCTCTTAACAAACTGTTAACAAGTTGTTCCTTTCTCATCTCATCCCCAGACTGCGTTGCAAAACCTACTCTCTTGTCTCTCAGCGTTCTTTGTGTTTCAGTTCTGTCTCGATGATGATGATGAACCACTAATGATTTGAAGGATCTATTCCTTAAAATGATGTTGAGAGCGATGAATCTCGTGGCATCCATTATTAATTCTGCTGTGGCTTTTAATCTTTTGCAAGTTTGTCATTGGTCTTGACGGTGCTGTGCTTCCCCTGTGCTCTAACACATGGCAGAGCTCTTAGCGTAGTCATGTCTTCTCCCTGCATGGTCTGTCTGGGTACTTTCTGACCACAAAGCATTTGCTTGACTGCAAAGTAAAATCTAAGCCAAATGTATCTACAGGATGAATGCATCTTTGGGGCTAACTGAACCTGCCAAGGTCTGTGTGTGATCTTGTCCCCGTAGTTTAGCTGGTTATTTCACCTATTATCGTTAACTCCATGTTGTCTTTTTGCTCTGTTTCACCTCATCAGGGTGCCCCTTCCAAAGCCGACAGGGTAGAAATACACATCCCTTGGCTTTTGTTCAATTTTTCCCTTCTCTATCTGCTTTAAATTATTGTGGAAATAACTTCACAGCACTTAGAGGGTTCACTCCTGAAATTCCCACTGAGACAATGCCCAGCCCGTGTTACACAGAGGTTGGCAGTGCTGGACCTCTCAGACCAGCTCCTGTTCTCCCTGTCAGTACTTACAGTTCAGTACATTTGCCTTCCTTATAGCTACTGCTGTGCACTGTGATCCAGCACGGCAGGCAGGAAAATGGCTTATCTTGACAAAACATTGAATTAAACTTAATAAATGAGAAAATGAAGTCTTCCCCCAACAGAAAGGAATGTTTCTCTGCGGCAGAAGCGGATCACAAAGTGAGATCCTTCTGCCTGTACCCACTCTGAGCCCCTTCGCTGCCCATGGGATCCCTCCTGGTTCCCTCCCTCCAGCTGAACTGTGTCTGGAGTCCTCCACCGAGACAAGCCCTTAAACTGGAACGTTTGTGTCTTGTTTGTGTGCTTGTTTGCTTGGGATTGGTTATGCAGAGGCCACGCTGGGCATTGCCATCTCCTTTGTTTAGGGTCTCACTTTCTGCCCTTAACTCCTTATGGAGCTAGGAGTTAAGAACACTGCCATGTGCAGCCCCACAGCCCCGCTGCTCCTGGCTGCCCCAGGGCAGGAAGGCTGTGGTGGTGATGAAAGCCCAGGGCACCCCATGGTGTCCGTAGGGGCCTGAGGAATAGTGTGGCTCCTCCAAGGCTGAAAAGATTTAGGAAAACCCCTTCCCAGCTGTTTCACTCACTGCCATATTTCCCAGCTTCCTGATTTGCTGACACCCTGCTGGGAAGACATCGTGGATTCCTCGCTCCATGGAAATTGTTGGCCTTGCACAGCCCTGAGCTGCACACTGTCCCACTCCTGCTGGGTATTTGCTTACACAAAGGGTTACGTAGAGCCATAGAATCCACCTCTTACACTCTGTGAGGATGTTGGGAGCTCATCGGACAGCCACGTTTGCCCAAAGTTCTCCTCTTTTTGAGCCGAATAACCCAGATCCTCTGTCCTCACCCCACCCGCAGGCTACGTCCAGGCGTGCCGAGCGCTGATGATCGCCGCCTCCGTGCTGGGCCTCCCCGCCATCTTCCTGCTCATCACCGTGCTGCCCTGCATCCGGATGGGCCACGAGCCCGGCGCCGCCAAGTACCGCCGCTCCCAGCTGGGGGGGATCCTCATCATCCTCCTGGGTAAGGCACGCCGCGGCCTCCTCCGCTTTGGGCTGGTGTGGTGTGTGAGCAGGGAGGGGAAGATCTATGGGCAGTGGGTGCTGCTCCTTTGGGACATCAGCAAGGAGGCGGTCAGGCCCCGGGAGGGGAGGGGGGGACACAGCCCTGTGCCTCCTGCCAGCCTTGTCCTTGGGATTTCTTCCCATCTGCGGGGCCCGCGGAGGAGATTGTTTTGTGCAGCTCAGCCTGTGAAGCTCATTGTCCCCAACACGGCACCTGCGTGTTCTTGAGGCCTCGTCACCCCAGCCACAGGCTGCGGGGCCTTGTTTTCACCCGTCTGCTTGGCAGAGGAGGGGGCAGAGGGAGAGTGGCTTCTTTGTGCGGCTCTGCTGCTCGCCGGCAGCCAGCGCTGACATCACCCTGCTCCTCTTTCTTCTGCTTCTCCTGAGGTTTTTTTCAAGTGGGCACCACATGGAGCTGCATGTCCCCAGCTGGGGAAGCATGGGGGACAAGGAGGGATGGAGCCCTGTGCAGCAGATCCCTCCATGCTCTGATGGGAGGTCCGCACCACCTGGCTTTGGCACATTTACCATCCTACCAGTTTTCATGATATTAAAAAAAATAGTGAGGTGGGGGTTGGTCTCTTCTCCCAGTGATAGGACCAGGGGAGGCTCACGGCGTTAGGAAACATTTCTTCTGATAAAGAGCAGTGATGCAGTGGCACAGCTGCCCAGAGAGTGGTGGAATCACCATCCCTGGAGGAGTTCAGAGCTGTGGGGATGTGGCACTGAGGGACGTGGGCAGTGGGCATGAGGGAATGGGTTGGGGTTGGACTTGGCTGTCCTAGATATCTTTTCCAGCATTTATGATTCTATATCTTCCTCCTACAAGGTCCCCGCTCCAGTGAGGAATAGTTAGGATGAGTCGATATGTCTGAAATTTAGGAGTGAGACCAAGGAGGCTTTCCAATAGCTGTGGGCTTTAAGGGGCTGTTGCCACAGCTGGAAATGCTAACATCAGCTCTACGGGGCCTGCTTAGAACATCCCATCAGTTGCAGTCACAGCGGAGAGCTCTGGGAATGTGTCCCTCATCCCTGTCCTGAAACCTCCAGTCACAGATCTGGACTTGGCAGTGAACAAAAGGGTTTTTTTTTCATGCTGTCAGTGACACTGTAGCAACAGGAGAGTCTGTTCCGCTGTTATCTCTGGTCTGGGAGCTGGGGGAGTCCCAGCAGAGCTGTGCTTCGTGGCAAACAAATGGAAAATGTTAGTTTTGGGCAAGGAGAACTGTGCTGTAGACCAGCCCCGTTTTGCGTGGCTGAGAGCACTGCCCCTGAATCTGCTTTGCAGTAGGGCAGCAGGATTGCAGGAGCAGCAGACATGGCAGTGGCTACAATGAGTCACACTGCGTGAGAACGAGTGAAAGCCCAGAGCTCTGTGGGGGTGAAGCTGGGTTTTGGGTCTGGTCCTGGCATGGTGTAAGGCCAGTGAGAAGAGATAACAAGGATGAAGGCCAGCAGGTGCACTTTGGGTCATGGTTGGCCTTCTTGCTGGTCATTACCCCTGTGTGATCTGGGCTGCCCCAGAGCTGGGCAATGATAAAGGATGAACGCATTCCTTTGGCTCCTAAACTTTTCACAGAAAATAACCAACGCACACTATTTTTTTTGTACAAAACCCATTTGTTTTTCCAGGCTGGTTAGCAAATGAGTCCCCTTGGAAGGAGAGTAACGCATGGAGCTTGGGACTTTGACATTGTTTAAGCTGATTAATGATCTGTTGTTGGAAAAATGAAGTGTCACCGTTCCAGAGCATTCAATAAGTATGAATATCAGGCCTCAGAAGACATAATGCTGGCTTGAAAGTCTTTCTGTCATGGGCTGTTCTTATTTATGCTCTGGCCACTGATCTCTCACTCGTGAGTTTCTGTGTTTTCCCCAACATCAAGGCCTGAGCACAGCTCCCAGAGATCTGGTTAGAAGAAAACAAACCCAGACCCACGAACTCTGCAGATATATTGAGTGGGGATGCGATCACTGGAGCTGGCTCCGTGGCAAATGTTGAGTGTTGCTCAGGGAGGGGATGGCATTTAGCCCTGAAATTGTTAAAGAGGAAAGAAGGGGTTGAAACACAGCGTGGAACCACGAAAAAGAAAGAAAAGAAAAAAAAAAAAGGGAGAGAAAAAAATAGTTGAAAACTTGCCAGGAAAACAATGGGCTCAGATATTCCATTGATTTTCCTGTCCGCTGATAATAGCAGGCCGCAGAGTGCAGCATGTGTGCACACCCTCCTACCCTGCATGCTGATGTATTTATGTCTTTGCTTGATCCTATCTGACCAAGGGAATTGATTTATGGCTGCACACAGCTGTCAGTGGTGGCTTCCTCTGAGCTGCTATGAAAACATCCCCTGTGCAATGTTGATGGAAAAACCTGTCCCATCCCATATTGTTGGTGCTAATTTGAGGGACCCCGTGCTGGTACCCAAGTGATCATTTTCCCATGGGGAAGTGAGGGACCTGAGGATGATAAACAGATGGAAAATACGTTGGTTACTGGGATTTACCACTGCTAACTGGCCGTGTTAGCTATTGTCTTCTAAACAGATGATATTAATATGTTCCTCCCAGTCTGTGGCTTGGAAGGCAGTACTTGTGTGTTCCCCATGGGCAGGTGGCTCAGGACAGGAGGGAAAGCAGAATCTAAACACTTACATAACCTGCATAAAACGACTTTGCGCTTTGGGAGAACAGATTATGTACATTATCAGTGGATGGTTGAACTGGGTGATCTTTGAGGTCTTTTCCAGCCTTAATGATTCTACGTGCTGCTGGATTAAACCATGCCTATAATGGCAAATATTAAGAGATTCAGCCCTATGGATCAGGTGCACGGTCAGAAGGAAGTGGGACCTGTTGGGATGTGGGACACAGGGACAGGTGGAGCCAATGGGGACAGTGTGGTAGAAGTCTATAGAATCCGAGCTGCTCCTCTTGCTTTCTGCCAGACAGAAGGAACTGCAGCAGCCATCCCAGTGCGTTCCTCCTCCCCACTGGGATCGCCAGCAGCTGCAGCCCTGCTCAGCCCTTGGCCGGCCTTCCAGCTTTCGAGCATTGTCAGCACGACGATAAGGTGGTGCTACATGAGGCTGCCCCGCTGCACAAGAGATGCCATTGTCCCGGTGTCCCCGAGAGCTCCCCTTGGCCCAACGTGAGCGTTGTCCTCTCTGCTGCGCCGTGGGGGAGGGTCTGAGGGGATAAGGCTCTTATAGTCTACAGACACCGATATATATATATATATATTTATATTTACTGTGGACAGAAGAAGAAAAGATGATTGTGTCCTTTTGGACAACAAAGCAGCTTTATGCTGGAGCCCATTAGAATGCTTTGCAGATTCCCATCCGACCCCTCTCTGGAGGCTCACGAGATGCAGCAGGGGCAGCTCTCCTTCCCCACAACCCGCTCCCAGAGCCGCAGGGCCCTTGCTTTGAGGAGGCCCCAAGTCATTGCTGGCTTCATTAGCATCCTCCGATCATTCTTCTCTTTTCCATAAGAAAATATTTTTTCTCACAATAACCACAGTGAGTGGGGATGGGCTTTCTGCTGTACCGGCCAGCAGTGATGGTTTGTTTTCCGCTTTAACCAAACAGTTTTATTTTTTCTCTGCCCCATTTTTTCCCCCTCTTGCAACCTTAACTTTTTGACACCACCTCCAGATATCTCTTAGTGCGGTCGGCGGAGATCTGTAGCGCTGCCACAGCCCTGTTATTGTTTTGCTCTGATTCTCTGATAGCCACAAGGATGGAGTCCTGCACAGCTTGTCCCAGAGGCAAGTCAATATTGACGGATTAATTCCTCTCAGATGTGCGGGCCATAAAGGGGTATTGTTTTAGGACCCGCTCCTGAAGGTGGTTAAGGCCATCGGCCCTGCTGCATGAAGGGCCATGCAGGGTGAGAGCAGGGAGCAGGGTGACGCCAGGAGAATGCAGGGATGGGTTTTTGTATGGAGATCTTCTTCACCTCGCTGCTCCGCTGCTCCCTTCCTGCTTTTGTGGAAAAGCCTGGAGCAAAACTGGAAGCCCTCAGCCGTTGTGCTCTGTGGGCTCCGGGCTGAACGCTGTGCTCCCTCCGACTCGTTTCAGTAGGTCTCTGGGAAGCGTCGCTGCATTGCCCCATCTCCTGACCCTATTTTCCATAGGGAAGTGGAATCCACTTTCCAGCTGACTCTGAGTTGAGGTTTTACTGCCTCTCCAATGTGCGAGGCTTCTGTGATCTTCTGCTCTCAGCTCCTGCTAAATGTGCAGCTCTCCAGAGCACCGGTTTCAGGGCTAACTTTCATTCTTCAGCCTTTCTAATACCTCAGGTTGTGTCAAGCAGCAGTTGCTCTGCTCCTTGTTGCTGGCCCTTCCCCACCTATCCCAGCTCAGGCATCCCCACCCCTCTCCTGCTCTGGCATTAGGAGTCCTGAAGCCAATGCTGTTGGGTTCCCCGTGGGATCAGTGTGGGAATGGGCTCCTCGCCATCCTCCAGAGGAAATACAGGCTGCAGGAGACTAACTCCAAGCTGCATGCATCAGATAGCGTGTGGGTCTGTCTTGGGGGGACAAGGAAGGATGGATGCTCCATCCCCTGGGCTTGCTGGGTATCCCACTGGCCCCACGTTCAGTGTCAGGTTGATGGTCAGACTGGATGATCATAGAGGTCTTTTCCAACCCTACTGATTCCATTTATTTCATTTCTGATATCATTTCATACATGATTGGCTCTTCCCCTCCTGTCTCCCCAGCCATGTGTGGCGTGGTAGCCACCATCTGGTTCCCCGTCTGCGCCCACCGTGAAACCACCATCATGAGCTTTGGCTACTCCCTGTACACGGGTTGGATCGGCTCTGCCCTCTGCCTCTTTGGTGGCTGCGTCATCGTCTGCTGCTCAGGGGATGCTCAGACCTTCGGCGAGAACCGCTTCTACTACGCCTCGGGCTCAAGCTCCCCCACCCACGCTAAGAGCGCCCACGTCTGAGCTCCCACACCCACTGGGTCTGCACGCCATGGGTTCACTTCTCCCTGTGCTCGCTGCTGTCGTGCTCCCTGGGAAGGTTTTAAAACAGCAGCCCAAGCGCCTGGCAGTCCCAAGTGTTGTTGTTGTCCCCCCTGTTGTCCCCTTCTCTAGAAAACAAGCCCCAGTCCCCACTCCCACCTGTTTCACCCTCCCCATCCTCCTGCCCCAGAGGTGGTGCATAGGCCTCAGGTGGGTTTGGGGTTTTTTATTTTACTGCTCACCAAGAGAGCTTAAAGCAGCAAAGCAGACGTGAGAGGCACTTCCCCGCTGCTGAGGACTCCAGCACATCCCCATTTGCTTTCCCGTCCCCAAGGTCACCGCTCTGGCACAGTCTGGGAGCAAGGGCTGAGGGAGATGCACCCTCCCAACAGGCAAATGTTTCTCTTTCGGAACAGTAGGGGATTTTTTCTGCCTTTCTCTGTAAATACTTTTGTACGGATTTGATCGTTTTAGTAACAACGTTTCCCCCACTCCCCCGGTCATCAGTATGAAGGAAACAGAACCCAAAGGTCCTAACGCTGCGATACGTAACAGTGTCTGTATATACTTCCAATGACTCTGGGGGCTCTAATCCCCACACTCTTTTTTAGTGTTGTTTTTTTTTTTCCTTTGTACAGATCAGCTACTAAAAATGTGTTTTTACATTTACATTTGCTTTCATCCCATAAATCTGTGTTCACCGTTCTTTAGCATGTTTTTTAACACACAGTTACACTGTCACAATGCAATTCTGGTGAATACTGATGATGCCTTTGTACTTCAACTGAAATACTGTACAATAAATAACAGAGTGTCTGTGGCTCTGCCTTCTCCTTTTCCTTCCTTCCTGTGTGCTTCCATAGCGAGCTTTTCCATGATGCGGTTTCCTAATGATTTTGAAGGTGTTTTTGAAAGCAGTTTGGGATGAGAAGTTCTGCTCTGCTGCGGACTGAAGGCTGTCCTTGATTTTGGGGCAGGATTCAAAACCCAGCTTACCTTCCTGCTTGGAACCGACTGCAGCCTGAGGTGGTGTTCCCTGTGTCTTGCCCCAGGGTAGGGGCTCGTGGCATTTTTCCCATCCAGGAGACTTGGAAACCCATTGGAGAAGTCCAAAATATTGTTGCTCTGAACTCAAGTTCAAGTCTGCTCTGGGGCCATCACTCTCTGTGATTAAAAGCACGTAAGATCAAGATCCATCTCCGTCCTTACTAGAAGCTGTAGCAATTACTGTGATTCCAAGCCCCATCTGTTCCCAGGGCTGTTAACTCACTGCATGTAATTGGTGCACACTTCAGCCCTGGGGCCAAAGCAAGGGAAAAGCCTGGAGCTGTGTGCACATCCCACTAGGAGGTTCGGGGTGGTGGGAAGGTATCTGGAAACGGGGCAGGAGGACAAGCCTTGGTTTACTGGCATGTGCTCATTCATTCATTGGGGTCTACCCAGCCATGGCCTGCTTTAGTTGGAGAGCCCAACTAGGGCCACAGATGCTGCAGTCCCACACTTTGCCCTGGGTAGACAGGAGACAGAAATGGGTGCATTTAAAGGGAGAGAATGATGATGGCCGCACTGCCCCTGGGATAGCATGGAGATAAGGACCCAGGCCCTGGCGCTCGCCCTGCTGCTCCAGCACACCGCATCTGCCCTGAGCTCCAGCAGCCCTGGAGGCGCAGCCCGGGGCTCTGCAGGACACTTGTGCCCATGACATCACAGCAGGGCACAGTTGGTCGTTGTGTGCTCAGCAGGGACGCGTCAGTGCTGCCATTGATGTGTGGGTGCCAGCTTGTGCGGGCGGCGGGGGTTGTGGATTGTGCACACATCAGCCCTGGGGCTGATGGCAGAGAGGGAGCCCTCAGGGCAGGAGTGCACTGCAACGCTGTGGGAAGCTTAGCAAATCCCAACAGGAGGGAGATGTGGGATCCTATGGGGAAGAAAGCCTTGCCAGGCAGCACTTGGGGTATTTTTTTCCTTTCTTTAGGCTGCAAATTGACATTTTCGGGGGCTGGTGCTCAGCTCCCTGCCCTCTCTGCACCCTGCCCTGGATCACAAGCACCGACTATCCCAAAATATCCCATAGACCTCTCTGGATCTCTGGCTGCTGGGCGGGGCAGGACATGGCACTACGAGCACCCAACACCTTTTGGTGTTCATTGCACCGAAGCCTCAAAATTGAATCGAACATAGTTGGAACGCAACGAGCCGCTCCACACCACACCCGGAATCAGTGATGGAGTGGTGGCTTCTCTGTTGTCACCCCAACTCGGGGGTGGTCCACCCCACATCTCAACAGAGCCCTCCCTGGGTCAGCGCCCACCGCCTCCCATTGCAGTGTGTCCCCATCACTGTGCCACCAGGAGCATCCCCACATCCATGGCGATGGAGCTCGGTAAGCTTTGCGATGCTATAGTCAACCTGTGGCCATTGGCTCTCAGTTTTTCTTTCTTTCTTTCTTTTATTTATTGTGTAAACGGATAACCACTTTTTTTTTTTTTTCCACAACAGTGCAAGTAAATACCAAAGTCAGCCCATTGAACTGCATCTTCTACAAAGGAAACTTTGAAGCACTTAAGGCAAGATTATTTCTTCATCTCTGACTTCAGTTTAACACTGGAGAAATGTTGGACTTTCAGGTACCGATCAGCTTAACAAAACTTGTATGGGAAAAATCTTTTTTTCTTTTTCTCTTTTTTTTTTTAGTTTATTTATTCTTTCCTTTAAAAGATTTACTTTACTATGGAAGTTGATGCTGAGACACATTTCTCTCTGACTTCCTTTAAAAATCCATTCGTTCTTGTTCATTTGTCCGTCTGTTGTAATGTAAAGGCACACGATAAAGCTTTATGCATTTATTAAAATATACAGATTTTGGTAAATTTAGATTTCTTTTGTAGCATCTTGATAATATATATATATATATATATTATATGTATAGTTTTCAACAACACAATCATCTGAAAATAAAAATCACTCCATAATGTATCTGCATATTTTTTTCTTTCTCGTGACACACTACAAGACCCCATTGTACAATGCACCAATGGGCTTCTGGAAACCACAAAAACAAAGTAAAATAATTTAACGAACTCTTTTAACAAACACACCAATTTCATACCAGAACTGCAGAGAACTGTTACACCAGAAAGTACCATCTGCAAAAAAGCAAGATCTACATCAGAAAGACCGAAAACAAAACGAGAGAAGTGAGGATCATTTACAAGCTGGGGCTGTGACACCGGTGTCGCTCGGGGCGTGAGCCCTCTGCTGTGCAGAGGATGCGTGCTGGGTTGTGTTGCTCTGGTCACAACCTGCAGAGGGACCGAGATCTCATTGGGTTGGTCTGGGGGATGTGAGGTATTTCTGCTCCATACTTTGGGCTCCAGCAAAGGGACGCTGGCTCCTGGCATAGAGTGGGACAGTGGTGGTGCTGGCAATGCTCTTTTATAATGTGGCGGCTGCATGAAAATCTCCTTTTAGGGCATGGAGAAATATTTGGGTTACAGCAACACTTGTGCCAGCTTCCTGGCCCCTCTCAGCATCCCAAACTGGCCCTAGGCTAATATTGCCCAGAGGTGACGGACCAAATGACCTTTGCTGGTGGCCCTGGGAATGTGGGCAGCCATCCTGCCCCGCTTCCCTACGAATGGATGAGGATAGGATGAAGATGGGGAAGGGAAAGGGATGGAGAAGGGATAGGAAAAGGATGGAGAAGGAATGAGGAATGGTGGATGGCTGCAGGGGAACCACAGCAGCCAAAGGGCCCCGCTCAACAAGCTGATAGAATGACAGGTGCCTACAGACGTAAGGGATCGGGCTCTCACCAAATGATACTCAGGTGGACACGACGACACACACTGGTACTGCAAACTGCTCTGTAGCAAGAGATTAAGGCTGCAAAAGGAACAACAGGCTTCGACTCAGCAAGGTACTTGGGCACATGTTTGTGATTCATCAGATGCCTAAATACCGTGCGGTAGTGGGACGAGGATGACCACCCCATGGTTTAGTTTGAGAGCTGGTAGGAAAACAGCGACAATCTTTCTCCCTGAAAGCATAAAGCCAGACCTCCAAGGTGCCATCTCTCCTGCATATCTCTAAGGCATCCTTCAGGGGAGCAGCAGGGCACAAGTGACCATCACGAGGGCTTCAGCACCGCTGGGATAGGCGTGTAGGACAGCTCCCCAGGTGGGTTGGCAGAGCTTATGTGCATCGTGGAGGCTTTTGGGTGGGATGCTCTTGGGTTTCTGCTTGTAGAAGTGTAGCAAGGGGGGGCAGCGGGAGGGGGGTCCAGAGTGAAGCTTTTTTAAAAGTCCTTTTACCAAACCCTTGCCCCCATCCTGAAGCCCTCCAGTCACTCCTTTTGGTTTCACGTTAGAAGTGTCTCTAGAGCAAACAGCATTTTTCTATCTTTTCACACAGTATCCACCAAGCCAATGTTAGAAACAGCGTGGAGGCCAGAATGAATGCTGGGATGTGCCCACAACAGTTCACAAACAATGGGCTGGTTGTTTTTGGAAAGACAAAGTGGTGGGAGCAGTGCTCAGCCCAATCTCAGGGACACTGCATGGGGCTTGCTGACTGCTTGCACAAGTCTAGGTCAGGTGTGATCTGAAATGAAGCCAAGCTCAGATTCAGGATGCTTGGCTATGCCAGGATTTCAGGATTTGTTTGAGACTGTCTAGAGCAGTGCAAGACATGGACTGAATCCTGGTATTTAGGACCTTTGGGTTCAAGGAATGGGGACCAGCATGGGGTGGCCTTGTTGCATACACTTAGTGCTGGAACAGCCATGAAGACACTAAGTGATGGGGCCAACTGAGCTGATCCACCCCCTTAGATGAAGCTGGTTCACTTTCGTGTCCTACCTGCCTGTGCCTCTGGTTAAGCTATCACTGCTGGGTGGCTTGAGGAAAAAGCACACATGCTAAGAAAGTGCCAAACACACAGGAGTGGCTATAGGGTGACTATTCCCCAGGGAAAACCCATCTCGTCCCCCCACGTGGCTCCTTCCACCTCTCAGAGCCCCCTCAGTTTGGCACGTCTCCCACTGGGCGCCAACTGGGGCTCGGCAGGTACCAGGGCTCCAGCATTCCCTGGTGTGGGACTCAGCTGGCAAAGCCCTTGGGTGGGTTTGGTTTGGGGTCGGCAGCGGCTGCCGCGTGTGACCCGAGGACCGGAGGTGACGGGATGGTGGTGGAGAACAGGACGGGGCAGGGAAGCCGCGGGCCGTTCCTGGCTGGCTGGCAGCACAGTGTCCCCCTGCTGCCCCACTACTCAGGTGAGTAGTCCAACTCGTCGTTGGCAATGAGGGCCTCTGAGGATGGTTTGTGCCTGCCCTTGCTTTTCGATCTGCTACTCGTCCGATGGCTTTCCTTTGCTCCTGCCATTTGCTGGTATGAGAAGCCCTTGTCCTCGGGAGGGCCCCAGTCTGGGTAACTCTCACCCTCGGTGGCATAGGAGAAGCCGTCATCCACGGAGAAAGGGTCAACATCCACATCATAGCGCTGGTAGGTGCTCTGGTGGAGGGCCTCCTCACGGGCACTGATCTCCAGTGTGCTGTTCCACATCCCGTATCCGAAGTAGATGAGCAGACCTGGGGTGAGTGAGAGTGAGAGGCTGTTGGGGAGGGCAACGCTGCACCATCATTCCCCTCCTGGCCCACACTCTGGGGTATACCAAAGCCACACCTGTCCCCACAGCCCATGCCAGCATTCAGCCTCCTCCACCCAGCCTCCTCCTGTCCAGTGCCAGTTGGCTTGAGCTGGTGAAGGCTTAATCTGCATAAATATTTTTTTGCTTTTATTTTTAAGTGAATGCATGATTTTGTTGATGTCTGGTCTTCAAACCAGCAGAGTGCGTGTTGTCAGTGTGTGACTGGGGAGTGCTGTGTTTAAAACATCTGCTGGGATGGCTGCTTAATCGTGTGATTGTGCCATCTGCAGCCTTGGTGGGAAAGCAGCTCCCAACAGACTTGTCCTGGCCTACTGTGTTGGAAGCACACATTTCCATCCCGGCAGCCTCCCAGCCATCCTTTTCCCTCTGGAATTTTCTTATGCTCTCAGTATCTCTCCTGCCAGTACCCACAGCCCTGTGTGCCTGGGGTCCAGCACACATCAGCAGGGTGACCTCATTACCATTGCTGGCACCTGTCAAGGTGTTAGATGTGCATACAGGTGCAGAGGTTAATCACAGCAGACTGATTTGGTGCTCTGAAACCACTTTCCTTCCAAAGAACAGGTGAAAGGTCTTTCTCTTGATCTGCTCCTTCACTTATTGGCTGAGCGAGCTAGAAGAATACTGAGCATCTCCTCTCTAGTCCAAGGGCTGTATTTTGTCTCCACAGTAGTATTTTGTCTCCACAGTAGCTCAGCTTAGGGCTCAGAGGTGCTCAGAGATGGAGCCTTGCTGTGGGGCCTCAGGAATTACCTGTGAGAGCTGCCTGCCTCCCCTGTCCTTTCTCTGAAACAAGAGAGGATGCGTGAACATGGAGAAAGAAAGCTGGTAGCAATCTCCCCTGAGGGCTGGAAACTGCGGAACTGTTCTGGGGTACTGAAGGGAGATCTGAGGTCCGTTCGTGTTATGGACAGACTTTTTCCATATGGGAGGCAGCAGCTGCCTCCAACCTTTGCAACAATCCACTTTCACACCTTCCCAATGGGAAGAGCATCTGCTGGGATGCTCAGCCAGATATGGCTGTTTTGGATGCTGGCACCAATGTTCAGGGTCTGCTGTCTGTAGCTGGGGTTCCTATGGGCTGCTGCAGCATCTGTGTTTGCTCATACGGCTGCTATTTCTCTCTAAGGAGTTCTTGGTTCTGATATTCCTTGTTGCTTCAGTTCTCTGTAGTCTACAGCTGGGAGCCTTCAGGAGGAGCTATGAAAGCTATTCTTTCTCTCTTGGGTTTTTGGAGGATGGGAATAAAAACGTAAAGCAAAGGAAACTATGGACTTATCAGGCTGCTGGATACATGCTAGGAAGACTAAATTCAGCCCAAATATTCACAACAGAGCCTACATTTTCTGAGAGCCCCCTGCCACATAGTGAATGGCTCAGGCCAAGAACAGGAGCTGGAGCCCTCAGCCCCTTGTCCTTGCCCCTACTGGAACTGTTAGGGTTGGATAGCTTTGCATTTTAGAAACGTGGTACTGAAATCTTGGTGTGGGCTGCTGAAAGAACTCAAGTGGGTGAAATAGCAAGAAAGCAGGCAGATTTCTGCAGGAAACCCACCTACTTTCCATCAGAAAGACTCATCAGAACAGTCACCTTTTCACGAAGAAGTTTGCTTCCATCAAACTGACATTTTTCTGGAGGTGTAATTTTTGAGTTAGCTGTAGTTTGGGGGCTTGATGAACAGATTTCTAAGAACTCCAGCACTATGAGGAGCAAATGCAAGGGACCGGGTATCCCAGCTGAAAAAAGCATTAACCTAAGCACTAATTGGTGACGTTGCTATTACCACCCTTTCAAAACAGGGTCAGTAAAAAAATAATCTGGGACTCACCCACAAAACACCAGACAGCAAATCGGATCCATGTGACCGTGGAGAGCTTCAGCATGAGATAGATATTCACCAGCATGGCGAACGCGGGGACGAAAGGGAGGCAGGGTGCCATGTAGGGCAGCTTCTTGGGGTTCTCTGGCTGCTGCAAGATGACAAACACCAGCACGACGATGAGCAGGATCATCAGCACGACAAGGAGAACGGCCCACCAGCTCTGCTCAGAGATGTAGTCTGACCCGAAAATAATGAAGGAGCAGAAGATGAACATCAGGACGAAGAGAAGGAGCACGCAGGTGGTGACCGTGTGGCCGGTGGCTACCGTGGGCCGATCCATCTTCCCCGGCAGCCCCAGGTGGATCCGCATGGTGTAGTAGCGAGGGCCGATCAGCTTCTTCAGCTTGATGAGGTAGATGTTCTCAGACTCGTCCGCCTCAATCCCCGAGGTCATGTCAACTGTGCCATAATTAGGGTGATTCACGTTGTAGGTGGATTTATCAGATTTCCCAATGAGCATCTCGTTGTCCCCCAGCGAGGGAAGGTTTTTTGCCCCACACGTGTTGGTTGGTGGGCCTGTGAACTCCTCTCCTTCGCTGCCTGGGGAGCAAGCTTCCTTCTCACAGTCAGCCAGGATACCCTCTTTCTTTTTGGTGTGCTCCTCAGAGAGGAATTTGACGAAGCCATCGATGTCACTCTCAGGCTGGTACCGGAGGAGCAGGACACAGACAGACACCAGCGTGTAGGCGAGCAGTGTGCCAATGGACATCATCTCTATCAGGTCCCGCAGGCTGACCAGCAAGGAGAGCAGTGCTGCAAGAAACCCGGAGACGATACAAGCCACTACTGGAGTTTCTGTGTAAGAACTGACATGGGACAAAAACCTGCAGCAAGAAAACGGTTATAGAAGGTTAAAATTGCAGATTGCAGTGGCTGCTTGTTGTAATAGCCCTTACCTGGCTGGAAAGGCAAAGAAGAAAGCCAAATGCTCGTGTTTGTATGACTGACCTGAAGAGCAGCCCATCGCCGGCCATGGCGTAGATGACTCTCGGCATTGGGAAGAGGGAGCCCAGCAAGCTGACGGTCAGGCCGGCCACAGACCCAATGGCAACGATGAACTTGGCTGCATAGAAGCCACGTGCCACAAACATTTCCATCAGCGGGGACTCGGTGTCGATGGCATCATATGGCACCATCAGCGTGAGGATGATGCTTACCTGGGGAAGGTAAGATGAGTAGGACAGAGGATCAGCAGCAGCCCTGAGCTCTGCTGGAGGCTTGCGGTTACAGGGGCTACTTCTCAAGGGTGGGAAACACGTTCCCTGTGGAGAAGATGTAAAATGCAGAGCTTTGGGCTGCGTGTGATTTACTGTGGAGTGGTTAATCCAGGGGCTCTGCTACCTCAGTCTCTGCCACCCTAAGGCAACAAGGAGATAACTTGACCTGAAATTCCTGAGTAGAGACATGCACTTTCTGGGTGCAGAGAGGCTGGACAGGCTGTGGCCATCCATGCATGTCCTGCCCCATAGAACCGTGCTTACTTCAGCTTCTTCCAGACCCAGTGGTTGTGGATGGCTGTACACATATAGCTAGTATGTGTGGACATGTATTCATATATATATACACATGTAGCAGGTACTTACGGACACGTATGCTGTCAAGCACGCAACGAGCGAGGCTGTGATGGCGTAGGGGATGGAGGTGTTGGGGCTCTTTGCTTCTTCTCCCGTGGTAGCGATGATGTCAAAGCCAATGAAGGCATAGAAACACGTTGCAGCCCCTTTGAGCACCTGCACAGAGGACGCAGTGTCTCAGTGCCAAGAGGGTGGCTAGCACCCAATTGGGAACAAGTCGTCATGCAAAACCATTTTGTACTTATTTAACTGGCACTGGGGTGTCGGTTTAGGGTTGTATGGGAGCACTGAAAGCACTATGGATCCCGAGGGATTGACTGACTCCCCATCATTCTACCCCACAACCATTTATATAAGTAGAGATTTGTAGCATGTTCACATGTTTCGTGTTAGCTGGACTTCTCACCAGATAGCAAGATCTGCTAGCAGAGGAAGCAGAGCAGAGCACGGACAGTCAGACATGCACCACTCTCCAAACAACCTCTGCTTTCCTTGGAAGCTGCAGACAGGTTGAAATACTTGGAAGAAGAATTGTTTGTACTGCTAGTTATTTGATTATGTTTTTTCTTAATGTACAATATTAGCATGTTTATAAGAAACAAACACTGAAGCTGGCTAAAGACTGTGTAGCTGTAAGGAGAGAGCTAATTTGTAGTTGAAAAGCCATTGCATGCATCTGGCTAGCTGGATTTTGCATGTCCATCACATCTATCTATCTCAGTTCTTTAGTGATGAAGCACACAGGAAAATACACCTCTTTCAGGGGACAGTCTGTAATTCAAAGTATCTCTGTGCTTCTGGGGATCTCGAGCTTGTGTTGCGGTGGATTAACTTCTACAAATGATTTCAGAGAGAAACAACCACCTGAAAACCATAGGGAGACCCTATGGCTTTTCATATGTGTTTTGGATAACGTACCTTTTAAAACTATGTGTTTTTTGCCAAGGGAGATTTGGAGGATGGAGTTGGAACCAAGCACCTATTTGCAGCACTCTTTTTTCTTTCCTATTTTATGGCAGAAAAAGACAGCTACCATCCAAAACTAAATTTGACCTCTGTTCTTAAATGGAACTGAGCACTGTGCTCCTCACTGCCATGCTCCAGAAGAGAAATGCTGATTTACGGAGGTGGAGGGACAGCATGTCCGCTTGGGATCCTTTCAGCAATCGAGACTTTTGGTTTACTTTACTTTCTTGCTTATTTTTCCACACAAAATCCCAATGGAGTCGAGCAGTGTAAATCTGAGAAATTATCTTGGGCTTAGGCCAGCTGAGATATTTTCAGTCTCTGTTCATCTTTGGATAAAAACCAGTGCAAGCAAGCTAAAAAAGCCAAATATGTCCAAATTCTCAGTAAGCTTTGAGGGAACATCCACAAAATAAGCACTGGCAGGTGGCATTATGAAGTGCTCAAAACAAATTCTTGAGAACATTGTTATTGAAGAGCAGCCAACATAAGTATCTCCCCCTCTGCAGGGGATGGGCAGGATCCTCCTGAGCCCTTCCTTGGACAGCCACTGCGTTTTGCTGCCGTGAGCCTGATGATGAGTGACATTTCCTGGTGTACGCTTTCACATGCTATTTGGCACTCCAAGAGGGCATCTAGGAAAAGGACTGAGTTTATTCTAAGAGTGGCAGGAGATACAGGCAAAGCATCGCCGCGTCCCTCAGTTTTGGCAGAGAGAGGAGGGATGGGCCCAAGCTGGGAGCTGGAGGCCTCTGGCCAAAGCTGGGTGGGCTGCTCAGGGCTAGGGCCTGAGGAGTGAAGTGGAAGCAGGGGCTGCACACCACAAGCAAAGCTGAGCACACAGCAGGGGTGGCACCGTGTGGCCCGCTGCACACAGGACTTACCCCCGGCCATCCAAATGGCAGGAACTGCCCTTCAGACCAGTTGTCACTTTTGATGAAGAAGAGCCCGGCAATCATAATGAAGACCCAGACTGCCAGGTTAATCACATTGAGCACGTTGTTCAGTCCCACTGAGTTCTTCACACCCATGGCCACAATGATGGTGACGATGATGGCAATGACCAGAGCAAGAAGATCAGGGTATGACTCCTCTCCTTTCCCTGGGTAAGAGAAAAGATGTGTGTAACTGTTTGTCCGTAGCTAGGCTAGATGACCCTTCCCACACAAAAGATTCTATGAGTCTCTGAAAATGCTTTTCAGATCCTGAAGTTTTGCAGTACTCCTTGTTCTCATTGCAAATCTGGTCTCCGGGTGACCATGCCACTGCAAGGTAAAGCTCTTCTATTGAGGTGATAAATCCTGATGCCTCAAGACACTGTCAGGAGTTTTAAGAGAGCAGAAAACAAGTGATCATATCCCAGTTTGCATCATGCATACCTGCTAAGTATTAATTAAAAGTCAATCAAACATTAAATTTTCACAACAAAGCTACAAGACAGCTCACTGTTTTTACTGATAAGAGCAGTGGGCTGTTGCTGGTCACACAGAACCACCAGAGCCCTGAGCTTCTATATGTCAGTACTACAGGCTCTCCCTAAAATTTCCGTGTGGGTTTTAATGGGGCTGAGCAGAGCAAAGTATTCCTGTGCTATTGTTAGCATCTGAGATGGAAATGTTTTTTTCTGAGGTTCTGATCTGCTAAATGCTGGTTCGGTCCAGAGAGGCTCAAAGTATTGGGATCGTGTATCCCCGCACCTAGAACCCAGACTCTGAACCAGATGCAAAGTACCGGAGGCCGATGGATGGTAAATAATGAATGAAGCCTAATATCCATTTCTCACTTCTGACGAGCTTCCGATTACGTTTCAGGTCCTAATTAATGGAGGAGGCTCTGCACAACAAGATGCACATCTCTCCAGCGTGATTCTCACCAAGCCCGTTCAGTGTCCCAACGCTGCTGATCATCCAGCGGCTGATGGTGTGGTTGGCCAGCGAGTCAAACATGCTGCTGAGGGCACTGGCACCCGCGGCCGTACCGATCAGGTACTCCAGAATGAGGTTCCAGCCAATGAAGAATGCCACAAATTCCCCCACTGTCACGTAGCTGTAGGTGTAGGCAGAGCCTGTGGTCTTGGGGACCCGCACGCCAAACTCAGCATAGCAAACACCTGTTTGGAAAGAAAAAAATATATATATATATATTGAAATGCATCCACAGAGAGCAGCAGTGGGCAGTGTGGTGGTGTGGTTGTGGTGGCCCTGTTTCCATACAGTAGCTTTGATGGTGACAGATGTTTCTTCTTGATCTGATAGAGATGCTAATGTGTTCTGTGCTGTTTTCTCCTGAGACGTTGTGAGCCTATTCTGGGTCACTACAATGCAGGTGCATTGCGTGAGCACTACCCTGATCGTCCTGATCTCACTCTACCCATGCCAGATGAGCCTGAAGGCATCTCACAGAAAGAACTAAGTTATTTTAACACTTAAATATTGCTTGTAGATCTCGTGCTGAGGATTAACTGCAAAACTGTCTTTGTAAAGAAGAGAGGAAAGGTGAGAAGTGTATAACTGGAACTGCCTGGGAGGAGATTTCAGTGGGATTTAATATTTTCCATGCTTACTACATCAGGGTATTTTTCAATGAAATCCTGATCCTAACATGCTGCCATTTTGAAACAACCATCAGATTTTATTTAGTAGCCATGGATGGACTTAGAAATTCCCAGGGTGTTGGTCAGGGTAAGTGCTGGCAGGACCACGTTGGTGGGGTCCTTGTCCTTGGCTATGGTTTTCAACACGACTTTTCCAAGCTGGATTTCTACAGAGCTGGCCCAGCTACAGGAGCAACAAGATGTCCCAATCATCCAGCCCCACACAGTCATTATTCAAAGCTGATTAAAAATGCATGCATTCCGCAAAGGTAAGACACTCACTGATAACTGCAGGCCTGAATGATTTATGAAACAGGTGCTCTGGTAGGGACAAGTATCTGGTTTCTGTCTTTGATAGCTTCAAAAATCATATAATCTTTCTTGGCAGCTGTACTTTTAGCCGACGACAAGATAAGGCTTGAAGAGGATTCTTATTGATGCGGAGCGATAATGGCAGAGCAGATACCTTTATATGTATAAAATGTTTGAGTTTCCAATTACTCTACAGGGATTCCAAAATAGTAATCTTTCACTATACGTTGGATATTGCAACCTATAGGGTTTATCTGCTTTAGGTTTCAGCGTAGATTAAGAAAGAAACCAATCTTTATCATAGCATGTGGTAGCAGTCTGGGGGATGGGAGGTGCAAGACCTGCACACATCCCTGACTGCCACTGAGTTAATAGCTGGTGGCATTAATCAGAGCATTTTAATTCACAATGCTACAGGTCCTCCAGCAGAAGTGGAGTTCACAGCACTTCCCTCTGTATGCACGGCTTAAAAAGGAAGGCGATATAACTTATTAGGGCATAGATCTTTATCTTGCTGATCTCAGCTAAGTCTGTAGTGATACTAAAGCTGCATAACTGAATGTTACTCGGCGTGTATGGCTGTGACAAACCCATAATGCCATCAAACTCGGTGGCATTCCCATTTCCCAGAATGATTGCCAAATTTCTGTGGAACTGGGACCTTGCAACACTGCTAAGTTTCATCTCTTCTTTGCAGGGGCTATTTCCCCTTTTGGTGCAAAAGAAATCCTGACCTCCGTGAACCTCTGCTGCTGATGGCCTCATCCCTTCTCAGCCACTTCTGAGCATTACAGCCCCTCTCAGCACCAGCAATCTGCAAGACATTCTGGAAGGAGCATTTTCAGCCAAAAACCCTGGGCTAATTTGCAGGTAATGGGCTCTGACTTGATGACCGAGGGTAAGCACAGGTGATCTGGATATCTGCCCGAACTGTGAGCCAAAGCAGCTCCCTAAAATCCATCCATGCACACAGGCAGGATGTGAAGTGAGAGCTGACATCCCCACTGCAGCCTGTCCAGCTCCCAGCCCTTGCTGGGTTTCACTTGCCAAAAATGCGCTGCTGTTACAAACAACAGCAGTGTCAATGATGAAGCAAGGAAGTGGCCAAGGAGATAATGAAAACACCGCATCCTTGAGAAAACACTTTCCCAGGGCTGCACAAGCAGGGGGGAGATGAAAGCAGGGCTGGGAGCGGCAGGGCTGGGAGGCCAGCAGGAGCTCCCTGCTGTGGGGCAGGGCCCACGGCTTGGGGGAAAAAGGCTCTTTTTGGGGACAACTTGTTTTCTCAGAGCAGACCCACCCAGGTTGCTTCACTTCATTTGGTTTGCATCACAAAATGGGCTGTGGGGAATAGCGAGAGCTCAACCTGAGGACTTGAAAAGTAGAGTCAGGGCACTCCCATCCTGTATTGAAGTCATCTGTCACTGAGTCAGGTTTCCTTGCCCAGCCCACACACGCAAGCTGGATTGCCAGACTGACACAGCATGCAAAGTCCTGTGAGCAGGGAGAGAGGGGGCATCGCATCATCATGTTAGCGCTGATCTGGAAAGGACAAATGCCAGCAGTACTGGCTTAAAGTGGAAACCTCAACTCAGGCCATGTGCTCAGCTGGGTTCACAGGAGGCAATGGAATTCACTGACTTTTTCACTAAAATATATAATTCCTCCCTCTCTGCACATTGCTTTGTTTGCTTTGTTTTGTTGGAAATTCAAAGAGTGATCCTGAGTGAACAGGAGCCAATAACATTTCCAAAGGTAGCAGAGGAGTTGCTGGGTTCAGCCCCACCTGCAGGATACTACTGTCCTGGTGGCTCCTCATACCTGGGCACCCCATCCAGGTGGCGAACACCAGTGCGAAAGGGGCTGTCAGTGTAAGGAGGCCTCATTACCCCTCCATGCTGTGTCCTGGGTGCCATCACCCCATGGATGTTCCCAATGTCACGAGACCAGCACTGGTCATTGGCATGCTGTTCAGCCACAAAGGTAGCCAAAGTGTACCCAAGACCTCACTCAAAACCCGCCAGAAGGTCTCACCTGACAAGATGGAGGCGACGGCAGCGATGATGAAGGACACGATGACGCCAGGCCCTGCCATCTCCTTGGCCACCAGGCCAGACACCACGTACATACCGGTGCCCACGCAGCTGCCAACACCAAGGGAGATGAGGTCGAGCGTGGTGAGGACCTTGGCCAGCCGTGTGCCCTGGCCTCCTGCTGTCCCTGTGCCCTCCAGCATCGACTCCACAGGCTTGGTGCGCAGGACACGGGAGCGTAGAGCATGGCCTGCAGCCCCCCATGGCACCCGCCGTGGGTCCAGGCGTGACAGGAGGCCGCTCATGACTGCTGCTGGGCGTCCCAGGCCAAATCCGTGCTCAGGGCTGCGGCCACATTGCCAGTTCTCCAGTGATGGCAACCCAACTGCAAGGAAGAGAAAAGGTCTCAGAGTGTCTGTTTGAGCTGAAACAGTGAGGGAAGAGATGTTTTCCCAAGGGGTTAAGTTATCAATATCATCCCATACACAGCAGGAACCTGAAACACTCCAAGTGCCCAACCAGCACCAAAAATGCTCCTGGGTAACCATGAGGGGCTGGGGCACAGCAGGTCACCTCTCTGAATACTTTGAAATGCTGCCGCCTGAGCCCGTCTGCTCTACATGGTAATCACACCTTCCCAGTCATAAGATTGTCTCCAAGAACTTGAATTAGCTCGTGCTTTTTCCTCTTCAGATGTATTTTCAGGCACTCTTCAGACAAAGTCCTTTGCCTTCCTTCTCTTTCTCTTGTTTTTAACAGACTGCGTAGTTCCCAGGCAAGAAGAATTGCCCTCCCAGTGACGTGTGATGACTTTGAGCAAAACAACGAGAACTGACAATCTCTGCATGCTGATATACAGAAAAAAGAAATACTGTTTCTTTAATATGCATTTTAGCCTGAAAGTTTCCTTCCTGTTCGTGCAGAAATTTTTTATTATTATTATTGCCTTGGAGCCAAAACAATTACTTTTTCAGTCTTTACATCCCAAACAAATTACGCTGTGTCTACAAGGCGGCCTTGTCTTGCTGGAGTTTATTAAATAAAACACAGCATTTGTTTCACCTTTCGGTTGATCTCAGTTCGAACTGAGCTGATCCTCACCTCGAGCGACCACAAGCTGAAAGGATGCATGTTCTAGCTCAGGATATTAATAGTGAGAAATGGTTGCCACTCTGGAGCGGATGTGCATCTTTGAAGTGAAAATAAGAGCCGGGTTTGTCTGTTTCAGGGCCACGTGCCTGTGTGCTAGCATTTTAGCCATGGGGGGAATAGCTCCTCTAACCAAAGCGATCCCCAACCCAAACTCAGCTTCTCATACCCAGAGCTGTTGCACAGCATCTCTGAGGCAAGACGTGGGCTGACGCAGAGGTTTCGCTGCGTTTCACTTGACTGCGTCCAATCCTTTATTTAATTCTTTTCCTTTGCAAGTCTTTATCAGCGCTCCGTGTTGAGCTGGAAGGACTTGGGTGGGTCTGCTGGGTTTGCATCAAACAGATCTCAGCTAAATAGAACACTGGGCAGAAATAGGTGCCTGGTTTGTGAACAGCTACAGTCCAGATGCCCTTATTTCTGTACCGTTTCCTCATGCAGTCTGGAAGGTGAGAAAATAATCTTTTCTGGCCAGTGGATGGGTGGTAGAAGGCCCTGAGCTGCTGAAGGCAACGCCTCAGTAACAGCTGAAATGAAGTTACTCTGTAATTGGGGCTGTACTCAATGAAAGTGATCATTTGAAAGTATCACTGATATTTAAGTGAGAGCAGCATATTGCTACTCCATCACTTGGAAACATCCTCTCCCCACCCACAGCCTTAAGAAATGCCCGATGGAGGGACAACACCTACCTGGGGCAGATGGCTCATTTCTGCCCCGTTCCACCAATGCCCCCAAGGACACGGAGAAGCAGCTGGCAGCAGGGGGGATTTTGGCAAGACAGAGGTGCAGGTATTGCTCAGCGATTGAATCTATCCATTCCACAGCTATGTAAATGGTGAAGTCTTAGGAGACTGGTGTAAATCCACAGCCAGAGGGAGGGAGGAAACGCTTTTCTTGTGTTTGATGGCTGCTCTCCTCATTGCGTACCCAGGAGGTTGAGTGGGGCTGTGCTGGGGGTCAGGGCCAGCTTGGCTATCTCTGCTGCCGTCGTGCTCATTAGCAACTGCTGTTTGTACCACAACAGCGTTCTTCATTAGCGCAAATGAACTAAAACAGCAATAGCATCAGAAGGAGAGGCCTCGGTGTTTAGAGGCACAACTTTCTAAGTGTGTGATTTGGTGCCAAATTACTCCTGACCTAAACCTGCTGCTTTCTGCTTCACCCTCATCGCCCCAACTCACCTTCCCCCCACCCACCAAGGTGACTCCTTTAGTCGTTCTGTTAATGAATGCCCTCTGCCTGGGAGGCTCCGGGATGTCCCTGTGCAAAGCCCTTTGTAAAGGATGCAGGGAACGCAATGAGAATCAGGGCGTTGGTGGCGATAGATTAGAAGAGAGCTCCGGGTGGTAAGGAGCCAGCTGGGGGTTCTCGCTGAGATGGAACAGTTGGGTTTCCTCCAGCTTTCTCCTTGCAGAAGTCATTATGGCACAGGAAATTTCCTTGCTGCCCGCAGAGGTCCCAGTTTGCTGCAGGAAGGTGATGGGAGATCTTCCTCCTTGCAGCTGATCTAGTGGTTGGCAGCCCAGCCCACAGCAGGGGGGTTGGAACTCGATGATCTTTAAGTTCCCTTCCAGCCTCAGCCGTTTTGTGATTCTACATGCCCTAGAAAACAGGGTCAGAGCAGACTCCTAGCAAATCCCACAGCAGCAATATTAACGCAGGTGCTTGCAGAGCAAAATTCATGCTTCACTCCAGGTGCAGCTGGGCGTTGAGATGACTCAGTACTCAGACGGAATGGGAAATGAATCCAGAGAGAGACAAAAGCATCCCAATGCCTGCTGCTACAACAGCATTTTTCCCCCATGCGGGGCTGCAGTATTGCTTGCAGGAAGGCAGCAAGGAGAACCGCGATGCAGGAGCTGAAACCCACGGTGTGGGAGAATAGAAAGGGAGAGTGGAAAATCCCTGCCAGCCTCACTTCCCTGCCGCTGTGTTGTTTTTAGTTTTAATTACTAGGCTGGTAGCTGCTAGCTGGGCAGTAGGAGCAGACACAAGATGTGGTTTTCATTACGGCCCGGCAGCAGGGAAAGGAATGACGTCAGCGCCGGCAGCCACGGGGCAGAGGGATGCTGCTGTGGGCTGCTCGTCACACTGCTGCTTTCTGTGTGGGTTTGGAGTTTTGTGTGCTCATTTTTCAGCCTCAGAGCACTGCGCAGGGGTTCAGCATCTGCCCCTCTGCCGCTACTTTGGGGATTGTTTTTTTTAACCCTTTCCAATTTTTACTTCCATTCAAGTGGAGCAGTTACAGTTTTAAGCTAAAATTATCACTAAAAAGAAAACATGGCAAAATATTTTAGGTTTAAGCCCAATTTAGTGATGAGACTACTAGAAAAAAAACAAAAACAAAAACAAAACCCAGCTTCAGGGCTGTTACGTGGTGTTTTTGGTTGTTTTTTTTTTGTCTTCATAGCAAACTAGAATTGGAGGGGTTGAACAGTTCTTTTCTGATCTTCTTTCATCTGTGTTTTTTTAGGTGCTTTACCAATATTAATATTGCTGCAAGTTGGCCAAACACCATTATCTTCTTCTGAGAAATAAGCAAAATAAACACTGAGCTATTTAGCTGCACCAAAGACATAAGGCAATGGTGCAGACAGGAGTCCTTAAACTTTGTATTCCTGTCTCCAGTGCAAGAAAGAACCAAACCAGCGTAACCTCCTTGTTTTGCAGCCTGTGGGGCCCACTTCCAAAGTTGAAGAACTAACTCCATTTGAGCACTCACATCAGGACGCTGCATCCACAAAGGTGAGCAAAGAGGAACAGATGGAGGTGAAAAAATGCACGCAGAGGTGAAATTGGAGCTGGTTGTGGTGAAGGCCAACAGATCCCTTGGTGATGAGTTATTCTGAGCGCTGCTGGGCTTATTATGTGCCAGCCTTGAAAGCAGCTGGCCCTAGTTGCTGTGATCCCATAGGGAGAAATATCCCCAGGGTTTGAGGGGTATCCCTCTGGGCATGCTGCTCTGCATCCACCGCTGTGCACTTGTGCCTGCAGAAAGCCATCCTATGCAGGCATTCTGGGTTCCCATGTCTTTTCTGCCCTTTTTGTCCAGGGAGCACTGACTATGCATGGTGCAGAGTGGTGTAACACTGAGCACTGGGTACTTCTGGCACATCCAGCCATCTGTGAGCGCAGCGCTGTAAGTAATGCAATATGCATGAAATGCTCTATTTGTGTTTGCAAAAAGCTATTTAACCACTAGGAGGAAAGAACAAAAAAAAAAAAGAAAATTATGGAGAAAGATGTATAATCAATTTGCACATTTCTAAAAAGGACCGGTTTCTCATCGTTATCTTGAGGTGGTGAAATAAAAGCCTTAAAGAAACAGAATGTTGATGTTAGCATGGGGAAATAACAGGTCAGTAGATGTGTGAGCTGAACAGAACAGGGCAACCAGGAACTTCTTGGAACAACTATGCTGAGGGCTCCTTCTAGGGGACCACATGAAACAGCTGAATTGCTTCTCCATCAGTAGAATGGAGAAAGCAGATGCCTCACAGAAGTGTGTGAGTGCTTAATGCAGCTGGCTGTTCTAAGGAAGGTGCAGAGGAACCACACTAAAAATAACGCTCTTCCAGCTGTACCTTGCTGTCATAATGGACAAGAGCTGCATTTGTACTGAGCTGCTTCGAGCCGAGTGACCAGACAATCTGTTCTAGAATACCACTCACTGAAGAAATGCCTTTGCTTTAATAAGATGCAGGAGCAGCTTCTGTAATTACTTGGTTGCACCTCCTTTTTCTTCCCCTGTAGATCCATATTTTTGCACCACAGAATGGAAGTCATTACGGTTTGCTCCAGGCCAGGCAAGAGAGCTTTTTAAATTCGACACAAATCACAGAATGGGCTATTTATTAAGGTGTGAGGCTCTCTAAAGAAAATGGATTTTTGCTGTTGCAAAGTCTGGCTGATGCATCATTATGACAATTTATTTCATTTCAGGATATCAACGTGAATTTCAATGGCAAAAACACAAATTACATTTTTTTCAGCGAAGTACTCATTTAATACTTGGTTGTCCAAACCAGAAAAAATAATGAAACAGAAAAAATAATCAAACACAGGATCTGAAAATCTATCGTTTTTGTCTCTACTTCTGCTTTGAAGATTGCTGTTGTTACAGAGGTTCCTTTACTCCTTGCTAAGGAACTGCTTTTTCTTCCTGGCTGACTCTCACCTGCAGCCTCTCTGGCTTCTGGAAAGCCTTCCATGCAATAATTTAGGAATTTGAACTGGTCTTCTGCACTGTAAGCACATCAGGATTACACGCACTGTTCGGCTCTTGCTGGTTTTCAAATGCATTTCTCTTTTGTTTGAGCACGTGGTCTCATTAATTAGTTATCGTGTTTCATCAGCAGTTATACAAGTGTAATTGATCATGCCTCGCTGCCCTGTTTGCATGATTTTGTCTGTGTGCTAATTCATGCAGGAGAGGTTCTCAAAGCAACGCATTTCTCAGAAGGAGCTGGAAGGAGGCATTCCTTCAGTGCCTGCTGAGGTCTCCAGGAGGAGCAGTAGTAGATGTAAATCAGCAGGCTCTTTGCACACAAAATAGAGAGCTGCAGGGTAATTTGAGTGGCTGTAGCTTGTATCACCAATTCCCCAACAGAAGTGTGAGGCAGATTCAACACACTTCCCAGGAAGCGAATAGCAGATCCTGCTGCTTTTATTACATGATTGGCTGCTGCTTATTATTATTCACTAGGACAAAAAATCCTTGCCTTACATGAGTAATCCTCCCGCATTTCAACAGAACTGATTATATGAGTAATGTGAACACAAGTTGATCAAAGAAGACGGCTTATAAGAGATTTTCTGTGTTTAGTCATTTATCATCATAAGTCAGGCAAACGTGGAGCAGCACTTGAGCAGTGTGTGGTGTGAGTAATACCTGGCGTTGTAGCACGAGTGCTTTTAGACACTTCCCAACAAGCGAGTTACGAATGTACATCCAAGCTTAAGTCAGCATAGAAGATGTTACTAATGAGGCAGAACTGAACGAAGAATGACGTGTTCTTAAAAACACCAATAGCTCAAAAATTATGGTATTATGGTGTTCCTAAGTAATGCACACGAACTGCCTGGTGATGTCCTTGAGTAGCAAGGGAATGGGTGTGGGTAAACTTGCTTATGCCTAGCTTAAAGTTGGGTTGTCATTGGAGCCCTGGTAGCTAACCGCATACTTGTTGTTCACCTCCCTTAGAACTGAATTGAATAGAATAGCTGAAATATTATTGCTGTGGTTCTTGTTTGTGCTGGAGCTCCTGGACAAAGGAACTTGACACATTACTGCCTTCTATCTTAATTTACTTAGTGTGGAGCTGGTGACCCTAGCTATTAATTGCACATCTCGTGGTCCTTGTTGCTTCCTCAGCTGGTTAATGAGGCAGTGTGTGGGCTGGCACACACCCGCTGTTGCTCAGGTGCTCTGAAGAGGTGCTGGCAGACCCAAATGCTTGCCAGTGCTGTCAGATCATCCCAGCCCAGGGCAAAGGGCAGGCAGCAGGCATATATTTCCCTCTGTCAAACGAGGGTGTCCAAATCCCACTAGGACACCATAACCATATTGCTGGGCATCAGGGAACGGCTGCTCACTTGGCACAACTTGACAGGTCCATCATTAAGACCTGGTTCAAAATGCTCTTGGGCACATCCTGCTGCTGTTGGCAGAGTGCATCCAGGTGTGCTAGTGGCCTCTAGACACAAGAAAGTGCCTTCAGCCTTAGATTTTAAGTGTGTGTTGGAGGACTTTGCTCAGAAAGACCTAACCAGCACCCACGGAGCTCAGGACCTGCAGGGGGGAGTTGACCAAAGCACAGAGCTGTATCTCAATTACTGACAAGGCATTGGCAGCGCAAGTTGGTGGTTACCAAGGACCAGTGCTCAAATCCTGCTCACTTGTGGATCAAACACATTTATTTTTTTTTTTTTAAATATGCTCACATAAGGTTTCTATGCAACATATCCCTCTCAACACTTGCAGCATAACAGAAGGAATCTCCCAGTAATAACCCATCTCCCTCCCTGCAGCAACCCACCTGACCCTCTTTACTCTGTACTCTTGCAATTAAATTGCAGGATTTGAAAACCTGTTCTTCTCTTGTTTATCTGCCAGATAGATTTAGTTTATGGTGTTCCGTCTTTCCGTAAATTATTGATACAGCTGTCATGCAGAGGATCAGAAACAATAGAATCACATGCTACGTGGCTCCACCTCACTGTTTTTGTTTTGTCAGTGCCCGGATTTCCCTCTGACAGTTTTATTTCAGGGAAAGAGTAGTTTTCTCCCAGGGACATTCCACTGAGGTGACAGCAAGGAATCAGCCGTGGTAGCAGCATCAACGCTAGCTGGAGTGCCCAGCCCCAGCTGAGCCCCGAGCTGATGGCTGCACAACGCAGGGCCACTGTGTGATGAGCCACAGGAAATAAACGTATACAAGAAGAAAATCGCTCAGTACTAGTATGAGGTTTCCAATTTACAACCATGAATTTCTACATCTTGTTGCTTGCAAATGAAAAAAAAAAAAAGTATTACGAATCTATGTGGCCCATGGATCTAAGTTAGAAACTGCTCCCATTGGCACAGCAGGTGGTTTAATGAGTTTGGTAGGTTCACTCTGGATTGAGGTGAGACTCTGGCCAAGCTTTCAAATCCATAGGAAATGGCTTGAGATGTTTTCTTCGTTTCTTGACTGGACCATTTTGTGCTCTTTTGGGCCCAGTCATGGTTTTATACTTTAAGATGATGGTTAAACATACACAAGATTATCTTAATGGCTCAGGTGCTGTGAAGACAAAATTTTAACCATTTTGGAATTTAGATGTCAGAGAAAATAAATGTATTCTGTTATAGTCTACTCTGTTATTGTCATAACCATTTTTGTTTTTTCTCCTGAAGAACCTAGGACTGTATTTACATCTCCATAAGCTTTCGCTACCCTACTTGCTTGAACATGGCAGGGTCTTCACAGGAAAGCCATTAATTCACTCACTGAGAACTGGCTCTGTTCTTATTGAATTTTCTAGAAAAACTCCTGTTGGCTTCAAAGAAAGATGGATGAAATCTTATTATATGTGTATGATCTCAGAACTGAGAAAACAGACTGTCTTGTGCTTCAAGAAAAAAGCAGACAAGTCAGCCTATATATATATATCCTTCAAAATATTTTGGACTGGAATACTTTCAGATACGATCCCATCTGAGACTCTGTAGTTTCATAAAGAACAAATTGTCATAATTTTCACATGATCCTAAAAAATTATCTAGGGGGGGTAAAGATACATTTTCACTTCAGAGTCATGACTGACTCCCCAAGGAAACTGATCTGTGTTTTAAACTGATTCACTTTACTGCAGTGTGAAAAAAGGGCTTTGTTGTAGGAAGAGTTAATTAATGGAGAAAGTGGGAAAATTGGGATGTTCAAAATGCAATTTGATCACTAATATGTTCTGCTCTCAGTATGTGGTCAAATCTCCCCTTGGGAATGTGCTTGTCTAGAATAGAGCCTGGGGAACCTGGTATGTCCTTGTGTCTGCCTGGGGAACCAGAGATCAAAGGTACCGTTAAGCCCACTGAGTTCATTTTGTCTGAACTAGTCATTAGCTTCCATGCCATTACTCCTGCAGGAAGCCCCATGGATTGCTTTGGCTAAGTTACGACTTCTGGGAGGACATCAAGTCTCGACATAAATAGATGGAGAATTCAGCAGGTTTTCTGATAGTTCCTTCATGAGGTCATCAACCCTCCACTGTTCAAAAATGTGAGCTCTCACTTAAATCAGAATGCTTTGACTTTAGCATCTCAGCACCCATTTCAATCACGCCTTTCTTTGGCAGATGGAGAAGGAACTCAATGCCCATTCATTTTTTTCTGTAAAGGCTTTTGGCCTCACGAATCAAATCAAACCCACCCTCTTTTCTAATTAATTGAACTGATAAGGTACTGTAGTTCTTCTTTTATAAGACTCTTTCTCCAGTACTTTCAATTTTGGCTTTTATTTCTTTTTCAAACTCCAATATAATTGTCATTTTTTTTTCCTAATGTCTACTGTATTCTAGCGCTCTCAATTGCCAAGGGGAGGTTAAAACTGAAGAGCAATTGCATGAGCCTTATTAGGTCCCATTTCTGTTTAACTGTCTGTGTTTTTTTAAACTAAATCAATGCCTATTGTACACATTGCCTCCTTCGTATCTTCTCAGATATGTACTGCATATTTGACTTTTCTTTGAGTGGACCCAAGCTGCTTCATCTTCATTGTTTACCCCTCACCAGTCTCTACTTTGTTGTCAAATTTCAGTACCTTTGACAGATGGAAGTGGGAAATAGCACTTGGGCCTTGGATCCCTGCAATAAAACCTTACTTTCCTGCTCTCATGCAGCAGGGATTCCCCAGGGAGCTCAATGTTTTAAGGACAGATAATTAGTTTAATCTAGGTAACTCTTCACTCTAGTATTGCTTTTAGCTTGTTTGGTTTTTGTTTGTTTACAGTATGTTGTTCAACTACAGCAAGTCATATGCCTTATGTATACCAACAGAACGGGTATATGTAAATACCTTTAGCAATCAGACCTTCAATCTCATGACAGTTTTTGGGCAATTGAACAAATGCCTTGGCATGCTAAAATGTACTTACCTACTACTTAGGGGCACTGGGAAGATTAATTAGTTAACATGCTAGATTAAATCAAATACGGCCCTTTTGAGCTGAGAATCTTCTCTGGGGCTGACAAGAGTAATACTGCTTCCCATGCCTCCCCAGAGTCTGTGTTGATTTAAGAAGCCCTCTATCAGACCTCTCTAGGCACAGACTGTCACAGGGAGGCACTAAGTCGATCTGTCTAAATGATCATTTGATAGGTCACGAGACCTGAGCTGGAAAGCAATTTTGAGAGAAAAAAAAAAAAAACAAAAAACCAACAGATGAGGATTTTTAATAAAGTGATGCAGAAGCGCACCTACCCAGGGTTGAGGCAGGCAGGCGGCTGATACTCAGCAGTCCGAAAATACCCGTGTGGAATCAATAAACAGCAGCGAGCCGGGGGTGACGTAAAAAGGAAGATAACTCCATTACCAGCCTCTAAGTCGGAGGGAGTTCTGCCCTCGCCGCCGCCAGGAGAGGCCGCGGAGGAACGGGAGCCCCGGGGCCGCCCCGTCGGGGTTCAGCACCGCGGACAGCGCCCGGCTCGGCTCGCCCCGCGCTGCCGCCCACGCGCCCCTGGGGCTCCGCGCCGCGCCGTCGGGTTATCGATATCGGTTTTTTTCTTTTCATGCACACTGCCCTCCTGCCCGCAGTGCCTCTACCTTCGTATCTCTCGTCTGGTGCTGCAACTTGTAGCCAGAGCTGCCTTTTCGCTTGGGCCAGCCGGCATTTATCCCCTCTCTCCGCCGTTCTCTGTTTCCAATCAATCCCGTGCCGTCAGCCCTGACGTCCCCACCTCCTCCCTTCCAGCGAGTGCCACTTTGTCAACACGGGGCTGCGGCCGCCCGGGGCTGAGGGATGGGGCGGCTCTGGGGTCTCTGACCCAAGCGGGGTCTGTCCCAGTGGCCCGGAGGAGCCCCCGCACCGCCGGCACGGGGCGATGGACGGGGTGACCGCAGTGGGGCCGGGGCAGAGCTCTCCACGCTTGGAGTCGCGCTGCCCCCACCTCCCCCCAACACCCCGGGATGCTCCGAGCCGCTCTTCCCGGGCCGTGAGGTGGTGGAGCGGGGCGGCCCCTTCCCCCCACCACAGCACGCTTCATCCCCTCTGCACCCCCTCGGAGCCTTGCGGGCACTCACCGGGCTCAGAGGGCAGAAGGCGGGCGCTCCTGCGGGGCCTCCGCGGGCGAGCAGCCCGGCGGGGACGGCTGAGGTGCTGCAGGCGGCGGGGGGGCTGCGCTGGGCACCGGCGGCCCCGGCTCCCGGCCGCACACGCAGGGCGGAGGGAGGAGGGAGGGATGGAGGAGGGAGGGATGGAGGAGGGAGGGATGGAGGAGGGATGGAGGAGGGCGCTGCAGCTCCTCAATTATTTAGCGCTCCCTCTCTCCCCGCCTGCCGCATGTGACCGGAGCGGCAATAGCACAGCGCCGTGCACTGCTGGGCATCCTGCCGGCCCCAGCAGGGCCACCAGCACCGGCTGCCACCCCGCTGTCCCCATCCATCTGCCCGCCCAGGTGTCCCGAAGGCTGCAGCCCGCCCGCCCCCAGCGGCCTCCTCCGAGGATGGGTTTCGTCACCCCGCAGCCAGAGGGAGGGGAACGCTCCCCCTCTGCTTTCTGCCTGAGCCGCGCAGTGAGATTTGGGTGCTAATACTGTAATCCCGGAACAGGCAGAATTAAGATTTAAATGAAATGCTTCATGTATTGCAGCATGCCGTGTTGCCCAGCCTATCTGGGAGGAGTTAGATAGCAGGTGCAGGATATATTTTATTTTTCATATCCATAGCTGCTTTTGAGAATAGCTGTGCAGCATGGTCAGGATTATTTCTCGCTTTCCCACTGTGTTTTTAATTCTAGATTCTTGCTGTTTGCTTCCCTCCAGAAAAGCTCCCTTCTGTATCTATCTGCATTACCATCTCACAAGCAAACTCGAAAGGGTTTAATCTCCAGGGATGTTTGGGTAGGATCATATTTCAGTCTCCATTACAGCTCCATGCTGTAACCCCTAATGTGACCCATTCCCAGCTGCGTGGTCTGCCCTGGAGCTATTCGTTCTCTAACCACGGAAACAAATGTCTGCTGGTAACAACAGAAAGAGATCCTTCAGCCCCAGTTCTGTTTCAGAAGTCAGTGCCTGTGAGCGACCCAACAAAAAACCACATCACTGGCGCTGACCTTCTGAGGACCTATGAGCTGCAACACCGTGCAGATAAGCCCTGCTGGGATGTGCGTGGTCCTGGCTTTGGGCAGGGCAGCAGACCACTGTCATCCTTGAATCCCTTTCTAGCCTCATTTCTGTGGCTCTGTAGATGAGTGCCATAGTTTTCCTGGCTTCTTACCGGGCTCCTTCCTCTCTTCACCAGTGGTGTCACAGTCAGCCCCCCAGACAACCTGCCACCACCCTGAGCAGTAAGGGGAGCAAGTGTTGTGCCTGAGGTTTGCTTTCAGCTCTCTCTCATTAATCCTTCCTCTGTTCTCATGAGTTTTGTTACTTCCAATCTTGCAGGAAGATGAATTTCTAAAGCTGCCACTCTAACGATGCTCTTCAATTTGATTAAACGCATCTGTCATGTGGACAAAAAGCTGGACAAGGCTGAGGTACCCTCCAGACAAGTCTTATCACTGGGATTGCCTTCATGTCAGGGTGAAATTGCCCATAACAGTCAAGCACACGACAATGCTTTTGTGGCAGAATTTCTGCTCTCCCCAGGCACTGAGTAGTTTCTATACCAAGGTGATTTCTGTTCATTTTCCCAAGACAGCACGTGGCTGGCTGACCAGCCATTCAAAGGCTTTATCCTATTTTGAATTTGAATCAGGCTTTGGCCTCACTAACACCTTATGGAGAGGATCTCCAAACTTCCCCAGAAATAAAACTTTCCTCTCTATCTCCTTTATTTCACTGAGCTTTCTGCAGTGTTTTGCCATCATCAGAACTGGCTTCAGAAGAGATTGCCTGGGTGTCCCTTGGACTGACAGTGAGCTCCCAGCCCACACTATTGGGCATCCCATCACAGAGGTGCTCCTGTAAATCTTTCTCTCAACTGTTTCTGCTGAAAAAGGCAGTTTCCACAGGACTGTCCTTCTGGTGGTTTTGCAAAGATCCACTCATTCGAGTTACGTTTCAAAGAAAAAAGCTATTTGAAGCAAAGTTGTAGAACTATCTTGAAATAATATCACATTCCAATCAGAAATCACATTTGGCCAGAATGCTGGACTCCCTTCTTTCTTTCTTTTGCACCAGCTGAAACCTCAGGGAGTTCCTTGCAGGGGTCAAAGAGATTTGGGCATTAGAATGGAAGGATAAGAAGAGGGATTAATCTCGCTGTCTCATCTTCTCTCGTGGTATGATGAGCACCAGAGTGAGGAAGGCTCATCCTGTAATTAAGCCCTGACTCGAGACTTGGAAGCTTCTTTGCAGTTACTGCCTCTGCTACAGGTTTCTGAGTGAACTCCATGGTTCCTCGCAGTCCAAGGCTGGAAAATGAGGGTGACATTTTTGCCTGGAACCAGGC
Organism: Alectoris magna; assembly: GCA_030625065.1. Taxonomy (NCBI): domain Eukaryota; kingdom Metazoa; phylum Chordata; class Aves; order Galliformes; family Phasianidae; genus Alectoris; species Alectoris magna. The sequence goes on from CM060569.1 coordinate 4,302,972, forward strand.
TGTGTCTTATCTGCACAGAGCGTAACTCCTTTGGGTCGGGGACTTGCCTGTGATGCAAGTTGAGCCTGCCTCCTTTGGGCTCCAGAAGAGCTTAGAATCATAGAATCACAGACTGGTTTATATTGGAAGGGACCTTAAAGCCCACCCAGCCCCAACCCCTGCCGTGGGCTGGCTGCCCCACCAGCTCATGCTGCCCAGGGCCCATCCATGGCCTTGGGCACCTCCAGGGATGGGGCACTGCCCTCTGAGTGAAAATTCCCCCCCAGCATCAAACCTAAATCTCCCCTCTTTTAGTTTAAAGCCAAACTGTTGCCTGGAAGTGAAATTTAACGTTTCACTTCACTCCTCCCAGCCTTTCTTTCTCAGTATCCTCCACAATGGGCTGAGTGGAGAAGGCAGGTGACAAATCCATCATGCACATTCCCTGTTTGGGTAGAGCATGAAGGAAATCACCATCAGACCTGTGTGGGGACACAGTGAGACCTTGGGAATGGGCAGTGCAAGAGAGTGTCTCATGGTGGACCCAGCTGCAGATGTGCCTGGGGGAGGCCAGGATAAAGCTGCTGGAGAGAGGGGATTAAACGATTCAGTGTCTGCAGGCTGCTTAAAGGACCACACACTTATTTTTTCCTATTCATGTTGCCTTTCAACAACAAACCCAGACAGAAGCATTTGCTGCCATTCAGCTTTCTTTGGGTTTGATGGTAAAGCTTTGGGCACGATGAGCACAATGTGTCCATCCGGGTCACACCATACATCACATGGAACATGGGACATGGCTGAGGGTCAGCTCCCACTGTCCCAGTGGTGCAGGTGATGGCAGGGTTTGGTCTCAGTTTTCTGATTTTTCAGATTTTTAGACTCATCAGAACCATCAGAGTTTATAGATCTTGTGTTTAACGATGTGGCCAGGACAATGTGTTTCAGAAATCATTAATTTGGATCTTCTCCAAATGGTCTCCATCAGGATATTTTAGCATTTGCTTGTCAAATTTCACCCAGAGTCTGAGCCATTTCTGCTTGAACTAAATATAGGGAAATGAAAGGGATAAGAAGAGGGAAAGGAAAATGAAAAGAGAATGTTACCTTGCAATTTCAACAGGCAGTTTCGTTTATCCATCTTGCTACCAGTGATGGATGGGGTTTTGCCCACACTGGGATTTGCTGAGAGGTTTGTATTTTCACCAGTTTTCGCTTTGCATGCAAACGAGAGAGTTCATTGTCTGCTGCTGCTTTTGCACAGAAGCATAAAAGGCTCGAGTGAGACAAGTGGGCAGGAAAAAGCTGCGTGTCTGGGATGAGAGCCCATCAACATTCCCAGGCTGACCCTCGGTAGCACCAACAGTTCAGCGGGAGAGCACTCAGAAATGGGCAGCACTGCAGGAAAAAGAGGACTGTATGGATCTGATTGGTTTGTTGTCAGTGGTGTTCCCATTGATCTGCTGTTCCCTGGAGATTTCTTACTGCTGGAGGCAAAGGGCAAAACTCGGGAAGGGTCAGCCGTGAGGATGGATGCCTCACCCAGATTAAATAATATTTTTCTCCAGACAGAATGCAGGTTCTGCAATGGATGAAGTTCAGCTATTTCAGATGGGTCATTCCAGGTCTGTTCTAGCTTCAGATCCTGATTTTGTATCTCAACTGAAGGACGATGGGCAGCGCCTGCATCTCTCACATTGCCATGGATTGAATTTCTTAATGCAGCCTTGGCTGAGCGCTGCTCCAAACAGAGCACCTATTGAATTACCCACAGCACATTAGTTGAAATCTCCTGTTTGAGAACCCACAGAGCTTGACCCAGCTCAGCTTTCAGGAGAGGCTGATAAGATCTGAGCTCACGGTAGAATAGTTTTAGGTTTTAATTGGGTATTCATTAAAGCATTGCCACCCACTGCTCTTGACCGTGGGGCTGTGGAGGAGAGAGCTGACCAACACCTGCACCTCTCTCATCTGCACACCTGGGTGCTGGCATTCCCTGCACCATCAGGCAGAGTGGGGGGAGCTGCGTGAATTACTAAGCCCATTAGCAGCCCTCCTTTGCTGCATGGCAATGAGTTTTTGATGAGAGAACACCAAAGAGGCTCTGAAAGTCACACGACAGGGAAGATGAACCAGATGGCTTCTCTGCAAAATTAAGATTGGATTTTAGGTTAGTTTGTGTATTTTCTAGTAACTTAAAATAGCCTTCTTTCTGTTTGTTGAGGCAAATAAGACAAGACATTAATATGCACATCATGGCAGTAAATAGGTTTCAAGCAAGCTTCTGCAGTGCTGGGGGAGGATATTAGGGCTGGGTGTTTTCAGCAGTGATGAGCCAGCTAGTATGCAAAAAGCTTCTGCCCTTACAACATAGGGAGAGGATTGGGAAGTTGAGAGAAAGTATGTTTTTCCATTAGTGTGTATACAGAAAGGTTAATCAAGAGTTCAAAACAGATAATGGCGCTGCTTCTAATCCAGTTAGGTCTAATGCTAAAAATGCACGTTTTTGGGAATGCTTTTTGAGGTCACCCAATTATAGACATGGTGCAGCCCTTGAGATCATGTGGGCAGTGTACAAATGAAATGCTCTTCACATTGACCCGCTCTGTATCTCTTTTTATTGCTATTTTTCCGGCCCTTTGCAGACTTCTAAACACTGTCTTTTAGAAATTACATTGCCTGGAAAAATCCACTGGGCTTTTCTGCAGAGGAGTTAATGGCTTTTATGAAGAGGTTTACCTAATGTGAGCTGATGTTTTTGGTCTCCTGAAACCAGTGCTGAACAGAGCTAGAAGTGAGCGTTAAAGATGGGGCTGGTGCTGTCTCCTCTGTGCTGAGTGTGGGAAAAGGAAATGTTTTGTTGTGTCCTGCTTTTGAGGACAGCAAAAGTACATTTCAATTAAAAAACAGGAGGAGTGATTGAGTAATTTCTTAATGTGTCCAGTCAGTAAGAGAGCAATGAATGCCTCGATTAGACAAGCTGGATTCATCATTCAGGGAGGACAGTGTCCTGACTGTCCACATAAAACATCATCACATAAAGCAGCATCACTTCTGTCCAAACATACTCTTATAATAGGAAATATCTGATGTGCATTTACCTTCTTGGTTTACCAGAACAACGGTAAACAAGGCCCCTGAAGCAGGTGGTTCAAGCCCTTTCCTCCTGGCTGGTTCTCCCCTCCACCCTTTCCTCACCAATGGGTCGGGCGTCTGCAAAGGTCCTCATGGTGTATGGATGGTTGGACTAAACGATCTTAGTGGGCTTTTCCAACCTTAATGATTCTGTGATTCTATGATTCTACGATTCACTGTCCTGTGCCAGAGATTGCACTGACATCCTGGGTTCACCATGTCTGGTTGCTGTCATACTCATCTCCGCATCCAGCTTCATCGCTTGATCTGGCATGCAGCAAATGTAATCTTTGAGCTGTATCTCAAAGACCTGAAGAGCCCCTGGCTGCTGGAGGGGAAGGTGAGGAGGGGTGAATGAATGGCCCTGAGCCCTCCCAGGGGACAAGGACACTACTGCCCAGCCAGGCTGAGGACACTGAGGAATGGCACATGCTAGGAGAATGGGATCGAGAGAGGGAAAAGTGGTACAGTGCCAGCTGGAAGGGTTAAAAGTAATACTGTTTTTGGAACAGACCCTGTGGAGTAGGGTGAAATTAAAATGAGTTGTCCATCACCGAGCTTATTGTGCTGATACGGGTTTATTTGGAGTTCAGGATCTGAAGGCAGGCTTGGTTGCTAAGTTTAGCACTACTGAATTTCTTGGAGTGTTTTTATTACATAGATAAGGAGCAGGGAGAGCAGTGCATAATGAAATTTTGCTGTCGGGTGGCACACATTGCAGTGCCTATCCCAGCCCACACCAGATCAGACCCACAGGAGAGGATGCCGGGTGCTGGGAGTCCCATCTCTCCACATGGTTCTGTTTTTCAGGGAATGTCCCCTTTCCTGCAGGCTTGGCTCTGAGGTGCGTTATGCTGCAGCACAGCTGGTGCTGAGCGCAGACTGGTCCCGGGTCACCGGCGTTGCCTTGATCACGCGTGTGTTTTCCTTTTTATTCTTCAAGCAAGAAACTCCAGGGTTGTGTTGACGCAGAGCAAGTAGCAGTTCATTTGCAACTCCCCAAATGAAGCTAAATTTCTCGGAATAAATTGAACATGAAAGCAGCATCTGAGCAAACCCAGTTTTCTGATGGATTGCTCAGTCCTGCTTGGAAACACAGGCATTTAGCTGGAAGATAGCAACTTGTGGCCCCTGCCCACTCTCCCAAGTCCCCATTCGTAGCTCTTATCTAAACCAAACCTCCACTTTTTTTCAGGGCTTCGTATGCTTTACAAGACATTGTTCCCTGCTGGCAGCAGACTGCAAACTTGCAGGGAGGACATTTGGAAAAAGCCAGAAATGGAGTGACACCAACCAGCACAGCTACTCAGCTCTGTATGAGGGCAACAAATGGGTGCTTAAACAGAAGTGTGCTTTCACATAATGCAGTTAGAGATGTTCTCCCTTATGGTGAGTGATGGTCTGAAGGCAGGCACGGGGTGTGGGTGAGAAGGGCAGCAGAGGCCGTGGACTTTGCCATCACCTGCCTGTGGGGCTGCCCATGGTGGGGGAGGAGGTGCCTGTCCAAGTCTGGTACAGAAAGTCAGGGCTGTGCCACCATCCCTAAGGGCATTTCTAGTTGTATCTTTTTTGGTGGGGAGGAGTGCTGGCTCGTATGTATCCATCAGTGGGTGCCACGTGGCCAAAACCATTAGGGGACATGCACACGTCGATCAGAGCTGGTTTGTCGTGTTTCTTCTCCTTTATTGCTGCCCTTCTCTGACTTTGCTTCCCACTGACTCTGTAATTTCCTGTTAAAATATAAGAGAAGAGCTGTGCATTTTAATCCCTTGTAATTGCAGCCCTCATCACCTCATCCATCCCATGCATCCCACCTCCACCTGCCCCTTGCCCTGCAGAAACACATCAATGTTCTGTTACACGAGGAGGCTGTGAGGGGCTCTTGTTCTCCTTTCCTCCATCCTCTCATTTTTAGAGCTCGAGCTTCCTTGCCTCCACCCCGTGCAAGCAGGGGCCATGAGAGCCACCCCCGAAGCAGGTGTGACTCAGCCATGCAGTTTCAGGGCTCTTTGTGCGGTTTGGAGGAGGATGAGTCACAGAAGGCGAAGGCAGAGGCTCAGCTGGCAGGATCAGTGAGCTGAAGGTCCATGGCTTCCCACTTCAATCCCACCCCTGGTGCCGGCTGTGCACTGTGGATGTGGGGAGGCCGATCAGAGAGGTACAGATCAACATCAGGTCAGCTGTGATCGAGAGAAGTTAAAAAAAGAAAAGAAGTTCCTTCTTAATTAGAAGGTCTGGGGAAAATGGTTTTCTAATAACACAACCTTTGTCAGCTTTCTGCAGCAGGGGCACGGGGCGTTTCCACAAGCCTCCTGCACACCAGCATGCAGCCAAATAGCTCTGGACAGACATTTTTCAGTGAAAACTAGTGAAGAAGGAATTGCCCTGATCCTCCTATATTTATGCTATTTATTGTTCTTGTCCCAGACATCAAGCAAAGCAGTGTCAATAATTGTCTCCTGGAGACATTTTTCTACCCTGCTTCTACAGAGACCCTATCAAACAAAAGACATCTACCAATTGTTTTGTATTCCTTTGGACTCAACTCGCTGGACAGGAGATGGATGATGACTCAGAAGGCTTGGATGCACTGCCCATAAATCAGCAATGAGAACCAATTGTTTTATGCTAACATAGAAGCAGACCAGTTGCCAGTTGGTTGTCCGATAGCAGAGCTTTGACTCATGATGGGGAATGGTCTCAGTCTTGTGCTCATGCTGAACTGAATTCCAAGAGACTTGGACATGTAGCAAGCACACGGATGGAGCAGAACTGCTGAATACTGGTGCTGTACACTCAGTGAGTCTATAAGCAAAATAAGCCATTTTGGCCTCCTGATAAACGTATGCTATTGGGTTGAACTAGCAGTAAGCGTGCACCAAAAGCCACCTTTTTCAAGGCAACAGTGCTGCAAGTCGTTTCTTGGTGCTTTTTGAGCAGAAAGGCTGCTATGCTAGTAGACACCTTCTCTATAACATCTTTATTCCTATGGAAAAGATAAATTTGGAGAAAGAAAACATTTTAGCTGTTATTCAAGTTTTGACCAAAGGCTTTGCACCAGCCATTAAAGACCTTACAGGAAAAACGCTGTAAGCATAATTGTTGGCTTTTTGAGCAAGGGTAAAAGTTTAAAACTCGTGGCACAGAGCAAGTAAAAACAAACCAAGAGCAGTCCTGCTGTCAAGTGTCCAGTGTATGCAGGAGGCAGGCGAGATCCCATGGCCAACGCGTTGAATCGCTGGCGGATCTCTCATGCTGGGTCTGTAAATTCTTGTCCAAAGCCCAGAAAAATCAAGGGGCTCCTATTGAGTTCCTTGACCTTGGGATTAGGCGGGATGTAAAACAGGAGGACACGGACAGCAATAACATGTTTTGGAAAAGTTATGCAAATGATGTTAAAGTACACAGTTTAAAATATTAGCTCTGGCAGAAGAAGACTGCTGAAGTTTCAGTCAAGGGGAACAAATATTCAATAAATTAAAACCTCAAGATTTGGCTTTGAAACAATTGCTTTGTAAGCAAATGTTCCCTTTTGTGGTCTGCATGAAATGTGCTTGGGGAAGTGATCTGGGGGCAGATACTGCCATCATCAAATCCACCTGAAGAAATAGCTCGAACTTGCACTTCTGTTGCCATCCAGGAGCTTGACGGAGGGCTGACAACTCTCTCTATCCTTTTCCACACAGTGGGGATCTTCCTAGAGCAGAGCTGTGACCCATTTGTGGCTGCAGGAGAAAAACTGCATCACCGCCGCCAGGTCAGAGGCCCTTGGTGCCAGCCCAGCACCCACCGTGAGCAGGGGTTGGCTCACATTGTATGATAAAAGCCCAGTCCAAGATGGGATATGTATATATTTTTTAAACTAATACCGTAAGTATGCATATCTTTAATGCTTTCAAAGCAAAGTCTAGATCACATAACACTGTCTCCTGTGATGATTTCGATTATCTGGTAAACCTGCAGTGCTTTTATCCACCGTGGATTCCTCCCCCTGAAAGGAGAAAACAGGTCAGAAACTGCAAGAAGGAGCTGGCAAAAAAAAAAAAAAAAGGTCAGTTATTTGGCAGAACAAGGAACTTAGTGGCAAGGAGCACGTTTATATAATGACATTAATAAAATGGGACAAGTCAGAGGTATATTGCTGCTGGGCAGGGGAATGGCAACTGGAGTTGCTCTGGCTGCTGCTGCTGTTGCTCCCTTGGCTGTTGCAGTCAAACACCTCATGTTGTGTTCGTCCTCTGAGTGCTGATATAGGTACATAAAAGTGCTTGTCCCATCTTACAAAAGGGAGAAGCAGGACAACAGGGTTTTAAATGAATTGCCTTAGTTGGAGGGTGGCATGGGGTGGGGAACAGAACTGCTGGCTCTGACTGTCTTTCTCATCCCTTCAGTACAGGTTCTCCCTGTATGGGCTGAAGCGCAAATCCCCACTGCATTATAAAGAACACAGAGCAATATTAAGGGAATTGGATGTGGTACTGGTCACTCCTTGCCAAGAGCTGAGGAAGAGGTAGAGCTCCTCTGCAGCTCAGATGCAGCAAAACCCAAGCTCCCTCACTGCTGCTCCGTGCAGCAATCAGCTCAACGCTGAGCACATGGAGCCAGCTTCATGCATTTCGCATCAATGGTCACTGTCCATCTATCCTGCTCTGTCACATCTTCTTCTCCCTCTTTCTTCACTTAATCCCTCACAGGTAATGTGGTGGATCTTACAAGAGTTATGCATCAAGAAAGAATCATAACTGGAAAACTTTGCACATTCAGACTTCCCAAAGATTGTAAAATGTTGGTGACTCAAAAGCCCTGGCTTCACTTTTCACGTTTGGGTGCAATGTTTCCCTGATTAAGGGCCACATTCACAGCCAACCTTGCCCAGGTGGGACCTGCGTTCTACCTACAAACTCCAGAGCCTAGAATCACACTGCCAGAGAAGGAGGTGAGTCCCCAGTGCTGCTTCTGTTCCTGGAGCCATCCATGACATGCTTTTTGGCCTGTGCCATCGGAATATCCACTGGGGTCAGAGACCCTGCCTGTGGGCAATGTGCATGCAGCCTTTGTTTTACAGGTTGAGAACTAATGGTTATGGGTCATCAGATGCCAGCTGGCTACTATCTGAAGGACAGTCCCAAGCATATTTAATTTATTAGCAGAGTGGCAGCCTAATTGAATTGTCAGTCTGCTTACTGGGAGCTGGGGCTTCTTTCAAGATCTGGTCATTTAATGGCAGCGAATCTCTGCCTCAGTGAAAACTTCTGGATTTGACCCAAAGTAATTTAGTCAAAAAGCATAGCAAAAAACAGGGCCCAGCAAACCTCCTGTAGATTCTGAGCTGCGTATGAAGGGTTATGGAGGCAGCCCCTTTATTGCCCTCTTTCTTGTGGTCTTCCAGAGGATACACTGGGCAAATACCACGGGAATAAAGGAAATACTTTTGCCAACAGAAAAGCCACAGATAGTGGCAAAAGGGCAACCCTGCTAATAAGTTTGTTGATGGTATGTTCTGCCTTGGGCAGAAACTGCTGAGCATTATGTACAGCGCTTAAACTTGATTATTTCATGTTGTGCAACTCTAATCACTTCTGAGTGTTAATGTATGCAAATTAGGAACAGGATTAAAATTATAATTGGGAGTGAAATGTGGTCTTTCTGATGAAGCATAAAATTAGCTGTGTCTCAGCAAAAACCTAGCTGAACTGCGTATAGACAGCAGCTTCCTCCAGAGCTGGGGCATTGACTGAGTTCAAATTGAATTAAAAATAATTAAAAAAGAGACTTTAAGATACTTACAGTACAGTCAGGAGCTCTGCGTGGTGTTTAGAGAGCTGCTAAGGCGGTGGGAATGAACCCACTGTTTTATTCTGTACGGATCAATGAGTCCATCTTTGCTTCAGAGAAGCTGTGTGTCGTCATTGCATTTTCAGAGAACAAGCAGAGTTGTAGGGAAGTGTCAAAGCTGGTAACCATCACAAGAACGACGCCTGTTGCATTTCATTCAGAATGACCTTCACGTTAGCTTTTAGCAGATAGGGTCTGACCAGAATAATGAATCAAAACTGAGTCACTAGGCACTTGTTTTTGCTGCCTGAATCACTCCATGAGTCATGTTTCATCCTAGATATCTCTGTGGGAATTTGGGGAGTTCCTGTTAATGCAGGACAGCTGCCTGGGCCAGGTGAGATGATGGGACTTTGGGACGTGCTACCGACCTGTGCTGGCTGTGGGTAGCCTGTAAGGGACCTTAAACTAGGCAGGAACATACAGGCAGCTGTGTCACTTCGTGTTCTAATGAGAAGCCATCCTAAGTCTGTCCCTTGACCAAAAAGAGACACAGAGGGACATGGCTGAGAGCAACACTTGGAACAAGGTGTATTGATGTCCATCTATCAACTGCCAGCAATGAGCTGCTGGAGGACCACAGAACAGCAGGGCTGCCCTTTTCTAAACACTCAGATAATTGTAAGTTTCATGTCCACTGTTTTCAGAAACTTGCCAGCTGAGCGTACTTATAACCTGCAACAAGTCTGTTAATTCCTGCTTTTGTGGATGTGCTGCAACTCAGTGTGGGATGATGGGGTGTAGTCTGGGAAGAACATGTGCCAACAGCATTAGTGCATGCTGATCAGCTATTGTAGGGAATGGGTAGTTTTCACAATGGGGTTTGCAATTTTACACTAAAATGTAATGTCTAGAAAATTAGTGGTTTGCTGTTTTAATCTGATTATTCCAAGCAGGTAAGGTTCACATTGTAAAGATTGGTAAGGTTGAGCCCTTAGGTAGGTGTATGTGTTATGGACAGCTGGAAGAAGCTTGCAGGGTGTAACCAGAGTCTGATCAGAGCCCTCTGGTGGGGTGCTGCTTCCATGGACAGGTCACTGCATCCCTGAGGGCACACATGGCTCTTCCTGTGCAGGTCAACCCACCCTGCAGAGCAGAGAGCAGATGCTTCTCATGCATCTGAGAGGGTTTGTCAGCACCCCAACCCTGCACTCAAGCTGTAGAAATGTGTTTTCTTGCTTTTGTGATTACTGCAGGTTGGAGCTACCGAGCATTAGGTTTGGGCAATGCCTTCTGTAACAGAATTAAAAGTCTCCAGAGCCTGCTCAGAGGATTTTCAGATAAGCCAAGCATCCTCACCCTCCTCCAAACCCAAAGTATATCTTATTCCATTATTTTCAATTTGAAATGATTTGTGAGTTCGAAGCTGTGTTCAGGTGGACATCTGAGCTGACATCTTCCATGCACATCATTTGCTTTGGCACTAGGTTTAACCCACAGCTCAGGCTATGGTGAGGAACAGACACATTGACTGTAAGGAGAACAGCAGTTGATGCAAATCCAAAGCCCTTGCAAGGAGAAGATGAGTAGCCCACTGCCTATTCTGCAGTCTCAGCATCATTAAATCTCCATGGTAGTATCTAAACCTGCTCCAAATAACCTAAAATCAACATGTTTGTTAGATGAGACAAGGGTGTTGGCTGAGGTTTAGCCTTGTTTAATGGATACTGTCTTGTCTTCCAGTTCTTTGTTTTCTTTTCATCAACAGATAACCAGCTCTTTCAAAGGGTGGGGGATACCTGCCAGGCATAGCATGCTTGGTTTACTTTCCTTCCGCGTAATCACTTCTGTCCTCATTTTTCATTAAAATTTATTTCCATTTCATCTTCCTAAAAACAAATGCATCTCTTTAAAGATGCGCCAAGACAACACAGAGAAACCCACAAGGCCACAGTGATGTCACATATGGACTTCATTGGCTATTTGAAACAGGAATATCCGAGCAGCAATAAGTTAGCTTTCCAGGGGCTGAGCTGGGCTTCCAGGGGATGGCAAGCTTCTAGCTGTGTGTTGTCAGCCCTGTCTGACCTGTGCCTTGGGGTTTTAATTGCTGCTCCACTTCATACCTAGCTGCCCGCAGTATTTAAAAACCAACCTATGGAACTTAGATCCTTGGTAATTTTAAAGAAAGGATCCCAGTAATAAAGGCTGATGAGTAAGTTTGCAGCGTGACCCCACAATGGGTCTTCATGGGTTGAGTCTTACTTCTAAGAAGGTGGGCTGCTCTGTTGGTCTCCATGGACAGCTGCTAGAAAGCTCAGACAAAAGAGCAAGGACTGTCTTATCAGCATTTAAATGCTTTTTTGCTTTCTCTCTCATGGGTCTTTGCTTTATCCCCCACGGGAGGAGTCGGGAATTGCCAGAATTCAGACAATAAACGTTATAATTACTGCTGAGGCGTTGTGTCTTGAAGTAGGGATGAGGAAGTTGTTTTGTAGGTAGTACAAATAAAGTCCTCTCTCCCTCGGTCTCTTAACTGTGCAAGAGAAAAGAAGCAGTGCAGTAGTGCCCACAGCTAAAAACAACATTGGATTGAACATTCCCAGTATTTCCACACAAGAACATTTCCCCTAGCAGCCACTCAAATTGATGTTAATTAGAAACAAGGATTCTAAATGACAACTAAGAACGAGTTTAATTTGAGAAGAGCTTTCAGCATCTTCAGTCTATTGAAAACCAGACAGAAGAGCTGTGGAGCTGGGCGCATAGAATTGAGATCATAGAATTGAGATCACAGGATTATTAAGGTTGGAGAAGGTGCCTAAGATCCCCAAGTATGACTCAAACCCATCCTACCATGTCCACTGACTGTGTCACTCAGTGCCACATCCCCATGGTCCTTGAACACCTCCAGGGGCAGTGACTCCACCACTCCCTGGGCAGCCTGTGCCAATGCCTAACCATGCTTCCCAGGAAGAAATTTTTCCTTATATCCAACCAGAACCTCCCCTGGCCCTACTCAAGGCCATCATCTTACGTCCTGCATACTCCCTGCTCACCTGGCCAGGTCACAGCCTTCCTCAGCCCATGCCCTGTGCCCCCAGCCCCACTCCCCTCTGTGATCCTACAACTCTGACCAGGCTGCAGCCCTTACTCACCCAGTGCATTATGTCTTCTCTTGAAGACTGCCTCTCTAGAAAATAAACCAGGCCATTCACGCCAGCCCTCTGGCACCGGCCCCGAATGCAAATCCCAGGTTGCACAGCTTGCCCGGCTCTGCCTCGCATGCTCTGCACTGGGAGGTTTTTGTGCACAGGGACAAGTCCCCACTTTGTGCTGGACAAACAGTGACAGCTTTCTTTCTTGTTTGTTCAGTCTCAAAGACCCTCAGCATCCTGGTTTGAATTGAGTATTGTGGTTCCTCGCTGGCAGAAATGTAAATAACAAAGAAATTTCATGTATTTTAATTACCTGAAGGCGGCTGTTTTAATTGGGTGAATCCTCTCATGTGGTAAAAGTGACGTTGCTATGGAAACCATATCTGCCAGGAGAGGTGACACCAGCCTGCACACTGCCAGAGAGGGAAGCAGCGATGGGATGGCTGAGCCACTTGGCACAGCTCAGACCTCACAGTGGGAGTTCAGCCCAGTGTTGCCTCTTTGTATGTGTGTGCGTAAGGCATGGATCTACCTAGGAAGGTCCCCTCCAACTGCACAAAGTGTTTTGAGCAGATATTTACAAAAAATAGACAGAGATGTTTCTCTGAACACTGACGGAGACCAAATGGTGGATGTGAGCACAGTGGGGCAGTGAGTGGAGTGTTTCAGTAGCGGCAATGGTAGCAGGGGTCATCTCTTCTGGTGAAAATGTACAGCTAACGGTGGTGACTGCGTTGAAAAACAGTGTTTTGTAGCTGAGGATTTGCTCTATCAAATAGTGCTATTGTGCTCTTTGTATCTGTTGTAGTATCCAAGGAAGTAAATAGGAGGCATTACATTTGGAGCAACCAATAAACACAAAATAACCGGGGGTGCAGCAGCTGCAGCCTGGGCTTGGCTGGGCAGCTCAGGTGTTTTGCAGCAGTGTGCAGCCTTGACTCTTTGTTTGGAATGTCACAAAGCCTCAGACAGCTTTGTCTGTTGCAGCAGATCTGAGAAATGATTTCTCTGGGTGTTGGTGGCACTGAGCTCAGAGCCCTGGGGTGGTCGTGCTGTTGCCCAGGGGACACATGGGATTCCCTGCCCACAGCTCAGCACGTGGTTCAGAGCTGTGTTGTGGAAGGGTTTATTCATTTACTGAGCGGATGTGCTGATAAGAGCCCTGTGATAACTGGCAATAAAGCTATAAAGACAATATGTTTCAATATATCAGCAAATACTCCTTTCTATGAAACCTTTTTCCCTTTTCTCTCCTGTTGATTAAAAGGAACTGCCTGGAAGGATGCTTCTCATTTCAGTTTATGTAAGCACACAACGTCTGGCAGGTGTCTGTCACACTTGAGGATGGGTTTGCCAGGACCCAACTTTCCTTGAGGGCACCACTGGAGCCCTGAGTGTTGGTCAAGACCACTATGGAGAAAGAACAGTTATTTCAACCAACAGCATCAATGTGCTGACAGAATGTGAATGCAACAGTTACCTTTAATATAGGGCAAGGTCTGGTTTGTTATAAATGACATTACAACTGATATGCAGCTAGTATTGTCCTACAAGCTTCACTTGCACGAGGGGACATTCAGCAAGAAAGCTCCAATATCCAAAGCCATATCATAGGTCTCTGGCAGACCATACAGAGCTGCTGGTGGGAGCACTATATGGGCCAGTCCTTAACTGGGTATAGGGTTTCAGTGGTTTGATGGGTTTGATCCAGCCTCATCCACCAGCTGATCATATCGTAACAAAAAGAGCCTGGAAGAGTCATTATCCAGTTCATGAAAAATAATCTCAGTGCTCCAGTTTGAACCTGCATCACAGCAAACAATGTTGAGGACTATTAGCTGCTGCCCATGCCATGCAGATAATTGCCCAGTTCCCTGCCTGAGATGGGGATCTGGGCAGAAAGGACTGGTAGGGAGGCACCAGCTGGAGCGTCTGACTCCTGGGCACAGAAATACTGCAAATCATGTTTGGGTATTGCACTAATAGGTGAAATTAAAGTCATGTTCCTCACATAGCTCCTTCCTGGCTAGCTATGAATCATTAGTTTAAAAACAATTTCCTCATTATCTTTTCATTGCAGGATAACATGATGAGTTTTGTGAAGCTGTGGTTGCATCTTGGTAGAATTCCGTGCCCTCTGCTCTTCTCACATGGAGCTAAGTGGACTCTGCTCTGAAACACCCTACTCAGAAAAAGGGGGAAACGCCCCAAACTGATACCCTTCATGTGATGTTGGCAAACACAGAAAGTGCCATCGCTCTGCCTCCCCACTGCACATGGCCTCAGCACCCAAACTGTGGTCCCCATAGATGTGACCCCATAGCTAGGACTGCCCCAATGGCTCTGCCACTTTGTCCAGGAAGGAAAATCCACACTGTGCATGGGAAAACCCCCAGCTCCACTTAGTGGGCAAAGCACAAACAACATATTTCAGATGCAGTAACAGCTGAAGGCTGAAGGGTGTGTTTACTATGCTCAGCTGAGCCTCATGTAGGGAAGGTTTGCTTTCACTCCAAAAGCCTGTCCTGAAGACTTGGGTCCCTGGAGAAGGCCATGCAGGGCTTCATCCAGGATGAAAAAACAGAGAATTCAGAATTTTTCAGCAGCCATCCTTTCTGCTTGAAAGTATCTCAGTAGCTCTGTTGAAGAGTTAAGGATGGTTCGCTGAGTAAGTTCCACTGGTCGCACTGCATGCATCTCACCCCAACCACCTGCCTCGTTTTCTGGTGCTCTCTCTCATCAGGAAGGCCCTGTAGGGGATGTGGATTATTTAAAGCCCAGCCTGGCTGTAACTCCTTCCTGGAATTCTGTCATCAGCAGCATTGTGTGACTAGCAGCTCCTGCCCTTTCCAGTCCTGGTGACCAGAGCCATTTAAGGTATGAAAGCAGCACAACGAATGGAATCGTCCCACCTCCTGCACTTGGAGATGGTACCAAAAGCAGGTAGTGCTTGGTGCTTTGGGCAACCCTCAGCTTTGAATATCCTATTGTATGTGTTTGTATTGTGTTCCCTCCTGTGAGATCCAGCCTGGAGGCACCAAGCTTGCCTCCTACACTGCCAGTGTTTGCAGTAGTGATGGGCTATCTTTTCCATTCCTCTCTGTTGCTCTGCTGTTGCTGCTTCCCACCAAAATCACCCTGTGATGCTAATGAGCACCGAGGTAGCTGCACAGCAGTTACTGGCTCCTAGCTATAATTTTGGCAGTTAATTAGCGGCTCTACTACTTGTCCCAAAAGATGTAAAGCTTTAATTAGGTTTGCAAAGGGACTGAGAAAAACCAACCAGCAGTTGGTGAGCGTGCTGCCAGTGGAGTGCCAGCACAGAGCATGGCAGAGATGTACTTGTTGTCTGCAGCTCCTGGGGAGAGCAGCTTTATTGGGCAAAATAAGGAGAAGAGGGGGTGGGAGAGCTGATGCTGCCCTAATCCATGGCTCTGCAGGCAAGTCAGGGCCCTGCAGGGGATGTGGGGAACTAGTGTAGTGTCTCCTCCTGCCCTCTCCATCCTCTCCAGCAGACTTTGCTCTGGCAGTATTGGCAGCTTTTGGGTTTCCTCCCTCCTTGAGCTTCTGATCCATGCATGACTGCTTTGAAGCTCTCTGCAAAGCTAAGTCCGATGAAATTCTCCCTACAGCCGATACTACAATTTTCCTTTGGCAAAGTGAGCTCCATTTGCTTGGAGAAGATCTTGAATGCCTTTCCCTTTTTGGTACAGAAAACTGATGTTCTGTATTTCCATTCTGAGCTTAGACAGAGGAGGAACGCATTTGTAACTCTGCAGAGGAAGCTGCCTGGAGGCAGAAGCAAAACCCATCAGGTGTGTTTTGATAGCACCAGTGCAAATCCAAACTGTGGGTGGTGGTCATGGGCAAAGCATGGGGGCTGCCTGTGACAGAAGCCTGGGTTTTTCATTTTGGTGCCTGGGTGGCTGGTTCAGCCTGTACAATCCATTTAGCTGCTGTGCTCTGCTTACAGAGGTTATTGCATTAAGCTGCAGACTGGGAGATGGCAGCAATATTTTTATGCAGAGATGCACTGTCCCAAGGTACCCTGGCTGTGGAGGCTGGTAGCCACTGCGCACACGTATCTCCTGCCCCAGTTGCCTTCAGGCTGAACCCTTGCAGGCATGCGTTGTCAGTATATCCAACTATTCAAAGGATGAAGGGGAAACTGCTTTATTTCAGTGGTTTTCCTCTGCTCTGCTCTCTCAGGATGCCGTTGTTATCAATGGGAAAGGAGTGCCTGACTCTGCTTGGAGGTTCCAACTGTTATTTTATCAGCTCTGTGCCCTGTTTTCACATTGAAGAAACAGTTGTCATGTAGGCTTATGCAGCTGAGATGGATGTAGGACTGAAAGTCAGCTGGCAGGAGAGGGGCCTGAGGTGTTTGATACCTCTGAATATCAGATTTCATTGGAGTGGCTTTTTGCAGTTAATGATCTGACTAGAAGCACACTTTGATGGTATAAATGCTTGCATTTAGAGACATTTCCTACTTCTCCTTTCGGCTTAGATGACACCCTCTTCTCATGCAATTCTCCAGCATAATTTGCGCTAACATGTCCATCCTTAGGTCCACACAAATATATTAATTCCTTGGTTACACAGATTTTCCTTATTCTGGAAACCTGGCAACATTGCTGAGAATCATAGAATCTAGCTATGACTAAAAGTTGTAATGAGTGCAGAGGTGTTCAGGAGGATTTACCTAAGACACTTCTTGAGTCCTATCAAGATGCTCCCCGTATGCCAGCCTTGAGCCACCCTCTGCAACCCCTGGGCAATGGACTTAGCTTGGATAGAGAGCAGTCAGAAACCACCTAAGGGTTCTGTGCGCAGACAGAGTTGAGAAGCAGTTCAAGTTGTGCAAGTCAAATTGAAGCTCTCTGTCTCCTGGCATTTAGCCACAGCAGCTACTTGCAGCCCCCGGGCTTGGCTATCAGCTCTGCAGCTAATGAATTGCCCTGTGATGTGATTGTGCTTGGCTCTTTTCTCTCTTTGCTGTCCTTGAAGCCTCATCCCTGGCAAATCCCACACAGTCCCTGGCCTGCACGTATCCATCAATGAGCAACATGGGAAGGCCACAAGCAGTGGCTCCCACCAGCCTGACGCTTCCTCCCATCAGCAGATTTCTCAACAAAACAGAGGCTTCTGTGTCTGTGTTATCTCATGGGTGGAAGAGCTTCTCCTGGGCATGCTGGCTTTCTCTGGAATGGTTCTGATTTGTGCAAGAGGGGCAAAGAGCAGGGCAAGGCCTGTCGCCCTGGGTGGAAGATGCAGCTGCTAAGCTGGCAGTGGTGCTTGTCCCTTTGTGTGAGGCATCTCACCTGGCCTTGCTGCTGTGCCTCCACGTCCCTCCTTGGCTCTGGGGCATGTGAACACTTCTAACCAGCTTTGGTCCCATCTGAACCTGATCTACTGCAGTGTTTTCTGCATCCCAGATGTCTATGAACTCTTGTGATGACTTATTTTAGCTCTGTTGAAAAGTGATTACCTCCTGTGCATATCCTACTGCGGAATGTTAAATCCCTGGGTACCAGTTTCCATCCATCTGCATCCCTCCTCTCTAAATACTCTTTTTCATCCACTTTCCCACTGCCTCTGATGCTTATCACTCATTTTCTAAGATGGCAGATTGCAGGTCTCCTGAACTGGCTACTCTTGAGGTGGAAAGAATGAGATAATAGCAGCATACTGTTGGGAATTAAGAACCCTCTTTCATTTTTGGCATTTAAGTTGGAGTCAGACTGCAGCTGAAAACCCTGGTCTTCCCCATGCCCTGACCCTGTCTTTGGATGAAGGCCATGGCACTGTGCCATTAAGGCTTCATGGAGACATTTATTTTTGTGATGTTTAAGAACTCAATTTTATTGAGTGAATGTTTTTTAACTTCGATCCTGTGATTTGCTCTCAGACTATCCTTCAAAATGTCTGAAGATGCTTGATGTCAGTAACAACAAAGTCGTAAGCTAAGACAAGCTGTGGATTTTGGCCACTTCTTCCCCACGACCTGTGTTGGTGTATTGGTGTTGGGCAATGCTTGTGCACTCAACTGGCTTTGACCCTCCAGTTTACACTCAAAAAAGCAACCCAAGTGTGTGCATTTTGACATCTTTGGAAGCTTTCAGAACAACCAGCAATTTTCAGTCTCCAGATGGCTCCTGCCCTAAGCTGGCTGCCCCACAAAGAGTCCCTCGCACCATGAGAATCTCTTGCTGCTATGAATGGGGCTGAGGTTGGGAGGTGCTGTCTCCTCCTCCGGACCTCTTTGCCATGGGGAGGAGGCATTCAGTTCTTGACTTGGAAATGTGATACTCCTCATGATACTTCAGACTAATTGGAGGTGAGAACTGAGGTTTTCATGGAGATCTCCTCTAATGGTGTGAAGCTTCTCCTCATTTCCATCCTAAATTATTTATGGCCAGCTCATTCCCATTAGTTCTTCTTAGCTTAATTATTTTCTTTTCCTGCTGTGACTCCTTATAAACAGCGGTAATAACCTCTCTCAGCCCTTTAGACTTTCAGCTGAATGAGCCATCCTTCTCCAGTCTCCCTGTGGAGTCTCTCTTCTCTGTCTCTGTGACCACGCTTTTGGGAAAGGCTGTGCCTGCAAACTCATGGGGAAAGGCTTCAGTCTCAGTGGGCTGAGCATGAGGCACCTGAGTGGGGGTTCAGGGAAAATGGCCAAGCTGGAGAATGGGTGAGAGCATCAAGAATACCTTAAAGAAGAGATTAAAGAAGGAAACTACAGGCTGAGAGGGTAGGCAAAAATGCTGAGATTTTACCATGGAAGTGGAGGTTGTCCTGCTAAAGTTACCCCCCCCATCCCAGTAAGTCCGTATATGAAGACCCAGCCTGGATCCTGACATCCCACCCCAGGCTCTCTCTTCTCAGTGGGTGAACCACCGCTGCAGGAAGGTGCTGACAACCACTGGTTCTAACTCGAACACCATCTTCCCTGCTAAATGTGGGTCATTGTAAAGCCAAGGAGAGAAGCTTACACAAACTAACTGCTTTCTAATGGTGGGTTTGTGTGGGTATATCCACAGCAACCCAGTAGTTAGCACATACATCATTTGCTTAACTGTTACAAAGAAGAGCCTTCTGCATTGCTGATGTGCGTGAGTTTCTGCTTAATTCTCACTGATTAAGTTAATTTACACTAAGTTGTAGTGCGGAAGCCGGAGTGATTTTCATGAGAGTTCATACTACAGAGCCTTTCACGGAGGGTATTTCAATGCTGATAGTTAAGGGCTATCCTTAGCTCCATCACCAACATCCGTAGCCCTGCCTTAGCTGTGCTGTGAGCTTTGCATTCAACCTGTTGCTGCAAACCATGGTGTTTGCACATCTCTTGCTGAGACTCAGAGCAGTGTTGTGTTGGCACCAGCAGCATGGCTGTGCTCGGGAACTTTTTCATGAAATTCCATCCATTTTTGGATTCTCCTGTTCTTTTCCTTGGAATTACCACTTCAAATTCGGAGCTATAAATGGATCATTGCAAAAAAGAAGATACAACTGCAACGCAGAGAAAGCGTGTGGTTGGCATCCATCTGCAGTATGCTAAGTCTGTGCAAAATCTGCTGCTTTTCTTTGAGGCTCCACGACAGCAGCCTTATTTTCCCCCAGCACCCAGCAGCACCCTCTGAACGTGTCTGAAATCAGATCTGTTTTCTTCTGGAAACCTAATGGAGTGCTTGAGAAACACAGCCATGAATTGTTTGGGGAAATGGTGCCAGGCAGCTTGATTTGCTTTTGACATGATTCCAAAACACCAGTTGACTGGAAACTAAGTGCAACCCCAGCAGAAGGATTAATCCAACTATTTTCTTAAGAAAACATAATTACTATGACTCTTTCCAAGCTTGCACAGAGTCAGCAGTAAGCCCTTTTCCTGAGCTGCCGGCTGTGGCTGCAGATCTGGCAGTGATGCTGTGAAATTGATCATTCCCCTTTGGCAGGGCCAGTGAACGGCATCTGCAGAGACAGTGCTGCTGCTGAGCCCTTCCCTTTGCTGCCTGTACTGGGATACGCAGCATCTGCCGTGGCTGCTGGCTGCAGAGGTATATGAAGGAGGTGGTTTTCATGTAAACTGTGCCACTTCTTTGCTACTGGATGTGCATGGTACGTGTTGGGAGGATGGCAAGACCATGCTGTGCTCAGCCCTGGTCTCTGGTGCTCTGTGATGAGTGGGATGGCTGTGCAGCAGGGGATTGCCTTTCTTCTTTCAAAGGATATTTTTCACAGGAAAACATCAGTTAAACAAAAAATTGCTGGTTTGATTGTTTCCCGCTGCCAGGTTTTCCTTTAGGACCTCCCTTTCCTTCTGGTAAGCTCTCCAAGCAGGGTTTTATTAAGCATTTTCAGAAAACTGACGTGAAGGTGCCATGCAGACACCCACTATGAAATGAATCTTAATCTCGTTTCAGTACCTTCATTTTGAAAAGAGCTGGAAAAAAAAAAAAAAAACCAACAACCTAAAAAAAGCCAAAATGCAAATTGATTTTGAATTAATTTGAAAAGTCTCTGCAGTTAGTTGGTTCTGATGGCTTTTTGGGCAGAAGTGCATTGTTTCTACCAAGGGAGGTCCAGGGAGGGGTGGAGCCACCATCCCCAGGGATGTTCCAGAGCTGTGGGGATGTGGCATTGAGGACGTGGGCAGTGGGCATGGGGGGATGGGTTGGGGTTGAGCTTGGGGATCTTCAACCTTAGTGATTCCATCTCATCCATTGGGTGCTTGTGAAACCACCATGTTACACCTCCAACTTGTTGTTCAAACCCCTTAAATAACTTGTACTTCAAAGAGTTGAGATGGAGAGCTGTAGTTGGACCCTGGGCCCATGACCTGCTCCATAAGGCTGAGGCCAACAGACAGCCAGGGATGGCCCTGCTGCAACCCTACCCCCCTCCCGGAGCCCCACCATTCACCCTGCCCCTCTCTCACACCAGCAGAAAGAAATCCTTTTACCTTCTCCAGGGTTTATTAATTGTTTTGTGTCTTAGCTCTTCCATGAGCAAGAAGAGTCTGCAAATGGAAATAAAAAGCATCTGAAAGAAACAGTAAGTAATTTCTAATGAGCCATTCCAGGATATTTTAAACGATGAAAAACCACTCTGCTCTGCCTACAGTTAACCAAGGTCCTTTGGAGCCAGGAGGCTACTGAATATTTTAAGAGCAATGTTATTTTTCAGCAGTTCACAGCTAATGAATTCCCAATTCATATCTCACAGTAGCTGAAAAAGAAAAGAACAATCAATTTCCATCTCAGCTGCAATATGTTTCCCACTGTTTGTGAAACAGGTCATGCTCAGAGCTTGAACCAGCAGGATGGAAGTGATGAGGCCATGTCAAAGATGCTCTCTGTGCTCTGGCACGATCTGATGTGTGTTGACTGCTTTATATTTCTATTTTGTAGGCTTTTAGGGTAAAATGAGATATAAGGTATGCAGGTCTGGGGACCATGGGGGCAATTTGCTGCTGGCAGTGATGGTGTGCATCTTTGCTCGGTGGTTTTGCATGTCATGCTGTAGCAGAAAGGCTGAGTCATGGTCTGAAGCAGTGATTGAGCACCTGGTGGGAAGGCAGGGCCAGTCCAGGGGAGCTCAGGTGCACGCAGTGCACCCAAGTGACCTGAAGGGGTGGAGCCAGGATGCACCCCTTCTCCGACCTCATTTAAGGGTTGGCAGGGAGGTGAGGGTATCTCACTGGAGATCCCTGCATACCTGAGGTCTTCTAAAGGTAAACAGCATTTTTCCTTCATTTCTGTGTCTGTAGCTGCTGCATTTGGGCTTGTTCACATTAGCTGCATCCAGGACTTTGCTATGCCTCTATTATCATGGTACTTTCCATCCCATTATAGCATTACACACCATGGCTGTGAGGAGAGATGAGAAGTGCAGGCACGTTGCTGTGTCTTTCATAGTCTAAAAAACAGAGTTACAGTTTGGTTGCTTCAGATTCAGGGTCTGCAATCTGCCTGCACTCTAAATGTGTTAAAAGGGCATTTTTTGAGGCTGCCAAGGACTCAATATTCCTATCATTTTGCTAGGCACTCCCCAATTTCTTCCAGTTCTGCTTTGCTAAGTGCTTGCAAAACAAATTACAGCTAATCTTCCTTCATCAGGGCAGTGCTTCTTAATCCACTGTCTTTTGGTTTGTACGTGTTAGTGCACCCACCTACACTGTGCTGGTCAAGAGGAAAGGCACTTTGCTGGGTGATCAGACACCTTTCACTTGTCCTGGCCCCTAGGATTCAGGATCAAAGGAGACTGGCATAGTCACCTCCTTCAGTGGTGACCACTTAGTGAAATAGATCTAATGTAGTCTGGCTCTAGCAACAAAACCTGTGTGTGAGCACAGATGGAAAGATGCTGTATTCAGAGCAGTATGGGTGATACGTGGACCTTACCAGGGCAGCTCTTGGGAAGTGTGTTTAGGGATGGAGTTTGCCAACTGAAGCTTGTAGTAGTATTTTAAATATCCCTACAGTTAAACAAAGGCTGGTGTTTACCTCTTCCCCAGCTCAGAGAGAACTCGGCTCATGAAAACACTTCCCAGAGATGGTAAGTTTCCAAGGAATGATCTAATTCTGGTGACTAGCCAAGAAATTACCTATGGGGACAATTCCCCAGCTCCTGATCCTGCAGATCCCTCACTTGCTGCTGGTTCTCCCATTCCCAGAGAGGCAGCATTTGGAGGCAGTTACTTCAGCTGACAGAGCATCCCATTGGCTCACCCTCACTGAGCACTTTGTTCAAGTTCAGGCTATGAGTTTCTCACTCATGTAGGATCTCACTTCTTCCCCTTGACTCCATTGATTAAGGGCTTGGCACAAAGTGTTTGTGGTTCCTCTCACACCCGTGGTGTAACACCATCCTGGGACCAGAATGCTGGCTTGCATCTTAGCTTTGATTCTCGTTTCCCCATCATTTTCATTCTGTGGTTGCCTCTGCATCTGTAATGAAGTAAAATCTGAGTGCAGCCTCTTCAGTAGTCGAGTCTTGAAGCATTTTAACTTCAATATTTGGGCTTCAAGTGATTGTCGATATTACCTAAAGGGTGAAATCAATGTAATTCCTTCAAAATAGGAGCAGAGGAGGAAAATGAAAGTACAGGTGGGTGTGCGTGCCTCTACCATCACATTTAGTCTTAGAGTTTATTATGAAAAATACCCAGGAAAATGTAAAATCTGAGGATATTGCACAGTCACAGGGGTGTTGCAAACCTGGGTAAGCAGCTGTGCCTGCTGCCTTTATGCTATCATTGCTGGAGTATTTCTTTCAGCTTCCCTGTGCTCCCCCAGCACACAGTGCCACAGTGGTTGGTTTGGCTCCATCTCCTGCTAGCTTTGTGGATACACGGCTGATTTAAAGAGCTGCAAGACTGACAGTAAGTGGTGTTTGGAGAAATAGTTGGATCACTTGTGTGTTAGTGGAGGAATCCACAGAGAGCTGTGACACACAGACAGCAGCCCTGGCTGCTCCTATCCATGCCACTCCCAAGGTAATCCTGGGACAAGGACCTGTGTCAGGTCATGCATAGCTGTTTTCCTACATTCTTTACTCAAACCTTCAGCCCTCGGGATCGTGCAATTTCCTTTGTTTTAAAATGCCCTTGGTTTGGGCCAGTTCTGGAGCAGGTTTGGGGAAGGAGTCTGAAATGTTGAGGTTTTGGGAAAAGCCTGGAAACTCTGCAGCTCCCAGCCCAAGCTGTCAGTAAAAAACCATCCTAAACTCTGAGCTCCTTATCTCCTGGCAGCGTAAACATTTTCTACATGAGCAGGGAGGAGGATGGATGAATGCATTTTTGCAGGAAAATGTTACAGCTCTGGGAACAGGGACTTCAGAGCCATCCTTATCCATGCTGGCAGTGGGGCTGTGTGCTGGAGGAGAGCACTCAAGCTGCTGTGTCAAAGAGGATTTCAGCCAGCTGCTCTCAGGGCATCCACTGCTCCACGCTGCCTTTTCTCCCTGTGCCAGCTGGTTCCTGGCTTGGGCACCAGCAGCTCAGAGCATCCCAAAAGCCTGCAGGGTTATTGCCCTTAGTGGGGAGCCTGTGCTGGGAATATGAATAATGATGATTAGTGGTGGTGAGGATATTAGTAAGGAGGAAGAGGCACAGTGCAGCAGCACACCACAGCCAGCACAGGGAGACATTCAGCCCCATCCAATCTACCTGATGAAGTTCTTTCTTCTGTTTCGTCTTTAAAAGAAACATCATTTTATCCCTATTTTGTCTATATTTAGTGTAATCAGATAGCTCCCTTCATGGACTCATTCCCTGCCTCTGGGACACTGAAGTTATTCTTATTTATTTTTCTATGGGCCTCTCTGTTTCTAATTACTTTGTGCTGAGGCTGTGCCACCTCTGATACTGCCACGTGGCTCTGTGATACGCAGCAGTGCCCCGGCCCCTCTCCAGGTATTTCTTGCCAGGAGTTTGCTCTTTATTCCTGACCTTGGGTGTATGATAAAGCTGATTTCTGGTAGCTTTAGGCCTAGGGAGCAAGCAGGCAGAAAGCATGCGGTTTTTTAATGGCAGTCAGTGAGGTTCTGCTGTGCTACAGATGATAAGAGACTGGTGGTGCAGAAAAAGCTCTCCGTATGCTCACACAAATAGCTGATGCAGATCTGCTACTGCTGCTCTGGCAACAGCTGCTGAGCTTGTTGCCTAAGAAAAAGCACTTCATCATTTTTTTTTTTTTTTACTTGCCAGACATCAAAGTTGTCCACGGGTGGGAGGTCTCCCCTATTTCTTATTTGGAAAAGCCTAGCAGAAATGCTTATTGAGAAATGAGAGGGGAAAACCTTTACTGAGAAAGGAATGGAGGTAAAAATTATATACACACATAGTGTGTGTGTGTGTGTTATATAAGCATATGGTTATGTAGTGTATGTATTTGTATGTATGTATAATTTCAACTAAATGTAAAACTTATGGTGCTGTTCTGGCCCCAAGATTAAGCTGTGGATTTAAAAAATAAATAAATAAAAAGGGGAGGAAAAAAACCCAAACAAACCAAACAACTGACCCCAAAGGTCCATGTGATTCTTATCTGGATAATTTAATTAATTTCCTAATGTAAATGAGGACTGGCTGATTTCCACCTGCATTACCCCAGCTCTGTTGCTGTGAGATGGTTGATGTTATGAAAGAATCCCCGTTGATCAGGTTTTCCTGATGTTCTCTTCTTGTCTGTGCTCTGCAGCTATTTCTTCCTGTGAAGCTGCATGGAAGGAATGGGCTTCCTGGGCTCCATCCTTGCTCCAGGTAAGCCCAGCAAGCACTGCCACTCACATGGCAGTGGCACTTTTCCTCCAAACCCAGCTGTGCAATCAGCTGCTTTGCTGAAATCCCAACCTGTTTCCTCACCTCTTGTTGAATGCCGATGCCTTTCTGTTGGGCTGTGTAACACATGACACTGCATTAAAAGGAAGGGGAGATAACAAGGTAGCACAGCCCTATTGACTTTTTGATTTTGTTTCTAGTTGTTACATTTAATCAGGACGGTTTTGTTGTGTCAGCCTCATTTAAAGGATGCATTGTCAACATAAAAGGGCAATTCCAAATAGAATAGATGGAAATGTATTTCAAAATACAACCGTTAAGTCACAGCGGTTGTTTTTTTCTGTGTGTTTTTTGCTTATCTTGGCGCGGCAAATAACGTGTAGTTATTTTGTATCTTTGTTTTCCTTTCCCCCCAAATTCTTGCAGCTTGATACAAACAACACGCGCTGCTTGTTGAATGCAGCATCAACTTGCAATCCTGTAACCACCTTAGAAATGCACTTACTATGTAGGCACATAGGTACCTACAGCTGTTGCTTGAAAATCAGCAGAGGGTCAGAAATGGCTCCCACCTGCCTCCTCTGCAGCTCAAGGGCAGCTACCCACACTGTGACACACTGATCCAGGTTTAGGTCTGCATCTACTCAACACAAACCTTTAGAGAGAGCAACGCCTGGCAGCTGGCAGCCTCAGGGCCACACCAGCTCATGGCATTTTCTGACTGTAACCATCTTTCATAAATAAAATATCCAAAGCAGCAGGCTGGCTCCCTTACCTCTGCTAGTTCTGAAACAGAAATATGAAACAAATGGGCACAACAGCAATTACTCAAGCAGCTGTTCAATTGCTGCATCCTCTTTTCTCCTGTTAAGAACAGCTGTTCAAACAAATTGGAAAATAACAAGTGACAAACTTCCATGTGCCCTGGGGTCTCATTTATCATCCCCTCTGTACTTTTTGTTCAGATTTAGGTAGCACAAGGGGGTGTCATGGCTGGTAAAGCGTTGCTTTGTGCTCTGACAACTCTCAAGTCTGTCGTAAAATGTGCCAGTAAAAGCAGTACTGAAATAAATAATCAAAAATCTATGAGGAAACCAAACGTTTCAGTAGGCACACTTCAGCTTAAACCAGCAGCTTTCTTCAAGCAGAAAATCCCAGTGTTGCAGCCCATGAACATCCCTGTTATAAACTAACACAGCACTGCAGATTCCAGTGTTAACTCTCTCTAAAAACCCAATTCTAGCTTTACGTGTTTAAGACCTGCTCTATGTGACTGCTCCAGAAGCAGCAGCTGCCTTCAGGCAGCCTGAGTACACCAGTTAACACTGTAAATGCCCTACAATTTCACTGGGTGAAGGGTTTAGTTCTGCTTTTCTACCTGGACTTTCAATGATGTCACACTGAACAGCTCCAATTTCTAGCAATGCAAATAAAACTGCAAATGAAATGATTCTCTATGCTGGCCCTTAATTACAATTTAAGGAAAAAAGAGCTTGAAAACTAACCACGCTCTGTTGGACAGAGTACAAAATCTTTATTCGCCAATAAGTTAAGTGTTGTCATAAATAGATGTTCCTTTTGTACGCTGTGTTGAGCATAAAGCTAAGCTTCTATTACTCTTCAGAGTCTGATCCTTCTTCATCTTGACTGATCTGGAAGTAGCGTAGCTCATACGTCTCTTTGTCTGACGCAACAACACGAAGCCAGTCACGAAGATTGTTCTTCTTGAGGTACTTCTTGGTGAGGTATTTTAGGTACCTTACAAACATTAATTATACGTTAGAACTTCTGCCGTTTAACATTCCACTCATGCCATGGCTCTAACAGGGGAGCTTTTACATGGTGAATTTTCCAAGGGGTGACTCCACTTACTACATTAATTATAGGAAGAAAACAAAAGTTATCATGTGTAACAGATAACAAGCCTACATTTTCATTCCTGATGTATAAGAATTTATTTGATGCTTCTTGCCTACACAGCTCTATGCCAGTACCTCCAGGGCCGCTTCTTGCTGCTCTTAACTTTGTTCTAACACAACAGATAGATATTGGCACACCTGTATCAGAAAAGTAAAAGGAGGGTGTGGGGGAGGAACTGTACCCAGCTCAGCGCACTGATCTACTGCATGCTCCAACCAACTAACTGCTGGAAAGCTTCAGTTGGCTTTAGGGGTTCTCTTGCCACAACACCTATTGCGTACACGTACATTTTAATAAAACTAAGTAGTAAAGCAGCCACTCATGATATGAATTCAGCTACAATTTTAAAAAGCACATTTCCTTGATAGATTTCCAACACGCTACATAAACATTCCTGTATTACCATATCTGTATTACAGCGAATGTGAATTTGTGGTTTAAGTCTTGTCCTTTAAAATGCTTTTTAAAAAACATCTCATCCTGTAAAACTGTTTGAACTGCCTATTTTGCTAATATGAACACCCATTAAGAAATATTAGCTATTTATTTACTAATATATATTAAGTAAGTCTGCCATATTCCATTTCCTTATCACTGTTCAAATCCCACGGCTTTGCAAACACGGCAAAAAAAAAATCCAGTCAGACCTTTTAGAAAACTGCTTCTCAGATGTCACTGTGATTTTGTTCTTCAAACGTTCAATGTGAACAGTGTTCCCCAAGTTTCCAGTTTTTCCGTTGACCTTAACCTTCTCCTTTAGGAACTGCTCCTGTTTCAATATTAGAGAAGAAATAGAACACTAGGGAAGGGTACCCTAGGTATGAACTAGGGAAGGGACCCTAGTCATGGAGCAGCATTAAATACCACTGTCTGCCACAGTAAGCATCCACAATGCTGTAAGACTTCCCACCATGCAATTAATTGAAATGACACAATCACAGAAGCGTTTGAGCTGGAAAGGGCCTTTAAAGGCCATCTGGTCCAATTCCCTGCAGTAAGCAGGAAAACCCACAGCTCCATGAGGCGCTCAGAGCCCCAGCCAGCCTGTCCACGGGTGTCTGCAGGGACAGGGCACCCATCTTATCATCTATGTAAGACACGTAAGCCCAGGAAACGTTCAGGAACTGCTGATGAATTAAAAAGCAGCTGATGTTACTTAGCTTCTGGTTTATCAAGGGAAGGCAGTCCGGCTGCCGTACCGCACCAAGCACTAACAAACAAACAACACGCACACGGCCACCACTTACAAAGTTCCCGGAATCAAAGATTCCATCTTCAACAGGATGAGTCAGGTCGAGGCAAAACTTCCACGTCGCCTTCTTAGATTTCCTATCTTTTTGCTAAAAACGAAACGGCAACGATACCAGCGTTAGCTCCGCACCACAAGGCGTCTGCTCGCCCGCTGTCCCCTCGCGGCCCCGCTCTCGGGCCCAGCCCCCTCCGTCCCTTAGAGCCACAAGAAGGCAGGGGGTGCCGCACCGTCACCCGGGCAGCGGCCCCACTGCAGCCGGCTCCTCCCCGGCACAGGGCCGCCCCCTGTCCGCCCCGGTTGCCCGGACAACGGCCTCCCAGCCCGCACTCACCGGCCCCATCCCGCCGCCACGACGCCCGCGCTGAAAGGAAGCGGCCCGGCGCACGCCGCGCTCTTATAGCAGGCTGTGACGCCGTGACGCATGCGCGTGCGTGACGTCACGACGCATGCACGAGGCGGTGCAGTGCGCTTGCGCGGCCGGAAGGTGCCGTGATGGCGGGCGGGGCGGGTACTACCTCAGGCGTTTTCCCTCCCGCCCTCCCCCAAGGACGAGTCATAGGCGGCAGCGGAGCGAGTCACCTCTTTATTTACTCTAATTAATTGTCATTAGGTACGAAAGCATTTCTCTTTTTCTCGTACAATTCTAGGCCGAGCTGCTCTAGCGTTAAAGTGTTCCTCGTTCGGAAAGCACGGGGTTGGCCCACAGGCATAGAGCGAGCGCTGACTGCAAAGCTACAGAAGGCCCAAACCCACCCCACAGGACCACTGGCCCACGTCGCCCCAACGTTACAGCGCCCCAGCAGTTCCCGTCACCCCAAGCATCACCGCGCCCCCCCCCCCCCCAAGATCTTTATTATTTCTGGAGCAAAGCACACAATGACCGTTTTCACCTCCTTGTGGGCGTGGGGTAAAACAACAACGCACTTTGTCAAACATACAGACACCTCCGGGCCTGCAGCTGCCTCGGGGCACGGCTCTGAGGGGAACGGTGCTGCTGTGTTGGGGGGGCATCTCCTCCCCACACAGCCTGCTTACAACAGACAGGGAACGGGGCTTTCAGTGACACAGAGCCAACATTCAGACCAACACAGCGGCTCTTGGCTCACAGAAGTTACTCCCCCAGGCACCTCAGCTCACTTGTGCCTTCGGTAACTTGTGTGTGAGATACACAACATAGCCTTAAGGTCGTCTGATCCTGACATTTAATTCTACCGTAACAAACTACATTCTAATCACTCAAGCAAAAAAAAAAAAAAAAGTGGGATTTATTGAATTCTGAATTCTGTAAGACTGACCTGCAGTAACCATAAGAGTTTCAACTGTCAACAAGTTTGACTTCTTTACAGATTCTGTAAAATTACCTGTACTGTGAAGCTACAGACTGTGCACCATTTCTGGGTACATCATGGGTTAGAAAAACCTGTGAGAGGCTTGAAAGCAGTTACATTAAAACAACGAAATTCAGCTAACTTCTTAAAAAAAACAGCCCTGAGAACATGGCTCAACTAGGAGGAGCCTAGTTGAAAAACCACCATTAGAAGCAACAAGTTGAAGGATCTGTTGAAATCTTGAAGCATTACGTGCCAACATTTGAGGCAGGAAATACCGCAGTCTTTCCAATTCTGTAAAGTAGTATGAGAAACTCAATGAATTGGAGCCATTAAAAAAAAAAATGCATTGTTTGGAGTGGAAATACTTGTCTTTACCTCCTAGTCATCACAGCCTTTATTTTAAGCAATTGCATGAGCTATCAGAAGCTTACTTTTCTATTTTAATACACTTTGTTTGAGAGTGTTAAAAACAATACTACAAAACAAGTAGTTGGATGACGTTTGTTTTAAAGTAAAGCTACGAAATAGGATTTTTCCTAAGCATTTGCTTAGAGATCTTAAAAATATGCATCTATATGGACTACTGATCACAAAGTTGTTGTAAATTATTCCGACAGTAGACTGAAACATCTTACATACAAGTGTCTCAAAGACTTGCTCTAATTTAGAAGCAACTTTTAACCTTACTAAAACTTGAAGATTATGCTTAAGACTCATGCTTATGTATTGTTATCTATGGGAAACTTCATGCACGATGAGGCAATGCTACGCACTTCCACTGTGTTTGGAGTGCTTCACAAAAGACAACTAAGTATATAAGAACAAACCTATATTGAAGTACTGAATCATTTAGGTCTTGCAGAACTGAAGGTTGCAACAGGACATCCTTAAGCCCCAAGGAGGGTTCTTCCAGCAAGCTGGAAGTCATAAAATATTGATCTTTAGACTGCCTTAGTACCTGAAAACTCCAGTCAGGCCAGGATCCCACTTGTAGAAACAGGGTGGAAAACAGCCCCGTCCTACAGAACTTAAAGTCTAAGTAAATACTTACAGCCTAAGTAAATACTTGGACTGTGGGCCAGTGGCATTGAACACCTGTCTTCCAACAAGGGTTTGGAGGGACTGACAGGCACCTGAAAGCAGACTGAAACCCTACCAGAACATCAAATCCAAGTCTTGTAGATTTCAAACATTTTAGAAAGCACTCCTAATAACGACTCCCCACTGGGCTGCTGATCACACAGATCAGCTGGCTGTTAAGACTATGATGGATGGTTTCAGTCACCTTGAACCCCAACAAAGGCAGTCCCTTAAGTATCGGTATGGAAAGGCAGGGAAGGACATAGTGCAGAGCTGCTTCTACTGTTGGCATGCCCTTAAAAACCTTTCTGAAGCATTTCAATAACTTGGATCTACAGCTTTTAGAAAAGCTGTCAGTTCAGTCAAGGAGCTATTCAGAGAGCTCACCTGCAACGTGCACTGTACTAGGTAAGAGCATGCAGGAATATCCTACTTCTGCCAGGTGTCCCAGGTAACTGTGCTTTATTACCAGAGTATATTTATTGCTGTCTTTACCTTCATTGTACTGCTCCCCATCATGAGAAGTCTATGAAGAATACATGCTTTCGCCCACTACTTTAGACTTCCAAAATTTGCTAAGCCCTACCACAGTATGCACAAGGGCAGTTCAGGATAGTTGCCATGAGCCCTTTTGGGATTAGAGAATACAAGCTGGAAACACTTAAGCAGTAAGCAGCAGTGTGAAGTCTGACTCCCGTTGCCAACAGTTTGAATTGTACAGAGTGCCTAACGCAGCACGCTAGGTGTTCACAAGTTGTCCTACATCAGCTGACAGCTGCTGAAGCTTAAGGCAAGTCCATGAAACGGTTTACCCACTGTGAACAGAGCTTGAGCCATGGGCTAAGGAGTTTCCCACCTATGAAGAGTCATTAAGTATCTGAATTCACGTTGAGTGCTATAAACAGGAGTAAGCTAGTTATCCTTCCATGACTTGTTCTGTAAAGCTCTGTTTGCCTATTAAGCTACTACACAGTCAGAGGCATGCACGTGTGTTTCAATGACTCCAAACTCCTGTGGATAGGAACTAACTTTTTCGGCTACCTAGTTATTTTTATAGGTAAGCCATGGTTGTTCAGTCCTGTTTGTCAAGTCTGTATTTTGAAAATACAATACTTCTACTAAAAAACAACAAAAAAAAAGCCCCACACATGCATTTAGTTTAGGCTCAATGCTACAATTTGTCCCACTTTCTGAAAAACCACGTGGTCCTTGTGCTACAAAAATATGGTCTGAACCTGAAGATTGAAACCTAAAGCTGGAAGCACTGCAACAGATTCCCGCGGTGTTTGTCACCCTTTTATAGTTTAAGATAAGTATAACAAAGGAAAGCAACTGAACTGTGGCTTTTTGTTGTTTTTTTTTTTCTTTAAGTCTGACAAAGGCCTCGAGTGAAAGTCTATAGCTTTAGCATCCATTCTCACCTTGACCTATCTACGTCTCATCTACTCAAAACTCAACTGCCTGCCTAAACCACAGGTAGGCTTTGACACCATTTTAACGTTACAATAAGCCAACAAGTTGGCAAAAAAAAAAAAAAAAGAATACAGAGGTAATACAGTTAAGTTGCACATGGCCACTGGGGCTTGGTCAAGCCAGCTGGCATTTTTGATCACTTGAGTTTCTTGGTCTAAAATTTGTGATTGGTACCTACAGTTCTGCAAGAGTGCCAATCCACAAAATATTTAAGCTTTATTTAAAACAAAACAAAAAAAAAACCAAAAAAAAAGAAAGCTACTTTTATTGTCAGTTCTATCTAAACATGTCAAGAAAAATACTATTTGTGCTCTAGGTCACTTTATAATCCTAGATACCTACTAGCTTATCTAAAAGCCCCTGAATACTGTATTTTGTCTGTTCATACAGACAAACACTGTTTTGCTCAAGCAAATAAAAAAATATATCCACTAGTAACACCTGAACGGTTTCTTAGATCCATAGCTGAAACCCACAGGGATGTTAAAATAGTTACAATTAAGGAATTAAAATCTCAGTGATTTTGAAAACTGCCAGTTAGCCTGCAACACTAATCCAGAATCCAGCACTGCTTCGTAACAATTCAAAAAAGAAATGAGGTTGCTTGTGAAGGCCAGAGCTTTGGTGACAATCAGAACCAAATTTAAAGATCTGTGGTTTATCCAGACCTGAGCAGTTGCCCGTGCCTGGCGATCCTCTTTATTTGCAAGGCTTTATGGCTACAGCACATTCTTCATTCATTGCACTTATGACGGATATCTGAAAGAAAAGACACACGGGTTAGTTCTGACCCTCCACAGAGGAACTGCTCCTAGAAGTTACAGGCGATCACACTTCACGGTGCGAGATTGCAGCCATCTCAAGACTTGTTTTCAGCTTTAAGCTGTTTCTACAGCCCAGATTACCTCACAAAGCTCCACACAAGTAAGAGTGGAAGCTCCGATCTACACTAAGCAGACAGCACCATTAGGTTTTATCCTGACATATCTGAGACTCAGATCACGTCACTGTCAACAGAGCCGGGCTTTGGTGCCATACTTTGTGCCCCAACACAGATGTCCTACTTGCCAAGGAACCAATTTCCACATTTTTAACCCTCTCTTCATGGAATAATACAAATAACTACACAATGAAAAACACGTAATCTTATGTCAGGCCAGGACAATGAAATATCCCTCTTCTTGTCTCCCTTACTCTATTCTTACCTGCACATCTTCATTGGCATTGAATTTTCCTTCGATTTCTTTTCCCAGATCACCTTCTGGCAGCTTTAGATCCTCACGAACTTCGCCACTTTCTGTCAGCAGGGAGAGATACCCATCCTGAATCCCTATCAGCTGTGAAGAGAAGTTCATTTTCAGGAAGTTTAACACCAGTATCACTAGTAGGCAGCAAGTGAAGACAAGCAGAAGGCACAGTTAGCTGTCACACTAATTCTTTAGTACTGCGTTTGTAACGGTTAAGAAGCTAATTTAATTTGCCTTCTGAGGTTGGCGGCACAGCAAGCAGGAGAATTTCTATCCAGACAATTCTGACAACTTGAACAGTTGAGTAAATGCTCCTGGTTCAGCAGTGCCACATCTAGAGAGGCAAGTCTGCCAAACCCTCAGTTCCCTGAGGCAACAGTACTTTATTGACAAGCAGACTTGTGGTAAAAGAAAACAGCTTACTTGTAGCATTAGGAGTTTGAGACTCACAAAAGCGTGGGAAGATAACATTAACTCACCTGGTAATCATTCCGCTTTATATTTGGGACATCCATGTTATGAGTTGATGGGCAAATATCTTCGTATTTTTTCCCATTGAAGATATCAATACCAACCAGGTGGACCTACAAGGAAAAAGAAAGAAGATCGGATCCCGTTCACCCTACAGAAGCCAAATGCCACTGAAATCAGTGCTGCTGGTCCAGTACGGGGCTTCTTGTCTTTTAAAAGCTAACTGTGAGACGAGATTCTCCTCAAGTCCTTTGCTTGCTGTGAGCAGCCCAAGCCCTGAGAGAAGGCCCCTCAGGTATCCTTTCACATTTCAGAACATCCACTAAAGAAAATGAGTGAAGGCTACAGTCCTCACCTTCCATCATTTTACAATACAAGGTAAAGCTCAACGTGCTTGACTTTTGGTTTGTGACTGTTAAAACAACATTTATTTCACGTTCCAGCTGTTGTGGGAAACAGAACAGTGCCAGTGACAACAGGAAGGCTAAGGACAACAGAAGTGGCCACATGCTGAGATGAAAGCAGCTCCCACCTCCCCTGATACTTGCAGCAGCTGCCCAGAGCAGCCAGCACGTGGATTAGCAGTTTACAGCCTACCCTACTCAGCTCCCTTCACTCTTACAACCGCTTCGGTATTTAGCAATGCTATGTAAGGCTGAAAAAATAGGAAAAAAAAAAAAAAAAGCCATGAAGTGCAAGGAGAAGAACAGGAAAAAAAACCAAACAGCAAAGGCTTGGCAGCCTCTAGCTTGGACAAATGCTAAATACTTCACGCATATCACATGAGGCTGTGGAAACTTAAGAATCAAACGAGCCCACGTTTGTAGATCAGTCTCACCGGATGAGTGAAGGGGAGCCCGGCCCCGGACAGCTGCAGAGCCAACTGCTGGGGCAACACCACGCTGCGTCCTGGGGAGCGTCGGTGGGGCAGCCGGCGCGGTCCAACCACGCCCTGGGGATTTCATCAGCCCCTTCCAGAACTTACCCTGCCCCGCCACCGCACAGTTTATCACCACCGCCGCGTAATCCTTCCAACAATCCGCGGCAGGGAGAGCCCCCGGCCCGGCCCTGCCCCCCGGCCCTCCCACCCCCGCTCGGGGCGGAGGACACGCGGCGCTGCCGCTCACCTTGGCGTGGCCGTGCTTTCCTGTCTTGGAGGTGGACATCTCCACGATCTTACACGGGCGCCCCTTCAGTACCACAAAGCCGTTCTTACGCAGCGCCGAGCACTGCATGGGATAGGTGGACGAGGCGCCGGCGTCGCCCGTCGTGAAGTCCAACTCGTCTGCCATGGCGGCGGCTGCGGAGCTGCGGGGAACGCACAGCGTCGGACCGAGCGCGGCCCCCCCGCCCCGGTTCTTCCCCTCCCCGATGCTGGAGAGCCGCGCTCCGCCCGCCACGTGCCCGCCCTCGGGGCCCTCAGCGCCGCGGCCCAACCGCCCTCAGGGCCGTTAGCACCGGGCCCGGAACGGACGGGAGCTGGAAAAGGGGGAGGGGAGCGTTCCGGCGGCCCTTCTTACCTGCAGAGCGCGGCGGGGTGGCCGGGGGGCGGCCGGGAGAGCGGGCGGGGGCACGGCGCCGCGCACACGCGCCCGACCACTGCGGCGGCCGGCGGGAAGGGGCGGCGGGCAGCGGGCAGCGCGCGCACCACGCCCCGCGCCCCGCCCCTTCGCTTCCGCTCGCTTCCTCCGCGCTGATTGGTCCGTCCCTGCTCGTCCCGCCCCGCCCCTCGGCCCTCGGCCGGCCACGTGCGGGGCGCTACGGAGCGCCGCGCGGCTCAACCGGAGCCAGGCGCGCAGCTCGGCCGCCTGGGGGCGCCCTCAGAGCGGATCGGAGCACCCGCACCGCCAGGCCTGAGGGGGGCGCTGCGATCCCGGAGCACCGCGCCGCCGCCACGGTGCGGCCCGGCCCGGGGAGCGCGGAGTGCCGCAGGCAGAGCCTGCCGGCTGCTCCGTTTGATTCGGTGTCGGCTGATAAGCGGTGCCTGGGTCGCTCCGTTAAGTGTTCGTACATGCGCAGTGTTTGCTCACCGAGACGTGTGCGATGAGTTGCACGCGCTCTAGGGCATCTTGGCTTATGATGAAGTACTTCAAGACAGAGCTGCCAGCTCTTCTGAGCCCACGCTGCAGTAGGATGGAGCCAAGCAGAGTGATCATTCGTTTTCTTGAATGTCAGGTTATGAGCGTGGTTCATTTTCTACAGTTAAGAAATGAATCGGGTGTGCCCCGAGAGATCTATACTAAACCAAAGCTTTTTGCCGAGGTGCAGCTGTAGATGGATGCTCTGTTTTAGACACAAATATTCCAGCAGCCTTTATTCATTAAAAAACCTGGAAATCAGATGCATCAGTCATTTCTTGCAGGCATCCCTCCTGTGTCCGGATCAGCATGGTATTTTCTGAAGTGTGTTTCTTGGCAGTACTAATGTACAACAGCAGCAATTTGGTTTCAAGGCATGTTTGTAACCATCAGGGTCTCTCATCTTTACATGTATTTCTGTTTTTGCACGTGTGCTCAGAGCACTGCGCTGCACACCTGGATTATGTCTCTTCTTTTGAGTAGGCTCAGTGCGTTTTTAATCTTCAGCTCTCCTTTCTAAGTCTTCTTATCAATGGCACAGCAGAAATGAGCAGTGGTCAGAGAGCTTTTGGAAGGTTACAAATAGCAGAGAACAGATACAACTCGTTCATATCCTGGAGAAGTGTCTGGTGCCCCGAAGCACCTCATTAAATCCCAGCTTCAGCCATATATATTTCAGCCAGCTCTGGGGCAAACACACAGCCTTGGCGCTAGCAAACTCAACACGACACGGGAGGCATTGCTAGCCCGGCACATTGTTCCCCCCACAGGACAATGCTGGGCTCAGCAGACGCTCCGTGTTCCTGCATGCAGTCACTGCGCAGCCCGAACCAGATGAAAGAGCCTTTGCTGTGACCTTGCCATAGGCATCACGCTCTGCTCCAGGCACTGCTTGAGCGCTGCCATCCACCCCCTGCTTCTCCCAAGAATGAGCGCAGCACCAGGGGCTCATCCCGTGTTTGCAGTGGTCTTGAGGACGGGATTCTGGGATGCCCATACAACGATTAGGGGCTGTGTGTCCCGGGATGCTTTCAGCTCCCATCACGCTGCCTCTTCCTGCTTCCTGGTCGCTCTCGACTCGTGTGCTCTGCCTGGCTGTGCAGATGTGACTGGGCAAGGTATGTGCCCTGCTGTCGGAATTATCCTGGGCACACACTGCAGGTATGAGGCAAGCAGTGTAACAGTGCCAGGGACGCTGAGCCAGCTGGAACCAGCTGTAACTTGCACCAGGAGGAGGGGATATGCGTCGCAACTCCGCTGTTCGCTCCTCCCAGGCTGACGCCACTAGAATACCAGGACGTGTGCCCCACGGGGAGCCCTGCTTCTGCCCCCCGATCTGCTGTCCTGCCTTGCAACTGCCCAGCCCCTGTAGGTTTCGGTGGAAGATAAGGACACAGAGCACCGTCAGACCCTACAGCATTGGTCCCTGCGCGTGCAGTGCTTCAGCTTCATCCTCATCAGCTGTTTGAGTCGGGAGAGGGAGGGCACCTCTTCTCCGTGATGAAAAACAAGTTGAAGCGAGGCAGAAAAATCGGTGATAAATGAGTGTGGAAAGTGTTAATGGAACCAAATGTCCCGAGCTTATTGGATTAGGAAAGTCAAACTAATTTTGAAATTACGCCTAGAGTGTGGGAAACTGGATATTATTCACCATTTATCTGACACAACAGAAAAGTCTTAATGGCTGTCATCTCAGCACATTAGGAAAACACTGTTGAGGCTCTTGCTGACAAGATGCTTTCTCAGGGGCTATTAATTATATTGCGTTATTAGCTAACCACGGTACGGGAACATATTTTGCATGTTAACTAAAGTGCAACGACCATTTAGCTAATAAGTATGACTCGGTCTTTTAAATCTTAATGATTAGCAACTTAACAAAACTGTACCATGGAGATAATAATTGAACAAGCTGTGTCATAAGAACAAGTTTCAGCTGGAACTCGCGTGTGACAAGGGCAGATAACGTGCTAATTGCCAGCCTGATGGGACAAGGCAGACGTAAACACATCTGCAGATCTGACCAACCCTTGTGACCCTTTGCTGCATCCCCGTGCCTGGTAAAAGTACACTGCGATAGCTCAGCCCGGCATATCAGCTCCATCCCTCCCAGCAGCACGGTGAGGACAGGGATTGCTGAAGCACTGTGCAGCTCCCAGCTCTGCCATCCTCTCCCTGCAGCCTTCCCCACAGCAGCAGAATTAACTGGAAACATCCCAGGATAAGCAAAATATCATCTGTAGGGGATGACACAGTTCAAAGAATAATAGTAAAAAGCACAAAGGCTCAACTCAGCACTGACCAAGCAAGGGGAGCAACCCGTTAGCTCTAAGGAGTCCCAGTGCGCCGGCAACGGGCTGTGGAAAAGCACTCAGGGGGGAGATATCTTTCTGCTGGTAACCATTTTTACAGTCGTGTATTACCCAAGTGGCACTGAACCCACGGTGAAGTTCAGGAATACACCTATGGCAGTGTGGGCTTTGTTAAACTGATGTATGTGCTACATTGCAACCGATCGTACAAGCAGTTCAGGCTTTTAGTTGTCATTTATTTGGTAACACAGAGGAAAGCAAAGGCTGCCTGGCTCAGCGTGTTGCTAAACAAATGACACCACACCGCTGCGTTATTAATTTTGAATGCAGTCCCTCCTAAAAGCGCCACTGACTGATGCGCTCCTCAGGCACGGGCACGAAGCTCAGCTGCATGCCAGCAGAGAGGTTTTGCAGCTGAGCAGCAAATGCCACCCACAGAGCAAATGTGCCCTGCTGGAAAAAATGCCTCCTGTCTGGAGATGGACGTGTGTCTGAGATGTACAGAGCGGAGAGACAGCAGCACAAGCCGGCACACGCTGCAGATGTTGTTCGTGGTCACCTTTATGTAACAGACGTAGATAACATTGCTGTTATTGCAGGCATTCCAGGAAATGGTGAAATCTCCTCCACTGAACACACGGGGCCAGTGCTGGTCCTGGTGAACCTCGTGCCTGAACTTCCAGTCGCTTGGAAAGAGCCAAAAATTTGCGAAGTCTGCATGGGAAGGAAGTTCAGGCCCAAAGAAGGGAGCATGAACATTCCCATCACAACCACTGCAGTGCTTGTCATCAATGTGAGCTCACTGTGAGCAGCACTGATGTTTCTTCCTAAATAAATAGTGGGTATCT
Organism: Alectoris magna; assembly: GCA_030625065.1. Lineage (NCBI taxonomy): Eukaryota > Metazoa > Chordata > Aves > Galliformes > Phasianidae > Alectoris > Alectoris magna. Next base: position 4,342,316 of record CM060569.1, read on the forward strand.
ATCCTGAGAAGCTTGCTCTAGCAAGCTTTGTTTCACAGCAAGGAATATACAAATCTTAAAAGCTCAAGTTAAAAAATCATTAATTGTTACAGTTGATCTAAGCACTGTACAGAAAGACAGAGGGCAGCGAGGGGAGGCGACCTGGCAATGGTCACACCATGGGAGAGAGAAAACAGAGAGGAACAGCTTCCTACAAGGAAAGAGGAGAGAAATAGTCTGCAATCACACATATCAACCCAGGCAGAGTTTCTTTGTTTCTCTGAAAAACACTGAAAAATGCTGGACAGGCTTGAGAGTTGGGCACATGCAAACCTCATAAAGCTCAACAAGACCAAATGCAAGACCCTGTAGCTGGCTCAGGGCAATCCCAAGCATGAATACTGGCTGGGTAATGACTGAATGGAGGGCAGCCCTGAGGAAAAACTCTCGGGTGGATGAAAAAAGGATGACTGTGAGCTGGTAATGTGCATTTATAGCTCAGAAAGTCAACTGTACCCTGGGCTGCATCGAAAGAAGTGTGGCCATCTGGTCAAGGGAGATGAGTGTCCCCTCTGCTCTTGTGAGACTCCACCTGGTGATGAGGCCCTGGCACGCAGGCTGCCCTGAGAAGCTGTGGATGCTCCATCTCTGGAGGCATTCAAGGCCAGGTTGGATGGGGCTTTGAACCTAGTCTAATGGGAGGTATCCTGCCTATGGGACTGGATGGATGTTACGGTCCCTTCCAACCCAAACCATTCTGTGGATCTGTGATCTGTGCGGTGTGCTGCTAGCACAGCTGCCCTAGCAGGTGCTTTCTCAAGGCTTCAGATCACTCAGCAGGAGGAGGCAGCAAGCATGAGAGGAAGAGGTGAAGGCATGAGGTTGCAGCATCACCCAACCTTTTTCCTTCGTTCCAGCTAAGTGATGACCCTGTTTCATATAATGCTTTGCCAGCTAGTAAGATCGTGCTGCCACAATGCAGTGGGACACTGAGGCACACATGTGCGGTATTCCTCCCATTCTTTCCTTGGCTCTTCCTGCAGCTCAGCTGTACCAACAGTTTCAGAGCAAAATGCCAGCTTGGCACCTGTGGCTGGATGGTGCAGGCAGTGCTCAGAAGTCCCACAGTTGATGTGTCCTCCTGGGCTGGCAACTGCAAAGTGTTGTTTGTGAAATGAGACTTTTGCTTAACGTTTCCTTCTGCATCCCTCCTTCCTGTGTGTGTGGCCATGCCTAGGCCTCCTCGCCGCCACGCAGGTCTTCCAGCTCTGTCATGGATTTGGCCGGGAGCTTCTTGCGGCGGAAGGCAGCTGCGATCTCCTCAAATGACTTCCCCTTCGTCTCGGGTACTTTGAGGTACGCAAACAAGAAGAAGACCAGAAGGAGGACGGCGAAGACAACGAACACATACGGTCCGCACAGATCCTGCAGTGGGACAATGAGAGCAGGGCACAGCCGTCAGACCGCGGCATGGCGTATCGTCCCCCCTGCCTGCCTAGCCTTGGAGACCTGGGGGACGTGTGCACATCCCGCTGTTCTGCCTTGGGGAGCTCACCCGCCTCATGTTGGTACTGTTTTAGGGAGGTTTCTTACCGCGATGTACTGAAAGCACATCCCCACAATGAAGTTGCAGGCCCAATTGCAGAAGCCGGCGACAGCGATGGCCGCGGGGCGCGGGCCTTGGCTGAAGAGCTCAGCTACAATGAACCAGGGGATGGGCCCGGGCCCAACTTCAAAGAATATAACGAAGAGGAAGATGGCGATCATGCTGACATAACTCATCCAGGCGAACTGGCTCTGCAAGAAGATGCACTTGGCGTTATGGTTCCAACATGATTCTCATTAATTATCGCTAATTAATTAAGTTTCCTTTTCGGAAATCACTCTTTATTCAGATGAGTAGGGGCTGCACATGCAGGACACAAAGAATGCACTATCCCCAGATGCTACGTGACAAAAATCAGCTCCAGCTATTGCCATTTTGTCCCTTCTAGGGACAAATATTTTCCGAACCTCTATGAGATGAACATGCAAAGCTTTCACTTTGAGAAATGCTTTCTCTTCTCATTTGCAAATTACAGAGAAAAAGTGGAGATGAAGCCTTACCAGGAGTGCAAGTCCAACCGTCATGGCCACGGCACTGATCAACATGCCCATCAGACCAGCCAGGAACAGCGAGCGCCTGCCTGCCTTCTCCACCAGGAAGACCTGCAGAAATGCATGCATCATCAGTCCCCAGCAGCCCTGCTCTTAGGAGGGTCAGTCAGGCCTGTTAGCAGCAAACAGCTCGTTACCACCAGCGCACTTCACTCCTGCTCTTCTAGCTCGTGTGGTCGAGAGACTGCTGCACCTTGCCTATGTGGCAGCTGGAGTCAGAAGTTTTGCCCTGTGGCTCCCAGATTCCTTCTGCTTAGCTGATAGCCACAGCTCTCAGCTTGCTCCTTCAGCACTTCTTGGACTCTGGTCAAAAACACCCAGTTTTGACATCTGTATCTGTACCAACTGCTTCACCCGACAACAAGACGGAGGTAGCTCCAGATGGCAACAAACATGACTTGCCTTAAGATACCCTACATCAGCCTCTGAGGCTGCCTGTTTCTTCCCTTGCACTTTAAAGGACACTTGTGGCCATTCACTCAACCGCAGACATCTCCTTTTCCTGTAATTACGGCCAATGATTTACACTTCCAGGAGATGGTCTCTGTTCTGGAGACAGGTCATCCTACTGACTCGGGGAGTTGCAGATCCTTCTCCTCCTCTCTCCCCTTGCCAAGATCTGCCTGTCTGTCAGGTATTCTGCCTTTCAGCCAGGGTCTGTCATTCATTGACAGGTGTGAGTAACTCTTTAAGTGTTGATGGCCAAGAGAGCAAACGTCCCCAGGGTAGACATGGGACTGTAGGAGACCATCTGAGCTGGAGGCAGACCTCCTCCAGTGGCACAGCCTTTGTGTCTCATTTCACAATGATCACTCATGGCTTCTCCTCTGCATGGGACCTGCGATGGACTTTCACTAAAGAAATTTCACCCCAAGACCTTCTACCTCCATGGAATGGACTAAGACCTATATTTCTCCATTGCATCGAGTTCCGCTTCCTTGTGGGTAAAAGTCCTTTACTCCCTAATGCTCTCCAAAGATATGAGAGAGGTGGTCATGCTTGGCATTTCCTGCTCTTCTCATAGTAATAACCGCATTAAAAAAAAAAAAGTCTGCTGATTAGAATTGGAGTAATGCTCCCAAGAGAGAGACGTGGATGGAAAGGCTGGGGAAGCTGGAACCACCCTTTTATTGCTGCAGAGCAATGCATAGATCTGAGGAGGAAAAGTTCTCTGTTCGTTTATGGAGTAGCCTTTGGATATCAATCATGCAGGCGCTGTGTGCATGCAGAGGAAAATTTGAAAGACCAAAGATAAGAAGGAGCTTGTGAGCTGTCTGCTCCTGGGGCAGATTGGACCTATGGAATCACAGTCTCAAAGGTAACTTTTGTTTGGGGCTCAATGCTGATCTACCTGAGCTTCCCTGAACAAGGTGATGCAGCCGTCACTCACAAGGCACTGAGCAGTGCTGTCTGACAGCAAGGATTTTCCAGAGGAGGGGACGCCCAGGGAAGGATTCTCCCCTGAGATATTCACGAGCAGCTCTGCAAAACCATGACCCCCAACCCCAGCTCCAGCTTAAAGTCAAGTTTCAACATCAAATCTCAGTTCTCTCATTTTGGGAATGTAGGGCAGAAATATTTACTTACGGAGATAACCGTGAAGACTGTGTTCACCACTCCAACGCCAATGGTTGCATAAACTGGTTGGCCAACGCCGGCTCTCTCGAAAATGTTTGTAGAGTAGTAAAAGATCTATCAAAATGCAGTAGGTTGAAGGATTAGGTAACAGCGCTGCTGTAACTTTCTGTTCTCTTGAAGGAAGGATTTCTCCTGCTTGGCTGACATTTGAAGTTATTTAATTGTGATTAATCTTTCAACTTTTTAAGTATTTATTATAATAATTAAAGCCAAACCTTTTGAAAGAACCCGAGGGAGTTGAAAATCCTATTTAAATTTCCCTCCTGAACTATTGCATTTTCACTTTTGAAAGTTCTCCTCCACGTGGCCCCATGTTTAATCTCCAAAACTGGATTTCCAGCACTGCGCTTTGGAAACAAACGCCGTGATAGGACTGAGGTTTGAAGAGCTTTTTGGATATTGCTATAGTGAAATGACTCCAATGTCTCCCTTCTCTCAAAGAATAAGGCAGTTCCTATCTTGTGGAAGCGAAGGACAGGAGGACAGTGTGGATTTCAGTAACAGTTTTGGGAGCCTCACCGCGTTGATGCCTGAGAACTGCTGCGATATCTGAACCATCAGTGCCACGATCACCGCCTGCCGGTACTTGGAAGAGCTGAACAGCTGCCCAATGGACACTCTCTTTTCACTCGCAGCTTCTTGCTTTTCCTTCTCCATCTCAGCAATCTCTTTCATCGGGTCACAGTTTCCTCTGAGCCTTTTCAAACCTTAAGAGAAAGTTCGACATCTTTTTATTGTATTATTGAGGGAACTCTGCCTGGCCAAAACGGAGGTACACCGATAGGTAACACTACGGGTGGTGTAAGAACAGTCAGGTGAACCCAGAATTTCTCTTACTTTTTTTGGCTTCCTCCACCTTCCCCAGCTTGATGTAGAGATAGCGGGGGCTCTCAGGGCACAGCAGCAGCAGGAAGAACTGCAGCAGAGCAGCCACCCCAGACAGCCCGAGCAGCAGCGGCCACAGCTCATCATTGCCAAGGAGAAAGTCCAGACCCAGGACCTGGAATTATGGAGACATGTTGGAAAGCAGTGAGAGATTTTTCAAATGATGCATGGGCAGTATTTGTCTTCGCACTATTTGCAAGGCGTTTTTGTAACCCCAGCACAACAAGCAGGACCTTACCACCTTTTTCCCAATCTTTTTTTTCAGGAAAGAGTAAGAAGACGCAGTCTTTTGGCTACGTCACATGAGATGAACTCATGGTTATATCATTCTCTGGACGTGCCAGTCGCGGTACCTGGATGTGCCAGCCCGTCACGTGGCAGGGAAACCCAACACAGTGCCCAGTGCTCCCTGCTCCCTACCCCTCTGACAGAGCCGTATTTAGATAGTGAGTATCTCATGCTCAGCATCCAATCTGGCTCTGACCAGATGTCTACCAAAATCTCACACGGGTGAGCAGAAGACCTTGGGATGTTTCACACCTCTGACTCAGGGCTGGAGTTTAACCCCATCAGAGCAAATTCTCCTTCACTTTTGGAATGTAATGTGAAATATTTCTCTAAGTTTCCTCCGTGTATCCCCTGATATCTGTCATGCTCTCTCTGGTTCTGTGGCTTTCCCTTCGTACCTGGCTGATGAGGATGCCTGTGACGATGGCCAGCTGGTGCAGCGTCCCCAGTGCTCCTCGGAGGGCAGTGGGAGAGACCTCACTCACATACATGGGCACGAGGCCGGAGGAGAGCCCTGCACAGAGCACATGAGTATCACCCCTCTGTGAGCAGCAGAGACCTCTCCCCCAACTAGAAAGGAGGATGGAGCCTGAATCCCACATCCAGCATCCAGCGTCTGTCATTTCACATACCGCAACCACCCATCCTGCATCCTCCATCCCACACCCCATATCCCACACCCCATATCCCACGTCTCATATCACACATCCCATATCCCACACCCCACACCCCATCCAGCCCTGTGCCTCGCAGGGCTGTTCAGGTGCACATGCACACGCACAGCCCAGCATGGAGCAGAGCTCTGCCGGGAGCACTTATCACAGAGCAAAGAGCTTTCTTCAGGCTTTCCTTGACCCATCAGAGCACACCAGTAACAGCGATAACAAATTGTATTTCTAAGCTAATTCTAGTGTAATTCCATATTATCTGCCTGCTATCTTTTCCTCACTACCTGCAGCGCTGCTGTACTATCTGCAGTCTGGGTGTAGATAGTGCTGTTGTCTTGGGAACCTGTTGAACAGCACAATTAACAGCACACTTCTGGGACAGTCACCACCAAGACTGAGCCTGAAGTCTGGGGCACTGCCCAGGAGGTGCGTCCAGCTCCCTTCTAGCATAACTGATTTTATGATGGAGCTGACACAAATAGTCCTACGGAGGATCCTGGATTGAGAAGAACGAGCATGGAGGAGAAACCCCATTATGAGCTAAAAAAAATTAAATATTGCAGAAATTGAGAAACCTTCACTGTCCCAGCGCCCGCCCTGCTGGCACTCACCGCAGTACAGCCCCGTGATCGCCCGCCCAGCGATGATGAGGATGTGTGATGGCCCCAGCTTGGCCAGCCCCATGAGGAGGTTGCCAGCGATGGAGAGGATGTTGACCACCAGCATGGCTTTCACCCTGCAAGGCAGCAGAAATATCAGCGGGGTGCAGGGAAACCAGGGCTTATAGAACATGGCAAATGCTGCTGAAATGCCCTCTCTTTTTTGTCACGGACAGGATGGGATTGCAGTGTCCGTAAGGGTTGCTCAGTGGCTTCTTGGTTGAGGGCTGAGCATTGAAATAAAACACCCAGTCTGTAATTTAGGATTTTAATAAGCCAGACCTCTGGGATGTTTGGAGCACCGTTTTGGAGGTCTGATGTTTTTTTTTCATTGAGTTAGGCAAAATGGCACAAGTGGTATTTCTACAAGAAAGAAGAATGTTTTGGAGAAAATTCGGACATAAAGGCTTACACTGTACTGAAGCAGTGTACTACGTTTGGACTGGAAGATCCTTATAGGTCTTCTCTGACCTTAATGATTCTATGCTTCTATGAATTTGAAATTCATGGAGAGGAGTTGGAGTGGGGGGACTCACGTGCCTGGAGAGCACATGGGAGCGGAGAGGGCAGGTGCCGAATTCCAGCTCCAGGCTCTGCATAAAGCCATAAATACCGGGGGAAACGAATCTGGTCCCTCCCAGCCCTCCAACCCCACGGAGACCTGCCCAGCAAAATTATGCTCAAAACCTCAATTTTTTAGAGCACAAAGCAGAAACTTATAGCGGGCCTGCAGTGACAGTTTGGGCTGGGTGATGCCTTTTGCTCAGTTGGAGCCTGAGGCAGCTGCTCACCTCCCCAGCCGGTCACCGATCCAGCCCACGGTGAAGGAGGAGATCATGCCTCCAACAGCAAACATGGAGACGGAGAGGGACCAGTACATGGTGAGGATGTGAGGGGACACGGCGGGGTCCTCAAAGCCAGCTGAGGGTGGGAGCGTTCCCTCGGAGCTGCCCCATGACTCTGTGCCTGGGATGGTGACAGCGATAGTAGCATCGTCCCTGGAGGTGTTGGTGGCGTGCCTCACCATGGGGACAGCGCCCAGCACGTGCACATAGTGTGCTTCTATCACCTGCAGCAGGCAAAGAGGAAAATGCCATCAGCTCAGAGCTACAGCCACCCCTGAGCTCTGCTGTGGGGGTTTTCCTCCCCAGGACCCCGCTGGGCACGTACCTTCTGTGGGGCGTTGATGACACCCAGGCTGTATCCATACTGGAAGAAGCCCAGCACTGCGGTGAAGACGGAGAGGACCAATGTTCCTGTGAGGTGCTGGGAGGGAGCAGAGCACATCCTCAGCCCCAGCCAGAAGGACGTAGCCCTGGGACAGACCCATGGCCCCGCAGTGTCCCAGCAGCACCCCTCAATGCAGCTGGGAGGACACACCAAGCTGCTGGCTTTCAGCAGTGCTGGTGAGAGTACTTTTTTTCACTCCACCACAGTAGAAATTATCCTCTGAGGTGACAAAGATCTTAAAAAATAACCCCCTGACCCCTCTGCCCTGGCTCTGTACACAGAAATCACAGAGCAGTGAATTAAGAGGGGTATTTTTGCTGGTTGCAGTGTTGGCATGCAGCAACCACCAACTCTGGGTGCTGCTCTCCCTCCAAATCCCAGTGCCCACCACCACCAGCAGTTACCTTCTCCGCCTGCATTTTGCTTTTCCCGTCCATCCCCACTCCTCCCGACACCGTGCTGAGCTGCTCCCGCTCTCTGCAGAAGGGAAAGCAGGGGCAGCAGAAGTGGCTGCGCCAGAGGAGATGGGACTATATCACCTCTGGAGTTAATGAGAAACCCGTCCTCCTGAGAGTTCTCAGCTCAGAGCCAACCCATGCTTTTTTTTTTGGGGGGGGGGGGGGGGGGGGGTGAGGGGGAGGGGCAAATAGAAGAACTAGGAATCTCTGAGGGCTGAGAGGTGATGTAAGCAGTGCAGTAGGAGGATGAGTTTGGGCTGTCCTATGGCACTGTGCCATGCTGGGGAGCAGGGAATGCAGCCACGCTCAGGAATTTAGCACCTGTGCTGGCTTCTGCATTGGGTTTATTGACTGCATCACAAAACTTGCTGAATTTTAGCAAGAAGAAACCTTTCCAGCACATGGAACAAAGATGATAGCAAATGAGTACGCGTTCTATTCATGTATCACTTGGCACCTGCTTTAAAACATATTTGTGAGCAGCAAACATGGACAGATGCAGCTGTATCCAGGTATCCGTACGTACGTAGCTGCAGCCCTCACTGCAATGCCTGCACACACCCACGTGCGTGCATTCGGAGTGCTCAGGGAATGCTGCATGCACACACGGAGACACAGCACAGCCAAATGACCCCGAGCATCACCATTACCCCACTGTCCCCGAGCAGCCCGTGGTGGTGTGAGCACTCAGCCCCACTTGCTGCAATTGCTGATGCTGTGTCCTGCGGGTCGGACTTTGCACAGTGCTGCGGATCTGGTCTGAACTGGTCCTGCTCGGCTCTGTGCTGAAACCCTGCATGGCACGGGTTGGAACTCCACATGCTAACGGGTGCTGCTGCCTTCCAATGGGTTACGGTGAGTCACGGTGCTGTCCATCAGGAGCCTTCACATGGGCACTGAGGGTGCTTTCCATAGAGGGAAAAATAGGCAGGCGAATGCTGCTCATTGCTGTGCAGAGCTCAGGGTAAAACTTTAACTCGAGGTAAAGAGTTTGCTGCGTTCATGCAGCTCCAGCCTCTGCATCCACCCCTTGGGCTGAGCCCCCTCCCTCGTCACTGCGTGGGGTGAGGAAAAGCCTTCAGGATGCCCGTGGGGCACGCATGGCAAGGAAGGCTTTTTACATACCCAAAAAAGGGCAGGGTGGTGTTTGCAGGGCAGCTGGTTTCCAGCAGCACCCAGGGCTGTGATGCACCCAGGGCAATTGGAGCACATATTTGGCACCCGGTGACCCCAGATGTCTTTACATGGTGTTGTATGGGGTCTGGATGGGGCTGTGCCCGGCACAGGTTAGGGCTGGTCCTGAGCGCTGGGCTGGGGAAGGTGGGGGGCAGCGTGATGGGTAGTGGTTATGTAACGATGTGGGGTGAGGGCAGGGTCTGAGGTGTTCCTATTGGTTTCTTCTGATCGGTTTGTGAGGCCATGGTTTCAAAAAATACATTCACAAACTGCTTTGTGTTCACACACAACGATCCTCTTTTATTTCACCGCCGCACTCCAACACCCCACAACTGAAAAAAAAACACCCCTCATTTAAAGCTGCGTATTCTGAACCGGTCACATGGAGGGGAGCACAAAATGAAATGAAGGAGTGATCCACCTGCAACATAATTTAATAAAAAGCTCCGGTTTCGGGTAGCAACCCCAGTGAAAATACACAGAGTGGGTGGCAATCGGTGATGGGTTCGGTTTGAGGGCTGTCACCGTGCCGTGCCGCGGGGGACCAGGGGCAGTGGGGGCAGCGGGAGGTGCTGCCCTAGGGGTTGTGCCCCATCCACGTGGGTACCACCGTGGGCAGAGCATCCCATCCCATCCCACCCCATCCCCGGTGAGCAACGCTTTCGCCCTGGATAAAGATTCGAGTTTGACCAAGTCCTGTTGATTTAATCATTTTTTAATAAAGCCATCGTTACTGAGTACACCAAGATTGCCAGTTAAGCTCTCTATATGTCGCTGGAGGTAACAGTGCTGTGATCAACAGCAAAACAACGGAACAAAACGAAAACAAAACAAAACAAAACAAAACAAAAAAAAAAAACCCCAAACGAAACGAGGTAGGTTAAAACCAGCAACACAGACCTTGTTATGCGACACCCCAATACCACAGCGGCCATGCTTGCAGCTACTGAGAAAGAAAACCCCAGATACGCACTGAAACGTAAATCAACTGAGCAGAGTTTATAAGGACACGATTCAACCCGAACTAAACACACACACATTTCGGCACAGATGTCGTCTTTCACTGTATGTTGGGTAATTCGTAGGGAGGGGGGTAGGGGGGGCAGAAAACGAGTATAGATTCAGACCCTCGGCCGAAGGAACCACACACATATATATTGTTAAGCTCTTTACAAGCCCGATCAGCGGCACAGCGGGCGGCTCGCTCTGTGCCCGTCCCCACGCCAGCTGCCCCTCCATGGGATGGGTGCCCACGGCCCCCCGGCCCCCTCCACCCCCAGCCCTCTCCCGCTGGCATCCGGAGCGGCAGCAAACGGCACCGCTGTCCCTATCACGACACAGCATCATGTGAAGATCCATATAGAAATATGGATTGACAGACTTGACAAAAATGGTAGCTGATTTTTATTAGTCTAAGGCTAGTAGTTTAGCCATTTAAAATCCATTTCCCAAAAGAGGGGAAAAAAAACCTATTATTTTTCTCTTCTTTAAAAATTCTGTTAAGCCGTTGCTGCCAAAAGCAACATGTAAATGTTGGTGAAGGCAAAAGATTTCTAAAATTACCCAGCTATACGGTTATGGCCTTCATCACAAAGATAAAAGGTACATTTATTGTGCTGTCTCTCACCAGATTTAATTGGTAACTTTACAACATACTATATATTTGATGCTAGCAGGCAGACAGAATTAAAAACAGACTTTTTGACACGGTTTCTTTCCCCGTTCTTACAAAGTAGGGGACAAAGAAAAAGAAAAACTGGGAAGAAAAAACAACAACAACAACAACAACAAAAAAAACCAAAACCCAAAAAGAAAGAAAGAAAGAAAGAAAAAACCTCATAACCCACTATAACACAGCGTAATCGGGAGACCTCTGGAGGCGGTTTCCCTATCCCAAGCCGCACGTGGGGCGCGTGCCGAGCCCTCCCCGGGGCGGCAGGGGAGCGTGGGGAGCAGTGATCCTCAGGGCCCTCCGCATCTGCCTCTACAGTGTTAGTCCACGTGTTTAATGTCCTTTAAATTAGAAATAATGCCACGAAGGTAAGCGCCAAGGGCTCCTCTGTTACCAGTTCATCATGGAGTTTCTGTTGAGGGTCATGAAAAACACTTGGCTGCTTCCTCCGGATCTGACCGATGCGAAAAATACCTGTTTGGGGACAGGGGAAAAAACCTCAGTGAGTATGGGTGAGTTTTATCACAATCTAAAATAACAAACCGTCTCGTGGCCAAGGGCAGTGAGCTCTGAGCCACGCTCTGTGCACCTTCCTCCGCCTAAACCTCACTCCCTGCTCTTTTCCTTGGGTGACCGTAGCAATCTGGTCAGAAAGGCTGTTGGAGCTGATGGAGGCACGGAGCTCAGCCTGGGGAAGCAGTTCAAAATGGAAGCAACCCAGCCCAGGAAGGATCCAGCCCTGTGAGCCCACGCATCACAGCTCAGATCCCAACCACTTCATAGTAAGTGTGTAACAACGCCTTCATTGCTATCAGCGTCGCAGAGAGCAAGGTTTGGAATAGCCCATGAACACCTTGTTTACCACGTTACTGCCACGGCATCATTTATTATGCAACATTAATACGACTGCTTTCAGTGCTTTATACCTTGCTAAACGTTAACCATTTGGGTCAACACTCAGCACAGTGGTTTACTGACGCAGACTGAAATGCTTTTCTTTGCAAAAGTTTTTTTTATATTATCTCAGTGACTTCCGGATGCTGAACTGAGGAAAACTGAAACTTTCCTTCGATACATTCAAGGCACAGGGAGGTATTGGGCCTCTGTATGACGAACGTACCTCTGTGTCCACCATCGTTGGATCACAGCAGAAGCCTTAAAAAATAAGTCACCGTGTGCAAATATTTATAAGGGAATGCTTCCACAGAATCCCAGTTTAAAACCATTCAACAGGCAGGCCAACTAAATAAACCAATTGCAGCCTCCAACCCTATTTACTGCACGTTATTAAACCCTACTCTGGCGACAGGGCAATCAGTGTCTGCATGTGTTTTATGCCCGTGCTCGTCACAAAACAATTCCCTACTGCACGGCCTTGGTTTATCTTGGTGAAACCCCATAACACAGGAAATACTGACAGCAGAAACCAGGGCTGAAAACAGATCTCAGCATTCAACTACCCCTTCCATGAAAACTTTCCTCGTCCTCCAGCCAAGTCTCCTTCCCTCATTCCCTGTGCGCCTTCATACTTCAGCAACACCCAAGGCAGGGGTCATCCATGCAGCCACGCAACTTCATGATGCAAGTGCCTTTACCACGTGGCTCTGCTGCCCCTGCAGAACAGCATTTATCAGTGCTGTCCATAAAAAAACATGGGGGGTCCATGGAGAAAACACTTTATGATCACAAAAATGAAAACGCATCGTAACGTTTCTACACTTCCATTCAAATTAGGCTTATTACACAACCTTAGCACTACCATGTCTTAACTTCTGCAGAGCTTGTTTGGTGGCCTCAACAGTTAACGGTCAGATGAAGCACTTGAGAGGAATTCAAGCTAAGTCCACAGGGACCTCAGTTTGAAGTAGAAGAGGCATTTGTTGACCTTCCCACCACAGGCTGAGATCTTCATCCACTGAAGAAAACTAACCGGGATGGGATTTATGGGCACCGTTTATTAAACAAGACCTTGAGCTTAATTACTTATTAACCCCAGGACAAACCAGACATAAAGTCTAAAACTGATCGGTTCTACCTTAAAGCACGGATACGGATTTTGCAGTGGACTCACCTTATCATTTCTTTCACATAGAAACTTTAATCTTTGAGCTCGCTTGTGCATAAATACTCCGTCCAAATGTCCTGTCTCCACTGACCGAATTTCAATTGCTTTCTCTCCCCAGCCCATGATTTGATTGGAATGAATGTAGGCTGTCGAAACAAAATGTTTGGTAGGTGTTACTGTGTGTGCTGAGCTCAATACTACACGATGGGCAGAAATTCGAAGTCTTTGCAGATGAATTACAGAGCTCTGCTGAATAGCCTTCACATAGCACTTTTAATCCAGAAGTCGTTGCATTTAAAGAGAATACAAATCAGTTCTGCTTTCTGCAGGTGAGGAGCTGGGACAGTGACCCGCCTGCACAGGCCATGGGGGCTGAGCAACCTGGGCTCTCCCAGCTCCCATCCGGCACTAACTCCAGTCAATACGGTACCCCACCAATGTAACCATTTGTACTTGGGATAAAGCACAGTTAATATCTTGAAGAACACATCTGCTTTTACTGCACAGAACCAAACTACAGACATTTCGCAATCTCTTATCCGGCTGAGAGAAATTTCCCTTGATAAAGAAAATCCCAAATAACCAGCATGCTTGATTCTGCACCTTATGTCATTCCTACTTTAGGAAGGCGAAGAGGAAGGGTTGACCTACCCACAGAAGTAGGCATCTCTCCCCACTGGAGCACCACATCTTTAGTTATCCGTCCGTAGGTGTTCACATAAACACCTTCATCCTCGTAGCACACAAGCATCTCCATCCCGTCTGTTTTAGGCAGGATGACAATGGCATGAGGAGTAATATTGCCCTGAATCTGCAGTTAAAATAAAGCCCACAAGTCAGAATTACATTGAATGGAAGAAGTGGTAAGGGGAAGGGAGCAAAGCCTTAGAAAAACAAAACCCGAAACCGTACTAACAACAAAACCCACATTCCATTCAACAAAGAGGCATCGGCTTTTAGAGATAAGCTTGAAGGGGAATAAACTGTCATGTTTACACTACTGCCAAAGCTGTCTTACACGTCAAGGATGAGCAGGGTCAGCAATTATACAGAGATCACAACACGTACACCCAAAGGCTGATAGCTGACACCTGGCAGTAACACTGATCAGCAGCCGCTGACTGATGAATCAAAGTCAAATTAGGCAAACAAACCCAGCGTTTTACAGGTAGCTCTAGGGAGGAAATAATCCCCTTTCTGAGCCGCGCTCCCCCATGTACTCACGTGAGATGGTATATAGATATCGTAAGAGTTCCCAGAATCTACATCAATCACATGGAAACCAGTGTGTGATCCAAAGATAACCTTGAGTCTCTGACCCTCTTCTACAGTGAGATCGACAAGCAGCGGTTTGTGCTGGAGATCTGCAAAAGACTTTTATAACCCTTATAGTGAGTACCACAGGAATAAACAACAAACCTCCTGGCAGCAGCCCGATACGGTTTTGAAATCGTATTTGTTTGAACGCGTTTCCTATTAAGCATGTCGTTATTTATATTCCTGATGCTGTTCCTCAGTCACATGCCTCAGAGGGAACCACCCACTCACTCCAGCCTCCTCAGCACACAGGTGCTCACCCTGCCAGGCACAGAGCTTCTCCCAAGGGCAGACCTTGCTCCCTGTGCAAGTACCTCTCTGACTCCCAGCAAGGAAATCAGTGAGCTGTATTTCCAATTGCCTGAACAGATCCGTGCCTACAAGGCAAGGTGAGGATTCTCAGCACCCAGATGGGAAGAGCAGCACGAGTGCTAGGCAGCATCCCCACCAAGCCCACAGATCCAAGGCTCCACTAACGCTGCCGAGCTCTTCATTACACCCAGCCCATTTATTCTGGCTTTTGTTCAGAGAAAGCAAATGTGACCTAATACCAAATAAGCCCATTTGTTCTGGAAGGATTCAAAATGAGATTACTCAGCATGAAAGTCTCCAGAAGGCATTGCCCCTTGTGACTTACTGCTGCACAGAGCTTAGAACGAAAAGTGCTTTAAAGTACTAAGTACAGCACAGCCTCTGGCAGGTTATGTAGGAGAAAGGTCTCACTGAAGGAAACGGGTAGATGAAAAGCGGGTCACTCTCCTGCAACTTTCTTGATACAGAATCCACACTGCAGAAGGGGAGACGACCTTGCAAAATGACAATGGAAAATTATGCCAGCCTGATTTCACTCTCTGTGGTTAAAGCAAGCAAACAAGGTTAAAAAAAAAATCCCCTAAAACCTCAACTCTGCTTTATTAAAGGACTTTTGGTGAGCTTTCTACAACACCTGTGATGAAGCCTCCCAGGATAAGCAGTATTAATGCTTCATTGGTAGCCATAAGCAGCACCTACCACATCTCTACGGTCACGGGCTTCGTAACATTTCTGCCAGGGGAAATACAGCGATGATTACGCTTTTGAGGAGTGGTTTTGTTTGTGTCCTTGAGGTCTGAAAGCCCTGGCACCGCACAGCAAGACTGAAAGGAAACCCTGCGGGTGCTTATTTTCATTGGTCCTCAAGAGGATGCGCTGTCTGAGGAGCTGGACTATGTAAGCAAAGCACTTTCCTACTCCACACAGTACAGAAACCTCATGTGTTTACAATCACAGAGCGTGTTCTGGTAACAAGGCACACATACCTTAAATGCCATAAACTTGTGATATGGTTTAGGAGCCCAAGCATAGATCTCTACAGCATTCTTTAAGGCAATCACCAGGAACTTGATTCTTTCGTATTTCACTAAAATTAAAATAAAAAATGTTTAAAACATTCTTCTTTTTTTTTTTTTTTTGCTTCAAGATGGCACAGTTTATCTCTAGAAACAGCTGCTAAGGCTATCCCTCTGTCGGTTCTCATGCAGTAGTGTCCACCTAATACATGCAGATGAATAGACAAATTATTTCTGGCTGCAGTCTACCCACACTTTCAAGAGGAATCATCAGATCAGATCTAAGACTACGGAATAAAAATCCCCAAAGACTCCAAGTATCTTTTGCTTGTAACTTACGCAGCACATGATCAACGTGATAAACTGAAAGACGTTTACCAAGGCATTTTATCACACAGGCTGTGACGGAGGCACTCCCAGTACTGAGGAGCAGGCGAGCAGCCCTGGCCAGTCCAGTGAGCATCACCCTCTCCTGGATCAGTGCTATGGGCACACGGCCCCTTCCCACCGCTAAACCTACCAGCTGCTCATTTCATGGCTGCACTGGGCACTACAAATTCCTCCACGTGTTTTGCCACCAAAGCCTCCCGCAGCACGGTGGCCCCAGTCACTTACCGACTTTGTAGTGGATGCAGCCTTCCAGGTCCCCGACTGTGATCCAGCCCTGCTTCTTCTCTACTTCGGGGTCGTTGTGTAAAATCCTGTTTCTCAGCCAGGAGAGATAGTACACTCGCAGCTTGTTCTTCTTTCCTGTTGGCAAAGGAAACTTGGCCATAAGAGGCAGAGAGAGAGAGCAGCACACAGCCCCAGGAACGGCCCTGGGCTCCAGCCCTCTGTGCACAGCCACTCTGGGTTTGCATGGGAAACCTTGAGATTCCAATGTTTATTTTCCCTCAAGGAAGATAAAAGTAAGGCTCTTTTCACAATGAAATTGAAAAGCTATACAGAGATGATGATACAGCTGAAAAGCTTCCCAGATTTGATGACCGACCATCCTCTGCAGGATTCCCACACGGATTTCCACATTCTCATTTCCCGCATGTGGAACCAGAAGGTCAGTGATGGGGTGAGAGTTGTACCTGATATTGTCACGAGGACATTCAAGCCCTCGAGTACGTCCATCTGCTGGAACCGCCGTCTGTTGATTAGGTTGTAGACCTTCCCTTGCCCGCTTCGGTCCAGCAGCATCAGGCCATTTTCTGTGCCCACCAGCAGATTTACACCTGAAACAGAGACCAATGGGCACAAGGAGCCACGGCTGCTGCCCACCAGAGGATTACAGCCCAAGCTCATCCTCTGCTACCTCCAAGTGACAATCGTAACTAAGGGCAGCATTCCCATAGACAAGAAGCATCACTCTTATACTGAAGGGCCTCAGGGACAGAGCTGGCATAAGCCTTGCACAAGATGGAGACAACCACAGCGGGACAACCAGAGGCATGAACCAGGTTCTGCCACGAAGTCTTGGTGTTGCATTGCCATAAAGCTCATCTGAGGGGACGATGTGACCAGGAGCTCACCCCACAAAGCAGCACACAGTATCTCTGAGTTGAAGCGCTTCTTATACTTCCTTATCTCCGGGGTGTCACTGTGGGGACGGATGTTGGTGGGATTCACGTTCACTACGGAGATCTTCCTGGCTTCGTTCAGCTTGGCCTGCTCCTGTCTGAGCAGCTCGCTGGTGAACAGTGCTAACAAGGAAACAACAGGACAGTGAGGTGTGATTGATTACTGGAAGCAAATTCTTGTTTGTTTGTTTGTTTGTTTGTTTGTTTGTTTTCTGATAGAGACGTCATCACTCTGTTATAAGCTGCAAGTTTTGAGAGATAACAGCTGTATTTTCTCATAGGTTGGAAGCAACACTAAAGCGGTAACAGGCAACATCCCCAGACATCCAGCACTGCCCACAGGGATGACCAACCCTAACCCTGTCCACATGCATCTATTTTCAATGAGTTCTAAGCAGCTGCAAGCTTTTTGGAGTGATTGCCACCTCCTGGCTCTGCCAGGAACAACTCTACCAGGTGCCCAGGCAGACAGGGATGGGTGGACTTCTGCTATTCCATCTTCTCTCGTTCTGGGGGTATTTCACTGGTGATGGGGACAAGGAATTGGATGGAAATTGGAAAGCACAAGGGTATGAACACATGAGTAAGTGAGATCTGAAAGGTTCAAGGGGATTATTCAGGCTTCACAAATGGTCACATTGCCTCCTACCAGTAGCAGATGACTCTTCATCCTCATCTTCATCTTCATCAGTAGGCGAGGTCTGATACACTCTGGTGTCCACAAAGGGGGTGAAAGAGGCTTTGGTGCTACTTCCCATTCCATACTGCAAAATAAAGAGCAAACAGAGAGCTCAGAGCACAGAAATAACACTAACATTTGGTGTGTGTGGCTTTGCAATGGGAGCACAGCGCCTGTCCTTGCAGCGCCCTTTGTGAGCCCTCTGTGAACATTTACTCCTCCTTCCCCCCCCCAGAAGTGATCACGGATGACATTCCACTGGATTTGTGAATGCCTCTGGAGCAGCAGAGAACAAGAAGTGCAGGCACGGGGTTGCAATGCCCAGTGCCACAGGCTTGGCTCGCAGGTAGAAGCACAGCACAGCCAGACTGGTTAGCGGAGAAGCCGCAGTGTCAGAGGTAAAAGTGAATGCAGGGCTAAACAACTTCTCTGCACACAGCACACCCGTCTTAAAGCCCAGGCTGGGGCATCGGTGGTAAGGGGTTGTTTCTCCTATTAATGCGACTGCCCCACATGAGCTCTGGGGAAAACCCCACCGCAGTGCTCAGCACAGGCCTGGGAATGCAGATGTGAGAACACAGCACATCCCACACTGCTCCACCCTTCCCAGCTCTGGTCTCCACCACATGTCACTTGTATGGCAGGGATGGGTTACTTGCAATTCCAAGGAAGTATTTCAGATTGTCTACAGCGTTTCAGGTGAGGCTGCAGAAAAGGCCATTTCTAAGTCAGGGAAACTGAACCTGAACATATTGTAGGGAACGCCAGAGCCAACACTTTGCCAAGGGGATCTGAATAGGAACAAACAGCAGCACCACATTGCTTTCCTTTTAAAACCATTGCTTCGTTAAGGCAGAAAATGAGGCAAAGCTTTCTCCCAAGCAAAATGACATCCTTACTTGGGAGTCAAAGTGCCATGACTTCCCCCCCTTGTGGAGCAGCTTATTCTTATTATTACAGCATTTATCCGTGACCTACATTAAGAGCCGTAAAAGCAGCAAAAATCAAATCTTCCTGCAGCAGCAGCAGGGCTGTTCATGTTCCGATTGCCTGGGATGTTGTCCTCACTGGAAACACGCCTTGCTCAGTCCCCATGCCACCAGGTCCCCCAAGAAGGAAGGGAAACACCCCCACTCCTGCCTGAGGCTTCACGAGGGGCACAGCCCTAGAAGTCCCCCCGGCCCTTCCCCAGTAGCACTGCATGCTGTGGGTGAGCACACAGCTCTGCCTCCTCCCTCCCCATCCACATTCCCACGGCCTGGCGACAGCCCTGTGTTGCCATAGAAACAGGATGATTTCTAAAAAAGAAAATGGTAATGGAGACCCATGTAAGGAGCTTGCAGCCTGAGGCAGAGAAGGCTGCAGTAACAGATACCAGATTTACATATGCTGCATGGCCCAAATACTTATACGTACATGCAAGATATACTTGTTACTCTGTGCTTCCTTCATATCCAATAGATACGCATTTCTTTTTCCTGCGCTGGGTATCTTTTCCATAAAGCACCCACAACTCAAAGAGGGAAAAAATATTCAGTATTTACAGGGATGCTTTCCAGCTGAGAGCCAGGTGCTTTCATACAAGTGAACTATGATGAACTCCCTCCTTCCAATCCCCCAAGCACTTTGTCCTTCTCTGCTCAGATTCAGCTGTTCTTCTCCTAAGGAGGTGACATTTTAAGAACTTCCAAGTCCATTATTTAAATACTAAGTCCTCATCCTCCTTCAGGTCCTGCTCAACTGATTATAAACCTCTGTTTTGGCTTATGGAGGCAGCAGCAAGCTGCAGGGTGAGACAGTGTCGGTCCTTTCTGACCCACTCCTTCCTGACACACTGCAGCGCTGTTTGCATGGGGGGAAGCAGTGTGGAAGAGCAGCCTGACAACTGTCCCACACCTTCCCCACACTCATGCAGCTCTGGAGGCTTTCACAGCTTTGTGTGCAGCCCACTGCAGCCATCCCAACAGACCTGAGCTTGCTCTGCGTGGCATTCTCACAGTTATCATCCATGAGCCTTCAGGGCAGCCCAGCATGTCTGTCAGTGCATCCTACCCATGGTCCGTGCTGTTAATATGGCTGGGCACCATAAGCAGGGCTTTGGCTTCAGCTTCAGCTCTGAGCTGGGCTGAAGCAGAGAGCCCTAGCGCATTCATTTGCGGACCCATGGAGAGCAAGCCAACCCTATCTGCTGACACATCCAGATCTCTCTTGCCCACGCCATAAGGGCATCCTTATGGAAATGGAGCCATCCTGTCCTTTAGCTCCACTACTCTACAGCACCACTGGGACGGGGCACAACACCGTTAACATCAGCAGTGTGGATGCAGAGCCCTGCATGAGAGCAGCTGTGCACAACACCTCCCATGAAGACAAGGCTGTAGGGGTCTCCACACTACCAGGACAAGGGATAACCTCCACGTAAGGTGCCTACGCCGCCGTCTGCAAGTCTGCAAGCTTTGTGAGTCACCTGGAAGAACCGAATCCAAAACTTTCCACTTACACCCACTCTTTGCTCAGTCAGCCCTAAAAATGCAGCTTCAGAAATGGAAAAGATCCTCTTGCTTGGTATTCCATAAATGAATATATTTAAAGCCTATCCCCGCAAACTGTCTGCTCATGTTTAAGCAGTCCCAGGATGACTCTGGAAGGTGTTACTTCAGGACCAGCTGTCTCATCGCTGCTTTTGAAGGCAGCAAGGAAATGGATAAAACCTGGAGGTCAAGTCAGGCACTGTCTGTTCTTACATTTTATCAGCGCACAGTTCCAAGCAATTTGTATTTTTATACCGCTAGTAAAAGCAAACTGCAAAACGAGTACATCATCTCTATGAAAGAGGATGACACAACTACCAGTGTATATCCAACCAAACAGAAAGAAAAATAAATGGGTTATTTAACACCAACCCGGTTGATTTTTCATGGGGAAACACAGAAATATGCGACTGTTTCCCAGATCTGCTGGTGGCAGCAAGACACTCCAATTCCCCTGTCTTAGGTGTAACATCTTGTCCTCTTAAGGATTTTTTTATACCTTAAATGACAGTTATGTTCAGTCGTGTCCCTTTGGAAAAGCTACCAGGGAACCATACTGTGACAGGAAACACGGCCACGGTAAAAGTTAAGAGAGTGCCACGTTGGCTTTGGTTTTTGTTAACCTTTGGGATCACGTGAAGTCTCAGAGATTGCACAAGTAGAAGCCAGGCCCGGTTCATGCTAATGGCACCATTGGCTCATATTCTTTTTACATTTCCAGTTACCAGAAGATGGGGACTTTCACATCGGTTTGCAGCATTCGAGCCATCATCACCAAAACTTCAGCTGGTGGGCTGAGATAAGGCCTAACGAATTTCTACCATGGGACACAAACCCATACACCAATTGCCCACCAGCTCCCCTTTCATTTCCCTACACTCACCCACACGGACTGGAAACAAAGAGAGAGAAGAGCAAAGGAAGTGAGGGAAGAAAGCAGAAAGGCCCCTTGCGGGACAGAGGTGTTAATACTTGTTTAAAGCAGTGCAGAGGAGAAGGAGAGCCCCCACCACCTACTTCAGGCACCGAGTCCATGTCTTGCGCATGCGTGGAGACTCGCCCCAGGGCCTCGGTCGGCGTGCCTGCAGGCGAGTGGCTCTGCTGCACCAGATCAGGGAGATTGATGTGGCCTGCAAAGCCATTGCTGGCTGCGTGGCCAGAACGCTTTTTTTCACCAGAGGTCTGCAGAAACACAAGGCATGAGGAAGAAAGAGAAGGGGAAAAAAAAAAGAGAAAAAGAAGAGAAAACAACAAAACCAAGTTGTCTGCAGTCACCAGTTCCCCGAGCGAGAACAGGACAAGGATCCCCTCTGCTGTCTCCATCCCCATGCAATCTGGCAAGCAGCAAACCCCCCCCAAGAGAAATAAAGACAGGGTTAATGACAAAGTCAATACAGAGTAATTAGCCACATTACAGCAAAAGGAGAAGCCTGATCATCGTCGTTTTGAGAAAAGGAACATAAGGCAGATTCTGCTCTTGCCGCCATGGGTGCAAGCCCCATGGCTGCCCTGTGGCCAGCTCTTGTCCCACGCTGCCACCAGCCACAGTGACAGCAGAATCTGTCCCCTTGATCAGTGTGAGCTTTAATGGCTTTTCACTGCTACGGTGGCGAGTAGCCTGACCGCAAATGCCAACAGAGTCCCCATTGCATGTTTCTGTAACCCAAAACAGCAGTGAACAGTGACAGCATCGCCCTCGGCTGCATTGGCAGAGCTATTCACACCCTGCTCTGTGCACGAAGTTCCCCACAGCATCACCTTCTCAGGGTGTTCTCAGGCGAATACTGAGTACAGCTGCCCACATCAAGCAAGCACTCAGCCATTCCAATACATTCTTCCTTCTTCCAATCTCAACCTCAGGGCAGGTGCTAGGAAACTTCTCCCTTCCCTGCCCATTGTTTTGAGGTATTTGCCATTCTGATGAACCCAGGTACAATGAGATTGTTAGAGAATTCTCCACCTACAGGGATTAGTGAAAAAATTCCTCTGAAACAGGCTGAGCAACTTATCTGTCTGCTCTGACTGCATTAATCTATCAACTATTACCCCATCCTCCAAGCACCTCACCATCCTGCCTGTGCAGGGTGGCACGCAAGCCTTTGCCCAAAGCCCCCAGAGGTCAGCAAGCCCTTCCTCTGGCTGTGACAGCTGTGGTCAGAAGAACAGAGTGGAGCACCCTGCATCACAGTCTGGGTGTCTTATAACATTCTCTCTTCCCAAAGAGATTTCCCCCCCCCCCCCCCCCCCCCCCGCTTATCCTTCCTGTGGCTTTTAAACATTCCTGTATGTCTTCCTCTATCTGACTGCTTCACTGGTTTGGCACATTATGGCTGCAATGCAATCCAAGCTCATTTCAGAAATGCCTGACTTGTTTTCTTACTCAGCCTCCTCAGTGTTGCTGCCACACCAATGTGCACAGGGCTGAACAAGCTTCAGGGGTCTCTGCTCGGAACAGGTAAATGACAGCGAAGGATCAGGTGAGCTATGCATTTCTGAACAGCAATAAACCTGCAACAAACACTCTGTAACTTCTTTGGAAACCTTCCTGTCTTTCTTGTAATGACCTGCTACCTGTCAGTGTTTCCAATGTCATCACCAGCCATTGGAACAGGACAAAATGAAGAAACACTGGAGAAGGTCTTCCTCAACCAACTGGACATACCTTCTCCTGCCACTTTTTTCAGTACCATCGATGAGAAATGACCTAGCTGTGTTGCTTTGGTAGCACCGTGCTTCCTGGGAGCTGGGAAGGTTGGGACAACATGGAGATTCGGTCTCTGAGATTGTGGCAAAGGCAATGGGCCAAGATTTGAGTGGGAAAGAAGCAGCAGCAGCAGCGGTGTCTGCAGTCTGGGTTTGATGGAAGCTGCACTCAGCCAACTGGCCCAGTCCTCCTGAGCAGCACTGGCTGCCTGCAGCCCCACATAAAGCCTCCAAAAACACCACATCTGCTGAACGCCTCCAACAGCTGCATAGTGGTAAAGGTTGCAAAGCCCTGGGGGAGCTTCGGCCCGACTCCAAAAAAGCACTCTAAACCTAAGATAACTTCTGTTGCTTGGAGCTAATCTGGGACTTCAGTGGTGTTGTTTACGTGAGCATTCACCCCATTGTGCTCCGGCATTACTATTCACTGCTGTTTGTAGTTCTGAGAAACATTTGCACTTGTCACATTTGCTGAGTGTAAATTGCATTAGGAGAGCACTAACGAGCACAATTTACTCAGTCATTTTGTGTTCCGGACACACAGCACTGTGAGTTGTTGTGCTTACATGGGCAAAACCTCCTGAAGATGCTCCATAGAAATCTCTGTTTTACAACTTACCTCCCTCACCATTAAAGTCCCTTCCCTTGAAATATTGCTAAACGTATCTGCATGGGAAGTCTCTAGAGCGTGGGTTGTCACCATTCCCAGGTTGTACGGCTCATTGCTTCCAGGAATTCCTGTTGGTCTGAGGACAGAATAGAAAAGCATTAGTGACAGACACCTCCTTAGCTAAACCAGATGAAAAATCCTCCAATTCAGTATTATTTCTAGACAGGGTAAGGCTTTCTAATGCGCAGGAAGAATAATTAGAAAACACATCCGCTTAAATGTCTGGAGAAATCATTTATGTGGTCAAAGATACAGGAATGCAGCATCAGGTCAGGTTGGTGGATTACCCCAACTATTGCCAACTCAACTCGAGCAGTGCATGGGGGTACCCAACCCACCAGAGGACAACTCTCACAAACACAGGGTGGATTTTGGTCAGGTCTGAGTTACACACCCCAGCTCCGCCTCGCAGCTGTCCACCATTATTCAGGTGAAGATGTAGCCCTAGCCCATGATTTAGCCCTGAAGGCATCAGAGAGAGAGGCAGAATAAAATTACAGGTCCCTTGTGTTAAAAGACCCACTCTGAGAAAGAGAGCATCATCCCGAGGCTGTTACCACTCTGGCATGGAACATGCGCTGTCATTTTCAGATGAGATTTTGGGAAGTAAGAATAATTCTTGCAGTGACAGGCAGACCTGCTTGCAATGCTCCTTCCAGAAAGCCGCTCTGCAGCTGGTGATACACCAGCATTAATGAGGTTGCCTCTGCCACTCAAGCTGACACTGAGAAGTGTTCAGGCTTTGGTTCCCTTGTTACAGAACAGGCTGTTGCTTGGGGCATGGCCCGCCGCAACAAACGCTCCCTGTCAGTGGCTGATGCTGAGTGAGGCACCTGGACCTCTCCTCCAGCCCACCCACACCTGGGCAAGCCTGACTCGGGGCAGACGTGCCCATGGTAAGGACACAGAGACCCCGCTCTGCCATGCCTTCCTCTTCTGTGTGGAAACATCACCAATCTCCTCCACGGGACCCAGCGCTGAGATATGGAGTGCTGGGAGCAGCTGAGTTTATTTTTGTGCTGGAAATTTACTCTCAAACATGTGAAATTTTAGGATTAGCTCAGAGTGAATGTCACAGGCAGTGAGCTCCCACCATACCTCAGGATTTTACATTACTAATGGACCAGCAGCTTACACATAGTTCAAACACAACCACAAGCAAATGACAAAGCGCCTGGATTGCCCTGTGACAGCTGGTATGAAGGTGTTGCTGACACACCAGTTTCTTTCCATTTAGGAACCACACACACCATCGGTTGTTTGCCATCAGTATGAATGCACTCTTTAGCACATCTTCGCTCACATCACAACACAACACCAGACATCACATAACAGCACACCATGCTTCTCCAGCGCTTGAGTTTGCACCTCCTTCCTACCCTTCGCACTTCAACGCCACCAAAGAATGGGAAAATAACACGATTGTTCCACTTCCAGAAAGAAGAAAATTGAGGGAAAGGAGGCGATGTCAATTTTGAGACTGTGCCGTGAGTGAATGGAAGGTTTGTGTAGCCCCAGATTCCCAAATTTCAGCAGCATGCACTCTGTAGTCGCCCTACAAGAAACACCTGGACCTGAGTGAGAGCTGGCAGGTATAGCCTAGAGATGAGGGAGCTGGAGAGAACCACCACAGGCTTCAATACAGAAAAGGTATCTGCAGAGAAGAAAGGAGTAAACTCCCTCCTGCATGCTAGAGAGAAAAGCAGTGGGCTTAAACTGCATCAGGGGAGACTGGATAATGTTGGAATAAAGAGCAGAGAAGCACTCACGAAGGATGTGCAAGGAAGTGGAGAAGGGATTAAAGATGGGTTATATGGAGACCGTTCAGAAAGAGCAGGAAATGAGATGATTTCTCCCAGCCATCTAATGAAACATACCAAACACAGGAAAAACAAAGCTTGTATAGAAAAACAACCAACTACATCTGGACTCAACTCATGTTAACGTTCCCTTTGAGAAATAAGACTGCAAAACCAAGCATCCGCTTTCTTCTCCCCCCCCCCCCCACACACAGCTGTACCCCTAGATTCCTGCACAGCCTTACATACAAAGCTCCTAACCTCTAGCTCACGTGCCAAAGAGCACACCTGCCCCTGTTCAGACACAAAGGGGCTTGCACGTCAATGCACACCCCCTGGGGCATGTTTGTGGATGGGACAGGGTGAACGGCATTGGGCTGGGGTGGACTTGGGGCACACATCTCACTGCCACATCTGTCATCCCATATACTCAGCTGCAAAGCATTCAGGGGCATTTTCTTTCCTTGGGCTCAAATGCAAGGTGTTTTGTGGAAAGATGTCAGCACAGATTAACTGCTTCCGATTAAACTCTTCTGAGTGCAGCCCTAGGCTCCCTTCATGAACGTGTGACTGCCCACCCGACTGCTGCGTATTCATGGCATCTCATTCCCTCCTGCCTTTCTCTGATGAATTCCACAAGTCTGACTTCTCTGCTTGTCGTGGAAGGAAGCTCCAACCCAGGAACACGAAACGGATCCCTCATGTCTCCCTGTTGCTCCTCGTCCAGTCAAGGGATGAAGTCAGGTACATCCCCATTGACTAGTAACCCACCTCATTTAGCAGGAGGGATGGAAATTAATCCACTAACATGCTAACAGGCCCCTCAAGCCCTCCCACAACTCCGCTGTGAATTCAGAAGTGCAGGGAATCAAACCCCTGCTGGAACAGCAACACACTGGTGGAGGAGCCTCAGTGAACTCAGTCTGCACGAAGGCAGTTGTGTCTTGTGTATGTTGATGCTATGCTTCCCTCCTTGCTCATCTAGTGAAATATTTAAAAGCAGAAGTGTCTGACAACCTATAACAGGGACACAAATGCACTATAATAGTCTGCTGACTTTTTACTTTCAACATTTTAGCCTGCACAGGGACTGAGCCAATGACAGAAATCAATGACAAAAATCCCAGAACATTATGTGCTAATATCCAAGTTCCAGCAGCTGGCACTGGTCAGGCTACCAAATACCGCGCTTCATTATGGCTTGATCTGGAGCAAGACCAGGCTGAAGAGCAGACAGAGCATCGAACAGGTCTGCAGGCAGGAACAGGCCTGGGATTAACTTGGATTACAAGTTCACTGAATGCGCAGATAGAAAATCCAGCTTTCTCTATTAAACGCCTCTAATTCAGATCAGGAAAAAGACACATCTGAGCAAACTACCCTCTGGAATCATTATGCTGTTCCCAGTGCCAGTCACTGAACACCAGTGTGCTTTGGATACGTCCCATGCCACAGCTACTGCTCCTCCAGAGAAAGACACGCTGTAGTGCTACCGTTTCCCCCAGAACAAAGAGCTTCTTACATAAGCCTTGGGATGTCACTGACAGGCACAGTCCCATCGTGTGTCTCATTTTCCCCATCTTCCTCCTCTTCTTCGCTGCTCTCTGACTCCTCGCTGGAGGAAGAGTAGTCTGTCACCTTCTTCAGAGGGCGATTGGTTTCTTCTATGCGCAGCTCCCTCAGTTCTTTGGCTAAGGCCGTCAGATCCTAAAGGGGATGGGGGCAACAGAACAGGAAATTGGCGGCTATTACAATCTGAAGCGAGGAGGAGGTCACACACATCTCTTCAAAAGCCAATGCTAACAGCACGAGCAACGAGAAATAGCTTTACAGAGTCATTACAAACATGAGACGAACGAAAGACAATGTTTGTAGCATGTAGCATTTATTAAACAAAACAAAACTGATTAAAGCTCACTGAAAAAATCAATAGCCAACCTCTTCTTTTTCTGTTTGGAACGTGTATGTGCATATAGATACACACACTTATATGTATATACACGACAAAATTATATTTGTTGGAAAAGGTGATGTTCGGTCACCATCATAGTAAACTGGAAAACGTCATTTCAAAGATTGGCTTGGAGAATTTCCCCCGCAGGGTTTTCTCTTCCTTCAAACTTCTCAAAGAGAGCCCCAGAATTGTATTTATTCTGTAATAAATGCATTTGGGAAGGAAGCAATGACAGCGTCTTCCATGGAGTGGTGCAATCCCCAAGTCAAGAGCTGCTTCAGTGAGGAGTCTCGGCTGCCAGGCGGCTGCGAGTCGCGGTGCGGAGCGCCCCGGGGAGGTGCCCGGTTCAGCGCAGCGCCCTGCGCAGCCAGACTTCTGAGTCATTGCTCTGAGTCAGCCACACAACCAAAAAAAAAATAGAGGAATAAATGCAATCGTTCAAAGAAAAAAAAATAATAAATAATTCCTCAGCGGGAACCATTAAGCACTTTATGTGAGATGTGACAGCCTACAAGCTAGGGGAAAAAAAGCCTCGAAACAAGAAAAAGATGGGAGCAGTCCCAAAACCTAGCAGTAATTTTTCAGTTTACCATGACTTGGATGAGGCCTCAGACCCGACAGTCAGATCAAATAGACACCGCTATTTAAAAACAAGGAACATTGCAGGCACCGTGTAGAAAATAGACTTTTTGTTATCTTACATGCTTTTATAGCAATGCAGGGGGAAGCAGTAGGGCAAAAAAGCATGAGAGCTCTAATTAGAATGGGTTAGAGTACTCTGTTGCACAAAACATGCACATGACGAACAAAGCATCGCGATTGTCAGTCTTACCATTTCTCCCTATATTAGTGACCGAGGTAGCCATCAGTGCATTCGGTCAGAGATAAAGGATTAGGGAGAAAGAAACTCATTGAAAAATACTAAATTCCACAATCGTTTTATGGCCACATTCTCTCGTTACTGCGCGCCACACATTTCCAGTTTACCGTTCCAGCTGGGCGACTACAGCAATATTAATTACGGTTGCAAAGGGAGCTCTTAAAATCTATCCCGTCGACACGTGGAGAGAACGATGAAAAGCTTCTATGGCTGAGATGGAAACCCAGTTTGTTTTTAATCATATTTTGCAAGCAATTTGTACTTGGCTGTTATTAAGGACATAACAAGCTCTGCTGGGCCACGTGAATTAGACCCCGAAGTGAAGCACACGCGGCTTCAAGTGGAGCAACCATTTATCTCCCGTTCTACATACAGCAAACAAAATGCCTTACTGATGTTTTAATTTGCTCTCGAGCCGCACCGGATTGGGTCTGGGGCAAAGAGCAGCTCTCAGAACCAAACCCTGACATTGGCAATGGAGCACCATGGAAGGTGCCCACCTTTGGTGGTGGTGGGACAGTGGGCCGCACCCCTGCATTCTGCTCCCAGTTGTGCCCTGCCCTGTGTACCCATGGGGCCTGGGAACCCTGAGTGGGTTCTGGCTGTGTGTGAGAACATTTTTGCTGTTGTGTTGGCTGTGCTGGCCGCACCAAGCTTGGCTTGCCCTCTCTCTCCAGCACTGAAGTGTTTTCCACGTGGCAAGAGAAGAAAAGTGAGGAGGAATGGACATCTTATGTGCAAACATACTACTAAAATGCCTCATTTTTACCTATAAGAAACTGCTGAGAAATTCAGTCTACACTAAAGTGCATGGTGCTGGTTGATTACTAGGATTAAAGGTGTGCTTCAAAGCCCGCTGACATAGAGAAGAGGCCCCCAGGGACAACAGAGAGCTCTGCATCACACCCACAGATATCAGGACATGAAAAAAAGCTAATGACAGAAATTAGGATCAACCTATGCAGCAGATACCCATAATGGGTGTTATATATCCTCCAAATCCAAATGCTCTCTGTAACTTTAAGGAAAGGCTCATCATCATCATTAAAGGGAGAACGTGGTATTTAAAGAGTTTATTTTTGATGCCAACATGTTTGGGATTCAAACACAGTCAAATCTGCAGTCATGACAACTAATTACTTTAATTAATGCTGTAGCAGCTTCTACGACATGATTGTTTCAGTGAAAATTGCAACAGCTTAACAATGCTCTCTGTTTAGAGTACAAAGTATGCCCTTTGTTGAGCACCTTCCTTTGCTTTGGATTAAAGCTTTTTCCACTTTGGAAAGGACTTTAAGAGAAGAGATCATAAGAGCCTCTTAAAATTGCAATCAGATCTGCCGCATTATGGGAGTAGCACTAAGCTCTGCCCTATCACACGGATGGACCATGAAAACCACTTCTTTGTACCTTCCACTGCTCAATGTGCACTGAGGCAGCTCCCTGCCTGCACAAGGGCAGTGCCCGGCCAGCTTGGTGGTGCACCCCAAATCCACCTGTGGGGCATCCCAGGCTGCACACAGGCACCTCCAGGTGCCTCCTCCCAGCGCAGACCTCATCACCGAACTGGGTAGGATTGCTCAGAGTAAGGGTAGCACTCAGCAGCACCGCAACACAAGTGCAGCGTCCCAAACCAAGCTCACCACCTCTGCAAGGCTGAAAAGCCAGGGTGTGCTGAAACCCTTCCGTCAGGCTGACAAACGGACATACTCTCTGGTCATCATTAGAAGAGAGCCAAGTATTTTTAAAATCAGCTTAATTAGTTTTTAATAACTAATTTGGAAGCCCTAATAGCAACAACACTCCCAGACAATACCGTCAGATAACTCATAGTTCCCAGTTCAAGCTTTGCCTCGGGATGGTTAATTCTTTGATGCTATCATGTTCTCTAGATAATGAGCACTTTGTAGGATTAAATGGCTTCTCTGAGTTGCTCTTGGACCAAAAACCATCTGACAAATAGAAAGAAAGCGTTCTGTAGCCCAACATCTGTTTGAAATGTTGTTATTGAAGGTGGCATAATATGTTAAGTCAGTAGTATCAGTGCTCTTTAATTACTTTTAATTGCAAAGATGTCTTTAGATTTAATATTCGCTGGAATCAAGTCAGGCTGGTTTCCAAAATCATACAGCTTATTTAACTTGAATTTAGCATACATGCTGCCTTCCTCATGCTGAGTGAGGTGCTTTTTTCTCAAGAAAGCACCTCATTAAACATGAAGCATTGCTTATTTTTTATCCAGAAGAACAAGCTAACTAACCAGCACGCTCTCCTCCTCCTTTTGTATCATTTTTCTATCAGCTTGGAAGCTGATCTGCCATCCACACAGGGTAGAGCACATTCAAACCACCTTGCTAGTGATGCTCAGCACAGAGCAGGATCTGGGCCTCGCTTTATATGATGGAGCTACTAGTAATGACCTGCTCTTTTAATGGGGAATCACTGTCTCACACTCCAAACACTTGTCCTTCCTTCCCTCTTCCCTTCCCTCCACCTTCTGTTATTTCTAAACACTCAGAAGAAAACCTCCATGTAGGAAAAATAAAGAAAGCACCCAAAACACTTCTCATGGACTGGTGATGTCTGTGTCCCACGTACACTGCAGGGTGAGACTCCCAGCCAGTACAAACCACGACAGCTCCCTCATTCCCTTGATGCAGCTCATGGTCTGCTTTGTAACAGTTAATTATTCATCAGATTCACTGCTCTGTTTTCCTCTGCTTGCCAAGTGTCTTCACTTGAATTAGGCCTAAATTGCATTTCAAATATAGCTCAATCTGCCCACTGAACTCAGCGGGCTCTGGCGGGCTGTAGCTGGGAGCAGAATCTGATGTGTGGTTCAGTTTGCCCGTATCCCCTCCACTGACACAAGAAAACTCTGTTCTTGGTCTCTTTAAGAACGCAGAACCATGGCAGCAGGAGTTGCTGAGAGCATGAAGGTTCACGCACACCTGGCCTCCACTCACACCATCTGCCAGCGGGTTCTGCACAGCCTGTGGGCAGGCAGAACACACTGACAGCTCCATCCCCTCCCCACAGGCAGGCTCTCCGTGCCCACCAACATCTCCAACCTGACCCAACACATGGCATCATCACCTTTTTGAATGGCAGCACCAAGAAAACCCGGTTTGATATTAAGTGCTAGCTAGGCAACCTCGCATTGGCATGACCCGCTGAGAAAAGATATCACTAACCTCATCTATAGCTTTCTTATAGCTCTGTGAGTAAGGGAAGATTAATCAGCATCAGAGGAAACAGATCGGGACAGGAAAAAGCCAGAGGAAGGGCAAGCAGGTTAGAAATAAAATTAGAATTGTTAGCTCAACGCTGCGGAGTGTAAAGAAAGAACAACATCAACAAAACATTAATACATATTATCAAAGAGAAGCAGTAGAAATTCATTTTGTTATTAGGCTGACTCTGAAGTTTTAAAATACATGTCAACAACATGAAACCAAAAAGAAACACTTTGGATGAGATTTTGCTGGGCCTTTGCTAGCAGTAATGACACAGGAGTGTATCAAAAGCAGTACCCAGCTGGTTTTTGAGCTGTGAAGGCTGTCGGGGCTGCTCACTCAGCCTTCCCAAGCAGGAGCATCCCTCCGGGCCGCTGCGGGGCACCATGCAGTACGGAACACAACAATGTGCCAGAGGCAGACACTGGGCCCAATCTAGCAAAGCGCTTAAGCATCTGCTTACTTTGAAAACACAGGCTTAAGTGCTTTCCCCTAGACTTGGGTTCCTGATCAAACTCATGCACTCTCTTAAAGCATTCCAATCTCCCACAGGCTCTTGCCATACCGCCGCTTTCGAGTCTCTCAGCTGGAGGAGCAGTGGTATTAGCCTCTTTTTTGGGGTCCCCACAGCTGCACTACTGCACCGGCCGGACACCTGGCCAATCCGGCTGGCAACATTCCTGCAGGGAATAAGTTAAGACTCACAGCGGGTCGGCTTGGTCGCGTCACATCTCGGTTGTCTTCCTGCTTGATCTTAGGGGGCTCGTGGGAGAGCACGGGTGACCCTTCGGGTTTGACGTTTCCTGGGCAAAAGGGAAGCAAAAAGAGAGGGAAACTAAAACTCTGACAAGGATGCAAAGTGCCCGCTGGTCACAGCACTGCCTGCTGCCCATGCTGCTCCCAGCCGCGTGCAATGGTGGGCACAAGGGAGCTTCATCATCTTGCTTGCACACAGACACTGCAGCTCCTCCCTGCTATGAGTGGAAAAACCATGGTAAAACTAGAGAAGGACATCTCAAGCCTGGATTTCCTGCCAACAGGCACTTTCTATTCAACTAATGAAGTCTCCCTGTCTTGCTTCTGTTGTCTCAAAAAATCCCCCTGCTCCTCTCTGTCTGGCTGTTGCTACAATAAGTCTCCTTCCATCCAGCAACAGAATTAGAGCCCAGCTCAGGCTCCACGCATAGCCTGCTCTCAGCATTGCTGTCTTTCTTCTTGCTAGCAAAGAAACAAATTCACTCTGCAAGAAAACAAGGCATGTGATAAATTAAAAGCTCTGCAGCACCTGACACTGCTAAGATATTATTCGTCACAGGATTCCTCATTAGCAAAAACTAAAACAAACAGAGAAGGACAATCAGTGATAAATTACTTTTACTGACTACCTAGAGAAGTGATTATTTCAACAGAAGACATGTCGTCTTACAGTCAGGTCATAAAAAATTCAAAGCATGGATGCAACATTTGTTTTAATGCGCCTCAGTTCTGTGGATTTATATTCCAGAGCTGTGACAAAAATGTAGATAAACGGGCTGTCTGTGCTGTGGCAACTCCTAGTGAGATTAAATGGGAGAGCAGAAGATCTTTAAGAATGGCTCCGTGATGATAGGAAACAATTCAACTAGAAACATAAACCCAGTGCAAACAGTTCCCTTCTGAAAGCATTTTAGAGAAAGCAGCTTCCAGGCTGATTTATTCCTCTGCTCCCACCTCATGCTTTGCACAAAGATGAAAATCAAAACCAAAGAAAGATATACCCATGCAATGTGGAAGCGTGCTCCCAAGAAACTGGCATGATGTGAACTTGAGTCAATGAAGAGAGAAAACCAGAACCCCTTTTTTTTTCATCCTACAGCACAAACATTGTCTCCTTTTACACAAATCACTCATTTGTGTGCAGTACTTTAGTGGAGCAAGGCAGCACCGTGCTGCCATCAGCAGCGTCCAGGCAGAAGGCAGTGCTGGCATCTCCATTTACAAGTTAGGCAAAGAAGTGCATCAGAAATGATGAATCCTTTGATTTTTTTAAGGGACGTCTGACAGAAAAAGCCACCTCACCTCTGACTCTGTTGCGCTCACTGGAGCCAGCCTGGGAGCCCGGCTGAGAGCCACCCTGGGAGCTGGGCTGTGAGCTGGGCGTGCTGGAGCTGGAGGAGCTGCCGCTGCTGGTCCTCTGCAGAGGGCTCTCAATGATGGGCTCCGTCCTCCTCAGGTCTGGATTGCTGCGGGAGCACAAACAGGACTGCATCAGGGAGGCCACAGGGGCTTCGGGGCCTTCCCCAGCTGCCAGGCAGTTGCATGGTCAGAAGACAGTTTTTCTGGTGGAGAAGACAGAGCTGAAGTCTTCTCTTGTGCAACTACTGATCCTGTAAGCCCTACTGAAATCCATGGCAGCTTGAGAGACAGCAGAATAAGGGCCCCAACACCTTTACCGAGCTGAACCACAGCCATGAAGAAACAAACATCTAGAGCAGTTTTATACTCTCGCCAAAAATTCAAAGCTGCTTTGCTTCAAACTCCCCTTCAGCCCATACGAGTGCAGTGCTGGAGCTACCTGAATAAACTCCCAATATCCAAAAGAAAAGCAGGAGTTCACAAATGGCTGCTAGACTGCTATTATTTTATTTTTTTCCAAAGAAAGTATCTCAAATTTGCAACAAGGCTGCAGATCATTTTTGCCACTTATGGACACTTCAGGAGTTTGATGGCTTCACTTCACACTTGCACAAGTTACCCACTTCTGGCATTTTCTTCTTTGATTTCTTTCCCCCCTGTGCGCATACAGAAGCCTCGAAGAAAACACATCCTGGACACACAGTGACTAACACCTCTCATGGTATCAGAAGCCTTTGGGAAACTTAACTCTCGTTTGGCACTGAGTTGACACATTCGTGCAGAGTTATGCAGTTCGTTTCTATGTAATATTTCTGTTAAATGTTCTCCATTATTCAAAGCCTCATTAAAAACGTACAGAAAATTTTCTCCACTGAGTTCACTTAGGACCTCGTGGACACACAAAGCCCACTGTAATGCTGCCATGCTGCGCAATGCAGCTGCACTCAGAGGCGCTGAACACGAGGAACAAAGCGCGCAGTGTGTGCACAATGCATCACTCAGTGCTTCCAGAGTGTGACCAGAATGGTGCAAAATGGATGCAAAGCCATCACTGGGCTGCTGGCAGAATCGCTTGGACACTGTTTAGCATGAACAGCACATAAAATCATTACCTATCTGCCATTTTGTATCAACACAGGCACGTATTAAAGTGAGCAGAGCAAGAGCATATCCCTCTGTACCTGGAAATAGCCCCCAGTTGTTGCAACAGGGTAACAAAGAACAGAAAGTGTATTTTTACAGTATTTACATAGGGAGGTAATTAAGAAATTAAGAGCAAACAGAAGAGGTGTTTAGAATGGAAAATTAGAGAAATGGTACTTTACCGTAAGAGAAATGAAATGTGAAATCATTTCACTGAACACTCAGTTTAATGGACAGGGCAGCATCCTAATCACTTTCAATTTTCATCAAACTGATGTCTTCCAGCTCGTGCTGTACAGCTGGCATATCCTCAGCTCAATTAACTCATGAGATGGTCTTGCAAACTCTGGCAATCAGTGTATTATTACCTGTACCCACCAGGACTGGGATTGGGGGGGACTGTGGGAACATGAGGTGACCTTCAGCTTGACTTCTGCAGTCTCAAACTTCAGTTTGAGTGCCATCGCATAATAGGACTACTCAATTCAACATAGCACCAGATTTTAAGCTGTTCTTCAGGCTGCGGCTTATTAAAAGAACAACATGCTCAAGAAAACAAAATGCTTCAGCCTTGAGCAATAAACATGAATATCCATGATATGAATGCTTTTTAATTTAAGAATAGAACGACAAAAAAGCTTTCTCCTTCTGCTACCCCTGCAAGCTACTTGAGGCCGCTGCTGCTGGCAGACTTGCTGATGCACAACGTAGGCTTTGAGCTCCACCATGCAAGGCTACATACAACACACTTATCCTGTTCAAGGTTTACAGATCTGCCCACAATGCTCTGCAAATTAGAACCAAGTTCTTCCATGACTAAGCTAGTTTTTTTCAGTCCCATCCTGAGAAGAGCCTTTTAACTTCTCTGCTCATAACACATGTTAGGGGATGGCTCTGCCGTGGATTTCCCTATCCTTCCTCAGTGCTGCTGTCAGTGACCCTCCAGAATGTACTTCACAACATACCTGAGCTAAATGTGGTGATGGTAAGAGGAAGTGGGGAAGAAGCTTCAGAGTCTGCTCTACTTTCAATGTCATGAGCACTGGAGGTGGGAAAAGATCTTACTCCCAGAAAGCCAAAAGGAATTTATTCCTTGACCTATGCCAGAAGATCCAGCTCTCAACAAAAGCATTAGTGCCTCTTCCTTGGTCACATTCCTCAGCCATTATCTGTAAAAAGCTGATGAGTAGGAAATGTATGGTATGTATTATTGTGGTCTCCCCACTGGCTTACAACTACATGGACTCCATTGTAAGCAAGAAGTGATGCCTGGACAGCCCAAATCTGCTTCCACTCAAGAGTGCGGTCAAATTCTTGTTAGACTTCAAAGCAACAGACACGGCATCCAGCTACAAACCCTACAGTGCCCAGGAACATCTTATGGTTAGCTCAAAGGGAGAAAAACCCATGGGACTCTTATACACGCACAGCTTTTAACACAAAACACTGATGCAAACCCAGCTCATCACAGTCACAACAAGAACATTGCAGAACTCTTGTTTTCTGCTAGCTGGCCAAAGGAAGGCTGAAGCCCAGCAGTGATGCAGGCACCCTACCAGCCCAGGGGGACCTGCTTGGGCCCTCAGCCAGGTGACTGCAGGAGGAACCGGCACAGAATCACCACTGTCTGTCACACGGTGCTGACCGTACCTTGCCCGGATGGGCTGGGAGCCCAGCCTGGGTCCTAGGGCACTGCCATTGCCTGGGGAGTTCTTCCTCGCCAGCGCCGGGGATATGGAAGTGGTTCGTTGAGGCACCTGGGAAAGAAGGGAGACATTCATCACCAACCAAGGCCAGGGCAGGCTGCTGCTCACACATCTGAGAGACCGGCCTTCGGCATTTCCGTAAGACCTGATTTGTATCTGATTTCCCACTGAGAGATGCAGTATTTACAGCAATTATACACTATCAAGCTCTCAGCTCTGCCCAGGCACAGCTTGAGCCAGAAGGGAGGTGCTGAGGAGCAGCTCACTGCAGCCCTGCTGCTCCCAGTAACTGCCTTCTGAGTTGCTGAACGCATGCATGCACATAGAGATGGTCTACACCTAACAAAACCCAGAAGTCACTTCCAGGGTAAAATTCAGACTTGAGCATTTTGACACTCACAGTGGGGAATTTAGAGTCTCTAGTTCAGATATAACACATGCCAGCAGGGAAAAAATGTTGACTGGTGGACAAACAAGGACTGGTAGCAGAAAGGTCCCAATGGAGCCATCTAAGGCTCTCACTCCAACTGGACGGCCCCTTTTGAGCCAAGCCAAGCCTGCTGACTACCAGGCACTCCAGGCACAACAGCTCATGGCAAACACAGCCTCTGGAAACCCCAACCATAGCCTAGGTTTGGTACAGCTCCTAACCCCAGACACGTGGACCGGGCCACCAATTCCCACACCTGGGAGCTTGAACATCGCTGTGGCACCACATGGAATCACCCAGGTGCTGGGGGCCAGCAAGGAGAGGCACGGTAATACTCACCAGGTACAGGCAAGGCCAAGGGCTCAGCAAAAAGAATTAGGGATTTTTTTGGAGAACAGACACACAGTTATGTTAGACAAGCTAAAAAGACTTAGGGAGAGAGAGCTCTGTATGCTGCAGCACAGCCAGCTACAACACATCCCATTAGAAAGCCGCCTCTGCTCTGGACAGCTTACTCGGCAGTCAGGGCCCTGCAGCTTCTGTTACCTTCCTCTGAAGCATCCAGTCACAAACACTGGCAGAAACAAGACCCTGGACCACAGAGGCTGCCGGCCCCATCTCACGTGGCAATCCTTTTGTCCCCAGTGAGAAACACACCAAAGCGGTTTCAGTCAGTAAAACGCGAAGCCAGACTCCTTGCGAGTATGACTGCCAATGTGACAGCCCCGAGTGCAAAACACCACTCAGCGTGGGGACCTTTCCACAGTCCCTCCTTCCTCATCTGAGGGGAGATACACCGCGTGGTGTCCAAAACCAACCCCTTTTCACAGACCCCCTCAGCAGTGCATTACTGTTCTGAAAAGAGTCAAGGCGAAAGCAGCACCACACACTGCTGTTTTCAGTCTCAAACTGCAAGGGACTTTTAAAAATTTGGTTAAAAACATTGGATACCCTTCTGCACTATGGAGGAGCAAGGCATGAGAAAACTCCTGGAGCCGTTGGCTTGCTTTTCCTTTTGTCTCAGCACCGATGCACCTCATCCCTTGCTAGTACACAAAACAGGAATGGTATTACCACCATGCAACACACTGCCATAAATCCCTTGCACAGAGGCTTACCTGGCATCTGGTCTTTTGATGGAAGCCACTCGCTTGTTCATATACAGATAAACTGCCTCTTGATCACGGACAAATGCTACCTGCCTCACTGTCACTGATCAATTTGTAATAATTT
Organism: Alectoris magna; assembly: GCA_030625065.1. Taxonomy (NCBI): domain Eukaryota; kingdom Metazoa; phylum Chordata; class Aves; order Galliformes; family Phasianidae; genus Alectoris; species Alectoris magna. Next base: position 4,380,483 of record CM060569.1, read on the forward strand.
TTACCTCTCAAAAAATCCTCCAGGCTAAGAGCTGATTAACTATAAGGGGAATTCTAACTGCCAAGTTGCAATTCATTCAAAATGAAGGTGTATAAACAATGCAATCGAAAAACTGAGCCAGAAGACTCTTAATTAAAGAGGTACTGCCAGATACTGCCATAATGTCAATGAAGGTATAGAGCTGCTGGAGCCTTTACAAGTCTTCCATCAACTATTGATTGCAATGGGAGGCACGATACTGGACCAAAAGGACCCATCTTATTGCGCACGACAAATTTTATGATCCTGTAATTCTATTTAAACAGAAGGTTGTTTCTTTTTTTTTCCTAGGGCAAGGAGAAATTGATTTGTTTTGGCCTCAGTCCGGGCTCGAGAACTTTCTTTGCTGGAGGGCAATGCTATTTTGCAGTGCTGTGCGTGCACCCAAAAGCAGCTCCCAATATCTCTGCAGCTCATGCAAAATCTGCAGGGTCAATCCCAGCCACGGAGCCACAGCAGTGAGCTTGGCCAGAGGTGCCGAGCACAACGCCAAAGCACAGCTCCACCGGCTGACAAAGAGGACCGGTGTCAGCCCAGTCCTGCAGGGACCAGCTCTGGGATGGCCTCTTTGATGTGCTGAAAGCGAGGAGCAGTAGTGTTACCTTTGGTGGAATGTCTTCCTCCTGCCGTAACCAAGAACTTCGGTCAAACTTTTCAATGCGAGGGGGCAGAGGAGGGTTTTCTGAGGTGGGGTCCGAGTTCTGCCTTGGCATCTCAGTGCGGTGAGAGGTCACCGTCAGAGCCTCCTGAAACCCAGCCATCCCCTTTGCAGGCTGTTCATGCAGTGACTGAGACCCAGACAAGGAGCTTCCTTGGGATTTCACAGTGACCAGATGTGGAATCTAAGCACCAAGTCAAAACAGAACTATCAGTACAAAATGGGAAGGAAAAAAAAAAAAAAGGTGGATCAAAAAGAGAAAAATCAAAAATGTGATTTTTAGGAAGGAAAAAAAAAAAAATTGATTAGCACTTTGGATGCACTAAAAAAACCCCCTTGGTTTGAGATCAGCACTGCCTTGGTTTCAGGAACGTCTGACTTACATCACTTCAATGCAAGAACTGTTAAAAATCATGCTCAGCACTTGGAGATGGGGAAATGCCGCAGTCAGAGCCACGTCTCAGCTCTGCACAGGCACTGGGACGCAGCATTTACTCACAGCAGCACTGAAGGAGAGCAGGCAGGGTGCCCCGGGCAGCTCACACACACGCCATGCACACCTTGGGCTGCACCCACCATGCGCCCAATGTCAAGCTCCTACACCTGGTAACTCTAGGGTTGCGCTAATGATGTTTGGCATGGAATTTCCTCATTAAGAACAATAATTAAAAAAAGAGAAACAATAGAAAATAATAATTACCAGAAAAAAAAAGAAAAAAAAAGCTTCAGGAATTCCAAGGCGTAGATGGCTTAAAAATAAATCTTGAGGCATGAGTTTCTATAAGGCTACAAATCCCATCCCTTAGATCAGGTCTACAGATCTAAGGCTTATGAGTGAATGAAAGGAATGCTGACATCTGGTTTGGAAAATTCAGAAACATTCACAGCATTTGAGTTTATGAAATCAGAGCTTCTTCCCAGAACCCTGGGATATCTACAATGACCTTTTCCTCGCTACAGCAGATCCGTAATTGGTATTTCAGGGGAAACGTGACATTTCTACATACATGCCTATTTATGCATGGACACGCATGCATGTGTACAGACACACATATTTACACGGATCTCTGAGTTTCAAGCAGCTTTTTCATTGGTACTTCATTGTCAAACGAAAGCCTTTATAGCTGCTGACAATACTGATCGTGAATCACTGAAAAATATTTCCAGACTTGAAATTAGGAAACGTTTGGTTAATCAGAGACGTTACTGAGAAGTCTGCAAAGTGGAGTTTTACCCACTTCCCAATGTCTGTGATGCATACAGAATGCATATTCATTGGAGAAGAAAGAGCTTTCCATTTAAGGGCTTTCCAGCATGCGTTCTGTTTGAAATTGCTGCTGTACTGCTGACCTATGGGGGCACACGCTCCATGTGGATGGCCCTTTATTTCCACATTTTCCCACAGAAAGCCCACCTGAACGTGGAGGAAAGGCTCTGTACTCCCTGAAATGCCTGCTCAAGTCTGCACATCTACAGGAGCACTTCCAGTGGCCAACCCAGAGCCAGAGCTGATGCTCCACCAACTTGCTGCAGAAGCCTGCTAACAGACCTTGCAACTAGGGTAACTTAAAAGCACAATTCTCCTCCTCTGTAATGGTCATGGTGATTGATCTATGCCTTCTCCAGATGTGTTTGTGACTGATGTTGACTCAATGGAAAAAAGAAACAAAACCCCCAAATTGAAGTGACAAAGAAAGTAAAACCTCCTTCTGATGATGCCCAGCATCAAAGTGCCCTGGGTTTTTGTACCAAGCACTGTGGTTTCAGTTCTTTAATAAAACAGATTCAAAGAGGAAGAGAGAGACTGCTGCACTGGACCAGACCAGCAGTTCCTCTCAGTCCTCCAGCTTGTTTCTGGCAGTAACCAGGACCTGATGCTTCAAAGGAAGGTATTAACCAGCGTGATGTTTCTAACGCATGAAGGTGACGAGGATCAACTCATGAATGCAGATGCTGCTCTACCTCACAAATATGCTTCAGGCTAAGACATCACGGAGCAAGACGCTACTTTAACACTACTTTTCCTTTTACCTGATTGGCACCCCCGGCATCCTGGCTGCTGTATGGGCACCGGTTAGGGAAAGCACCATTACCTGCGGGTCCACGGGTCTGAGCAGGGGTGGGGTCCGCGCCGGCTGCACGCTGCTAATACTAAAGGACTCTGAGCGAGGAGGCAGGTTGGGGTCTGAAATCCTGTTGGCCACCTTGTGTGGCATCGCTGGTGAGCTCTGACGGTTGAGTCGGGAGCGCTCTTCCACCTGCAGTAGAAGGGGGTGACACTGACTGGTTATTCAATGAATTGTGGTTTCTTGGTTTATATGAAAATCTCATCTTTGATCTGAAGAAATGGTTGTACGGGGTACTGGGTTTTTACATGGGTATAGAGAGAGGTCCCCGTGGTCCTGCTACATTCACCCGAAGCTGAACACAGCTCAGCTCCCACAGGCTGCTGGTGCAGGCAACCAATACCATCAGGAAACCTGAAAGGACCCTCCAGCTTCTAAAAAGGTAAGGAAGTCCCCATAAAGAGCCATTTCTAACTGAAAGCTGAGGTATGCAAATGTACAGGAAGCTCTTTAGTCTTCAGATATATCTGGGTATTGTATGACTAGGGGGGACTCCTGATACCCAGCAGATTGTGCAAAAAATGCGTTTTAAAGACTCCAAAATGACTATTTGTATTTCACGTGCATAATTCATTTCTGAGTGTGAAATGGAAAATTAAAGCTCCAGGATGAGGCAGCATGCCTCAGAGACGTGTTTCCAGAAGATGACTTCTGAGAAGCTCTTACTTCTTCTTAAATGTATCTGTAAGCCAGGGGACCCTTCTCCTTCACTGCTACGAGCACCACAAGGAGTGCTTTTGTTTGATCTGAATAAAAGAATAAACATGGCAGGCAGAAAATGGCTGGCTTTGATCTGAATTTACTGAGTCTGGCACCTTGTCATGTACGGAAGGAAAAAACACTCTGTTACTGATACAGAAATAAAAACAAAGCCCAGTGCTCTCAGCTAACCTTGATGGAAACACAACGTCTTCAGGTAGCCCAGATAAGTGTGCAATCTGGGTGAAGACACAAGCAGACCGTAAGCGTTGATATTCATACACTGTACGCTATGCAGAATTTTTTATTCCTCCATCAGAGATCTGATGTATAGTTTCATTTACATGTCATTAATGTGTTAAATACCCTTAGCATGTCTTAATTATCCTAGTTACAGTGTCACGTTGAAAAGCGATTCATGGAACAAGTTAGCTCGGAAGGAACCACAGCTCTTCTCTAAGCAAATATTCATGAACCAAAAAGGAGAATTATATTGATAAAATGAATCTTTTCCTCTTTCAAATGCCAAGCAGGAGAAAGGGTAAAATTCAGGTAGAAGGTGTTATAGATTCTTTCTTTTCTAGCTCTCCGTGACCAGCTGAGCCATGGCTGCGTCCCAAGAGAACATCACAGCTTCCCCCAGGCACTGCCCATCTATGGTCAGAGGCTGTGCACAGCTCTGTACAGTGATGCCCATGGGAGCAGACACAAGGACAGACAGCAGAGTAGAGTGGAAAGGAGAACTTCCTCTGAACAAGGGAGCAGCAGCATGAACGCTGGGTTGAAGGCTCAGTCCAACTATCTGCTTATCAGCCAATCTTGGCACAAACAACATCAGCTGAAAGCAGTGCCATTGGTATGTCCTCTGGATGCTTGCAGGAGCTCTCCAGCAGAATGCCAAGCCATAATGTGTGGCTGATTACAGAGGACTTCAAAGCTTGTGTGGGGGAGAAGGCAGGAGAGTAATGAAATGGAGGTGACTGTGTACTGGGAAGGAGAAAGGCACTTGGTTTTCCCACTGCCAAGCCTCCTTGACAGCGCTTTGTTTCACTAGCTCAGCAGATGAAGCTCTTGGGACTCTCCAGTTGTGCTGTACGGAGCTTTATCAACTTCACCATTAAGCAGAGGGGGAAAAAAGCATTGTTCTACAGTGCTGAGCTCTGTAGGAATTCATCATCACTCCAGTTCCACCTACCCCCTGTATAACTCAAGATTCTCCTCCAATAGGAAACATCCCTAGTAGCTCTTGCACAGGTCCCAGTGGAAGCTGCTGTTTTAACATGCAGCTTCAAAGCATGAAAAGAATGAAAGCCACAGGGACTGATGGAGGAGTGCAAGCACGGTGGCTTGCTGCAGAGAACAGCCTGGCTTGTGCTGGGCCCCTAAAGACTCTGTGTGGTGGGAAAGCACTGTGGGGCCAGGCCACTGCTTGGTAAATGTCTGACTGAATGTGTCCCCTTTATGCATGGCCTATTGGCCCAAACCTGTCCTTCAGCTGAACATGCTGTAAGTACTCTGTCACTGAGAAATTAGCTATCTGCATCACTTTGATCAGCAAATGCTTGCCCATAACAGAACAGTCAGTAATGGAGACAGATGTTAATTAGAGTAACAGTGCTTACAGTGCTGATATGATGTCCCTGGCTGGATCATCAGAGGGTCCCAACATGATGTCTGAAATGGCCCAGCTAGTGCTTAATTACATGAAGAGATCTGTGTGGGTAAGCAGGCCAGGCCTGGGACAGAACTCAAGCTATATCCCAAGTTAACTGCCAGTGGATAATCCTTCACACTTGCAAGAAGAAGGGATGACAGCAGATGAGGATGTGCATCCATGCATGACAGTGAGGACTATTTGATCAGACTGTTTTGTTTGGCAGAAAAAGAAGAATCTCCTGCTTGTTCTGTGGATAAATAACTATATGAGAGAGAAGTAGGAAAAATGGATGGGGCCACGGCAAGAGAACTCAGACGTGGTGATCAAGCTCCAGAGAGAAAAGGCTTGAGAAGAAAGATCATAAAAAGGGAGATACAGGACCAAGATCATCAGTGAATATCCCAACAAGCTCCTGGGAGCCTCCTGAAATCACACACTGAGCACTCCTGATAGAGGGAACAGCTTTCAGACTCCTTCTTCAACCTCTCCCATCCAAACAACCTGACATGAAGAACACTTGCTGGCCATTTAAAGGGTGACATCCCACCTGCTGCAAAGCCCCTAATAAGTTGTGCCACAGCTGCCACCACTGCCTCTGTGCCCACCTGGATTCATACCGCTCAGGGTGGTCAGGCGGGCAGAAACACAAGCAGAGAGAAATGGTATTGAAGAAGTCTGCCTTGATGTGGTGGTTTGCTGTGTTGGTATACAGATGAGATGACTGTCTGAATCCAGACTTGTCTTGTCCCTGTTCCAATAGGAAATTAAATATTTCCACTACATTAGCTTGTATGGATTGGGTACTAGAACAGCTCAACTACAGCAGCCACCATGGTATGCTGGTATTGGCACAAGTTGGACTTGAGTATAGCCAGTAAGGATGGTACTTCAGTACAAACAGCAAAGTAACTAAATACTGCTAAAACTGGGAGCACGTGAAGTAGATAAAAAGGTATGAAGGACAGAGGAGCAGCTTTGGCAAGTTCCCAAAGGTGCTGCATCAAGGCAGTACATCAAACTACTGCTCCCAAGAGCCCAAAGATGGCACAATCATTGCTTTGAGCATTCCACTGAAACTGGACAGAATGACATAGGCAAAGAACAAATGGTTTGGACAGCTAATTGGTGGAAGCTGGAGATGCTCCAGCACAACAGGAAACCTTGTCTTTCCTATGATTTCAGCAAAGCATGTGAGGCCACTTTCTATTGCTCCTATTTGCACTGTAGTTGCCCCACTTCAAGTGATGACATCAAAAAAGGACAACTCTCCCACAGAATAAAAGAAATGGGCCTCGGTGTTTGAAATTGAAAGCCAAACCCAACACTTTCCTCCTTCATCCTAGAAAAAGATTCCTCTTTATAAATCTTTTTAATAGTTTCCATGACAGAGCCAGAGGTGTACTTCAATAATGTTCTAGATGATTTATTTAAAACTAGGCAAAGAAAGACAGAGTTTATTCCCTTTTTCCTGCCTACTACTTACTCTTAACACTACCGTGGATGAACAAGAGCCCCTGCTTTGCAGAAAGCTGCAGAAGTGCCACCCAGGTGGAAGACTCTCCTGCCAGCGGCAGTTCGGTGCCGTGCTGCATGGCACATCTGGCCACAGGCAGGAATGTCTTGACCACCTACCAAACCCCTTCTTCCACATGAAAGGCTGCAGAATAATCCTGCAATTCTGTGAAAATATGTTTGGTTGCCATCAAAAGGCTCTGAACACTGAATCAGAAGGGAATGGAGAAGAAACCAAAGGGACCACGAAGAGGAGAAAAGGGAAAACCCCATTAACTCCGCCAAGACCAAAGGGTGCCAGATATTTGGCAGCAGAGCAACGGTCCTGCTCAGTAGGAAGAATGGGTGAATTATTAAACGACCTTTTTACGGAGGAGGAGAGTTACAAAATTAAACCAACTAAACCCAAAGAATTCTAGAAAAACTAAAAACAAGAGTGGGCACCAGTCTTAATGGAGCCACCACAAAGAGATTAAAGAGAAAGAAAATGTTCGCGTGCGATTCTGACACTGCACTGCAGACAATGCATGCCTTCATCTTTTCAAGACGATTCAGTCAGGCAATAATTAATATTCAAGATCTCACAATGGTTGTAACAATTCCGTCTTTCTGATGGGGAGAAAATCAGCAATGTGGCTTCCATTCCTGATAATCACAAAAGAAGAGCAATCCCTAGAGATAAAGCCCTCAGCATGGGAGAAAAAGCTGTCTTTTCTCTGTTTGATTATGGGAAGCTGAATTAGCACTCTGAGTGCACCCACAACCACCTCTCGGCACTCTGCAGCAGCTGCCCCTTCTCAGGCAAACACAGAAGCTACAAGAGTGGCCCAGGCTCCTTGCTGGCATGTCCCCACATACCTATGGCTGAATCCCTCAAGGACACTTCACCTCTTTGTACACCCTCATGGAAAAATCTCTCACCCAGCACAGCGCTGGGTAAGAATCAAAACCGCATGCACAACCCGCACTCCTCGGTCGTGCCTACCTCCTTGGCCCACGCTGGTTTCTCACTGGCATTTATCCCTTCTTTGTAATGGTAGAGTGGTTTCTTCTCTGCTGGTCTCTGGTCCTGCCGCTGCTGCTGCTGCTGCTGCTGCAGGGACACCAGGTAGTCCCGCTCCTGCTGGAGCTGCCTCTGCAGCCGCTCTGCTTGCCGCTGCTCCTCCAGCTGCTTGCGCTTATACTCCTACCCAGAAGAAAGCACAGTGACATGGGTGCGTGGTGCCCAGCGAGCATGTAGATGCAGCACAGCAAACTGCACGTTTGTCTTTTGGGTAGAAAGCTGGGCCCAAGCAGCTGAAAAGCCGTTTTCTTGCAAAGCCCTTTAAATCTAAAGACTCGGGAGTGTGGGCTGTAAAGCATCCCAGGGGGGAGACAGCTCAGGGGACACAGCCAACAAATCCAGAGTTTTAAACCCTGCATTGGACTTTGCATTTAGTGGATCTCTCTGCCTCCATTTTCTACATGGGAACAGACAGCGGTAGTGCTGCACCACCAGAAAAACCCTGCACAGCCTGCTGATGGCTCCAACACCTGCACAAAGCCTGTGCAACTCTGTGCCACACAGCAACCTGACCAGGGGCCTGGGCAACTTCCTCCAGCAGGGTCAGGCGCTGCTCATGGCTGACCCAAGTCCCTTGGTGGCTGCTGTGCTCCTCAGAGAAGGTGGGAGGCACCTCAGGGATTGCGGCCTTTGACATCCTACAGCTATGAGTGCCCTGAGGTGCATGGAAAGTTGGTCTGCAGAGGCACATTAGAGCCAAGCTGCTGGGGAAGGCTTCCAATCTGCATTGGAAACATGAGGTCAGCATGGACATCCTTTTGCCAGTCCCAAACAGAAGCCAATTAGATAAAATAACTTGCTCACAGGGCTTATAAATTACCATTGATTTTGCCCAGATTTTTCTGGATGAGAAGAACAAAGGATCAATGCAACGAGGTGCCAAACACCATTAGTTCATAAAAACCCCAGCCAAAGCTGAGTCTGTGGAGCACTTTGTAGGACTGATTTATTGTTGGTGTCAATGGCAGCACAGCAGAGCCAACAGTATGATCTTCCTGAATCCCTACAGCTCTGTGAGGTTTAATGACTAAATCATTAACAACTTTTGAAAAGGCCTTTTTAAAAAGCACAGGCTTGTGCGAGGGTTTTGCTTTTCCCTAAGTAAATTCAACAGGGAGACAAATAACAATCCGTACAGATTAAAAGTAAACACAGTGAGAGTATAACAGCTAACAGCATTTTAAAAGAATTGTTCAAAAAAATAGTTAAACAACCAAAAAAAAAAAAAAAGAAGATGTCACAAGAGGGACTGTACGGTGTTCCTGAGAGGGAATTAAAACAGAAGCATTCACAAAAAACATTAAAATCCACATCACAGCGTGGGTTTGCCCAGCCCAGTTATGTTACAGCTCCATCATACTCCAGCATGCTGCTAACAGCCATAAATGTGGTGGGGAAACAAACAGGGCCGTGCTGCATCCAGGCTTGCTCCTTCGAGGGAGGCCGAAGGCATGTGGGGACAGGGGGAGCTCGGCATGCTGGTGTGGGGCTGGAGGGGTGGTTGTATGCCCTTCACAGATTGCTGGTCCACGCCTCAGCATGGTGGGAGGCATGCAGGGGGTGTGGGTACATGCGGGCAGGAAGCATCAAGCAGGGACGGGGTGTCCCATTTACCAGAAGAAGTGCTTGCTCCTGCAACAACTGCTGCTGCAGGATCTCTAACTGTCTCTGCTCCTCCTCTAACTGTCGCCTGATGTACTCCTGGAGGCATGGCAGCAAGGATCGAAGGAAAAAGAGAGAGAAGGTGAAAGAGGCAGCGTTTTGCAAGAGGAAGAGCAATGTGGTGGGCACCCAAATCCATCCCACCCACGTGCTGGCACAGATCGACTGGACCGAGTACCCTCAGCCCTGCCCGAGATGCTCAGGGACTTCTGAGGGCAATGAGCTAAAACTGCTGGGAAATGGCAACGTTCACTGTGGGCAGTGCAGAACCCCACCCTGGGGACAGGAGGGTGGGAAAACCCCTCACCAAGCATCTCCAACCTGCAGGCAGACAAGTGGATCCGCACAGAAATCAATTAGGACAGCGGGAAGCGACGCACACAGTGCTAACAATTAAACCATTTCCTCTCCAGTGGTGAAAGCGGGGAAGAAACAGGAGTGCTCGAGAGAAGATGGGCCTTTTATCTCATTAGGGCGAGAGGCACACACTGAGGGTGAAGGCCCACATTACCTGCTCGTGCTCAGCGCGCCGCCGCTCCTCCTCCCGCCTCATCTGCTCCTCGTAGTGCCGCCTCTGCTCCCGCTCCTGCTGCTTGCGCAGCTCCTTCTCCCGCCGCTGCTGCTGCAGGGGCAAAGGGCACAGGTCAGCCACCAACATGGGTGTCCCCTCATCTCACAGCCCCACAAAGCCACTCCCGAGGTTTGGGGGGGGATGCTGAGAAGGCAACACATCCCTCTTATGCTTGCTGAGACCAAAACCTAACACACACAGAAGATCCAAAATCCGAGGGTTTTTCTCTTTTCTTGATTCTTATCTGCCAGTCATGTTATCTGCTAAGGAAAAGAAGGCTCTTGACCAAGTCGCTGAAGATCAAACTGCTTTTTATGACAAGGACTCACACGTTTACAGCCTCTTCCCCCGCAATCAATACGGCTCTGTAAGGACATGCTGCTCCAGTCTGGCCACAATGCTGCTTGCAAGGGGGGGAAGCACACGCTCATCACATGCCCATACTGAAAATAATTAGCTAGCAACAGGCCGAATCATTTGCAATCATAAAACAAGTGCAACAGGGGCTTACCCTGCCCCTGCCCACCTCCTGGCCCATGGCCCTCTTGTTTGGCTCTGTCATGTCCTAGCCAACAGCAATGTGAGCATCTCAGGGTGATGACAACCTACTGCCCGCTCCCATGCTTCTGATGTGAACTGCATGTGGACGATGGACTTCTCCTTATTTCAGAGGTACCAAGAGTGTGACTCACGATTTTTCTCCCCTTCAAGGCATCCCTCCGAGGCTGGAGCTCAGGGACACCCAAACTGCTCTGCTCAGGGGTCTGGGAGCCCCAGGCACACTCCAGCTACCAAGGCAGCAGGCAGCTCTGCGTGGCCACAGACAGCTCATCAGCAGAGGGCACTCAAATGCAACCAGCAGCTGCCAGGGACTGCAGCCGGCGCAGCTCCTCCTCTGGGTGCAGAGACACGCATGCAGCACTCGTGGGGAGGCAACCCACAGAAGCATGGATCAGGGCCTTGTTTCTCCCTTTTACTACTTCTTCCTTCTAACCAGACATTCTTGCTGCTGCGTGTCGGCAGACTGCAGTGCCGAGGAAGGTACCGGAGTGATTTAAATGCTGCATGACAGCTACACCACATGGATGGAGAACAGGCAGCTGGCTACAGAGGCTCTGCCCAAGGAGCTGGCTGAGCTCTCTGGAGGTGAAAATGCATATACTTCAAACTGCTGATGAGCAGTGAACCTGCACTGTATTTATACATAGATTTGGTATCTATTACCTGCAGATATACAGACTTTTATCTACAGATCTATCTAGATACATATCTCCGTAGTTACACAAGTATCTTCAACAAAAATACACCCCCATTATAAAATATGAAAGAGCCATTGCCTGTGTTACACCTTTCCATCCACAGGTAACACCCACAGGGATCCTGCAATCTGATGACTGCCTCCAGCTTAACATCAGTGCTGCAACACAGCATCCGTGCCATCCATGGCCGTACTCATCAGTGCTGTTTAACTCACTGCAGGGAAAGAAAATTGCACTCAACCTGAAATAACCTGCCAGCTCCCTCCAGACTCCGGCGTGTCCCACGCCACGCACGTTGTCACACTGCCCACGGGATGCATGTGTTACTCTGTGCGTACGCATGTCCTCGTTGAGAGCAGTGCTAACATATGTCTGCTTTGATTCTTTGAGCTCTCTATTCAAAATGAGACAAGTGGGACGTAGCAGTTGACACAGGAGATTTCCCAGCTTTGCCAGCTCCTGCTTGACCTCCTCGGATGAGAGCTGGGGAGGTCGCTGCTCCCATGCACTCAGACAGCCCCCAGGAGCACGGGTTGAACACGTGCTAACCTCAGCTCCCAAACATAGTGTGCATCATACAAGTTTGGCTTGGGGGAGAGAGGGCATTTTAAATGTGGGTTGTTGGGGTTTTTTTTTTGTTAAAATAGCATACTGTTGAATAAAACACATAATGGTTGTGTAGGTTGGGCTTGGCTGGCAGGAGGCAGGGGACTGAATGCCACAGCTATTTCTCAGATAAAAATCACTGGATTGGTCTTTATTTCCCATCCAGCAGGCACACAAAGCCAAATCCCTCCAAGGGAGAACAGAAAATGCTGTTCCCAGGAGGGAGCTTCACACTGCTACCCTTCCAGCCAAATGCACACACCAATGCCCAGTGAGACAGGTCCATTTCAGGCCTCCCCCATAAGGCACACACCTAACTACCAGCCTTCTCTTGCACTTCAAGCCTAGCAAAATGCAGGAGCTGGGAACTGAGCCCCCCAGGTACAGCTTTCTTTTGGAGCTAGGATAGCTACTAATCGAGATAGTTAAGACTTCTACACCCTGCTGCACCTTTATCAAGGCCTGGGTTACAGAGCTCATCTGTACTTCTCCCTACTTCTACATCCCTTTGGTCAGGTCATACTACAGCCAAGGCTCTCTACAAGCAACATCCTGCCCAATGCTCTCCCTGCAGAGATGCAGCAGCACAGACTCCTTATGCACTTGCTCTTAGGGCCCTGCTTCTGCAACTGGCAAATAACCAGGAGGGATCTGGCCCCATGGAAGGGTGAGAGAAGTCCCCCCAGCAATGCACCTCTCTTCCACTCCTGGCTCACAACAGTGCCTTCCCCACTTGCTCCTGTGCCCACCAGATCAAGGATGATAGGGTGATCCTGTTTGAAATAGGAACTGAAATCTGCAAGATGCAGCTCAAAACTGAAATGAAGGATTCAAAAAGCTCTCTTTATTTGCCTCCTTTTCTCCCTGTTTTCTGCCCTCTCCCTCCCACCCTAAGTGCACACTTCCCACATTTCTCCAAGCCTGCAACTACTGTGTGTATTTACACTATCCAGATTTATTATTCACGCAAGGCAAGAGCACCAATTAATTAGGACTGCATTTATATAACTCTGCAGGTAAGGATTTATGTAGCTGCTTGTAAGCCAGAATGGGATCTTATTTGTGCTGCACTGGAAATGACAGGTTTTAAATATTGATGAGGAAAGACACATGAAGGCAAAGCCTCCAGTGGGAAGGCCCTTGGAGGTTGGGCATGAAACAAGGACTTCAAAGGAGCAAGCTCTCCTTGCTGTACAAGATGCATTTAGGAACAGGAGCAGTGGGAGAGCTGTTCAGGGTCAGAGTCTCCCCATGAACCAAAAGGGCCCTGAGAGGCACACAGGCAAACGCAGCTCTCAAAAACCTTGGCAGCTGCTCCCAAACCTGAGCATGAGGCAGCAAAGATGTGGAATGGGAATTCCAAGTAACAAATGAAAACAAATACTCGAGGTGGTTGTGTTGTTGTGACAGGCTCATTTATCCAAGCCACCAGGGAAATGGTGACTATGCCTGGAACATCATCGTTCCTGACACACCGAGCACTGGAGCATGGAGAGGTGTTTCCCACCGGTAGAAAAATGGGGTCAGAACTTCCTACCACAGCAAATGGGGATGTGACAACACTCCAAACCATCACAGGCTTTATTTGGGATCATCATGGAGGAATACGACTGAGACTCCGTGCAGGAAGAGGGTCTTGCTTCTGAAATGATGAGTTCTGCAGGCTTTATAAACAAAGCAAAACTAAAGAGATGTAAGCTTTAGTGCATAGCTGTGTTATAGAAGCTATATAGCTTCTATAGCTGTATAGCAGCTTTCCTTATAAATAGGTATGTTTATAGCTGTATAACATAGCGCAGCTTTCCTTATAAATAGGTATGCTGGCTGCTGCCAGGATCACTGCAAAGTAGTAGTCCTAATGAAAATGCTCCTATAAGCTACATGACACCCACGTATGCCCAAGAAAATAACAATTCTATCTAGCCTAAGTTTACCTATACTTAATTGCAGGAAGTCTTTTGCTTTGCTTTGCAAGAACTTTCAGTAGACAGTGCTCAGATGGTTAACACCTAACAGAGCTGCAGCAAGTTTGTATTCACTGAACATCCAGCCCAGTAACCTCAGAGACTGAAATCTCCCATGTAAACAGCAAGGTGCTTAGATGGGCCCTGTGCATCGCCTGTAAGATCCGACCTTTCATTTTCTGCCTATCAAGAAAACTAAAATCTGCAACATGAGATAAAAATAAGGTTATATAAAATCCTTCCTGACTACAGCTGCTCACTGCTGCCGAGGGGTCTGCATGGATATTCGTTGTGCAGGATCCTTAATGCTCCTGACCATGAGATGTGCTTTCCTCTAGCTAAGCAGGAGTATTGATGGTAAATGCAGGGCAGCCAAGGCTCATTCCGCACAAATGGAATGTGCAGAAACTTCCTGCACGGGGGTAAACAAAGCTGCCATTCTACTCCTCACAATCCAGCAAAGATAATCCTCAGCATGCGTCCCGTAAATCAGCACAGAAGAAATCCTGGTCCCATTAAGTAGAATAAATGCGGAGTCAACAACTGGAGCTGTTGCAAAGTTAGTGTCAGAAGGACCTGGGAGGCCAAAAGGAAACTGCCTGACTGCTGCCAAAGCATCTGGGTGCTGCTGTGATGGGTCTGTAGGGCTGCTCTCTGGAGCAGAACAGCAGCAGGGGGATGGAGCACAGGGTGCCTCAGGCACTGACCTCAATATTGAGCTTGGCGCAGCTGTGACAGCCGCATTCTGCAGGCCCCTGTGTGGCCATCAGGCACACGCCACCCCAAAATATCTGGGGAGAACATAAGGACCAAACTACATCCATCATTAACTGCTCTAGAATTAGGGGCAGGAGCAATGAAACTGTGTGCTAATCTCTGCTTGTGCCTGCTGCAACCCATGGAAGATACACACCGCCACACAAAGCAGGTGGGCAGCCACAGGTGTCAGTACACCTCAGAAGGGTTTCTTTGGGAAAGCAGGTATGTAGGGGTATCTGAAACCCCACTGCATGGCATGAAGCATGGTCAGTCCCCAGGACACGAGTGCTGCTGGGCAGAGGGGACATGAAAGCTGCCAGCACGCAACTCTCTGTTCTGTCTTAATCCCAACAGAGCCCATGGGCTGATCCCCCCGCGGCTCTGTGCTGGGCAGAGGAAGCCTTTCAGTTACCATCCCACTGTCCTTCCCAGTTCTCTGACACAGCAGAAGCACAAAAACGCCTTTTCTCTTGTGGCCTGCTTTGCTCCAGCAGGCATCTGCCTTTCAACTTAGATCTGAACACTGCAAAACAGCTGGAAAGGAGGTAATGGGTAAAGAGCCCAGGGGGGCTGTTCCAGTCACTGGAAACAGAGGCATTGATTTTAAATACTAGACATGGTGGCACTACCTTTTAATGACATGGGGGTAAGGGCAGAGCTGGGCAGAGCTGTGCCTCAGCAGTCCAAGGCTGAGCTGCCAGCTTAGCGAGGGGATTAGTCCTCCATCAAAACCTGCCCGAGGAGCACAGGCAAAGAGAGAGAACAATTTTCTTCTATGTGCCGAGAACATATTAATACAGCGGCGAGTATTGTATTCATTACAGGATTTCAGCTAATCTGCTGTCTGCTTTTATCCTGGTATTGTTCCACTTCTGTACTGCTTGCAGCAAGCACGTTCTGACAATGGCAGAACCATGATTCCCTTATGATAGTCGCTAAATAAACATGTATTGGCGCAGGGGATTTCAGGGTGTGTGTGCATGCGCAAGCCTTGTCCTCTCTCCAAGGTCCTCTCACACTGACAACATGACAGACTTACACATTTACTAGGCAGAAAATAGCTCGGAACCAGTGGGACCACTGCAACAGACAGCCTCATATATGGTGAACAGCCAGCTGATGGAATTCTTTCACAGCTAAGCTCCTGACCTGGGGCATTACTCATCCCACTCAATCCAGCCTAGGGAGACCCAAGTTAAACATAAAAGATGCTGTGGCTCAGTCAAATTAAGGGTGTGGGTGCTCTGATTGCCCATTTACTGCAAGATGTCTTTCAGACCTATGGGCGACCTCTTCATAAAGCTAACTTAATTACCCTTAATGCATGAACCCTTCAGTCAGATGCTTGGGATGAGCTCAGAGCGAGTCAATGGGTTTCTATGTGCAAAACCACATCAGAAGCCTAAGAGCAGAAGAAATCCCCTTATTCTTTCGTGAACTTCTTCAATCAGTAACTGTGAGCTAACCCCAAAGCAAGCACTTCCTTCCAGGCTCGGGTGCCACTCACTGACACCGCAGCCACCCAGTCAAACACTGCAGCTAGACCTTAAATGGGGTGGATAATTTCATGACCGGCCATATTTGTAGCTGGTATGTTAAGACAAGGGTAATGAAATCTTACGCTTCGGGGCACGTATGGATTGTTGCACAAGTCAGGCAGTCATCTGCTCCTCCCCCATAACAGAAATTGTAATTGGCAGGGCTGAAAGGACCAACGTTGAAATAAGAGATTAAATGGGACATAAGTGGTGCATGGATCTGGAGAAAGGGCAAATGGAGTTTTTCAGCTTCTTCACAAGTATCATATTCCACAGCAGCAAATAAGGACAACGAACATGACAGACATCTGGCCTGACAGGAGTTTTGGCCACCTGGACTGAAAACAGCTGTCACACCAGCTCAGGACTAACTGTGCTCAGCAGAGCCAGGGACCCTTTCAGTTTGGCGCCGAAAGGGTTTATTTACAACGAACAAGCTCTATTACCTCCACAAGGACTGGCAACACTTACATATGGTGTGGAGAGCACCCGTAGGTTGGTACAACCTACATGCAGCACGTGTGAACAGAGGCTTTGTTCAGCATAACAAAACGCTTGGGTTTACCAGCTAGAGAGGTCAGGACACGATCACGGAGCACGCAGAGAGTAGGACCCGTTAGCAGACGCTCTGCTGCTCAGCTCCCAGAGCCCCAGTCCGGCTCCACTCCAGCCAGTTACCTCCTCCAGCCTTCGCCTCTGCTCCTTCTGCTCCTCGATCCGCTTCTGCCGCTCAGCCAGCAGCTGCCGCTTGTGCTCCTCGTTCTCCCGCTGCTGCTGCTCCAGCTGCTGCCGGCGCAGGGCCTCCGAGCGCTCCTTGTTGGCCAGCTGCAGCCTCAGGAAGTCCCGACGCAGCGTGGACTCGCCGGGCAGGTTCAGGATGGAGCTGCACAGGAGAAAAGCACCACAGAAGGTCCCACGCACATCCTTCAGCCTGTTGTCCTATGGCTGTGCACCTCACAGCACCTAAGCACCCAAGCACGCTTGGATAGCAGGGATGGAGAGAAGGGCTGGGTCTCAAGCATTGGGGCAGGGCAGCACCAAGTAGAACATGAGTTTCACACCATCTCTCCCCACAACCCCTCTTTTTTTTTCTAAATAATTTTGTTTTCTTCTGAAATAGAAACCCTGAAGCAGACAAGACATTGCTCGATCGTACGTCTTGGCCCAGACCACAGCTCACCAACATTTATTTGCTAAAGGACTCCTTTACAGTAAAGTTTCTAACCAAAGTCCCTCGTGCTGCAGTGGCAGGCACTATATTTAGCTGTTCACAAAGCACATTTAGCATGAATCATTGCCAGCTATTAAAATACTACATTATCTCAGGGAAATAATGGAATAATCTGATACTAATTACAATGAGACTGAAAAATGTCATCAAAGAAAGTTCCAGCCCTATTGTGCTTGAAGCAATGCTGGAAAGTTTCGTGGTGAAAAGTTACATGGAAATAGGGAGCGTGGATATAAGGAACCACATCTGCAAGAATCTTTTTTAATAACAGCTCACACATTCTTTCACATCTAAATACTCAGATGGGCATTTCCTCACAGCACAGTTCATGTGAGCGCAGCAGTTGTGTGTGCACAAAGGATTTTGCACTAATTGCACTAAGCAGGGCCGTCTAACAGGGACCTGCCATGCTCCTGTACCAGGCTGCACTGCCAAGCCCACAGAAAATGAGACAGCTGGGTCTTCCCAGCCTTTCAGCTAAGGGGATCTGTAGCATCAGTTTAATGCCCACTCACCACCTAACACTGGGAATACACTTCACCCTACCAGGGAACAGGACTCAGTGATCAAACTGTCCTTCTTCTGGTTTGTTATAAGCCTATAATCCAAGTTAATTTCATACAGAATTAAAGAGACACAAGGGTAGAAAAGAAAGGTCGATTTTTACCTGGGCTCTCCAGAGTCATTTTCCTCCTCCTCCTCCTCACTTCCACTGTACTCGTACTCTGTCTCATCTAGGAACAAAATTGCTTATCAGTGCCCTTTACTGGACTCATTTGTTTTTCTGATGGCTAAAAACCCCAGAGCTCTGAGGGGAGAACAGAACACTCCTTTTTTTCTGCCATGAAAAAGAATACCCATCATTGTTTTTGTCCATTTTCTGATGTTATGGGAGGTCTGCAAGGCCATAAAATCAGCAATGGTATCTGCTGGTCCTGGCACACATGGCACACCAGGGGAGAAGGCTGAAGTCCTGGCTGCAGCAGGTGCAAGCCTCCAGCAACCAAAGATACACCACGTAAGGATGAAGAGCAACCATAAAATAAAGATTTACCACAACACAGCTAAACCTCTCTTCAGAAGAGCTCTTGCAAGTGAGACACACCGGAAGCTTTTGAAGCCACAGGCACTGGAAGGTGGGATTTAACCACTGCTCTGAAGGTAATGGACCTTCTTCCTAAAACTATGATCTTCCTATGCAAATCCATACGTTTTCCAGGCAATGGAGATATCTACATAACGGCCCAATTGCAAAGTTGTGCTGCATACTGTAATTTCTACTGGGACGTTGGCTTTACCAGATGAAGGGAAAGATAGTAAAAAGAAAGGCTTGCATTTATCCAATTACTCTCCATCTCTAGGGTACAACCTTCATTTGCAAGACTAAACACATTTAATACTTCACTAGGATCCAGCTTTATTGTTTTGATTACAGTGAAATCTATTACAAAAGGCTGGAAGGTACGCATGAAAAATTAACACTGCTACCAATAAGAAAAGAAATAGCGATATATATTAATTTGCTGAATTCTACAAACAAGCTTTCAAATTCAAATTCAGCTCACGAGCAACGGAGTACTTTAACAAGTTTTTCAGCTATCTGATCTTCCTTTCAGAGCACTTTGATAGGGCCCAGAGAGTTCACTGCAAACATCCAGTTTAATAGGTTACTCCTAGTCAGCGGAATTGCTTTGGGCAAGGGTCTTATCTGGATGTTCGTTTGCACAGCTCTGCTCATCACTGGTGCTGCAGAAATGTCACGGAGATCAACAGACTTAAAATACGTGAGCTGAGAAAAAATGCAGCTTGGCAGCTTCTCCTTCTTGCCTGCTTGCACGTATATATGCACAAGTGCATTTTATACACACGTTTCTATGAATCAAAGCTTAAATGTTCCATGTGGAAATTACCACCTGGACAAAAAGACACTATTTTTCATCAGGAAAATAAAAAAAAAAAAGGACTTAAAAACATTGATTAGCTCTAATCACAATCACCTGCAGCCTCTGTACGAACACCGATTGCTTTGTTATGGGTATTTATTCTCATTTCAACTTTGGTGATGACCGAGAGGAACCAAATCCAATAAAGTATTTTAAAACCATGACAAGGGTGCACAAAAAAGGAGCACACCTACTTAACTCAATCTAACTCTACTTAATCTGATTCTACTAACTCAACTTAATCTGAGTGATGGAAACTTGAGACTGAGACTGCAAGCAACCCAGTCCTTTATGCCCTTCTCCCACTCAGACACACCTCAGTCTGAGGGATCTCCAAACACATGGCAAAGCTCAGGGAGTGCCCAGAGCACAGCATTCCCACTAACCTTTTTCTCCTCGCTTCTTCTTCGTCCTGTCAATGTGGTCCTTGAGCTGGATGCGGACCTGCCGTTCATTGGGCTGGTCTCTGATGAAGGGGTGCTTCATCAGCTGTTCCGTCGTCGGTCTCTGGCTGTGGTTCTTCACCAGGCAGCTTTCAATGAAAGACTGAAACTTTTTAGACCTGGAAGGCACAGGAGAACAAAAGCAAACAGTTAACCACATTGATTCTTGTATCAGGAAGTGAGAAATTTGTGGGTATTTGAGAATACTGCTTGGATGCTCCCCAGTTCTTGCTCAGATTCATGCAACTTCCCTGCTGACACTTAACACGGGCTCAAAGCAGCACCATCAGATGTGATCTCTGTCACTCTGTCTTCTCTTAGTTTTCCCATGCATGCTCCTGTCCATGTTTTTCCAGGTGCTATTAGTGGAAAACACCACTCTGCTAAGTCTGGAGATAGGTGGGAACCATCATTGTAATGGGGCATCAGCAAAGCCAAATGGCACCAATGGCAACCAACAAAATGCAAGGAAATGTTCTTCCACCTTTCCCTCTGACTTTGCAGGTAAGAATAAGAGACCACACCTACAGATATCAATGCGTCCCTCAAGGAATCAGACCTCATGTCACTGCCCAGAGCCCCAGGTGAATGGGGAATGCTCTTCTGGAGCGTGGCTTGGGCAAAGGCAGGCCCACGGCTGTGGGTGGCAGAGCCCAACCTCTCCTCACCAGCAAATAGTTAAATTCAACCTCAGCTGAAACAATTCCAGCCAAATCTCTAATAAACAAACTCCTCCTAGTCTCAAGTTCTGCATATCAGAAGTTTTGCCAGAATTAATTTCACCACATTATAAACCCCAGAGAACAGGGATTTACAAGGAAGAAAGCTGTTGACAGGCCACTATGCTGTATGTTGCTTTAGCAAATAGGAAAATGAGTGTAAATTAATGACAGAAGCCAACAGATACTACAGAAATGCATTGAGAAGTAAAACAATAAGCTTTTGGGGATTTTACTTTTAAGCTGTCAGACTAGAAGTGATTTATCTTTTAAGTGCTAATCCGTACAAATAGAGATGCAAAAATAAAACACACTACTGGATCCAATTAAATCCTCCCTCCAGCTTTATTAATGAGCAAATCTTCGTCCTCCACCTTGCCTCAAGGAACCCTGCGTCTCTGTGTATTCCAGAAGGGCCAGACCACGTGATGCTCTAAAAACTGCACCTCTAAAGCATCATTCTCCTCTGTGGATCTGAACCTGGAGACAGTTCACCTTCAGGTGCAGAATCCAAACACAAATAGGGTTGAGCAGAAGTAGTTTATGATTTTTCCTTCAGCACACGATGGGTTTGCCCACCTCCTCAGGCTCCAGTGCAGTATTTGCAGTGAGATGCAGGACACGGGTCTGTGCCCAGCCTGGCCCTGACTAAGCCAAGACACAACCGTGCACCTCACCAAGCTGCTGTCACCAAAGCTGCTGTTTACGGTTCTTCCATAAACTGCATGTACCCAAACAAGGGCTGCTGGAAACTGAAGCCTGCTCTGTGCATCCTCAGGTCGCAAAGACAGATGCAGAGATGTGTCCTTTAAAATAGATAAAGCACTCGCAGCACCAGGTAGATGCTGCTCAGCATTGTTTTAAATGCCCCAAGAACCTGCAGGCATTTGGCTCTCTTCTCCAAAAAGGCAGCAGACATCAGGATTCTCCCTAGTTCTGACTCTGGGTGACACCTTTACTACCTCTCATCACCACCCTGGTGCAGCCCATCTCCATAGCCACATGCACTGCTGTTCCCTCAGCTCCTGGGCTTTGCAAAGCTTAAATAAATGTTTGCAAAGGCTTCCCAGCTGCTTAGATGAAAAGTGCTATCACAGTGCAAATACCACTTCATTAACAAAGAGATCTTGTCATTTTTTATAAGGCAGGGATAGGAAGTGTTTACGATAATGACATCACTAAAGTTCAAGTGGATTTCACCTGTGAAATGTAGGAAGAAAACAAAGCACCACTGCTAGCTGGATTTAATTGGAAGAGAAAAGGATACCAAAGAATCTGTAACTTCACAGGACCACAGCACTGTTTCAGAAGTGAGTTCAATGATCTAGCATGCAATAAAAGGCCTGACAAGCAATAAAAAACAACAAATAGAGCCACTGTGAGAGCCTGGTCAAACATCTCAGCTTCTCCTGGGTCTTGCAGAGCTCCACGTCCAATACCTCCAGCTGAGAAACGAGTAAGAGACAGCAGATCTGCCTGGAGTCCCATTGGAGACACTCAAAAAAAATTGTTCTTAAGGAATTGGTGGACTCTGGTTTGGAGTGTTGTCTGGATCCTTTGGAGCTTCTCATTGCCATGAAAATTCTTTTCATGCAGAGCACAGCCTCGGCACAGTGCTCTGGGGATCAGCCAGGGCAGATACCATAACCAGTGTTTAAAACCAAAGGGACTTGGGTGCCAATGGGCCCTGACTGAACCCATCTGGGTATAGGGTGGTTTGGAGCACACGCTGCTGTAGAGAGGAGCAAAGTCAAGGACATGTAGATTACCTGCCACACCTGGGGAAGATGGTATCAAGCAATACCCTGGCTGGTGCAGAACACATCTAAGTATGTCAGACTCTTATCTGAGCAAGGGGAAAAATTAAACTCCACCCCAGAGCAGTTTTTACCTTAAGGAGATGGGCAAAGTACGCTGCTCAAAGCCTGCTTTTGTCAGCTGCCCTCCCCTCTGTCAGGAGGCTGAGAACCTTTGCTGAATAAACAGCATATTTGTATGAAAAAAAAAGCCCTCTGAAGTCTTACAATCCATTCTGTGCTGTAGCAGTGAGGATAACGAAGTAGGAGACTGGTGATCTGGCAGAAAACAAGTGTCTAAACTGTTTTCTCAGCTCTCTGACAAATGGCATCCTAAAAAAAACTGTGCAAGGAGAGAGAGCACCTTCGATGCTCTGGCAAAGCTGGCAGGGAAAGGTCCTTGTCCTGGTTTGGTACTGGAGCATCTGAGGGCTGAGCTGACAAAATGAAGACACTTTTTGCTAAAGCCTGGGACTCCAAGGCTCTCATTCCTCTCCCCTCCCAGTAGCATTCCGGCTGCTTTGGCATCGAGTGTTTTCAGTGCCTACCAATTACTCTGCTCCCTTTTTGTGTGTTTGTGTTTTCAAAAAGATAATATGCATCATTTCGAGGAATAAAGCACAGTTCCCTCCATGCACTCAGCCTATCTGAGGCCACGCTGCTTCTCTAACGCCTGGCAGATCTCTCCCGACAAAACCAGGGCTGAACCTGAGGCAGGCAAACCATGCAAACCAGAGATGAGTGTTTTTAAGGACTCCAGCTCCATCGGTACAGAACATACAGTAACAAAACAACATCTGCTGGGCTTCAGAAGTATTTTTCCTACGGGTTTTCATTGGCATATCCCCCCTTTTTTTTTTCCTTTTTTTTTTTCCCTCTTCCAAAACTGTGATGTACTTTTTCCCCAAAAAATTTAAAATAAAGCCCAAACTAAGTACAAATCTCTGCATTCCTACGCCTTAGAGATAAACCGTCCTTTCTTTTGGCCTGGGTACATGTTTCCATTTGAAAATGGAACCTTACTGGAAAGAAAGGGGAGCCAAGTGAAGTGTCAGCAGCTTTCAGCTGCACAAAGCACCTTGGAAAAGCCAACTCGATGTTGGGAAAGGGCAATGTGAGAGGCATTTCCCTCTGTGCCTCTCCCCTTCCTCCCTCTTCACCCCGTGCCCGTGTTCTGTGCAGACCAAAATGCCTCTCCACAGGAGACCCAGGCCCAAATGGGCTTCCATTTTACAACGACTGAAGGTGGAGAGACTCACCACTTCTTGGATTTCAACCTCGGGGCCGGGTTGCGGGGGATGAGGAAGAGGGCTCTCATGGGGTGCATGTCACAGAGAGCTGCAAAGTGCAAGAAGAGGCATTAAGCACAGCATGATGTCTCATGAAGAGCCTACACACACACACCCAAACTCCCTCTGACACCACCAGACCGGCAGGACATGTGCAGCACCAGGAGTCACACAGGGCTTTTTGTGCCTTTGCTTGCTGCTCCTATTCCCTAAGCCATGTTGACCTTTTTCCCACTGCATCTCGGACCCTGCAAACTGCACCAAACCCAGCTCGGGTTGTTTGGTGAAACCCTTGCCTGGGGTTTCCTGCACAGATCCCTGTGCCTGCTCATACTCAGCAAATCCTAGCAAGTCACCACCAGCATTATAGAAAGCAGAGCCATGCATCTACTTACGGGGAGCGCCTTCTGCCATCTCGATGGCTGTTATCCCCAGAGACCACAAGTCGCTCTGTAAAAAGAAAGCAGATGGAAATGTGTGATGCAGTGGAGCACTGTCACAACAGTGGGCACAAAGGGAATGCCAGGGCTAAGCCCCATGAGCTGGGCCTCTGCTTTCTCTGCCAGGCCCTAAACCTGCAGCACAGGAGATCATCTTTTATGCTCTTCTCATATTTTAAGGCTTGACAGTGGGCTCCCAGACTTGCTGCTTATCCCAACCTTTACTGCAGAGCTTTTGGTGGATGTCACACTCGTGCAGGTGTGGGACACGGCCAACCCCCGCAGCCATCTCACTGGGCACAGCTCCCAGCAGCCATGGTGGAGAGATGTTGGCATCCCAAAGGTCCCAGCACACCCCTGTGGCTGTGGCATCCCAATGAGCAAACCCCCTAAAGCCCCGGTGATCCAGCAACACACCACCTTCCTGCTCCATGAAGAGGGAAGCAGCGAGGGGCAGCATGGAGGCAACATCTCCTACACAGACTCCAGGTGTTTCCCTGAGCCTTTTGCAGAGCTGAAATTTCATGCCCTGTGACCTGACTATTCAGCTCCAAGGGCACAGCACAGTGGTGCAGCTTTGATTCTGCATCACGGGATGCAAGCAGCAATGTGCCAGCCCTGGGGCTGTAGGTAGCCCACAGCAGCCATCTGTGCCCTGGTAATGGGGCTGCAAGCTCCCTGCTTCAAGTTGGATGATACACAAATGGATTTGTTGCAGCTCCTGAGAACACAGCCTGTCTGGGATAGATTAAAAACACAAAGTATCTCGAGATACCTCAGGACTCTTTTGAATCGTGCACTGCTCATTAGCTAGAAGCATGAAAAGCAGCGTTTCGCTAGTGGGAGGAGAAACGGGTACCCTCATTTACTGTGTTCCCAATCCTTCCTCAGCCCACATGGTTGTTTCAGTCTCTTGAATGATTAGTGCATGGAAAGTGCATCTATTCAGAAAGCTCCTTTGATTTCATGCTTGTATCACTTTTCCTTCCATTTTCTCACTTGCAGTGAGGGATATTTATAGCCACAGTTCACTGCCCGTGAAGCTCCACTCCTCACCAATCCACACCACAAGATATCCCACGTGAGCCCTGGCTACACCTCTCGATTTGGTTGTGAGCCCCAGAGGATGGCTCAGCTCTTACAGACAGGAGGAAAAGACACCATGTGCTCAGGCAGAAGGAAACGAGAACTTTCCTTAATGGCACTGCTGCAACTTGTGTCGGCTTTCTTTTGGCAGAAGGTGGCTAATTCATGATTGGGACATCATGTAGAGGACTGCCTAATGATTCATATCTTTGCACCCAACGCGTTGGGAACAGAACCCAGACTAATTTTGGTGCCTTCATTTGAAGCACATTCCCTAACGCATCTCCAGGCCTGGCGGAGGGGAAGGTGCCAGCTGGCACAGGCATACTGCTAAAGCAAAGCCAAGAGCTTGCTCCTTCCTCTCTCTCTACTCTGCCATGGACCTCAAGGATGGACCTGCTCTTCCAGCAGGTCCGGTGGAGATGGCTTTGTCCCTAGACATCACCTCATCAACCAGGGCTTCCCAGCTCCCTACAATGAGCAGCGACTCCAGGCTTCTCTGGGAGCGCAGCACAGGAGCTGTGAGGCTGAAGTCGTGGTCTGGCCTATGCTGAAGGGCGGTGTGAGGACTTGGCAGCTCCAGAACAAGACCTGCTGAGATGGGACATGGCAGTGGCCAGGACAGAATCTGCAGCCTCACAAGGAAGCCAAACAAGCCCCGCACACACACATGCAAATGTGAGGCTGGAGGCTGTGAGTACATTAAAGAGGACTCAAAGACTGGCTAAGCTCCAGTGACACAGAAAAACGAGTATGAGCTGTGCACAGGTACATCTCGGAGCAGAGGGGATGCACTCTGCCTCCCATTCTCACTCTGTGATCTCCAGTTCCCACATGTTGCTCTCCCTGTGCCCTGCTTTCCTCCATGGCCTTGCAGTCACTCCTCAGTCTGCGCTCCATTTCAAAAGCTGTCCTTCCCAAGCAGCCCTAAGCCTCTAATCCTGCAAATCATTACACCCGAGAAAGGTTGTTTGTCCCAGCTCACAGCACCAAGAGCTGCAGGGCAGGAACCCCTGGGGACCACAGCACCTTCTCACACACACCCTCCAGGAAAGACAACCTGCATTTTGCAGTTTCAAGGCCATTCTCCTTCTTTTTAACCTAAGTTTTTCCCTTAACAAACGCTGTCCCATTCGTCCTTGCTACACATCTTTGTACCTGCCTAAAAATTCTCCCTCAAATCTCATTTGCAACACTTTCGCAGGACAGCCACATCCATTCTTTGCCTCTGCTCAGCTGAGATTTATGCTGCATACTTAATTATCTCAGTCTTTCCACATGATTCAGTACGCATGACCCCCTCCTTTTGGTTGCCTGAACTCCTTCCAAATTCCTAGTGTGTCTTTCCATATTGAGGTGCCCAGTATTATATGCAACATGCCAAGCGATCTTAAAACTGGAGCAACACAGAGAAGGATTATCACCTCTCTAAGTCTCCGAGAGAAAGCAGAAAACTCAGTGGGAAGCACGCAGTTCATACTGATCTAAAATTCAGGTTTTTGTTTCTTCTTGAGCCTGAAAAGCTTTTCAGTCCACCCAGCAAAAAGCCGCTGTGCTCATATATTTGTATTGTCTTGACTCGAGAAGGGAAGCAAGCTGGTTTTTCCTTTTGATTCGACACTTACTGACAAGATACCTAAAGAAAAAAGGAAGACTGTCGGGGGAAAAACCAATAAATAACCTCAACAACGTGGAGTTTCTATCTATTCTTTTTTAGTGGTTTATTTTTGTGAGGAGGTGTTTACTGCATCCTTCCCTCGATTACATAGCAACTCTTCCTGGCTCACAAAGAAGTGAGATTAGAGGCTTTTTGTCCAACAGATTAAGCCTGTGAGGATTCCTTTTTTTCACCCTGTAAGTCTCATCTTTTGTATTCACTATTTCAAGGCCGTTGGCTAAACCTGAGCGTCTGATTTGCATGCCTTTAAAAAACAATAATTGCCATTTACATTTTTTTCCCCACTTCAAAGCAAGAACATCAGGTGCAGGGACACGACCTGGGGTACGGGCTAATGCCCATTGGCTCCCAGATCACCATGAGCTCCACAAACACCCTGCAGTAAGCGTGTCAGCAGCAAACAGCCTTCTGTTCCGCATCTCCAGTCAAGGAAAAACTGCCAGTGTCGAGTGCAGAGACAAAGGGGTCCAGCCCACTATGAACGTTTGATCCCTGGGGACAATAGAGGGATTCTGGTCCCAGCACTTGTGCATCACTCAACGGCATATTAAGTGCCCCAGTTTTTCTGGAAAGAGGAAAACCTCATACAGCATCCATCCAGTGCCTGAAGGGGGGTCACAGGAAAGGTGGGAAGGGATTCTACAAGGGCATGCAGTGACAGTACAAGGGGGAATGGCTTCAAACTAAAAGAGGGGAGACTTAGATTAGACATTAGGAAGAAATTCTTTACTCAGACAGCAGTGAGGCCCCAGCACTGGTGCTCTGAGATCTGCGGGTGCCCCATCCCTGCAGGTACCCAAGGCCACGGGTGGGCCCTGGGCAGCCTGAGCTGGTGGGATGACCCTGCCCATGGCAGGGTTTGGGGCCAGGTTATCTTTAAGTCCTTTCCGACCCACACCAGTCTGTGATTCTATCAAACACCAAAGCATCTTTTTGTTACTTTAAAATCCTTCATCTCTGAAAAAATTCTCAGAGAGGCCAGTAATTGCACCGCAAATTGGTGGGCTGTTGCGCCGTTACATTACATTGTAACATCCTGCTGTTAAAAAGCAGCCACCTACCTAGCCCCACACCAAAGGGCTGCAAAGTCCTTTTAAAATATTCCTCTGCAAAGTGACCTCTCAGTGCGGGCACAGAGGCGTAGCAAGCTTTAAACCCCTCTGCTTTTCCTCCAAAAGCCCACATTTTGGGGCTTTTTCTGCTCTCTGGAAATGCTCAGCGGATCTCAGGGGGGCAGCAGCTAGAAATTCAAGTTCTTGACACTTCAACAAAACCACAAGGCACAAAAACCAAGGGACAAGCCTACAGACGTGTCCAGAAACTTGCAGTGTGGCAGAACTGCGATGAAATACGGAAGGCTTTCCTTGCCTGCAGCATCAGCCTCCACTGTGGTTTGAATGGGCAGTGGGAATCACACCCCCCTGCTGACCCGCTGCACGGCATGCCCCTCTCTTCATCGTACAGCTCAGTAGCGATGTTGTGCTGTCACTAATCCAAAAATAAACTTTCAACAGGCAACAGACATGTGAAAAGTAGGTCAGAGCCCCGAACGTCTGCTCTCGTGTGGCAACCTTCAGATCTCCCCGTGAATACCAGCCTGCAGGCCAAAAGATCTGATTTTGCCCTTTCTAAACCTGACCTGACTTCTCTGCGGAATAAACGGAGGAGACACAGCGTGTTTAATGGTAGTATTTAAACATTCAGCACTGAAAAACCAAAGAGCAGGTAGGAAGCCTCAGTCTGACACCTTTCTCAGCATGGGGAAAGACTTCTTCACACTAAATCTTGGCAGGTGATGAGCACAACAAAAATTCACATCGGACCCAAATTCACATCTCAAAATTTAACAGCCAGAAAGCAGGAGGAGACTACGCTGCCTGTCAGTATAATTAGCAAAGCTGCAGGAATGTACTAAATTCCCTGCTTGCTCAAGTTTTAGGTGCTGGGACACAAAATCTGACATCCTACCAGGCACTCCCTTCAGATGTTTATGGTCACAACTCTCATTTCAAGCATTCACAAGTAAGACAGCATATAGAGAAGACTCTTTCTCCAAGTCCTCTGGCTGCTTTAATTCCTTGATTACCTTACTAAGTGACTGCGCTAGGCTTTGCAAAGATTGCATCTGTAGTGACATATAAAAGAGCACGGTACCTTAAAGTCGTAAGTGGCATCAGGATTTTCATCACAAGCAATGACCTCAGGGGCCATCCAGTAAGGCGTTCCAATGAAGGTATTTCTCCTGCCCACTGTTCTGTCCAGCTGAGCACTGACACCAAAATCCACTATGGGTAGGAAAGACAACAGGACGCTGTAAGTGTCAGGCACAAACCTGAGCAACGTTCTTCTGTTGAATGTAAAACCCTCAAGTACACTAACAGCATAGTCAGGGGAGAAAAATGCGGCCAGAGACTTTTCTGTTTCATCTTTGCTGAGGTCAACAGATTAAGAGACGTCAACCAAAGATGAATCTGATCATCTGATTTCCAGGTTTCATAAGCAACCCTGTGCCTTTTCCTCCTTGCCAGGAGGCAATGAAAAGAAATCACAGTTCCTCATACTAATGAGAATCAGGGTTAGAAACATGAATAAGCAGCAGCCTTTGTTCTATGTTTTCTTCATTGAAATAAAGCCTGCCAAATGTTTGTAGAAGCCTCATTTTTCTACCTAAATTCTTGCTGGAAATGGCAGAAATGAAAAAGACTTCAGGAACCAAAGGCTAAGGACAAAAGCCCATAGGGAAATGTCAAGCACAGAGCTGCAAAATGAAGCAAAAACTGATGAAATCACATCATTGAGAGAATACTCCATGGTCCACTAAGTTCACTTTGCACAACATAATGGCTGGAGATTTGCCCTGGAGAATTTCCCCTTGGAAGGGAATCTTCACCAGCATAAGGCCAAACGAGCTGGTGGTGCCATCTGTTAAGATGGGGTTTGATTCTGCTGCAAAGACATGGTAAAACAAGGCTTCCACCTCACCTCACCAGTGTAAGAGATCTTCCATCACTAGATTAAATTAAAAATGCACAAAGACAGCTTTAGTAAGATAGGTGCTGAACAACTGAGGGTAACAACACAGACAATGCACTGTCATCCATATATCTTCATGTGGATGATGGGTCTTTTCAAGGATGACAAACACTGCATACAAAATTCAGAACATTTCTTGCAATTAAAGATCTATCTCACAGGTCAGCTTGCAAGCCTGGATTACGTCATACTAAATGGACTGGATTATGGTGCTGGAGGACACACATAATGTGCACAGCTGTGGGGAAATACACTTTGATAATGTCTGGGGATGCACATAGGCAAATTTTCAATCTAGGGCATGAAAAATGGCCATGATTGCTCAGCCTGTATCTGGTGGCAGAACTGCCCACCCCACCTCTCTGCAGAAACACCACTGTAAACAGATCTTTGTACGCAGGACTTGGTCATCAGTCACCGACAGTTTATTGCATGGCACCTGATCAACACCCAAGGTGATATTTTTGAGGCTAGCCCAAGAAAAAAAACACACAGCAGCTTTTAGGACCCATTCCCATTCTCCAAGTAATTTACAGGCTCTAATAATTTTATTTCTCCTCTCCAGGCAGCCTACTTGCAGCTTCCAAGAGCTCTAACCAATCCTTACCTAGTTTAACTTCTGCATTTTCCGTCAGCAATACATTCTGTCCCTTGATGTCTCGATGAATTACTTTGTGCTGGTGTAGATGACTCAAGCCCTAGAGAATTCAGAGAAAGGTTAGAGGAATCCGAATTCAAAGCATGCTATTTTCTGACATTCCTCCTCAACCAATTACGGTCCAGAAATGAAAGATTCACAGTTGGAGTTAAGCACTTGAGAACACTTTTGTTTTTTTATGTGTTGAAAATACTGTCCTGTGTTACATGCTGGGAGGACATACCCAGCAAATGAAACGCCCACTGGCTGGCTGCATGTGCTGCAGTGGGTGCTCTATAGCAGGTGACAACTACTGACAATTCTAGAGGGATTAAGACCAGCCTTTCAGTTTCTGCAGGAGCCCATAGTAACCCAAATTCCTCTGTATTTCTAGATGCAGATTTCCCCATGGGCTTTTTTTGCCTTAGGGAGCCATTTATGTTGCAGAAATAACAGAAAGCTTGCGTGTCCTTTCTGTACTTCCATCATCAAGAAACCAACAAAAACCAATTCTCTTTGTTATATTGGTCCAATAAATGGGACTCCAATATACTGAAAAGCTTGTATTAAAAAAGATACTATGGAAATACAAATATTATAACTTGCACATATCCCTAATAGAGATATAGTTCAAATTAAAAGCCTGTCTCAAAGGCTAAAGGTAAAGTAGCTTTTCTGTTGTGCTTTTTTTATTAGCTCATTAATTTCTTTTTGCAGCCTACGTTTTTATTTCATTCATTTATTATTACATTTCCGAAGTAACATCCACCTATATTGCCAGCTTAATAAAAAATGGATTACTTCAAAAACTAATTCTGCATTAGGTTTACACTTCACATTAAACATTCACATTCGAGGAAGAATGTAATTTCTACTATCGCTGCCGGTAGTTATTAGTCATTTTTTGCTTGTTACCTTAAGACAACACTGTGGAACAGATTATATCTGTAGAAATGCCCTGCTGCATTCAATTTTTAGCCACACTATACCCAGTTGGAGGCTCAGTGCACTGGAAGCAAAGCAAAAATTTCACTAAAACCCAACAAATCCTTCCACAAGGCAGGATCAAGTCTTGCGTGTCAGAATTACAACATGCCCTTGACTTCTGAACCAAGAACGAACCACACATACTGCAGCATGAAGGTGGGAGTCTTTTATGCCCAGAGACACTGTTTTATGACCCCAAATCCTCGGCAGCCCTTGCAGCCTGCAAGTCACTAAACCGACCGCCTCGAAGCATGGCCACAGCACAGCAGAGCTTGCACTCTGCATGGCCCAAATGAGAGCAGTGACACTTGATGGTGGCCCTGGGACATGATTCAATGGATAGGTTTTGACTCACTGACAGAGACTATTTTAAGAAGGAGGCTCACAGAGCTCATGCATTTGTAATAAACCCACATGCAACTGTGGTTTCCTGACACTGAAAGAACAACTGATCAGCTCCAGCTCCTTCTGCACACCAGGCTGGTGGTGCTGGCACAGACAGTGGCACCAGGGTCAAGAGAAGTGCTGCATCACCACTGGTCAACAACAGGAGCCTAAGAGACAGTGTCAGACACAGCCCAGTGAGAGTTGTTGGAGCAGTCACTTTGACTTGTTTTCTTTGAGTGATTCTTGTATAGTTTTCTTCACGTCTGCTATTTCTGTCTTCTCTTGAATAAAATTTCAGTTCATGAACTCATAAGATTTTAATGTCAGAGCAACCACTGCAATCACACAATAATCTGACCTCATTTGTAGAAAATACAAGCAAGTCTTTGCTAGAGGTGCCACGCTCCAGTATGTGAAACTCCAGCATGGCCCGTTTTAAGACATTCCAGTCAAACGTTTATCTTGTGGGTATAAAAGCTGCAGCATCCTCATTAAAGTCAGAGGCACGAGGATTTAATAAAGCATAAGATGTTTTTTAATCATGCAGACTCTCTCCACAGGTTTTATTAGTCCTTACCTTTCTGTTAATTGAAATCATAATCCTACTGTAAATAAATCTTTGCCTCATTAATATGAAGGGAAATTATATTTCGGCTGAAGGCAAGAAGAGGGTTAAAATTCAGGCAACTAACAGAGCTAAAGGGCATTAAGTAGTGCTTATTTATTATGCATCATACAAGCACATGAATCATTCATGCCTACCGGCACTGAAGCTGCTCAAGTCCATAGAGCAGAGCCTCAAGAGCCAACGGCTTCGCGTGTCCCCAAGGCCCACGTGCCACACTCCACCAACGCATGGCATTTAGCTCCCTCTGGGCACATACCCGTAAAATCTCTCTGCAGATGTAGGCAATCCACTCCTCCTTCAAAGTGTTCCCCTTCGTGTTCTTGATAAGGTCGGTGACGGAGCCCGCGCCGCAGAACTCCATCACCAGCTGCCAAATGAAACAGAAGTGCAATTACTGCAATTAGGCTGAAAGCATCCTCCGGGCTGCACAGCCCAAGGGCAGGGCCTGACACTGGCAGCACAGCTGTGATCAAACCTATCTACTTTTAATCCATGTGTTTTTTGTTGAAAAAAAGGAAACAGTAAAAGATGGGAAGGCTGGAAAGGTGGGAGCAAGAAACAGGAATCACTTCAGTGCTGAAAAAGCAGAGATCAGAAACCTTGAAACCACACTAGCAAAACTCTGCCTCGTGCATTTCAGCTCTTCAACCCTATGTGAAAGCAACATGGCAGATCTGAAAGCTTTGGAAACCTTAAAAAACAGCAATATTTTTCCATTTTTGTACCAGCCCATCTC
The DNA here is from genome assembly GCA_030625065.1 of Alectoris magna. Classification (NCBI taxonomy): domain Eukaryota; kingdom Metazoa; phylum Chordata; class Aves; order Galliformes; family Phasianidae; genus Alectoris; species Alectoris magna. Next base: position 4,413,629 of record CM060569.1, read on the forward strand.
TGTCTTCGACCACCTTTTTAAGCAGAGAGTCCTCCAGAGGCCAAGCTCACTGCGTGGCTCCCCAGGGACAGCTGAGCCCTACCGCTCGGACTGATGCCAAATAGACCAGGCACCACCATCTGTACCACTTACCAAGCTCCATAATATCAAATACGGAAACACGAGGATCTAACCTGCACCCAAACTTAATCTTGTCATTGAGCAACTGTGAAATAAAACATTCCAAAACAGCCCAGGATGTGACTCTGCCTTCCAGAGCCACCACGGGTTGCCAGTATGCAGCAATCCCTGAGCTTGAGAACCTGAGCACAGCGAGGACATGCAACAAGCCTCCCCCAAGTCCTGCCGAAGTGTTTCTTTCTCAAAAGTAAAACCATGTTTTCCAATCAGATCAGTTTGTCTGCAGGAAGATATTCCCTTTCCCTACAAGTCATGCTGTGCCAGACTCTTCACTGCACACGTTTAAAGTTTCCCATCACATGCAGCTTATGTGATATTTAACATTTTCTAAGCAAGAGACACGACTTCCTTAAAAGCATGGACTAAAAGAAGAAGGGAACAGCAAAAGGTCGACCGAAGTCCTACCCCAAATTGCTCAGAGAGAGATACTGACTAAAAAGACTGTTTATATAAACAAACAATCACAGAATACAGACCTGGTACTGCCATAAAATTCCTGTATAAATAAAATGCTTGAGCAGAATACATCTTAGTTGGCTGAGGGATCCCTCTCTGACCATGCTCCTATCTTTAGTTTTGATATCAAGTTTCTCTTCTCTTCCTAAAATGACAGCTGAAATACTCTTTGCATATCTCGTTACATCAGGAAACTGGCTCCCAGCAGCAGATGCATGGCTGGCCAAAGTCTGTCCTGTGAGGACAGTATCTGCATGTGTTTCTGATTAACCGAGCGTTTGGGATACCGCTGCAGCAAGCACTGAAAGGAAATCCCTGGATAGCTGAACCAGCTGAAAACACTCTCCAACCCAACAGGCTGACCTCTCCCTGCAACACTTCATGGCCCCCTGCCATGGAAACTCATCCACGGGATCTCACCGGGGTTCTGAAGCAAGAGGCCTTGGTGGCTGGAGGAGATCTGGGAATCATTTTGTTAGGGATCACTTCACCTTTGTCTTCTTCAGAATGAGACAGGTTCACCCACACCACACCTGTTTGCATGAGCTCCTCACTGCCGTGGCAGAGCAAGGGCACATCCTGCTGCGTATTGCAATCACAGCGCTTAAAGGAAGATGGAACAAACACCATTAGAAGTTCTCAGAGCACACATTAATCTGCCAGACTATCTTTATGGAATTGGCAACTCACTCAGTCCGCTGTTCTCTCCCTCATTCCACAGAGCTAAGATTAATTTTGCACCAGTAGGTGAATAATGCAGCTGGCCTCTGATGTATCCGAAATCTGTAATTGTGAAACCTCTGACAGATTAAAACTAAAGAGACAGAGGGGAAAAGATTCTGGGGGGGGGGACTGTTTCCAACTTGGCTTTTGAAGAGCTGCCCAATCCTACAGCATCCCTAGGAGAACACCCAGCACCAACTGACAGGGGCTCAGCGGCACAAAGGTTGCTAACACCATGGCTCCCAGGGAGCCCTGCCATCAGTTCTCCAAGAGGAGCAGCAGGAAGACAACAAGGCTGCCAGCACACCTCTGTCTGGAACAGAAAGCTGATGGACACCTGACTTGAAAAAACACCACTTCCAGAAGTTTCCAATGGGACAGGAAGGCAGCAGGCAGCATGCGGCTGTGGCAGTTAGTGGCAATGAAATCCCACTCCTAGAGTTTTCTTTGATGCTCAGATGGAAGGATGCTACAGAAGACCCAAATATGGTTTTACTACACAGCCTCCGAAGAGAGCAAATAGTGAAGGTGGGTCACTAGGTAAGGTGAGGCTTCACAAGCAAGAGCAATAAATGCACACTGGAGCAGGTACAGAAAGGACTAATAAGATGATCAGGTCACCTCAGAGGACACAAAGATTTGTTTAGATGGAGAGTTATTTAAGCAACAAGGTAGATATTGGGATGGTATCATTATATATAAACACCTTCTGGGTACACGTAGGTTAGAAGCCAACAAATGGCCTTCCAGGAGGAAAGAAAAAGGGACAACAGGAAAGGCTTCAAATGTCCTCATATCAGATACCCTCTTACCAGCCCCATGCCTCCAGGTGAGTGCCTTGCCCAGCTAACGCTTGCATCATTAGCAATCTTCTTAAAGGATAGAGTCATGATGAGAGAAGACAATAAACTCAAAATGCAGATTGAATTTTTCTTAACTGTAATTAAAATTATCATCAAGACGGGCTAAAGGTAATATCATCTTCCAAAACTTAATCTGCAAAGCCATTTATTGAGGAAGTATTTTTAAATACAGCTCATTTAGCATTTACTTAACTCTTCATATCAGAGCGACAGCAAACTTGACAAGGAAGCCAAATTCAGAAGCATCAGCTGTAAATCTCCATGTCCTGTTGTATCACCCAGAAGAGTGTCACAGCTTTGAAATCAGCCACCATTTCCAGAATGGGATTGCACAGAGACTCCCATTCCCTCCCACCAACAACCTTTTCCATTTTTCAAGTCAATGAAAGCCATCACACAACCGCCCCAGGTGAAATGCTGATGGAAACCCTTTCCCCTGTAGAGTATGAAGGCAGAAACTGGGTGCAATACAACCCCTTGTGCCCCGGCCACACACCTTGGTGAAAGGGGCTCTCACCCCACACATCATGGCAACGATGGAGCCAGCGATGGGCCATTACTATGTAGGAATCTCCACCACGTCAACCTGACGCCCGTGGGCGGTGGCAGCGTTTGGGGGACTGAAGAGAATTACACCTCAACCCCAACCAGCCTCCTGTCAAATGCGTGATGGCCTGGCAACCAGCACCTGAGGTCAGCAATGAGCCAGGGCCATGCAATGAGGTCCTGGCCACCCCCTGGGCTGCTCCCCCTACTTCTGCACCTCTTCTCCCTGGGGCCCCAATCCCACCAAAGGCACACAGCACCCCCAAAGGGCAACGCCTCATCTGTAGTAGCAAGAAGAATCTCACATGAATCCAAGAAGAATCTGGTCTAGTATTAGATATGGAGGTTGGTGGCCCTGCACATGGCAGGGGCGTTGGAGCTCGACTATCCTTGAGGTCCCTTCCAACCCAAGCCATTCTAAGATTCTATGAATACCTCGGTTTTGTATTTAACATTCCATAAAGGTTCTCCCCATGACTTTTACTTCCTTTTTCACTAATGTATCAGATCTGTGATACACATCTCTATTGCTGTCTGGCCAAGCACGCTCTCTTATTTCAGGACAACTTGTCTGGTTGGTGAGCTCGTCCTTCAGGGCAGGCAGTGCCACCAAACGGGAGAGACCTGCTCATCACCAAAGCACGCGGCAGAAACGATGACAATACTTTATGTCAGGAGACCGCCGAGAGATCTTAATCTCCACTGAAAGAGCTCCCTGTTTTTTATTTCCGTATCAGCCTCCCGAATGTCGATAAAGAGAATTACTTGGGCATTATCAGAAACCGTTTTATTTCAACAAAGGGCCAATGAAAAATAAACAAGCCTTTATCTGCACTGGAAGACTGATAGAGTTCGCACAAGCCCTAATTCAATCAGATGCCAAAACAACAGCTATTGAAGGCACTGACACCAGCACTCCTTCACGGCCAGGGAGCGTCCCCATAACACCTCGGCCAGCCCAGCACTGCACAGACTGCAACACATCTCAAGCCAACACTCTTCAACACAAGGAAAGCAGTTCTTGCAACAGTTCCCTTCATTAGCTCCTAGGAAAAGCCCCACTACTGAGCTGAGGTGTAACCAGTCTGAAAGGAACTTCCAACTGCCCCACCTGCCTTTCCCAGGATGAGCAGCACCGCTGGGTGCACAACCCTTTTCCCCGTGCATGGCTGGGTGACCCATGGGGAAATCACAGCTTTCCTCCTGACCTCTGCCAGCAAAGGTGCCCCAACACACAGCGCCTCCTGTGCTGCTTCACCACGGAGATGTGACAAAGAACCTCTGCTCATCCCAGGATCTCCCCTTTTTGGTAGCTTGGGCTGCACTGCATGGACAAATCATTTTAGAAACATTATTTTCTTAACACTTGCATACGCTAAGAGTTCTTTGAACCGGAGCTGAATTCACAAAAACCTTCCCCCTTGGTCTGGCTGTGCTAATCCCACACTCAGGCAGGAGCTGAGCCCAGCTCCAAGAATGGCTTTCTGTCTAGTGAGGGCTTTGGCATGTGCTTGGCTTATTTCTTTTTTCCCCCTCAAGGCACTCCAGCAGCACAAGGCGAAATGCTGTGGGTTGGTTTTTATTTCTCTCCCTCTTTTTTTTTTTTTTTTTTTTGGACACAGATTATAAAACAGCTAAAGCCAAATGGAATTTCACGGGATGAAAAGGCATTTCTCAGCTTGACAGCCTTCTCCTCACTGAATTCCAGGCTCTCTGCAAAGAACATGTTTTTCAAGAGTTCCCACAAGAAGAAAAACAACAACAAACTCAATAACAAAAGCCCCTGGAGCCCAAGCCCCCACACCTTCCCAGTATCTCCATCTACCAGCATAGCTGGGTACCAATGTGGGACAGAACCCTGACAGCTTCAGTCCTGCCCCTGGTGACATTTTTGTCCTCCGTGATTCTCCCCAGCTCCTACAGCCACAACATTTTGCCACATGGACACAACTGAAGCCACTGCACTGGGAACCTTTTCCTAAAATAAAGCCTAGATCATACAGAAACTAATGAAAATAAACCACAACCTGCAGTAACTCTGCCAAGACGCAGAGGAATATGTTGGGAACTGCTGAATGAAAACCAACGTTTTGGATGCTGACATTAATTCATAACTTTTTAATATACATCTTTATGTTTGGAGGTGGTGCAAGGGGACATGGAGAATAAAACAGCCTGGGCTTCATCTTTTCAGCATCTCCATCACTTTCCAGCTGTACCATAGCTGTTTGTTACTCCTGAAAACGTAGGCTCTGGCAATCTTGTTCAGACACTGGAAAGCTCTGGATACCAAAATGAGCTTTCTCCTTATGACTCCACCTTAAAATCGAAGAGGACATTGCTGCCTTCCCAGAACTGTAGGCAAAACACGTACAGCACTGAGCAAACCTGAGAAATGGCTGGCACCGGTTCCTTTGGCCTGCACGTGCTGAGTTCCAGCCAGCTCCACCACCTGCAGCACTCAGCAGAACGAAGACCCTACGTCGTGCAAGGAGCACATGTGGGGTCACCTGTGTGATGTGAGCACAGCACTGCAGTGGTCTGAGTGTCCCCACAGCAGGCAGATCACCCCGCTCAGCTGGAGGGGAGCTGGCTGCAAGCCTCCCCCAGGCTCAGAACATAGCACACCGCCTGTAATTAATGTTTCATGGTCCTTATGGTAGGAAGCACGGCAGTGCCATGGGCTGCGGTGCCAAGCTGCTCTGCGCAGCTCTTGCAAGCAGCGGGGCCAGGAAGAAGAGGAGGTGGGCTCACACGTTCTGTCCACTGATAGACCAATGGATTGCAGCTCTATTCCCCGAGGCCTGGGAACACTGAATAAATAACTGAGAAGCCGCTGTCAGGGGAAGCGGCAGGATGAGGCAGGCTAGGATATACGGGGAAGGCAAAGCAGCTTCCAGCCCTTCAACCACATGAGACAATCGTCCCTGAAATGGCTGAACAGCTGCAGACCCTTCTGCCTTCCCTTCTCCATCCCCCTCCTTATATCTCTGCATTGTCTCTACGGAACATGGAGCACAAGAAGTAAGGCAGGGAGCTGGAAGGAATTAGGAGCAAGAGCATCCCCCACCCAGCTCCTCAGCCTCCGTCTTCCCAGCACAGCTCCCTTCTCCCTCCAACTGGTTTCAATGCACTTATTTTCACGGCACATAATAGCTTTCAATTAATTACTATAACAAAGATGCTGTTAATGACAGTCCAAAACAGATAGTTGGGTTTTTTTTTGTCATCAGTCTGCAAAGACTTCATGGCAAAATGAAGAAGCATCTTCCTGTGTAGGAACAGCCTTTTCAAAGTCATGACTTCAAAAATGCCAGATGCAAAATAAGGCTTTTGGAGCAACATAGGTGCTGTAAGCGGACTACGCAGGGAAACTGGGCTTGTCAAAACTGAGCTATTCTCAAGGAAAAGAAAGCAACTTACCCAGAGCTGATCATCCATTCCCGGTGGGTTCTTCTTAATAAAAGCACCATAATACGTAGCAATATTTCGGTGGTGAGAGTACTTCTTCAACATGTTAATTTCTTGTTTGATCTCCTCCTCTTCATCCTGGGATGAGGGGAAAAAAGCCAGAACAAAATAGTGACAGTAAGAGACAGCGTTTCACCCTAAGACAGCATTTCACAGGCACTGCTCCGATCTCTCTCTGTTACACTGGAGAGCTTCCACACACCATTTCTCACTGTCCCCTCCTAAGTTTCCTTTTATTCATTTGGGGCTTTTTGTTTATTTTTTACAGTATGTCATTGACACCAGAGCCCTGGTAGCCTGAAAATCTGGACTAGAAACTAACAGGTTAAACACGGGCCTTTGAACAAAAAGCTATGAATAGCAGGCCCAGAGATGCATCGCCTCGCCCCCTATCACGTTTCTGAGCCCTGAACTGAAAGATCGCCAGGCAGTTCAGAAACCAGCTTCATCCCGAATGGTTTGGACTGTTGGTGCCTCCCCAGCGGGCACAACGGGATGGCCACAACCACTGACCTGCAGGGCTGCAGTACAGCCAGGTTTGGGCAGGAAAGAAGCCCTTGAAAGGAAATACGTTCCACATCCAGTGGGCCACCAGTATGAGGCTCCGACATCGTATGTTCTCAGCCCATCTTTTTAAACAGATTCCTTCCTACTCCTTATCCTACCATACATTCGTACCGTATTGCTCTGAAGCTGAACTATACTTGCAGTAGTCCTGTCATGCGTCAGCACAGCCTCCAAGACCCATCAAGAGATCCACTGGGATGTTTTTCTAAAGCATCCTCAGGCTGTAGAGCAGTGGTTAGCACCTTGATGTTGAGGAGTGCTGTTCCCAAAGGAAGGTTACTTTTCTCCCTGTGTAGGACCCTTTCTTTCATCCCTCACTTGCTTCATCCTGCCTTCAGTTTCACCAACCAGCACATGACAGGATGACCCGGTGATCAGATTAACCACAGACACAGTTCTTCCTAAGGACCAGTGCTCCCAGACCAGACACAACGCAGCCAGAACTGCAGATTTCTTCCCAAGCTACCAAGGAAAATGACTCAACAATTACAAGATTTTTCAGAGATAATTCAGGAAGGAACAGTGGAGGAAAAAATAGAAGAGTAGTGGAGCTTGTAGAAAAATCCTCCAATTATATCTTCAGTAAGAACACAGAGAGCATAAGCACCAATGAGGGCAAAGACTGGGCCCAAGGCTTATAAGAAAAATCTAGGAACTATTCCGGAAGACCACTATCACCTCTTCCCTTCAAGAAGTCAATATAATTTTGCTAGTACTTGTTTGCCTGGGGAACCAGGGAAGATAACACTTAGATTATCAGGCCTCAGAGATATTCTCTTATTGAAACACTCTGTAGCAGAAAAGCAACTGGATGCTCAGTCCTGCTGGAAGCAAGGAGGAGCTGTCAGTGCAAAAACCCACCAGCTTCCTGCATACCACTGGCCAGGTTTTTTGCCATCCCACTGCTGGGTCGGTCTCTGCTAAGAACAGAGAAGAGCCACAAGGACACTCAGTCTAAGGTTTTATCTTGAGTCCATTTTTAGGCTGAGTAATTCAAAGTGGGGGAAAAAGGTGAAAAAGTATGAAAACAATATAAACAAATCCAAGCAGTGGAAGTCAGAATGTGGCCATGTAGCCAGGCTCCAAGGGTGACACAGGAGCTCCATGCTGGCCTGAGCCTGCTCTGTTACAGAAGTCATGACAGAGGCCTACACTGGCACACGTGTGCTACCTTATGGACAGGGTTGTCAGGCCAAAACCATGCGGACCTGGCTTCATGCCTGGGCAAGGATCACAGAAATGTTGCTGGAAGGGACCTTTGGTCCCCTCAGGGTCCCCAGCTCCACCTCCTGCTCCGAGCAATACCATTGCCAGCAGCCACCACCAGTAGCACATCTAGCCAGAGAGGGCAGAAAAAGGAATTAGCATAGCAAGCTGTTGTGACTACTCCAAAACTCCATAGGAAAACCCAGAAAACCCACAGACCGTGTGATGTTGCCATGCTTTGCCTCCATCAATTGATTCTACTAGATCAGTGTCCGGGAAGTAGGTCACAGAGCATGCAGCAGAACCAGCCTCTGGAAAATTAATCTGAATTCTTAATTCACAGTCACTGCTCAAACAGATCAAGAGCTGTAATCTGAGGGCCTCTATGCCCCAATCTTCCCCAAGCGTACAGTTAGCAACAGCACAGATGAGTTAAAGGATTGTCTTCAGGAATCCTCTGGGGTTTTAGTGCAAGGGAAATGTTGGGGTTGATGCTGTCTGGAAACCCAATTAACTACGGCAGACCTACATCCCAAATTATCCACTATGAAATTATAGGTGGCTATGACTGGGGTGAACACATTGCATCCACTTTTGCAGGCTTCTGAAAGACCCATCAACATCAGGGACAAAGGGCAGGAGAGGAGAATTGGACAGAACAAAGCAGCAGAACTGGAAGTGGTGCATGTCGGGAGGTGGCAAAGGATTGGAGTCTGGGTTCTTGCTGCCTTGCGCTGAGCCTGGACCAGGAGCCAAATCCAACGCCAAGCAAGAATGAGGAACTGGCTTTAGAAATGTCTGCAGAAACAACTCTTGTGGTGGCTGGAGAGCATGGCTCTAGGTCTGACTTCAGCATCAACAGCTATGAAGCACTCAGCCACATCGCAGGCCTGCTCGGTTTTCACTGTGGTCGTTGCAGTGGTCTTCAGAGGGATGAGATGAAGCAGAAGTTCAGTAAGGGTGGGTTTTTTTGTTCGTTTGTTTTGTATTGGCTTTTTTGTGTTTTTTTTTTTAGGAAGAATGACTTTTAGAATTTGTGCAATTATATATTAAAAGAAAAATAAAAATAGCTGACATGTTTTAATAGAGCTGAAAGCAGCTCAAGAGAAAAATAATTAAATAGCCAAACAACATATTCCATGCCAAATATCTGATTTACTGCCCTGGACATTCACTTCAGCTAGTCAGAGAGAGGCAGGAAGCATCATTACTGTTCTCCTTAATTAAATACACCTACCTGCAGGATAGCTACAGAGCAGTTATTAAGAAGGATTCCAAGCTGAGACTCTATTTTGGAAGCAAGAGGTTTAGATCAGGGATATCCACTTAAAAGATAAGGCTGAAAGTATCAATTATTGAGCAGGATTGGATTTGGGCTATCTTTCTTCAAAATCCTTGCTTGGACTCACAATAGTTGAAAAAACCACTGTACTAAGTAAGTGTTGACTCAAATTTAAGCCCCTCTTTCACCTAAAAGTAATATTCTGGTTTTTTCAGCTTAAGTTTGCTGTAACCTCAGACTTGACCTCGTGGGAATCTCAGTGCCATTTATGCCATGGGGCTATGCTTGGTGGGTCTGCCCATTGACTTACAGCCCGATCCACAAAAATTAGACGAATGGCACTTGTAGACATTGCAAGAAAACAGAAATTCCTTCTGAGTTATTTCCACACATCGCTTCACCGATTAACACAAAAAAGAACCTGAGTGAAGGTCCTGTAGAGACAACCACCACACCATAACACCTGTGGCATTTCAAAACATGAGGCCAACCAGCTGCTCCCGTAGCAAGGCGATTTTCTGTTCACGCTGAGCTTCTGAATGCGAATTAGTAACATTAACTCAAAAACAAGGTGGGTAGACTGGGATCAAGCCCCACATTTTGAAATGTGCTGTTCCATTAAAGATAAAAACCAACAAGCAAAGAACACGCTCACTTGCTTCTGAACTTGGTGCTGTTCATGTAGGAAAGAGCACTGGGATACATAATACTTGCACGTGAAAAAAAGCCTTATTCATGAAAAAGCGTTTTCACGTGACTCTCCTATGTGCATCCGTTTAGGCTTTGAGGGATCACAGCAATTCTACTCATTTCTTCTTCTGGGGAAAATGGAAAACAGGGCAATGGTGAAAGCACTTTTTCTCCCAAATCCCTGTTACTGGATCCGTAACTTGCAAATTCTTGGTTTTCTTCGCCTGAAGTAACTTTCAGAAGAGCCACATTCCTGAGAGCAGGACGTTGCACTGTGCGTCTCCAGGATGCACAGCAGTACTTCAGCTCACACAGAAAACTTATTCAAAGCAATGGTTTTGTCAAACTAAAGCTTTTTGGTTAGAAACTCGGACTTGGATAAGCTGACATGTTTCACCAATGCAGGATCACGCAGCTACAATTTTCCTTAGATTTTATCAATCCATTCAAAAAAGCTACTGCTGCAACTGGATGCCTCGCTGCTCCAGTGTAACATTATTCCATCTCAAAACTCTTCTGCACTTGCTTCCTTCTCCCTTGTTTCAAAGAGTAGTTGCTTCCACAGCCCCCCACACATTATCACACGCAGTCCCCTTTCCCCTCTTATCTGGCAATTTAAGGATGCAGAAGGAGGAGGATACGTTACCCCGGTGACGTCCATAACCTTAATAGCAGCAAGCTGTCCTGTTTTAACATGACGACCCTGCAAAACAAGAAGGAGAAGTTTGTTTATTTTGCTCATTTATTTGGCAGTGTTTTGCTTGCAGTAAACAATATCCTTAAACAATCTCCTGGCTCTGGCAGCTTTCACTCATTTTTTGTTTTTTCAACAGCATCTTCACAGCAGCCACGATGGGAAAGCAATTCCCTCCCCTTCCTCCTGCCATTACAATTAATTAGTAAAGGGCCTTCATTGCTTGTTGCATTTTCCTGGCAAATGAATGCTGGGAATACCCTTTAATGCTCAGCCATGCAAAAACAGCTCCGGGCCTCTCCTGAGCACAGACCATGACTCAGCTGTAACTGGTCCAGTGGGATTATGGAACGACACTCACTGAAGCACCTATATGGCACTGAGTGTGGTCTCCTCACGTCCCTGGCCATGGCACAGCGCCGGCTGTCACATATCAGGGACACAGATGTGCTTCTTTGCCACCACTGTGCCCCCAGGAGACAAAGCCCAGCTACAGAAGATGCTGAAGATCCATGGAGCAGAACTGCATGTGGGCGCACCGGAGGGAGGGGACAAGCCACAGGGATATCCAACAGAAAACATGGGGGAAAAGATGAGCCTTTCCCCAACGGCAGCCCTGCAGCAGCCCTCTGCCCAGCCTGACCCTGGCCCAGGCGCCGGCTGCAGGGCTGTTTGGGCAGCAGCAGCACTCCACTCGCTCTGGATATACACCTTCACCAGGAAGCCAATTCACCCAGCAGGGCTCCTCTCTCATTTAATAACACCATTTACACAGCCTGAGCAACCGCATGTCCTAACAACGGGAAGAGAGTTTTATTTTAAGTGCCTGGTGGTATACACAGGCCTGAGCGTGCCTCCTCACCCCCAGCCCAGCACCCTGGGGCATGGCTCAAACACCCCTCACTCAGGAAGGACCAGAGCACCGTTAGCCATCATCTATTTAGATAGCCTGACCTGCAAAACCAAATCCTCCCTAAATCCATCCTTGTTTGCTCAGCCAGGAAGCGCCCACACTCACTGAGTCTTTAATTAAAGCCTGGGGAGCAGCAGCAGGGGATAGCTGAACACAACCACAGCACACTGACTCTTCAATAAAATGGAGGAAGAGAAGGGGAAGCATCTCATGGCATTTAAAGCCATGCGGTGTGCTAGTCATACCTAGCCTCTTTCGACATGCTGACACATTTTGGCTATCTAATCATCCAGAAGGAAGAGATATTAGTGCTGCCATGATGCATCCCACAGCACCTCTTTAAATGCAGCATGTGATCATATACTGTGCAGCAATTCATAAATCAGTGTTAAGGCCAACGGTTCTGAAATTCAGGGCTGAATTCAAATGGGTGTTTACAGAATCTTAATGGCTTCTGTGCGAGCCAAACAAAAGAAAAACATGTATACAGTTTGACAATTCAAGTATTCCTTTGTTTTATACTTCAAGCTCAGAGTTGCTGCGTTATCTTCGCATAAAACCAGTTTTTGTTCACGTTGCCTGTATTCTCTTCTGTTCCCATTTAACCCTGCTTATGCTCTTCCACTCATGCAATCTGCAGTGCAGCGAGGAGCAGGCTCCTGGCAGTGGGTCCTGTGGCACTGGAGACTACAGCACAGCACCAAGACCATGGCTTCAAACACTGGTTTGTCACTGGGTTTTCCCCTTCCAGGTAGAGCTTCCCCGATACAGGTCACCGCATGGCTACAGCACACACTTGGAGTAACACTGGTAGTGACTACCTCCTGACTTTGATTTCCGCAAGGTTGACAGCACTGTTACAGTGGGACAGCAGCCAGGTTGCAGACGTAGGGCTGAAACTGAGAGATGAACTCAAATTCAAGGTGGGTCAGCTTCTGTTTGTGACTCTGCACTGTGAGTTAAAGTGTTAAAGAAGACCTGAATTCAGCAAAGCTAAATAAGAATTACCCAAAGATTTACTCCAGCTCGAGTCGAGCCAATCACTAGTGCTCTCTGGGCCAAATGGTGAGAGTCCCCACATCACTGACATTCTCTGAACTTCCCAGTGAGGTCCATCTTGTCATCTCCAACACAGGAAGCCACCATAGCAAGACCCAGAAGTCTACTCAGGTGGTTTTGGGTCTGCTTTACAGAGCAAGAAGGTCTGGAAGAGAGACCTGAGCAACTGAAAGAGTATCTGAGCTTGCCAGCTCCACAGTATGCTGGCGCTTGCCAAGACCTCTGTCTGTGAAAAACCAAGGCAACACACTTGGTGTTTGTCATGCAGAGAGCAATTTCTATGCAGAGAGCAGCAATTTCTATGGAAAGCACAGATCTGAAACAATATCGCACAGAGGGGGTTTATTCCAAGCAAAAATTGACACGGAAACCGCAGTTTCTAAAGGAGATGCTCAACAAAACTCTGCTGTTCCTGGGACACCACAGCCAAAGGGCAGCAGCTGGTCACACACGGTGGCTGAAAGGCGCAGAGCTAAGTCCACTGACAGTCAACGTCCTAGACTTGCTGTGGTAGAGTTCTGCTGCCTACCTTTGCTATTAGTGAAGGGAAAAAGGAATAAAACTATTTGTGAAATGTACTGGGAAAAAAGGTAACAAGAGCAATGGTATTGCTTTAGAGCCTACAGTAGGAGCCCAGCCAGTAAATGCTCTTTAAGATAAGGAGGGAGACCAACAGAAAAGTCAACTGAAAAAGCTGCCCAGGCCATGCAGAGACTCGTGGTGACCCAGCACGGGCTGACCTAAAGGCACCATTTGGGCTGTGCGGCTGTTTTGGGTGCAGATGCTCCTCCCTGCCAGGGCACTGCAAGCAGAAACCTCAGCCCCACAGGTGCCCACACTGTCCTTCTCCCACAGATCTCTGCACTTTTATAAAGACTAACAAGCCCAGCTTTGCAAGCAGCCCTGTGAGAGGTTCAGGTGCCATCCTTTCTGTTTTGAGGCCAATCAACAGCTGTGCTCACAGCAGACAAGGGATGCCTTGACTCCATCCCCTTCTCTCAACCAATACCCCACACACCTCTCAAAACATTTACAGATGAAGGTAAAAACTTAATGCTGTGCAAACATCTACTGAAACAAAATAGAACACTTTGAAAATCATGTGAGTGTAAACCATTAGAGGACACTTAGTCAAGCCAAATACAGGGGAAGTGGAACGGATAGGTCTTTAGCCTGGGAACTTATAACAAAGCCTTGCTTTTCATGTAGTTTGTCAGCAGGGTGGGTTGTTGTTTAGCTTCCTCCCTGCAGGGCGTTTCTCCTTCCAGCTGCACGTGCTGATGGTGACTCCGCGATGACCTTACAGAAAAGTGGACTGCGGGGCCAGGGCTGAGCTCCACTTCCTCCATCCCTGCTGCATTCTGTACCGCACGAGCACTGCGTCCCTTCATCGCCAATTAATCTTTGCCTTCAGTTTGAGAAGCCTGGTGTTCAGCAAAAAACAGGTCATTATCACCCTACTGTAGGCATTGCTGGCTTTATCATACGGATGCAAACAGAACCGATACGCTGAAGAGAGGCACTGAAAATGAAAGTGATAGATACAATGGAGGAACAGAATTAGCATGAGAACCATACATATTAAAAGATTTCATGCCAGCAACAAGCCCTTTTGACAGCATTAGTCACCATGCACATCCTGCATGTTGGCCACGCAGAAACAGACGCGTGTGCCCCAAGGGCAGCAACAGCATCCCCACATCTGCACCCCTGACTTCTGTGCCCCCAGGGCAGCACCAGTGCTTGCTGTGCTTTGTCTCCAAAGTAACCAGGCTGGAGCAGGCAGCTGCAGAGCTGCCAGGCCGCTCTTTGGCAACGTGTGCCATTGCTCCCAAAGCCAAGGCAGGTTGAAATTTATAATTAACGTGCGTCAAGTGTTAAATTGGCCGGCATGAACTCTGCACTGCTGTAATGAAGCTACAAACAGGGACTGGGATAACAACCCTGAGCAAGAAAAGAGCCAGAAAGCCACTGTAATGATGTGCTTTTACCTGATCAAAACTTGTGTCATTTAAAACAACACCGGAGCAGAGAACTCTCCTACACACTATGATTGAGCCCATGTGCTCCTGAGGTTGGCTCTGCTCCCGAAGCCATGTGGGTCAAAATAGGTGAGACCCAAGATGACTTCGTTAAAAATAAATTCTCTCAAAATTCCTCTATGATTTTGGTGCCTCCGTGCTTGGGAGCTCACCATGAAGAGGTGGAGAGGGCACAGGTGCCCAGAGGCAATGCTTATATGACAGCTAGCATCCTTTGGGAAACACGAGCGGTAACTGCAACTCTCACCAGTGGAGGCACTCAAAATCACCCACCACTTCCCAGCATCGAGAGCGCACCACCTCCACCACCTTTTGGCAACAGCAGTAAGCAAGGCTCAAGGGGAGCAGCCTGGACCGAGCGAGAGGCATTCAGTGCAGCCCCACGCCCTCCTGCCTGCTCACTGACCTACGCTGCCGGCCCTCTGTCATCAGCCTGCACGTGGGAGAGGAGGTGAGCCGTACTCCAGCATCCTGTGACATTTGGTCTTCTTGCTTCCATTGCGCTGGCCTTTTTTCAGTTGTCTCCTGGAATAGTGTTTATTGTAGCCTTTTTACTCAAGCGCTTCCAGGTGACCATCTCCCAGCCCTGCTTGGCTGCAGCGTTTAATTCTGCATACAACTGCAGCTCGGACCAATTCCCAGCAGCCATTGACCGGTGCTGAGTGAGCTGCTTCAGGCTTCTCATCCATAACAGCCAGAGGTGCATGAGGACCATCAGCCTCCTAAAGCACAACATGGAACCATGGCACCAACCCAAGTCCCACGATGTGGCTCAAATCCCTGCACACCATGGCCTCTGGACATCAGAGTGGGTTTATCCACTCCAACCACCCCTCTCATACAGAGCAGCAACTGAAGTCAAATTCAAGAGAAGGAAGGAACACAGATCTCCAGGAGCAGATCCTCTGCCCCATTAACCACCACGACTGCAAGGATCGAAGGACAGCTGCTGGTCCCACTAGTGGGTACTGCTCCCAGAGGTTCTCCAACGCCTTCCTGCTCCTTTCCCCAAAGCAGGTTCATCATCCAGCCACGTGATACCCTGGCTGAACAGCTCGATCTGCCTTCATCTCCATAAATACGGCACAGTGTTACAGACACCGCGATGGCTGTGATGGTGTAGAACAAATAGGAGGAAATAGGAGCTACTAAAGCATTTATCGCCTCTCTGGATTTGCTGTCAAGGTTCACTTGGGTTTAAACCCACATTTCATCCTCAAGATTATTCAAGTGTGAACTTCAAAGCTGCCATGGCTTTTAATTAAACATTCATCTGAGCATAACTGTGTGCTCCTAATTGCTCTCAAAATGCTATATCAACTATCACTAACTTGATAGTGTCAAGTATTAAGATAATTTCTGAGAGTGAAGCAGGCACCAGAAGTATTTCTTTAAAGGTTGTGGTCTCCACGGTCCGTAAAATGTAATGAACCAACACATTATGGGAATGCTGGTAAATGCCTTTAAACAGCATTTGATGCACTTGGGCTTTTTATTTACTAAACAGATCCACTGGAATGCACTAAATTGGGCAAGGGCCACTACAGGTCAATGGGAGAGGTCTACCTGTGTGCAGGCAAATGGCAGTGAGACAGCAGAGGTGATCCAGGGGCTCCTGGAGGGATTCAGCCCCACATGAACTGAGGAGGGCCACTTGCTGTGACTACAGCCAAGCCCCAGAGCCGGGCAGAACACAGCAGCTGAAGGCATCCTCTCTCTGCTCAGCCTATAAGCCACACCATGCATGCATAATCCCCACAGCAGGCATTTAACAGAGGAACCATGGAGCAGGTTTAATGCTTTGAAGACAAACACTTCATATCCAGCCATTTTACAGCGCCATTAGTCCTGCAACACGTAAACGCTAAAATAAGTGGGATTAGGGTGCTCTCACAAGGCACTGCAGAAATTCTGATGGTAGTCTTGATGGAATGGAACACCATCACCCCTCTCAGCTGAGAAAGTAGAACCCAGGAGCCCAGCTTGGGGCCAGCCTCACCTCCCCCTGGCTCTGTTTCTACGTTCAAGACCTTCCGCAGCCAAGCATCCCTGTGGTGAGCCAGAACTTCACGCAGGTCTCTGCTCCCACTGCTGTCAATTCCTAGTTTTCTCCTAGTTCAAGGCAATTTAGGGACTCGGTCCAAGAATTTTAGCACTAACACAACCCAAAATTGCATGCAATTTTTTTCCTGGGAGAAGCGCTATCACGGGAAGCGCATTTACCTTAGCATGAAGCCTGGAAAGCACCAGGAGGCTGCTAACCAACTATTTTACGGCCTGCTGCTACTACTCAGGCCTCTGGCTGACAATCACAGCACACGTAGCTCTTGGGACTGAAACAACCTCAATTTCGACTGCTCCAGATGCTCCGAGATAAGCAGTGCAGACGGCACCCTGCCCATCACAGCCTCTCTTCTGTTCCAGTGCATGACGATGGCAAGGCAGCAGGCAGACCTGTGCCTTCCAACATTGACCTCTGGCAGCTCATGCTGGGGAAAGCCCAGCTGGACTGTGGGGTCAGAGCATCACACCGTGCGGCACCCAACATGAGCCCAGCACTGGGACAGGCGGGCATTGAATGTCGTAGCAGTGCTGCAGGAAACCTGCAGAGCTCCCCAGCAAAGCGGAAAGGGGAAATTCAGAGTGCAGGCTCTCAGTTTATGGAGTGCTAGCTGAAGGAATCGTTATTTCTGTTTTATAGCACTGTGCCTACATTCAGTAAATGCACTTAAGCATCAGCACCACTGAAATACACCCGTGTTGACAAACACTAGAGTGTGATTCTCAATGAAATTACAAAGTGCTGGACGTGCATCCGAACTGTCATCCTGCATTAAATTAGACCGTTTTACAGCATCCAGCCCGATTCGCACTTGGCTTTTATAGGGTAAATGCAAGTTTATATACTTCTCAGCTTCCCACTGAAAAGGATCTTGAAAGAAAAAAGCAACCCTCAGCCTCGTTTGAAGGGGCTTACATCTATGGAAAAACAGGCTCTTCCCAGTATGAAAATCCAGCAATCTCCTAAACAAGCTGCTTTTATAAACGATGTGCTCTGGCTTCGCACTTGGCTTACACATCTCTTAAGGCTTATCTGAAATAAATCCACGTCTTTGAGAAAGTAATTAAAACATCAGATACTCTAAATATCAGGTCAGCATAAGAAAAAATGAGTCATGTAACAGGATGGGAAATATATAAAGTGTTTATTTTAACTGAAGCAAAATATCTGTTCAATTAATCAGAGCAATCATGGGCCAATCGCTCTTGCCCGCACTTAACTACAGCACACAAAACTTCTGCCGTTCTGTGCTGCCTTTTTTGAGAGAAACAGCATAACCATGGCAAAGGCAACCGCAATGACAGTGCATTTCCCTCCAGCTTCACGCATTTCCACCTCTCCATCGTCGCTCAGTCTCACAAACAGCTCTGTCAGAAGTTCCGAGCAGCCCCGCTGCCCCAAGGTGCTGAAGGACACAACCAACTCTGCAATTCCTCTGAACTCGGAGGGAACTCCACCTCCTCCAAGTGCCTGCCTGAACCCAAGCTGCAGAGCAGAAATAACAGACCTCAAGTGTTTACACGTTTTCCATTTCAGGAGTTAAAAGAAGCACACACAACTGCTCTACGTGTTATCTTCTGGCAAAGGGGCCTTCCCAGAGCTCCCCCCATGCCTTCACCTGCCTTGCAGCAGGCTGGGGGCTCCTCCAGCCACTTCCCTTCAGCCAAGCTGCCACCATCCCTCCGGGGGCTTTTGGAGAGCAGAGACCTCCACCAAGCAGGACGAGCACAGGTTTTACTTCTATCCAAGCTTCCCTCGCACCTATCATCTTTTCCAACCTTTAATGAAGCAAAATCCTGGAAAACATTGAAAAAAACTCTAAAGAGAAAGAAAAAGAAATAGAGCAGATTTTTTTATTTGTTCCTTGAGAAAGGCATAAATCCTCTCCCAGCACAGACATGCACAGGGCCGAGCTCATGCTCGGACAACCTTTGGGCTGAAGCACCTCTCACCCACTGTGTCTGCCCAAGGTCTAACCAGGACATGCGGCCGAGAGAGCTGCAGTTCCATTAATGCAGCTCCACAACAGGTCTGATGACAAGGAAAGTAGGCAGCATGACTAGATTACCAAGCTAAATTGTTAAGTTAGCATATTATTCACCTACAGAACAATACACTCTGTTGCACACAGGTGAGTAAGGCAATAACAAAACACATCCTTAAGCCCAAAGTTTGCACTTGTGCCACCCCTTCGCTCTTAACTCAAGGAAAGGAGACTGGAAACCCCAGCTCTGCCTGTGGCTCAGGAAGAACCAAGAGATTTCCCTCCCCCATGGCTAAAACTGTGAATATAAGAGGTCCCACACCAGCACCAGAGGTCCCAAATTCCTTCAGAATGGCAAGTTTCTGCAGACAGTTCTTCTAGATGTAGCTTTTGCCCCTTCCAATACCCACCCAGGGATAACAGCTGCTCAGAAAGCACTCACTCCCTTGGGGCTGTGTATCTGCTTCACCTCTCACATGAGGGACAGTGGAGAAATGCTGTCCACGAGTGCCCGAAGGTGCAGGCTTTGAAGAGCCACACTCCATGCCAGAAGAAGCCTTACAGCAAGACAAAGCCTCAAGATGTTTCTGCATCTTGCAAGGCTTTCCCATGGCACAGGAACAAAATGCCGCAGGACTTTTGACTTTTGACTTGCCCAGCAAGTCAAAGGACCATCTCTGGGTCAACCTGCAGCCAGGGCCCCTCCCCACCTCCTCCACCTCCCCGTGCCCCTCAGCCCATCCCTTCCTTGTCCCCAGCTCCCAGGCTTCTCTCCCTGTGCTGAGCGCGCACATTTCTGCAGCTAAAAGAAGGCAGTACAGTCTGTTCCCAGTAACATTAGTTCATGACAGCCATGTTATTACCACCCTTTAACACCCCCACTTTGCTTCTGTTTCTTACCACTGCTTATTCAACACCGCAGCATTCATAACTAAAATTAAATCTCCATTTAAGAGATCCACAAGGCACCCTTGTATGCAGGCCACGTCTCCCATAACAGCACCACACCATCCCTTCCAGCTGGGAAGCACTGAGCCGTGGAAGGAACACTTCCCACGGGGCTCCGGCATGTGCCAGGACCCCCTGGGTCCTACAGTGGGGATGCTGAGCTCTGGGGGGCAGCCAGGAAGGACACAGCCTCTTCCAAAGAATCAGGCCATCACCAGAGCGGGGAGCACCCCGCTGCCAGCTGGGTTCTGTGCAGCATGCAGGAATGGATGGATGGATGCCCTTGGGCAGCCAACAGCGTTCTACACCCTTCCCTGTAATTAGCAGTGTCACCAATGAGGTTTCTGCCACAAAATGTGCCCCAGAATCTAGCAGGGCTGTGTTTCCGTAGGCAGACTTTTACCTGTCTTTAATCCAGATCTGTAACTCTCTTACAAACCACGGTATAGAGGAAAAAAAAAATAAAAATAAAAAATGGCCCTTAAAGAGAAAACCCCACACATGCTGATGGAAATGTGGTTTCTTGAAACACCTCTTCAGTGCCATCTGTTTGGCTCTGGTTCTAGTTTCATAGTAGCAAGATCCAATTTTGGAGGTGGCATGTAAAGTGCTAGGTGGATTTCCAACCAACAACAGTGTTGAGAGAAGCACCCCCACGAGCCTAGAGCTCCACAGGATGGACGGGTGCAGAGCAGGAGACAGCACTCAGGTACCAGCTGTGGAAGCTGATCGAGATCCCCAACTGTGATTATTCTTAGCGTTAACGCTATTGCAGGCAGCAGCAATTGTATTCAGACACAGTGCTGTGCATGTGGCGGACCCTCACGCTGCCAGCTCTTCTGCACCCAACATAGGGAGGGGAGAGGGAAGGAGCACAGTTCCAATCATTACGTAGGGGAGATTCTTCCATCCCCCCAGCTCTGAGTGTGACCCACAAGTGAATTCATAGCTTGTGGATGCTGACGGCTCAGCAAGGGAGGCAGAAGGACCGAAACCTACAGATTCCTCGAGCCTCTCTTGTCCCAGTAACACCCAGATCGGTGACAGTCTCACATCTCAGCTCCCAGCCCCGTGGCTGGTTTTAGGCTAGTTTGTACATTTAGATTTCATACATTCATTCGTCAGCAGCAAGGTTCCAAGGCCCTGTTCAGAAGTGCTCACTGCAGGAGCAGGATGGTAAAGGTATTTAGGTTCCATGAGGCTTTGGATGAAGTTCCACAGCTGCGAGGAGCTCTCATGTCTGTCTCTTAGGTTGACTTAGATCTCGGTGTTAGGAAAAGCAGCGTAAGGATGACAGAAGTAACCCCTCCATCCAGCAATGCTGAGGGCTCCAGAACACAAGATGCTGCAGACCCCACTCATATAACAATCTGAGGTCTCACATACTTGAAGGCAGGTGAGCATCACACTCTTCTATTCAGAAATACCTCCAGGGCTTTTGTCTGCCCTGAGCAGCCCTGACAACTTACCATCCAGCCTGGCCTACTCCCAGTCACTTACTGTCAGCAGTCAATAAACATCTTGCAGTGCCTGTGTTGTACTGATTTAGAAGCCCCAGCAACGCCTAGAGCAACAGTATGTGATACCCATACCAATGCTGCTGTGCAGGACTGCATCTCTGTGTCATCCACTGCTTCAAGTGAGTCAGGTATTGGGTGGCAACATTTTAGAGAGGCTTACTGGAAACAGGTGCCCAAGAAACGCCGCTCAGACCTTTTATCCTTTTATTTGCTCTATGTATGTCACACATGTGTTTGCCTCTTTGGGATAATGAAGGGATTTTCTGGCTCCTGCCAAACAGTCCCACTGCAGCTTACCTCCAGAGCCAGTCAGCAGGGCATGAGCAGCTGATCAGCAGATTAAATGGTATAGACTCACTTTCCAAGCCTCCCCTCTCAAGCAGCAATCTCCTACCTCTACAGCAGCTGGGCAAAGCCTTTCTATTACAAAATAACACAGCCAGGGCATGGCCTTTTCCTGCCTTCCAGACAGCCCTGCAAAAAGGACCTGGGGCAGCCACTGCTCAGAGGTCCCGGCCTCTGAGAAAAGCAGCTCTGCAAAATTCAGAGCCTGGGGTGCAAGAGGTTTGCTAGGAAAGGAGCTACCAATAGGAGATGCCACAAAGCAAGGAGACCCCCCAGGCACACGCAGTGACACCCAGATGGGGCTGAGAGCAGAAGAGGAGGAGGACTTTGGATTAGCAGCAGAATGTGACACCTGCACAGGGGATTGCACGGGGACAATGCAGCTTAGGAAGGAGTGGGAGGAAGCCTGAAAGACCCGGGTGCTCCACTGCACGAGCACAGCGCTGGCACAGCACTGACATAGTTGGGAATCAAGAGTCTGCAGCCACTGCCTGCACTTGGTTATCGGTGCAGGAGAGCTATCCAACTACTAAGTATCCTATTACAAAGAAATAACAAGCACAGAAGCAATCAATATTGTGCAGTTTAAAAGCACCATCTGAAGGCAATGGGTTTTACTCGCCGAGATCTGCCAGGTGAAGTGATGCAAGAGGACAGGATTTGTGTGAAACCTCACCCCTGGCTAATCCAAACCCTGCTCAGGTTATGCCACGCTGTAGGTATTGCAGGAAGGGACCAAGTCCATGCACTGCATTGAATTAAACCCCCGACCTGCAATTCCAGCTGTGCTAAAACAGGAAGAAGGGGAAGAGAATGCTTTAGGAGCTCCTCCCCAGGTGCCTGCACACCCAGGGCAACACCTCACTCTGCCATCAGCTTTTAACCCTTTTCCAGAAGGATCAATGCTGGCTGAGCACTAAAAAGCAGCCAATACATTACAGGCAGATTCTATATTAAAAATTCAAGATCCTTCCCAGCAGTGAGATCAAGCTGCAGGACACATCACAGCTGGTTTGCTGCTCAGCATTCCGGCTTTGCAGCACCTTGAACACAGCCAGCACATGGGAATGGGAAAGGACCTCACTGCATTTTTCCACAGAAACCAAACACTGCCCCTTTGTCTGTTCCTTCAAACACGGCTGGGGAAAGATGAAATAGAAGGCTCAGTGCCCTTTAGAGCTGAGCCTTGGTTAATGACCATCTTTTCAATATGTTACGAAATGACAAACCCTAACGAAGGAAGAAGATGTGCCCCATGATGCTCAGCACCACTGCTGAGGAGATGGCACAGAAATACACTTGGGGATACAAGCTTGTCCCTCACACTGCAACGCTGCTTGGATCTGCACATCCAAACAATAGCACTGCATACATCCTTGCATTTCTTCTTTCTACTTTTCCCAACAGCTTTACAACGAATGAGCACAATTTCTTTACATTTGTAATTCAAATGTTCCTATGCAGCATTTCCACAAGAAAAAGTGCTTCAAAAGCGCACTGGAAATTGTAATTAAAACCTGATCTCTGGGAGATGAGTCATGTTTCTGCAGGCTTCAGACCTGGCCTCAGAAAAATACGCCAGCAGAGCACTGTTTACCAACTTCACATGGGGAGCTGCCAGCGTTTATCAGAGACTACAGGAACGCTTGCATAAATATTAGAGGCAAAAGATGAAATGAAGTTATTACTGCTCAAACAAAGGACTGGTTTACCTGGTGCACTGAGCCGGCTCCTCCCACAACCAGAGCAGCTCCAAGACTTCTCCTTTCACTGGAGGACACCAGGCCAACCAGCAGTGCTGCAGCCCCCACTCCATGGGTATGGGAAGGGCAGCAGGCACTGGCCCTGTGGGGTCATGCAGCCCCTGCAAGCACCCAGCCCAGACGCACACTGCTTTCTGCTCTGCCAAACTTTCAGCTCTTATTTTCGCTTCTCTCGTTCCTGCTCCCAACAGCCTGAGCTGATGGAGACCCCAAAGCATTTCAATCATCTCCTCTTGCCATTGTAAAGCACTTATAAAAGGGACATGTCAGGAGAAAATGGCCAACACTTGTGACATTCCTATGTGTGCCCAGGACATGGGACAGGACCCCAATGGCATGCCCTAATCTCCGCAGCGCATCAGAGATCAGACCAAAACCTCAATGCAAACAGCCCTGAGGCTGGGGTTGAGGTGAGCTGAAGCCAACTGGTCGCACGAACTGGTTGATCTTCAGCATCTCCCAGTCACTACCTCGAGTGCCTCTGCCTGTGGAAGGGGTGAGAAAAGCAGGGGAAAGGGACCGGGGAGAGGCAGCCCAGGGAGCATTCATACCTAAGTGTTTTCTTCCCTGCACGCCCTTACCTCCACCTGACCTTCCCCAAGAAGGAGTCACCTCTGAGGAAAATCAGAGGGCTCGTCCCACGCTCCCCAGCTCAGAGGGCAGCAATGAGCCCAGACAGAAGTATAGGGGTCTCGGGGGATGACAGCCTTTTCTCTACCAGATCAAAGGGATCAGCGCTGCACAGGGATCAAGGAAAGCTCACTCCTTGCAGCTCAACCCACAATCAAGACATCCACTTGCTACTGATCCATTCCTGGAGCAGGAGTGGCTCACAGCTGCTTTGAACCCAAACCTCTGCTCGTTGTCTCTGCCTCAGGTCCTCCTCCTTCCATTCTACACTTGTTCAGCTTCAGCCCTTGCTCTCTTGTGTCACAGAACAGCACGCAGGTCCTTTGGAACAAAACCACTCCTCTAAAAAACACTTATTTCGTATCACGAAGATGAGTTCATAATGAACAGGAATACACATTTTTAACATGCAAAGCACAGCACAGGCAAATGAGAAGACAGAGGTTTGTGCCACGTTACAAGTCTTGCAGAGCTGTGCATGAACACCATCAGACATGAGTGCCATCTTAATACCAGGCAGTGCAAGAGAGTCACTGCTCAGGGCACAGCACAGAAGGCAACGCACCTCTGAAGTTCATCTGCCATTCCATCAGTCATACGGAAACAGCAGAGCAGACAGCAGAGGGCATGTACAACACAACAACCCCATGGATCAGTTCTGCTCCCCACAACACCAGGCTCATTTGCATTCAGCTGGGTGCTCCTCACTCCTTCTCCTCCTACACCCACTTGTCAGGTTGGGAATAAGCACACCTAAAGCAGACGTTTTCCCCTAACTCAGGACCTCTCCTGCTTTCCACCCGGTGAGCCACCTGGCCCAGCTTCACTTCAGTTTCTCTGGATATTGCTTCCAGCCAAGCTTGTCCCAGAGAGCTCACAATGCCGTTACAGACCCATCCTGGCAATTTAATTACAAGTGAATAATTGTGGCTAATGCTCACAGCAGCGACGTGACTGAGGAGCGCAGCCATCAGCAGCACAAGCGACTGCGGAATGACTGCAGGAGGAACAACTCATCAGCGCTGCCTACAAGCTGTGAGCCTCCATGGCTTTGAACAAAGGGGAACATGAGTAATTTCAGACAAAAGAACGAGCCCTCATCAAAACTTCTGGAACGCAAATCTCTGAGCTGGGCTGGGTACAGGTGCTATAAGTCTCTCCCTTTTCTTTTTTAAGCTTTCTCATTTTGTTTCCCTCCTCCATGCTTCCAAATTCCTACCCTTCTCTGAAAGAGACGAGCTGAAGAATTCCCTGAAGGCTGCAGTTCCCAGTATCTCTCAGATGAGAGACTTCAATAAGCAGTTATTGGTTACCACTCACTCCACATGCACCCCCCAACATTTCTGCTGCAGTGCCTCTCCTGCTCCCTCCAGATCTTCAAGCATAAAGGGTCAACAGATCACAAGGACACGGGGCTCAGTAAAAGGTGACGTTGATGACAAATGGAAGCCATCCTCACAGCCCTGCGTTATGTGCTGTTGGGGATTGGGGGAGAGTCTTCTGTTAGTGCTTCTTAAACCTGCCTCAGTGAAAACACGAGTAATGCACCACGCCGTGATTTATTGTAAATGCGTCCCAGTTCTGCTAAGAACTAAGTCAGGAAGCAGAAGTGAAAAACACCCAACGTGACAACAGAAAAGAAGATCACTGTCTCCTCCGAAACTCCTGGACAGCATGAAAACACTTCAAGGAAACCTGAAACCATTTCTCCTCCTGCGAGCGTAGTGAATAGGTCACAAACGCAGCCGTCCTTTCCAACAGAAGCACCACGTTTTCCTGAGCAATTTAATGTAAATTAGATTAACCAGCGGTTGCTCTTCTGCCCTGTGCTGTGAGATGAGTGGCTCTTGAAGTGCAAACATTTACTTAGAAACGTACAGGAAAATCTCGCATGAGGTGAACCCGGCCCTGGGTCAGCAGGCTGCTGATGTGGCACACGGCCGTGAACCAACGCCGGAACAAAGTGCTGGGGCCACGTGCCACCAGACTGCCTCCTGCCCTGCATCGGGAGCCGGGAGGAGAAAAACCAGCAGCAAAACAAAGACAGGCGGAGAAGACGGCGGTAGGAAGAGCAGTCGTTTCTCTCCATCCTCCCCCAGACCCAATATTTATAGTAAAGTCCCTAAAAATACAAGTTGGGGCTTCCTGCAGTGTTTCACTGACAGCTGCTTTTCTCTCACTCTCGAAGCCCCGTGAGCCCCTGCTTCCTCCCATTTCTTGCTGCCTTCCTGCTCCGTCCCTTTTTTTTTCTCCCCATTTCCTCTCTCCTGTTTATTTGCATTCTTTCCCTCTTCCTCCCCTTCTTGCACTCACCTTTTCCCCATCAACTCCCTTCCCCACAGCTCCCAGCGGAGCCCCGCTCCCTACCCACACGAGTGGGGCTGAAGCATCCCATGGGTGGGATGGACAACAACGACAGAAGGGCTCTGCCCAAGTCAAGGCATGAAACCAAAGAGCAAACTCCCCCTTGCCCCCATCAGTGCTTCTCCTATTGCAGCATTTGGGCACAACATAAAGATTCCCATTTTTCAGGTAATTCGCTTTTTACTGCAGTCCTAAAGTTGTCTGCAAACCGCTGTGTTTTGTTTCACAATCAGAAAACACTGAGCATGGACTCTTAAGTTGGACTTCACAAGGTACCACCTTCACACAGGTATCAGTCAGGCCAGGTTACTTTTCTTGCTTTTTCTAAGCCTCTAAACCCAGCCCAGCATTTCAGGCTGAAGACTGGTTTCCAACCAGAATTACAATCCTGTCAGGATTTGGCATTTTTGTAACATGCTGCAGAAGACCTCATTCCACCCTTCAACCTGTTCACCTTTTCTCCTGGCACTGTCCTAAGATAGAGCCCTCCCAGCCTTGCATTAGTCACACTTGTACTAAAAGCACTCATGAAGGAGGAAACGGGAATGCATTATTTTATGTAGGAAAAGCAGCACTGCCACCACTCTGCTCTGGGGACTGCCATGTTTTAAAGGAGAGCAAACTGCAAGAGTGGCTTCCGTGGGCATTATAACCATTTTTCTTGAGATTATCATCATTTCAAGGGAAAATAAAGAAAGAAATTGATAGTTCAAGTGTGGAACCAGCATCAGGGACCCGAGCATCTGAGCAGGCTGTGGCAGCCCCTGCAGACAAGTCAGTGCTCCTAGCAATGAGGATGCCCTACACATACATCAAGCCCACCAGTGCAGGGACCCCAAAGGTCTCCAGCAGTGCGTTTTCAAGGCACGGTTCATTTCCTGGGTAAAGACCACATTCAGGAAGCTGGTGACCACAGATAATTAAGTTCGATGGGCAATTGGGTGGTAGATGAAGGTCAGCCATTCTCCAGTGTAGCTCCAACAGCTTTTAATCTTGTTGGCCACCGCCTCCAGTCAGTTATAGCAGCCTTGGAGCTGCCAGGAAAGTAATCAGAGGGAGAGACTATAGGTATAAGCAGATATAATAGAAACTTAATTTAATTAGGGAAGTACTCAATCAACCATAGGACATAAGTACAAAGGAAACCAGGTTTATTAGTTCTGGTACTTGCAGAAATGCCTGCTTGCTTCCTGAGTACTGGGGAAATAAGAAAAATAAGTAATCTTAATAGCACGATCCTCGTTTGCTGTTTAACAAAAGGGAGTACCAAAACCAACTGCAATTCAAGCTTCTAGAAAAGCAGCTCGCCCTTGTGATTGCTGAGTAACTGAGCTCTTATGGGGGAAACCTGGTTCTGGTTAAAAATTAGGAATCACACCTTGGCCAGCCTCAAGGGAAGAACTTCTGAGCCCAGTTCTGCTCTCAGGTCGGCTTTACACCAATGCTCCACCAGGACTCCAATGTCTCATCATTGCCCATGTATGAATCAAGTCAAGATCACTGCATGTAGAACTGCATGTAGAACTGCATGTTTTGTGGGATGGTTCAAGAAATGACCAGACAACCACATCCAGCAACCTCTTATTCCCTTTCTCTGCTTCTGCTTCTCTTTCTTAAGTCTTTCTTAAGTCTTTCTTAAGTCAGCCTCAACCCAGGGCTCTCCCAGCGGATGCTGGGGCTGAGGCACATGACGAGCAGCCGTCCCTGTTTGGGGTTTCCAGGTTCAGAGCCAGCCCGGTAACACAGGGGGTGTATTTAACAGTCATGCTTTAATGCCTGGATAAAGGTTTTGTCGAAAGTTTAATAGCATGAAGTGACTAACAGCGAGCTGGGGAACTATTTAGAGATTAACTAACTGATTTAGAGTGATAAAAGGGCAGGTTGTAATTTTAGGATTAGAAATCCATATTTTGGATGTCAATACTTTGCATAAGAAAAGGGCCAGGAACAGCACAACTCTAATCCACTCACAAGGAACCAGCAGGACAAGGGAGGAACAGGATCCCTGTGCTGAGAAACTTGAAAAGCACTTCCAGAAATGCCATCTTCTGTGCTCCCCGGGACAAGCGTGCCCCAAAGGGCTGGCGATGCGCTGCACACCACCGTGCACACTCTGCGTACTTCAGGACAAAGTCTGACGGCATGTATGAAAGCTCAGCTCCTATCCCAAGGAGCACGCAGACTGTTTTACACCCAAACTCACTCTCAGTGCCTCCTATATATATATACACACATCTATATGTGTATACGTACATCTACTTATACACACACACTGTATATATATACAAGTACTGAATCAGCACTGCGTGTACTACCTTGTTTCCATCAGTCATATTACAGATAACTCCCAGAGGGGTCAGGGGATGAACTTGGTTAAAACCAGAGCTATTTAAGCAGAAAAAATGGCCCTCTTGCTGCCTGCAGTACCCAGGGCGTTCTCTGAAGCTAAGCTAAAAACAATATTTATCTTACCAGGCGCTCGGTGCTTTGTGTTTTGGGATTTTTTAGCTTCCAGTTAGGGAGGATTTTGCAGGCCCGTAAAAAGAAAACAAAATCCACAGCGAGGTGGAAATAATTTATGGACGTATTTTGCATTTCATTTGCTTGATTTTTCCTCCTTCCTTCCTCTTTTGATGTCCCCCACCCCACCCTTCCAGTTTAAGTTACTTAAAATTTGCAAAGTCTGAAACAAATAAACCCAGACTGCAAATACACAGTACGTCTTCAACCCTGCAGAGGTTAAAAATAGGCTTTAAACCAGCTAATATCAGCATCAGCATAAAAGAAAGGACACCCTGACAGCTTTAATTATTACATTCCCTTGTTTTGCACTTCTGAAGAGCAGCAATTAAATCTCTGCTTGGGCTTATAAGGAAAAAGTAAGTGCTCTGCACCTGCAAAACTGACTCGATTACATCGGAGGATTTCAGCTCCCCAAAGCACATTATCCGGGGCAGCCTGCAGAAGAAACGCGCACAGTGGAAGAGCTCACTGCCACCCTGCAGCCAAGCATTTTGCAGCCAGTTTGCAGGGATGAACACCAATAATGGAAACACCTCCCCTTTTGCTTTGCTCTACATATTTATTTAACAGAAATCTCTCAATTTCTGGACAAAGCAGCCACGGATCACATGTGCGTGCAATGCCTGAAACTGCCATATGGCAATAGAAGTATTTTGCTCATAACCGTTTTGATTGCAGTTGCCTCCGGGGACCTGAACTAGGTCACTTTCCCATCAAGGCTCACTACAAACCATTAGATAAGTGGTGCAAGCAGGGCCTTTTAAACATCTCTTATAAAAAAGAGCTATTTTGTTGATTAGAAAGGTAAAGAGAAGCAAGCACCGCCGCTTATGAAACCTATTTTCTGTGACTCATAAATATTAATTCTTTGATATTCAATAATCTAATTGAGTTTAGTGTTTGCAGCTGTTCCCTCATCAGCAGCAATAATGAGGGTCTCGTTTGCTCTGATTACCTGGCTTTGGGAAACCTGCTGCCAGTACCTATCCCTGAGACACCCCAGGGACCTCTGCTCTCTGGTCACACCTGGCTGGGATCTGCCCTTTGCCTGGAACCCTCTGTGCCTTGGAGGCAGAGTCTCACCGAGACACGGAGGTTGCAGCAGCTTCATTTCTCTGGGAGATTCACTGTCATGCTCAGCTCCAGGCTTGCACTGAGTAAAGATGGCTTAAAAAAAAAACAACAACAAAAACCCAACAAACCAAAAACATGACGTAAAAGCATATTCTTCTTTTTTCACTAATATAAACCACTTTTGACCAGGAGCGTCTAACCAGCCTCTTGGTGACTAAGAGAGAACTCGGTGCACACAGGGAGGGCAGGCACCAGCTGGGACGCGGGGAGAAGAAAGGCGCAGTGTTTCCATAAAGCCAGTGGGAAAAAAAACATAGCTGGGAACATTTTTCTGGCAGAAAACGTTCACTTCTGGAAGCAAATCATTGATGGCCAGGGGGAAAGCAGAGCCCTCCCCCCCCGGGGACACCTGCACGTCATCTGCTGAGGGAGCAGATGCAGGCACGTTGCCAGCCCATCCCAGTGCCCACTGACACTGCTGCTCACAGCTCCACGGCAAGCCAGCAGCCCCACCATGACAGGGGGGCTCTCCCAGCTTCCTCTTCCTCCAAACCTGGCATTTCTCCTGTCCATGCACAACATGTTACAAAGGAAGCTACTTCTATTCCAGACAGCTTAAATTTACTGCTAATTTTACAGGTCTTGAAAACTTTTAACGCCACTTATCATCCTGGGAAAGACTGAATTATCTCCCACTGAGCTCACTGTGCAATGCAAAAAGGCGGTATCCCCACACAGCCCTCCGTTACCGCCTCATAACAGAGCAAAACGGCGTGATAAGGTCCTTGTAGGGCACTCCATCACAGCAATAATGTCACGCACGATAACTCACAGGAGCGCTTCTGGTGTTCGTCTTTACTGTAAGCCACGAGTTTATCTGCTGGCTGCAAGGGCCAAGCATAAAGGAGCATAGCTGAGGGTGCACGTCATGCACGGCCGCACTTGCTGGGAAAGCCTCGCGTTCCTCACGCCAGGCTGACCTCTCTGCAGTTGCTGCTTTGACCCGCTGTGGGCTGCGCATGCAGCAGAGCAAAGGGGATGCAGCATCGCTGGGAGTTGCTTCAGGCATACTCCCGTGAGCTCAGCCAGCACGCAGCTGCAGGGAGCCCTCAGAACACTTCATCCCCATATATACAGACGTGGGGAATGAGCGGCTGTGGCTTTTTAAGATGTCCTTTTCATGCTTACACACTGCCCTATCTCAGGCGGAAAAGGCAATCAGCTCGGGTTAAAAAAGCACTTTCTCTGCTCAGCCGGCATTACTCACATCTGCTGAATTCACCGACCAAACCACAGTGCCCTATGTTCTACTTTTTTAATCCCCTGCAATGGCAGAGGTTGGAAGGACCCCATTTGCTCCATGCAGGCCCATCCTGGAGCACAACCACCTGGGTGCTGCAGGGCTCATCCCAGCTCCAAGCAGCTGCAGTTAAGCTCTGCTGCCGTCAGAGCCACGAGACCCTTCTCACACCGTTCCCTTAAGGACATACAACTGAATTTTTCCTTCTATTTTAAGTTGTTTTGGTGTGAGATTGGTATCTTTGAACAGGAGCTGCAAAAAGCCAAATGCAGCTGGGATGATTGCTGGACTACATGATCTTAGTGGTCTTTTCCACTCTTAGTGGTTCTATGATTGTATAACACTGATCCCCAGCTCCAACAGCACCCTATGTACAAGACCATCACCAAGAGATCGCTGCATCACAAGTGTCACAAGCAGTACATGCTGCTCTTCATTTTTAACTGGTCTACACGTAAGCAATGAGCACCAAAAAGACTGTATTTCCAAAGGTACAGTGGCTCATCAAGTCCCCTCTGGAAGGGAGAAGGCTTTCCTCAACTGTGACTCTGGCTCTTACAATGGATGTTCTCACCTCATGGCAACTCCAGGTCCAACAACCCCTCCCTGAGTTGCTCCACCTGCCAGAGAAGAGCCATGGGCAGCAAGAGCTGCACAAGCACAGCACGGAGTGGTGGAACTGCTGGTGGCTCTACCACCACCTCCACCAGGTCTCACCAGGCTCCCATAACTAGCTGCTAATTCAGACTTTCAATAAAAACAAGGGCTATCAAATTGCAGTGCTCTGTTATGGGAGTGATGGTATCTGAATTCCAGGAGGCATTCGCCAGCCTCATCTTCTGCTCACAACGTTTCAATCTGCTGTTGTAACACAGGTACACCCAGGCCCCTCTGCTACCATGAGTAGTGAGGAAGGGACTGCTTTCTCCTTCAGGGTGATATAAGAACACCCATCCCACTTGTGGTCCCTTCCGTCCATCTGTTTCTTGCAAATAAACAACTGAACACACTCCAGGATTCTCCTCTACCAATGTGAAAAAATAATGGTGATTCATCACAGTGATTTGCTTCCTGACTTCTACAGCAGCTACTGCATACGCGCTGTGCTTACAAGAGAAGAAGGATCCAATAATCTTTCAGGAGGTTCTTGTTTGAACCTCAATCCCAGGATTAAGGTATTAACAAGGACAAGAAAAGTGCAAATCATACAGCCAGGGCTTTGCTGTCTGCACCTCTTCGCACCCGTGCTGCTCTCAGATATCATCCATGGCGGCTCTCAAAGCGGGCAGCAAGAGCATAGCTGAGTGGGTGAAAAACATTGTTGACTGAGGTGGAACCTTCATGCTACACTGAGTGGAGCTGACATGGCACACCAAAACCTTTGCCTGACTTCCAAGCACTGCCAGCTGTAGGGCAGAGACAGCTGGCAGTCCTGTGGTGCAGGTGGAAGGGAAACAGAGGAGCAGGAGTGACACTTAACCAGGAGGGCAATGCTTCTGGCAGTCCTGTCTCTTCCACAGCAAAGCCATGCTGCAGGGAAGGCTCTCCTGGAAGCACCACGCTGGCACAGGGCTCTGCATCTCGCGGTGCAAAGCCCACGGTGCACAGTTAGGGTCTGGGCTGGTGATACACATGTGCCAGGAGCTCCCCAGCTGTAATCCTTACTCTGAATTAGTCAACTCTGCAGTTTCAGGCAGCTCATTAACCTCATCACCTCAGACTCCCCACCTAACTCTTACTGAACCTCACAGTGAGGTCTCTAAGCTCTCCCAGTGCCATTCTGCAGGGTGGCTGCCTGTGAAGGTGTCCCACAGCATCAGGACAAGAGGCACCAGGATGTGTCCAGAGCCCAGCCACACCATGGGGCAGCTCTCAAAGGGACAGGCTGGGGCTTGGCATGCACAACACAAGGAATGGAGAAAGCGTGCAATGTCCCCATTAGGCTGCCATTACAAGAGAGCCCATGGAGCCCAGAAAGGCCAGCAGATCATACTGAAAACACGTGGCACTGGAGGAACATTCAGCTCTTGAGTCTTAGTCCTGGGATTTAACCACATGTATCTGTGCTTTCTTTAGCTACAGCCCACTGGGTATTATCTGACAAACCCCAGCAGTAAGGAGACCCCCAAAAGCTCCCTTTTCCACAAACAAAGGCTTCTCAAGACTGCATCTTCATCACTCAAACAGCAACGAAGTCACGAGGGCTCACTACTGAAAGCCCCTTCAGAAAGATGCTCAGTTAATCACCAAACCACTGCACAGCCCAAAGCCATCCTAAATACAACAACATGGCATGAAGTGAATCATTTCGGGAAATGCCAGGAGCTCATCTGTCACCGGCCATGAAGGCAACGCCAGATTTTGCTCCAGACAGGAAGAAAAACACTGGGTAATATGAAACGGACCAGATCGGTCACTGGAGGAAATCAAGACAGCCTGCAAAATTTGTTCTTTCCACTGAAAAAGAAGTGGAGATGATGTTCTTCTCTGTGCTGCCTTGCAGGAGAAACGCCCCACTTCCCTCATCACTGCTTCCCAGAGCTCCTCCAAAAGTAAATTATTTAGGGACCCGTCTCAGCAAGTTACTTCCACTCATTTGTGGGGAACAACGCAGCTCAGCCTGGGATTTAACCAACAGCTGCAACAGTGCCTCGTGGGCTCCATCTCCAGAAGACAAGCAGAAAGAGGACATGCAGCACCAGAAGCCAGCACTGACAGCAGACGATGCAGCAAGCACTCAGTGTGGCTCCCATATGAACATGGTGAGCTGCCCTCGCTGCCCACACCTTAGGAATACCTGCGACGCCTTCATGTTCTGCATGGCTTCCCATGCACAAAGTTAAGGAAGAAAGTTGGGTTTTCTACTTTTATGTGAATTGTTCTATGGCAACCGAAGGATGCTGCAAGTTAAACGCTGTAATTTGTGAACAAGTTTTAACAGGGAATTGGGCTGCCAAATAAGACCACCACAAAGCTAGAATCTGCACCTAGGGCAATTCCACTTAGAGAAGGATTAAAAGTAATAATAATTAAAAAAAAAGAGACAATAAAAAACCTAGAAACAATACCATTGAAGGGTAAAGGGAAGAAAGAAATGCAGCTACTACTAAAGACAACAGTTGGATGTTTGCTTATTTTGCTGTTCTCCTCAAACCACTACTGCTTTTCCAGCACCCCCACTGCAGAGCCGTTTAAGAGCAGCCTGCAAGAGAGGGAACGAGAGAGAAAGGCTCAGGGTCTCAACACAGCATCTGCTTGCCTGACTGCAGCCTTTTTAAGAGCCTCACACCAAAGGCAGGACCTGGGTGGAGCCTCCTGCAGCAATGACAGAGGCACGCACGTCCCTGAGATGTTTACTGAGATGGTTTCAAGTCTCAAGCATGTGAACGCTGCATGGAAAAAGCCTGCGCTAGGGCCTGGCAGCCAGAGCAGGCAGCACACACAGCCTGATACCCTGACCCCAATTCACTCTGACTTCTGGGTGAATTGAAGGCTTGCTGTAATTAATAAGACTACAATGAAATCAGATCAAGCTGAGCCTTCTGAGAAACACACTTTCACCTCCGACCGCCTCTCAATACAGAGGGCCAAGCCTCTCCATCGCCACCAAGCTCATTCGGGGCTACAAAGCACTGAGACAAGGCAGCTTTCGGAAACATCAAGCAATGCCGTGGAAGAACTACTGTCTCCTGGGAGAAAGGATCCTCCCAGTGCTCCACAGAGTGAGCAGCAGCTGCATGAATAAGAGCGATTAAAAATTAAAAACAACAACAAAAAAACCCCACACTGTGCTGTGTTTCAGAACAGCAGAGGCCCAAACTCCACGCTACAAAATGGGATTATGGCTCCCAGCAATCCACTTGGGCTTGCTTGCTCAGATTTGCTGGTGAAGCAATGGAAGGGGTCAGCCCTCTTCGCTGCCAGTGCTGAGGCAGCTCCATACCTGCTGAGGACAGGAGCTTATCTCCATGGAGCTCACTGCTAGTCACCAGGAGCCCGACAGCAAAAACTTCTTGGGACTGTCAAGAAAAGGAAGTGTGGCAAATAAGATGTGTTCCTGCATGTGCAGAGCACTATCCCAACCTGCATTCCTGAGGCTTAAAGGAAGGGCTGCCAGTGTGTCCTACTACCCACAGTATTTTTATGATCTCGACGCTACAGTCCACACCAGCATCCATCACTGAGATGCTGACGATGTGCTGAAGGACAGGCATTTTATTGTCTGCAGTAGATACCCACCACAGCTGAAGCTTCTGTAATTACTGTTCCTTATGAGAAAATGAAAGATTTATTACCCACATAATAGTCAATGAAGGTCTTTTCTTGAGTAGAATACTGGTTTGCTTATAGGCCTTCATCTGTAGGTCACACTGTATTACCCAAGATAAAATAGTTTACTTCTTTCAAGCTGTGATGTTGGTAACGTGGGGCTGCTCCAGCAGTAATTAAAAGGACAGAGACTACTGGTACTGTGCTGCACATAGGAGCACTGGCATGGGCTCCCATTTCCTACCCAGTCAGTTTCAGGCTATATTTCTTTAATTTATGAAACTATAGTAGAGAAGATTTATATTCTACTGCTGGATAAAGGTCTTCAGCAGAGATCAAAGCAGGAAGCTGCAGCTGCAAAGAGAAGGTTGCAAAACAAATCCTAATTTATCAGTGGGGATTTTTTCCCCCTGTAAAGTTATGTACCATCTGCAGCAGGCAAATGAGACAGGAAGGCAGGAAAAAAAAAAGAAAGAAAGAAAATCATCGATCATTGGAGGGGCTGCTATCACTTACAAATCTGCCATTAGCTATGTCAGAAATCCTAAACACGAAATAAAATCTCAGGTCTGTGTTATTACACATCTCCCTTAAAAGAGACCTGTTCTAAATGAATGCCAAGTGCACACACTACATCATGGGAGCCCACTGCTGCAGCCCTTCTTCCTTCTCTCCATCCTCTTCCTCCCAGCTTCTTGCTAAAGCTGAGATCGGACTGGAGGAGAACACAGCCCCAGACAGCAGCAGACAAAGCTCTGAGCTCCCACGGCTTCTCCGCTGCGAGCCCAGCCACCAGTCAGCATAGCCACCTTCCACTACAGCCTATGGTTTCCTTTTCTTTCTTTAGCACCAGAAAGACAACCTCTCTATGCACAACTAATATTGAAAGAAGTTGCTACGAGCTATAATCAAATGGTCAAACAAACTTACAGAGCTGCACCCTTGCTTTTACACTCCTGAATTCTAATCAACCCAGTTAATTCCCAGTTCAGGAGACCGAGAGGCACCAGCACTGGAGGATGAGACCATCTGAACTGCGGCAAGCCAACAAAGCTCAATATTCATGGCTTTGGTGCTTGAACGCTGAACACCCTTCTACTGCATTTCTACTTCTGCCACCCAGCTGCTGTCCCTTCCTTCTCCTCTCACTGCCATGGGGACACGGCTCAAACTCTCCCACATTTGGAAATCTGGATCATTTAGAAACATCACATCCAGAAATCTCCAGGATTTGTTTGCCACCAAACAAGCGTGGTTCACTCTGCCTTTCACCGCAGGAATGTGGGTGCTTGCAGTGGCATTTCTGTGACACTTGGGGTATGCGTGTATCCTATTAGCTGGCCCTGTGCAAAGTCCTCCTGAGCTCGCCTATACGAAATGTCTGCCACACTGACACATTTTGGTGTCTCAGTTACCACTCGAGGGTGGCTATGCTGCCTACCGGCCTTGGTCTGCTCTGCTGTACCTCAGGCACACTTCATAATAAGCACTAAATGTTACAAATGAAGCAATTCCTCAGATTATGCAGCTAGGACAGCAGCGCTGAGCTCTGCCCTCACTGCTGCTATGGAATAGGAAAGACTTGTTAACAAGACAAGAAACCTCGGGCAGACACGAGCTGCTCCCCCCAGCTCTGCTCCAATGCCACATACCATCGACCACCCAGTCACAGCATTTGCTTTGGGTTGGAAGAGACTGCAGCTCAAAGAGAAAACAAAAACAAGATCTGTGTTTGCTTGCGTTTACCAAGGGGAGGAGAGAGAAAACCACAGCACAGAGTTTATCTAAAACCTTGGAGGCACAAACTTCTGCAGTCAGACTGCACCCAGCCAGGTGTGCCACAGCAACAGCCATCAACAGCCCTGGGATGGGAGGGCATTCATCCCCACCCCCAGCCACGCTGGGCTGAGAGTACCCGCACCACGGGAACGTGGTCATTGCTCAAGCAGTTCTTTAATGCAGAAGAATAAGAGAATGAACAGGGAAAAGGGAAAATGCATCCGTCATATCCCTGACAACCTCAATCACGCAGGCTAAAAGGGTGAGAATGAAGAACAGAATTTGCCCTTTTTTGCCCAAGCAGAGGGTTAAAAGACGAGACACACTCCTGACTATAAGCCTCTATGAATGAAAAACCAGCAGAGTCAATAAAATGTGAAGTAAACCTAATTCATTTTTACTATATGACCTACTTTCAGCAGGTTTTGATTCACATGAGCAGCTAGAGCTTCAAGGTGGTGATTCTGCAAGGTCTGTTCATTAAAGTCATCCTGTTCTTTATGGCTTTCAGCTTCAAGGGACAAGAAAACACATTCCTGCTCCAGGCATATTCTCCATTGGCACAAATCTCACAGCAACACGGGAAGAAAACAGGTACGAATGCAAAAGCTGCCTCAGTGCTGAAGGAGGGTGGGAATGAAGGAAGTTAACTGCTGTAGGCAATGCAGCCCCCACCATGTTCTAGCACCTGGCCCATCCCAAGCTCCACAGCAGTGCTGCAGATGGGCATGGATTGCTTACAGGCCCTGAGGAAGTCAGAAGAATCTGCTGAAGTAACAGAAATGAGGACAAAGCAGTTCATTTCTGCACTCCTGAGTCCCACAGAGGCAGGCAGATAAGGGTGTCATTACTTCCATGCATGCTGCCCATCACCGGCCCTGTAAAGGGTGCTCCTGCCTTCCTCACTGAGCACAAGTGCCTGACCTTGGGCCATGGCACGGGCAGGAAAAGACATTCAGCTGAAAAAGGGTGCCTGGAAGACCTCTCATTAAGTGTCCTCATGTCAAGGTCCAACAGTAGGCTGAGTAACGAGCAGCTCACTCTGCAGAGACCCCATTAAAAACAAACAAATCAAAGCCCTCCAATGCAAACCAAAGAGCAGTGCACATCTCCAAGAGCATGATCACAAGTATATACACATCCCACGGCATGCCTCCTTCAAACAACAACAACAACAACAAAAATAAAAAGGAAAAGATACACACATATATATATTTAAATAAAGAAGTTCTTTCTATCAGGAAACCATCATATTGAACATCTGGGATTAGAGGAGGTTTTTTTTCTTCCTCCAGCACCAAAGCAAACCATCTTGCAGAAAATGTCTTTCTTGTAAAAGGGGGTGAAAATAAATTTCCAGGGAAACTCTAATCAGCTTGAGCCTGGAGGCTGAGGCGGTAATGACAAAAAGAGCACTGATGCTGCAGCACTGCGCACCACGAGAGGAGCAGCCGGTGAGTCACAGCGCTGGGCCAGCACTGCCCTGCTCTCCTGCTTCCCATCTAAAGTCCTGCTGCATGGTTTAAGCCAAAATACTTTCTGCCCAAAGGGATGGAGAGCGAAAGCCAAGGCTGGTGGGGATGCTGCCCTACGGCCGCCTGGTCTCCAGCCCCAGGATATCACAAAGCCTTGTTATTTTCCACTCATTTGCTCACAGAAACTCCTTTCAGGGGGCTCGCTCGGTCTCTCAGAGCTGCAGTAATGAAGCAGGATTTTAGCGTTTGATTCAGACACTGACCCAGGCTCTAAAAGCCTCTAATTTTTCCATTATCTCCTGGGCAAAGGCAGCCTGATGTCTGAAACCTCGCTGGTGGGTTCCTTTGTGCCATAACCTCTGGCATAGGTTTAATACATTCCTTTTCTTGACATTTCATCTTAATTATTATATGTATTTTTTAAATTAAATCCAGCTCAGGGAGCAAGCAAGACTAGATGCCCCCACTGTGGCTGTTATCTATGGGAAAACATATACAGGACGGATGGGAGCACCAGACCGTGTTTTTCTTGAGGTACCATAGAGTCAGTATTTACAGGCAGAGGCACGTCCATGCTCAGAGTTTGCACTGGACCCATCACATCTGCAATGCCAACACACCAGAGCACAACACAGCACGGCCAGCAGTCACACCCAGTGCCAGACCACACCAATACCTGGGCTGCGGGACACTACCAGAACCACCTGGGCCCAGGTAACTCACGTCTGCAGCTGCCAGCTCGCTCAGCTGCTTTGATCGCTCCTCCAAGGGATCCCCTTGGTTCTGTTAAACATGGCCTCGTTCCCCTGCTGAGCATTTTTAAGACAATATCATTTGTTAGCATTCAGATAGGTTTCTCCATGCTCCCCTCTGCTGCTGAAGACAGACTGATGTGCAGCATCCCAAGCCTTGCAGGGGCCACAGCCAGACCCACTGCTACACAATGGGCCTCTCTCCTTTGCACTACTCCTCTTTGCAACCACGGAGGTTCTTCAGAGAATGGAGCTGCTGGGAAGCCTGCTCCGCACAGCCAGGGGCAGGAAGGGCCAGGCCTGCTCAATATTGAATGCTGAGCTGCAGATGTGTTGCATCTTTTTTTTTCCAGTAGCTGCTTCTCCACGATATTTACCCTGAAGCCAATTTCTCCTTCCCTAAGGACTCAAGGTCAATTGGATCTTAGGAGAGATGGGATGGAGGTGTTGGTTAAAGGATAGTTTGTGCCTCTGTTGGGCACATATCTCAGGTAAATGTAGTAATCTGGATCCATCAGCAAATTAGTAGGTGCTTACTTGAGCGTACCTGCAACCCTCACCTCCCTTAGTCTACTTGTAAAATACACTGTTTTCTACTTCAGCGGTGCCTTCACTTTCTCCTCCTGGGGAATCCGTTTTCCTTTGCAGTGGTTGCTGCACTTCCATTTCTTCTGCTAGAATCGGCACTACATCTTGCGGTAGCCCCTAATGGTGGCCATCAATAAAACATGACTGGCCTTCCAAGCCTTTTGTTTTCCAGTCAAACATATATCTGCTTTCTCCTTTTCAGCACTGCTCTCCTCTAAGCGCCGGCTCAGCTGGGGGACCTCTCCATTACTGTGGCTCGGCTGACATCATTTAGATGGATGTTGTGGGATCAGTCACCCCAGAGAGCTGCCTTCCTCCTCCATCATTCTGAGGTGCTCATCTATTACAAACATTTTCCTTCACATCTCAGTAGCTCTCTAACAAAATATCAACATTCCTATCAAATGCATTACATTTCCACCCATTTTTAGGTACCTCTGCTTCGCACGACTTCATTAGAAGCCTTCATACCCATTAAGGCCTGAAAGAATGAGTGCCAATGGCCTTTTGTAGGTTAATCCACAAGAGATCAAGAGAGTGCAAGACATTCTGTCTATTCAAATTACTCATTTTACAGTATAATAGTATGAATATTAATATTGTCCATTGAAAAAGTGTGTTAATTAGGATGTTGGCAGTTTTCTGGGCCACTGCCACCCAAAGCAAGCACTTGGGGTACGTGACTATTCAAGCAGAGGTCCCAAATTGCTGTCAGGCTCCTCCAGCATGCTAACGACAGCAAAGCACGCAATTCCACCACGAGAGCCCAACGGTCAAAACAATTAATGAGGGAACAGCCCACAGAAGGTTAATGTTACCCATCTCTCTCTACCAATTTCAGTTATTCCCCTTCCTAGAAAAACAGTATTTAACCAGACCAAAAATCATTTGCATAGCACACATATGCCAGCAGCTGGGAGGGTTTTAAGCAAACAGAACAAATGCTTCATTAATAAGCAAGTGCCAAGGAATCCAGAAAAAAATCTGCAACAGAACCCTGACAACCATAGTAGCTTACATTTCTGATGCTTGCTTTTGATTAAAGATAACCACTATGCTCCTTTGATAAAACTAGTTTGGGCAGATCAGAGGACAGTGATGGATGTATACCCGGAAGGTCACTGTGGTCTGTATATCCTTATGCAGGTAAAGCCTCCACAAGCTCAAGATCAGGCCTGGTACATCAGTACCATGTACACCATCTTTACACTTAAAATGCAATATTCCTCCCTTCCAGCTTCTGAGTCTGTTTTTACCCAATCTTAACTATAGTCTGCTGATCTCAAGGTTAATCTTCATTTTCTGCTAGCAAAATGAAAGGTCAGCTACGTTCCGGGCACCAGTGAGGTCTCCAGCTGCCCAGGTATCAACAGACCTGATAAACCCATTGTCAGCATGTGTCTTGCTGCAGATGAAACACACATGGGCAACCCCAGGACACCACTGGCAGCTGCCCAAAACACCTGAGATTTGCAAAAACATTTGTCTTCCACTGTGGAATAAACCCTGGACTTCTTGGATGTTTTTGCAAGAAAGATTTGCATTGAATAGTCCAATTTGAATGGAAAACCACGGGTTTTCTTTGGTTGTGGTGATTTCCCTAGGCAGAAGAGAAACGTCAGGTCCAAAGGACCTTATGCGCACATGAGCCTTCCCTGCTCTGCATCAAGGGAGGTATTTTCCTTTGGGATCGCTCTATGCTGGAAATAGGAAGCCAGGTTTCTCACATCTGATGCCTTTGCCATGGCAATAAAGGGTCAAATCCTTCTCTTTGGAGAGACTGCAGCCAAAATGTATTTTCACAAGCACATTTCTCAGCATGGTGGGATTGACAACACATCCAGTATCTCCCTCTTCATAATATTAAGAAATGCTATTTCTGGCTAATACTCATGAGCCAAGAGATCCAGTTTCTCTCTCAAACTCAGGATCTCCACAAAGCCTTCTGCCCCACTGCTGCAGGAGATACTTGCAAACATCTACCAAGACGTGAGGTCTTCATTTTCAGAAGCTCTCAGCACCCTGACCTGCAGGGCATGCCAGCCAACGAAGGGGCCTGGCAGCACTGCTGAAGGTCAGGTCCCTTTTCTGCCTCCACTTATACTGGAGCATCTAAAATTAGAGCAGACTTTGTAAGCGTGGATGACCAAGGCCTCTGGTCTTTGGATTCCTGGCCTGTACTATCAAGCAGCAGAAGACAGTGTGCATGGACAGATGTATGGGGTGGAGACAGAGGTTCAAAACCAAACAATTCAGAGTTGTTCAAAATCTGCAGTTGGAAGCAACTACAGAAACCTCTAATAATTCCCCAGGTCACTGAGCACTTTGCTGCTTAAATCTCTTCCTTGCAAGAGTTATCATCTGTCACCTACCAAAAGCTAATCCTCTTTCTTCTGACTTTGCCTCTATCTTCTTATTCCCCCTCTCTGTATGAGCACAAGCACCTTTAATCTTAATTTCAGATGTGCTTTCCACGATGTTGCAGATGTGTTATCTGCAGCTGACAATATTCACCAGGTATTTCTCCTTAAAGGACACTGCTTGACCTTGTAACAGCTTCCATGCCTCTAGTTCTAGACACTGAGCATTTCTATTCGAATGGATCACAAGTCATCACTCTCCTCTATCAATTATTAGCAGAGAGCCAGCTACCCAGCGAGCTGCTGCTTTGGGTTTTTTTCCTCCAAATGCAGCATTTCTTCTCAGGCAGAGACATATTACGGCAATTCAGACACTGACAACTGTGTAAATCACACCTAGGCAGAAGTTATTGATGACCTCATTCCAGTGAAGTATTATACGATCAGACTGCCCCACGGTATTTTGATCATCTGAGGACCCTGAAAGTCGCAAGCTCCATTTTGCTTGGGAATCTAACAAAGGGCATCATCTGTGACAAAAGGCACTGCGAGCATTTCTCTTACATTACCTCATTTCACACCAGCGGTAACAAATACTCGCTTTTCTTTATTAATACACTCGCCCTGCCTAGAACTGCTTTCATTTTTCCAATTTTGAATGTAAATGCTTTCAAGTTATTGATCCCTTCGGTTAGAAATCTTTTCTTCTGCTTCTGTCGGTTCTCGCGCACAGCCTCATTTCAGTATGAGCTGTGCATCCAACATAACCGCCCTCCTGGCAGACCCGTCTCCCGGGAGCTGACGTGATTAATATCTCCCGTGCAACACAAATCACATTCTTCAGACCCAGCTTCTCCACACTGCACCGCCGTTCCCTAAATTGGTACTCTCTCACATCTTTTATTAAATGATATAATTAGCTTCTTTCTTCTCAAGTGCCTTCTGAAATAGGTTGTGAATGGTCACCAACAGGAAAACAAAAACCAGCACTCGAAGCGCGGAGGCACTCAAAAAGACAACAAACTTCCTTGGCCGTGCCAAATTTCAGCTATAGACAGATGCAAAAACGACGATGACAACGGAAAAAAAAAAAAAAACCAACAAAAAAAAACTCACATCAGCCTTTTTAGGCTGCAATTCAGGTGCACAGGGCATGCTAACCTGGCAAACGAGTGAGTGGGGTGTAGTCTATGCACCTAAGCACTATGCAAACAATTCACAAAAACCAAACCAGCCAAAGACAACCTGCCTGATGAGAAACACATCACTTGAGAGGAAGCCTCTCCCCAGACCCCCAGTGCGTTCCTGCAAGCCAAAATCTGTAATCTAAAACTCCCATGCCCTGCACAATCTGGCATGCAAGCGTAACAGCACGCATGGAAATCCATTTAACGCCCAAGGAGATGCACGGCAGCCAGCGTGAAGGAACTACATGCCCTGACAGCACTGGCTTTGCAAGGACAGACAAGACCTTGGATCCAAACACAGCTGCTGGTTCACTCGGGGGATGAGGTTATTGCTGCAACATCACCAAGGCCACTTCCATCCCACTACAGCCTAGCAGAGCAGCTCATCATGCCTGAAGAGCTTCTGAGCACACCCAAGCGCCACAGCTTCTCTAT
The DNA here is from genome assembly GCA_030625065.1 of Alectoris magna. Lineage (NCBI taxonomy): Eukaryota > Metazoa > Chordata > Aves > Galliformes > Phasianidae > Alectoris > Alectoris magna. Next base: position 4,457,679 of record CM060569.1, read on the forward strand.
CCCAACAGATGCTGTTCTCTGTCAATTAAAACCACCGCTGTTCTCAGATGACTTCTGAGGGATGTGCTCGCTGAGTGGCTGCTGCAGCACGTCAAGTAAGTGTGCAACTGGTGGGGCTGGATGAGGCACCTCCACACCATGGGTCACAACTTCTGTTTTCACATTCTAAGGCAGTTCCGTGACTACAGCAAAAATGCTTTTTTAAAAGCCCAGAACTGCAATGCCGTGTTCCATTTCAAATGCTTGCTCTTCTAACATAAGATTTCAATTTTCTTTTGTAAACTACCCCTTGAGTTAGCCTTATCGGCATTCAGATGCACAATTCATCTGGAACAGGCTATTCACAGAAATTCTGCTGAACTGGCTGTCTTTCTACTAGTTATGCACAGAAGAAAGGCTTTGGCCTCAATCCTGGATCTGCTGAACCGAAGTGCAGAAGAGAGGATCCCCAAAGCCCAGCAACATGAAGGCGCTTCCACCCAGCACCACCAGCACTGTCTGCTTTGGCTATAACAACTACTGCTCTAATGAACAGAGACTAACAGCAAGTCCAGCTGCATGTGCAATTTGTATTAAACACAAATTGCTGTCTCCATGCAGATTTCATCTTCCATAAAACAAAGATATATTTCCAGCCTTTCATGTTGCCCATAACAGCTTCAAACTACAGAGGTTTTTATCTACCAGGCTGTGAGGAAGGAGGTCGGTTGGAGACTTCTGAATGCTCAAGTTAGGTACTTAATGAGGCATCATATTCCCAACTAATGGTTTTGCTCAGGAACAAATTGCAACACCAAGAAAAGTATTAGCATAAAGACTTACCAGCAGAAAGACTTGCCATCTTTTCAAACCGGGATGCAAAGCACCAAAAAAGCATAAATGGGGAGATTAAGCACCTGCCAGACCATGTCTCACCCCAGCCAACACTGTGCTAAGCCCACAGGCCCTGGCAGGACAGGTGATGGTGTCTCCCCAGCATGTCCCCTGCCGCAGATCACCTCTGCACCACCCCATCCCCTTAAAGATCCCTGAAGACACCCTCAATTGCTTGCCAAGATGGAGGAACCACTCTGGAGCTCACACTCCAACTGCACCGCAGCTGTTTCAAGGAAAACAGAGTACTAACCTGTAAGAAAAGAATCACACCTTTTAGCTATTAAGGAAGCACCTGCGAGTTTGTTGTTGTTGTTGTGATTGTTTTCTTTTAATGTAGCAGTTTCACAGTACAAAGCCTGCTCTGAATTGATCTAGATGCTATGCAGACAAACATAAATTATGTTTCCTCACACTGACCCTGTTAATAACTATTTCTCAAGGGAACAGAAGAACTGTAACGAGCTAACACTATTTGTTTATTTGGAATTCCATAGCTAGACTTATTTAAAAAAGAGTCCCCATCCTGCACAAAAACATCCACTGAAATGTGATGGAAAAGCATCACCACCACTGTGCTGCACTAACAGGGCTGGTCCAGATAAGGCGCCCATAGAGAGCCAACAAAGCCAGCACAGCTTCCAGACTGAGGCTGTGGGCACCTCCGAAAAATTAACGATGACAATCCAAAATCCAATCTTTAGCCTTTATGCAGCTCTCCCCCCTCCGCAGTTCCCGTTTCCGAACATACTGTGCTGGATTAGCTCCCTGCCCTCTCTGCCCCCGCACACAGAGGTCACTTCAAGTAACGCTTGCTCTCAGATTCAGTCTTAAAAGTGGATTAAAAAAATAATCTGCAGAAGGCTATTCATGTTACAAACTCGCCTGCACAGTCTGCAAGGGCTCAATGAAACAGCAGGGGCTGCTGCAGAGGGTGAGGAAGGGAACACAGGGCTCACACCGCCCACCTGGGGTGCACAGCATCACATCCACCCTGGCTGCATCACAGAGCCTCCGCCAGGGCAGGGAAGGCTGGATGACTTCTCTCAGGCCCTGCGTCAGCACAGGCACTTCCACCTGCCAAGGAAAGGCCTGAGGCTTATTGTAGGATGACAGCACTGTGGAGGCTGAGCTGGAGCCAATGCAGCTCAACCATGAAATCTCCCAACAACACAACTGATGTGAACCCAGCAACCTGGGAGGTTCCGACAGCCCTTCCTTCTAAACACCACACACAAGTGGAAATCCAGTCTAAGATGATGCTCACCAGGTCTAACTCAGCACCTCAGTTCGTGATCCTGCTGCAGACCTGTAATCATGGCTGACTCTACTGGATGCATCCTGCACTTCACATTACTTCTGCTCAGAAAACTAAAGCAATGCATGAGAAAAGAACCTACCCAACGCTCACTCCTTAAGAGCAAAGTCATTCCAGTACAGTGAAGACAGTGGGAGGTCTGTACTCTGTACACAATAAGGAACATCTTGCAATCCCATCCTTTCTAGACCAAACCTTTGCCCAAACCTAGCTCTTGGCAGGGTTGTGAGATGCCGCCTGCACCAGCAGAGAGAAGGAAAATGACCTAAACGATGAAAGGCAGATAGCACCAAGCTTCCATTCTTATTTGAGGGGAGGGGAAAGACAAAAAAAAAGCAGTAACACACTGCATTTGGGAGGCGGCTTTGTTTGCTTGCCACTTTCCATCCTTAAGTAATTAGTCTAAAGGGCTTCCCAGGTAAAGCTAAGAATAGGCTGGGGATGTTGAGAGGCACGCTTCTCGCTGTGGTGAAGGAGAAGATGCTGAGCTCCAGCTGGATGCCCTTTGGCATCGCTTTCCTTCAGGCCCTCAGAGGCAGCTGCAAGACAGGCTGCATCAAAATTTGAAAAGATGCAAAAAATGACAGGCGAGAAACATCTCTGGGGATAAGCACTCCGGCAGCCGTGAAAGCCTCAAACATGCAGCAGGAGCCAACGCTCGGATTCTGCTCCCCACGTGCCCTTCTCTAAGCTTTCCAAAAAGTTCTCCACTGCCCTTTTAGCTGTGAAAGCCACCCCTCCTGAAAAGGAGGTCAATGCATGCCCCCAAGTGTGAGCAACCACCTATTTTCTGCTTCTGGGAGGCTCCACTTGCACCAAACAGATCATACATCCACCAGTACTGGTCCACTATCAGATGCCCTATGGATACCAGGGCATCACTGCCGACCAGCGAACTGGGCTGCTCCACAGAAGAATCAACAACAGGTCTGAGCTCCTAGACCAGTAGTTCTTGAGGGACAGAAGGTGGTGGTACTGGGAATGGGTTGTCCGGGAGCTTTGCAGAGCACTGCCTGCATCCTTTAACCCCAAGAGGGCAAGCAGAGGGTTCTCCCTCCTGCTGCACCCACCCAAACAGCACCGCCATACCGACCACCACATCCCTGCCCTCTGCAGCATGCTGTTGGCTTTGTTTAGCATCTCCAAAGGCAGCCGTCTTCCCCCCGTGCCACTGCAGATATTTTGTCTTGCAAGACTGCGCAGTGTTTGCAGAAGCAGAGCACGCAGCAACGCAAGGAGCGTGCCCAGGCGTCCCTGCAGAGACACAGGGCAGCTCCAGCCCCCCAGCTGCCCTTCCCACTGCAGGCTGCAGAGGGGGCGAGGGAATCGAGATTAAAAGGGAGACGAGAAATTAATTCAGGAACATTTTTAATCACCTTTTGTAATCCGCGCTCCGTAGGGCTGAAATGTAAAAAAGCACCTTTCCCTTGCATTATTCAGCAGGCAGAGAAGTGAGTGTGACATATTGGCACGTAGGTGTGTGTGGGCTGGCTTCTTGGGGGGAGGGCGGGCTGAGGGTGCTCTGTGCGTTCAGAGAACCAAGCAGCACACGGTGTACCAGTTGCTCTGGTAACAAAGCTCTTGCTTTCTTTTTTTTTATTATTATTATTATTTTTTATTTTATTTTTAATTTTCTGACATGAAACATCATTTTCCAGTTCAGACTTCCTTGCAAACCCAACACAACAAGTCCACATTTCAGAAACACACAAACACACGCAGCATTTGAGTCAGCAAGGGAAGGATCTTCTCCCCTAGAGATAAGCTAACATCACAAGGAATCTGATAAGCTGAGGTCGCCAGTTCTCCCTCTGATAAAGCCAGTGTGCACTGTGGTACAGCAGCACGGCAGCCCAGCCCTGCCATGCCCCACTGAGAAGCGATACAAACATACACAACAAGCCTGCAAACCAGCAGCCCCGCAAGAAGCACAAACCATGCTGGGCAGAGCTGTGTGCGATGCAGGGAGCCGGCCTGGCGGAAGCAATGGCTTAGTGTGTAATGCTGGCCTGCTAATACAGAAGGATTATAAAGCAGCTTCTAAGTCCTATAAATCCACTCACATTCACACAGCCCTTGCGTGACCTTGAGGACCCAGGGGTACCTTGTGGGGCAGCGTCCCCGACACCGAGCCCACGCTTGGACTTGTATTATCCAGGACGCAGGGGAATGAGCCTAGCAGAGGGCCTCAGCCTGCAGCATCCATCAGACCATGCCAAGGGGTGGATACATGCATGTACATGCATGAGGTTACACCTGCAGCCTGCTGTGCCACGCAGCAAACGTGACCTCTGAAAAAGAAACTGGGAATTGGAAGTGACCCGCAGCCATGGATATGGCACTAGAAGAGCGCACCTGGCTCAAGAAACACTCAGTCCGTTATACGAACCAGCATGAAGGTGGGAGAAGTGAAATGCTTAAGATGCCCCTCCAAATGCAAGGGCTGGCTGCCACAGGTCAGAGACAGTGACTGTGGGACAGGCACTGAGATGGGTCGGGGCAGCAGCAGCAGCAGCAGGCAGCCTGCAGGCCGCAGGGCCTCTAGCAAGGCACAGCAGTCAGCCTTCAGTTACAATGGCTGTGTGTACACAGCTAAGATTAATTCTTTACAGCAACAATCTGCGGGAAATAATAATTTTGTGCAGCATGGTAACTTCTTCCACTGGGCTAAAAGCAACAGTGATTAATTATCAAACTATTGACCATCAGTCTTTCAGAAAGAGAGACAATAAAACAACCAATTATTAAAAACAATTAATGTCATTCTCGACTCAAGCTAATTATTTGAACTGCTAATAATGACCTGGGAACCTGCAGAGTCTCTGTTCCCACCAGGGCTGAGCCAGACTACGGGCAGGCTGAACACGGCACAAGCCTGCGCAGGAGTTATTCTCTCATAACTCCCCTTGTAAAAAACATTAAACAAAGAAAGAAATCTTTCCCTATCTTTAGCATATCCACCCATCCAGCAGCAGGACACAGGCCAAAGTGCTGGGTGCTAAGGAAGCAGGTGAACAGCACCAAGGATGGCAGGACTACATTATCCAGGTTCGTTCTGCACCTGCAGACTCAGGGATGCCATCACCAGGAGGCAGCCACAGGTGGCTGCTGGAATTTCAAATACTTCATTTGCTTTCTCATTCCCATGCTCCTCAACACCTTCATCTCCCGGGGGTCTGCCTCCAGGTGAACCGGTACTGGCTTCAGGAAGACATGAGCTGGGTAACAAACACAAAGCCCCAATAGAAGACCTTAGGATACACTTCATAGAACCACAGAATGGCTTAGGTTGGAAGGGACCCCAAAGACTATCTAAATTCCAAACCCCCTGCCACAGTCAGGGCTGCCAATCACTACATTTCCTCATCATTCTTCCCCATATGCCATACCCCAGACGTACAGAACACAGCGCAGTGGAGAGCAATTGGAAAAAAGGTGTTGCTCTCTTGACCTGGTGGCAGCCCACGGTGTCCCAACACCACTCCTGTGACAGAGGAGGAATACGCTCAGGGACCAGCAGCACACACGTCCCATGTGCCTAAGTTAGAGTGCAGAATGATGCTGTGTAATGGTGTAGCGATTATGTGGCATTTACCAGCTAATTAAACAATCAATAGTTACTGTGTGGTTATGGAGTTGGCCCATAGCACTGAATCTTGCCCTCTGTAAGATTAAGCTTTGCTAACGCTATAAATGAGAGCAGAGTCTCAAAGCCAGCAGTACTGCTGAGCATTGTCCTGCTGGGGTGGGGAAGCAGCACGCAAGCATGTAATCTTGGCATCATTTATCTCCCTGTTCAACGCTGGGAAACTATGTGAGATGAGAATGCTGATGGTTACCACCTGACCTACTTTCCAATTTCTTTTAGCATTGAGAAGACTTGCATCAGCCAAGTGATTATAGAATCATAGCATAATAGAATCATGTGAGTTGCAAGGGACCTTCAAAGGCCACGGTGTCCAACCCCTCTGCAATGAAAGGGGACATCACAGCTCCATCAAGTGCTCAGAGCCCTGGTCCAGCCTGACCTTGAATGTCCTCTCGGATAGGGCATCCATCACCTCTTTGTGCAACCTGTGCCACTGCTTCACCACCCATTATGTTGTGCATGGGTTTACTCCAGCAGTTTGCTCCCAGCCTCCCACCCCCGCTGCACCCTGACTCCAGAGTCACCAAAACAGGTGCCTAAACGGATGGTGCTTCTGAGTAACCTGGTTTTGTTTTCATGCTCACTGGGGCTAGCAGTTGCAGCCCCGACAATGTGTTTTACCCAGGCAGACTAAGCATGCACTGTATTGAAGGACTTTTTGTTTGCTATCTAATGCAAAGTGGAGATAGATGGTAATAATGATACTCTGCAATCAAAGAAGCCTTCTCTCATAATACTCCAAAGCCTTATCAAAACTTTCGGCAACTTCTGTGTCTCTCATTTTGCTTCCAGTCATCATCTACACGCTAAAAAACAGCGAGGCAATGGCTTCATTCCCTATGTCCAACATGCGCTATTTCTGTTAGTCATTTTTCTAAATATTAACAAAAAAACCCAGCACAAAAATCCCATTGTACAACCATGCCTTGCACTGGAACTCTTGGCCTTCTAACAAATACAGTTCACAATCTGGGCCATTAGATGCAGGGGTACTAGGAAATAAAGCAAAGCTTCCGTTCAAACTACTCACAAGAGGTTGTCAAGCAGCGAGCACAGAACCTTTTCTCTCTCTCTCTCTCTCTCATCCCTTGCAGTACTAAGTAAAGGAAAGCTTGCCTGAAAACACAAAGATCATGCTTGGCTACCTAATGGCACCATAATGACCGCCTCACGGTCCAGCCCGAGGCATGCATCAAACGTTGGGGACTCCAAACAGCTTTACTAGCATTGACCTCTAAGCTGCCCATGGGATGTGACAGTTGGAAGCCATCCATCAACAGGCACCATACGGAATTACCATCCCGGATATTCTAGAGGCAACGTCTGAAATTAATTAATAGTCTGAGAGATTAGTAGTCTGGTGCACTGTGCCTGCCTCACGTGGTCCATGGGAAAAAAAGATGCTTCTGCTTAACGCTGCATGGGACCTTCAGCAAACCAGAAGTTGTGAAACACTCGTGGTTCTGAAGTCTCTCCCGTGGCGCTGCTGGTCCAGGCTGGTGGGAAAGCTGCTGCTATGAGAAGTACCCTGCTATGGCTTTCCTCACCTCCTTCAGAAATCACGGCCACCCCGCACAGCAGGAGCGGTGAAGGCTGGTAGAGCAGAGGAATGAAACAAAGCAAACAAAATGCAGTTCTTCAGAGCAGCCTCTTGTGCTGCTGCTCCCCAGCTGCTTTTGCTGCTCTCCTTTTTGCTGCTCCATTTCTCCAGACCTGTGCTATCACTCCACCATCAGAAGGCTATAAACATATTTATATCAATGCAAATAAACATATATTTTATCAAAGCAAACAGGAGGTTTCCATGCCATGCTGCCCAGAGCTGGGCTCTGGCTCCTGGGCAGGCGGACTGGCTGAGGACACCTCCACATCCATCACAAGCACAACCCTGCAAGGTGTTCTCACTGCCTGGTGCCAACACCTTGCTGCTGTCCCCAAGGCTGAGCTGCTCTCCTCACAGCAGAGGGGCCTGCGGGGCAGAGCAAGTACAGCAGTGAGCTGCTTTTTCCACATCTGTAACATGACCAGAGGCAAACACACATCTACAGAGAGGTGGGAAAACCCCAGATCTAGCTGAGAAGGGTTTAAAATGGCTGTGAAACAATCGTCCAGTTACAGCATCTGGTTACAGCAGATACAAATCCCAGGTAAGTGTGACCTCAGAAGTGTTTTTTTTACAAGGGAGCCAGAAGGTCTAAGTGTCTCGAAAGCTGTTCCATTTGTTTTGCTTTAAGAGATAAATACAGCGGCGGTATCTGGAGGAAAAGAATCGCCGAGATCTTATTTCTGTGCTAGGTTTTAGGGTGGGACACCATAAACAGTTATGTGTGCTTTATATCAAAGTCTCCTTTTGTTTATAAAGTGCATATTACTCCAAGACTTCAATTTCAGAGAACTCTGAGCTCAGCCTTAGCCTGAATTCATACCTCAATACTTACTAACTGGGTTTGGACAGCAGCTTCCCCCCTCCCCATCACCATCCTGTCTGGCACCACCAGCAAGTGGATCACGCCGAGCACAATCTGATTGTTCCAGCCGGTTAAAGACAGCAGAAGGGAGGACTTGCTTCATACAGAAGGAGAAAAAAAAACCCCACCAAAGTGTTCAGAATACATTCCCTCCCCAGGTCCTACAGCTGAATGCTCCTGGATGATTCTTCCCTCACTTTAAGATCTCACATAGGCACACTGGAAAAAGGCAAATACTGCAACAGGAAGCACGCACAGTGGAGCTGTGCAAAGAGCAGAGCATCAGATAGTTTATTTCCCTTTTCAGCTTTCCACAAAAACACGGCGCTTTCAAAAGGCCGTTAAAGGTGCATAGTTTCCACTGATTGTTAGAAATATGCACAAGTTAAAATTAGGTCACCCTCTACCATTATTTGAGCAGCTGAAAAGAAAAACAGCTCTGAGATCAACTCCTGCAATGAGAACAATGGGAACACAGACACCATCGTCCTCCCAGAGAATAACAACCGCAGCACAACGCCGAGGGGAAGGCTCCTGGAACGTAACCTTGATAAGAAGGGGTTTGGAGGGAAGTTCTGTTTGGTTTGGTTTTAAACTTATCCCAGTTTGAAAAATTCACCCATTTGCAACTCCAGAAGTTTCAGTTCATCCTCGGTTCACTTCAATTCTTCTATCGTGGAATTGATGGAATTAGCCTACGGCGGTGGGAGGATGGGGAAACCAGGATTCGGAACAAATATCTCCTGACAGGTAGCTTTCTAAGCACCCTTCTCTTCTCTTCATTAGGGACGGCTCACTGTCTTTCACTGCGTGACAAGCAAGTGCTTTCACACTGACCCAGTGAGAGTACTTGAATGCATTCGTTTCTATTGTCAAAAGGGAACATGGGCACGGCATGCAAACGCGATCTCTGTGTGAACACACATGCACATATACACAGATTAATGCCCACACGTACAGAAACCTTTGGAGAATGGAGCCCATGGAGTTACTGTCTGCCAGCAGACTCAAAACACTCGGCAAATTCCACCATGCAGAAGTGGTATGAAACTTCCTCACACCTTAAATCAAGCGTAGGTAAGCCCAGACTTAGAAATAATTTAACCCTTCCCAATCTCATAAAAATCATCTACAACAGAATACCATCAAGATGACAAATTCTGGAAATCCTTCAGGCTAGAAGGTGCTGGGGCAGGTGATGGACTTCAGAAAAAGACGGACGCTTCAAACATTTCTGGAAAGAAGCTCATGCATAGGTTCATAATTCCGTTCTCCTTTATAGTCCCATTTGGAGCACTGCTTACTGATATTTGCAGAGGTTTTAAAGCAAGCCTTCTGAGCAGCAGGTTTGGCTGCAACTCACCCGAGTGCTAGCCCCATGGTACAGACAGGGCAGCAGGCTGCAGAAGGCCCTTTGGCAGGCTCCCGTGGCCATAATACAGCTCTTTAGAAGAGACCCAGATTTCTCTATTATACCACAGACTCCTCATTCCCTCCTCATCACATCATCAACTGGGGGGGAGAGGGGAAGGAAAAAAAAAAAAAAAAAAAAAAAAAAGCAGCAGTTTAGCAGCAGTTTCAGAACTAACAGGAGCTCCATGTGATGCATGGTACTTGAGCACACAACCAAAAAGCCAAAGTCCAGCAGGGGCTCTGGTTAGGCCTGAGTGTGGTGGAACCTCACCAGCCTGATGCACTGGGATGCTCCATGTTCAACACATGGCCAACAGAGCCCACTTCAGACATCAGTGTAGCCTTACCTTATACACCTGCCCATACGTGCCATTGCCAACAAGCTCCACCAGCTCAAAGATTCCCGCAGGATCCTAGGAAAAAAAGGAAGAAAGAACATTAATAAGCCATACTTTGAACTTCCAAAAATAAGCATTCTACAAAGAGATCAACATTTTTCTGACTACTGTTTTGGGTGGTTTAAGCCTTTCTCACAACACGGGGATTAGCAGCACTGCAGTAACATTGAGCTGGGTGTTGTTAATCCACCCTGTGCGGCTGAGCCATCCCTGCACCGCGCTGTGTTTGAGGAGGAAGGAGCATGAGGGTTGGGTTTGGCCAAGGGAAGGTTGGTAGATTACCAGCTCTGCCACGGGAGAAGGAAGACCAGCTATTCAAAGCCCTCCCTGGGAGACAGCAGAGGGAAGCCCTCCATCACAACACAAGATCTTGGAGATTTCACTCGTCACAAAGCCTGGATCAACTCTGAATGACTTATGGCTCCAGAAGGCAAACACGGGGTCTTTGTGACCAGTTGACAAGCAAGGTTCAACATGTAATAACAGCACCAGTAAATTAATCCACCTTTCCCCCAGCTGCACAGTTTCAGGAACACCACATTGTGCCTTTGCACACCTCTTCCCATAGGCCCAGCTCCCTGATTTGCAGGACTGAACACCGATAGCTCCCAAGCACAGCCTGGGCAAAGAGAGCAGTATGGGGAAAACCCAATGAAAGCGGCCCAGCTGGAGCCCAAAAGTGATATCCACCACCTGGAGCTGACCGAGTGCAGTTCTCCCCAAAAACAGATGGGAAAGGGAAGCAATAGTGCACCAAGTTTTAACAAACCGGGTGAGAAAGGAGGCGGGAGGGGAAATGACAGCAGCTGCTGTTTATTTTTTGAGTTTCTTTCCTTAGGGTTATTCTCTGCAGTGCTGAAACAACTCTGAAAGAGGCTTTTCAAGTGTTACAAGTATATCTATTTTTGAATATTCACTGGGAGATTAAGAGAGAAGAAAGCTGTGCCTAGGGCAGATCATTGGGAGACTTGGAGAAGCACATCCAGGGAAGCAGCTGGCCAGTTCTGATAAAGAAACCCATTTTCCATGTTATCTTTTCCAACCTCTTTCCACAGCTCCCCATAGCCAGAAGCACCCCATCTGTGGGTCAGCCCTCGTTCACGCCACACATGGATGCCAGCCATGAGGCAGTCCCAGGTCCATCTGTGCCCTCTTGCCTCTTGGGCTGCGGACCCCAAGACCCAGGTGAAGGCACGCACATTGCAGCCATCCTCCCACCTAGCTCATTCCTTGTGTTTTTGCAGGGGCATTGCCAAGGTAACGAGCAGCATTTCTGCTGCAGGAAGCGGCAGAATTTCTGCACAGCCCTAGCAACACGTCGGGAACGCAGAGGAGAGCGTGCTCGCTCCTCCCAGCAATGCAGTCCCTCCTCGGTGTGGCTTTTTCCCATGCAATGGGCTCTTGGAGGGACAGCTCTGCTCCAAACAGAGCCCAGCAGCAGCGTGTTGCTAAGAGCCTTCCAAGAATACACACCGCAGAGGATGGGGCAGGGAGAAATCCTTTCCACTGAACAGGAGATGAGCTTTGCATCTCAGTGGCTGCTGGGCACTGTCCTTGGGACCTGGGGGACGCAGTCACTCCTGCAGAGCCCCAGCTGATGAGTGCAGAGGGAGGAAAACACGACAGCATGCTGAATGGGGGCTTTTAGCTTAGCAAGGGAAAGAAACACAGAGCACACAACCCTGGCTGGGGACCAATCCAGGCCAGCCAGGAGTAATCCCAGACCAAATATAGCCCGTGCTGCAGATACCACGCTGGTGCTGGCAGCAGCCCCAGGCTCCAGGCTCCTACCCTCCCAGGGGCTGCAGGACCACCCTTGCACTCTGCCACAAGCCTGTTTCCGTGGCTTCACACAGACTATTGCTTTTTTATTGTTGTTGTTTAAACTGAATATAAAACAAATAAAAGGAAAAACATACAATTGATTTATCTGTCTGTTTAGAAAAAAACTGGAAGAGGTCGTGCTTTTGAAAACCGGGGGAAAGAACCAGCATTTAAGATAAACCCACAGACAATTTTCAGCTTTATATGAGCATCATGCAGAAAACGGTCTGCATTATCATAGCACCACTAGGCTCTGCTGAGAGACATACAGCAGCAGACGGGTCCTCCTTCTCCCTCCCTGGCTCCAGAACAAAGCACCAGAGCAGAGAGGCGGGGGCAAAACCAGCACTAGATAGGGCAGTGCTTTGGGCACTGGTGCTCTGCACAACAGAACACTCTCATTCAAAGCACCTCAAACAGAAACGCTGCTGCCTGGCACTGTGCTGGTAAAGCTGCACATCCTGGCCCCAGGCGAGCTCAGTCCTCAGGCTCTCTGCAACAAGGTAGGAGAGGGCCCAGCCCAATGTCTCAGCTGCAATGGGAAATAGTCATACAGCAGCACTCAAGGCGCAGGCTGCACAGGGCTCTGGGCAGGGCAGGCTGACACCCAAACCCTCCCGTGTCACATCTGGTTCTGCTTCTGCAGCTGCACCGGGACAGGATGAAGTGTTCCAGAAGGGAATTCTCCTGAGCTAACTCCCATAAAAGTAGGTGATATCAAGATCTACGCGGCAGAACGGAGTGAGACACAAAGCAAGGCAAGAGCACAATCATCTCCAATAATACCGTGGAAAAACGTTCACCGTATTTCAATAAACTGTGTATTTAAAACTGTTGTATTGCCAGAAAAGGGACTCCTGCACAGAGATGATAAAGCAGAACGCATCCAAACTCCAGCACCAGCACGCACATCCTTTTTGAAGCACTTATCGGCTGAAGCAAGCAGCAGCTGGGCTCACAGCAGGAGCGCTCGCCTCGTTAAAATGGCTCCGCTCAGCACAGCACAGACCTGCAGGACTGCATAAGGCAGCTCAGCTCTGCCTACACCTTCACGTCCCAACGAGCCCCCTGTGCAAAGGAGCCAAACGCTTTGCACGAGGAGGCAGCTAAGGGCTGCAGGGTTCACCCGGAGATGAGTGAATTAGTAGATCCTCTGTATTCTGTTCCTAAATACTGCCGGGTGGATGCCCGCAAACATGAGAGGAAGAATGGAAACATTTCTATGCAGGCTGCATCCCCAGCCTGCCCCTTCTCCTTGGGGGAGCCTCACTTTTCACCCCTCCAGCACACACTGAAGGTATTTAACAGAAAGGGTTATATGAGGAAACAGTGGAGAGATGCTGTGGGGGGGGGGGGGGGGGAGGGAATCGACGGGCATGCCAATTGAACTTCCATTGCTGCAAAGGCACAGGAAGGAAAATGAGAGATCAAAGCCTCTGTAATCATTGTGCACTTATTCCCCCAATTCTGAACAGCTAATGACAACTTCCAGCCAAAAATCATGGAGATAACCAGTCATTAAGCAAATGTTATAACCCTAGAGAAGAAAAACGCTCGGTGCAATGGAAAGCAGCGTGGCGTCACGGGTCAGTGCATGACGAGCATCCCCAGGCACTGGGAAGCTGCAGCAGCTCTGTGGCACTAGGAGAGATTTTTCATCTCCACTACGAATAAAGCCCATGCAACTGACATTCCCAAACAGCACGACGCTCTGAGCCTCTGCCTTACAGCTCCCTAATAAAACACCTTCAGCAGGAGATGCTATTAAACTGATCAGGCACATCCAGGGTCCAAAGACAGGTTTATATAGCAGCTTGCTTGCTGCCCCTCAAGACCTGGGGAGCTCCTTCTGTGAGCAGGTGTCTGTGCTCAGACAAGTCCCACTGTCACAAGGAGGCATTTCAGCCCCGGGAAGCACCAACACAGCCGCCTGGAAAACATCATTGCTTCTGACCCCACTGGGCTTCAACCAGGGGAGGAAGCCTGTTAATTTTCTGTGTGAGAAAACACTTTCCTAGGAATGCATGAGAGCCAGATAAGCCCTTCAGCAATGCAATTTGATATGTGATATTGTCATATGGGTAATGTATTTCTGATTATGCAAAAACATCGCTGTGAGTAACAAGGACAAGAAACAAAACAACAAGTTTTCACCCCCCATACTAAATACCTGCCTGGATTTTATTTCCCAAGGCCAAATGTCCCGGCCGGGGGAAGCCACACTTCAAGGCAGCAAAGTCATTGTAGGGCACACGCATCTGCCAAGCAATAAGACCTGAGAAAACTCAAGCTCTAAGAAGTCAGCTGCTGTTCCCTCTGAAAACACATTAACTCGCTCATTTTACCACACTTTTTATGTTGGCTTCTACAGCAGGAATTGAAGCACTTGTATGATTTGACAGAACAAGGTCCCGCTCCCCTTAGGGAAGCTACCCCAAATGGCATGCAGTTTAGAGGAAAATTGAGAGCTTTGAAGAGTACTTGAAGACACAGTTGCTTTTTAATAATAAACTAGTTGTCTCCATCTCCAAGGCTCTTCTCGTTAACAACCCTGTGAGTAATACTAAGATGGACTGCAGGAGCCAGGAGAGGATTGCTAATATAGCTGCAGACAACAGCAAGCAAAGCAGGATGGCAAAGGCCAAGGCAACAAAATATTGATCAAGCTATAGAAAAAAAAAGGCTGGGGACATTACCCTCCTGAGCTTCGAACACTTCCCATTGCACAGACATACCTTTAAGCCTGCACAACATTAAAAGCAGTGCAATAAAACCTCAACAGGCTGCACAGGTATTTCTGCGCTATTTTCCTTTGGTTATAACCCAAGTATTTGTATTCAAGCAGAGCCATACTGGACTACTAGGTGTTAGTCAGTCCTCTCAGAGATTGCTTAGTCTCACGTCTTCTCCTAGCTTTGGTACTTTTCCCCTCCTTCGCCCACCCATCCAGAGCCTCACAAAACAAGCTATCATCAATGCCATCTACCACTGCACCGCCTGCCTACTCAAGCAATACAAGCTGCTCCGCTTGGAAGAGTAATAAGGAGCTTGCTGAGGGTTTTGTTTTCATTCTGAAGATGTAGTTTGTCCTCTCTCAGCCCCAAACACCCAGCTCCACATCTTAAATGAAGATGTTAGTCAAGAAACAACATTCCTATAGAGCATAAGAAAAACTGTTGTCAAAGCTAAACTATTAACAGGAGAAAGATTTCTCCGCTTGACAGCTGAGAGAAGCCTATTAACAAATCTATTTGAACCGTTCCTCTTCAGCATCTCACAGGGAGCCCTTCCTCCAGCCCTCACTGAGAGTCACTTTGGGGCTTTACCCACTTCAGTCCCCCCCTGTTCCCCCAGGCCTCCCACATTCCTTTCCCCAGCTTCTTGCTTAGCACCAGCCACTATCCGTGCACTTCCTCCCCTTCTGAAACGTTAAGACTGGCCAACAGCTTGCAAAAGTGGGATCCAGTGAGAACTAATGACCACACTGGGCTTTTCGATCAGTCAAGCTGGGTTACTCCAACTGCTACCTGTTCAACTGAAGATGTAAGTGTGAATTTGGAGCTACCAGCCACAAGCATAACCAACAACCCCACTGAAGGAACGACAGGAAAATACACGCACATACCCCTCCATTCAGCCCCACTGGGGCCAAACCACTGAAGCTGTAGTATATTGACCTATGCCACATTTCCTGTTTACAGACCAGCACTTGCCCACACAAAAATCTGAGTTCTTCTGACTGAGGCTCTCCTTCCTATTATGTCAAAAGGAAAAGCAGCTATTCTGTACAGCTTCTATAAATACAAAATGCGGGGACACTGCAGTCAATAAGGAACACATACAAGCCCAGAAAGATGCATATACCAAATCAAGATAATGAGTTTGCGCCACTTCAACTAATAGATCCCACTAGAAATACTAGTAAGGGACAACAGTGACTACACTGACATACATAAAAGCTAACCTTTCTCCTGGAGGGCACGCTAGAGAACCCCAATATAAGAAAAAGCCATCCACAAGATGCACGTGTACAGCAACCAGAACACGAAGGGTCCAAGCCTCTTCACTCCCTCAAGAGCCTGAGCTATGCATCGCTACCAAGGTACCTCCATCCAGTCCTCACGCACCATAAGCGAGAGTCAATGGGTTTTGACTTGAAGCACCACCTAACTTCCTCAAGTCTTACCATGGTAAGAAGTTGCTGACTGAGATATTCAGTAACCCTTGAGGAGAGGAATTTCTGCGTACTCCTCATTTAAAAAGTTGATTTCCCCAAATTTAAGACGAAACCATACGATTGTAAAAGTCATACAGCACATCCCGGAGATCCCCAGGAAGGCCTCCACAATCACTTGCAGTCATGACAAACGCTCCTTCCATTTCACAGGAGACAGTTCACCTAGAAGAGCTGGTAGTCAATCAGTGCAGAAGGACCAGCAAAAGCAGTAGTGCTGAATGAGCCCTGCGTCAGTTGAATACGGCCCCAGCACAGCCAGCCACTTCCATGTACATCTAATTCAAGCACACAACCTCAACAGGACAATATATAAAAGGCTTGGTTAAGCTCAGTGTCTCTAAAAAGCTACAGAGCCAATTATAAATCATATCTATAGTCCCCAGAAGATCTAAGTCACTACCAGTATTGTGCCACTCTTCTCAGGACGCGAGACATCAATTAGAGCGCAGCAGCTGGACACTCTCCACACTGGAAGTCACTCATCTGCCATTGCAGACCAATAAGATAGTATTCCTAAATGTTTAGATCTTGTCTCTCTGAGAAATAAAGTCTCTCCTCTGCCAGCAAATGTTTGCATCAAGCTGTTATTGCTACCTACTAGTAAATGCAGTCAAAGGTTTGTGGGTTCTCAGAGGAGCTGGTTTAATTACTTACCAGAGCAGCTGCTCCGGGAACTACAGCCTGTTCACATACCACTCCTAGAGGCATGCTCTGAAAGCAAGGTCACCAAAAGCAGAGGGCCCTCTCTAACATGCAGGCAAAAAACTGAGCGCCCCACACTGCAGGTCATGTTCATGGTTTGGCCTGTGGATGCCTACAGGGGTGACAACTCAATGCCAGGTGCATCCTTCCAAGATGGGCACTGCAGCCTTCAGCGGAGGCTGCCAAGCTCAGGTGTCTGATTGCCTTCATCAAGGAAGGCAGCCTTGCTCCTTCCTCACAGCCAGAGTGATAGCCACAAAAACGACTATGGGTGGAAGAACACTTTGCTTCCAAACAGGCATTTAGAAGCAAGGAAAACAAACAAACAACTCTTAACACCTTTTGGAGGTACTGCGAGCAACAACTGAACATTAGACCTGAGAGAGACATGGATGGACAGCTCGTCCTCCACAGGCTGCAACCACAGGTGGAGCACCACCTGTTCACCCCCCCCACCCCCCAAGGGACACCCCAAAATGATTTTAATATTTTGTTGAAAATAAGGCAAAGTCCCTGCATACATGTGTGGAAAGCATCACCTCATTGCTGCATTCAGACAAGGCTGGTGCACCAGCCCAGTTTTCACCCATCACCTGGTGATGGAATAGCTGCTGTTCCAGTCCTTTTCCAAAAGTTTGCTCCCAGCCGTCAGTCTGCATCAGCTCCTCATGTTTGGCTCTGTGAGGGCTGGTGAGCAGGAGGGGATCAGGTAACCCTCCGGCAGCAATAGCTTCAAAAAAGGACGATGCAGGGAGCGAATCACATCCAATTAGTCAGCATTCCACCAGTTGCAGAAGTCTGCAAGATGCGTCCAACAGACCATAAAAAACCACAACTATACTCAACAAGCTCCCAAAAATATGCATTATGAACACATTTTCCATAGAAATGTCTTGACAGAGCAAAGTTACAAAAAAATATATATATAAAATTGAAGTGTATGTTAATTTCTGTGTCTCGTATCAGGAAACATCTTTCTCACCCAAGAGCAAACAAGGCGTGGGGAAGGAGGAGGGAAGGCTTTGCACCCTTCTACATTTCACAGGCTGCCTTGAGGAAAGCCAGACTCCAGGAGCCAGAAGGTTGGATCCTGACAGTCCTTCACTCACACTGGAGGAAGCAAAAGGTCCTCCAGCAGAGAAAACAAGATCCTGCCAGCTGCAAGCCAGAAGAACCACTGCAAGCCAGAGACAATCCACACTCACTGAAATGATCTGCAATAATTTTTTGCCAGGTCATAAAAGTACACCCCATAGCAAAACTTCTGTATGTCTTGCTTCTTGGTGGCTGCATAGTAAAACACTCTGGTAAATTTAGGGAGCTGCTTTTAAGTCTCAATGTCCCAGCCAAGGGCAAGGATTACGTAGCTTAGTCTGTGTGACGTGTACCACAGTAGTGCTTCACCCAAGGTGAAACAGAGGGACCTTTCTCATGCATTCGAGGAAGTGGTTCTGGTTTTGCTCTGCAAGCCACTGTGACGCTCTGTGCATCCAACCTCTTGCTTCGTGGGATCTGTTCAGCTCCCATCAAATTACAGCCCCACGACACCTCCCTGCCTTCAGAGCTCTCTGCTTGCTGTTCCCTGCAGCAAGACACGATGTTATCTGTCCTCTGCTAGCAACACACTCTTTGCTAGGACTCCAGCCTTATCAGCTCGCACAAGCGGACTGGAACCATCAGCACAACACACACAGCAAGAAAGCAAGCCCTGCAAGACCACAGGTGGCAGCCTGCTGAAGACCTGCACAAAATAGGAAAACAGAGCAGGGAGGTGCATAGCGGTTGGGCTTCCAACAGCACAATGGCAGCCAGCAGCATCCAAGCCCTCCTGCAGGCACTGTGCGCCCAGCCTGCAGCTCCCACCCAGCAGCACAAAGGGGGAACTGCACAGCCCCAAGCAGGATTTGGCCCATACACAGTGATATGAGTCACACGGCGCAGGGATGGGAACCATTTGTAACTGCTGCTAAATTAATTGCCATTGTTGTTATTTGATTTGCTAAAACCTCCAGGGCTGGATTTTATTTTAGAGAAATACAAACACATCAGATTAATCAACTTAAAATAAATCAGTTTGATTTATTTATTTCTGCTATATCTACTCCTCTTTAGGCTTGGCAAGTGGCTGCATTCTTTCCATCCTGTGAAAGAAGAAGAGTGGGGGTTTTGGTTCATCGTTGTTTTAAAGGAACCTCTGCAAGGCTCAGCGAGCACAAACCACAGCCCAGGTACGCTGTGGAGGAGCACAAGTGCAGGGCTGAGGCTGTTCCCATTTGCTGCAGGCACCGGCCCTGCGCCCAGGTGCTCAGGAGTGAAGTGGAGAGATGGGTTGGATCTCCTCTAGCCAGCTTTCACCACCCCTGGCTCCTCCACAAGCAGCCAGCATCCTTCCCCCTCTGACTCCCTGCCCTCGGCTGCAGCAATGCAGCAATGCCTCTGCCAGCGCACTCCAAAGAAAAGCTCTCCCATACATTATCCTGAAGAAAATTAATCTTGTGTTCCACAGAATATTAAGTGGATTACATCTACTGCCTCCAAGGAGAGAAATGTTGATTTTCATGTATCTTGTGCTATTACTCACCTCTATTAATTTTTATACAGCACGTTAGTCATGATGATTTCCTGTTATTCAAACCGGAGCCCAACTGGCACAACGTGCCAAGCAAGGGGAGCGAGCGGGGACCTTTCCTCAGCTGGCTCCAGTAAGCAGCACCAAAGTCATTCACCCACCTACCGTAAGGAGAAATCAGGAGCCTGCATGCTCACGAAGGCTCTACCCCCTTCCAAGCACAACAAGATCAGAGCCACACAGAAAGAGTGCAGCCCATGGACAGCAGTGCAAACTCAGCCTCAGCGTTTCTGGGTATCTCACAAGCAGGGTAGCAGCAGGTTTAAAGGCCAAAAGGAGCATTTTGATGACATCGCACAAAGTAAGGAAGGAATGCAAGTCTTGGAAAATGGGCTTTTTTCTACACTTGATACACAGTTGAGAACTGGCTTGACAAATGGAGAGATTCATACTTTCCATTTAAATCTCATCAGTCTGTGCAAAGAGGAGCAACTTCTTAACTCCAATTCCCAGGCTCCATCCTCTCTTTTATAGCTCCTAGAAAAATCCTAAGACTACATCATAAACGTCAGAGCTGATAAGAAGTATTATCAGATGAAACAATTCACAGCTTTCCACGAGGGCAAGATGAAGAACTAATGGTCACAGAACCAGATAAGGGTGTGCATAGCCAGAAATCAAATCCACGCAAGAGCACTTCCTGAGCCTCCATCTCAGGAAGCAAAACAAGCTGCAAAATATCTCATTTACATTAGTGCCCAAGACACCATCCCTGTACCTTTCACACCACTCTATCTGTGTTTTATCCTCAAGCCCATGAACTGCTCTCCACGTACCCAAGCCTGGGATGGTTTTCTCTTTGCCTGCAGTCCCCGGAGACAGATGAGGGACTGCTGGAGACTTGTTCAACTCAACCGTGACCCCACGCTCTGCAGGGCCACCCTAAATCCCAGCAGAGCTGTCTGCAGGCCTACCCATGTCACTTCACCTGACCTAGCAAACCTCAGCTCCAGACTGCTGCACAGCCCCAGGCTACAGCTACGAAGACAAATTATCGTGAGATCAAGATGCCCTTGTAATCCTTCTCTCCTCTGAAGACCTGATGTATTGGAAAGGAGTATTTCATTCTGCTGGGAATCCAGCTTCCAGTGTTTGCACAGACTGAAAGCATCATGAAGCCAGGACTGAATTGTTGCTCTGGGTCTGGGTGACAGCAAGCACCGAGCCAGCACAGTTCATGTTGTAAGAAAATTACATTAGATCTCTGCAACTGGATCCACCAGAAACCCGATACTGAGGCAAAACCCTGGTAACAACAGCATCGATCGGGGGCCCTGGCAAACCCCTGTGCCACATTTTGTCAGAGCTCCAGATTCTTAGTGATACTAAAACTGGTGGCAGGCTGTCCGTACCAGGACTGCATCGTGGGTTTCCCACATCAGCTGCTCTAAGACAGGAAGAGATGAAGAGGGCTGTCCCGATCACTGAGGGCTGCTTTGGCTCTAAGTCACAACACCGGTCTTCCATTTCCCTGCCTGACTGGTGGCTGCCTGTCTTGGTGCACCGATCTCAGTCATAAATTCATAACCTGCTGGTTATCTCCTCATCTGATTGATTTCCTTCCTGCAAATTGACAACTGCAAGTTATTTCCATTCCCTGGTGTCCCAAACCTCATTCTGTGTTGGCAAATGTATAACAAAAGCATTTATTGAAAGGAATTTGCTCATCAAGCTTTGCTAGCACTGAAAGCACACCTTATCTAATCTTAGGAGAGCATAGTTTAATGACAAAAGCACAGGTTGAGAGGCCAGAAGGTTTGACTTCTACTCCCAACTCTGCCACAGCCGCAGCGCCTGCAGTGAATGCAGACAAGATGCCTGAACCCTCACCTTGATTTCCCATGCTGTAAGACTATCTGAGCATTCCTTTCCTCACAGGGGATCTTATCTGTAAACTCCTCATTAGCATCTGCAAAGAGTTATACATCTCCGGATGCGTTTAAATCCAAGTATGAAAGAGCAGAGCAGCAGCACTGGCCGCTGAGGCTGAATTCACCCTCTTCAGTGTGCTCAGGCATTGCATTCCCCATCTGTGCTTTGGGAGAATTTTACATTCCTACTATCTACAGGAAAGCAAAGAAAAAAAAAGAAGAAAAAAACCCCACCACTACTATCCACAACAGCTGGATGTGGAGATGAGGTAAATGCAGACCCAGCATGTTCTCACGGTCTAAGAGCAGCTCATGGGGCCTCGCTTACACTGCAGGTCCTGCTCTGCTTTGCCCAGTGCCACAGCCTTTGTGGGGCCTCTCCCAGCCTTTCTGGGAGGATGCAGAAAAGGCTTCTACTACTACTAATAGAAGCTTTCCTTTGGAAAACAACTATCAAACAAGGTAATATTTCAGATCTTCCAGGGAGGAAAGGAAGTCACCTCATCCTGCCCCCTTCCACTTTTCCCACTTGCCTCAGCTGACATTCCAAGCAGATCACGCCACCAGCACCACTGCCAGCAACAGCACTGCACGAGCTGGGGCTGTCCCAGTGCAGTAAGACCTCTGCTCCTAGTGGGGTACAGCACAGCAAAGGACAGGAGGTATGTTTGCTCCAGTCCAACTGCATGGATCAGCACCGTCTCCGAGGAGCAGAACTTGGAAAAGACATAAGGAGAGGGCTAAACTCCTTTTAAGAGAAGAGAAAAATGTCTTATTGTTCCATAATTAATGGAAAGCAGAAGAGGTTTTATGGACTCGTTGAGAAACAGAGGGTGAGTATTAGAAAGCACATTTCAGTATTTCATAATCACAAGGTGAGCTGCTTGCATAATACCAAAAAAGAACGTAAATGCAGATATCACAAGGCCGTTATGAAACTTGGGTTTTAAATGCTCAATCACAGTTACAGGGTAATTAAATTTCATGAGTGATGTATTTATTATTTTTCATTTTTGTCTGCAAAGCAGATGCTGCCGCCTCCTACTAAGGACCCCGGTGAGGCGCACACACGATGGACGACCCTGCTCCCATCACCTTGCTGCACCCAGGGTCCGGCCCACCCCACAGCCTTGCTTCCAGCTCCACTCCTGAGGGGGGCTTCGAGATCACACCAGGAGAGTCTGTGAACCTGATAGGGGCAGGAGAATGAGGAAATAAACCTGAATACAACTGCACTGTGCGAGCTAACTACTAAACCCTGAACAAGCTTCTAGGTCTTCATCCCCAATGCTTTTTGACATGAGCATGTGCTCACGTGAATTGCTCCAGTGTGAGCAGGACACACAGTCCCCCCTACAAAACACATAATATAGAGCAGCAAAATGTCAGGAAAATCAAGGGCAAATGCACACAGAAGACAATCCCTCCCCCCTACTACTACTGCTATTTTTAGGCGGCCAGATTAGCTTGGAGCAGTGTTTCTTGGTTCTGATAATGAGCAGGGCTCTTGCATCTTCTCCTAAGGACACTTTCTCTGCTGGCCAGCACTCATGCAGGCACTTTGCTTTAAACCAACTGCATGGAAGAGATCACATAAAATGGCAAAAGTAAAACCACAGCTTCATGTGCAAGGCTCTTGGCAAAGTGACTCTGGCTTTAAACTTGTGCCACATCTCCCTCATTCACCACACTGCTTAATTCCCATTTATGAGGGAAGGGGACATGATAGCCTACATACCTACAAGGCATCCCTCCCTTTGAAGCGACTTTGTATACGCTCCAGTGAGTTTGCCCAGCAGTTCTGAAGTGCAGTGGTGGGGGGCTCTGCCCATCTGACCATTACCAGCCCCAGCTGTGAACAGACTGAACCACAGGATAAATCCCATGCCCAGGTCTTTTCTTGGGACATCAGCAGGTCCATGAACCAGTCTGAAGTTCACCCCAAGGGAAGAGACAGCATTCATTTGCTCTACCAAAAAGCCTCCTTACAGTGGGTCCTTCTGATGTTGAGGTTGACGAGGATGGCAAGAGAGGCACGATGGCAGCTCCCAAGTGCAGCAGGACCAGTGGGCTAATGGTGGAGGATAAAGAAGAGGATGCCCGCTCTCAAAGGAGTAAGACAAAAGGAAGATGTATAGGTACCCTTGGGTCCCACTGCATTGCCAGCTTCTTTTCATAATGAAACGTTCCTCCTTCTACCAGGCAGTTCTGTTGCTAAGGCACTATACCACAACTTTCTGCAGCACAACCACTTGCATATTCAGTGTCCTTTGGTTGCTTCTTAAATACTAACGATTGTCTTGACTGCAACCCCTGGGTACAAAGCTTTCCTCCTTCAGGCCCAGCCCTTCCTGTCTCAAGGTCTCAGCCTTCCTCCACAGCCCTTCACCACCACCTCCCTATCTGTGGTAGGACCAGCAGGAGCTGCTCCAGCAGCCCATGCCAGCCAGCCTGGTGCAGAGGGCAAGAGAAACTGCAAAGCTGGTGGGAGAAGTATGGGACAGGGTAGCAGCAGGTTTACCAGAAAGAAAAGCTTGGGAAAAAAAAAAATATCAAACAGAAGTCCACTGTGAGGAGCAAGGTGCCCCCACCACATGAAGAGGACAGGGCAGAGCCTGCACAGCCTCCAGAGCTGTGCCCAAGCTCTGAGCCACTCACGGCTTCTCAGCGAGCTCCTGCCCAGGGCCACACCACCTTCCAGTCAGGCTCTCTTTCTTCTGTGGATCGTAAAACCTCATTTATTGAGGAAAAGCAACAGTCCAACATGAAGAACCATTTAAGCTGCCTAGTAGATGATTAACAGGCAGGTACTCAGTCAATTGCTACTGCAGCACTCCAGATCATTCACAGCCATAAACGCATCCTGCACCCTCTTGGCAGACGTCAGAGGTGAGTTTGCAGGGAGGCTGCACCCATCAAAGCCCTGGCTGCAGGCAAGGACGCAACCACAGGTCATCCCTCGGCTTCCCCTCTCCCTCACGGTGGTGGGTTTTGTTCCAGCTATCCTGCTTCACTCTCACACCTTGGCCATGCTGCCAGGCTGCCCTGCAGACCTCCAACCCCAGGGCAAGCCCTCACCAGGCAGACTTTGCAGAGGTGGCCACGGCTCCCACCCTCTGACAACATTACACTCACGCAGGAGGCAGGGAAGGCAGAAGGCTCTTTAAAACAGAAGTGAAAGTAGCGTTCCTCCTCGGGGCCCTTGCCTTTTCATGTCAGGGTCCCCAAGAGTCCTGTAAAGGTTCTACGGAGCTCTAAGTGTCAGCAATTTTTAAGCAGCAATATCCTGAACACTCTTCCTTGCCCCGGCTTTTATAACACACAACAAATAAGTTACTGGGATTTGGCACTTTCTCCTTTAACAGGCCACCATTAACAAGTGACTCATATTACACTGCACTGTGAGTCATCTCAGCAGAGGTCACCATCATAAGCGACAGCGATTCCTCAATTATTTCCTTCAAGTTGAACTAAAGGTATACTGTTATGCTAATTTTACATCTGCTGTCTCCTGCTTTCCCATCCACTGTCTCGTGAGAAGCTTGGGGTTTTCACCTTCTGGCCCAACCTGTGTCTGGAGGAGCCATTCCACTGCGGTATAGTCACAAAAATTGGGCATGTAAATACGTTTTCAGTTCTCTATCCCTCCACCCAGTGCTGCTCATCCGGTGTTAACAGGTCGCTGTTGCTTCTACCTTCTTGCTTCTTCTACTTTATAATGTCCATTTTCCAACAACCCAGGGCTGGTCCAGAGCTCAAACACAATCACCACTGGGCAGCCACACCACGTCATTGCCTCCAAGAGCAGGGGCAAAGCACAGCAAACAAAGCCACTCTGAACTATGCCCATCTACACATGACTACTAAGAAGCTACCACAAGCTATGAGCCGAAGAGGTAGAAAAGGAGTCCTTTTCAGACTACAGTTAGCTAGGCAGCCCCGCATTTCCACGGGAGTACTGAGCAAATTTATGTAACCCATGGTAGAGCATTTCCAGTATTGAACTGAGACGCCAGCAGGTGCCTTGTGGAGACAGAGCTCCCCTAATTTTACCACTAAATTAGGAGAGGACAGCTGAGATCCCTCAGCATCCATGCCAGGGATGGGCATGACCACTCCAGGGCGCTTGGCTCGGAAAACACAGTTTTGTCCATTAGAAAACACAGCCATTACCAGCCCAGTACTCTGTGTTGATATTTATAGCAGCCAAACATTCTAACAGGGAGCAGGGATAGTCACAGTGGCTGAAATTCACTTTGGAAACCATCTGAAAACCGCTCTCACTACTGGAATCCCATTTAGCTATTACAGCCTCTTGAAACATACTAATACACCAATCCCTGCAGAATAGAAATAGGAAGGACAGAGTCATCTCACTATTTACTGAGGCTAATCAATACATGAACACTGAAGATTTATTGCAGCAAAGACAGCCTGTCTGCATGGCCAGAAAATGCATTTAAAGCCCTTTTAATTTTGTTGCCTTGGCCTCTGTTTTTAGTTCAAAGCACATCCATTTTTTGCACATCCATATTTCTAGATGCACCCAAATGGAGGAACCTACGTACACACAAATGAAGCCCTCCTTGGCAGGCCCTTAGAGGAGGAGAAAATGCAACACAGAGAGGTTCAAGCGCAGTGCCTTTCTTTTCCAGCCAGCCTTCACATGCGAGTTCAGGTTTATGGCAAATGAAGCAACACCCAAAAGCAATGGGAACAGCAACCTTGACTGCAGAAGAGCAGCACTCCCAGTGGGTCCGTGCCTTCCTCTCTGCTTTTCTCATTGCATGGAAAACTCACAGGAAAACTCACTCATCTCATCCATCACCAAGCTGCACAGGGATACCTGCGGCTCTAGGGTAACCTGCCAGCCTTCAGCATCAGCCAGCCTCCACAGAAGATAAATCTGCAGCTAATTTATTTCCCTTGCTTTAGTAGAGACGGTGACTTTTATAATCATTTCTTCTCCACAAATCCCTCCTTTTTTTCCCATACCCCTTCCTTCACCCCAAATCTGGCTGCTTTTGGCCCACAGAACTCAGCTCCACGCTCATTTTCAGTCCACCTGCGCAAGTTAAAACCATGCACACCACATTTCAAACATAATAAACTTCTGCCATCGATATCAACTACAAATGCACAGATCTGATCTGGAAATTCGGGGCTGTTTTGAAGGTCTGTGTGCCAGGTACACGTGATCTGAGTCGTTTGCTGTATCAGCCACATGGCCCACGGTGCAATACTTCTAAGAAGCATGGCAGCAAGACAGGAAGGAGATCTGCAACTTCTCTTTTGCCAGTTTATCTCAAAATCATATTAAGCTTTTATGCTTTTGAACAGAAGAGAAAGGAAAAGGCAAATCTATGCTGATTTACAGTGAGATTTCTATTGTTGCCTGGACATCAAACAGCACCCAATTAGTCCTGCAAGGATCTGACCCACAAATTATGAAAATAAATGCCTCCGAAGCTTTGATCTCCTGTATTTCTGTAGCATGCTACAGCAATTATTAGGCACATTTTATTACATTCAAGCTGTGCGATCTCTTCCTCAGCAAAGGCTCTGCTGTCTCAAATGCATCCTACAGGCTCCATCCAGCAGATTAAGGGCATGGTCCCAAACAGTCGCTTCTGTCATGCACCGAGCACATGACTCAGCTGGCAGTAGGCTTTTTCCTGCTGAGTTTCAAAATTAGGAGCAAAGAGAATTTTTAAAAGGCGGGGGAACGAGGGGGAAGTGTCAGCCACCGAAATGGAATCTTGGATTCTTTGTTAGTTTATAAAGGAATATACATCCTTTGCAATCGCCTCGGCTTCTGCAAAGTGTTGTTTTCAGCAGAGCTAAACAATTTGTCTCTTTTCTGTACTCTGAAATGACACTGCTGAAGGAAGCAAGCAATAACTGTAACAAAAGGTTTCATGCACGCTGGAGCTGAAAACCACACGTGCGCTCACACGAACAGAAACACATCCGCCCACCCTCGCTGCAGTGGCAGCATTAAAACACAGAGGATGTTACGCTGGGGCTGCTCAGGCTTTACTCAGCAGAGCGGCTCACAGCGAGCTCTGCACCTGCCACAGGCCACCACAGTCGGTATGGGGGAAGGATGGGACTGCATGAAGCAATCCGGTCTCACTTAATGGCAAGAGGGTGGTGTTTGCACGAAGCCATGAATATCTGATAGACTTTCTGTAGCAGAGCTGGTTATCAGCAGCAGAACAAAGTGCATAGCTGCTGCTGCATTCGCAGCCATTCATCAGCTGAGCACGGGGCGGTGAGGGCCGTTCGCTCACCTACTGCAGGAGGAAGCGCTGGTTCTCAGCAACACAAGACGCATCTGGATTCCCCAGCACTGGCTGCCTGATCACAATCATCTATAATTTACTGCCAATACAGAACCCTGAACTTCTGGCACGCACCGCAGAAAATTAACATTGAAAAGCAACATTCCAGATCAAAGGGAAAATGGCTCTCTGCGTTCTCAAAGCATTTGCCATGACAAAATAAAATCAGACGTGCAGAGAGCTATAACTGAGGTCTGATTAAACTTCTTATCGATGTTACCCAACCTTGCCTGTTTTGCCTCTCCTCCCAGTAACAAGAGCGAGTGCACCAGGACTGGCCCCTACATGCTGAGCATCCTCATCCCGTGGGACACGGTCACATGGCCCCACAGTGGGTTCATCTCAAATGAGCACAGAGAGGGAATGTGGGCAGAGGAGGGGTCCTCATTTTTGCAGGATTGTGTTTGTTAGGTAATCCTGTTAGAAATCACGAGCCGTTTACATGCAGAACACCAAACCCATTTTACATCACTTGTTTTCCTGAGAATGGAGCAGGCAGCCCCTTGGCGTCAATGCACCGCTGCAGTTCAAAGTGACAAAAGGGGACAGGGAGAGAGGGGACAGCAGCCCTTATTTAACAGAGCTGTGACAGACTGCAGCCAGCTGGTTGGGGAACAAACCACACAGCCAAGGCTCAGCGCCTCGCCCTTCACACCCCGACACCACATCCCATGGCTGCCGTTGCTTTCCATGCCCCACACTCATGCCTAACATTACCTTCTCCCTGGGGCATGCACAGGAGAACTGGCAGGATTCTCCCCATCTGTATTTTAGGCAGGAAGAAATCAGGCAGGGATCAATACTGTGTCCTTGCTCACAGGGTTGAGGCACGGGCTGGTGCTGATGTATGTAATGATGGGTGCACAGTGGCTGTGGGTGCATTAGAGGGCAGTCAGGCCTGGTTTGCAGAGAGCAGCTCAGAGTCCAGGCTTGGGGTGTGACAGCAGCTTATGCGTGACCTGGCAACACAGAAATAACGACTTCCAAGCGCACCTCTTCCTTAGCACAGTGATTAATTTCAGGAGATTTACATACTGATGAAACAGAAACGGTGTTCTCCCTTCAACCCCTATAAACTGTACCACTGTATTTACTACTGGCAGATAAAAACTACCTCCACGCATCAAGAGAAAACCTCCTCACACTTACCATCTACTTCCACTGCTGTGGAGGATCTCCAGAGATCAGGCAAAGTAAAGCAACCTGAGCTGGAGGAGATGTGGAGGCTGCAGTGTAGCAACATTTGGGCTGCACAGATCCAAAAGGTGAAAAATATCAGCCACGCAAGAGGGCTGGGCAGAAGACAGCTGTTTCTGCTGTAACTTCTCACGAACATGCACACAATATGCACGTATAGGGCAGAAAACTGTGACTGCACCACAGCCAGCACTGCTGGCTTGACGGGTGGAAGTGAGGTGCAGAAGCAGGGCTTAGAGCTGGACATTTTTGTACCTTCAGGGACTATTCAGACTGAGGTTTTATGTTTCAAACAAACAAACAAAAGGCTCAAAATTTACCAAGTCCGTAGGCACAGTCACAGTCCTTAGTCTACACTGATGGAGGCACTGATGGACAACTTCTAAGAGGGCCTAACCTCATGAGATCCAGCTGAACACACACTTTTGCTGAACACGGGTTCCAGATTTTGCATGGTAGCGTAGCATGTAAAACCCAACATAAAGATGCCTTTAATCTTCATCTCCAGAAGTCATCTCTAGTAAAATTAGTTCCTCTTTCTATTTAGGAAGAAGGTGACCTTTGCAAAAGCTGCCTCAATTCTGTTGAGCGATGGGTTTTTTTTAAAGGAGTTGGAAGAAGCAGCTTAACGTAATGCTGCAGAGATAATGCTCCCGAGTGGGGGCTGTAGTGCTTATACCCCATCAGGACTTCTCCTAAATCTTTAATGATTCTGAAATACTCCGTAACACGATGAAGTTCTGAACGCAGGGCAGCGCCAGCACGTTGGGGCTTTTTGGTTCGTTTGCTTTGATTTTAATAAGAGAGTTTTTAATCATCCCTGACAATGATCAACAAACGGCCACTGAGCTCCACTTCTATACAAAGCACATCTAGAGGAACAGCAGTGACATTTTTGGGTTTCATCCAATTCTTCCCAGCAACAGCTAATACCCACCGGCTCCTTAACTCCGCGCTGTCTCCTCTCCCAGCCCAAGCAGTAAAGGCCAGGCGTTCCCAAAACAACCAACGATTTTAGGATCCAGTTTCCACAGAGTGCATGGTCAGCACTCTGCAGAAGTAAATAGCAAAGCCTTGGTTTTTGTTAACAAGCCCAAAACAGAGCGACATCCAGGTATGCAAGGAAAACAATTGCTCCTCCCCCGGAAAGCGTGTCTTTAAGCAGGAAACCCTCTGTCAAGCTCAGGTGAGCCCATTCCCAGGCGTAAGAGGCACAGCTGTGAGCAGGGGACTTGGTCCTGAGTTCCCCACGCGCTGCAGAGCATGAGCAGGGGACAGGGCCAGCTCCAGGCAGAGCACCCCAAGCGTATCCTCTGCTGCAGCTGCAGAGCCCGCGGCCATCGCCGCATGTCAGCCGGGAGCCAGGCTGCAAACAGACATGGTGGAGGGAAAGCTATTGACCTGGATATTTCGGAGGGATCGAGGCCACTGGCTTCAGCACGAGATGACAGCATTCACCCCGACACGCGCTGAAATCAAATGGGAAGAGAGGAAAGCCAGCCTCTCCTGTGGCACTCTGCTGTGCATGCAGCACCACGGAGCAGAGCCTGCTGCAGCACTGCTCACATGCATTCCCATTTTCTCCCCCCCCCCCCCTCCCCCCCCCCCCCCGAAAAAAAACCAACCAAAAAAAAACCTGCTCTGTCAACAACCTGCATAAATCCCCGCATTAATCATGATTCTGCTAATAGCAACGCCAGGCCGTGGGGCTATTCACCATGCTGAGCAGACCAGCAGAAATAACTCCCTGCCCGGACAAAAGAACATTATAATGCAGTTTATCTTATCCCCTTGTCAGTGTAATACGCAGCACTACCTGTTCAATGGCCTCATCATTTTAAATTACAGTTTTCTGCAACATTAACAGTGCTCATTACCAGCACTACGAAGACCTCTATTGTAAGAGCCTTCCTGATGCCAGAGCTTCTCCCTGCAGTCCTCGCTGTGCTGACACGGGGACACCTGGCTACCATGGCAATGAGCACAGGATAACATGACTGATAGAAATATGTTGCAAAGGAGGCAGAAGCAAGCCCGAGGTGTGCTCTGAGCTGCAGCAGGCCATTCACTGCAATCAGAATGTGGTGCTTTGTTCCAGGCTGTGAGTGCACGAAGCAGCACAGCGCAGCCAACATAAACCCATGTGGCAAAGCACAAGTGCACGGGGGCTTTGGTGTCCCCTCTGCGCCCAGCCCTGCACACACCTTTCTGCTCCAGACGGATGGGGCACGCTGGCAGAGGTCCACCTTTTTTTTTTTTTTTATAGGTGTTGCCATGTTGTTCTTCAAACCCAACCTCCTGAAACACCTCGGTGACTCAAACTTGGAGATAAGCAGCCCAAGGGCTTCCTCTCCCCACTGCTAAGAAGAAATCATTCTCCCCCCTCCTAGATTTTGAGTCACCCCGGCAGCCACCCCTGAGCCTTCTACGCAGACACAGCAGCAGCTCCCCCACCCAGACCCATCCACAGCACCAATCCGACATTCCTCTCATCTTCCCATAAATGACATTTTGCAAGGCTTGGGGAATTACTCCCCGCTGCCGAGTTTTGTGCTCAGGCAGCAAATTTACTATTGATTTCTGATTCAGGCTCTGCAGAATGATTCACGCTTCTTGCCCGATCTGCTGAATTTATGACCTTTAACAATTATTCTAAGTGCTAAAAGAGCTTAGTTTAGAAGAAGATCTATTCCTTGGCAAATTAAAGCCCTATTCTTGTCTCACTTATAAACCAACACATCTCTCATAATTTAAAAGAAAGTGCCATAACAGGTCTCTCCCCCCATCAGGAGACTGCCTCCTGGATGCAGCCAACTTTTTCTAATCCTAATCTCACAGTGGGAGTCCAAAAATCTCCATTATACAATGGTACTCCCCAAATCCCCGTCCTGCAGGAGCAGCCCCCCTGTGAAGCCCTCCCAGGGGCTGGGTTGGGGGGGCTTTGTGTTCCCATGCCCTGGGGGCTTGCAGACAGGCAGGGGTAGAGATTTCCTCATAAAATGAAAACAAAATCCAGGCTGCATCTCGAGCGCAACGCTATTAAAAAGCCACAAGAACAGAAGAGCTAAGCACATGGGGGTAGTCTTAAAAGGAACTAGTGACCTGGTTCACATACAGCTAACACTGATGGTTAAATATAGATACATACACGGCTAATGGGGGTGGGGGAGAAGCAGAGGGCCCTCCCTTCCCCCCCAAGGACACTGCTACCCCCGATTAACCCCAGCGGCTCCAGCTCCCTCCCACCCAGCAGGGAAGGGACCATTGCAGGTCCCCTCCCTGCGGGATGGCGGTGGGTCCCAGCCCGGCGTGCACCACGTCCTGCTGAGCAAACACTTACACTATTAATCAGCCAGAAACTCACCAGGAAGAAAGTAGGGCAAGTGAACAAAGACAGATTTTTTTTTCTTATTTTTTTTTTCCACTGAAACAAATAATGTTTCTAAAAATGTACTTGCACTTGTCCTCAGCAGGTTCTGCTTAATTTTATTATGCTCTACACCAGCAAGTTGATGGAAGCAGCCTCCCATCCCCAGCAGCGAGCTGCTAAGAGCGAAGGGATGAAGCAGAAAGGGGAAAAAGGAAAAAAAGAACAAAACAAAACCCAAAAAACTTGCAGGAAAAAGGACTTGGGGGTGGCATCGGGCCACAGGCGGAAGCTGACACGTTCGACATTTCAAGGGTACGGCAGCAGGACAGCGATATCTCAAAGGGGGGAAGAGAGGAGGGGGCACAGCGGGCGCTGCGTGGGAAGCAGTGCGAGCATCCGCATCCCACATCCCTCATCCGCATCCATCCCGCATCCCCGGCCGTGCGTCCCTGCGTGCGCGCGGCCACGGCACTGATTAACGGAGCGCGACGAGACGCGGCGCTGCCCGGCCCCGCTATGGGCGGGGGGAGCACCGCACTGCCCCCACCCCAAATCACAGCGGGGAGCGGCCCCACGGCGCCCCACAGCCCGCGGCAGCGGGGCGGGCAGCGCGGGGGGGGCACGCGGGCACTGGGCGTACACACACACACACACACACACACACACACAGCCGCGTGCCCGTGCGGGTGCGTACTCACGGGCGTACGCACATCCGCACATGTGTGCGCACAGGGGCACGCGCATATATACGTGCGTGTGTGCACAGCCACATCTACATGCGTGCAAGCTGTATGCACGTACATTTACATACATACGGGGGTATATGTACATGCTTTATCTGGGCGCATGCACACGCATTTAGACAGACACGGATACAGGCACGTACGCTTGTACAGGAGCAGATGTACATGCACGTACATTTCTACACACGCAGGGCCAGACGCACACACGTTCGTATGGACGCGTTACACTCGCGCAGGGCTACACGCACATGCACCTACATAGGTGCAGGCACGTCCGCACACACAGCCCGACGCTCCCACACGTGCGCGCCGCCCGCAGCGCGGTCCCGTTCCGCCCCGCTGCCCGCTGCCGCCCTCCTCACCCGCAGCGCCGAGAGGTCGATCTCGTCCAGGCTCCGTGCCGGCGAGTCGCTCGCCATGTTTCCTCCGCCGCCGCCGGCGAGGCGGCCCCGCCACCACCGAGCTGGCAGTGGCGGCCGGCGCGGCGCTAGCGCTATTTAACGCCTCCCCTCATGCGGGGCTGCCGGGGAGGGAGAAGCTGCCGCCGCCGCCCCTGCCCCTCCGCCCGCGCCGCGGCACCTAGGGGCGACTAGGGGCGGCCGCGGGCTGCCGGCGGGCAGGGAACGCCGCGGGCTGCGCCGGGATGGCGGCGGCGGCGCCGCATCGCATCGCCGCCCGCCCGGCCCAGCGCGCCGCCGGGGCCGCCTGTCAGTCAGCGGCGGGAGGGAGGGGGCGGGCAGGGGGCGGGCGGCGGCGCCACGCGTGGGGCTCGCGCGGCCCTTTGTCTGCGTGGGCCCTCGCGCGGTGCCGGGTGCTGGGGTTGGGGTGCCGCCGCCCGGCCTTGTAGGGCTCCGTGGGCAGCTGCACCCCGGGGCTGAGTCAGGCGTCGCGTCCGCACCCCAAGCTGACCCCAACCTGAGCTGTCCCCGGCCACCAGCTGGGTCGATCCGTTGCGTTTGGCCAAGACCCACCGTTTAGAATTCATAGAATCGTTAAGGTCGGAAAAGACCTCTCAGATCATCTAGTCCAGTCATCCACCAATGTTGCCCACTAAACCGTGCCCTTAAGTACTACATCTGTCCTCTCCTTGGAAAACCTCCAGGGACGGTGGACTCCACCGCTCCCCGGGCAGCCTGTGCCCATGCCTGACCTCTCTTCCTGGGAGGGAATGTTCCCCAGTACCCAAAGCCAGCCTCCTCTGGTGCAACTTCAGGCCATCACCCCTTGGCCTATCACTGTTACCTGGGAGCAGAGGCCGACCCCTGCCTCACTGCAACCTCCTCTCGGGGTGTTGTAGAGAGCGCTAAGTTCTCTCCTGAGCCTCCTCCAGGCTAAACAATCCCAGAAATGGCCCAAACCCCTCCACACCCCACTAAGTAGACTCAGCACTGAGTGTTTTCCCTGTTTCCCTTTTTTCGGATGTAGTTTCTGCCAACCCAGGTGCCATGTATAAATATATATGTATAAAAAATCTGTTGCCTTTGAGCAAACCGTATGGGAGCTGCGCTGACAACATCAGCTCTCCCCGGCTCATGTCAGGATCTCGCAATATGCAGAGCTGGGAAGCGGAAACCCTACACATGAGTCAACTGGCAGGCGGATGGGGTTTTCTTACACTTTCGGGCTGGAGATGCGCTTTGTGCATTGAAAACGATCGCAGTTAATCACAGGGAAGGCTGCAATGAGGGATCAGGGTTGGGAAGCAAAGCCTGGTGCGCGTGAGGTGCGTGGATGGGGTCGCAGTGTGGATGGCTTCACTTCCTTCATCCGACCCACGGATCCTCGATGTCTTGGGCAATTGCGTTTCAAAAGTCAGAATGGTAAAGCGAATAAAATGAGCTCTGCTGTTCTCTGATGTGCTTCCCGCCCGGGAACGTAAGGTATCATCTTTGAAACACGTGAAGATATTTAGAAAATAAATAAATAACGAATTTACGCTCCAGTCCTGCAAACAGACGGGTTGCCTTGACCCTCTGCATGCATGCAAAGCCCCGAGCTAAGCTGTGATGTAATTACAGTCAATCCTCTGTCTGTCAAGATGGCAAAAACACAGAGAACCCTTCCATACCAATAACTCACTACCAGTGAGTGGTACTGAATAGAGAGGCCTGGCAGGGCCTTCCAGGCTGCAGGAAGCTTTTTATATAGATAATGAAGTTTCCAAATGTTACTATTTTTATTTTTTTTTAACGCCTCTCTGTATACACTCCTTCTGTCAGGAGCATCCAAACAAAACCTTGCAATTGGGGTCATTACGACGGGAAGCAGAGCACTCTGTTGAATCAGCCCAAACTGTTTTGCTGCGAGTCAGTTGAACACAAAAGTTGCACTTCCACCTGACGTGCCCTTAGCGATGGTGGCAGGGCCCCGCTGTGTCTCACACACGGTCCCATTGCCACACAGAGCAGGAGCTGGGGCACCTGTCCTACAAACACAGCTCCTTCTCCACCCCATGCTCAGCACTGCAGAAACTGGGACCTTGGTGGCAAGGTTGATGCTTGTGTCATTTCACCCCCATTTGGAAGATGGAGACATACGACAACATCAGCTCTTCCTACAGGTACCCAGTCCCCAGCCTTGGTGGGTGAGAACCTTAATGAGCCAAACAAAGCTCACCTGTTGGCGGTGCAGGGCTAATGTCAGGTCGGTGGTTTTGATTTATTCATTAAAGGGCATTGATTGGCTCACATAGAAACTATTCTGTTCATTTGACCTCTGCATAAAATTAAATATAATCACCTAGCGGTTCCCCTGCTATTATGTTATGGGGTTATATGTGGAATTACTAAGTCTAAACGATGTGCAAGGCCTTGTCTTATTAGCAAGAGCTTCAGGTGCTCCATGTTTTGGAACCTTCTCTAAAAGCAAAGAGAAAAAAGGAACGCAGCAAACATGAAAGCTTGGCTGGGCCCTGTTTTGAGACCTGCTGCGTGATTTATTCCAGCAGCCCGTGTAGGCCACAAGTTTGCAGTCATTCCCTGACAACTCATTCCCATGGCTGTTGACAGCATCATTTGTCTGATCCCCCAAATCCAGGTGGTGTTACCCCAGAGTCTGCCCATGTAGTGCAGTAGTTAAACTGCCCAAACCGAATGGAGGATGTTGAAAAATTAATACTGTGAAACCCATAATAGTTGGATTTTAAGTAAGTTGAAAACATGTAGCTGTGTTAAAAGAAATATAAACGAATATAGCACAACACCTTGTTTATGTGGTCGGTGCAGC
The DNA here is from genome assembly GCA_030625065.1 of Alectoris magna. Classification (NCBI taxonomy): domain Eukaryota; kingdom Metazoa; phylum Chordata; class Aves; order Galliformes; family Phasianidae; genus Alectoris; species Alectoris magna. Next base: position 4,493,940 of record CM060569.1, read on the forward strand.
ACCGTGTTGCTGTTTGAGAGCTCGACGGTGTTGTAGGGCTTTGTTTTGTCATTTAACCACTTTAATTTCCACCTCTTCTGTGAAGAAATAAACATCCAAGGGAGCCCTCCTCTTTGGGAGAGCTTCATATCTTTTATAGTCGCTTAAAATGTGCCAGTTGTGCTTGCTTAGGAAGCAATCAAAATCCTATCTTTGCATTGTTTGCTGAAAACCTAACGCCTTGCTCCTAACAACCCAGTTCCTGTAGCCCCACAGAGGAATACTAATTTATCCCTTTTTTTACCGAGATCTCAAGGATAGCATCCATATGCAGCAAGAGAGCCACGTCCCCTGATTCAGGAGGGAGTGCTTCAGAGCCCACTCAGTGCAGCACAAACAGCTCTGCTCCTGAATGCTACCCTCTTCACGGAGTCTGCTTTCTTTCCAAATTCCCTTTATCAAAACTATTTAGCCTCCTGATATGGTTTTGTTTTTTTTCTGCTGACCAATCTGGATCTGAGCTACCCTGAGACAAACAGCATTTAGACTCACTTTCCCTCTTCTATCTTGGCTTGTCTCACAGACCAAAGACAGCCCCAGGCCTGGGAAACACCTGACCTGAAGCCACCCCCATCTGGCATTAAACACAGATCAGTCAAACAAGAGAAACTGGCTCTATCTTTTGTCACATGCAAATTGCTGGGAGTTAATTAAGGCACATTTCAGGATCAGTGAGGGTTTTTTTTTTCCTTAATGTTAATCTGTCCTGAGGTGTGGGTAGGGTTCCTCTATCTCCTTAGCAAGGGGGTTACAGGGCTGGAGCTGCACATAGCAGTTAGCAAAGGTTGTTCATAGTGAAGGTCCCACATGTGCAGGGTGCTCAGGGACTTGGCACCTGCAGGCCAGTGTCAATGTGGGCCCAAATCCTTCTTGGGATACTTATTTTTTCTGGATTTTCATTGCTTTTTACTGATTGATGCCTTCCCCATGGCTTGTGAAAAGTGTTGTTTTGCAAAGGAGGTAAAGCTACAACACCGAGTGATTCTGCCTTTTTGCAAGCATGCTGAATACTGTTTTGCTCTGAAAAAAAAAAAAAAAAAAGAAAGAAAAAGAAAAAAAAAAGTCTTTTATGTACAAGAAAAAAAAGGTTAAGCTGCAGAACAGAGTTTTGAAGTCTGATATTTCAGGCTTCCCACTCATAGTCAATGACCAAAGCAGAAGCCAGTCAGAAAACAACTGGAGGTACTTGAAGCAACTTAAAGCCATCCTCTGAGTAGTGCTTAATGCGGTGTCTGAGTAGGAAGACAGGGCCTGGGCCAATTGCTGGTGCTTTATGTGGAGGTTCTCTCAGACGTGTTTACTTCCTCATGCCTGCATGGAGATGTGGCAGTCTATGAAAGCACTGCTCCTGGAATTAGATGAAAATGGCTTTAAAAAAAAAAAAAGGAAAAGAGTTTCTAGGTCCTGTCATAACAGGGAGATGCTTAAAAAAGATAACCCAAATGTTCACTACAGGCAAGACATGCTGTGCTTTCAAGAAATGGATGGAGGATTTCAAAGACATCAAACATTCTGGCTTGCTGAAACACAAAATCATCGTCAGAGCTCCCACAAATATCGCTTCACCCTGTCAGAAAGGACTCTGTATGTGTAAATATACACCTATTCCTAGACTTTATGTGTGGAAGTTCTTCCACAGCAGGCAGCAGGAGGGTGGCTCCAGGCTGCCTTCAGGCCCAGGAGATCCTGCAGAGTTTGGATATTCTGACTGACAGGCCATCACAGAAAGCAGCAGACTGCCTTCGACATCAGTTCCGTGCCCCTCTGAAGGCCTTTTCCAGCCTGCAATATGGAACAGCCTTCCCTCCTACCAGTCCCAGCTAAAGGCATTACCACCACCTACAGACAGAAAAGTCCCTGAGAGTGTGAAGAGCCGGTGAGGAGACCAGCCAACATGGCTGTGGCAGCTCCTCACCATGAAGTGCCCTAGTGACTAATGCAGTCAATGCAGACATGGCCCCTCAAGGGCCCTGAAGCCCGTATCATCAAGAGATACCTCCAGAGAGCCACAGAACAGACAAGGAGATTGTAGCAGAGGAAAAGTCTTTGAAACACAAACACCGGGTAGCAATGAGGCAAAATTATGGACAGGCAGAAGGGTAGAAGCTCTGCAGCACTCCCTGAACAGCAGAGGCCGGGCAGTGGGGAACGCCAGGTCAGCCCCTGGAGCTGCTCGGGGTTACACAAAACAAGAGGAAACAGGTGTAGTTAGACAAGTCGATCGTAGCATCAAGACGTGATTTCTAAGAAATGAAAAATCACTGAAACATCAGGCAGGAAATGAGGTGGTTTTGAAAATGAGAGTCTGTGAAAGATGTGGAATGACTTGACATGAGCCAGTGGTGTGTGCTTGCAGAAGGGCAACTGCATCCAGGGCTGCAGCACGGGAGGGGTGGCAGTGGGCAGGGAGGAGATTGTCCGCCCCTCTGCTCTGCCCTCGTGAGGCCCTATCTAGAGTGCTAAGGCTGTTTAGACTGTCTGATGGTGATAGGACAAGGGGAAATGGTTTTAAACTAAAAAAGGCAGATTTAGATTTGGAGGTTGGATGTTAGGGGGAAATTTTTCACTCAGAGCGTTGAGGCCCTGGCACTGCTGCCCAGAGCTGTGTGCCCCATCCCTGAAGGTGCCCAAGGCCATGGTTGGGCCCCGGGCAGCCTGAGCTGGTGGAGGCAGCCAGCCCATGGCAGGGGGTTAGGACTGGGTGAGCGTTAAGGTCCGTTTTCAACCCAAGCCATTGTATGACTCCAGTCAAGAGAGCAGAAAGGAGCAGCTTGATTTCCCCTGACTGGGGGAAGCAGGGCGTATTCTGTGCCCGCAACCTGGGCTATGGTAAATGTATCACAGCAAGAAAACATTAGCTAGAAACAAAATAGCACGAGGATTCCAGACGCTCAGACAAGCACAAGTGATGAATGCAGCTCAACCCCAAGTAGCAGAGTTGTGGCTGAGCCCCATTCCCCTGTGTACCGGTGTTGGAGTAGGAAGGATGAATTGGAAAATTTCCTTTGAAATTGTGGCCCCTACAGGCTCAAAGCAGATAGCATATTATAGGAGAGAGATTTGAAAGTGACAGTATATACCTAATTAATCTCAGGGCTTCAGAAGTTTGTGCTTCTCAATTTGTGCCTTGCACTGAGGGTACTGCATCCTCTGCCCATCCTATAGTTCCAAGGTGGGCCCTTTGAAAGCAGGCAGTGATGAGTGGGTATTTTCCCAGTTGGTTTTCTCCCTGCCATCCATTATATACCACTTGGCTTTTAACAGCACAGACAGTATGCACTGAATGCAGGGAAAAAATAACTGGAAAAGAAAGAGTACTAAGTGCCAAAACCATGCAGTTTCCCTTACATGGTATATGTGACAGCTCAGCATAAAATAAAGTCAAAGGTGGTGCTGTAAAACAACCGATACATGAATAAAATAAACTGGGATCAATCCCTGGATGTGTTTTGACTCATGAAGGGGGAACAGACCAAATCCACCACGAAGTGCTGGGTGACAGCTGTGGGCACGGGATCAGGCTGTCACAGCCAGAGAGGTGAGCAGGAGTGAGACACAGCAAATGTGATATGAGGCCAAAGCACTGTGTGGTGGGGATGCATGGCAGACAGCAGGCTGGGTTTGCAGGTGAGCAGCAGCAGCAGAGGTCTCTGGACTGGTGGTCAGTGTGTCAGGTGAGCCCACAGTGAGATCCTCAAGCCTTAAGACAACTGCAAGCTGCACATACCTCCATAAGGTTAATACCTCCAACCCACAGCTCCTCACCTGGATGCTTCCTCTCTGAAAAACATCCCTAGGTTATTTCAGTGTTACAGGATAATTCAGTGCCTTACTCAGTAAGTAAGTTAGGAAGTAAGTAAGACATATCCCAACAGAAAATCCAGTATTCTCTACACAGGCAGGTGGTGGACTTAGTGATTTATGAGCAGTCGCACACCTAAATGACATCCACAGCGGAGTGTGAGTTCTGCAAGCAGTGTAGCTGACACAGGCTGTTTGCTGAAGGGGAATTAGGCTGTTCTTCTGCAAAACTGAGTGTTAAGAGCTAGTCTGGCTGCAAGTTGATGGCTGTCAGACTGCTGAAACCCACACTGCTATGGAAAATAGGATTTGGGCTCCTGAAATGCTCTGGCTCTCTTTCAGCTTTGATTTTCTATCTTTTCTGCCCATAACGCCAGCTAGTGTAAGAGTTGAGATGCAGCTGGCCTAAAATTACCTATTAAAAACTAAGAACCTGTAAGGCAACTGTAAGACAGTTGCTTCTTCCAAGCAAGCAAAGCATCCACATTTGTCTTTACCAGTTTTGCCTTACACTGATTCAGGTCCTGATGTTACAGGACAATAAGCAATTTGGAAACAAAATGAGCACATCAGCCTAATACTAATGTTGAGATTAAACACATTAAAACTAAGAAAAGCAGCAATAATTTCATCAGAAAAATATAAGTTTATGGGATGAAAATGGCACTACTTCACATTGCATTGGAAAATGTTCAGTTCAGTTTTATCAACAAAATGGACAAGGAAATGGGTGAAATTAGAAATCTAGCAAAAGGCTGCATACCTCTAATGTCCACACTAACTTATTCTTGCAGGCTTATGGTTATAAGCCAAAGGAGAAGCCCCTGGCCTAGTCAAAAAGCAGGGTTCTTCTGGGTGCCCGTCTCAGTGTTACCATGGTGAGGGGATAGAGCTGGTTCACTTCATTTACATCCCAGATCTCACCACAGTCAACATTTCTGCAGATCCTGGAACCACACATCTATATGTGAGTTTCAGTTCTAATTTAGGAAGAAAGAAGAAAGCAAAAGTCTTAGCCTTAGGAAAACTAGTCTGCGACTACAATCCTTGGGAGGAGAAGGGAAACCAAATGTAAGTTCAAAGGACCCAGAAGTGGAGCAGATGTGATCTGCGTGGTCACAGGACACTGCTCCCTCTGCACCTCCTCTGAATTCCTGCCATGGCTTTACCAGCTGTAAAAGATTGGAAATGTGGGTGACAGGTTAGGCACAGTCAGTATAATCTGCCACCAGCTCCCTAAAAGGAGACCTTTAGCTAACAAGCGTGCTCCAGCATTTTGAGCTGGCAGATAATGATTAAAAAGCGAACAAAAATGTATCTGAAGTCCATGGAAGCCTTTGACATCATGCCATGCACTGGGCTGCTCCCCTGGAAAAGCAAGAAGGTTGGCATGGTCTATGGGCTTTGAGCTCCTCGCTGGGAATTTTATCATCTCCATACGTGAGACGCATCCTTCACGCCACACTACAACACACAGCTTTCCTAGAGAAACTCAACAGTGGACAAATAAAACTGAAGAAAAATTCTACATGAGATTCCTGCCCATCACGATGGGAAATACTGGCTCTGTGCTTGCAGCCTGCCCTGCAAGGAGCAGGAACCACGTGGATGGTGACAAACGGATTTTGGTTCTACTGAACTAAGTTTCTGTTTGAAACAGCATGTCTCAGCTTGGGGAGACCTGTGCTGCTGATGCATTTTGAGTGATTTCTGCTTAAATCTTTCTGATATGGTAAAAAGAATAATAATGAAATGACGGGATGCAGAGAGTGCACAGACAGACTGGAACCCAAATTTGGAATGATTTAGATGATTCAGGCTTTTTTTTTTTTTTTTTAGGGCAACAAGCAGCGAGTGCAGTGCAACACATGCTTGTGCAGCCCAAGAGCTTGATGGTGATGTGTCAGCTTGAATGAGTGATTCATTATTCCACACACGCGCTGGCTCCTCAGCCACTCCAGACTGTACCCATCTGGATCTCAGGAGAAATTCCTCGAGTGTGTAATTGTGTATAATGTGATCATCCTGCAGCAGGAAATAGGTTTGTAAGCATTCTTACCCAGCACAATTGATGTCATACAGATACGGCCTGCAAGGAAACACAGTGGAGAGATGCATTGCAGCGAGCCGTTTGAGAGCTAATACAGCCTCCTGGGAGCCACATTTTAGGCAGGGAACATATTTAAGCCCAAACAAGGAAGGTATATGCAGTACTTCATTTTAAAATGGCTTGGTGCGGCTGCGTTCAGGGGAAAAGGGCAAAAGAAAGAGGGAAAAAGAGGGGCTTGCTGACCTGCAAGCGCCAGGGAAAGGACGGCTGGCAAGCCAGGGGCATGGAGAAGGATGCCGACAGGTGATGGAGCCGAGGGCACCTTCCTCTTCCTCCCCCTCCTCCTACACTGCTGCGGCTGCAGGACCCGCAGGCGGTGGGACCCACCCCAGCTCACAGCTGCTGACAGACGGCATCGCTCACCTGCGGCAGAGCCGGGATTCCGGCTGGGTGAGCCCGCAGCACCCTCTAGAGGATAGCAGGCACCCAGCCCTGGCTGCCAGGGAGGGCGTGGGCGCCCTGCGAGCCGTCCTTCTCCAGCCCAGGCTTTTCAGGAGGTTCCATCCCCCCTGCCCTCCCGCAGGCTGCAGGGCACGCAAGAATACTGAGGGTGAGTGTTACCTAAAAGTGACCTATCCCTGAAACCATGCTTTAGTGTGGCCCCGAGGAAGAACAGCTTAAATTCCTTAGTTAATGAATGAACAGCTGCATTGCATTTGTATTATGCAATTCTGCTGCTGAGCTCTCTTTCTTCAACTCAGTGTGTGCTGGGCAGTACAGTCCTAGAGCATATGGGATTCACCTAGGCTGTGCTATGTAAGGGGCACGAGGTGTTGGAGGATGTGCATCCTCTGACTACTGTGCTTGTCCACAACTGTCCTTTCTGCAGTTCCTCCCTTCTGATACTGCCAAAGCGGGGCTTTTCCACACAAATAAAGCCATTACTGTGACTCAATTCAATTCCACATGCAGTACCTCGCTCATGTTTCTGAGGTTGAAGGGCTTTGTATTTGATTCATGAATCACCTGCCTACCTGAAAGGGGAGTGTGCCTAAAATGTGAAAGTCTAAAATGTGAAATCCTGAAACATAAGGAAGCACTGACGTTTGAAGTCTCACACGCATCCTTCAGGTCAAAGCGAAAAAAAAAATGCTGTGCAAACAGACTGACTCCTCTCCTGAAATGTGTGTGTTACATTTATGTCTGGGACGTACAGCAAGCAGGTTGCAGCTTGCAGGCCTGCTGAGACCTGTTTGGTGCCCTTTAATGTGCACTGGACCAGAGGAGAACAAGATAAGGATGCCAACCTAGCAAAGAGGGTATCAACTGCAAGCACTTTTCTGCCTGTTTTGGTGCACTTGTGGGTGCCCAAGCCCTGCAACAACCATCACGTGCCCTGCAACAACTACCACGTGCCCTGGCAGTTCCTCCTGGCCCAGGAATTGCAGCCCAGCACTGAAGTTCCTTATCCAACCACACAGCTTGGCTCAGGGTGGCTCTGCATGGGAAGGTGTCAGCAGGGCCTCCGAGCACCACGCAGACCGCTCCTACTTCCTCTGGGCACCACTGACTCAGATAACAAACCTGCAAAGCTCTGATAACGCTGGCTGCCTCCCCTTTGTCCTCCTGTAACAGCTTGCAGGGTGTTTAATTATCAAGATCGGGCTGAATATGAAGAGATCACTCATCATTGATTCTGGGTATAAACTGTTTTCCTTGCAGAATAATTTCTTCTTTTTCAAGAACTTCCTTCCCCCGCACCCTCCGTTCCAAATTAATTTCCATCCCAGCCACGAGCCTCAGCAGAAAGCCTTGCCATAATCATTTTGAGCGAAATATTCTGAGTAATCAATCAGAGCAGTGGAACCAATTTTGAAACTGTCACTCCTAATTTTTCCAATAAAACAAAAATTGAGCATTTCACTCACACTGCTGTTGGGATTCAGGCTCTTACAGCCCTCGCTCCGCTGCATCGGCGCTACAGAGATGTACTCAAATGCCTGAAGAGCTGGTGAAATTGCAGAGAAATAAAAACAGATTGATTTTTAGAGGGGGAAACCTGGTTATTCGCTTGTATTTTTTAATGGGCTAATGGATAGGGATGAAGCCGTGTACCCAGTAAAAGCACCTGTGTGCCTGCACATGTGATACAGAAACCTAAGAAACAGAAGTCGATGTTTTCAGTTTGCAGGATCGCTTGGAAACGCCACCGATGCTTTATTCATCTCTTTTCCCTTGGAGGTCAGCAGCAATCTGCTTTTTGCTTTCTCAGAGCTGAATTTCCTCTACTGAAAGTTAAAAGGGATGGCCGCAAGTTAATGCCCTTGTGGAGATGGATTGTTTCTGTCTGGTACTTCTCGTAATGCCTCGGGCTCATTAAAACAGGGTTGTTTATTTATTTCAAGAGGTCCAATGTTCTTTTCCTGTGCAGTTCTACTTCAGCAAATTCTCTCTCCTGGGAAAACCCCAATGGCTCAGACCCACCCTTTCATTTTCAGTGACTGGGCCTTTTCCCACCAGGTCCCACTGCTCTGCGCCCCATGAGCAGGATGTGGCTGCAGACCCCAAAACAAGCAGGAACGAGACCAAAGCCAAGCGTTTCAGCACGCCATGCTCCGTTGTATTTTCAGTCCTTTAATACACATTCATTTACCATATACAGAGTGGAGAGGAAAGCGATAATCAGCAGAAACAAGGGTACAAACTGGGTTCCAGCAGCCTTCACAGAAGGGATAGTGGGTGCTCATGGAGGCAGGGGTGTGGGACCTGCACTCAGCCCGCAGTGGGAGCTCTCACACTGGGGACAGGTTTTGCCAGAGACACGATAGAGAAAATAACATTCCAGGAACTGTGACTTTTGACAAGGTTCTTCTCCTTTCCCGAGTGTCAGGAAAAAGTCAGTACATCAGAATTATTTACATCGAGGACAGAACAGCGGGAGGTTAAAAACAGAATAATCAAAGATATGAAAATACAACAAGAAAGCAGGCAGGGGGGGAAAAAAAAAAAAGAAACAAAGAAAGAAAAATCCATAGAGAATCATTGCATTCAGTGGTCTGATGTAGTCAGTGTATGATGCACTTGGATTCACTGGCACAGTGCGATGCTCCTGGTTTCACCCCCATCCTGCTCCCAGCTGTGCAGCACGGAGTGCTTCCTGGGGACCTTTTGCAGAATGAGTGCCACAAAACATGAGCATGCATTGAAACATCCACAGCTCCCACAGCGTCTCTTCCGCTGGCAGTGCAGAACAGCAGCAGTGGGGGGACCAGGGCAGGGCAGTGGGACTGGGGTCTGCACATTCAGCAGGAGGAGAGAGAAGTATTCATTTAAAGGGCCATCCAGATACCTTCTCATGGACCACAGATGCAGCTGCTGGGTATAGACTGCAAACCCCAGGCAGTTCTAGCAACAGACGCAAAAAGGCACTGTTCCACTGCAATGATAACAGCCCACCAAGCCCGAGTCTGATTGTGCGTGGATTTAAGGAACAACGGCATTGTGCACCATCACTGTCGGCTTGGAAAAACCCACACTGAGGACTTGCTAGCCTGGTGCCTCTATGAACGCATTGGCCAGCTGCAGACAAGTCAGAGCACAGATCTGTGCCTCCCAGCTGCAGGCTGAGACCAGTCGCCAAAGCACTGGGTGTCCCTGACGTTACTGTCAGCAACATTCTTAGCATACGACGGCATCTTATCCCTCAAGGTTTTAAACCAGGCGTCAATTCTACTGTGAAACACTTATCCAGTCCAACTTCCATACGACAATATATATACATTTTTAAATATTAGAATTTCTTTTAAAAAAAAAAACAAAACCATGAAGATATGATAAGGAGTGTGACTTCCCAAAGTGGCATCTCTTAAGGAATAAATTAAAGAGAAAAAAAAAAAAAAGTGGCATACTTGGTTAAGCTGTGAAACAAAGCCGAAGCCTGGGAGAAACCTCTCTCCTTTCATTCAGTTCTAATGAGTAAATGCCACAAGAAACAGTGCATGTTTCCAGGCTTGCTAGTGCTTGAACCCACATCCCACGTTACAGTATTGTACATCTGCGAGCAATCCTTTGCAGTTGGAAGGTCTGAAAAGCCAAAGTGCTCTGGCACTAAGGCCTAAGAAGTAGTGATTGTTGAGTTACAGATATCAACTATCTCAAGGTCTTCAACCTCACAGGGTTCTTAATATAAGAAATAAAGCTCCAGCTGTCTCTGAGCAGAGCCACAGAGCCCAGGTATGGCCAGCAATGGCCCCAGGGTGCAGATGAGTGGAGCGTACACTGCTGCTCAGGTGTGCAGAGCTGTTCTCCGCTAACACCAATAGCTATGAAGCCCCAGTAGTTTGCTTCCACCTTAAGGACAATATAATTTAATGATTATAACCATCTTTGCTAATAAGAGAACGGGGACAATAAGAGCACTTGGAAGATGACAATCTTACATTTCTTCAAGGTTCATGCATACGGGTGGTGGGGGTTGAGCCTTTTCAACTATGACTACCGATCTCTGTGACTTGCAATGGCTCTGACAGGCTGTCATTGTTTGAAGTTAGCAGCTTTGTTCCAACTAAATCAGCTAAAAACATCTCAAGAGATAAAAGCTCTGAAGCAGCACTGACACGGGATAACAAGACACCTTTGATCTCTTCTGATTGCCAACAGTTGATGCATGGCACCTTGCTCTGGCTCTGCGAGAGGGGGGGGAACCCCATGCTGATTTTAAGGTTAAAAAACAAGAGAAAATAGTTATCTGTTAGCAGCATGCCGGCCAAAAGCATCAACCTCTTGGACCAAAGATTATCATGAAACTTCTGCACGTGCACTTCCACCTGGCTGATCAGACCATGAGTTCACCAAACAGAAAGGAGAAATTCGCAATTCCGTCTACAAAAAAAAAGCGTAAAGCAGAGGGAAAGGCAGGACATGGCTGAGATGTGATTTGCCCGGGGACTGTTGGTGTTCACTTCTTGTTCAAGCAACGCCGTGCAGAGTGACCTGGTGCCTATTTACAGTTCTGAAGACAGAGCAGACAATCAGCTAGAAAGCGATGCCAGCCATGTGGCTGGGAATAGATGGATGACCACTGTATTTCTTTTCCAGTTAAAAACAGGCGAGATCGTTGGAAGAGCTAAGAACAGTAAAAAGAAACTTGCTAATGAACTAAATTAAAGAACAGATCACCTGGGCTTTTGACTGAGCAGCTCTGGGCATGTGGAGCAATGCAGGTCACACCTCAGTGAGTCCCAGCCCTCATGCAGTGGAGGAGCTCAGCTTCCCACCTTGCAGCTCTTGCTGAGCATTTCCTGCAGCATGTTCTTAGCATTTGACACAGGAAGCTCCTCTCCCAAGGCTGCAGCAGGGGCTGGGCAAGAAATCAGGAGGCACAGTTTGTTGCGGGACAGAGGATGGCACAGAGACTGGGCTGGCACCTATCAGGCCATCTCCTAGCCCAGGAGCTGCACTGTTTTGCTCAAGGATGCTGGATCAATTGCTGCTTCACTGCACTGTGAGATGCAAAATAGCTTGGGAATAGAGTTCTACCTGGGAGGATGTGTTCTGAACAACTGAGGATCACAGCTCAGGATCACAACTGGTCTAATAACAAAGATCAGAGAACAGGTTTTGCTGAATTCCCCCCTTTCCTTGCGTTTACCCCATCTACAGAGTGATGTGTCTGCTCAGTCTGAGCGCAGCTTGCTGACACTCCACCTCTGGCTTCATGGCCTCTCCCTTCTTTTAAATAGGGAGCAAAAAAGGAATGGAAAGGTCTGCCTATAGAATGTGATATATTTGCACGAGTGAAGTACGTGTAGCATAGCGTTCAGCTTGGCTCATGCTAGCATATGAGTAGCTGTTCCCTGTCATACTCAGTGCCTTATCTGCCTTCAGCTCCAGAGACATAAGGCTTTAGTTTAAAACTTGGAAAAAGCTTCCATGTGCCTTTTAAACAAAGTGACGTGCTGTATTTCTGTAAAGGCCAGAGAGATGCCCGACTGCCAGCACCTTCAGCTCTACGGAGGCTGCCCTTTGCCAGCACCCACACAGCACCACGTTGCACATAGGAAGGCTGATTGCTCTAGCCACAGGAAAAACAGTATTTTTCCTCCCCTAGAGGGGAGAAGAGACCAAAATACTGATTCCGACAACAGATTGTTTGTATGTTTCCAACTAAGAGATGCAACATCCTCGCTTGGCAAGCAGTGATGGCTGGACAGCACCTCCTGCAGTGACAGAGCTGCTCAAAGGGCTCTGACAGCACCCAAAATGAGCTGAGGGTCTCTGCTCCCACAGCACATGTGCAACCACAGCACACAGCCGGCAGTAGTAACAACAGCAGTTAGGATTTGTTCCCTGTCCTATGAAGTGGCATGCATCCTTTAGGTGCTCAGAACATGCCTTAAGAAGTAACTCCTTCAGAGCTGAAACTTCTTATTTGTCATAAATTCTAAGTCTTTCTGCTCCTCTCTTGTCTAGTGTTGATTTGCTTGAAGTTCCTCCACCAAGATCCTTGAGAAAGGCACATTAGCTTGGTGGAGATCTTTTTTGCTTCCCTTAGCAATGAATAGCTTTCAGAAATCACATATTGTTCATCGGCTTGTCTCCAGAGAACTGAACTTTAAAACGTAAAGCAGTCAGTCTGTATTTCCTTAAGTCCAAACCTCCATGGGTACCATGGACTCCTTTGTTCCAACGGAGGGAAGCAAGTTCTCTTCCTCCAGGAAACGGAAGGGGAATTGTACCAGAAACCCACGAATCTTTTTCAATTCTTCAGCTGCTTTCACAGGGTCATCATTTGCTAATATTGGTTTGTTGATGAAGTCACGCAGCTGGGCTAAATTATTCACCTGGTCACTGGGAAGGCATCGAAACACCTGAGAGAACAGAGACAGAGAGAAGTTGCAGGTCAGCATGGGGAAATACAGAGAGTTGGATTTCCTGAGAAAGGTAAAAATACTGAACACGTATTCCTCTGGATGGCAGCAGTTTAAAAAACAGCTTGGAGATGGCCAAGTAGAAGTGGAGCGGTGTGAGGATGCTCCAGTTTCTTATTCCCAGCTATGGCATTTTAATGATGCTGTTCATTCATTCAGAACATCTGACCGACTCTAGGAGCTGGCCCTGCTGCCCCAGCCCTCCCAGCTGCAATGGGACAAGGCATCACCTTATCAAAGATGGTGGCATTGCGAGCTGCTGTGGAGATCCACACCTCCTTGAAGAACCGTTCGCAGACGGGATCCTGGTGGTCTGGATTGAGATCGGAGCCACCGAGGACAACCCTGAGACAAAAACAGGAAGGGATTGATGCCTGCTGAAGCCAAGTCCTGGCACTCCCTCTCTTGGAAACACCAGGAAAGGAATCCGTCCCAAACGCACAAGTACCCAAGTGTCCCTGGGACTTGCCAAAAGACAGTGCGCCTTCCTGCTACCACAATCCCTCAGCCTTATTGCTGCCTGATATTCACCCTTTCTTCTGTGCAGTAACTGTCCAGATGGGAAATATGGAGGGAAAGAAAGGAAAAGGAAAGAGGTCTTAATGAAAAACCAACTGTGTTGTCAGCCAGATGGTTGCTCTGAGTGAACAAACTTCCATTAGAAAGAGATACTACAACCCAAAATTGAGACAGTGTGAAAACAGTATCCGGAGCAAAACATCACTGTCTTATTTACAAGGTCTCCTAGAGAACTCCCTGAACAAAATGCTCTGTAAGTCAAGCTGCCAGCTGAGGGCAGGGACAGCAGGAGGAAGACTAACTCTGGTAAGCAGGAGCCAAACTCTGGGCTAGAGCCAGGCCCAGCAGTGCTCAATCTGACACAGCAGCACTTTGTTGGATCTCTCAGCTTTTGAGCCTGAGCCTGGCCGGTCCCCATGCCCTACCTGAAGCAGCGCAGCCGGAGGGACTGGGCGAAGCGCCCGGCGCTGTACTCCTCCCCATCCATCACCGAGGGCACAGTCTCAGTGTCCTGCACAATGATGGCTATTTCGCTGTCCCGCTTGCCCAGCATGCTGCGGTCGTTGATGTTGGCAGAGCCTGGGAGGGAACAGGCAACGTCACGCAAATGATAAAGCACAAAGACAGCACCAAGGGAATGGTCTCTCCTGGGAAGGTGGAGCGCTGGACTTAGTTAATCCTGATTATTTTTGGAAGGGGTCAATGCTACTTCATGAGCATGGGAGGGCACGGAGAGCAAACCTAACCAGGAGCCATCTGAGGCGAGGCCTGAGCTGCTGCTCTGAGGGAGGGGAGAGTTTTGACTCTTGCAAAATCTGCTATGGAACTGCTCTTTGGCAGAGCTCTCTTTGCTGATATAACAGATCAGAAAGGGTTTTGTTAAAGAAACAGGCCCCAATTCTGCTTTTCTGTTGCAATGTGCAGTTCAGAGCCTGAGGTCTCTTGTCTTTGCTTCACAGTCTCACAATAAATATGGTAACAGAGATGAAATGCTCTCTCTTACTTGTTATAACCTATTTCCCCACTCCTAGGAAACAGAGCTGATAAATGACACATGTTGTCCAAACCGTCCAAATTTCACAGCACATTCTGTTCTTTAAGGAACAGATGACAAGTCTCACAAGTCCTCCTGCTAGAGCCGAGCCTGATACAAGACAGATGGACAATATTCCCTGCACTGGGATTCTCATAACTGCTACATGGGGATTTAAAGCTGTTTTAAAAAAAAAAAACAAATTAAATGACAGCTTTCCAACCCCTTTTTTCCCTCCTACCTACCCTTCTGATGAATTTATACATTTGTAACTTAACAGCAAAGTATTTGATAATGAAGAACTCCCAGCACAGAGAAACATGCAGCATCTCAGCCCACACTGGGCGCAGGGCAGAAGCAAAGGGCAGAATCCCTGCTCACCGATTATGACCGTGTTGTCATCGGCAATCAGCAGCTTGCTGTGGACATAGATGAGCTCAGTGACCAGTTTTCCTTCCAACTCTGCATACGTTCGGAGTCCACAGAAAGAAATGTAGTTGATCCACTTATCTCCAACTGAGAATGAAGAGAGAACAAAACCAATGGGCTGAGAAAAATAAGAAAAAAATCCTCTTTATGTAAAGCCCCATATGAACGGCACAGCTTGCTTTTAACATCTTGTGCTACAAAAGCACACAAGCAGGGATTGGAAGTACGTTTATTGAAGAATGGACATCAAAACCACCTGTGGGCTCTCTGCTCTGCTGCTTGCTCAGACATTCCACTTTGGTAACAGGCAACCCAAATACCCCTCGCACAGCATGAAAGTACTCCCAGCTGATATGGGAACCTTAAAATCACCTGCTTTTCTGCAGAAAGGCTATAAGCAGGTGCTTTGCCCATGCATGGTACTGAATACACGTCCCAGTGTCATTGCCTGCAGGGCAGATTTACACAGAGCACCAGAATTAACAAGTGTTTGGGATGCCTCTCATGATTACAAGACACTTAAGCAGCTGGAGCTGTGCTGTGCTCCTCCCTGGGGTCCTTCCCTCCTCCAGAACGGGGCTGCATTCAAATGCAAGGCTGAAGGCAGCCAAAGCTCACATAACCTCTGGGTTGCTGGGATGCTGTGGAGGCTGAGGTCACTCGTGATGCTTCAGCCCAAACCCGATCCCCTGGCTATACCAGCGCACACCAACAAGAAGTGAGCTGTGCGCAGCCAGGAGCTGCAGATAGGGCCTCGCTGCCTAATGTTTTGCAGCAAGGCTTTTGGTGTGCCCGTCCCCACTGCCTGGGGTTTGCACAGCTGTAGCTCTCCCAACGTAACGCTGCAACTGGAAAACGTGGGCTTCAGCTTACAGATCCATCTGTCCAATGGCAGCATCTCATGGCCACATAGGAAAGGAATACAGCTCTCACCTTCTGACTTCAGCTGGCTCAGGATTGAATTTTCTCCTCGGCACATGGTCCTGGAAAGGAATTAAGCAGCTCTGAGTGCCACAGCAGCTCGAAGCAATAGCATGTACTGAAGCAAGGTAAACTGCAAACACAGATGCCTTTTAAATACCCCATGCAAGCAGAAAAAACGTGTGCACGTATTCCCATACAAATGAAGAACTATCAAGAACTGCTCATTTCCTAAAAATAATTGTGCCAGTCCATGTTTAGGAAGAAATTCTTTACTCAGAGGGACATGAGGCCCTGCCACTGCTGCCAGAGAGCTGTGGGCGCCCATCCCTGGGGATGCTCAAGGTCATGGATGGGTCCTGGTGGGAGGTGTCACCAACCTTTATCAGTCTCACGGCAGCAGCTGGGGCTGCGTGGGCTGTAAGGTCCCTTCCAACCCAACTCACTCTGATGCTGGGACCTCCCTCTGTGGTGTGTGCCCTGCTCACAGCACAGCACTGCAGCTGAAGCCACGGGGCCCCATCACGGTGCACTTTTGGGTGGCCCCCAGCACACAGTACCTGTAGTTGAAGTGCATGATGGCCTGCAGCGCGTTGCCCCCTCCCGTCGAGATGTCACCCTCGAAACCAGGCAGCAGTGGGATCACCACGTACACTCGGTAACGCTTGTTTTCCCTACAACAACACATTCGAGGAGAATATCAGCCTGCAAGTCTTTCTGCTTGGTCTCACTTCCTCTATGTTAACTGGTTTGGTGTCTGTCCACAACGCCACTACACAAACTTGAAGGGAGCAAAGTATAAAATGTACTTCCAGGTTCAGGTCCTCTCCACCTGCCATCAGTTCATGCTCAGATTATTTTTGCAGACTGTGTGTGCCACTGTGCAAGTTTGTACATCCAAAAGCCAGTGGTACAAAGCAGCTCTGCAGTCTCTGCTGTTGGGCATACAAGAGGCAGAAACCCAACATCTGATGAGAAGTGCCTGCTCCATTTTGTCCTGAAGAAGTCAGAAACGCCAAAAAAAAGTTGGGAAAAGCCCAGGGCATAAGCAGAACACTGGCCATTCAAGAAGGTAAATATAGCTATACGGTTTTAGACAAAGAGGATCTGGGTTTATTTCATTTCCAACAGTGCTTCCCTATAGCTGTATGTGGAAAAACAGCATGTGAAAGAAAGTGTAGGAAGCTTTCTGGCCCAGCAACACAGGGATGCTCTTTTATATTATGACATACATAGATCTTCAAGATAAGTTCTGAAAGAGCAACCTTAAGCAAGGATGCCCAGGATCAGAGCAAAAACAAGCCTCTACCTGTGGAACTCAGGTTAGCATGGGGTCAGGCATCTCATGTAACAGGAGCATCTTGCAGCTGGATTGTGTCCATCCCAGCACAAACTGCAGCCCCTTGCAATGGGCTGTAATTGTTCCCAGCACTTACTGGAAAAAGAACCTCCATCAATAACTGAACCCTGCAGTCAAATTCTCAAAATGTGTTTGCATCCCCAGTTTAAAAGCAATCCTCTCTACAGATAGTTTAATCAAGCCAGGCATCCCAGTTTAACCTTCTCATCCATCAGCTTGCCCTCCCTACAGACCAGGACTGGCTGCCTATACACAAATGTGGGGCCACTGGGAAGCACAGAGGGCTTGCTTTTCAAACAAGTTACATCATTAAATATACACATGCACCAGAGTAAGTCCAAGACACCATTTCCTGGTAGCACAGAAACCACTGAAGAGTCTGACTGCTGTAAAAGCACGTAGATGTTTGACCACATAGGTGCCGTGAAGAAGAGCTACTTTACAGTCGTGTCCATTACAGTATTATTTTGAACCACACTGCATAAATGCAGCCGGCAGACTCTGACTGCCTTGTTAAGAAGAGGTTACCTGTGAGCTTTAAGAATCCTCTGAGCAATCGCATCGCCGATCTTGTTCCAGACAACTTTGTCGTCAGCACAGCTAATAAAAAACTGGTTCTGCGGGAAGAGCAAGCACTACTACTGTCACATACTGCCAGAGATGAGCAAAATATATATAGCTACATATCAGCATGCTTTCTTGCAGATCAAGGGCCTTGATCTGATGTCGGTGGAAACAGCCCCAAAAGTTCAGAGCAGATTCTGTGTAAATATCCCCAAGTCTCAACATTCCTAAAAGACCAGCTCTCAAGAACTGCCCCTCCTGATGGCTGCCAGCCACGCTCAGAGCACCACGACTCCACTGCCTCCCCTCCTTCCACTCACCTCGATGTAGATGTAGTGCTTGCTGTTCTCTATCACGTTGACATAGGCGGCGTGGATGGACTCCTCGTGGTACTTGATGCCAGCCGACCAGTCTGCAGCAGAGCGGATCACCTGGAAGCACAGGCCAACACTCTGCCTCTGCCCCAGCAGCACTGCATCGTCCCAGAGGCACTGCTGCCCCTCAGGATTCGACTAGGAAAGGCAGTAAGTGCAACACTCCCCATTCATACTGCATTTGTAATAAGGGATAAGGAGCCTCAAGAATAGTGTTAATGCTTAGTAATGTTTTGATGGAAACTGCCCTGTCCACTGCTGTTACTCTGCCAGCTGAGTAGCTCGACACCAATTCCTAGGAGCACAGAAGTCCCATCCTTGCTCAAGGCCTTATAAGAAACCTTTTTAAAACAACCCGAATTTCCAGCCTTTAGGGGTGCACGCCCAATCAGCGACCTCTCCAGTAAATCCGAGGTCTCCAGTGTGGTCAGTGCATTTTTTTTCCCCACAGCTGGGCAGTATGTAATTACACAGCCAGCCTGATAACGCTGGCCACAGCCTTGCCATGTGCACCTGAGGTCATTTATTTCTTCAGCCAAATTCTTGCAAAAGCAAGAATCTGAGATGAGATGACTTTTAAAATTCATAGCAGTTCAACTGCCCAAACTTTTTTTTTTTCTTTTATTTTTTCTGGAAATCCGCTTTTAAAGCAGATACTGCAAGATCCCCAGGGCACACTGTCTCCCTGCAAAAGAGCCAGACCCACATGAGAACATCATCTGCACAGCAACAGTCAGGGCATGCCCTGAGCAGTGTTCCCCTGGGTGGAAACGTGGTTTTTAATTAAATGTTGGTACTCGCAAGGGGAAAATAATTACTCTTGGTTAGCCTCTGTCTTTAAACATTGTCAAGACAAAAGCAGTGAAACAATAGCTGTAAGCATCACAAAAGAGCCGTCATAGCAGCACACAAGTGCACTGACACATTGGACAAGAGGAAAATGCCATGGATCTGTGAAAGGTGTGTCAGTAAGTGCACAAACCTATCCTCTTGCAGGGCTCAACCTCGTTTCTTCTGGAAATCCCTCCAGTGCATTTCTTTTCTTTCTCCCTGCCCAGCTAACGACAACAACCACCACCACCCAACAATCCACTTCCAGACCCACAGCTTCACAGGGTGCAGCCCACCTGCCCTTCCCTGCCATCCCCTCCTCTCTGCCCTCTCCACACAACACACGAAGCTGCCCACTGCTAAAGGACTGTCACTGTGTCTCAGAGCAGCATCACAGCATCTGTCAAAAAGCTGATGTTGGGTACAACCTCAAATCCAGCTCTTCCACATCCCAGCCTGCATCCCAGCCTTTGGGGATCCACCTGGACATAACCACAGCCCCCAGCAGTGTCTCTGCTGATGGAGCTACAAGGAAATCCCCTTTTGCCTCATGCACAAGTTGCATGTGGGGAGGGAAGAAGCAGCGATAGAAGATACTGGCTTGGAAGTAAGGCTCTGCAGCTTGACCCTCCTCTAAATAAAGGCTGGTCATTTTCAACATGGATCAATTCAGAGGCCATCACCAGTGACTGCACGGCTCCATAGCTATAGGGACAGGAAGGAGAAGACCTTTGTGTCCACCAAGGGCAGCATCATGCAGCTCCATCTCACCCCAGGCAATCTGTCCTGTCCTGACAGAGTGTTCTAAATGAACTGCTTTAAATCCAAACTCTTTTGCTACGGAGAAAAGGCCACAGTGCCACTACCAAGAGCTGGCATCCCCATCCTCTTTCTCTCTTCTCACAAGTCCCACAGACAGCAGCAGTGTGAAGTGCTCAGGCTCAACATCTTTGACTTCTTTCACCGACAAAACAGTCATAAATTTTATGCTTGCTAAGAGCTAATGCATAAATCCTGAACAATGCAGGCCCTCCTGCAGGCTTCAAAGAGGCTTTTGTCATTGACAGAGCACTAAATCTTCATTGCATTTACATCATGGACCAGATATTGCCTCACCACACGTCTTCAGTAGTGCTGTCTTTGGCTGATAATCGCCAGCTCTGGAATGGAAACAAACCAACACTGCCTTCAGCTTTCTGACTCTTGCAAAATCCATGTGCAACCAGACTGCCATGGCAAGCAAAGACCACAAGTTCAAATGAGGGTAGACGAAGGATGCATTGTGCCCGAGCACCCCTAAAGCTGATCCAAGTGTTCCTCCCTCCCAGCCTGCACCTCCACATTTGCTTCCCATGCACACATTGCTCACCCCCTGCTCACCCTGCCTTGTTCCAAACCCTCCCTAAAATGCACTCTTCTGCTCTCCTTTGACTAAGCAGAACAAAGCCAGATGGTACAATGAGGTCAGAACGTGTTGATGACAGGTCAGTGGCTCGGACCAGCAATCCCCACAGACCCTTTGTGCTGTCTCTGCCTCTGATCTGCCCACAACTGAAGACAGATTTGCAAACAAGCTCAGAAACAAGAAAAGCGTCAGCCAGATTTTTGACAATCATTTAATGCCCAGAGACACTGGACAGTGAGTCCTGCTCACATAGTCCCCAAGCAGCACCAAGGTGGAATCACACAGGCTTGGCTGGTGTCCCAGCAAAGAATTCATTATCAGGATCCTGACAGGACTCTAAAAGCTGCAACTGAGCATCAATTAGAAATGAGAGGTATTTTAAATGAATAATTCACAAGACAAACCCAGCTTCCAGCTTGATAATCACTAGAGCTTAACCTTTTCTTTTCTACGGCAAAGCCTACCATTTAAGGTTGAGCTTTATCTCATGGTTAGCGTGCTCCACAGAAGCAAGCCCCCACGCCTCCATGAGAGCAGAGTTTCCAAATAAGCCAGTGTCACAAACACAGCTGGGGAGGTATTTGCAGCCACACAGAAGCACAGTGGCGCCTGGAGCGAGACCATTTCTCAACAAGCCACAAGCAGTGCTTTGGCACTTGACATAAAATGCCCAAACCCATCTGTGTGACACAGGGCTGTCACACAGCCTGTGCTGCCCACCCCTCACCACATGGCCAGGCACAGACAATGCCCGGCAGCCCACAAACCCAGACAAATGCTTCTTGCTCCATGCAGCATCCTCAAGCGCTGCTGTCATCTGGGTGGACCACTCCCTTTGAACAGTCAGTTCACGGATGTTTCCTGGTTTGGGTCTCATCCCTCTTATTTCACACATCTTTTGTTCACGCAGACACCCTGTTGACTTGCTGCTTCAGCATAACTACTTTGACTTTGTGTTCTTTAACAAGTCCATGCTTCTGCTGGTTAACACTTGCATTCAATATATACACTAAATACGGCTAGGAGTGTTTTAAATAAACACATTTTTGCAATCATGAGGATGATGGTCAGAAACAAAACCGTGGGCAGAGAGTGCAGCAGCGCAGAGGATCCGCAGGTCTGAAGATAAAGACCCACAGAAGAAATTTGACACGGAAAGCAATAGTCATGAGACTGCTCTCAACACGAGGCTTCAAACGGCCACTGCCCATCTGAACAGGACTTCCAGGGCTGGGGGGATAGCTCTGAGAACATCGGCAACAGACACTGTGTGTCCAACACCAACCCACCAGCCTACCCAGAGCACAAACCCAAATGATGGGCATTAGAGGAAGAGCAGCAGAATAAACAAAAAACACCACACTATACAAAGCTGTGGTGCTCCCAAAACTTGAGTATGGCATGCTGCTCAGTCCCCTAATCTCCAAAGCTGGAGGTGTAAACTAATGCATCATTTTATTGCAGTTGAGGAGTTGATCAGCTGTGCCACAAACGATAAATATAACATGAAAAACTCCTACTTAAATTAAGTCCTACAGAGAGTTTGTAGCGGCATTTCCTTCCAGAAAGATGAAAAATGCTCTTAGGAAAACTCAATTAGGAGACCATCAGCACTCACCTGGACTGTGGCACGAACAGCATCAGGCACCTGATACTTCAACTCGTTAGCAGTTTGCTGAGATTTTGGCAACAGGAATGGGTAGGACAGGGATCGGTACTTGGGCTTCATGATCTGCCCCAGGGAAATAGAGGAAAAAAAGCCATTGAGGAGACTGAAACACAGCAATATAAAAAACAAAACCAAATAGATAAATAAATAAGCACATCTGTGGAGGGCACACAAACAAGGCACGTGTGCACCTCCAGTCTCTGTGCCCCCTGCTCACCTTGGTGAAGTTCCAGCGCTGGATGAAGTGCCGGGCCACATCGCGTGCTGCTTTGCCGTGCACCACGGAGGAGATGTCATGCCAGGGCATCCTAGGGGTGGTGTATCTGTCAATGAAGTCTGTGGGACAGGAAAGTACATTTGGACCTCTTCAGACTAAGGAGGCAAATAGGGAAAATCGCAGCATCCCCATCCTCACACTAAGCTTTCTGTGACGTGGCACCAAGAGCAGTGCAGGCTGACTGCCCCCACAGTCCAAGTCCATAGACAGGAGAGCTGGCCCAAGACCTTTCAGAGGGCGTTTGCTGCTTCTTCCTAACAGCCAAACCAAAGCAGTTTCACAGCTTCCAGTGAGTGAAGGCACTTACCAGCAAAAGGCTTGTCAAGCTGAACCCAGTCTTTAAAGACGAAGTTGCAATAGTCTTTCCCATGCCAGAACCTGGTTTCCCCAAGCAGCTCTCCCACACCCGTCTTCAAGCTACGGATGGATCCTTTATCTATCACAGGCAAAGAAAATAAAAGAACACATGCTCCAAAGTCAGGACTGTCCATTGCACGGTGTTGGTGAGAGGCTCATTGCCATGCAACAGCATTGGTGGGACCTGCCAGTCCTGCTCAACTGAAGCTGTTTTCTCCCTAGCGCTTCTGTTAGCATTTCTTCTTCCCTATCTAAATATGTTATACATTCAGGACAGGTTTTATGTATACATTAGTTTGTTACGGAAATAACATCCTGAATTCTCACTACACTGGACTAAAAAATTACTCCAGAATTGCTTGTCTTTTCACCTAAATGTTACCACGTAGGAGCCCACTGATTTCAGTGGCAATGTGTAGAAGAATATCAATTGCATCATCCATTATGGTTATGGTTATGACTCTACAGTAGGATGTATCTCTTGTAATGTAAACTACTCTTCATTAATTAAAATGAAATGACTTAAAGTTTACGTTTCCGCATGAGATATTGTGGTTTGCTTTGTTTGTTGTTGGTGGTTTGGTTTTTCATTTTGTTTTCCAAATAACAATGCCATCTTTTGATACAATTTTACCAAAACTCAGCTTCCTCCAGATGAGGCGCTGCATTTACACAGCCCTTTCAACAGCATCTTTTGCCATCAGTCAGAGATGAGAACAGCTCAGTGCACCTAACTGCCCAACTCCTTTTGGATTCACTGTGGAGGTGAAAGAACATTCTCAGATAGGGCTTTAAACTCTGAATTAAATTTGGTTGACTCCTAAAGGGGTTACAGCAACCCGCAGAAAGTCAAGATGCTCTATTTATGACAAAAATGCATGTCTACTTCTGCAGCACTGCTCCAGGCTGGTGACATCTTACGTGACAGGAGTTCAAATGAAACGTCAACCTGCTGAAACTACAAGTGACAGCATGCAAAGCACCAAATTCCAGACCCAGTTGGTTTGAAACTGAACAGATTGCGATGCCTTCGCCGCCTCAATATACGTCCTGAGCTGACTGCAAGCGGCCCAGCTATGCTCCAGCCAGGGGAAGGAGAACATTCTGCTGGGAGATTTCAGGAAGAACTCCAGGCCAGAATGAACGTCACACTGACTCCTGTAGCTTTAGCTTGGAAGTCACTTTTTCTGTGGGGAATTAAAAGCTGTATCCAAACATCCGGCTGTCAAACAGCCTCTCTAACGAGAAGGAATGATTCAATTTAAGTGAACCGGTTTGAATCTATGCAACACGAGCCTATGAGAGGGGATAGTCATATTCAGAAATGGTTTCACCTGTTGTAACAAATACAAGTTGAAAAACAGAAGAGGCAGTTCTCCCATGCAGGAACAAAAGTTTTCCCACATTACAAGCATTAGGCACCACGTCATCTGGCAATTGCTAATTAACTAAATGCAAATCCACTTACAACTGCTCTTGTGTACTTTGCAGTAACACAGATCTACATATTGTCTAAACATAACTATTATTCCGATGGTTATGGAATTAATCAACTCTTCTTCTTTACAAAGTGCACATTACCCCAGAAATTATGTGAATCTGCACGCACGCACGCCCACCACCCACCTCCACACAGCCTTTATATATGTCGTTTGGGTATAGCTGGGATGAAGCGCATTACTTACTTGATTCACTGTCTATGCTGCTGACGCTGTCAGCATGGTGCATGCCGTGTCTGTGGAGATGCTTGTAAATAGTGAACCTTGAAAACTTCCTGGATTTTCCTATCCCTTTCATTTTTGATACGTCTGGGACATCGTCAGCATTCTTCTGGAACAAATGGCTTTCCGGGGATGAAGTTTGAGACTGCGGGGCATTGTGTTCAGACGACTCAGCTGCAGACTGGAAAGACACAGGACGTGGCTGCACGTATGAGTGTTTTATTCTTTAATTACAGGAAAATCCACTGATGATAGCTAGCAGTGTGTAACTTCGACCAGTTATCCATCAGTTTACTCCAGATTACTATTCTCTATGTAGTTCTCACACACTGACACCTCTTTACATTGGCTGCATGTCGACCCAGGTTAGCAGAAAAACCTGGCAAGCTATGCATGTGCTCAGGGCCCAAGCATCCTGAAGATCAGAGTGCTCTCCGAGTGCTTTCCGCACATTTGTAGTTAAGTTTATTAAGAACATGGCCTCCAAATTGTGACTGCTACTCCAACCTCCAGGGAAACCCAACTGCCTACCTCCATGCCCTAGCAGGGGCTGGACAGGACCTATCCTTGAAGAGTCATTTAACGCTCAGATCCTTCTTCCTATTCCTATTCGTGGTTGGGCTTCATGACCTTAGTGGTCTTTTCCAACCTTAATGATTCTATGAGTCCTCCTACAGCCTCCTGAACCCAGACCCGTGCTGCGAAGCGCACACAGCTTGTTGATCCCTTCTGCAAACCCAACAGACAGACGGCCAACACAGCCACCACTGAGCCCACTTACTGTCAGGTTGGCCGTTGACACTGACTTGATGGCCCCCATTCGCTTCACGCTGCCCACATCAGTCAGGCGATGCTCATCGTCATCCCACCTGCCGTATGCCAAGTCGATGCCACCCACAAAGGCCACTGACTGGTCCACGATGACGAGCTTCTCATGGTGAGCCCAGAGGTACACGGAGGAGGAGACGTGGTCTGGGTGCCTCATCACCTGAGGACAGAACCCCACACAGAGAGCTGTGATTACTGCAAGGGACTTGCTGCTGTTGGGACAGGCCATGTTTCAACAGCATAGCTGCATTCCTATGAGGATCTACAGAACTTGATCTAAAAGAAAACAACATATTGGCGATCTGACTCACTTCTTTGGTTGTTGTCACTACATAAGAGAAATGGGAAGTTGTTTTAGTGTTTTTTTTCTTTTAAATCATCAAGTTGGCTGACATTTGTTTATGACATTCTCTTGACATTTGTTTATGACAAAGTCACTTCTCTATCTAAGCATACAGTACACAGTTTGATCTTTAATGTCAGAGAAGAACCGTAAGGCTGGCTTCCTGTGACTTCATCTGCAGAGCCCGTAGGCAGCCAGTGCCTACCTTCCAGTGACACCAGCCCTTCTCACTGCTAAGATGATGGGGAATGAATGCTTCACTACTACAGCTGTTCAAGTGATCGTAAGTCTATCATCTTAGCAGCTTGTTCATCACTTATTAAAACACATATGCCTCTAATTTCAAGGTACTGGATCTCGCCTTAGCTACTGGTTCACAATCCACAATCCATTTTCTGCTCCATGGCAGAGCAGCAGCGTAACAGCACATAACAGTGCAATGATGTTCATTTATGACAGCAATGTAAACATCCAGTGTTGACTCTCATCATCGATGTAGGAACAGAAATGCTGATGAGACAACATTCTCCAACTGTAATTTTCCATTTGATGTAGCCCCATTAACTCATCACCTGAAATAAGTTTCTTATGAATTAGTTGAATAGCCGCTTTGGCAATTCTAAACTAAGCAGTTTTATGCTCAGTTATAACCTAAAGAAATGTGGTTGCCATGCTCAGAAGTGTTAACCACTGCATGGGTATGTCTTCACACACTACGTCCGCAGTGGACACAGCGTGGAGCCACTGCTCTTCCATTTCACACCCACATACACAAAGGGTCAACACCAGCAAATGAAGCCAATGCCCTCTGCACGACTGCCTGACACGCAATTACCTTGATGTTTGGATGGAGGTGCATGAGCGTCCGCTTGCTATATTCACTGTTGATCCCTAAGGCCAGCTCCACCTCTTTGTACAGTATTACAAAAATTCGCACACCTTGTTGCTGTCAGAAAGAAACACACAGGAATTTCAGTGGATACCTCCCTGAGGTTTGCCTACAGTTAGCAGCAAGTGCAGGACAGAACCAGTACATTCATACACACATCTCTCCCAAAGAAGACGCACCAGAGTCAATGCCAGCAAGCAGCTTCTGCTGTTTGAGCCAGATGAGTTCTTATAATACAATGAGCTCAACTCAAAGGATGGCACTTTTTGTGGCTGTAATGATATCTGCACGAAGGTTTCTAAGGACACAGCTGTGTTAAAGCACCAGCAAAATTTGCAAGTGCTCTGCAAACTTTGGCAGATGGTGGTCACACACTGGGACAACTTCACCTGCCATCAATCCTCACAGCTTCACATCTTGCATTGGAGTCTGACAGTTTAAACTAAGCATCTAACCTTTCCACAGCCTTTTAAGTTTCTGGTTCCACAATGCTGCTACTGAGAGCAGACTTACACAGTCTCCAAATTGCAGATGATGTTTTGCTCTCCAAGGGAGCACTGCAGACACATCCCAGCCAGCCTTAGCCCCAGCCAGACCCCAGTTGCCAAAGCCAAGGAATGCCATGAGTGAGGGCAGGTATTTCCAGGAGCTGACCTCGAAACAGTCCTCACTTATACAAAGTATTTATAGCCAGAGGAAAATCCATGCCGTCACAGCAAACAAAGCCAATTTCTTCCAGTGAGTATGCCCTGTGGCCACGTTCCATTTGCCAAAAGGATGAGTCTATCCAAATCAATCAAAGTCAGCACAAAACCCTCACAGTCCTAGGGATGTGGCATGGGTGAGGGCTGTGGCATGGGTGAGGGCTGTGGAGATGAGTAGGTTGGGAGGGGAGGGAATCAAAGCAAATCTGAGCACATCCACCTGGATTCCTGCCCTTTTACACAACGATGCTCAGGACTTCCCTGGCTGTGCCTCCCGTCCTGACTCATGCGGGGCAAAGCACCAGTTCCAGCAGAGCTATTGCCACAGGCAGTGTGGGCAAGGGGAATGCAGCCTGTGCTCACACAACCCTCGCTCCGATCCTTTTTTCTGCCAGTATCTCACAGCTCTGCACAAAGAAAGGAGCGTGAGCACACAGAGCATCACACAGGAGTCTTCAGAGGGAGTGCCAGGACAGGCAAAGGTCAGCAGCAGGTCTCAGCTGCTCCACCAGGAAGAACAGGAGAGATGAAAGCAGAAGAAAAAAAGAAAGCCATATCAAGAACTCCAGCTTATAGAAGAATTTGCTTACTGTACACAAGCATTTATTAGCTTAGATAACACAGCAATGCAAACAGAAGCCTCTGAGTCACACTTATCACCTCCTCCTTCAGAAGCTCAACACCACAGCCCGGCTCTGGGGAACAGGTTGCCATTGGCGTTGGCACTCTTTTTCTACACAACACTACTCATCCTGAGCCACACATTATGCTGAAGCCCTTTCCCAATGTCACTTCTCCGCAGCTATGTACCAAGATCATCGTGGCCACAATCTCCACGTGGGAAGGGCCACAGCATGACCTTGCAGCCACAGGGATCGCTGTGCAGAGGGGCAAAATCCGGAGCTCACTTACAGCTTTCCTCTTGAGAATGCAGTCCAGCCGCCAGCGATTCCCTTCAACAACGGGCCGCTTCATGAAGATTTCTGGGCTCAGCCTAAGGAAATGAAGGGGTAGAAAAGCATGGCGTATGTAGCTTGCAAACAGAGCATTGGCCTAAATGATCAGCTCGGTAAGCAAAGAAATCAGGAAGTGCAATTTCAGTTCTCCCGAAGCTTAGGCAGCCTAAGTAGCACAGATTTGGGCTGAGCTTTCCATTCTGCCTTAAGACCAAGCAAGATGATGTTGCGGTAGGACATTTAGTGACTCATAGCTTTAAGGGTCACAAGGAAGAGTTAAGTATTCATGTCTAAATCCTGCAAAGGTAGGCAAGAGGATTTCTGCCCTTTACTTTCATATAGAACAGAGGAACTCGTGCTTGACTAAAGCATCTTGCTACACCCTAAAACCATGCTTCTCACTACAGCTTTTTTGTCTTTAACTCCAGTTTTCAGGTAAGTTTTGCAGTTCCACAGCGTGTTCATAATTGACTGTTGCTGAATAAAACGTTAAGACACAAAGGGCCTGAAATGCAATAATCTTGCACTACTTCCTGGTGTTGCACGTGGAGCAACAAGAGCATTGGGTTTGTCTGCGGCCATGTCAGGAAGCAGGCATTTATCAATGCCAACATTACATTTAGTTTTCTCGTAATAATTGCTACCACAGAATTAAACCTTCCACTTCCTACTGGCAGCATGTAAGTACTGAGAGGTTCCTTTTACAGATGGTGATGTGTTCAACATCAGAGAGGATGGCTGAGCAGCCTGCCCCACTGCCTCTTCCCAAACTCCCGTGCACATGACATGGGAAGAGCACAGCCCAAATCTGTGGTATCTGAGCATCCGCATTCCCTTACGCCCTGCCAAACACTCCTGTCCCTTGGCTGTATGGCACTTTATACTCCCAGTAAAGCAACTCAAACACTTGCAATTCAGGTGGTGCCTTCATGCAGTTTCAGGCCTCTCCTTGGAAGGAGACAACCGAGCAGTTGATTTCAATCATGCTCTTTTGCTGCCAACCCTCCTGAAAAGGCCTTTGAGTCCAACACAACGATGTTTGGGTGCGCTGCCAAACCATCTGGCAGCACGGCGAGCTGCCATACTGTATGGCCTCCAAACACTGCGGCATTGTCAGGAACGCCCCAAGGGTGACAGCTGGTCAGAACCCAAGCATGCAAGTACGAACCACCAATCCGTGATGAAAATTTCTTCTTTAGCAGCTTCCATGGCATTCGCAACGTCTTCAAAGTACCACTTAGCGTTTACATACCTGCAAAACCAAACAAAGCATGTAGATTTATTTTTCCTCCCCGTTCATCAAACAAGAAGTACACAGCCGAAGACAAACAGGCTCAGTGCTGACACTACCTACGTTCTCCTCTCAAGATCGAGCATAAACCTTATTTCAAGAATTAGGACGACACACAGTAGGAATTTCATGCTGCTATTAGCAGCTTAACAGAACAGCATAAGAAGAGATCACTAAATGCCACTCAGTACTTCTGCCAACCACACGCCATATCCTTGGGCTTCACTTGATGTGAGAACTGTTTTGGCTCTCAGGAAAGGATGGTGTAGTGTGTTAGCTTGGCTTTATGAAAACCATTTGAGCAGCAGGAGCTGTGAGATGGGACCTGATGGATGGAAGCAGAGGGGCACAGGAAAACCAATCTGCAGTACTGCTGCTGTAGGAGGAAGCTCTGGAGAAGGAAGCAGCCACAGGAAGGCACTCTCATTAGCACCTGCACTACCATGGGTTTACATCCAGAGCCCCCGGATCTCCCCAGCTCACCACTTGGCCAGTGTGTTCTCCTGCACTGCTGCGTACGACCCAAAGCGGTGCTCGGTGAGGAAGTCCTTGCCGTGTTTCTGAATGAACTCATCTATTCCCTGCCTCCACCACTGGGCATGCCTGTAGCTGGTGCACTTCAAAATCAGCGACCTGTAAGAGAGACACACAGGGCACGGTGCTTACATTGGGCTGCTTCTCCCTGTCTGCATGTTGCTAGATGCACCTCTGTCCGTCATGTTTTATTGATGCTACAAGTAAGGAGCAGCAAGAGTCTTTGCTTTGTTGTTTTGTTTGCAAAGGAATACATCAGCATCGCTCTGACAATAATAAAAAAGAGAGATGCCACTGACTCCTTAAAAATAATAAAAGCAAAGAAAAAAGCGTCTAGCTAAGCCTGGATTTCTTACCTAGAGAGATTGTCTATCTGCAAGCCGTACTTTGTTTCTGTTTCTTTCTGGCCTATCTTGATGCTGAATTCCTTATCCACCAGCAGGACGAAGGAAATGGCCCCTGAGTCCGGCTTCATGTAGAGCAGGAAGGAGTCCTTCACCACCAGCCACCTGTGGGGCACAGGAGCTTGGCATCACATCCCTCAAACACTGCCAGAAAATCCCAGTAACGTGAGAAGGCTTTCCAAACAAGTGTGCATTGCTCACCAGGGAAAGGAAAGCATTTAACCAAAAGTAGTCATTAGGAGAGCAGAAAAGCCCAAGTGCTCATTTTACGAACTTAGGTCATAAGTCTGGATCCAATAAAAGACTTCCAGAGCAACTTGCTTGCTACTTTTTATAGAGGTCTTTGGAAAGGAAGCAACTCACACAACAAAACCAATGAGACAAACATCCCAGCCAGGTGGAAGGAGGGCTCCTTTTAACCCAGATCTCCATTCAGGCTGTATACCCCACCTATAAGCAATACTGGAACCACCCGACATCTCCAAAATGAATTACCATAGAATCATTAAGGCTGGAAAAGGCCTCTCAGATCCCCAAGCCCAACCCCAGCCCATCCCTCCGCGCCCACTGCCCATGTCCCTCAGTGCCACATCCCCACGGCTCTGGAGCACCTCCAGGGACAGTACCTGCACCGCTCCCTGGGCAGCCTGTGCTAATGCCTCACCTTGCTCTTGAAGGTGATCACCTAGCTCTTGAAGCTAGCATCACTTGGGCTCCTATCAGAATGTACGAACAAGGCATTTTGGATAGCCTTTATTGCCAAGCAACAGGCACTCTGCTAGAAACACGTGATGAAAGATGACCTGCGGGTTTTACATAAATACCACAGCCTGAAGGCAACTCTGGGAAAAAAATATGTTTTTGCTGCAAATGGCATTTCTAATTTTTCTCCCCGTGCCGTGTAGCTGGGGTAACCGGCCCCCTCTGTCCCACACAGGTCTCCGTCACGAGACCTCCGCCTAATTCTCGTGCACATGCAGAAACACACGCAGCAACAAAATGCACCGCAAAAACGTGTGAGTTCTGCTACCCTTAGTAACAGCCCCAGCTCCCCCGATACCTCTAAATCCTATTATTTTCCTTTTCTTTCAGTGCCATGAGATGACCGAGCATGACCCATCATTCGGTGCACAAATACTCTCCCTTCCTCTCCCCAGAGGCCCATAATCCCACTCCCAAGCACCCCTGCTGGGTATGGTTTCCAATATGTGCACTTCTCCTTTCTCCAGGCAGCTCTCCATGCCTGAGTACCCACACACCTTCATGGTGTCACTCTGCCATCTTCCTCCACATCCCTTTCCCCATAGCCATAACGTGCCCAACCTACTATAACAGCGGAAACTAATTTGGGGTATGGAAAATCCAACACCTGCAGCAAAGCAGATTATGAGCCAAAGAGACAAAAGAGTGAAATTTAGCAAGAGAGAAGGACGAGGATGGGCAGTGCAGGCTGGTGACGAAATGCCTGCAAAGCTGTAAGAAAGAAGCAGTTAGGTTTTACAGTGCTTCCAACACACTTTGAAAAGTGATTGCAAAGCTGAGTCTTGGAGCTTGCTGCAATCCTAGCATTTAAAGGGGAGAAAACCAGCCAAAACTACACCTTCACACAGTACTGCGAGAAGACAGGGGAGAAATAAATTATGGGGTATGCTGCCTATTTCAGTACTTTCCTCCTTTTATCCAACAAGATCTAGATTTATTTGAGAAGGCATTCTCTATTTGTGAAATACATGAAATTATTTGTAGAAGCCAGACACAAATGTAAGTTCATCTTACAATCATTTGTTGGATTTTAACAAATCCTCCCTGGCAGTGTAACTGCACTTAATGATTTGACCTGGAAGGTCATCTCCTTGTGAAATCACTATGGACAACTCCTGTAAAACTGTTTGAAGCAATACCGGCAAGACTACAAAGAAATAGAACATCTTCACAAGAACACAGCAACTTTCAAGATCATAGCATCATAGAACCGTAGAATGGTGTGGGTTGGAAGGGATCTCAAAGACCACCTAGTTCCAGCCCCCAGCTGCAGGCAGGGTTGCCAACCACCAAATCAGGCTGCCCAGGGCCCCATCCAACTTGGCCTCGAACACCTACAGGGATGGGGAAACCTCCAGGCACGGGGAGCAGCAATGCACACAAGAGGAGCCCTCAGCTCTGCCACCCCTCAGCCCGCAGTACCTCTTGGACCAGCGGTAGCACATCCTGCCCTGGCCACAGCAGTTCAGGCCAGGTATGCGGTGGCCCCCAGAGCGTTTCATCACCAGCCCTTCCCTGCAAGAATACAAATGTGGTCGGGTCAGGTGACAGGGCTCACCCTGCGTGCCGTCCATGCCGCTCCAGAGCCCACCCAAGGGATGGCTCCTGGCACCTCCAGCCTGGCCTGAGCAGCTCCACACCACCACCCCAAAGGCCAGAAGAAGGGCAAAAACGGATCCCCAAAGGAAGCAATGCAGATTAAAGAAATAAAGGGCCCCATTTCATGCCATCCTTAATAGGATCATTAAGGTTGGAATAAACCTCTAAGACCACCAAGCCCAACCCCAACCCATCCCACCAAGCCCACTACCCATGTCCCTCAGTGTCATATCTCCACAGCTCTGGAATACCTCCAGGGATGGTGCCTCCACCACTTCCCAGTGTTTCACAGCACAGGCACACAAACATGCAGGCAGACAGGTTGTGGGGAGGGAAGGAAAGCAACCCCATGACCCAGCTGGTGAGCTGCAGCCCACATCTTGCAAAGCAGCCCACACTGAGGCTATTTCCTAAAGTGGTGGCACTTCTGTCTGAACACTGATGCATTTTTATATCCATATGGTAAAATATTCCCCAGTCAGTTGTTAGTGAGGAACGAAAACTATGAATGTGAACGCTATAAAGCCACGTTCTTGGTGAACTGTAGCTTACAAAAAAACAGCTCACAACTCACATGCCCTTTGGTCCCAGGTCGTGGATGAATGACAGCTGACTTACTCCAATGAACTCCATCTGGGGAAAGACACAAAATAGTTTTGCTTCACCTTGTCACCAAGAGAGAACCTACAGAGGAGCCTGTGCAGAAATCACCACCATAACTTCAGCATCCTCAGGAAGATCACAGATTCACTGTAAAGGCAATGAACATTCATCTGTGGGGGTGGAAGCCCCCAATTGCCTTTCAGTCCCCTATACCACCACCACACACCATTTTGGGGCTCAGGTCCTCAAACCAAGACCTCAACAGAACACTCTTGCTCAGCCTTCACTCCACCACACCATGGCCCCATCCACCCCACGAGCCAAACACCCACAGTGAAGGTGTGGTGGGGCAGGAGGAGAGTGAAACAGAGTATTATGGAACAGCGTTCAGTGTTCTCCACTTCTGCTCAACTGTGATGCCCAGGATAAGCCCCAGGTCCCACCTCCAGGTGCATCAGCAAACCTCAGATTTGAGTCACCTGCCTCCTCCCGGCTCCTCCTGCTTCAGCAGGGAGAATGCTGAATGCAGTCAGCAGAGGAATGCAAAGATAAGCAAAGCTGGTGAGAAAGCACAGCATGACTACATTCAACTCTAAAAATAGGACACCCTGCGATTTGGAGCGAGCTGGCTTTTCTTGGCACAGCAGGACGTCCCTGCCTGTCTGCTGGCCCCGGCCCTGCTGTGCACAGAAACATCTCTGGACATCCCAAGCTTACTGATATCCCAACACCCACGGAGGCCCTCCAAGGTCCCTCTGCCATGGGCTTTTTGGCAAACCCATCTCAGGGCCTTCGTTTGCAAAATCTGATTCCACAGAGGAGTTAAATGGGTGGAACCACAAGCTTTGCAAGGCTTTGAAAACGCGAAGTGTAACAACGAATATCAACAAACCTGAGACATAAGCCTGCCCTGCAGTCACGGTGGGACTGACTCAGGCCCCATCCCCAGCATGCCCAGCACTGCCCCAGATTGCAGCAGGATCACAGAACATCTTTCTTTCTCCCTGCTGTTCCCTCTGGGACGTTCCCAAACTCCTCACCCCATCTGTAAGGTCAGGACAAGGACAAAGGATCTGTTGTTCTCCCAGTAGCCCAAGGACATGAAGCAACCTCCATTCAGCAGAACCAAATTTATGCCCTCATTCTCTGCTGATTTCAGCGTGTTTCAGACAAGGACCAGGACAAACTATTTCATGGTTTTACTGCCCATCTTGATATCAGTATTCTCACTGGGAAATTGGCTCTGGGAAAGTACCGGCTGTGAGCTGTGAACGTCTCCATCCATTTCTGCAGTGACATGCAAAACAAGACAAGGAGCGTGTGAAAGCCCAGGGTGTGCCATAAGCTCTTACAGGAGGTCCTAAGCAGAATTTCAGGCTGGTTCCTTGCCTAGAAACCAATTTCCACTCCTTCAGAAAGTGGCTGGTATTCCCACCAGACGGATCAGAAAACCAGCCATCTCCTTTACATTAGTCACACTGAAAACCGTGCTGCAGATAAGTGTCAAAACCCTTTGAAAACATCGGCTGTGAGCAAAGAAATAGCAATCCCTGAAGGAGGAGAAGAAAAACAAGGAGGAGAAATGTATAGAATCATTACGG
This sequence comes from Alectoris magna, assembly GCA_030625065.1. Classification (NCBI taxonomy): domain Eukaryota; kingdom Metazoa; phylum Chordata; class Aves; order Galliformes; family Phasianidae; genus Alectoris; species Alectoris magna. The sequence continues at coordinate 4,528,733 of CM060569.1, forward strand.
TTGGAGATGACCCCTACGAGCACCAACATCCAATCCTAACTCATCCCCCAAGCCAACTGCCCATGTCCCTCAATGCCATGTCTCCAGGGCTCCGGAACACCTCCAGGTGACTCCAGCACTCCCTGGGCAGCCTGTGTCAGTGCACTACCTCTATTCTGGGGAAGGAATGTGTCCTGATATCCAACCTGAACCTCCTCTGGCACCCCTTGAGGCCATTCCCTCTCACCCTATCGAAATTCCTTGCGCATCACCCATGCACTTAGATGTGCTTTGACACAAGGCAATGAGCAAGGCTGGGGCTTGGTTTGCAAACTAATCTCATCACTTCCAAGCAGGATTCTTCAGCACAGTGGAAAATAACTGATCAGATGATTTATTGTCACCATTACAGCATCAGCTAGCTGTACTGCTACAGAGCATTACAGCCGAGGTGCTCAGAACACAGAGGAGCGGTGCTGGGAGGCGGGCAGCTGGATTCCTGCACTGCCTGCAGGGAACAGCCCTGCTCTGGTTTCCGAACAGTCTGCAGCAGAGCATTTGAAGTATGGGATAGGAGCTGGGAGAATGCAGGCTCAATGACGTTGTTGCAGAGATACAAAATAATAAAAACAAAAACCCAGACACAAGAGATCAGCTGCGGAAGGACAAGCAGTGAAAGGTGGGGAACCGCCGCAAGGCGCAGGAGCCATGGTCACAGCCACCCCAGCCATGTCGACAGTGTCTGATTTATTTATGGCAAACTTGCCATAGCATCTGCATTTCAGAAAGAGTTCAGCAGCTCCGCTCTGCTTTTTCCTTTAGATGCTTGTTTTTCTGATTTAGTGGGCCAAGGAAGCAGCATAAACAGTTAATTAACAGCTGTGACTAGCAATAAAATGAGATCACAGCACTGTTCAGAATTAAATTGTTCAGCAACAAGATGACAGCTATTTCTTACACAGAAAATTGGCCTACGATAAGCCTAAATTTAAAAAGAAAAACACACAGAAACCAAAAAAAACACTACACATGCTAAAGCCCAATAACCAAAGCTACGGAGGGATCACGGGGCATTGGTTCAACCAAAGCTATTTCTACTTTAGCTCAGGCATCCTCCATAGAATCATAGGTTGGAAAAGGCCTCTATGATCATCTAATCCAACTCTCCGCTACTGCAGTTAACATAAAAAATGATGTGAACATCCAATTAATATATATATATTTTATATACTGAATGCAATCAAGCCCACAGGTCCTGTTTCCCAACCTATCTGGGCTCTCTTTCCTCAGTTTCCAGTTCCCAGAAATAGGTGTGGACAGCTAACACATTTGGATTCCCACAACTTTCATTTTAGTGGTTTTAATTGTCTTTAAGCACTTCAGCTCAGAAGAACTACAAAAAGCCTTTGGGAAGGGATATTAGATATGAAATTGAATCACAATTCACAGAGCCTAAAAGGCGGGGGGGGGGGGGGGGGGAAGGGAAGGGGATAATAAATAGGTCTGATTCTCAACCCACTGGGGACTTTGTGTCTGCAAAACAATAACCACCCAACCTGCAGCCAGAATGCTCCCAGGGCATGGCATAAACTTCAGGACACAGCATGGAAAGCAGAAGTGAGAATTAATCAACTTGCACAAATTAGAAGGGCTCTGTACAAGAAGCAAGAGCTGCACGTCACGCTGGGCACAGCTTGCCTTTCCCACTCCACTTCACCAAGAATTTAGGCATTACAGAAACCCTCGGCGACTCAACAGGAGGAATTACAGAGCCAAAGTGCTCCGAGCTGCAAACAGGGGCAGTGTTCTCCAGACTCCAGGCAGAGACTTCTCAACCACAGAGAGCAAAGTGCTCATTTCGTTCTAAGGAGGACAAATCCAGTTCCAAGGAAAATGCCAGAAACCTTCAATTTAGCGTCGAGACAGAGAATGGTGGGGTTTGTTTTGTTTTCTTTTGTTTAAAGGAAACATTTTGCTCCCTGTGCTTTCTCCCAGCGCAGGACCACTGCCCTTAGCAGCAAAGTGAATGTTTCACTGCAGCCAAATCCAACACGAGCCAACAACAACCAGAGAGGTTCTGTGCACGGTGACATTCGGCTGTGTGGCTGGGGACAGAGGGGCACTCTGCACAGGAGGGGACAGCTCACGGCTGCCCAGGCAGGGACCAACCACTCCCCCATCCCAGTCACAGCACACACAGCTTTACATTTGCAGGAATGCTGCGAAGTATTCCGATAAGCAATGCCTAATCTGACAAGAGGGATAAATACTGTAGAATAACTCTCCCCCGCTCTGCATATGCTGCTGATCAAAATTGCCAAGTTAGCCCAACATTGCCTTGAGAACGAGAGATGACTGTTTTCCATGTGCAGATTGCGACTGCTCTGCTGCTCATCCCCAAAAGAACCCGCACGAAGCGCTGGCCCTGCTCTTTGCCCCAGTGCCAAATGGCTGCCTGAGGTCCCTGCAAAGCTAAAAGCTTGCAAATGATTTCCAGAGCAGCACTTCTCCCCAGCTAGCAAAAAGAAATGAAGAAAAAGTTCCTTTGGATGCCCTAAGTCGAGTCTGTATTTCTGCCTTGTTACAACAGTGACCTCCAGCAGTCAGCCTCGCACTCTTTTCCTCTGGTTTTCCTCATATCCCATCCATGCCACAGTGATCAGCAGAGCCCAAACCACTGCCAAAAGGCTATGAAGTGGTATTCTTTCAGCAGGTTCAACACGTGAAAAGAAAGAGAATGCCCTGTTGCCATTGAAGTGCACTAATTTCTACTCACCGTTCCATGGTAGTTCCTGTACATGGGCATTTTTAGGATCTTTGTCAGGTAGTCTTCCAGCTGTTTCTATAATTCAAACATTGAAACTTTACAAAGGATGCAGGCATTTCCACGAAAAAAAAGAAACCCACCAATAAGAAATCCAACTGTTTGATATTGGGAAGCAATCAGGAAATCAGACACTCTTCAGCTTGAACGGATAAATGAATGCATTGTTATGTGTTCACTGGGGATTAGAGCTCAGTGGCACAACAACCTGACTGCAAATTGGTTCTTGTGCACTGCACCTCCCCCCCAGCTGACCTGTTGCTTGGCACTGCAATTTCAAAGGTCATTTTTCTTGCCTGAGTACAAACTTAAGAGCTGCTTTAAACACAAAACCAGTCCCAGGTGCTTCTGGCCTGTATGTAATAGTTTCATAGGAAAATTCAGCCCCAGACACAACCAAGAGTGCCTATTCAGCACTATACCAAGTTAACGGGGCGATGTGGGAAACACGGTGACCACTCTGCCCTGTCCCTGGGCCACCAAGGAGAACCTGTCCTGCCCATCCCAGCAGAGAAGCGGAGAGAAAATCTCTTCCCATCCTGATGGGAATGGGCAAAGAAGAGCTTACGTGTGTGCCTGAGTCCTACAATGCCAACCAAAAAGAACCAGATGCCATTGGAACTGCTGTGCCTTGCAGTACTGGTATCCTAGCATGTGACATTCCCAAGTGTGCAGCAGGGATGTACATCCCCTTGGTAAAAAGCGTGAGACTGCAACAAGGAAAACAAGAGCCACATTTTTTTTTTAAAGTAGGGTGGGTAGAATTGAGGAAACCTTTTTCTTCCTTTTTCTTCCTCTTTTAAAGCTAAAACTTCATGCAGAGTGCTGAGGTGGGTGCAGCAGGGTGGGTTATCTGCACACCCAAAGAACAGGGCCCCTCGGGTGTCGGAGGCACAGAGCCCAGGAGGGAGCAAGGAGGGGAGAAGGAAGGGGGTGAAGGAAGACACCTTTCCAGGCTTGCTTGTGCAAATAGCAAAGCCACAGCAAAGAGGTAGGCAGACACCCACCTGCTTCACGGAGGGGCCCATCTGCTCACATCTGATGAAGTTACAGGGAACACGTGTGCCTTGGCTAAAATTACCCATTTCAGCGCCGAGAGCCTGACTGCCATCTCCTCTTTCAGATGGGGACAGACTGAAATCACTCAGATTTTGATGGCCGCGGGGCTGCCTTCATCATGCAACTCGACCCTACGAGCTGCCTCTTCTATCTATAAACTGCAGCAGGTGGAAGCGGGGGGAACAACATCCTGGGCATCGTGGGTTAACTCAACCACAAGGAGTCTCTGCCCTTTTCAACCCAGAGAGCAGCAGCATCCTCTCTGCATGGATGAGGATTTAGCACGCCAGCAACCCCCAGAGCCCTCAGCACTCACCCTGCGGCTGGAGAAGTGCTCCTCCCGCACCGTGCTCTCAGCTGTGTGTGGAAGGCTGGGCATCTGCCGTGGCTCTCCCCTCTTGATGGATTGTCTTCTCACCGTGTGGCTGCGAGGAATCACAAAGCCCAGCGTCGAGCCTAAGTGTGTGCATCGCACCTTGATGCATGAGCACACCTCGATGCAAAACCACCCTTCTCATGCAAGGCTTTTTGCTTTTCCCAAGAAACCTCCCCAAACCCACAAAGAGATGGGTTTGGTATTTTGGACTCATTGCAGAAGCTGCCCACACGCACCTCCTGGTGGGGATGGGGATGCGCACGAAGGCTTTGTAGCGCAGCAGCTCCCGGTGGAACTCCTGGAAGTGCCTGAACTTCCTTTTCACGTGCCATGTGAACTCCCCATGGGTCAGCTCGATGTTGTACACATTGAGGCTCGGGACCTGCACAGCAGGACAACACAGATTAGCCCTCCTGCAGCTGCTCAAATAGCCCTCGTTGTGTTCTAAGGAGCATTAGGTTTTAAAGCAGATAGGAAACCTTCCCTCCTGAGCATGCCCAGAGTTCACCTACAAACGGCATTTTAATAAAGCTGTATGGAAACAGAATGGCATTCCCGACAGGTGGGTTCTGACCTTCCTGGTGGAAGTGAAGCGCTCCACCTCCAGCACACGCACACGCACAGGGCATCCTGTCAGGTAGGTCTGCGTGCCCGGCTCCTTGAATCCACGGGTGTGATAGATGGCAGAGAAGGGGATGCACGCTGCAAGGAGCACACAGCCCATTAGCACACGTCAGATGGACTGAATGCAGCACTGCAGATACGCTGGGCTCTTACACACAGGGTGACTGATAACTCACCGGCACCTTTGGGATCATTCAGCACCTCTGAGTCGACCTCCTCCCCATCAACGTGCAGCTCACGGGTGTCCAAGCTCTCAATGATGTTGCTCATGTCTGCAGCGATCCTCTTCAGTGCTGAAGCAGCTTCATGGCCCTCGTGCTTCAGGGACATCTCCGAGCAGCACGCGTCAGAACCACGGGGGGCTGGGGAGGAAAGAGCAGGGCTGTCACTGCCACCTCCAACACCTCGACATGGGATGACATTCGTCCCAACCACCCCCATCACTGCCACCTCCAACACCTCAACGTGGCACCGAGCTCACCCCACCACTGCCACCTGCAGCGCCTCAATGCGGGATTCAGACTTCCTTTATCCCCATCCACCTTACTCCCCTGGCATCCAAAAAGGTCTCCTTGACCTTTGTTCTGCTGAGCAATAAATGTCACAGCCTGGCAGCACTGCTGAAAAAATACGGTCAGGACTGAATGGCAGCACTTCACAGAAGCCATCACATTTCTGCTTCTGGAGGGTCTGACGTTGTGTGAAAGAATGAGTTCTTTAAAAACATTTGCAACACTTCTGAAGTTAAGTTCTGCAGAGAACACTGCAGTTGTTTGTGAGCGAGCTCCACAGAACGAGCTGGGTATGCTGCAATTAGGAAATAATTTAACATTTTAACAGAGAGAACACTCTTTTTTTTTTTGTTTTCTCTTGGAACAAGTACATAATCTTATTATTATGTAAGGCCAATACCGCACAAGGCCCAAACCATGGCAAAATCACCACAACAAAAAACGTCTATTTGACTAAAATCAGGAAAAACTGGGTCTTCTCCCAGCAAGTGAGCTCCCATACTGTAGGACCAGACACAGCACCAGCTCACTGCAGGAGTCACGCAAGAGGCCTGCCTGAATAACACAAACCCATCCACAGACTTCTTCTGTCCATGGGTCCATCCATGGAAGAGGTGTTCTTGCACCGCCAAAACCTAAAGCACGTTCCCAAAGAAGAGGTTTGCACAAAGACCAACCCAAGCACTCTGCAGGAGCCATGCCGTGATTTACCCTGGCAGGAAGGCAGCACCCAAACACCACAAGGCTGGTGCTGGAGGAAGCCCATGCAGGCGTGAGTGCATGGGGCTGGGTGTGCATCTTCCCCTCCCTGCCGTGCCAGGTACAGCTGTGCTTCTCTCCTCACATCAGTTGACCCAGGTGGTTAATGGATAAACAATTAACCAGTGTGGAGATGCCTATTTGCTGAGGAGTACAGTATGGCTGCATAACTTAAGGATTTATTTCTTTATTATTAGTTTTGTTGTGTTTTTGTTTTTTTTTAAAGCTAAAGCTGTTTCCACAGCTGGCACAGACAAGCTCTGGGATAGAGCAGAGTCCAGGCATGGTTGGACCTGAGTCAGCCCCAGCAGCAAGACACTGCCCTAGAGATTAGAGACAGATTACGGGCTTGAGAGGAGAAATGAGCCCTGCTATAGCCCAGCCAAAGCCCCAGGAGCCTGAGCAGCAGCTGAGCTAATGGAAGGCATGGAGTGCCCAACTGGGTGCAGCTCTGCAATCTGCTCCATCAGGCTGTGCTCAGCCCTGTGTGCAGACACCTCGTGCATGCTGAGGGGTGAGCTGAGCAATGTGCCTGGGTTAATGTGCAACCTGCTGGGTGCAAGGCTGGCTGGGAACACATCCCTGGCAACAGCAGAACAGGAGGACTGCAGCGCAGAGCTAAGGATGGGCAGCAGAACCTGCTGGTATTACCAGCTTTGGAGGCAGCATTATATGAAGGATCCAGTGGTAGTGCAAACCACAGAAGGGTGAGGAATAGGACAAAATTAATTAGAAATGAGATCAGCTCAGATTTGTGCTTTTGCAGCCATCATGGTGGAAGTGCAACAAGCTCAGACCCTGACGAGCACCACACAGAACTAGGAAACTGGGACAGCCCCCATTTGGGAAGGAGAAAGCACTTCCAGTAAAAACAGGCATTTCCTGCTGATGCTCCGTCAACTCCCATCCTGGCGGTGAGGAACGCGAATCCCTGCATGCTGCCCTGACCTCAGTTCTCACAACATCCCCCCCCGCACAGCGACCTTGGGGCAGGGCTGTGTGCAATTGCCTCTGTCCCATAGCCAGCTCTGCCCCTGCACACCTCCCTGTGCAATGCTGGGGCATGGCAGTACAGCGGGGATAGAAGATGCAGGCACCGGGAGCCCGGGCTGCATGCCAAGGAAATCCTACGCACGATGCCCTCAGCAGCTGCTGGCCCTGCCTAGAGATGAAAGGTTCTCCATGTAAATATTGCCCAATTTCTCATATTTTGAGCTTAAATTCAGCTTCAGACCACACCTCCATGGAAAAATGCCCTCAGCTCACAGAATCTACCTGCAGGAGGTGTTTGTGTGCTAGCAGCCCTGGATCCACACCCAGCACAAAGCAATGCTGCCATCCCAATACCCCAGCAGATGCCGGAGCCCCGCGGAGCACCTGGGAACATCTGTGCTCCAAACCACATCCCCATACAGAGTAAAACAGGCACACACTGGTTTTGTTTGCCTGCATGACCTCTCGCATCACTGAACAAGAAATAAGGCATGGCTGCCATCCTGGGTAGATAAACCAGAGCTGGAGAAGGACTGAAACACAAATCCAAGTCAACTCCAAACAGCATATTCGGGTATGGTCCCATTCGACACTACTTACCTTTGGCCCAGTCCCAAGAAAAGCAAAATATTTCAAAACACTGTTTCCAAAACAATTATTCTCTGACAGCGAATCTCCTTACATTTATCAGCAGTACCTCTAAAAGCAGGAGCTAATTAGCACTTCCCGCACTAATGACTGCAGCACTGCCTCTTGCTTCTCCGCTATCGATCTCTGCAGCCCTTCTCCACGAGGACTGCTGCCAAGTCAGGAGCACACCACAGGGACGCTCAGTGCTGGGAATCCCAGCAGCAGGGGATGGCAGTTCCCATCAGTAACATGGATGTCTGCTCAGATCCCTGCTCAGCACTCTGCACTATGGCTGGGAGCCCGGCCTTTCCCAAGGACTCCTTTTATTTGCTTCTCTAAGCAGTGACACGAAGGGAAAACATCACAGTGGTGCTTGCAGGGGAGCATCACTGCTGAGCTCACGCTGATGCATGCACCCAGGGCCAGCCCTGAGCTGCAGCAGTTTCCCAACCCCTGAGATGCTCTCACTGTCGGAGCTGTGTTTCAGCCTTTGCTGGTGATGACAGGAATGCACATCCCGTGCCCCACCTCGGGGAGAACCACCTCCACCAGGAAGCCCATCATTAGGTGCTCATCAGTGACTAACGCTGGCTGCCACCTGGCTGTTGGCCCATAGGTTTGGGTTCCTGGGGCAGGGATGAGAGGTGCAGCACTTGGGAGCATTGGCAGACACGCAGCTCTTGGCACAGGCTGTACAAGCTGTATAGAAATCCTACATCTGGAAAGCTTGCCAGGAAGGCAGCGTGACACAAAGGATCACAGAGTGACAATGAGCAGAGGCGACCGGGACTGCCGAGTGGGGATGGTGTGCATTTCTGCACCCTTATATATAGCCAAGCACGTCATATAAATGCAGGACATATTTCCACTATCTGAACGTATACATCCCATACATCTCCCAAGGCTATTCTGGGTCTGCCAAACCGCAGGGAATTTGGGGGGCCTCGTCTGCAGGAGGATTTGGGTCCCAGCAGAGGAATGCAAACACTCCGAGCTTCATGTAGCAGACACCCAGAGCTGGGCACAGCGAGGGCAGCTGCTCTGGGTTCAGTGTAATGGCATTTCTGCGCCCGCTGCCATTGATGTATGACTGAACACAAAGGGATCGATCTCCAATAGTTCTGCTCAGTCCCGGTTCCCAGTGAGGGAACTTTGCTCACAGTACTACTGGAAATCACACACGGAAGTATCCGAAGGTGCTTTGCTGGGCCATTGCCCGCAGGAAACGGTGCTGCAGGACAGTTTGGTTCTATGTGGGGATCACATCAGCAGTGCTTGCTCAGCTTTTGGGTCAGCATCTGAGGAACTAAACTCAGAAAGAGGCAAACTCAGCAGAAAACTGCCACGTAGAAAGAAGGAACCTGCAGGAAGGGAATAGCAGAAAGCGCTCTCCTATGTTTCTTGTTTAAATACAACCGAACACCTGCAAATGTATACAGCACAGCTCTTTTTCACACAGCAACAATACTGACAACTTCCTTAGAACAAAACAGACACCTTGGATTTCTTTTTCTCCCTTCCCTCTCTCCATCACGACGGTGCAGGCACTGGGAGACACTGCTGAGCCCCAGTGGAGCTCATTCCTCCCGTCCCACCCCCAGCACAGCACACGGGATGCCCCCATCACCTTATAGCCCTTCCTAGAAGCCAGCAGAGCCCCGAAGTTATGACCTGCAAGCTGAGCAATCCGAGCTCACTGCGAGATGGAAACCTGCCCACCATCAGCCCCAGGTTAATCACGTTCTTCCCCCTGTTTTCTATTCCAGCCTCCTGGTGCAGTGATGCTCTCCAAGAGGTTTCTGCAGACAGTTATATACTCTCTGCACATTAAAAAAAAAAAAAAAAAAAAAGGAAAAAAAGAAGGAAAAAAAGAAAGAAAAGAAAGGCTGCTTGGCAGAAAGAAAAACATTTGGTGTTTTGAGGGGTAAAAGCATCCTGCCAGGGCTCTGACAGCACTCCCATCTCTGGTGCTTTCTGCCAGCAAACAAAACGGCTCATTTGCCACAATTGCTGCCAAAATGTCTTGGGACTGGTCGCACCACAGCCTCTGGAAGGCACCGTGACTCACTGCTACTCCACACTGGGAGGGCTCACAGCTGGGTGGGACCCCTGCAAAAAACATCAGTTTGCTGGGAACTTCTGTCATGGAAAAACACACTTTAGAGCATCTCACTGGGGCTACAGGAATAGACATTCAGAAAAAGAGGAATGAGAGACCAAAATATTTTCCCCTGAAAGGACACAGTACGCGCTGCCTGCTCTCTGAGTCACTCCCATCTTCTTTTGACTGCAATGGAGACCTGGGCACATCTGCATGCTTCACGCAGAGCGGCCAACCACGCCGTGTAACTGTGCCTCATTCAAATAGAAAGAGACGATGCGCAGCCAGTGCTCACAACAGGGACAGTGCTGGGGAGGAAAAGTGAAAGAAACATTCCAGTTTAAAAAGGTGATCCTTTTCGGGAGACATGCTGGTGAAACGACCCCGTGCCGCGTCCCTCCCGCATGTCCATGACCCATGTGCCCCAAGGCACGGGGAGCGCAGAAAAGCAAGTTCCTGCCCAACGAGATAAGCAGAAACAACAACTGGATGTGAATCATCCACTTGCACGGACTTGGACAGAGCGTGTCACGGTGCTGATCTGTGGGATATTGTCTGCCTCATAGTGCCCTCTGTGTCCCCGTGTCGTGCCGGAGCGCCCCATCCCCGCTCGGACATGGCTGTGAGCTGTGCACTTTCTTTTCTGCTAAATGCCTGTGCCAGCACTGCATTGCCTCCTTATTGCACCCTTTCTCCGTGCACAGCCAGCTCCTTTGGGCTGTGGACCATTTCTTATGTTAGCTACACCTCCCCTGCCAAAAAGAAGGGATGGAGAACAAGACACTGTTCTTGCACAAAGATAACAAATGCAAACTGGCTGCCTTGCTGTCAAAGGGAAGCATCGTTTCATTTGCTGGGCTCGGTATGGTCAGCACCATGCCCCCAGAGCACAAAGAGAGAGTTCTAAGGCTGCAGAAACATGACCAAGTGGAAAGAAGTGTGCTGTGAATGCCACATATGCCCAACGTGACTCCATGCAGCCGCAGGACACTCGTCAGGGAGATGCCACCACATCCGTGGGGCTGCAATCAGCAACATCCCCATCCAGTCCCATTCTTTGGCACATTTTCAGGCACGTGAGCCTGATAACTAACTCAAGACCATAGAATTATTACAGCTGGAAAAGACCTCTAAGATCCTTAAGCCCAACCCCAAGCCATTCCCCCATGCCCACTGACTATGTCTCTCAGAGCCACATTGCCATGGGTCAAGAACACCTCCAGGGATGGTGACTCCACCACTTCCCCAGGCATAGCCATCTTATCTCGGCATTACAAACCTGCATTTGGAGTCCTCACTCTCACTATGGGAGCACTGGGCACCAACCCCACCTGTAAATCCATGAGTCTGCCTCCTTCTTGCTCCCCCAGGCATGAAAGCAGGGAAGGGACACGTGTCCGCTACCCGCAGACACCAGCTGCCTCCCACTGCTCTGGGCTCCCTGTGCCATGTGGGTGGGAGAGCAACACGGTGCTTGTCTGGGAGAGAAACACTGGGAACAGAGCTATCCTCCTCCCCCCAACTCCTTCTTCCCCCCCCTCCCTCTGCCCTCCAGGCTGCCCGACCAAATACCTGCTAAAATAATCGCATACAGATACATATAGGAACACCTGACCACAGACTGAAACAACAAACCACACCAACCTTCTTTTTGCTGAAAAGAGGGGTGGGCAGGGTTTGGGAAAGGGAAAAGGATGGAAATGTGACTTCCATCAGACAGTCCCAAGAGCACAGGACACAACACAGGCCATCCCACGCACAGTAGGCGCAAGGCATGAGGCCGTGCTCTGCTCCTGGTGCTCCTGCATTGGGCACTCCATCGAACTGACACCCACAGAAACTCAAACCAAGGGCTCAAGTGAGGGTTTCCCTCACGGAGGACAAACCCAGAAGCCTGTAGGAGCTCCCATGACTGATACCTACTTTACAATGTTATTTCTCAGGAATAAAATGGCGGCAGCTCCAACAGCGATGGTGTTCCCCTGATACTTCCTTCCCTGAAGATTTGCTAACTTGCTTTAAACCCATCCTGAGGGAGGGAATTTGTGTACCAGCCAAGTTCAGCTTGTATCTAAGCAAGGCACAGCCACACTTCCTTCACGCACAAAGATGTTTCCCGAATCACTGCTGGAGAACAGCCCTGCTGTAAAAACACGGGATCCTTCCTCTGCTGCAGCCACACCTGCGGTCTAAAGAGCACTCCACCAATTACTGGGGATAACAGTGTCAAGCTGACACAAGCCCTTACAATCACTATTAAGAAAAGCAGCGCAACTTTCTCGTTGAGGCGTGTGATTTCAGGATGCTTCCTGAAAGAGTGAAGTCACCAGCGAGGCTCACCGGCCTCCTGCTTTTGTTTTCTTTCTAACTCTAATTGTGTCTTCAGCAGCTCAAGGAAACTGCTACTCTGATCCCAGGAAACTTCTGGATCTGCAGGAGCTCACGGGACACTGCTTTCCCCGTCATAGCAACAGCTTCTGAGCACAGAAACCTCGAAAATCACTCAATTGGGTCCTTTCCAGCAAGACCACAGCCTGAAAACCCATTTCCAGTAATCCTCAAAAAGGAGAATGTTACATATCCGGACAAAATTAAGTGTGCAGACAGGCGTTTCAGTGAGAAACTCAAGGAGAAAAGTTAAACCTTGACAGGTTTAAAACCCGCAGCACTGAAAGACAGAGAAGGGCAGCCCGGGGGTTTCCAAACTCTGGGCCAGGGCTGAGGCTGCCATGAGCATCCCGAGTGCTGGGGAAGAGGTGCAGTCCCCAGACACCTGTGAGCCATGAGCATGAGGTCATGCTGCCAGGTGCCACAGACTAATTTTTGAGCAATTAAAGACTCTTGAAACGGCGTTCCTACTCTCCGAATAGCAAAAGGAAGAGGCTGGGAAACGTAACGCCATACCAAAACAGTGCTTGTTGTAGTGCCGTGATGCCATCCCTCTTCCGAGGAATGTCACATTAGCACGGCTGTACCCGCTGTCGGGGATAGGACCGCAGGGAAACGCGGTCTGCCCAAAACATCCACCCAACGCCTGAGGCACCGCGCGTTCATCTCAAGGCAGGACGCGGCCACTAACGCACGGTGCACAGCCCCGGGCACGCTGCAGGATCGCTGCTGGAGTAACCAACCGCGCAGGGCAGCTCTCAGGCGTTCGGGGCTCCGGATCTCAAGCAGCAACCTCTCAAAGCAAGGAAGCATCACGCCAAATAAAGACAAAACGCAAAGCAGTGGAGGAGGCTCCCGGGTTGCCGAGGAGGCCGTTGCGGGGAAGCCGTCGGGTCTCGGCCCTCGGGCGGAGCGGGGCAGCACACGGGGTGCCGGGGTACCCGCAGGACACCGCCCCGACCGCCCGACCCCAGCCCGGCGCGGGGCTACGGAGCGCGCGGCAGCGAGGCATCCCGATCGCGTACCGCGGTGCGGACGGCACCTCCCGGGAGTGAAGTTTGCTCCCAGCACAGCGCGGGGTGAGCCCGCAAACGAACGCCCCGAGCGCAACCCCCAACCCTTCCTCTCCCCGCACCGGCAAGGCAAGGCAAGGCAAGGCGAGCCGCCCGCCGCGCCGCTCCGCACCCACCTCCTGCCCCCGGGGCAGCGGCCGCTCCATGACTCCGTGCGCGCTCGTCCCGGGCCGGGCCGCACCTCGCCCCACTACACCCCAACGCCGGCCCCAGCCCTGGACCGGCCGCTACCAGCCTATGAGCGGGGCGGGTTGCGGGAAACCCCTCCCCGATAGCAGCGGGCGTGGGACAGCGCAGGGAAGGGAAGGAGGGGCGAGGGGAGGAGGAGGAGGAGGAGGTTGTGGCTCCTCGCGGGGCAGGGCACTCCGCGGTCGAGGGAAAAATAATAAGCGAGGAACGCCCGTTTAGCAGGGGGAGAAAGTTTGCTTTTTCAAGGCAGAGATTTGCTGCACGCGGGGAGTAACACCGAGCGCGGCTCCGCCGGGAAGACGCGCCTTCCCCTCTTGTGCGCTCTCGGTTGCTGCAGTAGGAATAAGCCGGCTGGCCGCCCAGCAGGTACCTCTGGCTAGGGGTGAAAACGAGAAAGCCAGAGCAAATTGACAGTGAGTTAAATACACGGGCAATGGTGTTTTTAGCGTGAGACAACTTAATCATTATGGTCGCTTACTGTCTGTATCTGAGCAGTATGCGAATGCTGCATTTTTCATGCTGCTCCCCATACGCACTCTCAAAGAGCTTTTGAATAGGCAGAGAAGCAGATTTTGGGGGAAGGGACAGATAGAAAAGCCCTGAACTGACAAATGGAAAAGCAAAGCCCTCCACACGCTGAGCAGCTCTGGCAGTCGTGTTGGGGTGCTGGGAGCATTCCCAAGCCTCTCTGCAGTGCCACAGCCTCCCCTGCTGCAGCCACACAGGGCCATCATGGTGACTTGTCCCAGGGAATTCAGCCTTCCCACTTTGGTCCCTATGCTAAGATTTCAGTATGGATATTATGATAGTTTTCGTCCTTAAAGGATTTATTTCATTTCTTAAACAGCCCCATGTCAGCTCAGCCTGTTCAAAGTGGGCTTCCCCTGTCTTGGCTGACTGGTAGCTCACTGAGAACAGTGTGGGTGATGCCCTTCGCACCTAAAATCAGGCTGGCCAATCTGAGCTGGGTTCCCAGCAGCACTGCAACAGGGCTTCTGTTGGTGCTGAGCTCCAACACTGCTCCGCTCAGTATCATGGGGAGCTGTGAGTGCAGGTGGTATCAGGCAATGGGACAGCATGGGCATCTGTAGCACTCAGCATCAGGAAAGCACTGGAGACAAGCAGAGGGAACTGTGAAGTAAAGAACAGGGGAAATGGAAGCGATGGAAAATCACTCTGTAATAGTGACATCCCCATCTCATTTTAAAGCACAGGCAAATCCTGGACATGCTACCTCACACTGCTCATGACATCATGGGGTGGGCAGTGTTGGAGGGCAGGGGGGGGAGCACCCCTCAGGGCACTGCTTGCAGGAGATGCCCCCATCTCTGCCACCTGCTCAGGCTCCCCTGCTGACCCCACAGCTGCCTGGACTACGCCTGCTCCCACCCCCTGTTGCAGAGAAGGGGCATCTCCAGCCCAAGGTACAGCACACACCATGCCCACATCTGGCTATCTGAGTTCTGGGAGATCTTAATGAATTCATGAACAGTAACTTGGATAACACATATTTAGGTTAGGCCTACTTAGAAATGTCTTGATGAGCACTATGGCACCTATGTACCACACTTCCCCCATCCCGAGCACCATTCCCATCACCTTCCCTGACCCAGAGGCAATGCACAAAGCGGATGAGTGGCACATGCCATGTCAAATACCTCGAGCCCTGAAGAAACACAGTGATGCTGGGTGACTGCAGAGCAGGCAGGACTGGGGAATCCTTTGTTCTGTGCTCCCACTGACTTCCGGCCTCCAGAACTGCCTGTGCAGCTCTCCAAGGATGCTTCACACCGTCACAGGGGTGCCATGTGTGCTTATCCAAGGTGAGCACACTGCACGGTGTCACACAGGGAGCCACACTGCTGGGCTCTGGAAAACCAGGGTGGGAATGTTAGGGACAATGTCAGGGTTATTTTTAATATATATATATATACTTTTTTAGCTGCGATTTAGTCACGTTTGGCACCTAAGGAGTTGGGATGCATAACGCACACAGAGACATCTGCAGAAGGGATTTTGGGGCACTGCTGGAAGCCCGTGCTGCTGCACAGCGAACACAGCCCTCCAGCTGAAGGAAAAGAAATGGAGTTTTTATTAATTCATTTCTTTTACACAAGGCCCTGTGCTCTGGTCTCACCCCTGGGCACTGTGGTGGCCAAGCACGGGACAGGGGAGGAGCAGAGCCCAGCAGTGCTCCCAGCGATGTGCCAAGCGCTGCTCACAGTGACAGGCAAGCAGCACACGGTGGGAGAAAGCTACCATTGGTTCCTACAGGCCTCACAAACAGCATTCTTGCAGCAGGGAGAGCAGTTCTCCTCTGCGCTGTTTTCCTCCTCCCATATCCTCCCAGGGAAGAGGCTGCCACCCCCCGGGAGGAAAAGGCAGGGGAGGAAGTCGGGCACTGTGCCGTGCCACGCTGCCTCCTGGGAGCTGTAGTCGGGTCTCATTGCCAAGTCCTGCACTGTGGCACTCCCTGTGGCGCTGCAGCTCCCACAGCCCCATCCTGGTCAGGAGACAGCGGACCCCCAGCTTGGGTTGCTGTGAGATGGCTCCGTGGCTGCCCAGGTGCTGAGCACGATCGCACTTGGCCAGGATATTTCAGTTTGCTTTCACACCTTCCCCTTCTCGCAGAATTCCCATGGAAACAAAAACAAAGCTCTCACTGTTTGGGTGTATTTTTTTTCCTCTCAAGGGAGAAGAGTGAATGAAAGGGGAAAAAAACCTCGCCAACTTGCTCTGGGGCTGTGAGGGTACCGGGATGCCCTCATGCGGCCGCAGGGCCAGGCCAGGGCACTGGAAGTGAAGCTGCTGTGCTGTGCAGCGCTGCTCTGAGCTCTGAGCAATGCCAGACATGTCGGTGAGCCAACAGCATCTGGGGGAAGGAGAATGCAAAGTGGCTCATATGGTGCTAAGCGGAGATGCGCGCTGGCTTGCTATTTAAAGCTGAGCAGTAGCAGGAATGGCAGGTTTGAGAGAGCTCAGCCAGTCCATCCAGTAACAATTTTCACAGTCCTCTCAAGCCCAGGATCTCAGGCTGCCCCTCCGCTCCCTGTGAGGCCAAACCATCCTTCCTCCCCTACCAGCACCCTGAAACTGTCCCCTGCCCAAAGGCAAGCAAGATGCAGCCCGAGGCCAGGGTTTGGGGATGCCTTGGTTTTCCCTTGTCTACATCAGTAGCATTGTTTCTAATGTATTCTGAGATGTAGTTCATTAAATGGGTGAATTACATGTTTTATCGTTCATCCATAGCAGGTTGTCAAGGAGGTACGTTATTATTGGCAGCTAGAAAGGAACTAACAAATATTCTTAGAGTCTGTAACGAGCACTTGAGTAAGAGTCAAGTAATGAGTGTTTCTTCAGTGACAAATCCACGCAAGATATGCTCCACCTGTTTTGTTAACAGACAAAGGCTTATATAAGCTGGGCGTTACATAAAACCCTAAAATAGGGAGCCAGAGAACTCCCCCACCTTTGGATGAAGGCACGACCACAGAACACGTGTACCTGGGCCGACATTAACCCAGCCCTGCTGCTGCCATCACTCGGCCCCATAAGCACTGGGCTGGCTGAAGTCCCCATGTTTCTCCAGAACCTGCCATCAAAATAACGTTCTCCAGGCAGCTCCATCATCACGGTGCTGGCCCAGGAATGTATATCTGTGCCTGTGTTCTCTTATATGCCATAAACACCCATCCGATCCCAGGGCACCATCCAGACACATCACCTGCCTCGGCAAAATCAGCCTTTCTCCGCACACACCTTGCATCCAGCCTTAAAAAGCACGATTCCAAAACTCAGACAATACAGTCAGCCCACACCGATGGTTACTTCCAGACAGCAGAAAAGAGGATTTGCATTTCTGCTCGCAGCCCAGGCGCAGATCCCCCTCCCGGTGCAGACGTGAGAGGCGGCTGTGTGAGAACTGGGGATCCTTATCTGTGGTGGGACAGCAGGGGACAAAGAGCTCCACACATGGGATTACTGCCGGGGCAGAGCAAAACGTGTCAGGAGGAACTCTCTTGACTACAAGGGTGCCATTCATTGCAGCAATCAGTTCTTGCAGAAACACGCCAAGGCCGTGATGTGACTCTGCCTGACTTGGCACAGGCCATCTGCCCAACCCTTGCTCTGATTGAATGGGAGCTGCACAGAAGGGGTTTGCGTGTGGCAATCCTGCTCCTGGAGCATCCTCCCTGGATGCATCCTACAGGCTTCAAGGTGCTGGCTGACAGAAGGCAGGCAGCTTGAAGCAGAGGAAAAGAGAAAAAGGAAGTGAAATGCAAGCTGTCCAGCCCACAGGAAAAGGAAAAAGGAAAAAGGAAAAAGGAAAAAGGAAGGAAGTTATGAAAGAAAGAAAGGTAAGAAAGGAAAGAAAGAAAGAAAGGAAAGAAAGGGAGAAAGAAAGAGGGAAAAAAGCATAGCCTGGATTTGGTTTCCTTTGTGTCATTTATCTTACTCCTGATTTGAGATGACACAGATAAGGCAGTGGTGACCCCTAGTGCCCTCTCCAGCTGCAGTGTTACTCTGTGCAGTTATTCAAGCACAATTAGCCCCAAACCAGCACTTTTCAGACGTGCTCCTCATTCACAAAGCCTCTGCCTCTCCCAGGAACAGGACCTAATTTCCTCTCTCTGCTCAGACCCCATCACTGCGAGGCGTTCCCTGCAGCATCCCTTTGTTGCTGTTGTCTGGGAACGAAATTATACCCATTTCCTCGTGTAACAACATATTATATTCCATTCAGTCTTTATCATAGTACATTTCTATTTGTTGTACTTACAGAAGAAGAAAGAAGAGCCTGTTTTGTTAACTCCACGCTTGTCAATAGTTCAGAACAACCATTCAGAACTCCTGAGAAGAGGCCTTTGTCTGGGATAAAGTGTACTTGCAGCAGCAAGCCACAGAAAGGAGTAAGTCTGCCCTGTGACAGGCATGGGTAAGCACTGCTGTGTTTTTCTTTCTGAAAAGGCCAAGGCTGTTCCTGTGGCTCAGCCCACACCAGCACATCCACCACCCGCCCCGCTCTGCCCGGGGAGGCCAGGCCTCTGCCAGGGGCTGTGGTTTGCTCATTTTGGGTCCAGACGGGTGTGCTGTAATGGGAATCACTGCAAGCATCTGATCCAGTTTTAGCGCAGGTTCTGTGCCTGCCCTGCTCACGAGGTCGTGCTGCTCACACGCCTGCACCGTGAATCATTCCTGCCTGGGTCAGTGAAACCAACGAGTTTCTGAGTTAAGTTCCCGCTTCTTTTTCCCCAGAGTTTTATTTGTAAAGTAGGTTTCAAAGAAAGGATAGGAAGCGTGCAAATCATTGCATCATTTAAGTTGATTTTATCAGGTTTATCTCTCCCTTTCCTTGCGTAACAGTGACCCGGTGTATGCGCTGCTCTCTCTGGGGCACACCCTGCTCACGTTTCCCCATTCATTTCTTTTTCCTCTGCTTTAATTAAGCATATGCAAGAAACACTGCTTGCACATGGGCACCCCCTGAGCCCTCTGGTTGTTATCAGGATGGGGCTGAGCGTCAGAGCGCACCGGCTGATCCGGACCCACGCAGCTGCCAAAGGTGAGCTGGAATCACCCCACTGACCCCACTGACCCCACTGACCTCCATGAAAGACTGGGTTTTTTCCTTCCAAAAGCTACGCTTGCTCAAGGAGACTACAAACCCTGCAGCTTCCTTTGCACAGCAAGGCAGAATGGATGACCAGGAGCCCGGCATTCAGACCAAAATATGGCAGCCACGCTTGGTAGGGAGATGGTCAGACAAAGCAAACGTTACTTCCCATCCCGAGCGCTCAGAATTCGCACGCAGTGCTGCCCAGGCACAGCCTTGAGCAAGGCAGCTGCTTTGCTTTTGTTCCTTTTTTTTTCTTTTTTCTTTAATCCCCGCCCTCTTTCAAAACTTTTGAGATCCAAATTTTCTTGTTGGAACGCTGCCCTGTTGCACTTTGTATCTACATGCTTGCAACCAGGATTTCTGGGGGCCTTCCAGCTCAGATTTTGTTGTAGTGTCTCCCCAGCAGCCCCAGCTCAGGGTGACTCACTGTGGGTGTGTGCTGTGCTGGCAGATGGGACTGCTGCTGAGCAGCAGCAGGCAGCCCTCAGGCTTTGCTCCTGAGTGCACTCCCATTGAGTGAGCACATCCCAAAACCCGTGTCCTTCATTCCATACATAAAGCTCACAGCTGGCCTGACCCAGACCCTCACTAGGATGTGAGAAAGGGCAGGGGGCACAGGGATGCCCCAGCTGTGGCCCTGCTGCAGCACTAACCTCAGGGCAGTGTCACCGAGAGCCACGGAGCAGCTCCATCCCCTTTAGCAGAGCAGTCTTGAAGCACAGCGGCACAGGCTCTGAGCTGAGCAGAAATCCTCCAGCAGCAGCAGCAGGCTGCTCCCATGCTGCAAAGCAACCACTGCTCCAAAAAGCAAGGGGGGAGGAAAACCCGGGCTGGGGTGGATGCCACCTCCAACAGGAACAAGCTGCACAGGTGTTGTTTTCTTTCTGTACTGAAAATCTGTGAGGAAGCACCAAGCTAGGCTCAAAGAAGTTATTATACCCTTTGGCAAGCACACACACAAAAAGGCCAAGTGCAGCGTGTTGCCATTCCAAAGCTTTAAATGCGAGATAAAGCAGACATCAGTCCCAGTTCTCCGGCACGCTGCTTCATGTTTGCTCAAGCACTTCACTAAAAACAGTTGCATCACTCCCTATTCCTCTTTTTCCTCTTTTTGGAGAGCCCCAGCCATTTTGTACAGTTCGAGTAAAAGAAGCTTTTTCATGGAATGAAAACTGAAAAGAAGGAAGGAAAGGTGAAAAAGAAAACTGGAGGAGCACAAAGGCCACGCACACCCCAACAGAGTGCATGCAGTTGTTCTGTTCGTACTCACCTCGGTGTCAGCAGCACAGACACTAGGAGGGCATTTCCACCTCCATGCAGTTCCTCCCAGAACGCTGGGAAGACCGCAGCCTGCTCAGCAAAGGAACCCACAGGATACGACAGTGCAGAGTTGTCTTTTTCAAGGAAATACCTGGACGTGGGTGTTTATTTGAAGCCCAGGAGTGCAGTGCTGAGCTGCCTGGTATTTACCAAAGGGTGCAGCAACGCCTATTTACCCAGCTAAGGCCTCTGTTAATGGAGGAAAATGTTGAAGGAAAAGCACTCAGCACTTGTGCATTTCACCAGAATTTTGTGCTGCCTCAGCTGGCAAGCAGTGTCCCATCACAGCGTTTTGAAACTTATCAAACACATATCTATATGAAGAACGCAAACAGAGCAGCCGGTTGCATACAGCCTTACGGGTATGAGTCATTAAACCTCCAAATGAAAGCAGACATGAGGTGCCAGATCCCCCTGCTTTGCCCTCTGTGCACGGAAGGAACACACACCTGTGCCACATTGTGTTGCCCAGCAGCCCAGCTGTGCAGGGCACAGCCCCCTGCATGCACCAATGAGCAATGCACGCTGCTGTGCTGTTGGGTCGGATGCAGCTCGTGACACAGGGCTGCACCTTCCAGCTGAGCACACGCAAGGTTTTGGAGCCAGGACAACAAGGGCTGCTATTTGCTTTGAGTCATGCCATTTGTTCCCATGTCCATCTAGGCAGATCGCTATGCAAAGGACCGGCACTTACTTGTACTTTTTGCATTGGCCAAAAAGACACTTCTTCCCAAATCCATAGGGTCTCCCAATGGCCACGGTGGCTCCTGGGGCTGCCGGCCTGCAGTGGCGGAAGCAGGCGTGGAGGCACAGCTCCCAGCTGCCCAGCATCGCTTGCTGCGGCTCACAGCAGTGCTTCCTGCTCCCCACGTCACCCAATGCTGCACTGAAACACCAAGGCACAGGCAGCTTGTGGCCTCCTCTTTCCGCCACCCCATACAGCAAGTTCATCTGCTGGGCTTTGTTTTAAAGGCAGAGAGAAAGAACTTTCTTGCAAACAGCTGAAAAACCAACCAACAAACAGTGTGTTGCTATTTCAAATCTTCCAAAAATATTTCGATGGGGCAGCTTTGCTTTTTTGTTATTTTTATTTTCTCCTCTCTCTCTTCACTATCACTGCTGGGGCAAATCTGATCCTGGCAGGCTTTCGAAGAACGAGCTGGGAGGAAGTGGAAGGGCATGGCCAGGTACAGCTGCTGCTGCCAGTTATTTCCTATACATGCTCAACGTCGCACATGTGTTTGCTGAAATGGCAGCTTTTTGGGAAAGAGGTACCAAAGGTCTGTGTGGTTTTAGGGGCAAATTCAGCAACTAAAATTTGCTTCACTGAAATTTGAGCACAAGAACCAGCCTCAGACAGGGAAAAACGTGGCAGTCTTGAATTGCCAGACTGATTTTTCACTCTTGGAACACAAATCCCACTGCATACTTAAAGGATTGGAGAGACAACACCGCTCGTTACTCAGTTCCTTTGGTTTGCTGGAAACCAATCCCACACTTTCTGCTCTGCACGTGCCAGGCTGGGACCTGGGATCCCGGCCAGGACGTACTCTGATGGTTGATTTGCAGGAGGCTCCTCCTGTACCATCAGTGCTTTTGGAAACAGGGCTTTGCAAAGATGCCATCAAGGGAACGCCCCTGCCTTCCGATCTCAACAGCCAGAGATGACTCCAGGAGATCACAGCGCCGCACAGAGGGTTGTGCTGGGGCGGTGCCGCTATCCACGACTTCACTGGGCAGCACTCAGCAAGAGCCTGGAAAAGAACTGGTTTTAATTAGGGGCAGTGATGCTCGTTAAGGACTGAGCACCGTGCTGAGTCACACTGCACAGCACAGAGACTGCTTAAGGCCATGATGTGGAGTCCTTCCTCCTGAAATCCTTCCCATGAGGGCTCCCTCGCAATGAAGAAGCTCAGTGTCATCAGACGAGCTGTCTCCTGGGAGCTGTAGTTCCCTGGAAAGATGAACTCACAGCCTTGTCGGAGCTGTGCCAGCAAAGCTGGCGGTGTGTGCTGGCATCTGTTGCTCTGGTGCAGGGGAAAACAGGGTTGAGATTAAAAGAGGGCATTTTTATTGGCAGCTGTGCTAGCAGAGCTTGGAAATCAGCTCATCGTAGTGGGAAAACTCCAGTGTGCTTGGGAGCATCAGACACCAAGGAAGAAACTTCCTCCCCAAATGAGGATAGGAAAGTGGTGGTCTCTTTGGATCATGCAGTCAGAGGGGTTTGATGGGAGGAGTAAAGTTTGCTTGAGGAGAGCAAACCTGACAGAGAACCAGGCACAGCCAAGCCCTCATGGGTTAATGGAGATGAGGATATTTTGTCAGAGAAAGTCATTCTGCTAAAAGGAGACAGAGCCGGGACACAAACCTCTGCCTGCCCGGTGGAGAGCACCCCTGCTGCTTTAGCTCAAGGATGAGACTTCAGGGCAAAACATGCTGCAGAACTGTCAGACCGTGGGTGCTGCTAAGGCAAGAGCCCGGTGGTGCGAGCTAAGAATTACCAACAGACATGCACAGCTCTTCTCTGTGGTTTACATAAGCCACTGCAGTGCTTGTGAGCTGGTAGATGCGGAGGAAATGTTTCTAGGGACGGCTGTAAAGAGCTGAATGCAGCAGCCGTGAGGGCAGATGCACCAGAGCACACAGCAGGGCTCCATATGGCTCCTGGCAGCCAGGCTGTGTGAGTGGCTGGGGAAGCAGGAATTACCTGCCCTGCCCTCCTGGCTTGGGAGATCTGCACTCACAAGCACTGAATAACGGGAAATACAACTCAGGAAGACAAATCCCCATGGCTTTCTCAGGGCTGACCAGGCTGACAGCAGTTTAGATGGCAGCAGTGGCACTTACTTTCTCAGGTATAAACTGATTGGATCACTGGTCTGCAAGGGAAGATTCAGAAGGAAGAGAACCCTTCCTGCTGATGCAGGATCTTGTCTGTATAAAGGTAACCTTCAAGCCATGCCATTCATGCAGCCTGATGTCTGGTTTCCAGACCAGCCTGATAGTGGAGGTCTTCCTGTCTTTGTTTTTGTTTTGTTAATTTTACTGCTCAAATTGAAATGAATGGGCCTGATTTGGTGCTGTTAGGAAGCTTGCTGTCGTTACTAGTCATACCAGCACACAAATAACACAACTGAGTAAAAAAACATCATCAATTGCACCAGTAGTTCTCCAAGTCTTTTCTAGGAAGAAACCATGTCGTGTACCCTGTAATGATGCCAGACTGTCACATAGCTTCACTGGAGTTCTGGATTTCCCAGCACTGTGCTGTCTGCCCAAACTTTAGGTGAAGGAAGTGGTGCCAACAGATCAGTAATTCAGCATGTCTGCTCAGTGGCAGCACCAAGGTTGGATGGCCGACTTGGAGGTGTCTTTGCCCAGGGCAGGGGCAGTGGAATGGATGGGCTTCAAGGTCCCTTCCAAACCAAACCATTTATGATTTCTATGATTAATATCTTCTCTGTTCAACAGAAGCAGTGGTAGAGTATTTAATGTGCAAAATGCATCTGAGCCTCGATAAGCCTTACTGGCCTCATTTCTGAGCCTCACTGATTTGCTACCAGGGCATGGGGAAGGCCGACCTGTGCAGCAAAGCTCTCTCCTGCATCAGTCGGCTTCTGGAAAGAAGCAGAGCCCTGGAACCCACAGGCCTCAACCAGCTCCAGGGCCATCTTTCTCTGCCTTGTCCTGATATGCTGAGCAGGAGGAGCCCAGGGCTGGGGATGTCTTACAAAACCAATTGGTGCACTGAGTGCTTGGAGCAGCTCTGATGCAATGCAACAGGACAAATGCAGCTGTGAATACTGACCTGGGCACAACTTGCAGCTGCAATTCAGCTCCTTTCAAAGCATGTCACCTTGCCTGGTTTTAAGGACTCAATGACAGTGGTTCTACCGTCCTTGCTCAGAAAATGGCCTATCCAATTACCCCTTCTGGTAGCATAATTCAGCTTTCGAATCTGCCAATCTTTCCACCTCTACCTGTGGGATCTCATTATGCCCTCCAGAGCAATACAGGAATGCATTTCCACCATCAGATATCTTTTTCACATGCTCATACCTGCTGCACCCTCAGAAGGCTGCATTTGTGGACAAATCCATCACATGCAGAGTCTGTGGCACACCGTTGAAAGAGGGTTATTTAAAGTCACCCCATTGGAGAGCTGGACACCGCGGGGGACAGGGACTGACAGCACGGGGACAGGATAACATAGGACAGTGGTTGTGCTGTGCAGTGTCACCAAAAGGCTCTGGCTCTTCCTTTCTGTGACAAAAAGGCAGCCGAGAATTGCCCTCTCCCACGCGCCCCGGCGCTCAGCCTATGAGATAATATAGGCTGGCCTTTTCTTTGCAGCTGTATTGTTTTAGAGCTTGGAAAATAGCAGCAGGCTGAGCAATGAGTCATCTGTCACTAGATGGGGTTAAAGTAATTTCCGTTTGCTGTTGCCATGGGGAAATCAACGTCCTAAGATTTGTCCTTTCTCCCACTCAAGCATGTGGGAGTAGAAAGGCTGAAGCCCAGCAGGGCTAAACAGTTTTTTAGTATATTCCCCCCCCCCCCCCCCCCCCACCCTTATAAACAAGCTTCCATCCACGGCCTTGCAGCTGTCAGTGCATTCCCAGAACTGTCCTGCTGACGATGTCATTCCCCTCGGATTGCAAAAAATCCAGCAGCAGAGTTTAAGTAAATATTTGACATAAATATAGGAGCTGCTTCTCTTTATCACTTACGAGAGTCTGTTTGTTGCTCATAAAGTTTTCACGTGTGCGTTCAAGCGGGTTATAGACTTGATAGTGCAGAAATAAAATGGAATATTAAAAAAAAAAAAAAAAAAAAAGGCAAATTAAAGTAGCAGATCAACATCCAGAACAGTGCGAGTAGCAGAAACAGGAAAGAGGAAATGGCAGTAAATAGCATTTAAAAGCCTGGCTAATGTATAGCTGATATGAGTAGCAGCATAGCAACATCTAGTGTTGATCAGGGATATAGCTGGAAGCTCCAGTGCTCGTTAGCAGCGCTTGGATGAGACGTGCACGCAGGGAACTGGCATTTCTGGGAGCACCACAGCCATGGCCTCAGTGCTGCACAGGGACCTCCCGGGAGGTCATTAAGAGCTATTTAAGCAAAATCATTTGTCTCCTTCAATTACAGCTCCCGTTATGGATTCTGCGCCGTTCTCAGTCCAGTAACATCCGTGGGGTTTTTTCAAACCAAACATCCATGAATGGCCGCTTTCCAAATCCGGCTCCGTCTGGCAACGCCCTGCGAACAGATTGGTGCCACGTTTTGAGTTTATTATGCGAGCTAATTAGCACGACTGTGTAGGTGCATGGAATGCACTGGGAGGAGAGGAAGAGCACAAGTGTACGGAACGCCGTTACATAATTTGTTTTGGGGACACAGTTATTAAAAACAGACCCGGATCGCTCTCAGTGCGCTCTTCAGTGGGAGTTGGGGAGTGAGCTGCCAGGCTGGGAAGAAAGGACACCTGAGAAGAGACAGGCTGGAATGCCACCTGATTTATTAACTTATAAATACAACTTCTTTTCCTATGCTCACATTTGTTGCTTTTCCCCCCAGATGAAATAATTCACGAAGAAGTGAATGGCTTAAAGCAAGGGCTGGATTCGTGTCAGGAAAGAGGTACAACTTCTAGTTATCAGCAAGCAAATATGGATAGCCGACCCTTCTGACCATGAGAAAGGCATCAGGGTGTCTATTGGGAGCACTCTGCCAGCACAGGGATCAGAGCCATGCTTTGTGTTATTAAGACATTCACACTACCCTACCCGAATTAAACGGAGAGCTAAGTAACAAAGCAATTAGGCTCTCTTTCTTCTTTCTGCATGCATGAAATTACATTTTAAAGCTACATGCGATGTCTGGGAGCCTCTAAAGGGGTCAGGCACTAGCGCATCTGGCATGCCGATATGTTCATTCAGGAACATGAAGTCATCCTCCAAGTCACATTCCTGAGTCAATAACATGTAATTTTCCACATGTCACTTGGGTGACTTGCACACCGAACGGAGATTAATATTAATTTAGTAGAAGCTCGTGCATATTTAACAGAATTGAAAGCCTTCTTAATTGTGTTTTAATTAAACCAGAAGTGGAAGACTATTTGATAGAAAGGGTCCACGCTACTGGAAGGAAGACACACCACACAGCCCACTGCACTATGCCATAAATCAGCTTGGTGCCATAATCCCACCCAACAGGGTGAGTTATGGGATCGTTAGAGGGGTAGGGCCAATGGTAAAATCACCACTTGCTAAAACTGTCACTCTGCCTTTCCCACTGTCCAGAGGGGACACAAACAGCACAGTGACCTGAGGGGCCACCATTGTACTCCCAAAGCACAACCAACCCATCCAAGTCCCACTGCAGCTCCTGTGGGAGAAGCAAGGACGTGCCCCGGGGCATGTGGTGGTAGCTGATGACTGATGGCAGAGCACCAAAGGGGCCGCAGGTCCAAAATGAGGTTGGTGGCTATCAGTGACATGCCTTGAGGATGGCATATGAGAAGGTATGCAGCGCAAGTATAGGCAGGGATCCTGTCTGATGAGCACTGGGAAGCACCCAGCCCTAATCTCTGGGAAATAAAAGGCCTTCCTGCCTCTGTCCTGACAGACAGAGGGGTCTGTCCTCATGGGAAGCAGGAGGAGTAGTTCAGGAATCATGGGATGGGCTTTCTGAGCTAGAAGTAAAGTGCAACAGCTCTGATTTGTATATATATATATATGTATATATATATTTAAAGCATATTCCTGGGAGTGAAGGGGCCTTATTGAATACACTGTAATAACTTCAGAAACATCTGAAGATAAACAGAGTAGTGCTTTATGTGGCTAGGTAAGCAGTGCTCACATGCCATGGCCAAAGTCTCTAAGGAGCTTCTGGTCGTTAGGAAACATCCCTGCCTCCCTTGCTGTGAATCCAGCAGACAGAGGCTCACAATGACAGCAAAGAACTTGTATGAAGTAATGAGAGGAATATTTATTACCTTTGGGATTATAAGCATTTTATTTCTGAATTTTTTGCTTTTTTTTTTTCCCCTTCTTTTTTTACTTCTGGTTTGTTGGATAGAACGCTGCCAGTCCCATTTGGAATGGAGCTTTGGCAAGCAGAAGAAAAGCTTTATCAAAGGGAAGATGTCAGTGGTATTACAGAGACTTAAAAAAATCAGCTGCATCTGAATTGCTTATTTTTTAGATCCTCTGAAATCTTTTTAAAGTGGTAAATGCATAGAATTACATGAAACTGAAGTGAGGGGCTGCTGGAGGCTCTTGGTTAGCTCTAATTTGCAGTAAATATTGGTGCATTTATTATTATCGTGACCTGCTGAGTTTTTATTTCCCTTTACAGAGAAAACCCAAACTTTCTCATTCTGAACCAAATCTGGATTATCAAAATGGTGTAAATTAACATCCCCGGGGCTATGCTGGCACTATTGAGATCGCTGTTGAGCTCTTTGCTTTGTTTCATTTCCCAAGCTTTTGCGTTTCCTAAGCCATGTTTTACGTGATGCAATGAGATGAGCACGATGAGTCTCAGAGAGCAAAAGTTCAGGTAGCCACAGGCTGTGAAATTCCCATCCTTACCGCAAGCAGACACACGCCTGCACCTCCTCATGGGAGTGCTGGCTGCACTGCTCCAGTGTGGATCAGGCCTAGGGGATGAGTTCCTGGGGTCCTGGCAAGTGAAGCTCTGAGCTAGGAATCAGCTAGAAAGGGGCTGCAGGAAGGGTGAGTTGTCTCCCCAAACGTCAATGGTGGAAGGGCAAGACCTCTAGGCAATTCTCAGAGTTGTTGCAGAGTTCTTGTGATTTGAGTGGTAATGATTTAGCCATGGGGTTTTATACCCATTTATTCCCACCGTGTGGCTGGTAAACCATGCACCAGTTTATTTTCCTTCTGATCCAGAAGGAGAGAGAAAGTAATGACAGCTTTTTCATGGCATTTTCATTTTTGACATTCCTGATGGGCTCATACCAAGGATTTGACAACAGTACTTTATGCCCTTCCTACCCTTCCATCAACCTCAGGATGTTTATTTTTCTTCAAACATTGCTGTTTGCAGCTTGCTAGCATGAACTGAAGATCTATTAACACTGCTGTTTGTTTACTGAAGACATCAAAGCCTTCTTTTTCCACAAACCAAAGCCTTCTTTGAGTCGGTGTGATCTGCAAACAGCCACACAAACCAAGGTGTGTGTTGTGCAGAGCAGAAGAAAAAAACCAGGAGTGCTGAAGATAGAGGTATTTTCCTATCTGACATTCTAAATTTAGCTCTGCTTCATTCCTCAGCTTCTCAGGCTGTTTGCTTCCAACCAAGAGCCCCATGGTTTCAGCAGATCTCTTTGCCCGCTTCAGGTTGGGGGGAGGAATATCACGACAAGCGTGGTCAGCAGCAGTGATAGCAGCTGATCTGAACCAAATATTTTCTAACACCTACGAGAAGATTCATCTCCTCATTTTGCTTTGGCAGTCATGATGCTACGTCATGCTAGCAGAACGCAATGCCCTGACGGTGGGTGCCAGCCCATATGCAGCAGCAGCGACAGATGTTGACAATAAATTAAATAACAGTAACAAATATCTGCTGAGAATAATGTCCTAAGAAATACTGGGGCGTACTTCTAATGGCTTTCCTAGATGCGTCGAGGCTATTTAAGGCCAAACTCCCACTCCTGACAGTGCAATTAAGATTATTCCTCGTATGAAACATAATGCAGTGTAAACACGGTCATTTGCACATCACTGCTATTTGCAGTCATGCTTTGAGTATTGCCCAGCCCCTAACATTTGTACACCACCCAGAGCCTCGTGGCAGTCTTCGGAGTGCATTAATTATTGGCAGTACAACACAACAGGAGACATCTCCGCAGGGAACAAATGAAAGCCTCTCCATGGAAAAACACCTACAAGAGTGGCAGCAACAGAACAGCTCGTCAGGAGCCATTCAGCCAGTTGGATGTTAGTACAGAGAGGATGAGAACAAGAAGAAAGGACAGGAGAAGGCCTCACTGATGAGGTTTTCACCCACAAGTGATGCAACCAAAGAGGCTGCACGTCTGTGGAACGCAGCTGCTACAACCACTTCCCTCAACTTCAGGTGCTGCCCAGGTTGGGTTTGATGTCTGGCTAGGGAAGGCAGGGCCCCTGGCCTCCCAGGGGGGAGGAGAGAAAGGAGTAGCTGTTCTCCAGCCCTGAGGTCCCCCCAGGCTGAGAGATGGGATGTGGACCCCTTAGAACACAGTCAGCCTGTGCCTCCAGTCCCACAATTCAGGTGACCCCTGCAAGAACCCTTTCATAGTCTCACCTTAAGGAATACAACAAAAAGGCAAAGCTGCTTAAAAAATAATATGAAAAAAAGAACAGCTTTAAGTGCATCCAACTTCAGGATAGAGAATAAAATTTCTTGCCAGAGAATTTAAAACTGGAAACTGATCATCTACTCATTTAAATGATGTGCCTGGAGCTAAACCAGCAATGCTGAATAATCTGTGTTGCTTTCATCCTTCTTCAGCTTTTTCTTTGTTCCACGAGCCACATGTGCACTAAGTGTAAATTGAAGGGCTCTTAGCTGGAAAAGCAGATTGTGAAAAGGGCTTAGCCCTCATCTTATAATTCAGCTTTTGCATTACAATTACTCTTAATAGCACTCTTATTTTGTTGTATTATTTATCCTGGCTAGAACCCTCTAGGATCCCTTGAAGGCTTTTTTTCCTGGTGGATCTAGCCAACATCCACTCATGAATCCAGATGTTTCTGCTTTTATCCACGGGAATTTTATGGTATGGATATGCCAAGATTATAACTTCAGGCTCAGCCTCAAGAACAGTATTTTTCAAATTCCCTAAATCATAAGTGGAAAGTGCCATGAATAAACCTAGATCCTAATGCAATTGGTGTGCCAGAAGGGAAACCAAACCACAGGACTCTATTGCTCAAAGTCCTGGATCAGTGTCCATACTCTGCTACGTTGCAGCAGAAGGCACAGCCCAGATCGTGCTGTTTTCTGCGTTCTCGTAGACAGACTTGCTTTTAGCACATCTTCAGTTCTTCTTTCCATTCACCACCCTGAAACGAGGAGCTAAGTTACATGTGGGCCCAAGATGCTTACGCTGTGAAACAGATCACTCACTGGAAGCTAGAGTCACCGTTGGTGCATTTAAATGAATGAAAGTGTGCCTGTTTATGTCTGCTCGTAAAAAAAATAAAGACACTCATCCCCAGTCAGAATTGGTTTTGAAATAAAGGCGAGGATGAAATGTACCCTGTCCTGATGGAGACCTGGTGAGTAAAGCAAGTCTCTGCCGTGCCTTTGAGAGCACTTCGGATGAATAACTGAATCCAAACACTTTGCTTATGTGGAGTGATGACAGAGTGAAGCAGACCTTAAAATAACCTTGCTCTGCTGCCTGGGGTTCCCTTTGGGCTCTCCCATCTCAGGCTTCTTCCCTGATCCCCAGCCTTGTCAGGGCAAGAGCCCCAAGCCCAGTCAGTGCTGGCAGTCAGTGCCAGCAGGGCGGCTCTGCTGATGTCCCCCACTGGGGGTGGCCATTCCTTTCAAGTGCCCCAAGGTAGTTCAAGGGCAGCACACGGAGAGGCATAAAGTCATTTTCATTGGCCCGCTCCATCATCAGTCCTCACGTGTAACTGCCTGCTTCCTCTGCAGGCTGTTCTTGCTGGTACTCCCATCCATATGGCTGAGGGAATGGACATGGAGATGCTGTTATTCTATGTGCTGTCACACACAGGAGGCAGTAGAGGAACAACAGACTTAATATCAACAAGGCAATCAATTAGGAAAAGCACTTTCCCTGCTAATACTGTGGATCAAATACACCGTGCAGAGCTTCCAGAGGGTGCACATTAACTGTCCCAGCAGCACAGTGGTTCTGCCAGTTCCTATCACATCTTCTGCTTAATAATGAGGAACTTGTTAGTAGTCAAGCATGTAGCTTAAGCTCAGAAGGCCACCCGCTGTACTTACATGCTCAGTGACAACTGGTAAAATAAAAGCGTTCCCATTTCCCTTCCAGTATGTTAGTAAGAAGTTCTCACTGACTTTGCCTTCCCTGTAAGAACAACAACAACAACAAAAAGAAAACAACCACATTTTTCATTTACAAGCTCAGGACATTTATCTACTCATTTTTCCTTACCATCGCTTCTCATTTTGGACACGCATAAAAGAGACTGAAAATAAAAAAACAATTTTTCTTTTCCCAAGCTGGAAACAAAGGAATACAAGAATATTGAGCTTAAAAGTTCAAGGTCACAGAAGTGATAAAACACTTTTGTCTCCATTTCAGTGGGGGTAGTTTTGCCTCAGGCATGCTGAGCATCACAGGAGCCTCGCTGCAGTTTGCTGTTGCTATTGCATCTTTTCTCCTGGGCCTGTATTGTAAATGCTTACTCACTGGGACTAACTGCATGGCTACATGGTTCTGTTCCCTGTCTCCTGTGCAGGCTTCTCACATCCCCCCAAAGATCCAGCACACTGAGTGGTACCACCTGGCCCTGCAAACACCTGATCTGTGCACAAGTCTGCCCATGTTCTGCCCATCTTCTGCTCCAGGTGAGTCTGATCCAGCTGGGACGGTTCAACACAAGCATGGATTGGGAAGGTGGGATGTTCCTCTGGTGCCGCACCCATTGCCAGTAGGGCAGAGTGGATGCAGGACAGATTTTGGAAGCACTCACACCACATCCATGCTCCAGTGTCTCCTTTGAAGCCATGCTCCTCATTCTATGTTTAAATCACATCATGAAATAGCAACATGGCCCTTTTTACCCTTGATGTCCCAGCATCATTCCAACTAAAAGGGCAAACTTGCAGCACACATAGCCAGGGCCTCTGATTTTAAGGGCTGATCAAAACTTTACAGAAATAATACAGTTTGCTTTTGGCTATCAAAGGAAGCAGAACCTGAAGGTTTGCCTTTCTGCTCTTCAGCTGTGAATACTGCACCGGTATTAACATGCGGTGTTAACGACCACATGGGCACAGCTCCACACCCTGAGCAGAAAAGGTGTGAAAGCCCATCACAGCTCAGTGATCAGGCCTGACAGCAGCACCCTGACAACGTGAGAGGAGAGGAGGAGGTGGGTAGGCAGGAGTTCGGGCAGCCCAGAGCAGAACCAGCCCAGCTGCTGGCAGGAAGCACAGCATCCATCTCAGCAGCTGGAGGCCTCGCTGCTGCTCCAGACATCCCCACATCTCACTCTGCTGAGGAAAACATCACCTTTCTCGTTTGCAGTAGCCCCTTGGGGCTTTTTTCCCCCCTTTAACTTTGTTTGGAGCCAGTCCTGAATCCACTCACGTAGAGGTTTCCATGACTACAGTCCAGAAGTGAGCTCCTCTGGGGCAGTTGAAGGATCTGCTGTCAGAACACTGCTGCTCCCCACCGCGACATTGCAGCCATCCTCTGGGGACACAGCCCTGCCTGCCTCAATGCCACTGGTGCTAACTGAGCATTGCCCAGGCAATAGCACACATCGGGCCACAACACCAGCTCGTGAGGGGGCGGAAGGACCAGAAGTGCTTGCACGAAGGGTTGGACAGCTGTTGGATTTAGTAATCCTTTCAGCTTTATTAATATTATCCATAATTTTCATGCCCTGCCTGGTATTTCCCAGAGGGTATGAAGCGATCCTTTGTTACGAGCACAGCCACTGCTCTGCTTCCAATCTGCAGGGTTTCTCCGCCTGCCCTGCACTGTCACCACCCATGGACCCTGCCAGCAAATCCTACAACTGCTGAATGCTCCACCCTGACCTAATGGTCCCACAGAGCCCAGGAGAACCACTCCTCGCAGGGTATCCAGCAGCTCTCCCAGCACAGCCTACACATCACCCAGCACCCAGCTGAGGCTATTCCAAACCCTGTTCCTTCCCCACAGGGCTTCTGCCCGCCCTCGGACACAGATTGATGAGGGCCCAACAATTTTGTTGCGATGCTACAAGCAACACCAGAACAGCGAGACCTGGTCTTTGTTAGATGGCTCTGAGCACCCAACCAGAGAAGCTAGGAGGCAAGACTGTGGAGGGAGCGTGGCCGCCTGCCAGCCTGACAATGGGGTTTTACTTAACAAGCACAATTTAAGTGTGGAAATCAAATATGAAGCAGCCGTAGCCAGCATTGTCTGCATTCCTGGAGTGGCACTGAACTAGCAGGGAGAGAAGCAGCGAGACACTGGCCCAGACATGCTCCAGCTGTCTGAGACTACCTCTGCCCTCCTCCACTCAATGCAGCCATTCAGCTTGTTTTCATTTCATTACTGGATGTTATTTTTGCAACCTGGGAAAAGAATAGAAGAGGGGAAAAGGTCTTTAAAATGCTTTTGGGTTTATTTTTAAGAACTAGCCCATTTCTTCCCTTTTTATCAGAGATAAAGCGCAGACTAAGAAGTGCGTGAGGCCTGTGGTATTGTTAGCTAGGCACTTGTTTCTCAAACACAGTCCTTTATCTCAGAGGCAGCAGCATTCACGTTGCTGTGGTTGTTCATGCAACTTGTGCTCATTTAGCACCGAGCAATGTGCAATTAAATAGCCATAAAAAAAAACCAACCCACAGAACGAGCAACAGCTGCCTACAGGTAACCTTAAATTGCATGCACTCGCTTGCCAAACATCACAGCTCTCCCCATATAAATACCCATTTGCACACAGAGCAGAGCAGGCCCCTTTCCCCATCATCATAGCCAGGTGAACAGCTGGCACCCCTTCCCCAGGCACAGCACAGATCAGGCTTTAATGGCTTGGTTAAAGGCCTGACACCGCAAATCACTGCTAGCAGGAGTGCTACTCCATCAACTGCAGGCTCAGCCCTTCCCCACTTGCCTTCTCTCCTTTCTCAAGAGTAGAGCCTATCCATTTTTAATCTGAAGGAGAATTCGCATCCAAGATCTGATAATTTATTTCTCCTCTTCATGCCAATTTTGCTTTATAGGGAAATGCCAGAGTGTGCTGCTCTCCCACCGAGCTGGGGACACCTCACCCCATGAAAAAGAACAACACTGGCCAAACCAAGGGCCAGGATGATGTGGCATCCCTCTGAGAAGGGTGGGAATCCTGTCAGTTTGTACTGGACTTTTCTGGAAAACTCCCTGTTTTTATACTGATATACTTCAGCACAGCAGTAAGTTCTCAATGGTGCTTCATGTTCCTGTTTGGAAAAGGAGAAAGAGCATTAAGAGCATTTTAACATCTCATGCATCTTCCTCTTGGGGACAAAGTCACATATAAAACCAGAACCTGTTTTAGCTTTTGCAAAACTCCTGGATTATTCCTGGCAAGAGGAGGTCAGACATGCTTTTATCCAAGTTCTCTCTCTCCAAGCATTGCCATAACTATATCCAAAACAGGTCTGTAATTCTTCATTTGAATACTTCCAGGTCCAACAAGATTGAGGTCCACATAAAATAACCACTCACTACACCCAGATCTGCTCACCGCTTCCTAGTGAGCAACGTTGCTCTAAGGTACAAACTGCTTCAGTCACATTCTTACTTTGACAGGAAGAGAAGAGTCTTTCCTGCCTTCTTCTCCAGCATAGTCCACCCGGACACCACATGTTGCTCCCCGGTGCACTGACCCAACCTTCCTGAGTGTTTTAAAGTGAGCCGGTCAGAAGACAGGAAAGGAATTTGGGGCCTTTTCTTGAAGTTATGAATGCCATTCAAATTAGATTATTTCCTCTCTCATCCTGACTTTTGCCTTTTAGTAGTTCTTAATTTTATTTTGTGAAAAATCTATTCTCATATTAGGATCTAATTTCCGTTCGTTAAGCAATGAGTTCCGTAAGTCTCTCCAAATCCAGAAGCCCTAAACACACAGTCAACACCAAGCTTATGAGCAATTCCATTTACCTTAGTATGAGTGCTTATCTCCAAGCATGTGCATAAGTGGTTTGCTGGCAAAGGCTTGAGCACCTATTTCTTTCCAGATGACCCTATTAATATTTACCGATATTAATCTGCTCAATAACTATAAACACCAGAAAAAGCAGTGAATTAGCTCTACAAAGAGCTTTTCCAAATATGACTTCCAGATTACCAAGGGGGGTCAAACTGTTCCACGCTCACATGATCTGAAGGGAACTGGAGTTGGCTGACCCAATATCCCAGCAACCGGTGGAAGAGCGTTGACTGATTTTACCCATCTGGGTGTGGGATCCTGCATAAACAGAAACATCTTTCAGTTTGGCACCACGGTACATAGGAATAACAGAAGCTTTATGCTGACATTAAGAAAGTCTGCTTTGTGTATTGACATCCTGTTAACCTCCAGCGCACTGAAAAGAAACTGTTAATTTAAAATTGCAACAGAAAGACAAGACAAAAACATGTGAGTGATAGTAGAGATCTGCAAGCCTAGCATCAGCCTTAACACCTGCACAAGACAGTGACTGCAGGGAGCTTTGTGTAGAACGGAAGGTTAAATAATTCACCTGTGAAAAGGAAAGAAATTTCTAATAAAATTGGTAGGAGCCAATACAGACTGTAGGTATAGTCTTTAGTAGAGGCCTCCTTCTTGAAAGCTGTACTCCAGCAGCAAAGCGTGTCTAGATCCCTGTGTTCCCTTCCAGCTGGAAGGATGCAGAAGAGACGGATTAATCCTCTCCCACCTCTTGGAGGTAAAAGCCGGCACACAGGATTATAAAGCATTATATGGTATAGTCCTCAAGAACTAGAAAAGTTTGACTATTAAGCCTAAGCAGAGTCTTGACTTCACAATAATTCAAGTATAGGTGATAACCATTTTCCCATTTTGTTTCAACAAAATGCTCCAAGACATAACTGACAGCAGACGTGCAGATGGTGACACTGAACTCAGGCTGACAAGTACTGTATCTAATAAAGATTTGCAACAGGTTGGATGGGTTGTGAATCCCAACGGTGCTGCAAACCTGTGTTTTACATTCCCGGGCTGTTTCTCCTTCACCTTCAGCCATTTGCCAAGGTGTTAAAGTACCATCAAACTTAAGTACAGGAGCCAGATTTCAAGATGGTAAACTTAACACTGAAGATGGAAATCTTCAAAGGTTTTGAAGTGATGAAGGTACAGTTTTCAGACCACCATTCAAACACTGGGTTGTGTTTATACCCCAGAAAACACCTTCAATTACAAAAGCAAAGTATTGAGATTGCTTTATTTCACTACTTTTTAAGGGAAAACCTTCATGTCTGTGTATCAGGCCAGCACTCACGTTCAATTCCCAGCTCCCTGACCCACATTTGATACTTCCACAGATTGAAGCACCTACCTTCCAGGTGTATTGTAGACCCATGTCAAAATCTTTCTTGCATCTCACAACATTGCTCTCCATGTGGTTACCAACAGTTGGCCAGCCTTAACTTGGACTTCCCTGTAAAACAGCCCACCACTCCACCCATTCAGTCTCCCCAGATCTCTAACACAGTTGTTGCTGTTTTTCCCCCTAGCTTACTCCCCACTCTTCAGCCTGTGGCTCAGAGTCAGCATCATTCTTTAGTTCCTTATCCTGCTGCTCACATTTTTCATCTACTAGCTCCTACCAAGAAATGGAAAGTTCCTTGCTGCTGCAGCCAACCTAGCCTCCTGAAGCCTTTCTGCCCAGAGAGACAATAACTGCGGTCCAAGCCAAGATACTATCTCTTCCAGACAAGGGAAGTCTGGCAACCCTGATAGCTAATGACCTACGTAAGTATGTTACAATTTCACTTTTCATGATTCAACTACTTTCTTTCCTCCATGGAAATACTATATAGTATTGATGTAAACAGTGTTACTCAGTTTTGGAATCATTAATGCTGTTTTCAGTGGTCTTGATGAACCAGTCTTGAACTATTACTTGTTAAGGCTTGGACATACTTAGAGAGTTCTGTCAAAACAGTTAGGAAGAATTTGAGTCTTTTCAGAAAACAGTCACTTCTGAGCTCAGGTTCCTTCTCTCACGTGGCTGCACTTGATGCAGGTGTCCATCAGCACACAGAGCAGACAGCAGAATTAAAGCCTAAACCTGTAATCACCAGTCAGGCAAAATTACAGTGGGTGATGGTCTGCCCCGCTGAATCAAGGGAGTGCTTCACAGCAGGTAATCAGCACACTCCTGTCCCATCACCTGTTTCATCTCTTGATCTTCTAGTCAACAGCTACTTGCACAGGCAGCAAGCATACGAGAGCATTTTTGCTATGAGCATTGTAATTCCTATTTCAGTTCAGTACATTTCCTTACTGAGCCACCATTGCCAGCAAGTGAGGCAACGCTGATTAACACTGCAGCAGATCTAATGAAGATTTTTACTACAGCAGCTCCAGTCAACCCTGCCAAGCTGCCAGCTCTTCAAAGCCATGATGCCACCACAACAGGTGAAATCGGGATCTAATCAGTGCTACAGCACCAAGGCACAGTTATTTTATGTTTGTTTAGTAATTCTAGCACTAGATTTGTTACTCTTACCAAAATCCTGTTCACTGTACCAGGAGGAGAGCACAGGCAGCAGCACCCCAGACTTGCACAGCCCACCCTTGCACCCCTGGGCTGTTTGCTTTAGATGGTTTCTCAGGTTTTTTCTTTTGATCACTTTGGAAATCAGACATCAATCTTACCATGCAGGTACTAATAACCAAGAAGAAGGCATTATTGAAGTCCTCTCAACCTTTTCCTCCCCAGGACACCTGCTTATGATTTATTATTGACAAACTCCTTCCTGCTTTGTTTTAACATCCGACTCTACTGCAAATGCTGGTCAGCAGTAAAGATCTTTTGCCTTCAGGGTGGTTTAGGCTGAAGTCAAACCACATGAAAGGAAGCAGTGTTTGCCTACTATTACAGCCATACAAGAGTTGCCATCTGATATGATAAAAAATGATTATGTTTTTAAACTGGTTCTTATTTGTTCCTGGATTAGTTTCCAGTTATCTATAAGTGAGTGTGGCAAAATATGTGGAATACTACAAAAGAAATACAAAAAAGAAAAAAAAAGAAAGAAAAAAAAAAGAAGTTTTACTGGCAAAGATCAAAGAAAAGTAATCACCATGTTTTCTTAAATCATACCCTTCCTTTGAAGGCAGCAGCTGATGAAGAAGGAACTGATGAAGCTGATGCTTGAAGTGCCTGTGAAACGAGGGGCATACACTCAGAATAAGCTTCCACATTGACAATATCACACATCTTCCGAAAACTCTTTCAGTTACTGTAATTCCTCTGTTGTCTGAACAGGCTTCCATGAAAAAACACACGTCTCCTGCACAGGCTGATTAAATAATCGATTTGCAAAGCTGGAATATGATTCTTTTTCCCTGCAAGTTACAACTGGGATACACCCCAGTCCCACTGAAGTCTCCTACTGTGACTCCAGTTTAGCCAGTGCCCAGGCCGTTTATGGGATCTCAGACCCAGAAGACAACTCAGAGGGCCACGTGGCCAACACCAGTGCCTGGCTGCTGGGTATGGGCCTCCTGGGATACATTCCCATCCTCACCAGTGGTGTTAAGCTGCTGGAGCATCCAGCTATGGACAGAGTTTAGTACCTCACAGTGGGTCCAGAGCCCCAGATTTTGAGCTAATGAAACAAGAACAAAAGGGAGTGTGGGTCAGGAAAAGAAGAAACGCTGCATCTCCAGTGCCTTACAATTTCACTTCCACCCCTCACTCAGCACTAGGTGAGCAAGAGCAAGCTTCCATGAGGGACCCAAGTCAGTCCCCAGCCACATACCCCTGCGAGCTGCCTTGCACCCTGCTGCCCATCGAACCCTGGTGAGGTGACTCAGCTCCCTAAGCCACCCGAGCTACCCAGTCCATGACCTCCTGCCCACACTGCCAACTGCAAGGCAAAGGTACTTGGCATGCATGTGGTGGTAGACCAGCTCCAAGGCAGGCTTGGGTAGTGCAAAGAATATGACAAGCTAGACAAACAACAGATACTCAAGCATATTTTCCTACCTACGTGGGATTAAAATCCCTCTCTACATCTAATCCTCTGCTCTGAAGCTCATTCCTCACTCTGCAGGCAGGAGATGCCTGTGAAAAGGGAACACTGTGAGAGCATTCCTTCCTCACCTCCTTTCTCTTGAAAATATCACATCCTCCACATTCCTCTCAGTTCCTTCCTAAAACACTAGGGAGGAGCCCAGCCCCAGCCCACCCCCTTACCCCCCCTTTTTCTTTTTTAAACAAAAAATGGCAACAGCTTCTGAACCCAGCACCAGTGAACTGGAACAAGAAGCACAGTGCTGCCTGGCTCTCACACACAAGGCATAGTAATGCTTTTTGCCACCGCCATGCCAGGCCCAAATCCCTCTTCTTTTTACATCTCTAGGGAACACAAAGGATGGAAAAACAAGCCCCAGGCCCCAAATGGAGTCTGAGCTTGGCACGGCTGCACACACTCCTGTTGCTCACCTCTGCCAAGTGCAAGCTCCCAGATTATCACAGTTTATTTCCCAGGAGAAGGCTCACACCAGAAGACCTAACCTACATTTGTTTTTGTTTTATGGAGTGTGACATTGTTGCTCTGCTCCCCAGGTGGAGGCTTATTTTTACAGGGAACATGCAAGTCTCTCCTATATTTTCCCCACCTCTCACAGTTATAAGCTCAGGAGGTATGCTTCGGTCTTACCTTCAGGTGATAAGTATTATGGACTGGCTGCAGTCAAATAGAGCAGAGAAGTAGAAAAGCCTCAGATAAATCCTCAGCATCAAACGAATGCATCCACGGAGGACCACTGAAAGAGATATGCTTGGAAAAAATGAATATATACGAATGTATTACATTTTATTAATCTACACATACCAAGAAGGCACCAAAAATACTTAATTTCATGCATCTCCCTAAAAGCAGACCTGCAGAAATAGCTGTGTGAATAGGACTTCCCCAGATAATTAAACAAACATCTTATAATATTCACAATGAATAGTGAAATGGCTGGGTTTATGTACCAAGCTCACATCATTAACTGCCAACTCCATGGCACTGTTAAAGCAGTCCTCCATCATCATGGCCAGATGAACAGCTGGCACCCCTTTCCCAGGGGCTTTCCCATTTTCAGAGGCTCAGGGATTCTTATGGAGGGTAAATACGAATAGCTCATTAATTCTGAGCTTTGCTCTAGGCTCCAGTTGACAGCAGTAAGAGGGGATCACAGGTGACATCCATCAACGCTGTT
Organism: Alectoris magna; assembly: GCA_030625065.1. Classification (NCBI taxonomy): domain Eukaryota; kingdom Metazoa; phylum Chordata; class Aves; order Galliformes; family Phasianidae; genus Alectoris; species Alectoris magna. The sequence goes on from CM060569.1 coordinate 4,569,339, forward strand.
TCCGTCTAGTCATGATTTTAGGGGACAACACTCACATCTAGAGACATCAGCCAGTCAGTGGTTTCTGAACTGGATTTTGGGGCATTATTAAGAATACATTCGGGAACAACTTCAGTACAAATTTCAGCTTCGAAGTCCGTTTCCATTCCTCCTGTCCACATTAGTGTTATTCATGTGGACCATCCATTTCACTGAAACTCAGGAAAAAGTACTATCTTCATTTCCCCACACCAAAAGCTGGAGCTCACTTTGTGCTCCACAGTGCCTGGTCAAATCCTCCCCAGGTGATTCAGGCCCGAGACAAATGGATGACGGAGCAGTTAGCATGACTCTGTCTATACCAGGAGCACTGCTGGCAGCTGAGCCAACTGCACAGCTCACTGAGCCAAAGGGAATGGACTCACAGCTTCTTGGAAGGTCCACAAAACCACACCAGCTTGTGTCCCACATCTGGAACAAAGGTGATGTCTCTCTGCTGCAGGATCCCTGTTCAGTTCAGTGCTAAGTATGCTGAGCTACCAAGCTGGTGGGACTCACCGGTCTCATCCGGGCTGTGAAATGGAGCTGTGTGAATGTGCCCAGTATTCTCCAGACACAACTAAAGCATGAGCCGTATTGTGCTGGAGATTACCATGTTGTTACTGGTTCCCTTGATACCACCAGCTCTGAAGTATAGCTACAGCCGGGGGAATACTTAAAGAATCCAGATGCACTTGTCATCCTTAACATGCTTTCTTCCCCCCCCTCCCCCAGAAAAAATAAAAATATTACTGTATGTTTTCTACAGTGGCAGCCACAACTCAGATACTTCATCAGGGAAGAGGAGGAGTTACTTCGGTGCATGCTAACGTTTTTCACCTGAATACCTAAAAGCATGAATAGAGCACTCAGCCCTCAAGTCCCTATCATTTGCTGGAAATTATGTGAATATACTACACAGCAGGCTCCTTCCATTAAGGAGACTTAATAGGTATTCTAGTAAGAAATATTAAATGGAACAATCTACGTCTTGCTCTGTTAAAGGGCTTTAGACAAGACCATAGCACAGTTTTCTGAGACGTGACTCCGGTTCAGCCCATCTCTTCCTCAGAACACCTCTCCTTCATGCACCAGAAATGAGCTTCCACATGGACAAGGAGTGGTTTAGGAAAAATAAACAGACCAGGAGGCATTTGTATGAAAAGCACTTCAATAATCTAATCTCCGTGGCTAATTTAAGAACTCCTAGGGAAAGGAAAGGTAGAGATATGAAATCTTAACAAGGTCAGGCCAAAAATCAACACACCATCAGCCACCAAATGCTCTCCGACTGCTTCCTGTTCATTATATGTGATGATCGTGACAGCTTCTCAAGAGGAGAGACCATTACAGATATAGTAAGAACATTCCACTAAAAACCTGCTGTGCCACTATTAAAGTCTCAGTAAACAGTAAAAGCCTAGTAAAGCATTGCTAGTCATCACTAAAGCATTGCTAAGCAACCCTTTATCTTTCTTACGACTGGATTAGCTTCATCACGGCAATAACCAACAGTCCTTCATCCTCACTCACTACACTTAGCTTAGAGTGCTAAGTAATTTCCTTCGAAATGCCAGTGAGAGCTGCCACTCCAATTCCCAGCCCCTGCTGCAGCGGTGGGAGGCTGTGCTTCTGCAAGGAGCTCGTCTGCAGGCACCAGCAGCCGCAGAAACCAGGCTGCAGGACATCAGCTAATTTATCTTGAAAGACACGCAATATTTGTTCACCCCCACACTTCAATTCTCTGCTGATTGACAATCAGCAGCTGATGGCCCTCACTAGCAGTGATTCAGAGAGGCTCAGCCTTGTTCTGGCCTGAAGCTCAACAAGTTGCAGTGGATTTCTGCTAAAGCGCTATTTATCTGCAGTAAAAACTGGAGCCAGGAAACTCCTGGGTGTAGTCTCCACCAGGCCACTGCTCAACAGTTTGCTGCCAGGCATTGTCACCATCTTCCATCTCTAATCTCTCCCATTTACATTCGCATCATCTCTGCAGGACCTCCAAACTGCTCCATCCCTAGCTGTTAGCAATAAATCACCTACCAGAACACGTTCGAAGAGGATAGTAGCAAGCTAGCCCTCTCCAACCTCTCAGCAGCCTCCAAAGCAAGAGAAGAGTAGGAAGGGGCTTGATCAGCATCATCCTGATCTGAAACCCAGATTGACAGCACATTAGAAACCAGCGCCAGCAAGTTAGGTGAGTCTTGTGGGTCTCCTAGTGCTGTCTCCCTGTGGTCCAAGGTGTCTGGGAAGTAGCACCCATGGACTTGTTTGCTTTTCAGACTACAGCAGGAAGCAGTGAACTCCCAGGCACCTTACCAGTCCTTGTCTCCTTCTCAATTTCATTCTTAGATTAGCATAGACAGACTGACAACAGCTGTCCTCAGCCTACACAGTGCTTTGACAAAGGTGCACCCACTTTCATCTTCAGCCTGACAGATGTGGATTGTCAGCATCCAGAGCTACAGTGCAGTTTTAATGAGCAGCCAGGATTCACTCACATAGCTGCCTGCTTCAGCTGGTAGGACAAAAGGGCTGGTAATTTTCTGTGAACTGAAGTCATTATTTCCTCCAAAAATTACTGTCCATGCCTACAGAAAATACTTTGTTCTTTGCTAACATTTCTTGGAACAAAAAAAATCTTAGTTCCAGTAGTGGCAGGTTGTAGGAGCAGTAGGGTGCTTTGAGTGAAAGTTGGGCTGCAAATATAGGAATATATGCCAGAATGACCACCTCACAGCATAGAAGAGGTAATACTGAGGTCAGTCCCTTGTCTTTGGTTTGTGAAGAACTCAAAAAACCACATCCTTCCTCGGAGCAGGGAATTTGAGAGACAAGGTCAGCTCTCATGCATAGATGAAGAGATGCTTTTCCAGGAACAGCAGGGCTAGCACAGCATGGCATTTAGAGGAACTCCTCCATCACTCAAGCAATTCACCTTCTGGCTCATGGAGAAGAGATGCTGTTTGATTTCCTGAAAAAAGGCACAAGAAACAAACTAGTTAGGCTTTGCCACATATCATCAGAGAGCTACTCCCTGATGGAAAGAATCAGGGATAACCCCACCACAGGGTGTACCTTAGTCCCACAGAACCAGAGTATGACCCCAGTGGCAACAGCAGCCCCAGATACAGCAAGAGACGAGCAGACCCAGTGCCACCCTAGCCCATAGCAGAAAGACTAGAGAACAGAGAAACTCCCATGTGTAAAAGTAGGCCTTACCAGGAGATTCCTATTGACAGAAAAACAGTGATGAGACTACAGCTAGCAGACACACAACAAGGGCTCTAGGCTCTGCTTAAATAGGTTCCAGAGGGCAGGTGTGGCTGGGGGCTCAGGTATGGCTGCTCAGGGCCATTAGTTGCACATTGGGCCCTGTTGAAGGCATTCACTTAAAACACGGTGCATGAAAATATACCATTTTCTTCCTGTGTGAGACTAAGAGCAGACTATGCTTGCATGTACAGACCTCTCCTGAAAAATTCCTATGATGAAGTTCTGTGGCTCCATGGCCTGCAGTGTTGGTAGCCCACTGCTACTGGGTTATGCTTTGCCCAGGTTGATGAACCCAGTGGTGCCGTAGTGGTGTTTAAGCTAATTTTTGTCAGAGCTCCCAAGCTGTTGGTAGTTCCTCAGCAAAAGCGCATCACTCACTTAAGAACTAGGTCTTCCCAGTTGGTTGGTTTTCTTTGCACAGCAGATCACCCAGGGCAGAGCTCAGGGGAGCAAAAGTGCCTGACTTTGGGCAGTTGGGTCTGAGTAAGTGTATGATAAATGTATTTTTCCTAAAATCCATCATGCATAGGCAGCATTGCCCACCCTTCCTTCCACATCTTCCCTGTCTGGGGACAAGTCTTCTTCCTTATCTCCAGCAAGCGCTTGTGACATTCTCCAGATACGCACATGAGGTCACATAGAGACTTTCTGGCCAAGTACGCTGCTTATCCACGAGGGTTACCCGCAATGGAGGCTGGGGACATCTCCCCAGATCTGAGCTGAAGGGACAGGTTTATCTCAGCAGGAGTCACACAGACACAACACAAATGTTTGCCGTACGCTCCGCTGACGCTTAACAAGGCCCTCACAGTTTTCAAGGGAACAGATTACAGGGCTGTGCCAAAACTGGCAGCTTCCTGGAGAATCCGCAGTCGGTAACTTGACGCAGGTTGAAGGTGACCCATGGGCTGCGGTGGAATGGGAAATAAAACAGGAGAAAGAGGGGATTGGCAAAATCTCCGTGCTAAAGAAATGGTTTCTTCTGCAAAGCCAGGCTGTGGCTTTTGGGAAAACGCACTGGTTACTAATTAAATTGCTCCTACTCTTTATATTTTCTTTTTACACACTTGCTTCTCGCTAGCATAGAGACAATGAAGAACTTTCATTTTCAAGGGAAGTTGTTGTGCCAAACTGTGATCTCAGTGCAAGTGGTGGAAGCGCACATAAAGCACTCCCTTTGGGGAATGGGAATCGAGGGGTTCGGAAAAGAGCGCTGGTCACACAAATGGAGTTTCATTATTTGGTATGTGAGTTCATTATAAGAGGGTTCAATTATATTTCATCAGTGAGGAGAAAATAGCCTTTTCATCCAATGTATCTAGTTGAGTTGAATGCTAAGCACATCTGACGCAGCTTTTGGAGAAAAACAAAACAAGAACAGTAGCCATGTGAAAAAACAAACAAAATGACTAAGGCATCTCGGCGCCTCGGCGAGCTCTTTTCTCACGGAGCCATGGCATAAAGAAGTGAATGAAGTACAGTAGCTTAACATGCACTGCATGAGTGTGTGCGGAGCCACTTCTGCTGATTTACTAACTCGTTTTGTTTCAGGGGCACTTGAAAGGCCTTGACATTTACAGCTCTGTAGGCAAACGTGAAAGGAAAGAATGGATTCTGTATCTCCAAGCTCCCAGCTGCTGGTGAATGTCTGCTGAACAGAGCCCCGTGAGATCAGGAGGCACTGAGCCCCGCGGCTTCCCAGGTTTGTCTGTGAGCACTTAGAGCAAGCACATCAATGCTCAGTGGGGTTAGAAATGTAAATCTACCTCTCAGAGAGATGTGAAGTCTCTCAGTGGAAAGCTGCAATGCCTTGACCAAGCGTTCCATTTAAACGCTGTGCAAACTGGATTCAGAGAGCAGCCCTGTGGTCAGCAGCTGTGCATAGGGTGCTGAGCCCATGCTGGGCATCCTGAGATACTGAAGGCAAGGAGGGTTTGGGATGTTTTCCTGACTGTAATTGCCAGAACGGTTTTGTTTCGGTGTGAGTCACACGCTGTACAAATGTTTACTCTACGGTATGTCTCCTCTTCACAAGAGCCTCACAGATTTCGGGATGTAACACACACAGACAGCACCAGGAGCGCAATCTGGTGCAGCTTTGAGCTCTGTAGTAAACTATGGTATTTTTCCCAGACACGAGTGTTACATTTGTCAAACCTGAAAGCTTTCTGTCTTTCTAAATCAGTTAGTAGAAGCCATTTTCGATAGTGTGAGTGTTTCGAAGCACTTCCGTTCAGCCTTGGCAGTGTTTGTGTCAGAGCCTTTGTTATAGGGTTGGTTTTTGACTCTGACATGTGATGTGGCTGTTGCGACACAGCAGGACTCTGCAGTTATCTGTTCATCAGTTATTTGCTGCCAGCCCTCCCCACCTGTTGGCAGGACCTGCCTGTTCCAATATCCATTAGGATCTTTCAGCCCCATGATGGGCATGGTAAAGGCTTGGGGGCAAGGGAAGGATGAGGATGGAGCAGGACATGGAGAGGAAAAAGCCAAGATAGCAAAGGAGTAGGAGAGTGACAAAAGATGCATGGGGAATACGAGGATTAAAACCAGCAGGAAAATGATAAGAACAGTTTTCACCAGAGGGATAGGGTCGTGCTGACCGTGGTCGTATGTAGACTGCATGTGAAATATTTGCACTTTTTTCCTGCAGTCTTGCTCAGTTGGAAACCTGAATAGAGAGTAATATGCCTTCACTTCCTACGCACAGAGGCCAGAATACAAGGGAAGGCGATGGGAAGTTGAATGCTTAGGTGTAACACGCAGACAGGAAGGTTGGTTCATGGTTGAGACATGGCCTTTCTGAAATATGCTCAGGGTGGGCAATGGAAGGCAGCCCTCCTCTCTGCCAAACTGAATTGGAGCACTAATCTGAAATAAGTCTGATAGTTTCAGAGATCAACAGCAATATCCATTCTTCCCATTTGACCCTGTCTGCTCCATCACCTCAGATACTCAGGTGGAACATAAAGCTTCTCATAGAAAGCAGATGTAAATTTGCACTCTTCCTCCAGGAAGAACTCAGCTAAACCACTCAGCTATGAAACTCTTTCAGCCTTTCCTGGACGAGGTGTTATTAAGATCCATTACTTTCTCCTGCACTGACATTCTCAATGCCTACAGTTATCAGTGCTGGAGGGATGCCACAGGGCAGATGGATACGTGTCCACTCTCCTTTCCTGTACCCTGTGAAGAAGAATCACTGCACAATGAAACAGCAGATCCCTAACTTTTCATTTTCCGGCCTTGTGATCTGGCTGGCAGTCCCTCCTCTCCTGTATTCAGTGGCTCTGTAGAAGGAAATCTCACTTTGCTAATGACTGGGGAGAAGGAGTCAGACAGAAATTCATTCACTCCTTGAGTCTGCCAGGACAAAACCTGTTTCCCATCCTAGTGCAATAAGAGGAGACAGTAGATGTCCTCACGCAGGTATGTGGCTCTTGCAGAGCCAGATGTGGCAGGTATGTGGCTCTTGCAGAGCCAGATGTGGCACTGGTGAGTTGTTACAGTGAATAGAAAAAGGGGGATATTCTATTCATAGTTCTATCTAGATGGTATTGCTTAATAAATAAGGACAAATTCTCCAGAACTGTCTGCTGAAACATGAATCACGCAGTTTGGATTATCCTTGGAAGACGAGATTCCTTTCAGCTCCTTAGAGCTTCACATTTATCACATCTCATGCTCAAAACTCTTTTTTAATTAAGAAACAATGCTGTCAACGTAGGTTTTTGTGAACTAAAACAATGCAGGGGGAGAAAGGCTGCTTCCCTTGTCTCTGCTGCATAGCAATGACTAACAGCATTCAGCGAGAATGTCTTTTGAAGAGTGCAGTTGACCACTGCCACCCACCATGCACAGATCAGCTCCTTAGGCTTTATGTTTCTCGAACATCTCTATGACATCTTTGGCCCGGAGATAAGGTCAACACTGTGTTCCTTGCCTCAGATGATGAGTTTCTAGGTTTGATTCACGTTGACTTCTACCGAAGGAGAATATAAAATACAACAGTAACTAGCCTGCAAGAAAAGAATAAAGTAAAACAAGTCATTCTTTTCATCTGCTCCGATGCTGGCAATAAACACGGCTGTATCTGTGAAATGCAAATGAGTGGGGGCTTTCACTAACTGACAGCAGACATCACATCACCGGAGAGATGGCCTTGAGATCCCCGCCAGCCGCAGTCACAAGCCATCCCTATGGCAACTGGAGCAGTGGCTTGCATGGAAGAGCAATACTGGGAAAGCTCTTACTTAATATGCTCTAGCAGCTGACAACACAAGTCAGCTCCGTGGGAGCAGCCCAGCTTCTGCAGAACACATCAAGGGCTTCTTCCCCACTGGCAACAGGGGCTGCCACCAGGTGACACCTCAGCTGAGCTGTGAGGACATCCCCCTGGATGGTCCTTCGTTATTCTGACTCAAAAAATCCAATTATACCACGGTGTGAACTTCATCTGTCCCGTGTGTACAGATCTCCAGGTCCAAGGAGAAGTCTGGGACTTGGGCACTGAGCAGACAGCACACCCAGGATGAGGAGCTGCCTGAATGCTGCAAAACCCACATTCCTCTGCCCAGACGTAGCCAGGGGACTTCCAACACTTTGTAGCCTGCTTTCCTCACCCGAGATGGAGGCCTTTGCTAAGTGCTGAATTGCTCCAGAATCTATGAAGTGCTCACTGAGCTGGAAGGGAGTAGTTACAGGGACAGGCAGAGCAACCAGCATCCATCCTGGCCTTCTCATTGATAGGAGTAAGGCAAATTCAGCTAGGGGAAAAAGCCCTTCTTAAAAGAAAACGAAACAAACATAAAACCAAACAGCAAGCTGAACTATTTGTAGCTATTCAAAATAAAGAGAGGAGACTGTGCCTGTTAGCACTCCGCTGTGCTCACGGAGCATCACGGCCCCGTCCTGCAAGGCAGACAGCAGAAGCTCAGCCTGTGTTGTGTGAGCAGCAGCAGCAGCAAGGAGTCCAGAGAAACTTTGGCTGGCCAATAGCAGCTGAGAAGAAAGCGCTGAATTAGGTAAGGAGCCCAGACGCATTGCAAAAGGGAGAGGAGAACTAGCTTAGTAATCTGCAGTGAATCACCAACCAGAACAATCATGGAAAAAGTGTTTATTATCTGATAGTTACAAGTGCTGGGGAGGGACTGGATCACCAGAGGACATCTGCACAGTGTTTTCATCAGCCTAATTGTGCCAACATTAACATTAGCCAACAGGAACTGAGCTCAGTGTATTAAACAAACTTGCCAGTGTTAACCTGTTAAAACTCTCTGAGTGTTCCACTGAGCCAAGTCTTTCTCTGGTCCACCTGGAGCAGTGCATGGCACCACCAACCCGATTCATTTTTTAAATCCAAACTGTGGCAATTTGTAATGCCATACAGAGATTTCTACTGTTTCTGACTCAGCCCTCATTGGTAGTGGTTTTCAGTCCCTGCTGCCTAATGGAAGGCTTTCCTGAAGGTATTCCAGTTACTGTTGTGACATCATTTCCTCGCAAACCTATGGTTGCCATCATGATTGGCAGGCTGGCCATGTCTGCAGAGCTGCTGAGGCTGAACGGGCTCAAAAATGAGCAGACCCATCTGCGAAGGCTCCAGGTCAGCCCTGTTTCACACAGTGATGCAAAAAGTTACCTGCTGATGTCTGCCCCATACCAGCACTTTCATTAAAGTGCACCTTGGAGCATGGACTTTGCCTTAAAGAGCTGCACCTGGGGCCGTGCACAGGCTGGGCAGCCTTTGGCGTTCATCAGAATTACACAGAAGTGTAAACATGCAGACAGATTGTGATCAGCTTTAATTTGCTGTACTGTGACAGCACAACATTGCATCCTCTGCTCTGCATAACCAAGAGCCTCATTGCAGTTGAGTTGCTCATTATTACCTTCTGCCCCACCTCCTGCAGGACACCAGCTGCGGAATCACTGGGGCTGTTCCACAGCAATAGGTCCCTGTGGGCTCTCATTTCAAGCAGAAGAGCCATGAATTTCTGCAGTTTGCTACATTTATCTAAAGGTACATCCTGCAGCCTGAGGTGCCACGAACCCAAGCCTCTTGTGTCAGAGAGCAGCAGAGGGGTGCTCAGACAGCAGGGAACTGAGCTTGGTTTTCCTGGAGCTATGATTGCACCTTCTCTGATCGTTGGTCTGTAATAAAAATGAAAGAGGCAGACAGCAGAGCTCTGCTGCAAGGAGTGGGGGGGGGGGGGGGGGAGGGGGGGGGGGGGGAGGGGTCTAAGAGGAAAGCAGGGCTCCCTTGGAGTGGAGACATTATTTTCCACATACACCTGCTAAGAATCCAGCTTCGGGACTGACCACCAATTTGGACAGAATCAGTTGTCTGAGATGTTAAGGAAGTCAGCAAGCAGGGGAAGCACACAGTGAATCCAGCTTCAGTGTCCTGTCCCAGGGGCACAGCTTTCTCCTTTGTGACCAGGACTGGCACAGGCAGCTTCCTCCCTCAGCCCTGGTTTTCTTGGCACATTGTTTATTTTGTTGTGTAATTTCTCTCCCGATGGATCCAACCCCTGACTTGTTGCAAAAGTATTTGGCAACCTCTTTCTCACCACCATTTTGGTTGCCTCTGTGTTCTGGGGCTGCTCACGGGGTGATGCATTGCTGCTGGGTGACATTTGCAGACGTATTTCTGACAGGAACAGAGAGCCACAATGATTTCCTGAGGTGAAACTTCCCGCTAATCTGTGTGTGTCTGTGTTTATGAATGTGTTGTTTCTTATTTTTCCTTGGCTTTCGTATGATGTCCCAGCTGTACACATTACATCAGCATCACCCTGATACAAATTCCAGTTATTCATGCTCCGGACAGCCCTGCTGCTGGTGCCTGCGAGCCAAGCTGAGCTCCTAATGGTCTCTCCCAGGTTTGGGATACTTTACCCACATCCATCATGTCTGGAAACTGAGGGTTACTTCTACAGACTGCTACAAATTACCAGGGCTGACACCATACAGATTATTTGGAGTGCTGCTTCAGTCAGAAAAATACTTTCATGATGGGGTTTGGGACGTCCATTCCACTACTCACAGGAAATCTCTGGTCTTACAGGTTGGGAGAACTGAGTCTGAGATTTAGGAAGGGATATATTCAATCCCTGACTGAAGCGGGGCTCTGGACAAAGAAGGGCTGGGTAGTTGGGAACCGAGAACAATGGACTAAAGCAAACATTCCATACTTTCTGGTGCTCAGTGGAATAGAGAGAAGAGATAGAGCAGTGGGTGAGCAGTGCCACGGAGCTGACATACTCTCTGTTGAGTCTTCAAGAAGACATTGAGTTGATGGACTGGAAATGGTGGAGGAAAAATGGAAAACTTCTCTAAAAGAGCAGTCAGGCACTGGCACAGTCTGTGCAGGGAGTGGCGGAGTCACTGTCCCTGGAGGCATTCAAGAACTGTAGGGCTGTGGTACTTAGGGACGTGGTTTAGCGTGCAAAATTGATGGTAGGTGGATGGTTGGACTAGGTGATCTTCAAGGTCTTTTCCAACCTTAATGATTCTATGATGCTATGAAAAGAAGAAACAGCACATAACTGAAGTGTATAAAACTGTTGTCATAGAAAGATTCGATTTAATACTAAAGAGGATTGATAGACAGAAAGAGCAAGATTGAGCACAAAGCAAGATACAGTCTGATGTGTTTGAGGAGTTCCCTTTATAGTTTTACCTTCACAAACTGCACAGACAACACAGTACTGCACCCTCATCTTCTAACTCACCATATCTACGTCCAGTTGTGTTTTCCCATGCAAAGCTGTCTCAAAATAGCGTGTCATTAACATATGAAACCATTACGAAGTACTAAATCATTAATATACAACAGTAGCTTAGCATCATATAACTTTTTTTTTCAGGCAGTCTGCCACAGAATTAGGAAAATAAATTGAGGTGTCCAAGGCTGGCAGGGAGAGCTGTGGCAGCATGCTGGGGGCTGAAAGCTGCCTTGGATAGAAGTCCTGACTGCATGTTACTGAGTTCTTCCAGGAACTGCAAGAATTGAGAAAGGTGGTATGCAAGCCAACAAGAAGCTGATGTGTGACAGCAGTTCCACATCCATGCTCATCCACAGCTGTAGCTTCATGAGTTTGAATGTCTATAGAGGTACAGCGCTTTTTCTATGGAAGTAGAATGTGAGGTTGGAACCAAAACCAGCGAGAACAGCAAATCGCACTGAAGTAATGGGACGGCTGTTTAAGGACACAAACAGCATTTTTTGCTTTGGCTGCAGACCAGTTTGTGGGTAGAAGCTGTCTTTCCGTCCAGATGAGTCTTCCACTTCTAGCTTGCTGCTCGCCCTGCTACTTCCTCTAAGACCTGCTAACACAGCTACGTCTTCTGTACTGTATTTCAGTCTCCCTGTCATTACTGCCTCTGCAGTTTGTCACTTGCAGCCCATTGCTCCCAGCTCCCATTCTAACCGGGAGACTTCTCAGAACGGAGATGAAGTGCTGGATTTGATGAGCCAAACCCATCTTCTTGCAGACAGCTTGTCATGGTGGGGTACACAGTGTCACGATCCTCATCCATTTCTGCTGAGTGTTACAGCAACCCAGGCGTTCCTCAGCCCCTTCTATGCACTTTGTTTACCCAACCTAACAGTACAGCAAAACTCTCAGCACCCTGCACTGTCATTATGGCAACTGTGCTTTTAATTAAGAGCAGAGTTCTGTACTGCACCAGCAGGAAAAAAGAAAAAGAGTTGTTTGCTTAATTTGATATGTGGTGTGGGATACTGACCTATGAATTTCCCTTCATTTGCAAGTAGGACTTCCATTATTTCATTTACCATTTATGATTCTTAGAAATGGAAATATCGTAAAGGTAATATTTAAAACAAAAAATACTACCAAAAAAAGCATGAATTGAGTTCAGTTTTTAAAATGCTCTTAATTAAAGTAATAAACTTTCAGAATAGAGAATTTCCATGTGAATGACTCACGTTATTAAGTACAGAACTGTATGTTCCCATGGCTCAGCAACCTCAGTAAATATATCATTAGTGGCCCACAGAGAGAGAAGGGATGGTTTGGTGTTGGTACTCTTATTTTCAGCAGCGTAACAAATTAATGATATAACTGTCATTAGTTTTCCATAAATGTTATCATTGTCCTTGCCAGAGTGTGATGGAGATGTGAGAGGAAGTGATTCACATGACAGCCCATGATTCACGTTAAGACTGACTTTCCATAGTCTGTTAGTATTCGGTCCACATCAAGAAAGGCTGAAAACTGTTAATGTATTACATATAGTGTACCAGGTAGATCAGACTCCCTTCCACAAACCTACATGTTAAAATTCTGCAGTGTTTCCTGCTGCTTTAATGCAACATGGAACACACCCATGGGAGGTTAAGTCAGATTGACTTCTTGGCCTTGGATTTGCCCCACCACCATGACACTGTGCTCTGTTCCAGACTCCTGGTTGAGACTGGCTCTGATCCCTGGGCCTGTCCTGCACGCTCTTCTTAAGTACTGTGAGGATGAGCCCTGGCTTAATCACAGAATCACAGAATTGCAGGGGTTGGAAGGGACCTCTAGAGATCATCTAGTCCAACCCCCCTGATGGGGGTTAAGCCATATTAATGGCTTAATAGGTAACATGAAGAACATCTTTGTCTTGAATCTGCCATCTGCTAGCTTCATATAGCACTCATTAGTCTTCGATGCGTTGCAGGATGAGAAATTAGCTCTTATTCACCTTCTGCATGTCACTTGACACTGTCGACTCCTTCTGCACTATGTCAGTCACCTTTTCTTGGGCTGAACAATCATTTTTTAGTTGTTCCATATGTACAGACAGAAGTGTGGGAACCAAGCGTGTGCATTCGTGCCCCTCTCTTTGATTGATAACGAATTTCTTTACGAGACAAAGAGTGCCCAAGAACTCGTGCTTCCAGAAGTTTCAGTGATTGGGCATCTACAAGAATACGTTTGTTAGTCTGCTTTAAATTCTCATGAGCTCTGTTATGCAATTCAAGCAGAAAAGGGCAAGAATGCAGCCTACTTAGTGCTGCCTTGGCAGACCTGCTGGGGAGCACTTAGGGCAGCTCTTATCTCTGGTCAGTAGGACTGCTCTGTTACGAGGTGTTTTGTTCATTTCTTCTGTTACCATGTGAGTGGCAATAATTTATAGAAGAAATAATGTAAGTTTTAAATATTGATAATTGATCTGTAAAATGTAGCATCACTATTTTTCCAGGTAATTGGCTTTTGGTTTCTGTAAAGTTTTCTAAATAAAGTGCAAGGTGGGTATGCAATTAAAAGTAAAAAGGGTGTTGACAATCTGACAAACCAAGCTCAAGTGCGGCTGTTCCACCATGCTCCCACATGTACATCACAGTCAGTTTGGGGGGAATGCAGCACAGCCCAGACTTCCAGGGAGGATACAGAGCTGGTGGAAAAGGAGACGATTGCATTGAGGCTCCTGAATGCTTAGCTCATGTTGGAGCTTGTCCTTAAAGGATGACTGTAACCTGGGCAGCACAGGCAGCTCCCTCTGCACACGTGTGCTGGAGGGCGGTTGGCACTCAGCATTGTGCTCCTGCTGGGAACAACACAGGACAAGGAGAGGCACTGCTAAGCTCAGCTTGTGCCACTTGTGTTCCGTGGTAAGCATCCACTCACATTCCCATTCCAGTGAAAAATAGATTTAGAAAGCAGCTTATTGGCAGCCATAAACTTGGTTGCATGACTGAGCAACATCAGAACAGCAGATCCCAGAACTTGGAGTTGTCAAGTGGCTCTTCCCAGTCAGCTTTAACTACGTGAGCTAAAATAACTGTTTCTGATCCCTTCTGCTGGCAGTGGGACCTCCCACCTCCCCCAGTACTGAGCTGCTGTGCTGCTGCCCTGCCAGCTGCCACCACGCTGAGTCGAGCAGCCTGCCTTGTCTGATGTGCCACTTCAGAGAAGGGAGAAGGACACTGTAAGCGCTAGCACTGAGACTTTGTACTGTGCAAATAGCTGCTTCCCAGCCCTGGGGAGCAGAGCTGGGTTGGAAGCATTCTGAAGCCTCGTGGGTGTGGAGGAATTATTGCTCGCCTGGTCAGACTGCCTACATCATCTGACCGATGTCTGCTGGCCAAGGCAGTGCTGCTGTGTCCTGCTGCATGCACCGCATGGGCAGGGGAGCTCACAGCCAGAACACTGGAAGTGAATCCCTGTTCCTTGTCAGCTAATAGTACCATAATGAGGGAAAAACAATTATAAACAAAGCAGCATCCATGGCAACGTAGCCATTTACTTCTGAACTCCTCTAAATAGGAATAATGAAATTAACATTTTTCATCCCATTTTTGTATTTTAAAAACTTAAACAGGCAAATGTGGGCAAGTCCTGGCAATTAATGATCAGTTGAGTCAGACTTCAAGGGAGCTGTAATAAAATGCCAGGAAGGATCTTCCTCTTTTATGGTTTTGCATCCAGAATGCAATCTGCACTGCTCAGCACAGCAGCTTTGCCTTTTGGGGATATATCAGACAGATTCATACGATTGCTTCAAATGAGATGCCTTTTCTATTGCCTTGAACATCTTGAAGTAAGGCACACTGTTTTCTGCTTGCAGGAGTAGCTGAGGGTAAAAGTTGTGCATACACCTCCAGACCCATTTGTAGCACATTCTTGCCTGTTTTTTTTTTCTGGGTAACATATCTGCATCCTGAAGTCGTGGCTTGGGTAACTGAGAATTCTGAACATACATCATTAACTCTGAGCTCAGGACTTGAATCTGGCTCTGCCACTTCGTTGGTGTGGGTAAGGTAAAGGATAGTAGGAGCAAGGTCACCAGTGGGCTCAACAAGCTTACACAGCTCCTTATAGCCCTTATCCTGGCTTCCTTATCTTGCTCCATCTGCTCAATTCCAGTGATATTTTTAGCATACATTTGCTGTACAGTTTTTCCAGTCTGGCTGCCTGACCCTTCGATCTCTCAACAATGCAGCTGCAATGGAAGTGGTGCACAAGCAAAGGCTGTCAGTACAGCGGGATTTCTTCCAGATCCCAGAATAACCCCCAAATTTGACCAAACTCGTCCCCTCGGAGCTATTTTCTAATGAGTCAAGCTGGGAGGCTTTTTCTGTAAGGTTCTATTAACCTATAAATGACTGCAGTTCAGCTTTGAAGTTAACACTTCATTAAGATTAATTGGGGAGGTTCACACCTCTGCTGGGAGTTTGTCTAGCAGACTCAGCAAGACAGAAGTGCACTGATTTACAGGCTGATGCCTGGCTCTGTGGCCACAAAAGCAAGGGCAGGGACTGGCTAAAGAACAGTGCGAGAGCTGAAAGAGCTTCCCCAGGCTAGCTTCTGAACCTCATGATGTGAATGGGAGCTGATGGCAGCAGCCCTGAACATTCAGTACTATTTCAGGTGCTGACCCTGGAACAGGGGGTCCCATGACCAGGGATGTGGATTAAATCTTTTCACTAGATAAACAAAGAGGTAAAATTTTCCATTCTGCTGTCCAGTAGGAGCTGGGAATTATTCACTGCAAGGAGGGAAATGGGGTCGGATGTACCCTGCAGCATGTCAGGTCCATCAAGCATGGGGAAACCAATGTCTTTCTAGCCTGGGGTGTACCTGGGAACCATATTGGTGCCTTTGTACCTCTGGTGTTTGAGACAAACAGAAGTCAAAACTGGAATCAAACCAAGTACGCTTCACAACTCTTGTTATGGAGGAAGTTTTTGAAGCACCTTACCTGCCAAAGACCCTGCTTATGGAGACAAAAAAAAAAGGAAAAAGAAGTATGTGTCAGCATCCTCACAAAGGAGTACAAAAACAATTAACAGGGCCTACGCCATGTCAGGAAAACAGACTGAATCTCTGGCTGCTTCTCTGTCCTCCCTATCCAGCCGCTCCTCTGCTGGAGGCTGTGGCCTGCATCACAAGGCAGCTCAAGTCCCTGTAGTTTCCTCAGTTTTCTTCTTTCTTCACATAACGATTCCTTCCATCCAGTAAATTATCAGTGGTTCCTTGAGGTCAACCTTCTGTAAGGTTTCTAGGTGATGGGCTTTCAGGGTGTCCCAGCTAAAAGAAATCCTCAAATAAATGAAGACTTCACCTGCACATCAGCTCATAAGCAGTGGCTCTGGGTTACACCTGACTCCCTGTGACGATGTGTCCTCAGTAGGACAAAGAGCTATGACCTTAATGAGCTATTAAGAGTAATGTCTTAAAGTCACTGTCTTTTTTCTGGTGGTCCTACACCAAAACAGCACAGAGCTGATGACAGTGACAGCAGTGCTTGGGAAGGGCCACGTGGTGAAGCCTTTCTCCTTTGTCAAAGCGCTGAGAAATGGTGCATCAAAACGATGATGGTGGCACACATGATATAGAAAGTAAGTCAGACCTCAGGCTACGTCAAAGTTCACGTTCAGAATAGGTTCTGTCTCCAAGCAATTTCATTCTGAAGAGCAGACGAGCTGTGAAGTCCCATAGGCACTGCATGTAAGCCACAGCTGCAGTGGTTTATGTGAACTCTCCAGTCTAGCAGTGCCTACCTTCTCCAGTAATGACAGCGTGGTGCTTTCCATAATATCGGGTCAGCATTTTGAAAGGGTTATGATTAGCTGTGATACGACAAAAGAAAGGATGGTGCGTCTTGTTTGCACAATAGCTTTCATACTTACTGCTTTGTGCAAGATAAGCTTGTGGCCTGAAGCTAGGAGAAACATCCCTGTAGCACAGTCAGCTTCTTTGATACTTCTTTATCTTTTTACAGTGTTTATTGCTGGCAGAAAACAAGAGTAAATGTATAGATAAACTTCAGGGTCTTATCAGCTTGGCTGGAGGGGTAATCCCAGCTCCATTCCTGTAAACAGCTAAATTCCTTCTGCTTCCATTTGGACCAGGATTTCATCTCTTTGAGTACTTTTTTCTTCTATTTGCAGTCCTTGAAGTAATTACAGATTGCTGCCTACCACCTGCATTCCACTGGGTGCAGGGATTGCAGCTTGAGTAGAGCTCAAAGAGAAATGCCCTTCTTCTGGACTTTCAAGTCTTGGAGTGTTGGGGTGGGGAAAGTGGGGGATCTATGAACCAATGGCTGAAAACCTATCACACAGGAGCAAGCTGCTGGGGGAAAGGGCAAGTCTGGCTGCAAACAAAACAGATTTGGTTCCATGCTTTACTGGTGGAGCACAAAGCATAATAGCCACTGTCAGAGAGACAGAGATGAATTTTACATCTTAAAACTGGAATACCTTGTTTCTGTGTACTGTTACTGGTACCTGGAACCACTTTTAAAAAAAAAGAAAAGAAAATTATAGTAACCAGGGATCCCTGCTCTACTTCTACATATAAACCCCCTACGTGCTGTGTGGATGCATGGATCGCCCTCTCTCGAAGATCAGGAGGAGCCCAGTGGGAGGAAGACAAGAGGGAAGAGCACTGCATCACTGGCGTGATGGATTGTCCCAACAGAGGCTTTATTCCAAGATGGTTTTCACATTTCCAAACCTAAAAACCTAAAACAGTGGTGAAAGAGGCCAGTTTGTTTGTTTTTGCTGGGGGGACCTGAAAGTGTGTGTCTGTGAAGTCAGTCAGGAAAGTAGCAGCATTCCATGTTGTAGCTCTTGGAAATGATTACAGAGGGCAAGCCAGATGATTTCTACAGAGGTTGTGTTATCAGAACTGCTCTGGAAAGCGCACGTTAGGATCTGGGATTGATTTATGCTAGGAGCTAGGGTTCAAGTTCAAATTCAAATCAGGATTAAAGAGGATTAGAGCATTCAGGGGAAGACTTTGGCTTCAAATGACAGAAATAGTGAGAGATCTAGCTGGCTTTGGTGATTGGTCGGGTTCTTAAATCACCTTGATTTTTGTACACCTCTTCTTACGGATAATTGAAACCATATTGTTTTACATATATGCAGCATAAATTTCTATTGATAACATGTGCTTATCCTGAGAAATTGTATTTTTGCCCTTTAACCGAGACAAAGAAGCTCCTTTTTGAATCCATGACATCCCCTTGCATCTCAAGTCAAACAGTACAAGCCTAATTTGAATTCCAGTGATGAGGAATAACCTGATATTTTGCTTACGTTAGTGAATGAAAGGTTAATTCTATACATCTTCTAAGTCCTATACTGCGTGCTAGTTTGTTAAAGGCGTATTGCCACACAGACAGCGAGGGATTTTCAAAAATACAAGGAAGGCCTGTATGTTATTAGCTTTAACTTTTTCTTTCAACTTTTTTCACAAAGTTCCCAGATGACTGCACACTCCTGAATGCAGCAATCTGTTTAATCCAGTTTTAGCCTTCCTTTTCCTGTTTTGCTGTGTACTTTTCATTCCATGCCAGCAGCTATTGAGGCAGCACTGTGGATCCATTATCTGTTTTGGGCCTCATGGAATATACGTTGGCTTTGCTCTGTGCGTGCCTGCATGAGAGCGAGGGAATAAACATACACGTGGCCAATTAGTACACTTAAATTAATGAAGAGCAATCTATGAATCTTGTTATTCTGAGAATTTGGAAATACTGAGAATGTTTTCCATGTAGCCTTCAAAAACTTCCAAAGCAGCTATAAGGTCACAGTCTAATACTCCCTTCTGTATACTTATGCCTTTTCTAAAAATATTTCCCAACATAATCTGCAGTATATGGAACAGGAGGGCAGAGGGGGAACTGCAGTGTTTACGGCCAAAGTGCAAAGATGGGGAAGAAATTTAAACCCACAAAAGGCAAATCTTTTGATCTCTGCCTCTTTTTCCTCATTATAAACTTAACAGTACCAGCAGTTATGTTTTAACTAAACACTGAGTTTATGGACCCGTGTCTCTGTCTACAGATAACAGAAGGTCAAGAGGAACTCTTCTCCTGCCTTTGCAGATTTTCCTTGAATTGGGACACCCAAACAAGTCAGCGGGAGTCTAAACAACACCCATGATTTGGATGTGTCGCTGCTCGTAGTATGTAGGATGTGATCAAAGATGTCTGCTCTGGATATACATAACCCTGATAGAAAAGCCCGGGTAACAGCACAGGTAGAAGGGCCTCTCACCCTAACAGAGCCAGAGCTGTGTGCTGTGAGGGCCACCATGCCCAAGAGACTCCCTGAAGGGTTGTGTCATTATGCAATGGTCACAGTGTGTCCTCTGGGCAGAATGGCTGGAGTCCTCAGCACCAAGAAGGCAGCTTAGGTATGCAATGAGGAAGTCAAAGGAAGATCAGAAGTCCCATAGAATCCCAAAGAAGAAATAAAACATGATCTAGTCTGCATCACTCACACCATCCAAAAGAATAAAAATCTTTTTCTTTGTGCTTCATCACAAAGCACAGGGAAAAAAAAATAAAAATAACAGTAGATTCTACTCTTCCTGAAGCCCTCTGAGATACATAAATAAGTAACTCGGCACTGGACATCAAGGTGGACTTACATTAGGGCAATGCATAAAGGCAATAACTCAGACGAGCGTGCCTATTGGAAAAGCAAGCATGTCCCTTATCGCTGTTGGTCATTTATAATTTAAGCCCTGTGTTCACAACTAGTTCTGAACTAGTTCCAAAAATAAAAGGAAAAAAAAAAAACAGTTCCTGAGAGGTCGGTATTCTGGCTCTGACTGCCATTGGCCATGAGCACGCCTTGGTGCACAGCATGGAGCTGAAGCTGAAGCTTAAGCACAGGCAGGTCATCCCAAGCAGCCCTGCAGTTAAGCAACACTTTCCGCCCCTGGGAAGCCTCCCTTCCAAACACTTCCATCATTCCACATGGGCTTCTTTCAAAGTAAGCTGTTGGCTGTTGTCAGTGATTTTTCTTCATTTGTGCTCCTTTTGAAGATTTTGGGATGTTTGGGGAAGGTACTGTATTCATTTTACCAGACATTTCAAGTTCTGAAAATGGTTTACCTGCAAACGTATTATCCTGATGGGGAATTAGTTCCAGCTTTATTTGCAGAAGAAAGCAAGCCATGTACAAAGCGAAGGATGCCTGGCATCTGCCCAGAAGCAGCAAGTCTGAATTAAGATCTGTTCTGGCATTCTGGATATTTGCATCCCTACGTGCAGAAAAAGCAAGTAAATGTAAATGAGTGTTCCTAGAAACAGTGGAAAGCAAATATATATATCTTTTGCTTACCCTAAAAAGACCCAGTAATAAGGATCACGAGAGCAAGAGCCCAATACCAACCTAGAAGAGAGAGAAGTACTGAACTTCCCCAGCAGGAGATGAGAAGCAGTGGTTTAGCACTGGGATCAGCACCCGTCCATCCTTTCTGGGTCACAGCTCTAACCCTGCTGTCCCCAGCTGGCGCTGCCATCAACTACTGGGGCAGCGTGGTTCTCAAATATCCAACGAGAGTTAGCACAAAGTAGCTGCACCATTGGCCCTGTCGGTATGATTAAACTGATCTAAGAGGGAGAATTTAGGGGCAAAGGAAAAGATGGATGGATGGATGGATGGATGGATGGATGGATGGATGGATGGATGGATGGAGAACTTGCCCAGCACAAAGAAGTTGAGCAGAGGGCTAGTAGGCATCAGAGGAACCAATGGAGTTCTCCTCAGAGTAAAATAATGGATAGACACAGTGAAGTCAGAGCTATACAAAACCATGCGGATTTTGGTGTCTTATTTTAATGGTGTATTATTCTTACCACGTACATAGAACTAACTAGACCCTTCTGATCAGATACTTCTTGCTTAGCTTGAACCAAAATGCCTAGCCCAGTGTTTTGTTTCAGCTGCATCTCAGCATCCAGAAGCATTTCAGCCTTAGCAAATTCCTTTAGGTGGAGTGAAGGCTGCACAAATCTGAGCTTTGATGCAGGAAGCATTGAACCGCAGCGTGCGGTTTGTGCACACATGCATGTGAGTGCACGTATGTGCTCGTCAAGGAAACAAAAAGAAGGAACTGAGGCAGCAGACACATGACTCAGGATGTGGGCGAGCTCCGTAACGTAACCCCGTGCTGCGGGATTATCAGCAAGTTGGGATCTTCGTTCTGCAGCCACTGGGCCACGTCCCAGCACACAGTGCTGCAGGCAATGTTTGTGCTCAGCAGGCAGTTATCCACGGGAGCAGGTAAGGATTAGTATCCAGCTGGGGCGTCACTTCCCTCAGCAGGGTGAACTCTGCAGTTGCTCAGAAGTAGATAGCGAGAGGAAATAATGCAGCCCGTTCTGTTCTACACCTCCATCCAGAATATCTCCGCCACTTCGTATCCTGTCTGAAATCAGTCATGGAGTTAATTTGGCTGGAGAAAATAACAGAACGAAACAAAAATGGATGAAATTAAACATTCTGGGGGATGCTCTCTTTCAGCCAGACCGATCTCCCGGCCCGACTCAGCAGTGATGTGAAATCCAGCGAGGGCAGCAGCAGGGGATGAGCCAGCAGGGAGACACGTAAGCTGTGTCTCAGGTCTGAATTACTGCCGAAGACTGCATTTGAAGCTACATCTGGAGCTGCAATTTGGGCAACGAAGCTCAGCCTAACCCAATTCGTATTCCAGATGATGCAGTAATACCGCAGGGTTAGGTTTTCTGTCTTTGAGTTAAGGGAAATGAATTTAGGTTTGCATTTTTCACCCTCCAAAATCTTACCATTCCATTAAGCAGCTTCTTTCCACCAATGTAATTAATAAGGAGATGGCAAAGGATCACTTAGTTTCATCCCAGGTTTAACATCCCATTCATCTCCCTGGTCTGTGGAGGCTCTCCCACGCAGTGTGTGCTTTGGGCAGCATTCATTCTTACGTTTGTAGTTGCAGGCTACAGAAGCACAGCTTTCTAAGGAAACCATTGAAAGAGAAAACATTTGATTATTTAATTGATAGCTCAGTAAAAAAGCCAACACTTGTGTTTTTACCTTCTTTAGCAATATCTTTTGGCTCTTTACAACATAGCATTTGTATCAGTTCAGTGTTTTTAATTTAAATATTTTTCTGTGTTCTTGTAAGTTTTGGTTACATGGTTTCATGCTTTTTCTTTTAAATTCATGGAATTGTATTGAAGTATTCAGATGCTATTGTCTGGTTACTGAAATGGAGCCACAAATCAGTGAACGGAATTGAGCAGTTTTTGGGATCAAGTTCAAACTTGAATAGGGATGAGATAGAGCGACCTTAATGAAATTATCTGAAGCTTTAATCTTTCCCCAAAATGAATAACTATAGCTCTCTTTTTCTCATTTTAAGTGTGCTGCTATAAAAAAAAAAAAATAAATAAAGTAAAATATGGACATATCTTAAGCATTCGTTGAAATGACCATCATTTCTCTTTGGAGCTCTCTTGTGGAAGACAAAGCTATACTTTTTCCAAATATTTGTGCCTTGGCCCTCAGTCCTACCTGTGCCCCTTGATTATTGTGGAAGCTGCAGTGTGCTCTCAGAACCATCTCGCATAACAGCAACATCCATTTTGAGCATGTTAATCCATGGGTGACATCAAATGCATGTGTGCATCTACTGAGCTCTGAAGGATTGGTGCAATTTGGGGTTATTCTGCCTGGACTTTAGTGCCAATCAGGAGAAATGAGCACTGTCAGTTCAGTGTTGCTTTCAAGGAGCTGCCCAGTTTCATGAGGCATTTATGCGAATCCCAATAGAGAAATACTGCCATCCCTGTTTTACAGTCACAGGAGAGCAGGAACAGCAAAGAGCTGAGGGTGTGGTGGGATGACAAGAAGTGTGCTTTTTGGGTAGAGATTAAAAGTGCTGCCATACGAAACCAAGTGTTCACTTGATCTGAAGTCTTTCTGCCAGTTCCGGTTTATTTAAAACATTCTGATGGATTAACTCTGAGCAGCCAGGCTTTGTGCCAGATCAGGCCCTGTCCATCACTTCCATCCCCACTGTACGCTGAGTCCCAGAGCAGAAGCAGGCTGTGCATTGAGGTGTCAGGTTGACACGAAGCTCATCGTGTTGAAACAATGACAGGAGAAGCATTAGGGATGTCTACTGCCAGGAAAGGGGCATATTTATCTCTGTGAGAGGTTTTTCAGTCACCCTGAAATGTTTATTATATTTATTTACTCTTTACTGTATGTGGAACAATATTTATAGCAGCAGTGGTTGGCATTTGTATAACGTCTTTCCTCCCTAACAACTATTTTTTATAGATCACAAAGAATTTTTATATATGCCACCAACGAAGCCTCATATATTCATTGTGTGGGTAACGAAAGTTACTCTGTTTGCTTTTCTGTCACTTCAAGACTTATTTAAATCATACGAATATTCAAAACTTGAAAGAGAAGCAGAAGCAGAAACTTGTGAAGAATCCATTTGCCTTTTTATTTTGACGTGCCCCGGTCACACCTCAAGCTCTGCAATGGCTCTGTGGTCAGCCTTCAAGAGAAACACAAGTTCACCTCCCACCTATCGGCCCCCAAATGACTCAGGGCTAACTCAAGCGAGAGACAATGTGCCTTCCATCACAGACCACAGCTGAGGTCTGCCACAGTGAATACAAGCAGACAGGAGCTGGTTGCATACGCTGGCTTCTTTCTAGTGCTTGCTCCCACCTGAGCCAAAAGCAATTCAGGGTTCTGTTGATCAGTAGGGCATGCTAAGACTTTATTTTAAGCCAAACTATAAGTGGGTAGAATTTGGGACAGTACACAATGAGAGTGGCTACTTATTGTAGATAAAAGAAGTAATGGAATGGTAAAATAAGCACGATTTTGTAGAATTATTCTAGCCTGAGGCACAGTTAGCTGAAGGCATTTTTTCCAAGGCCATACCGGAACATTTGTATTCCAGGCTCCATTATTTATCAGCATGAAACAGACACATTATCTCAAGCATCACGTTTTAAGTCTGGAAATGTTACTAACTTGGTAAATCATTTAAAAACTTTTCAAAGCAACATTTTATATCTTTCCATGCAGCTCTGGGGAATCTCTGGGGAAAAAAAGTCACTGATGGTGAGGAGTCTAAACATTTTATTGCATTGCCTAGTGCATTTTTGAGATAATATACTGAAGCCTGGTGATGTATTTCTCGTAAGGGTCTCCCACCTGGCTTAAAGGGATATTTCACCTTTCATCTCCTTATAAGACTTGGAGGAGTTGCGTCTTGCTTTGAAAATCACCGTGCATTTCCACGTGGGCTTGCATGTAGGTATGGATGGGCACCTCCATTCAAAAGCAATGAGCCCTCACCTGTCACTCGGGGAATTTGAGATGCTCACCGCTGGCTAGGAAAAAAAAGAAAAGAAAAAAAATACCTTGTCTACATGTATTTTTGCTGCATTTGTGGCTAAAAATACATTTAGCAAACTCCTGAAAGAATAGGGAACCTGTCAGTGAAGCATAAGTGCAGGGCAAGACAAGAAGCTGCTCTGGATCCAACAGTAATGGGATGGGGCGGGAGCTGGGGGGCTGCTCTCCAATGTCTTGCTGTGATTTATAGAGATCTGTGAGCAGGGACTGAGCTGCCACTTCAGCACCAGAGGGCTTTATGAATCCCCTGTTGTTTTAAAGATATTTATGTGTTTCCTCAATGCATTATGAAATTGCCGTGTTGTTTTCTTTTACGTCTCAGAAAAGCCAAAGTTCTGAGCCACCAGGGCAGCTTTCCGATTACAGCTCTGGAAACTCCTGAACTGTAACCAGCAGTATTATCTCTCTCTTCTTTTTGTATTTGCCAGGTGCTTTTTTTTTTTTTTTATCATTAGTTTGGGGGGAAAAAAAATCAGTAATAACGATTGTTTAAAATATCTGCATTTCATGCTTTGCTATTTCAGAGCCGATCTGCTGAATCACTGATAACCGTTTAATACCAAACTGGCGGCATCTCTTCTCAATTGCTCTACAGACTAAAATCTCCGCATTGCATATGCATGTAATTAACTATAGATAAGGCTATTTAAAGGCTATGAAAGGAACACAGATCCTTGCTGATTGATTTTAACTTTGAATTTTTGACAAAACGCTGCCTGTAAAATGCAGTAGAGAAGGAAAAGTCAAAGCAAAAAGCAGAAACTACTTAGGAATTAATTAGAAACCTTGGGAGGAACTGGGAATAAAACCTCCTGTATAGTGCTTCCACTCAGCAAGAAAAATAAATGTTTACTTACCAAAGTGTTTATTTCTAAATTGTCAGGTGTGGCTGCCTTTACAGGAAGGCATGTGCGTAACGGGCAAGGGAAAATAAGAAAAGTTACTGGCAAAATAAATTCTGGGAGTAGGAAGGAGATGCAGAATAGGAAAAATACTGTGATAGAAAAGGGCAGTGGAGCAGCATAAGCTTGTTGGTGTTTGCAGAAATGACAACGTCTGATTTTCTTTTTACAGCAGTGGGGAGAAGCTGTTCGGCATATTTGAAGTTGTTCCTGCTTGCATTTTCTCCCCCACTTCTTCCTTTGTAGGTTTTTCTTTGTTGTTGTTGTTTGTTTTTTAATGACAAGAAAGAAGATAAATCGCAAAGACTGCTGCAGGGGAAACACTGGGGATACAACCACCTAATTATGAATTTCCTGAACGTGCAACATGACCAGGAGCAACTGGACAGGATTAGCATCGTATGTTTCATCTCCAGCTGTTTCATGAATACCAATCTACAAAATCTTCCAAGAGGGACATTTTTTTCTGTGGCCCTGCTTTTGGCTTTAACAATGCAAGCAACATTGCTTTGTTTTCTTTAGACACCAAACCGAAACAAGAGCTTTCAACAAAACAAACCAATCCAAACCTAAAGAGCCAAAGGACCGCACAATGCTAAGGAGATTTAGCTTAGATATTTGTCAAATATCAGAAGAATATCCTTCTCATTGGCAAAGTGGGGCCAGCACTGCAGAGATGTGCCATTATGAGACAATAAATGAGTCTATTTTCTTCTGGTGCAGTGGTCAGAAGCTATTGTTTTGAATAAGCACAACTGGCGTGTAATCTTCATGGCAAGCGTCTTGGGTTGGTTCAGCGCCAACGTTCTTTGGAAGCAGTTGGCAGATGGGAGCGTATTTAAACTTATAAAACCTACGTAGACAAAAACATGTAAAAAATGCACTCTGTAAGTCCTCGGCTCGCAAGCACAAAAATTATGAAGACAATGGTGCTTCTCATGGAAGTGAGGGCAACAGGAACGTTTTCTTTCCATCGTGCCTCTGTAAAGCTTAAGAACGGCTAACAGAATACTACTGCTGACAAAAAACTTGTTTGCTGGTGTCAAAAATTACATCCTTAGAACAGTGGTGCTGGTATATAGTGAGTCTCTTCTAGATCCTGTTGAAGTCACTGGGACTTCTGGGACTTCTCATAGAGCTCAAGGGCACATTTAGTGCAGAGTAGTAGTGCGGGAGACTGAAACGCTAAGCTGAGGACTTTGCCTGTTAAATGTAATAAAAGGACATCCAGCAGACAACTGGTTCTACCACAGACTGATGTGCAGTGCAAACTTACAACGCCCCAATAAAAAGGTGGATAATTTTTATTTCAGATTCTTATAGCAATCTGGCTTTTGATCTTATCCCAATAAAAAGATTTGGGGGCTTATCTTCTGCATGTGTTACTGAGCATGTGAAATAGAGACCCTTCTCCTGAAAAGGGAAAAAGCTACCAATTAATACCATGAATACGAACTCCTAACCAAACTCAGTTCACGAATTCAAAAGCGTGAATATGTGCTCAGTGAATAACTGGCATTCATTCCATCCAAATAGAGAAGCACAGATAGAAATCCCACTTCGTGCTAATGTTTACATGCCCTAGTTATTTAAAAAAAGCATCCTGCAGATTTTTGGATTCCCCACAGTAAAAGGGACCGTCCCAACCGATGCACTGAGCTTCTCCAGATCTTCTGGCCTGGGCCAGTTCCCACCAGCACTGCCTTGAAATAAATCATTGCTAAGATTGAAGGGACTTGGTACATTTTGATCTGTATGATCTACTGTGCATTTAGCTTTCCTTCTATCAGATAAAAGAATGAGAGAAGGCTATTCTGATGAGAGAATTCTGTATGGTTTTGAGTATCTATTTGTTCCAATTGCTCTGATTTTAATGGTTTGAAATACATAATAGAGCAAGGGCTTGGAAAAGAACTCACTAACAAGAGCAAACAGACTGTATGGTCCCTGCTTTGCTGTGTGATCACAAGGGAGAGGGATGCCATTTTCCTAGGGAGATCTCTCCAGTGTTTGGCTTCTGTACCCTGCCCCTTCCAGCCTAGGTAAGGGGTGCAGACTGGAGTCTGATGGGAGTGCAGCCTGGTCAGGGAGCCTGCTGCAGGACAGGCAAGCTGTTCCATGCAAGTTGTTCCTCTTTTCCTCCGTTCAGGTTTCTGCTGGCCCTGAGAGTGAGAACCTGAGCCTGGAGCTCTGCCTTGTGTATGCACCATGTTGAGCACCACAGCCTGAGCCAGCCTGCTGCCCAGCACCTCCATAATGTGGCAGGGGAGAATACTCGTGCACGGCATACACCCACGCTGTGTGGTATTGAGAATGCCTGCGGACAGTGCTCCCCAGGTAAAAAAACAGTGCTCAGCAAATAAATCAATCAAAGCGTTCTCTGTGTGCCGCTGGACAGCACTGGTGCCAAGATCTCAGCCTGCCCTCAGAATACAGAGCATGCAGCTTGCTGAAATTGTGAAAGTGGAACTCGGATCCCATCAGAAATCTGAGGGAAAGCATCTTGTGAGAATAAAGACCGTCTTCACAGCCTTTACAATGGTGTCTGATCTCAGATTCCACATCCTGGTTGCATGCACAGAGTTTCCACAGGCTCCTCTCTGGAATTTTTCACCAAATAGGAGGGGATGGCTTGAAAGGGGATGATGGCAGAATACACAATATGGAATTGGTTTGGATCCAGCACTGGTCAACAGTCCCTAAATTGTTAGTGTGTGATGGCTAAACAATTCCTGCTTGAAAAATGCTTGGGGTGTCAGCCCGCTGCTGGTAGAGCTGTATTGGGAATGGCTGTCCTGGGCCATGGTGCCAGCCTTCACCCTGCCCCTCTGCACAGGCAGGGACGCGCTCCTGCCCTGCTGGCTCCACTCACTTCCTGAATCAGCAGAAAGATCTCACCATGAGAAAAGAAAACTACGCATATTATTGAAAGCAGAGACTTGGTAAAACAAGGACTCATCAAAATAGAAAAGTTAAGTTCATGGTATTGGTCTGTATTTGTTTGGATGATGGTTTGGGTCAGTTGCTTTCTCCGGAGTAATTTGTGATGTGTCACCATGTTAAGCTAGTTCTTTTCCTTTTTCAGTGGCAAAGTGTTTCCTCCTTGTCTGATTAATGCTTTTCCTTGATCAGCTGGCTTGGGGAGTAAGCCATTAAAGAATGAGTTTAATTTGTTATTGAGGTAGGAATTTTCTGAGGAAAAGCAGTCCTTGCTCCCCTCCCTGCCTCTTCCTTGTGCTTTGACACATGTCCAATTTCCACTGAACCCTTCTACAATTGCTGTTAGCTGTAGCTGGCCTTTGAGTTCATCGGAATGGAGTGGCTGAAAAAAAGTGCTCTCAGGAAAAGGTATGCATTTGTTCCAGTCCTAGCTAAACTTGCTTTTTGGTGTCTGACACATTCTGAGGTTTTGGTAAGACTGGAAACCATACGGAAACCAAATAACTGGGCACATCTTTATTTTTTTCTCAGCTATATCCAATGTGGTTATGGCAGATGAGCTTCTCTTTGACTTCTGCCCCGATGGCGAAACGAAAGCAAAGTAAGTGCGAACTGTAAACGCTTTACAAACTGCAGAGAAATGCACACCTCCCACCCACCACTGCTCGTCATGATGGCAGAGGGCATCTCTCTGTTTCTGCTGGTGAGGGAACAACCCACCCAACATCCCCACATCCTGAGCCTGTGTTGACTCTTCAGACAAGACCCAGCCTCCCCCTGGCCCATTTGATAGAACAGATACAAACCCAGAGTTTTCATTTCCTTCCTCTGCTTTATTTATTTTCATTGTCCTATCTTCAGGTTTGTTTACTCTTCACTTCAATCTCTCAGTAAATTTTTAGCTCAGAGATTTCTTTCCTCTCTAAACCAACTCCCTTTTCTCCTTTCCTCTCTCTTTTCCTTGACAAAGCAGCCCACAGGACCAAGTCAAGGCTTTACCACCCTAGTGAATAATTAATCTCATCTGAGCCTGTAACTTAATCCAGGATCATCAAAAAGTCTGCGTGTTTGGGGTCACTAATAAAACAAAACATTTTTCTGCTTTTAGATTTTACCCATTACAAAAGTTTCTGCAATTAACAATGAACAATACTTGGTGCTGGCCGGCCATTTTACATTGAAAGATCTTTCCCATGGGAAAATGTTAATTTTCTATTTTCATAGGAACTATCTACTTCAGATAACTTTATTTTCATTTATTTTATTTTATTTTATTTTTTTCCTGTGCTTTGGTATCTTAATGTAACACTCAGCTAGGTCGAGTATAACATTTGTGCTGAACTTCTATGCCAAACTGCTATTTTTTAGAGTGAGTTTTGACAAGGAGAATATCAGGAAGACCCACAGGAAGGCCTTTTTTGTTGCCGTTTTAATGGAAGCTGATGAAAATGTACCTACTGATCAAACCCCATAGGGTTTCTGAAAGAAATCCTGGCTCTGGTGGGTGATATAGGTCAACCTCTGGGGGAAGCTGAACCCAGGGACTAGGGAAACACTGGCACAGGTTGTCCAGAGAGGTGGTAGATGCCCCATCCCTGGAGATTCTCAAGGACAGGCTGCGTGGGACTCTGAGCAGCCTGACCAAGCTGTGGGTGTTCACTGCAGTGGGGTTGGACTGGATAACCATTAATGGTTTCTTTCAACCCAAATGATTCTATGGCCTTACAATTCTGTGACTGGGCCAAATTCAATGACTCCCCATGAAACAGATGGGGTCATTGTGTGTCCAGAAAAGGACAACAAAGCTGTGAAAGGTCTGGAGCACAGGTCTGATGGGGAGAGTCTGAGTTCAGACGGGAGAAGAGGAGGCTCAGGGAAGACATTATGGCTCTGTACAGCTCTGTGAGAAGAGCCTGTGGTGTGGTGGGGGTCGGTCTCTGCTCCCAGGTAACAGCAATAGGATGAGAGGTGGTGGCCTCAAGTTGAGACACAGGAAGTTCTGGATGCTAGGAAATGTTTCTTCTGATAAAGAGCAGTGATGCAGGGGCACAGCTGCCCAGGGAGTGGTGGAGTCACCATCTGTGGAGGTGCTCCAGAGCTGTGGGGATGCAGCACTGAGGGATGTGGGCAGTGGGCATGGGGAGATGGGTTGGGGATCCCTAAGGTCTTCTCCAACTGTAATGATTCTGTGATTCTATGACACAGTGAGTGTTCAGGCCCTGTTTTAAGCTTCTCCTGTAACCAGATAAAACCTTTACCCCGATTCCCACACTGCACCCACGCAGTACAGTGAGGTGAATTACCGACGTGGCACCAATGGCTCCACTCTACAAGGGGACAACTCCATCTCCCCTTTGCGGCTGTGTCATTGCAGCGTGCCAGAGTATTTCTTCGTCTCCGAGGAACGCCGCCTAAACCAGACGCAGGGCTGCCCCAGCTCCCACCTCGCCCCTGTGAAGAGCAGAGCGGAGCGGCCGGGACCCGCCGGGCACCGAGGCCGCCATGGGACGCAGGCACCAGCGCGGCGCCACCCGGCCGCGGCACAGCCCGCACCGCTCCGGGGCCGCCCGCCCGGACCACCCCCACCCGGCGCCCGGGGACGGGGCGGAGGGACGGGGGCCGCCCCGGGGCGGGGCGGAGCGGAGCGGGAGGCCCCGTGCCGCCGCCCGTCTCAGCCGGCTTTTCGGCGGGAGCCTCTACTCCAGAGTGCGCGGTAGCGTGGGCCGGCCGCGGGTCCCATGTGGTGCCGACATCACTGACATGGCGGAATCCCCACCAAGCCCTCCTGGCACTCGCTCCAGCTAGCTGCGACTCTCCGCCGGCCGCCGCGCCCGGCCCGGCCCGCACAGCCCTCCGCAGGTGAGCACGGCGCTGCCCGGGCCGGGGCCGGGCGGGGTGCCCCGTTCTGGGCGCTCAGCCCCGGGCTCCGCGCCGCCCGCCCGTCCCGGCTCTTTTGTTCCTCGCGGGGCGGCGGCCGCTGCCGTCGGGGAAAGTTTCTCCCGCTCGGTGGTGGGCCTGGGGAGGGGGGGGGAGAAGTTTCGCCGGGCTCTGTGCGAGGGACGGTGCGGGGGGGGAACGGCGCAGCCCGGAGCGGCTGTCAGCTCCTCCGCCCGCCGCAAGGAACGGGGAGCCGCGGGCGGAACGTCGGCGCTGGGCTGCGAGCGGGGCGAAGCGGCGTCCCCCGCGCGGGCCGAGTCTGGAGCCGGGGAGCGGCGGAGAGCGGCGCTGGGATCCAAGCGGGGAAAGGCTGCGGGAGAGCCGAGCAGCTCCTCCCGAGCCCGTCTGCCCTTGGCTGAGCGGCCTGGGGAGGGAAGATCCTGGAAACGTGGTGCGTTGCTCGCCAGACACCTCTGTAAATGGCATGGTACCAGCAGACGGGAGGGGAAAAAAAGAGAAGAAGTCTTTGAAAAGCTGAGCTTAAGCTGAGACGCGTCTGCAGCCCTCGCTGTGCCTCCCCCCCGTCCCAGTTCTCAGAAACGCGCTGTTTGAACAAGGCTTTGGCTGAGGCGGTGCGGTTGGGGCTCGGTGTAACGAAGCATTTATCCCATCGCTATTTGTAGCAGAAAGGCGGGAGCTGCCGCTCTCCACATTAGTAACGTTGTGTTTCGTTTGCGTTTCTTCTCTTCGTTCCTTAAAGTTCCCTTTCACAGCGGGGAAACTGAGAAGTGGAAAAGTCCAGGTTTCTCATTCAGCAAGTGTTGTTTTTCCCCCTGTAGCTCGGCGCTGGGCTGTGCAGAGCAGTGCTCAGGTACACCCATACCCATGGCCACGCTGGCTCTGACCACGTACCCTACAGAGCCCAGGGCTCCTGCGTGCACCTCTGTAAGGTGCCAAACCAGACTGACCTGAGCTTAACAAAGCACTGGGCGGTGGGATTTCAGACTGGCATGCTGTTTTATGTCCAGAATGTGAGTTCTCAGCCTTTTTTATGTGCTGCCCTGGCTGGTGGATTGCTGCTGGGACACAGTGTGTGCTTGTGGGAATGCTCCCAGGACCCCAAACCACCTCCCCTTCAGGACAGCCCCTTGTTTGTGGTCTCACCCCTCTGCCACCCGTGCCTTTTTCTTGGCAGTATGAGAATATGCAACCGGTGTTACCAATAAGAAATGATTCTTGGCTGTGTTCCCAGGGTCACGCAGGGTCTCGCACAGGAATGGGCTGTTAGTGCTGTTCTCCTAATCTTCAGTGCTCTCTGGTTCTCTCTCATTAGTTTGAAGGCAGTTGTGCTTTGTAGTGGTATTGAGACCCTGCTGGGACAGCAATGCCAGCTTCCCCAGAGGTACTCAAAGTTGTTCTTCCCAGTTGAGTATCCCTGAGCAAGTTTATGCTCATAATGCAGCACAGGAACAAGTCTGTGTGGAAGGCAATATGTATCGCAATCTTTGTAAGCTTCTAGGACCCATCTGGTTGGGGTTTGAGGTCATTGCTGGGACAGCAATGAGAGATTTTTTTTTTTTTCATGTTGTTAGCCTACAGCTGGCTGAAGTCTATGGAGGGCACAGTAGGGGTGGTGAAATGCTGGTGCAGGTTGCCCAGAGATGTGATGGGTGCCTGGTCCCTGGAGACACCCATGGTCGGGCTGGACAGGTCTCTGAGCATCTGATGGAGCCGTGGGTGCAGCAGCTCCCTCCTTTGTAGGGAGGTTGGACCAGATGGCCCTTAAGGGTCCTTTCCAACTCAAACAATTCTGTGACTCTTAAGAAAGTTAGCATCCAAACAAGCTGTTGCTCTCTATACTTGAAAAGCGTGGAGCTTGAGTCTGGTAAATGCTAGTGCAGAAGCGAAGTTTGTGTGTGTAGTATGAGGATCTTAAGTCTTACAAAGCAGCTATTATTACCTGAACGCCTCAGAACCAGAATGCACCTAATAAAGCAAATTGTGTTCTACAGCAGTGTTCTCAGTGCAGCTGGCCACTGCTCTGGGAGGAGCACATGTGGGGATTGCTGGTGTGCAGTGGGAACGTGAGGACTGGCAGTTTGGCTGCCCTGGGAGCAGTCCCAGCCTCTGCACCGGAACACTGTGCTAGCAGGCAGTGAGTTCTGAAGTCAGCGTCCTGGTGCATCAGAACACTTTTGTGGAACGTGCTGTGAGTTATTGAAGGCTATTCTAAACGAATGTGACTTCAGCGCACAGCAAATAAAATAAATAGCGGAGGCGGCCAACAAACCTCTGTGTAAATCTCAGCCTTGCAAAAGAGCAGTGAGGCAGAGTTCTGCAAACCAGCTGCGGAGCTGCCTTGTGCATAGGTGATCTGTTCTGTGCTGCTGAACGGCAGCAGCGGGGAATCCTTCAGGGACGAGAATATCAAAAGTAACGTTGTTTATGGCCAAGGTTTAGTGTCGCTGTGTGATCCGTCCCTGGAGATGGAAGGTATGTGGGAAGAGGGAAGTTCTTCGAACAACACAGTGGAAATAGGAGACGCTGGGTACACAAACGGTAACAGGCCATCTACAGGCAGGAATGCTGGGCGGTGGAAAACAGACAACTCCTCAAATGTTTGCCAGTTGGGATGGGACGATTACGTTTTCACCAGTTTCTTCTGAGCACCTCTGTGGAATGAACGTGGACGCCCCTCTTTTATTGCAGAGCTGACTGCCAAAGAAAAAAAAACAACCCCAAAACAACAGCAACAAAAAAAAGGACGAACTAATTAAACCTGATTGATTGTGCAATCTGAAGCAGTGCTGGAGAGATTGGTTGCCTTGCAGAAATTCTGCTGCAGGTGTGAAATCTGTGCTTTGGATGAGAAACTACGGAGCTGCTGAGCGAGTTCAGGAGAAAAGTGCCATGTCTGCTTAAGTCCACTCCGACCAGGAGCGTTCCCTAGAGGTGCCAGCTACTGTGGCTCTGGGTGTTGTGGAAGGATGGATTGCCTTGTAGCAAGGAAAAGCCTGGAGGTTAAAACGTACTGCTTCTCAAGTGGTGTGCTTCCTGTGTTTCATCCGTCCTTTATTTACCAGAAAATGGTGTTGTTTATCAATGGAGAGCAGACAACTACTGAATCAGCCCTACTCTCTCTTTGCATTTCTGGAGGTGACATGCTGGACTTGGGCACTCTGCTTACTGAAGGAAAGCTGTTTATAGAGTTGTCTTTTGTATGTAATCTGAATCTAAAGGCGATTCTGAATTAAGATGCTGTTCCTGTTTTTCTTTGAAGAGAACAAACTTTGCAGCTAATGCTGGTTTGTGCGTTTGCATCTGGCATCTGCTTTGCAGTTCTATGCAAGCAGCTCAGCAGTGACCAGAATGGGTTAGAGTGGAGTTGCAACCACTGTTTGTTTGTTTGTTGTGTTAGATTGATGCTATCTGAAATCACACACGCCCTGGGACTGCAGGTGCCGAGTGTGCTTGGCTGCTCGATGCTGACCTGGTGTATCACCGTTCTGTGGCTGAAATGCGCATTCCTTGAGTGCTTCCTATGTAACTCCTGTGACTGTGGACATTTCTATTATTAGGTCACTGCAGAGGACTCTTATAATAGAACGTGTGTGTATGTATAGATTTAAACATGCACTTCATGCCTCCAGAAATGATTCATATGGAATGTTTTGAAAAGAGAAAAAAAGAAATCACTCTCAAGAGGCTGTTAATAGAAACTTCAATGAGCAACAATCTGAGATGACCCTCACCGCCCTCTGAGATCCTTGGAATGCTGGGGACAGCTTTCCTCGTGCTGTTCATCAAAGCTAGCAAAATGCTGAGCACATCCTGCTCAGTGTGTAGCTGGCTTTCTGGACCTCAGCGTGGCTGGTCTGGTTTTCTTGGTAGCTCCCTGATTGTCCACTAATAAAATGTGGATGTTCTGTGCTGCAACCTAAATCTCCGTGGTGTCTTTTGCCCTGCGTGTTTCTGCATGATTCTTTAATCAGACCTAACACAATCAGGTACGATTTTTCTAGAAGCTCGGTACCAGAAGCAGCCTGGGAAGAGAGTTCTCCTGCTGTCTTTTGGGATCACCTTGCTGTTTCTCTCTCAGTGTAAGGTTAGTTAGCTGCCAGAATCTATTTCACTTTGTAAGTAACATTGATCGTGGAAATGCATGCCAATCCGATGGCAATTCATATCACAGGAGTGACCTTATGCTTGCTGACACTCACGCTGGTGGTTATTAAGTATCAGGCGTTGCTCTTTGCTTGTTATTTGTGTATCCATGTGGGATAATGCAGCAGAGAATAAAAGAGGATAGCATTTGCAGATAACGAGAGCGTTTAATAGGTTTCCTTCTGGTGAGCCTGCCGTCACATAATGTCATCTTACAGAAGAGCTGCTTTTGGTGTCCTGATACAAGCAACTGAATGGTGAGCAAAAGCATCACCTTGTGAGAATAAATTAATTTTGATATGTGTATATTTTTAAAGATATCGATACCGACCCTTTTGAGACCCAGGAAATCCTTCTCCTGCTCTTCTTTAGCGATGTACACCTCTGAGCTGCTGGTGTTAATAACCTGAGGGAGGCTGATCTGGGCTGCATTGCCAAACAAACAACTGCAGCTTGGGAAAACAAACCTCGCAGGGCCCTGTGTCCGTCTGTGGGAGTCGGTGGAAGTTCTCCGCCTGAGATATCCTCACTGAGACGATATTCATCCTTTCCTCATTGCATGTGCCTGCGCTCATTTATGCAGCCAAAATGCTGGCAGCTCTCAGGGAGCTGTTAACCCATTCTAACATGTTAAGTGTATTGTTATCACCCAATAATGGTTGTTGGAACCCTCATTTGCCGCAGTGGCTCTTCTGGGCTGTATTTCTTTTCAGACTTTTCGGAAGAGGTAATTTCACCAGATGGCAGTGGGAACAACAGCAGAGCATGGTGTTTCTCTCAGCACAGGCGTGACTTCTGCCTGGGCCATCTATTTTGGCTTTCTCACAACACTTTGCCTTCTTGAAAGCGTGGTTCTGTTTAATTCTGTTAGTTTATTTCTATAAATACGTTTTAAATGTTGAAGCATTTACATGTGAATGAACTTTGCTAAATGGAGCAGATGACATGAACCGGGTAACTGTAGCATTGCTTTACAGGTCAAAACAAACCCCCGTAAATAAAGACGCACAAGCTCTTTGTCTCTAAAGCAATACAGCTAACAGCAAGGGGAAAAAAAATCTGCTTCCATGACAAGATAAGGCAAATCAGGATATACCTTGTAGCTGACACTAAAGGACCATACCAAAATGATGTCTTATTTCACCTCCTGGTTAACATCAGCGCTAGTGCCCTCTGCCCAGAAGTCATAACCATCCTGTGGGGTTATCCACAGGGATGTAGGTACCGCTGCATTATTCTCACGCAGTGCTGTACCCTGCTGAGCTGTTGTTTCCCGGCTGGGGAGATAAACCAGCACAACAGGGCAGCAGCTTAGGGCTGGAGAAGGTTTTTGCTGCTGTGTGATGCATTCCAGCTCTGCTTCGTGGTGGTCCAGGGCTGCACCCTGACAGGATTTGGTGTGGGACATGTGGGCTCCTGTACTGATAGTTGGCCATAAGTGATAAACAGGGAACTTGATGGCTAAGAAGGGAAAAAGTCAAATGCTATGGTTTTCAACAGAGCAAAATTTGATGTAATGTTGTGCAAAAGTGTTCTAAGTTGCTAAGGGTACTCATGCTTACATAAAGTCAGCCTTAATGCTTCTTGTGTGTCAGTTTGTAGCAAAATCAACTTTGATTCTGCTTTGCACATATTTATTTTTGCTGTTCTGACAGATCTGTATAATTGCTTATTGTTTGCTGCTGCTTCTAGTGATTGCTCAAAAGATAAACATCCTCTGTGACTTTCGGAGTGTGGGTTTGTTCCTCATTTGAAGCCCATCTATGAGTGGCTATCTGCACCCCAGCTGCTGGAGTTCCTGCTGTGGGGAGGAGTGCTCTCCCTGCCTAGTTCAATTTTCTCCTGTCTACAGGGTTTCATGCATGCTATGTCTGATCTGCAGCCCTTCCTTTCTTGGTTAATAGAGCTGGATGTTCTTGCCCAGGTCTCCGTTGCCCTGCACTGTGGCTGTAGGAAATGGTGAAGGGAATGGCTGCTGGGACCTTTGGATTGTAGCACAGCAGCCACCTCTTGCTTCTGGATACAGCATAGGAGCCAAGGCCTTGGGATGCTTGTGTGACCGCAATCTCTGCAGCACACAGGATGGCAACGTTTTGATTTGTATGCCTCTGAATAGGGAGCTTCAGTGGATGTGTGAGAGCTGCTGTGTTACTGGAAAGGCAATATTTGTACATTCCCAACGCTGAAGTTAGACATCAACAGTTTCACTTCCTTTTGGCATTTCTTGGTCATGCAGTCACGCAGGATGATACACTCCAAAAAGTTGCTGCAATGCATTTTTCAGTTTCTCGGTCCTTCCATGCTGTTGGAGTGCTGTCTCTGCAGGGAGATCTCAGTCCTTTGACTTCTTTCTTTGTAACTCATTTGCCTGTTCCCTTCTTCCTTCCCTGTATGTTTGAGTTGCATACCTTTGTCTTGACGTATCCTGAGTTGCTGGGGGTGGTACAGGGGCACAAAAATAGATAAGTGAACGGTTCTGATATGCCCTGAAACTTGAAAATGTAAAGGCAACAAGAGCAGTAGGCTCAATGTTTTGCAAATATATGACAACTAATTTATGAATTTGTGATTTGAATGTGTAATATGAATTTATATTTTTCCAAAAGAAAATGAAATGTGAAGGTTTAAAAGGAAAAAAATATATATATGAAATAAAGTAGTGAACAGATGTGCGGCACCAAAGCAGAAATATTCTCTGTGATATGGGAAGGAAATCCAGCCTGGGTCACCTGCAATGCCATGAGAGGCTTCACAAACAACAAATGGCTTATGCTTGCACCAGTGCTCTGGGAGAAGAAAAATCAGCATGTAGCAAAGGCATTATCTAGCTAATTGCTTGGTAGTTGCTCTGAAATTGCTTTAATATTGGCCTTTGGTGTTTCCTTCCTCAGCAGAAAAGCTTTTGCTGGTGAGTTGTTAATGGTTTTGGGGGTGAGGAACAGGCAGCGAGTCTGTATGCAGCTCTCATCCCAGTGTTCTCCTGCAGCTCCTGGTGCTGCTTTCAGTGCCCGAACTGAGTTTTTGCTGTTGTTCCAAATATCCAGGTTTTACATAGAATGAAACAGCGTTTAAAATAAGTGCAATGACTGTATGATGTGCTTTCATTTATGAGCTCCTTGGGGAAAAATGTTTTAATTGTCTTTATGTTAACGTGGATAAATCAGGAGCTTGTTTCTATCCATCAGGGCTTGAGACATGAAACAAAAGCCCAACAAACTCACAGATGGTGGCAGATCCTGACTGCAAGCCATTGCTGGGCACAGCTCAGCCTCTGTCACCAGCAGACGGCTCTGGTGGATGTCACCATCTTTGGTGTCCCCTGCACTGGGGAAGGGGTCAGGTCATGGACTTCAGGCTCAGAGCTGTGGCTGAGCCCCCTGACAGCTCCCCAGGGCTGTGATGTGACGTGGGGTGGGCATTGCCTTAATGGCAGCTGGGTGTGCACAGCTGGATGCACCCAGATGGGTGTCCTGGTTCTTGCAGTCCCACTCATGCTCAGCATCCTCTGGTTTAGGAAAAATCAATAGTGTAAAGTTCTAGCTGCTGGCATGGACCACCAGATGCTCTGAACTGAGTATATTAATTAAAGTTACTGGCCAGGACAGACTGTCAATTTAATTAGCAAATCATTAATTAAGCATGAGTGAATAACCAGCGTGATGGTTGCTTTGCTCTTGGCAGAGACCAGAACACCTAGCAGATGAATTTCATTACCCCATCTTCCAGCCAGGGAAACAGAGCAGGGAGGTGGCACCACTGGCGATGCAGGCTTGCTCTGGCCACGGTCCTGCTAGAAGTCTACCCCTGTGCTTTTAGTGGTGGGATCCCCCCATTGCCCTTTGATTGCTTTCTCTGGAAGTTACACCTCCTAATGGCACTCAGCCATCCTGCTCCCATCAGCCAGTGGGGTAGCATTGGTGCCACGTGAATGGCATCAGGTCTGCAGAGAGAGCTGCATCTGGCCTTCATTGCGAGATGTTGGGGCTGACTTGCTCATGGAGGTGATTCACCCGTCTGATACAAGTGCATGGCTTGCCTCCTTTCAAATACAGTGTGGAAAAATGTAGTAAATGCTTTTCTTTTATTTTTAATCCAGCATAATAAGCTGTGTGTGTATATATATATATAATTTTATTTTATTTTATTTTTGCATTTGGGTTACGCCATTAGATTCCACTATTTCCTAATTTATTTAGGGGGAAAAAAAGAGTTCACTTTCCTTGTCCTACAAGTGATGAAGAAATCTCCCGGCTTGCCTTGATTCCAGGCAGCAGGTTTGGTCTCCCACCAACTTTCTGTAGCTGTACTTCGCTTTGATTGCTGCCTGTTCTCCTTTCCCCCCGAGTTCTGCACAGAAGTAGCACCCCCCTGCTGACCACAGAGCTCCCGCACTCCATATTAGTGCTATGCTGATTTAAAGAACACTTTGACTACTACTTCTTTTTATTTATTTTTACTTAAACAACTCAGTCTCCTCCCCTTTAGCTACCCGTCAAGGTATCCAAATTTCTTTGCACTCTGAAACTCTTTGCTTTTTGTTTTCCATATTTGACGAGAAGAGCTTTTATATCCTCTGCATCGACCATCAGTGGTCATCAAACCACGAGTTGTAGCTGTGTGTGGTGAGGGCATCTCCTGGTTAGTCACTGCTAAAATGTGGTGTTTAATGATGACTTAAAAGCAGAACTTCAGCTGGATGAGATGATGTTCTACAGATAAAGGTTGGTCGTTGTTTGTTAATGAATGTCTGTCTTTTGTCAGGGATAATTACCGCAGCTTGGTAAGAGATAAACAAGAGTTCAGGCAGAAAACAGCTGGGCTTCAATCTGTTTGGAGAAAGGGATGGTGGATGTGAAGTGATTGTCCTTGGGTGTGTGACTCCTGTGCTTGCAGCTCCCATGCTACAGGCTAGGTGCTTTGGAGCGCAGCTCCAGCACTGAAATACCAAGCTAGGCATAAATAACAGGAAGGTATAGATCTGTTTGTATGCAGGGCTCCCAGTGATGTGCAGCACTGTTGGAATTCCCAACAATGCTGCCTTTAAGATGCAACCTTGTCAAAAGCCAGAGCTGGCCATGCTCTGGGCAGTAGGCTTTGTCATGCATGAAGATGAACTGAGCGACCTAAATGTGGGCATGAGGGAGCTCTGGAATCCTGGATGTTGGGATGGGAAGGGCTGTACAATGCAGAAAGAATTCCAAGTATCTTTTTGGTTAATTCTGTTTTGTAGCATACTGCTACAGATGTACTTTACTTCTAATGACAGTGAGTCCTGATTTCAGCAGATTCAATTACGTTTATAGTCCCCTGCACAAGGGCTGAGTTCTGCCATCTGTGTATTTCGTACCGAAACTGTTTTTTCCCCTCCCTGACGATTGGTTTGCTTTTGTAAGGAGAAGTATATTTGGACAAAATTGTCAAGCAAGCGTGACAACGTTCTGCTGCTGTTTCCAGGACACAAGGAAGCATTCCGAATGCTACGCTTTTGTTACTGAAGCAGTGACGATTGTTTATACTTCAAAAGAAACATCAAGTCCAAAACCAACTTGTCAGAAATGGACATAGGAAGCATCCGTTATGTTTGCCATTTAGATTTTGTGATACTGAGTTTGGAAGAATGTCTGAGGGGGCCTTGTGTTCTGAGCTCTGAAATGCTGATACCTTTTCTCTTTCTCTGCCCTTCCTGCTTATCTTCAGAAGTGATTTTTTTTCAGGCTGTAATGAGAGTAAGGGTTTGGCAAGCACAGGGGTAGCCTTTTCTCTGATGCAAATCGGTACAGCTTCATTCAGGATATTTGTTCCTGAAACTGTGATATTTTTAGGCTGTTAAAATGCCTTTGTTGGTACTCTGATGATCTTCAGTGGCTTCCATTTAGATTGCACATTCACGATTGATGATGTCAGACAGATCAGTTCTTATCTTGAGCTATTCTAGAGCATTACTTGGCTATTTTATCTAAACACTTGGCTCAAGTTGAGGAGTTTTATTAAAGAGAGCATCATAAGGTATTCTCTTCCCTCATTCCCTGCCCCCCATTCTACCCAAATGCGAAGCACTGAGGCTCAGGTGGTGATGCTGGGAGGTTCTGCTTACATCAGTTGAATTCCCTGTGGGTATTCTCATCTTTTGTGCCTAAAAATGAACTTTGTTGGGTGCCTGCCACACGCTGCTTTCCAAGAGAGGAAGAAAAATCAGTTTCTGGTCTCTATGGAAGTAAAGGAAACGTATACAACAAGGGTGAAATCCTCCCAGCCCACAGTGCTGGAGAGTCATTCGATAGACAAAGAACACAATAATGGGGATGGAGGTTTTTGAAGAAAGCTTCCCCTGAAGAATTAATACCTGTCAACACTGGCTTTTCAGTAGGGTTAATGATCATGCCTGGAAGCTGAGATGCTGCTTTGAGAGTAGAAGCTGAAGATGTAGGGGAGTATCCAATTTATGTGAATATTGGAGGGAAACTGAAACAAGAACTCTTTTGTTGATGTAATGTCTTCAAATGAATTTTGTTGCATAAAATTAAGTAGCTCAGAGGAAGCCTTAAACCTTAGGAATTTGTTTCATTGATTCAGTGGATCTAGGATCTCTTCTAAAGCTGCTATTGGTTGATTAGGCATGGGTTCTTACAGTGAACTGTAATGATCTTACAAAGCTTCACCAGAAAGATGTTAACAGTTGTGTTAGTTTTCTTATACAGCTGGAAAAAAGCCCTTTTTTTTCCTCTCTAGTATTACTCAGCAGTGGGGTTTAATTGGATTGTTTTGACTGAAATAGGAAGTAGCATATTTTTATGGGCCTGCGTTGTGTTGTACACTTGAACTGATAGGATGTAATTAGACACTTCGTTTTGTTTCCATTTGACATCTTTTAACTAATTAGTAACTTGGATTGCTTTCTTTTGCATCACTTTATTTTCAGTTGATTAAGTGCACTTACTTAGCTCCTCTAAGGGTACGGAATTAAGTGTGCTAATTGCGCAATGGCTTTGGCACATGCAAATTGCCTCGGTGTCACCTAAGGATAAGACTTCTGCTGGCAGTGTGGGTGCTGCTCCCTCTGCGTGCCCATGGGCAGGTGTGTCAGCTCTTCCTCTCCTGCTGTCTAGTCAGAGCTTGCTGGCCATGGCTGAGAGAAGCTCTTGCCCCTGGGGATGGATCGTTTTCAGCTTCTCTATGTTCAGGCAGACTCCTTTGGTGACTGTGGGTGGTTGGTGGTGGAGGCACCAAAGGGATCTCAAAGAGATTGTGCCTGGAATCCAGGGTACCTCATCCTAGAGCTGTCCTGAGGTGAATGGGCTACACTGCTGGGCTCTGTTACTAATTCTAGCATACTGTGCTTGTGAAACATTGGGTGTCAGAGAATGCTACAGCTGTGACATACTCGAGTACTGATTTGAACATCAGTTATTGCTGTGAGGCACTGAGTAAGATCTAACTTGTTCCTAGTAACAAGGCAAAGCCAACAGAGTTGAGAATTGAAAGCCACTGAAGTTGTCTTGAGCTGCTGATTGCAGCCAGCCTGAGTGCATGCAGCCTCTGGTGCTGGGATGAGAGGTAAAC
The DNA here is from genome assembly GCA_030625065.1 of Alectoris magna. Taxonomy (NCBI): domain Eukaryota; kingdom Metazoa; phylum Chordata; class Aves; order Galliformes; family Phasianidae; genus Alectoris; species Alectoris magna. Next base: position 4,612,260 of record CM060569.1, read on the forward strand.
AGGCCAGGCTTCCCTTTACAATTAAAACTTTCTAAATGGAATGAAGTTTTTTTGGGTGTGTAAATATGAAATTTAGTTGCTTTTTTTTCCTCTTGTGCAGAGGGAGTCCTACCACATTTCACCGTTCTTCTTGTAGTCTATCTTAAGTCCAGATTTTGATGCTTGCACTTCCAGAACTTGCTCAGTGGTGTTTGAGCATGAGCAGGAGCTATGCTTGGAGTGCAGGTTGGGCACCTGGGAGCACAGCACGCTGTTAAAGGCTCATCAAATGGCTTTATTTTAGAGCCAGGTGTCCCTTCATGACTCTTTGTCCATCCCAGAGGCCAGACAGCGTGCTGAGCATCTCACACTGGGCTGCCTGCCCGTTGGGAGCCTGCTGCAGCTGGAACCCGGCCCTCCAGACAGCCAGGATGTTTGCTTTTGTGGAGTGCTGTTGTTGAGGAAATCGAGCAAAAGGATCACTTGAAAGGCCGGGCCACCTCCATGAGATTAGGCCATTAAATTTATGCTTGCAGACCTCATCTTAAAGCACCTTATCAGGCGGAGTTGGGGTGGGTGTTCTTGTGATAGCAGGCGCTGCTCAGGAAGCAGCTCGCTTCTCCTCTGTTGGGCTGTACTGCAAGGAGTGATGCTGAGTGTGGCCAAGAGGAGCCCTGCAGCAGCTGGTGGACCTGAGCATGAGGCTGGGGCAGGACGGTGTGCCCAGCACTGCTCAGAGCTGGGTGGTGTGAGGGCAGATAAGGAGGAATGCAGAGCTTTTAAAGTATCATAAAGCTGGATATCCTTTGCTCAGGATATTTCCTGTCCACAAGAATTTATTTTTCAACAGTGTTATTGGCAGAAAATCCACCAAATGGAAGAGGGGGAGGGAAACATAGACGTTACAGCAGAGGTCTGGAAATTTCTAGTGTTCTCAGCTAAGTGAAGAACTGGGAAAAATTAGGAGAACTGAAAAATGTGGACCTTTTATGTAGCTGTGTGCTAGCATGCATAATAACACATGAAATAGTCAGTGATCTGTGCTTTTCACCATCAATTAAGTCCATCAGTTAACTCTCAGGTTGAAAAAATAGCCGAACAGCTTCAGAATGTTGTTATTGAGAAGGAACGGGAGTAGCTGGTGCAAAGCATTCCAGGCTAACTTCCTCCAGTCTGCTGCATGCCTTGCCTTTGTGTTTGTAATGAATTCAGGCCTAAATCATAAAGCAAGATTAATTGGCAATTTGTGATCTGGTTAATCCTTTAGTGAAAGTAAATTGTGTTTAGTGCTGCAGATGCATTCAGTGTCTGCTCCTCCACGGGCTGCAAGGTTTGCTTGTAACATGGCTTGACTGCCAGGATAGTAGCAGAGAAGTGCTTCCTGCTACTAGAATGCCTTTGTAAGGCTGTTTGTGTATGCTTCCTTCTGTAAACTTCAGATAGAATTCACTTGAATGTGGGTATGTACACTGGGATGGCTGTTTCTAACAAAGCTTTACAGCTATTAAATTCAATGAGGATTTATTGTTTACCATCTTTTTCCTTCTGTTGTTTTTGTTTCTAATAACAAGTGTTTCCCCGTTTCCTTTGGGTTAAGTAAAGCATATAAGTGTGGATGTATGTCAGTTAGTGACATACATTGAGCACCCTGGTAAAACTTACAGAAGGAAGCTAGCGTAATCGAGAGGCATTAACCAAGTGCCCCTGTTCCTGTCATCCCTGCACTAACAAAAGAAGAAAGGAACTCAGTAGGTATGTGGAGTTCTTTCTGGAGCTTGCAGCTGGACTTTATTTTTGGAAATAGGATTATGGTGTGTGTTAGAACTTCTTATCCCATTCTCTGTCTGCCCTTAACACCCAAGAAAAGGCTTCCAAAAACAACATGGAACGTACCGTGCTGAGACTGCATTATTATTTTTTTTTTTAAGGCTGCAACGTGTTAAAACAGAAATCCAAATGGATGAGAACATCTTCATAGTGGTGCACAGATGATTTGGAATCCTTGGTATGTGCCAGTGGCAAGAGCCGAATTCCCCCGGCCGCGCGCTGCTTTGAAGTGAGCTCTGTGCAGGGCTTTGCTGTGCAGGCAGGCCTGGCTGTGGGGCTGAAGGCACGAGGTGAGGGCACACGGTTTTGTAACAGGTTAAATCCAGGATAACGAGAGCGAGACATTGAGGTTATGCTTTTATGTCCCATATCACTTGGCTTTCTAGCAAAAAAAAAAGAGCCGAAACCCCTCTTTATTTCTTTAGTAATCCTTTGAATTCTTCTTTCTGAGCTTGATTAGAGCCCTCTAAAATCTTGAGATACTGTGCGTTAGCTATCAGCTCTGTTGTATGGGGAATGGTGGCTTGGTGCTTGTACTGAGCGGAGCCCGTCTCTTATTTCTGTTGGTTTTAGGGCCACTGATGGTCTTCTAAATGCTGAGGTGTAGATCGAGCCGTGATTTTCTTGCTCTGTTATACGATTTCATCTTCTCACTGCTGATAAGGGTATATATTTTTGTAATGTTTATTATGGCTTATTAAACATTTTTTTTTTGTGGTCTGCACCTTGTGTTTGACCACATCAAACTAAATATAACGCCGTCTGCAATGAAGACTTCATCCCTTGTTCTGATGGGGAGCTCTATTGCTTTACCTCAGCTGTTTCCAAGCGGGTGAATAACTTGATGACAAATGCAGATCTCTGTGGGAGATCAGATGTGATCACTGGTGCATCGTGTTAGACAGCATGCTTTTCCCATGGTGGCTCTTCCTGCGGTGGGTTCCCATCCTTCCAGCTTGTCTGCTCCTCCTGCCCCTCTCCTGCCTGTACCTCTCTGCTGTTGGGTGCCACCAGGTTTCCGCATTTTTCATCGTTTTTCTGATAATCTTTAGGAAATCTTAATCCTTTTACAGCCCGACTCTAAATCAACATTTATGCTATAAACAGAAAGCAGTTGGTGGTTGTGCTAACACTTTCTCATTGTCTATTATTAGTCGAAGTACTTTCTTGGTTCCTGATAAATACAAGGTTCAACTCGCTGTCAAAAAGAAGGAAATTGCTAGTAGCAAGATGACTTCTTAATTTAGTCAGTTCAAGAAGTGTTCAAAATTAGCCTTCTTCATGGATTCAAAGCATTCTTAACAATAACCGTATTATAGTCTGCCCGATTCAGATGAGAATGAACCTCATTCATTATTTTTGATCAATTACTCTTCTGAGACTTCAGTGCCTTAATGTATATGGATGAGAAAGAGGAAAATGAGAGCATTCACCTTTCCTTCAGCTACAGGAATTCCAGTTTAAAGACAAAAGCTGCAGCAGGTTGACCTTCTCATTTAAATGGTAATAAATCTTGTTCTGCTTCTCCTTGAGCAGGGAGGTCACTGAGAGCAAAGCAACTCAGACTGGATTTCAGAGAGTGAACTTCTGAGTGTTTAAAACTGTAATAAGCAATACGTATCTCTTGCTGTGATGCTGTAGCAGTCACTTATGCTTGGCGTGGTCTGAGTGCTTGCTTGATGAAGTAAGGCATCTATGGGATGGGGAGGAAGCGTGCCCTGTGAGTTGGATTTTAGGACTTGATGCAGCAGTGCCTAGGGATGCAAAACAAGGTTAGAGGAAAAATGCCATGTTAAGAGTTTCATCCGGGGCTGTGGAAAAAACATTAATCAGAATTCATTAAGGGTGAGGGAGTTTCCTCCGTGAGCATCAGGAGAGGGATGAGGTGCTGAACAGCTGTTGGGTAGCAGAGGGTTTTCCTTCAACGCTCTCCATTGCTTACATGGCCACCAACATCCTGTTTGTTGGGATCTGGTGGGTGAACTCCTATTCACACCTTCTCCCCAACCCTCCAAAACCTCTTCCTTTTTTAAGATAAGGTCATTTTCCCCAGTTGCACATTCTAACCTATCTCAAGTCCGTTTCTTGAGAGTCAGGTCTACTTACGGCTAGAATTATGAAGGTAATATTTTTGGAAGAATGGGTCTTTTTTTTTTTTTTAATACTTCTTTCCGGAAAGCCAAAATGCTGTGGATGGATAAACATGAGCCATCAGAAAAGTTTGTGTGGTTTTCTGAAATATATTTGAATATTGACTCCAGGCTCTTGCACCTCCGGAGTTCGGAATGCAGCTGTGAAAATGAATTTCGTCGAGTTAGTGAGCGAAAATGAAATGGGAGCTGTGTGTTGCACGAAGCTGAAGGTAGTTTGCTTTCTGCTTTGCACCCATTGAATTTTTTTTTTTTTTTTTGCTTGAATAGAATTGTGTAATTTAAAGGATGCAGAGGCGAAGTTTATTTTCAGTGGTTGAATTGATGTTATTGGAGCTGAGTGTGGCTGTATTATTAGGGAAACACAAACAAGCGTAACTGTTCCCTTTGTGATTAAATCGTAAGTTTGCATTCAATTATTACAGTTTCATTGTGCAGTAATTTACCTTTGCCCAGCTCAGTTTCTGGTTCTTGTTATTGCCTTGTGCATCTGCCTTTGGACTGTCCCAGAAGGACTTCGTGTGGCTATCTGTGAGACCCCTGATTTATTCAGTGTCTTTACAGTACAATGTTCTCCGAAGCTGTGTGACTCCCCCAGTGTGTAGGGCTGTGCCTCCAGTGAGCAGCAGCCTTTCCTCCATTTCTCTGTGGATGCGAAAGATTAATTTTTTAGTGGGGACCTGCAGGTTAGTGCTGTCATACCCTAAGTGGGCAGCCTGTGCAGGCTTGGCTGGTTGCAGTTATGTCTTCCAAGTTTTTAGAAAGCAGTGGGAAACTCACTGGGTATCATCTGCAGACCTGCTGTAAGAACGTCCACATTCTTTCTGTTTCATTTCCTCCCTTTCCTTCCCTGAATATTTTCCTACCTTTCAGCCCAAGCTCATGGTAACAACAAGCTGTGGTAACGTTTCCCTTGTTTTGGAGCTGAGAGCAGTAAGGTCACCATTGCAAGTAGGGTATTTGGGATGCTGTTTTCTGACTTTTTTTTTTTTTTTTTTTTTTTTTTTTTTTTAAAGCAAAGCTGCAGAAACTGTACAGACTGCATGCAAATTCACTCCTTTGGGGTTATTTCCAAGGAGCCTGGCCAGCAGTGAGCTGGAAGGTGGGCCCGTCTCGTTCCAGGCCTGTCCTCTCGTTACAACTCTGGGTCCTATTTCAGGCAGGTAACAAAAACCAAGGGTTTTCCCACTTAAAGCATGTCGCAGAGAACTTGAGCTGCATTGCTTGGTGTGCTCACTGCAATGGGAGCTGCTGTATCTGGGTCCTGCTGGCTCTTGGTGCTGTGAGCTCCACTTGGCTGCATGTTGCCTTAATCGACTCTCTTGATTAAAAGCTGCTTTGATCTGCAGCTGTGCTTTGTCTTTTAGTGTTCTCTAGGTATGGATCAACTCTGCGTGATGGATTGTTTCTCTAGCTAGTGTAATGAGAAGTGATTTTGCTGAAGGCACTGATGCTGCCATCATATAGTACTGATTGGAGAGAAAGGTGTAAGACGTTGCGTCTCTTTAGCAGCCAAAAATCACTCTTAAATAGCGTATTATCATTTTAACAGTTGAGAAAAGTAAAACGCTCCTGCCAAACTTCACGTTATGTTCTGTGAAACTGAAGAGCGATGAAATCAAGCTGGAAATTGCCTCTCTTCCTGATGCTGCAGGGCAGTGGGCTTTCAGTGCTGGGCTTTGTGTGCAGTCGTAGGGTAGGAGCACGCTGCTGTGGGCATTCCCCTGGCTGTGCTGCAGGGCTCTCTGACAGCAGCAATGCTGGGTGCCTGCTTGGAGCAGCCGGGTGGGAGCTGTGCGCCAAGAGGTTTCCCACCAGAGCACAATGAGTGACTTTGTCAGCATGGCGTCAGCCCGGAGTCAGGTTAGCAGGGATCGGCTGAAACAAAAGCATTTGCAGTGCATGAAGGTGTGCTGGAGCCTTGCTGTAAATGGAGTTTGATATGCTTGCTTTTCAAGTGCTGCAGATTGATGTGATAGTAAGTCCCTTTTTTTCTTTTTTCTTTTCTTTTTCTTCGTGGTTTAATTAGTAGTTTAGGGGGGAAAAAAATAAAGCACCATTTGATTTCAGTTGATTCTTCCCTGAACAGGAATTCTGGAAGAGATAACTGAGGTCTTTGTGATACTATTCCTTGGGCTTTACCTGGAGAGTGTAGTTGAAGGGGAGGGTGTTTATCACCAACCTGCCACGCTTATCGTGCTGGGACTGTGATTAATGTTTTGGTTATTAAATGTAGGAAGAAAGCAAACAGGTGAGGCACACTGCTTATCTGCCTCGCACCTTTGCTTAAGAACTTTGTGTAGGGGTTGGTGTGTTCCTGGGCATGTGCACAGCGTCAGAGCCCCAACCCTGTGGAGCTGAGTACTTAGGCATACCACTAATAATATTCTTAAGTGCACCTGAAGACATAACTGTGTCTTTACATATAACAAAGGGCAGCAAAGCTGTGAAGCTGTGGGGAGCAGCTGGGGGAATGGAGTGGTTCGGTCTGGAGCAGGGGAGGCTTAGGGGAGACCTTATGGCTCTGTGCAGCTCCCTGAGAGCAGGCTGTGATGAGGTGGGGTCAGCCTCTGCTCACAGGTAACAGTGATAGGATGAGAGGTGGTGGCCTCAAGTTGTGTCAGGGAAATTTCAGGATATGAAGAAGCATTTCTTCTGATAAAGAGCAGTGATGCAGTGGCACGGCTGCCCAGGGAATGGTGGAATCACCATCCCTGGAAGTGTTCCAGAACCATGAGGATGTGGCACTGAGGAATGCGGACAAGTGGGCATGGGGGGGATGGGTTGGGGTTGGGGATCTTAGGGCTCTTTTCCAACATTAATGATTGTGTGAAATCTCGGAGGGATTGAGACCCAGGTTGTAGACAGGTGCAGGTCTGGGTTGGAAGGTATTGTTTCTCTTCAAGCAAATGGTTGGAATGACTTGGTATTTACTTGAAACAGTGTTTAAACATACTCAGTATATTTTATGGCATTGTGAATTTCATTTACAAATGGCTTTTGTTGGGAAAAATGAGGCCGCGTGGAGTTCAGGGAACCCAAACAGGGTTATCAGCAGATAGTGGGCGTTTTGGCAGATGGGAGTGCTGGAACTGACTTGTTCTAATTTGTAAATTCTTAGTATTGCAATTAAGGAAGTCACAGGGAGAGGGGTAACCACAAACTATTGGTGTGCTTGTGAGTTCCATTTCTGCACTGTGATTAATGCAGAGGGAGATGAGGAAAGAAACGTGTGAAGCCTTTGAAGAAGGAAAGCGGTACAAATAACAGATGGGAGTAGCTGTTACATTTTAGCTTCGATAAAAGGCACAGGGAAATGTGAATGTTAAGAGAGTCTTGCATGCAAGTCTTCTTATTTGTAGTCTACTGTTATGTCAGCAGAACAAGCTGCAGTCGTTGTGTTTTTATGTTGTAGAACCGAGACAGAGCAGGAGGTTGGTTTGCTTTAACAGTACCATTTGCAGAAGTGAGAATGCTGTAAAGTCAATGGGTTCATTTGTGTTCTTGTGTTTCCTATTCAGATGTAGCTATAACAAGAGTAACATCTCTGGACATTTCTTTCACTTTGTGCTTTGTTCACTTGCCCTCAGTGCCGCTGTCTGGCTGTGAGTGTCTCTGGGGCACGCTGGCCTCCAGCCCCATGCAGCTTTACTTTGGGAAGCTTTCATGATATTCTCCCCTGGAACACCAGAGAAAGCTGGTTTGCCTTTGGTAAAAGGCAGCTTTGTGCAGCAGCTTGCTTTATTCTGGTATTTCATCACAGCTATTATCAGTTGATTAGTTGTACTCACCTGCTGAAATAAGATGCTCCCGCGCTATGCAGTCTGACCTCATCTCATTCCTGATGCTCACCTCTGAGCCGTCTTTGAAGTTCTGGTGCCAGCCTGGTCTCTGGGTCCTCTGTTCTTGTAATTTTATTATAGGCTGGCTGGCCTTGCCTTGTCTCGCTATTTATTATGACAAATCAGAACGAGTAAATATGTTCCACGGGGAAAGCAGAATGGCAACCCTGAGTGCCCTCTTTGTGCTTCTGGACTGCAGGCAGGCTGGGGGCATAAGAGCCGTCTTCATGGGTGATGTCTGCCTTTAATTTCAAGGAACTGCCTAGCTGAGAAGATGCTTAATGTTTAAGGCCACTGGGTTAATCCAGTTCATCCCATACTTGAGCAGGGATCCCTTTTTGTTTGGCTGTTCCTAAATTGCAGATGTACCTGCTGAGGGTGTGGCTGATGGGATTGCAAAATGGCTCTTCCTAAAATATCAGAGCTCCAGATCTTGAGAAATATGCTGTCAAATGTCAGGCTTAAATAATTGCAAAGTAGTGTAAATCTCATCATAGCAGAGCCACCTGGGTAGTTGCTTTACTAATCTCACCCTAGTACAACTCCAACTTCCCTTCATCTCCTACAGAACTGAACGCTTCTGATAGCTCTAGTCTTCAAAGGTGAGATGCATCATGGACATGAAATTGTGTCATTGCTTAAAATGAAAATAAACCAGAGGTGAAAACCCACTGAGGAATTATGGTTTGAAGTGGTTGCTTTTGCTTTCCAGCCCTGGAGATGGGTGGTAGCTGTGTGGTGCCTGGCTGCTACTCTCAGCCTCTCGCACCCCAGCCAGCTCTGGGGGCAGGTCTCCTCACTAACCTGTTTTCTCTGCCATTATGGATTTAAAGAAAAATAATAAAATCACGTATTTCTCCAAAACTGTTACAAATAAGCCTGTCTGTTTGGACTCTTTCAAGTTAATCTGCCGTGCTAGCAATTAAACATGGAAAGAATGCTTTTAGGTTTAAACGGTTCTTCAGACGGATGCGATTTAATGAAGCTAATGAACACCCATCAGACAAGACAGATTCCAGACTGTTTGTGCCTTGACCAACCATCTGTACACATACCTCCAGGTACTGCTCATGTCTCAAGAGGCTTTTCTACATGAACAATTAGCGCTCTTTTTGGAACTGGAGTGGCAAGCCACGGCAGGAGCCTCTTGAAGGCAGCTACGTTTAATGCAGTGTTTCCCCTGCTTTTCCATGAAGTTACACCACCGCTGTGGGTGTTTTAACAAAGCTTACGTTTCCACACGTGCAGTGTGAAGTGCAGAAACACGAGAACTGGGATGTCATCTCTCACACGTGAGCCCCAGCATTAATAGTGGTCCAAACTGGGAGCGCTGCCCTCTGGGAGCCTTCCCAGTGGGTCAGGTGCTCACTTTAAATTCTTAGCATCTGAATGCGTCCTTATGTAAGCAAGTTTGTGGGTGTGAGTATTCGTGTTTGTGTAGATGGGTGTCTAGATTTTTCTCCTGATTGCTTCTCCTCTTATGGATGCAGTTCAAAATCCCTTTGGAAGAAGAGCTGGTTTCTTCAACTGTGCGGTGCTGTGGTTTGACATACCAGGCTTGGGTAGGATTCCTCAGTTCCACAAACAAACTTCTGGCACATAGCAGTCGGTTCCCTAAATGCCCCTTTTTACTGAAGGTAACGGCTGCGAACCTGAAAGGGTTTTCTTATTCCGTGTTTCGCTTCATTTCTTCCCTTATGTGGGATTCCTTCTGGAAGGATTTGGGCCTTCCTTTTATGGAGTTGTTCTATGCAGGGTGATGTGGGATTCCCTCCCATGTTATCTGTGATGCCACACCTGTTTCAATCATGGCAAAACCATGTGAGGCAGCTCCTGCTTGCTTGTACCCGTGCTGGCTGTGCCGGAGTTGGAATTCTCCATTGCTTGGGCTGGAAAGAGATGAAACCGTTCCTTTTGAAGATACATATTATGTTTCACATGGTGTCAACAGTAGCATCTCAGATGCAACTTTGTAGCCTTCCTGGGCTGTATGCTGCATTCTGATAGGCCTGAATTGCTCCACTTAAGCCCTGTGCTAAAAGGAGAATGTCCTTGGCTTATACCCCCATTAATTGCATGGAAGAGACCTTCTAGGAACGGTTAGCAGTGGTTATCTGTGTGTGGTTCAAACTGCGGCTGGAATTTCAGGCTACTTCTGACGTAACGTGTTGGGTCACACTAATTTTCCATACATGGAAATTGGTTTTAGATGGCTGCACTTTGTTCTGTGTTTTTTCTATTATTTTTTTTTCCTGTTGCCATGTGTAACTAATTTATATGTTACTAATTCACATATTGAATTAATTTAAGGGAACAGAGCCATCTTGGTGACCAGTAGAGGGGCACGGTATTGGAAAATCAGGTTCGTAGCAGTAACTTGCAAACATCAGAAGGATTGGAGCTTGGATTGGGGACAGAGCCTGAAGCCGAGTGGCCGTCCCAGCTCTCACTGTGGCTGATGTCTGTGTTCCTGGAGGGGGCAGATGGGGGAAAGGCCGCCTCTGCCCCAGTGCTGCCGTTTCTCAGCTCAGCCCCAGCCAAACCTGGGGAATGCAGACGCACAGGAAATGTCTTTTGTAAATTTAAATATAGTCAGCTTTCTAGACAAAACCCCAAATTTGAGTTAGTACCTGAAGGGGGGAAAACTAAAAAAAGAAAGAAAAAAGCTGTGGGTTAGTATTTGGCAGTTTGTATTTTAACTAAGGAAGAGTTCTCATATGCTGAAATGTGACCTGGTGCTGTGAGCCCTTGCCTGCTGTTTTCTTCCTGTGATGTTCCTGAATTTGTGTGGGGGGGATGGAGGGAAATGTGTGTTCAGACTTCTCCGTATGAAGGAAATTGGGTTATCTGAGAGAGGAGAAGCTCCAGTTTTTAGGAGGGATGTGAATGCGTGGCGGATAAATCAGTTCTCAGGCAAACGTTTGAGAGAATAAGCTAAAAAGCGTGTGAAGCAGCTTCCAGGACGGTTGGCTTTGGTGTGAAGTCTGCCAGCCCTGCAGTAGACGTCTTAACCCCGTCTGATTCAGCTCTGCCTGCAGTACCTCTCAGTGAGATGCTGTTAGAAAGAAGCCTGTGGCCAACGGGGTGCTGCAGCCAGCACTGCTGCTGGCGGAGCTGTGCCAGACCTGACAGATGAAGGAAGCTCTCTTTATTTCTTTTTTGGTTTTCTTTCTTTCACCCTCTAAAGTGAGGCAAGTGCAGACATGGCTGTAGTGACAAACCATTAATAAAGCTAAAGGAATGCAGCTGTAAAACTTTAAATAATGACATATAGCAAATAAATGTCAACATATTGGTTGTGCCTGGAATGGAAATATTACTAGGAAAATATGTAGCTTGAAGCTAGCCTGTGGTTTGTTTTTTTGCTTCTTTTTTTTTCCCCCTTAAGAAAATAGAAATAGCATGACGCTTAAAGTCCTGAGGCTTTCAGGCTGTGGATGTGTCATGGGTTGGGGGGGGTGGGTATATGTTTCCCATGGTTTCAAAATAGTTCCTACAAAGCTTGCATTCTCTGAAAATCATCTTATTTATTCATGTATGAATAAACATGTGCTTACAACTGTATAGATGTGTAATGTGTATATCCAGGATAGTTGGAGGTATAAGTAATAATGGATTGAATCAGTCTGTTTCCTCTGTATTAGCCTTTTGCAGTGCTTTATTTGGTCCCATGCAACTAAGAAGTGATTCAGCAGCTCACATTCATTTGTTTGCCATCTAAAACCAAGCAACAAAACCACCCAAGGCCAACCAATGAGCCCACGCAGCGCATTGCCCCGCTGCCTTCTCCTCCACCCACCCAAAGAACCCCAGACCTACAGCCTTCAGTTCTGAGCTTGAATCTTTCTCAGAATTAAACCCTGAGACTCTGAGGTAATGAAAACCAAAATATTAAGGAGTAAACTCCGAATATTGCAAAACATAAAGATGGGAAATGGGCCGAGTGAAGTATGAAGGCAAAACATTCTCTTTGTACCCTGAGTTTGCAGTGAATGTAGAGTTGCTGGGAGGACTCTGGGATTCTCTGATGTGAGGGACTGAGGAGTCTGTAGGTCCCTAAGGTTCGTTTGCATGTTTCTTGTGCGGAAGTCTGGAGAAATGGTGGGATTAGGACATCCTAGTCATCAAAGAGTTGGGTTATTAACCTAGTGTGGTGGCACCATTAATGTTGAATTCAGACTTGATTTTACAAAGCAACATCCCTGTGGTTCTAGTGGTGACGTGATAACACACTGATTAGCTTCTCTGTTTGATCGTGGCTAAGTGGAAGTCTGCTCTGTGTTGTAGGTGTCGGTTCACACTGTTATAGGATCCTAGATGGAAAATCAAGGTGTTCAGCTTCGAGCAGTGGGTATTACAAAAGCAGCTTGCTACTTCATTGGCAAAATCCACGAAAGCGTGAGAGGGTTTTGCAGAGTCTCTAACTGATGCCTCTCTTGCAGGAAGCCCGTTGAGGAAAATTCTCCATGAATGTACGTCACAATGATGATGACCGACCAAATCCCGCTGGAGCTGCCACCGCTGCTGAATGGGGAGGTAGCCATGATGCCTCACATCGTGAATGGCGACGGATCACAGCAGGTCAGTGAGCTTTGCCGAAAGTGACTGCTTTAAATAAACTGTTTGTGGGCCATCGAGGAGTTTTGAAGAGGTAGAAGAAAAGCCTTGGCTTCCCCATGCACCAGGGAGAACAGGTTATTTCCTAGAAGGTAGAAATCTGCCCTTCTGCTGGAAAGACTTCTGAAAGCAGTGTGCTGAGTGTGTTATTCAGTTCAGTGTGGTTGTTTGCACCATGTATTTGTTGGATTTAAATAATGGGTCAGAAATAATGGATGTAAATGCTTTGCAGGAAGTCAGTTCTGTGTTTTACTTTTTCTGTTGCCCAGACATCTTACAGGTATCTGAGATGAGATTTTACAAGCTTGAAGTGCTGAGATAACTAGATTGTGTAAAGGGGTTTCAAAGGAGAAATGGAGGCAAGTGTTCTGTAATGTCTACTATTCCTTTCTTACCCAAGTGTAATAATTGTAGTCCTGTATATTATCCTGTGCTTCACTATAAACCTTGGTGACAGTGGAGAATTTTGAGTTGACTTCTGATGTTTATAGTTGCTTTCGTATTTTTTATCTGGGGTGCCTTCTCTAATGAGCTCCATCAGAGGTAGGTAGGGTGATACAAAGACCATAGATGTCTTCAGCATTGTGTGGGCTCAAGGTTCAAGCTGATTATTGGTAACTTCCCAAATCTGTCGTCCTGGGTTAACCTTTGAAGAAAATATGCCCTGGTAATTTGATTCTTTCCTTATCTGAGACATTTTGGCAAAATATTTTAACCAAGACAAAATTAATTCTCCTTCATGAATCAATCTAAAACGTCATTCTGTGACTTCTCATTCCCCTAATTGTTTGTTTGTCCCTCCAAGCCGTATTTTGAGCTACACCAACCACAAAGGAAGAATGACTTCTACTTTTCTTGTAAGCCTCTAAGTCTGTTTCCTCTCTGGATTCTCAGAACAACACAGACTTTTCCTTGCTGTGATGATTTCAGAAGCTTGTTTCTTCACTGTACGCTGCAACTCGAAGGAGAAAAGAAAGAATGCTTGTAATGGCTTTATTTACCGAGTCCATTACTGATATGCTGAAGTGAAGGAATGATCTTACTGGTATTGGATAGCATAATTGTTCCTTTAAAATACCCCCTTTTTTCCTTGCTGGAAACCATTTACTGGGGTGGAGTGTCTAGTGGGTCCTTTTGCATTACCATAAGAGTAAATGGAGTATTCTAAAGAGGGGTTGAGGTGGGGTTCTAAGTCCAACTGAATTTCCCCATCAGTGATGATTCAGCAGCCTTGCTTGGCAGATGCCTCCACTGCCCATAAGCTGACTTCTCATCTGATGTTTCAGAGCAAGAACTGCTGACGCACTGCAGTTTGGATCACTATGATGCACAAATACGACTCAGCAGAACGCTTCTGAGTAGTGTCATTTTTCTCCATACACATTTATTGGATCATATTTGTAGATCTTGAATGAGGAAAATCTCCTCGCCTTCTCATTTTGTGTACTTGTAGCTGGAATACAAGTTTCCTTCAGGATTTTTTTTTGCCTATAATCTGCGAGAGCCCTCATATATTGATTGCACTGCTAGCTGTCATTAGTCTTCATTACTTTTGTCCTATTCCTGAAGCTCTAGTTGATGTTTTGACCTTTTAGAAGGGTAGTTCTAAAACTGTATGAAATTAGAATAAGAGCTTTGCTTCATCTCCACGTAATGCAGCAGCAAATGGACTAATTAGTTGCTTTTAACATGATGTTAAATGGTACGTGATTACTGAAATAGACTTATCTCAATTACTTGTGAGGTGGGAACAGATTTGTTCCATGTAAGAATGACTTCCTTAATAAAGATGCTTTGCATTACCCTGTAAGTAGGCGTAAGCTTTACAAGGATGTACTTGCTCAGGGTGTGATTCCAGTCCTTGTTAGAAGCTGGTGGTAGGAAGGCACTGGAGGCCAGGCATGCTGGGCCAGGCTGTAGGACAGCGTGCAGAGCTGTGCTGTGGCTGTGCTCAGGAGTGCTAAGCCTGAGGTAGAAGATTTTCCTCATAAGATCAGTTCCTAAATGTGTATAAAAGAGCGGACTGAAACTGGTAAAGCCTTTAGCTGTTACCAGCAGCCGGATGGAGAGGGCTGCAGGAGGGGATGCTGGCAGTACATGCTGCTGTAATGTAAGGCTACTGTATGGGAACATTTGATGTTTTTGTCTTCCTGGGAATAAGTACTGCAGAGCTGCGCAGGGCAGAGCTGAGGATGGCTTTGCCTGGCAGTAATCTCCCTTCTCTGCGCTACCCAAAATGGCATTGATAACACCCACCTTTATTTATTTTTTTTCTCTCTTTTAAGTTTCCCACACTTTAATACAGTCGACCATAGTGGAAATGAATGCTTTCATGTCCCTTCCAGAGCTGCTGCTTACTCTGTTTCTGTTTCTAATCCACTTGTCACTGCTGTGGGGGTTCTGGGATTTACAATCCATCTTCTGCTCCAGGCGTTTCAGCAGCTTCCTGTAGGTGCTGAGCTGTGTGCTGCAGAGTGCTGGGAGTGTGAAGTCAGGAGGTCTGTCTGTACAGAATAGAACACTCTGGTTTTGGGGCAGGTTCATTTTTATCTGGTACAATCTCTGCAGCAGCACAGTGAGTCTTTTTTTGCTGGCACCTGCTTGAAAAGGTGCTTGTGCCAAGCCCTGGTGCTTTCACTGTCTGAGCAGGCGCTGCACTTAGTGCTCGTGTGTGCCTGCTCTTGCCTTTTAGGGTCATAAACATGGAATAAAGAAGATCAGAGTGTGTCCACCTGAGGAATGAGGCTGGCTGTCCTGCACCTTGCAGGAATGTGACAGCTGTCACCTGGCTGGGCTTGCGCTGCTGAGCTGACACAGTGAGCTTTGGGACAAAATTTGGGGTCACTTCTTCATTTTGTTCACAAAAAGTCTGCCGTACTGGAAAGGCGTAAAATAAGTGCTTTTAAACACCCTGTTACTGTCAAGCTGTATGTGACAGACCGATGTCTTGGAGACCATCTGAATCAGATATACATTTTTTTGCATATATACTTTTTTTTAGATAGAAATTGTTGTTAACGAATTTAGAAGAGCGTTCGGAGTGAAATCTCTTCTGCTCTGACACCACTTGACCTCCTGATTTCTGAGCACTTTATTGGTTTCTTCTCCTGCATGCTTTGGGTTTGTGTTGATAAGATCCTGTCTGAAGATTGGTTCTGCGTGCTGCTGCCTCTTTGTATGAAGAAAAACAAGTGTAAGCAGGAGCATTTTTGGTGTTCTGTACTCTTACAAGTCTCTGCTTTCTCGTTAAGATGTAGCATCTTATCTGATTGTTTCCCCCTGAAGTGTTTTGGGCTGAAAGGACCTTATAGCCCACCCAGCCCCAAGCTGTGCTGTGGGTGGGACACCCCACCAGCTCAGGTTTCCAGGGCCCATACATGGCCTTGGGGACCTTCAGATATGGGGCACCCACAGATCTCAGGGCAGCGTGCCAGGGCGCTAACTTTCTCAATAGGTTAGGAAAAAAATTCTCCTGAAAACAGGTTTTATTTTGTGTTCCTCTGGAGTATCTGCAGATGGGCAGTGCTGAAGCCAAATGAGGTGCCAAGTTCCTATGTTCACATACTAATACAATTAACTGTTTTCCACAAAGCTCTGAAATGTGCCATTGCTTGAAGGTTGGTGGTTCAGGGGGTGGGGTGGCCCTGTGCCACCTATCTGTGCTGAGCCATTTTTTGTGCTGGGCTGCTGGACTGCGCCCAGCTGGTCAGTGTTCTCCGGGGAGTTGTTATTGCAGACAAAATAATGCCTTTCCTATGTCAATCCTCTGATTTCCAGCTTATGCTTTAAGAATGTCACTGCAGTAATGGGTTTCTGTAGGAATGCTGTGATTCGAAAGGTCACATAGGCCGTAATTACCGTATGCATTTAGGTTAAGGATTTCAGAAGCAGAACGTTAATTCTAGTTCTGTCATCCCAGATTGAATGATTAAATTCTGCATGCAGTGCCCTAGAGTATGAAAATGAGATCTAAATTTTGAGAGAGATCACAGAACGATGTAGCTCTACGTTCATTTTCAAAGTATACCAAGATTAATTCAGGCATTAATAACTTTCTACTGATGCTAAGTTAACAGGACTGCGTTTAAAATCTTCGAGTAACTGTTTCATAAGCAGCAAGAGCATGGGATAAATGATGGTTTGCCTTCAGTGAAGCTCTTCATTAAAGAAATGAGTCTAAGTGGCAAATCTTCAAACCACTCATGTTCTGACTTCAGACACCTGAAAGTTAATAAAGATGACCGCAGCTTGTGCAGGACTTTGCATTATACTTGGTCAGCGGAGCCCTTGTTTTGTCTGCACCTGTTGAGCTGTGTCTGTCTATGGATTTTGCCTAATTAAAATCTTCTATTCCTATGGGCTTGAAATGATGGTATGGTTGGATCCTTCATGCTGGAATCTGCTCTGAAGATTTGTATCTGAAGATTAGGTGAGAAGGCAAGTTGTAAACCTCCACTGGTTCCTGGGCCCTGCTGGCACCCAAGGTGTGGGATAGGGATGTGCTCCCCTCCTGCACCCCTTAATGGCTTCTGCAGCACTGAGAGCACGACTGTTGGGTTGAAGAAATGTCACGTTCAAACATTACAGTGAAACAAATGTGGTTTTCTTTTCGCAGGTCTTTTTGGTTCAAGTGAATCCAGGTGAAACCTTTACAATAAGGGCTGAGGATGGAACCCTGCAGTGCATTCAAGGTAAGAAGGTACTGGGACATGCAGGTGAGAGTTTGACTGTGTTACAAAAAACTTGTGCTCAAAACTTAATGCTCTGAGCTCTGTGAAAATGTGGCATGCGGTTCTGAATATACAGTGAAATGCTTATGAATGAGAAGTTGCAGGCGTGGCTGCTGTATCTGTAATAGGACTTCAGTATCTCAGAAATGAGTCATGAATTTTCTTTTGGTCGCTTATCAGCATTTTTAATACATGTTTTTCTATAACCAAATACTAAATATGAACGAGAGTTAATGAGTTGTACTTACAGTTGGTAATGATTAAATGGATATGTAGGGGCAAAAGGTTGTTTTCCTGTGGGCATCGGGATTGACAGAAAATGAATAGAGATGTACAGACATGGCAGAGTGCTTGGAGAATTCAGGTTGGTTTAGAGCAGAACTTTAAATTGGTTCTTTAATTGGTTCTTTATAACCGGAGCTGGCTAATTATGTTGTATTAAATAAAAGCGTGTGAGCAGTCTTTTGCTCTTTTACTTCTCTCTAAAATAGTGTAAATACGATAAACAGTGCTTCTCTCTTTATTTTTTTGATGAGAGGGGCCACACAAAATCTTTTAATGGGTCTGAAGGGAGAAGTGACAAAAGACCTTTCAGGCTGTGTATTAAGCACTATGAAAAGAGGTTTCTACCTCATAGCAAATACAACTTTGAAGGGAAGTAGATAATTCCCTAGGTAAAATTCAGCCTGCGGTAAATACAGGAAGGTTTGATCAAAGTTTAAAGAGAATAGACTTTGCTGTACTGCTTTCAATGATAGTTTTTGAGCTTAAGGCTTTTATTTTTTGAGAAGGGAGGTAGGTGGTGCTGCTTTTCCCATCCTTCCCATCTCTTATGCCATTAGGCAGCAATCTCAGTGTGTTAGCCATTCAAAAGCTTTTCCTTAAAAAGTAGTAAGAGGGAAAATCTTATAGTCAATCAGTGATAATTTTCCAGCTAGTGAATTAAGCCTGTATTTTTGACTGTGGTGGTTCTGGTGCTGTCCTTTGTGCATGCTCCAACCCTGCACGGCACATTCCTGTGTCTCATAGTGCCTTGTTGCCAATGGTATGTGGGAACGTTAGTAAGGAATGCCTCTACATGCCCCTGCAGCAGCACACAGTGACAGTCTGTCTGAAGGCTGACATAGTTTGTCCAAAGGTTAGCTGAATGCTAAGTCCTGGTAGACTGGGGACACAATCCTACTAACGTCATTGCTATGCAGAGCCCTGTTTCAGGAGTTTCCCAGATCTAAAATTATCAATATAAATAGGAGGTGCTGTTACTTCTTTACTCGTCGGCTTTCCAAATATTCATTTTTTTCTTTTTGTAAAGAAAAATGTGGAGCAGTGTCATCAGAAAAGTTTTTCAGGATAAGATCACCCAAGGGAACAGGACGTGTGTGTCCATGAGCTGTTTGGATGTACCTAAGATCTGGGTGTGTTTGTTGCTCAAAATTTCATCCCCATGGAAATAAGAAATTAATAGTTGTTTGTCATAGACATTACAGAAGCTCCTCTGAACACCATCCACAGTTATTCAGTCTTGATGAGTAATAATAACAGCAATTTAAAATTACTTGTTGAGATTTATAGCCAGTGTGCTGTGTGGTAAGAAGTTGGTCCGTATGGCAATTAACAGAGTAATAAAGCTGTGTGCATCTATCTGAAATGAATGCTTACCTATTAGCTAGTGTATTATTTCTTCCATTAGAAACAAATGATGACAATATTTATATTTGTTTTTCATCTTCTAAGTGTTGTTCAGACAACGTATTTAAATGAATAAAACTTGAAACCCCATTATTCCGTGTCCCCTATATTTTAACCTACTTGTGCTGACAGGGTTTGGTTGGTACTCGTCGGCAATCTGATAAGGTTCATGTAGAGTCTGTGGTGTAGGATGGTCTCTTATTTGGTGGAGCTGTCGTATTGGCGGCAAGCCTGTGCACGCTCTCTTGTATACGTTGTGTAAGTTCTGAAAGTTCTGATATTGTTTTCAGGCTGAAGTTGCAACTTGTGTGTGACTGGAATATTTCTGCTGCTGAACTGAGTTTGTGCTTCGGACTTGGACCATTATCTGATTATATAATGCAGTCAGATAAAAACAACCTCCCCCAGTCCTGAGAAACCACACCTCTAAAATGCTGTGAAACTGGAATAAGTGTGTACCTGTAATTGAACGTTCCATGTGTTACAGTGTTGTTTCCTGTTCTGCTTTTCCTTTTGTGTGTGGCCAGAGGTGAGCTGAGATGCCTAATGTACATTTATCCCCTGGGTGTAGTTTATGTCCATCCTCGGAGTATTAAGCAGGGGTGGGAGTTTGGGCAGTTAGGAATGTGAAGAGGGACTCATTTCCTCAAGAGGAGATATTTAAGGCGAAGGATAAACCTGCTCTTTCAGAGAAGTGCTTTTGAGGACTGGGTGCTGTCAGGTTTCCTTCTCCCCAGACTGGTCTGACAGTCTCCCTCCAGGAAAAATCTGTTCCTGCTGTCATTTTCACTTGGAGCCAAATGCCATTTTCCTATTGCAGTTTATCAGGACTCAAACTCTTGCTGACCCAGGGGAACAGAACAATGGGAAAGCTGCCGTGTGGAGCAGTCCCATCAACCTCCAGCCTCTGTGAGTGAGGAGCAGAGAGCTGACAGAGAGATGGCAGAACTCTTGTGAGCGATAGGGTGCTTCCTCCAGAAGCAGTGGCAGTGGGACAGTGAGGCCCCTTCATGCTCTCCCGACACACTGAATTCATGGGTGTGTTATAGCATTGCTGAAAGCAAAGCATTCTTGAGCACTCTCCTGAAACTTACCTCCAGTTTATGTTCAATACAACAGCTCTAGATTTGGAATAGTGAAGCATAAAGGTGACGTGCAAAGAAATAATAAATACATGCCAGTGAAAGGAGGCTGTGCTTCAGTCCTAGCGTTGCACGGGCCTTCAGCACAGCCCTGAGAGACACAGCATTAAATGGGTTTCTGATTGGTGATGTTTTCAGGAATAAGATGTAAATATGCTGCGGCGTGGAAGGGTTGTAACTATGTTTAAGCCTTAAAATCCAATTAAGACAGGGACCTAAATTGCCTTTGGATGCTGTGTGTGGAGTGGTTATGTTTAGAAATGGAAAACAGGATAATGAGCACATGGAGTTTATTAATATCGGTGCTCATTTCCACTGATAATTTTCAAGTGTTTTGCTGAACTTGGAGCTCTGTAGGGCCCTTCTGTGTTCTTATCTTGTGAAACCAGGAATGCACAAATTCAACTGCAGTGCTTGTTTTACTGTTGTTCCAAAAGCGAGTGACGTCGGGGGGAGGAAAGAAGTATGCTAAAAATCCAGCGGCGGTTTTTCAAATGAAAGATTTTCTGGAATTATTATTCCCTTAATTTGTGTGGGTGGATTTCTTCAAATAAATGATGAGAATCGACACTAACACAAAGTTGCCCTTTTTAAAAAACAGCTTTTAAACTCAAAGGTTTTGGTGAAAATGAGAAGGAATGGATAATACCAAAAAACTAAAGGGGTGTAGATCAACACAGGAGGAATGTGTGTGTAAATGAAGTGAGGTTGTTAGTGCCTGGTATAGTCTAAGCAAACAAAAAGAAGTCTTTTATTTCTCCCTTCGGTACGAGATTGGAAATGAGGAAGTGACTCAGTTTCTTGAAGGAAAGGAAAAAGTTGAAAATAGATGGGCCAACGTGTAAGCAAAGGATGGGCTGATAACTGGCGTTGCTGGGCGGAGTGGGGGAGGGCAGGATGGGAGCAGGGCTGGGGATACCCATGGGAGCAGGGGATGGAGGGTCAGAGCCTGGGGGTGGAAGGAGCCAGAGGAGATGAGGCACACAGGGCAGCTTCAGGGAGCTGACTTTCTTAAGCGGTGCTCATTTGAAGTGAGCTGTGAGAATCCATCTACCTGCTGCATCAGCTCCTCGTATTCTGGCCATGTAGCGTTTGGTCACCTTGTTTTATTTCCAGACGTCTGTGAAATTGGTGTGGAAATCCTCTGTGACATGAGAGAGGGAGGAGGTGCTAACTTAATCAGGATGGATTTTTTCCTTTTAAGGTTGTAGCACCGATCTTCTTTCATCTCATAGGTTTTGTTTTTAGTACACTAGAATAAAGCATAGGAAGCCGTGCAAGAAGCCCAAAGTAAACAATAGGATTCTTTGTTTACTGACAGAATAATCTGGGCGCTATCAGCTGTGAAGTGGTGAAGCTGAGAATAATCATTGGGATATTTTGGGGATGTGTGTGGAATAAATCCTGAGTAAGGTGCACCTGCAGTAGATTTGATGTGTAGAATGCCTTGTCCTGTGAAAATCCCTTCTGAGGAAGAGTAGTGAAATCAGTAGCTGTTGTTTCTTAAGGTTTGCCTGATAAGAGACAGGAGGAAAGAGGGGGAGGAAGGGGGGAAGGGAAGACCTTGTAAAAAGTTTTGATTTGGTTTAATCCTTCCTAAATCTTTGTTTGAATGTAATAGAGCACATACCACGTTGAGCAAAAGGGGGGAGAAGTGCTGCTAAAGTTGGGAGTGCTTCTGAAGGAATTGCAGGCTCTGAACATCTTGCAGGAGCCCCGCAGCGACCCGAGGCGCTCAGAGGGAGCCTGCTGCAGGCAGCTGGGATGTGACCTGGCACCAGCACCGGCCCTGCTGACGTGGCCTCTGCAAGCAGGAGGCCACCGAGGGCTGCGGGATCCAACCCTGCTGGCGTACAGGCGCATACAGGCAGTGTGTCCCGCCTCACTGCAGGGCAGCACACAAGCCAATGGGGCAGTGGGTTGTGTTAGCAAGCTTTCCTTCTTTTTATTTGAGTTCCTAGGAAGCTGTTACTGGGAAATGTGTTTATCTGTGGAATTAGGTCAGCAGGCTTTAAAGACAAGCGTTAAAATGTGTGACCTGATGGGCTATAATTTCAAGCTTGGTTGGTTTTGTAAACATACTGTGAATGTAAATGGCTTCCAATATCTGTGGATTTCTCCCCATAATATGGGGAATCTGTGTGTCTGTGTTGGTAAAAACAAATCCAGCTCTGCAGAAATGCTGTGTTGTCTGTGTAGGTCCTGCTCACATGTAAATAATCCTTCAGCTGTAGGACCAGTACATTCCAATCAATGGTGTCAGTATGTTAAAATCCAAGATCCACATTCTTCACACAGTCTACTCGGGCTACAGACATTGCAAACACATTAGTCAGTGCTTTCAGTCTTTTAAAGTGCATTAGTGCAGCTACAGCTCTAAGTTAGCAAAGCAATTATAAGCAGCCTTCTTAATCTGAAGCAGTTATGTTTGTTGGCCAGAAGAGCTGAGAAATGATTCTATCAGCCTTATTAAACTCCAGTGCTACTCTTCACAGACAGATGTTTGCTTTCCTATCCTTTTTATTCTTTGCCCTTTTGATTCTGGTTCATGTTTTGTATATGTGAAGAAAAATTCTTCCTGGTGAAGCACAATTTGCAGAGCTTGCTAAACATTAAAATTTACACAGTAAAGTCATTGTGAGCTGTTAAAACCAGAAGTCTTTATTTGTATACTTTGGTTAGAAAAGTCTTACCTTATTTTGTAATCTTCTGGAGAGGAAATAGAGAAAGCAGGGAGCTGTGCAGTAGGAAGGCTGGTGGGTGTGCAGGTGTGCTGGCTTCACTAAGGTGTGATTTGTCTCGGAGAGAAGATCTGGTAAGTCCTTGTGCCTTTGGTGTGATGCTCCTCCTAACAGGCTGCAAGGAAAGTGCTGGGAACTGGAGTCCTGCCTGCTCTTGCCAAAACCAGCAGTAGCTGCTGTGGGAACTGATGTTAATCTTGATTCAAAGAGGGTCTGTTTTCCAAAGGCAGGGAGCCATTAACTCTCCCTGTTGGTTCTGCCAGACTTCCCGGTGGAGAAGGCATCACCTCTGTTTGTTCTATCAGGATTTTCCCTGGATTCTTCTCTCTTCTAAGGGCTGTAAGTGTGTACTTGGCAAATGAGTTCTTTAATCACAATTGTCTGAGGCTGGAAAACCATTCTGCTTTACAAAACAATGCTTCTCCTGGTGCTAATGGTGCACTTTCTGTATTTTAGCATGTCGAGAACCATTTCTTGCAAGAAAGACACTTTGTATTCTCCACAAAGCAAGTTTGCCAGTTTTATGGCTTTTATTAACTTCATGTGGTCCATTGTGACTATCTGCTATGCCAGTTTCAGGCATTTTTAATGATATTTATGAAGCAGCTAAGGCAGCCATTTCCTTCCGTGTTGTCTGGCTGTTAACTTGTGATGAGACATTAAGCAGCAGACTTCACATGCGGATTTGCTTTGAGTTACCCATTTGAGGAATGAAGGGGGATAATGAAAGAAGCATGGTGGCAGCTTCTAAATATGTACTTCACCTTGGGAATTCCTTCCTGATCGAGTTTCCCCCCTGAGGGAGGCTGAATTTGGTGGGTCCATCCCTGTGGCAGCAAGGCAGGTAATCCATAAATGAATGTGGAAGTAAGGTAGGAGACGTGGCTTGGGGTTGTGGATGAGGCATGTTGTTACTCAGAAGCTTTACTGGGCTTTTATCATTGTGGTGATTCTTAATTAAAAAAAAAAATCACAGCTCAAGTAGTAATGATTGAATTGATGTGAAATGCTTTCATGATGAAGAACTTAAAGTGGATTTTCAGTTGTATTTATGCCCACCGTAAGAGAACATCTGTAGAGGTTGTTGGAAGCTATCCATGGCTGACCTGCTGATCATGCTGTTGGGTCTGCTCATCATGCTGCTGGGTGGGAGAGCTTTCACTCTGCCAGTCTAACCAGTCCTATATTCAGATACAAAGTGTGTTATCATATCATTTCTTCTGCGCCACTGCTTTCTCATAGTCACTGAAATGTCATGGACTCTGTGACATCAATTATTTTTGATATAGAAAATACTTTCACTAATATAGGTTTGGAGAATGGATGCTATTACAAATCACTGGGTCGTGTTCAGAGTGACTGATCTGAAGAGGATAACTAAGAAAAAACTCCACTCAACCACACTATCCAGTGTGAAGCTGTGCAACTTTGGACAGCCCCAAAGGCTGTAGATCACCATCCGGTGGTATCATTCACATGTTTACAAAACAAATCCAGAATTGGAACTTGTGCTCTAAATTTAATGTGTTTTTGATGCATCTAGAGAGCTTTCAAACAAACACGTGCAAGGAGCTGTGTGGCCTAGAACTGCCGGCGTTGTACTTAACCTACACGTCATCTTTTAAGTGACGTATATCTTGAGGAAAGCTAGGTGTAGGTTACTGATGAAAACCGAGCCCAAAAGTTTTAGAAACATCCATGTGTTTTGTGTCTGCTTACCTTTGCTAAGGTTCAGTCTCTTCAGGTGCCAGCTTGGCTTGGTTGCTAGGAGTGACCTCGCTGTAACAGACTGAATGTTGTTTTATCTTGGCAGAAGATATTATCTCATAATAACATTTTTTTGAACGTTTCTAGCTGACTTGTTGTAAGTGTTGGAGCTGTGCCTGGAGAGGGGACTGAAACACAATGCCAGTCATTCTCAATTGTGTGGACCAGAAGCTTTGAGTTTGGTGAAGAGCTGATGATGAGTGGGATGCTGGTGGGGAACAAGAGAAGTCTGAAATCCGGTTCCCACACCTGAGGACCGAAGCATGCTCCTGCATATTGCTGATTTCTGATTTTTTATGCATATAGAGGCAGATTCATCGATTCATAGATTGGTTTGGGTTGGAGAAGACCTTAAAGTCTGGCCGGTCCTAGCCCCCTATGGCTGCTCCCCACCAGCTCAGGGGCCACCATCTGTGGCCTTGGGCACCTCCAGGGATGGGGCACGCAGCTCTGAGCAGCAGTGCCAGGGCCTCACTCCCCTCTGAGTAAAGAACTTCCTCTTAATAGCTAACCTAAATCCCCCCTCTTTTCATTTAAAACCATTCCCCCTTGTCCTTTTGCTATCAGACCGTGTAAAGAGTCTGTCTCCCTCCTGTTTATAAGCTCCCTTTAAATTTAAACTTGCTGAAAAGGACAGGATTAGAGGAAGGCATCCAGGAAAAGAGCAAGATGTGAAAGGAACTGCTGTTGTCAGAAGAGTGACAGGACATTCCATGACCAAGGAGGAAACATTACATTTCGTAAATCTGACCGTGGTTTCTACATATATGTATGTGTATAGATGTATAATTTATATATAAAATATATAAATAAACTGTGGTCAATGCCTTATCATGCAGCTAATTTGCATCTCCCCTCATTAGGTGTGGGGTGCTGATGGGCTGATCTGGTCTGTCCCCTGGAGGCTGCTCTCCTGCCTGGGTGTCAAGGTGGAAGCAGCGAGCAGCAGTGCTTGTAGGATGCTCACCAAAGGGTTGTTGGGCTACCCAACAAGTTAGGAGGGATTTGTCTCCCTTGGGGGAGGGTTCTGGTATTTTGAATGTTTAACAGTTATCTGCAAAATGGAGCGAATGTAATTGGTGGCTAATTGTTTGAAGGAGCTGTGAAATACAATTATAAAGAGTTAAGCTGAAACCAATTGTGTTTATGAAATCTAGCATAAGAAATACTATATTAATCCTGCCTCAATACCAGGAAGCACAATTAGTATAATTAAGACTATCATATTGTAATTTTCTTGGCAACTGGGTGCCTTGGCTGCTGCTTTTCTATTTTAATGCTCTGGAGCAGACGGCTTCCTGTCAGGTGGTGCCTACCACTGCTGCCAGGGCAATTAGAAAATTACTTTGTTTACTCCTGTCCTTGGAAATAGGAGATGCAATAGTTGTTGACTGGAAAAAGTGTTCTGAATTGTGCGTTCTGGCTGTTTTACTGTAGCCCCCGGGGTAATTTTGCAGACTTCTCGACAGTCCTTTGTGAGCTGTGCTTGGCAGCCCTGTTTTTGCGGGGAGCTCAGGTTTTGTGATGCCTTCCCCGCGGCTCTGGGTGCTGAACCCTGTCCCTTCACTTCCTTGCTAAGGATGAGCAAGGTTTGGGAGTTAACTGGTGCTTCAAGAGCCTGCAGGTTGCTGTCTGACACTTCTCTGAGTGAGCTCTTCAGGTTATAGCTTTGCCTTCCTGGGGTTGCCAGACTTGGCATTGACTTTCTCCCCGCTGACATGCGGTGCATTGCAGCGTGCAGGAACCTCTGTGCTCCGCTGTGTGCTACAGCCACATCAGAACACAGCTGCACTTAGGGTAGATGTGCAGAGCAGGCAAATGCTGTAATTGGATTCTTGTTAGCATTACATGCCATATCATGAAAAGTAGATAAAAATAACTTACATGCAATTATTTATATTTAAGTAAACTTAAGTATGTTAAGAACTTAAAGTAGTAACAGATATCTCCACAGCAGTAGATAAGAGCTTGAGAAAAGCAGTTCCGGACCGGCACTTGGAAACCAGCTCTGTTGGATACGTGCTGCTGGTGAGATGTGGGTGTGCTGTGCAGCATTCCCAGGTCAGGAAGCAATGAGCATGGAAGGTAGCTGTTAGTGCTGCAGTTTGTGTGTCACTGTTGTGAATGCATTCAATTAAGGGCTAATTAGCATAATGCCTACTTTGATCTCTGCTTAATGGCTTAATTGCTTCTCTGAGTTAAATAAACACTGTGCTTATTTTACAAATTTTCCCTTGGGAGGTTGTCACAAGGAAGTGTATGTGCACGTATTTATTTCTTAAGCACCAAGAATAATCAGTTATTTAATTGAGCTCCTGAAATTCTCTTTTGGGATATTCATTTTTCTTATGAGCTGCTTGACTAACTCCCATGCCTGAATAGGATAGGCAGGAGTGGTAATGGAACTGTCAGCTGGAAAGCGAACTTGTATTAACAGTCCCATTATTGCTGCAAGGTCACCTGGCTACCTGCGTGGCAATAAGCAGCAACGTACCTTTTTCTGTGCTTTGTGTGATGCTGTAAGAGTTTCACTCTGCACATAAGAACTTCTAGAGCCTGCAGAAAATAATAGAAGGAATAGCTCTCTGATGTGTTGTACCAGGATTTGCTTCTTCCAGAAGCTCCAAGCAACGTGCAGCCTTGCTACTGGCTCCAAAGCAAGCCTCTCCTAGCAGTGGCATTATTTAGTACAGGAACTGAGTGTTTCCTGGTAGCTTCCCAGCCAAGGAGTCTCGCCTCCCAAATTCCTTTTGGGGGTGTTTCGGTTCCTACATTAAAGGGGTTCTCCCCTTCCTGCGTGTGGGGATTTGGCTGTTTGCTTCAAGTGGTTTTAACTGGCATATTAATTAATACAGCAGTTAAGACTTCATTTAAATAAAACTGTCAGAACTGTCTGGTTTGTTTCTTGCTAGTAGGGAAGTGCTAACCCTGGTTCCCAGATGTAGCCCACTGTGTGATGGTGTTTGTACATAGCATGTTAAACAGCTAACCTGGCGCTGTTTGGAAGCTAATTGTAATGATAAACACTTAGGAGAGTTGGCTCCTTAATTGAGTCTGTGAGCGTGGATGGGTGGATGGCGATGTTTTAGCTGGTGACCAGATCTGGTTACTCTGGGAGGTGTTAGTGTGCTGCTTTTGATGAGCATACGAGCAGCAGCAGAACTCCTATCAAACTCCAAGTTTAAAGCTGTCTTTGGATGCTTACAGTTGTATCTCACATATGGCAAGATACTAAATTGAAAGAAGAACTTGTGGGGAGGCATGTGGAAGTGATAGACGTAATTATGGCTATAAATGGGAGTAATGTAACAGTAGTTCCAATCGAACAGAAATATTTCTCATGCAGAACATATGGAAGCATCCTGAGTGTGCTTTAGTGTAAGCAGTGTGCTTAAAAAAGCAAACCCTGAGAAAAGCAGAGCCCCAATCCTGCTGTCCTGAGCTGAATTTTCCTCCTGTCCTCCAGTCGAGCAGTTGCTGTGCCCATGGGGCAAGCTCCTGGGAAGGTGACTGTGCCCAGGGGCTGTGCAGCTTCTTTACTGATACCTTCTTTTGAGTTGGGGTCTTCAGTGTGTTTAAAATACACACCCCTATATTTTCCTAAAGATGAATCTAAGACTTTGTTGACAAGCAAACTGAATGAATTAAATTGAATTTAAGGCCATCCTAATTACCCAAGCATCAGATTTGGGCAAATTATTTTGTATAGCGTAAAATTGTTTCTTTATTTGTGGTTGATCAGCAAGCAGATCTTGGGCGTTTACCAAGCGCTGCTCATGCACGTAGCTATCTCCACTCTATACATAGCAAAACAAAAAAGAGTGTGCAGAATGCTGGGTTAAGTGCATTAGCCAGTTATTTGAGCCAGCTGCTAGGCTAGGAATAGAAGTATAGCTATTTTCTAACCTCAAGCTGTGCAATTGCAAAGCTCCTTCACTGCTGCTCTGTCCTCTGTTTTCACCTTTGTAGAGCCAGAAGGTACATGTCCATAATCGTTCTAAGTATCCAATGTGGAGCATTATTCCTTCCATTTTGCTGTAAGATGGATGTGCACGGTTGGCATTATCTGCCTGAGCACAGTGAGCTGCCAACTGCGGTTCATGAAAACGCATAGACATTTTTAGGTGAAACTTCTTGTAATTTAAAATGAGCGAGGTGAAGTAAAGTGGTAGTAATTCTGATTGAAGTACAAACGCACCTAGAGGCTGAAAATTTGCCTTTTGCACTAACTAGACCCTATAGCACCTGGCACGCAGTGCTGCTGGGAAGAAATGCAAGTCTACGTTGATGCAGCAGCCACGTCCCAGTCAGCAAGGCTCAGTGTTCAGCACCCTGCAGCTCTCAGTACTGGAGCTGGCGCGTGGAGGGCTGACATTTGGACAGCTAATGAATGCTTCTTAATGAGGAATGCCTATGAAACACAGCCAGAACAAGGCTGGAACCTGGGTTTATCTTCGGGGAGGCCAAATGACAATTTCTCAATAGCTGGTGGTTCAAATTTGTCCACTTCAGAGAGAGTTTCAGGCAGTGGTTGGGCTCTTGTGCACAAAAAAAGGTGCCCTGAGTTGGTGGGGAAGTCTGGACAGCACTGCTTTTGCAGCCTCTCAGCCCTTTGTGCCTGTTCTCCCGGAGGTGGTTGCTTCAAAGGTAAGAGGCTATAGAGAGTCATGCCTGAAAATTGTTGTATTATTCCTCATTATCACTTTCTTTCCTGGCATCTACTAATGAAGTCTCATTGTACAAAAGAAACTCTTAAACCCTTTCTGCCCCTCTCTGATTCTTCTACGTTTTAGCTGCACATTGCTAAATCTTCCAGGCCTCCAACTTGTATTGCAACCTACAACTGTGCTGCTCTCTGTGGCTCCTAGCTCTGTTCGCTTTTCTTCTGCAGCACAGCAGCTCTTTTCCTTGTCGTTCTGAGCTAAGCAGAGGAGAGCAAGCTGATAAAAGCAGCTCTTGTTTTGAAGGTTGTAAAAGTAGCTGTGTTACAGCTGCCTTGCCCTGATGGAGGGCGGCTGCTGACAGACGGGGGCCTCATGATGCTCTCCCCACCCCTCAGCCATCTCCTGCTGCTTCCTTTGCCGGGTTGCTATTTGCTGACCTGTGAGCCTGCTGAGGAAGGGAAAGCTGATCCTGTGCCCAAGTGAATAGTTCTTCTGCCATTTAGTCTCATTGAATATCTCCCACAGTTTGGGAGCAGAGGAGGGAGAAGCAAGGAAGAGTGTGGCTGCCCCTCTGGCGGCACTAGGTCACAAACCCAAGTCAGTAATTCTGTACCCTGGTAGGAAAATAGCGTGCGTTAGGAATATGAGCTGCCTCCCATCAATGCAAGAAAGCTATTTGTTGAGCTCTGTTCATCTTGGGCATGCATGTAAGCATTGCATCAGATTCCTCCTTAATTTCAGAGCAATTTCAGTTCACAAGCAGTAGTCTCTCTCTCTCTCTATTGTATGTTTTGCTTTTCTCTCCAATTGCCAGGAGCATAACAGCTCCTTTTGGATCTAAGAGAGTGTAGCACACCTTATTTTGAATTCAGAACGGGACCGACGCTTTGCCCTGCTCTTCATCTTCATTATTTGCATGCAGCTTGGTTTGTATGTTTTGTTGCTTCGGTGCACTCCCTGCATGGGAAATAGCTGTGAATCTTTGTACCTGCAGCATTTTTCCACACTAAGTTGAATCCTGACACTGCAGCTGTGACTGAGAACAGCCCAGTTGCTGTAGGCAAATGGCCTCTTGGATGGCACACTTCTCATCTCTGAGCTCTTCAAGATGCTGCGACTCAAGTTCAACACTGAATTCTTAGGAATAACTCAGAGTTTTAGGACTTCTGGGATGCCATAATAGTGATGCTGTGGGTTTTTGGAGGGGATTTTCGTGGCTTTGCTTTGTAATGTCATTACACCCATGGGATTGGTAGAGTTGTGGGGAAATGCAGCTTCCCGTGTGCTGCTTTCCCTGAAGACATGGCTGCTTCTGGATAGCCTCCAAAATCTCTCAGAGCAGACAGTTTTCACCAAAGTAAAATGGTTCTCGGCATCATCCTCTTTGAGCTGATGCTCTATGGAGATACAGAATTGCTTTTTAGTGGTTCCTCAAAACTGTTTTGTTGCTGACAGTAGGTCATCCATACGGCTGTTGTGCTGTTACATTGCCAGTTACAAGCTTAAGCCTTGAACGAATTAGAACTAATTCTACCAAATGCTTTTGAGGTTTCTGATTTTACAAGTTTAGGAAATAAACTTCATGCTCCCTTCTCTCTTGCTGCGGGAGACCTTGATAGAATCTGATGCCTTAATGAGTAAAGGATCTTAAGAGCAATGTTTGTCTTTGGTTCTGCTTTTTTGTCTGGAGTGGAAATGGGATAAATAACTGTTACAAGTTACTGTACGTTCAAGCAGGGGCTCGTATTGTTAAAACAGGACAATTGTGATGTACTGGGAAGTTGTCTTCCTAGAAAATGGATATATCCACTTCTTGAAGGAGAAATTTTTATTTCATGGATTGATACTGTTGAATATGAAGGGGAGATAGAGCCAGTACAGGGTAGGTGAACTGGGCTTTGGGTTCCAGTCTGCAGTCAGAAGTCTATTTAGAGGTGGTGTTCCTGAGGTGGATCTGAGGTCACTACGCATATCTTAGCTTCAAAGAAGCAGTTGCCAGTGAGTTTGTTTTGTTAAGGACATGGACTCATTTTATGGAAGCGGACTTGAGCTACTTTTATCTGGTAAGCCCTTCAGCTGTTGAAACGTAATGGCTCTATCTGTTGCTGGGGTTGGATCTGCGTGCAGAACCCTCACTTGCCTTACAGCATCCTGCTTGGTGTTCCCACTGCAACACAAACATATGCTTGGATGTGTGGTACCGTGTGAGCAAATCCTGTGTGAAGCAGTCGGTGGCTTCCTGCGGAACAGGAAGATGACAGCATCTTCATAGCACTGTGGTGGAACCCAAAATGGTTCCAGCTGCACCGTGGGGCTGCTGTGCAGGTGGTGATGTGTCCTTGTGCTTGCACCTGCATAGCCATGTACGTGTGCTGCTGGGGCGGGTGCTGCTGACCATGCTGCATGGCTCCGTGAACTGCCCTGCAGGCAGAAGAGCAATTGCCTTATTAAGTATAAATGCACTGATGATCTATGCATATATCAAGTTTTGCTCAAGTGCTTCCCTCACATTTGTAAGAGTGAAATTTTGTCCATTAGATACTCCTGTTCAGCCTTGAGTTATGGTGCTGAGTGAGAGAGCATAAAAAACGCGCATCCTAACAGAGGTTATGTGTGTCTATGAATTCTTTTTCCCCTTCCCCCTTTTTACATATTGCTACATCCTGAGGGCTTGACATCATCCTGTTTGTGTCTTCTGTGTGCAGCCTCCCTCTGTGGCTGCAGGCAGATGCAGCAATGCTGCAGGAGAGTTGCGGAGGAGGCTGGGGGCCATGCCCAGCTCCCTGCTGGCCACAAAGCCTCTCTGTGCTCTGCTTTGCCTGCCTTTACAGAGGGTGAAAACTGAGCTGCGTGGGGAAAAGGGACGCAAATTCCATGTTCAGATTGAAATTCAGGTATCTCAAAGGGAAGCAGAGGTGCACCTGCCACCAGGTGTAAGATGTTATCGCGCAGTTACCATCACAGTAGTCTTAGGGCTCTGTATTTCTTGTTCTGAATGACTCCTAAGAGGGGGGTGTTTGGTGTAATGTCAGTCAGGTGTGTTGGGAGGATGGCGAAAAAAACTGTGCCCTCCAGCATCAAGATGTTCTGCTAAGGTTGTTAGCGTGTGAGCACTGATTTGTTCTCAGGTAGGGATTTCTCAGGGGTTAGGATATTTTCCATCACCCAGAGCTTGAGCCGAGGCATGTGGTGCTGGTAACCTCATGGCCCTGTCTGTCTGTACTCAGTGTGGGCTGCTCCCAGCTCAGGCTGCACAAACGCTTGGCACTTTGTGTTTTGCCAGTGGGCAGCTGCCTTAGCGGTGGAACGCATTCAGATTTGCAGTGAAGAATACCTTCACGGCAGAGAGAAACAATTGCTTCTGCCATTCCTTAAGGCAGAAACAGCTGCATTCAACTTTTTTTTTTTTTTTTTTAATTTAAAAAAGCATTGTGGCATCTCCCTTGATAATCAGAAGTACAGCTGAGCATGAACAGCAGGGCATAGTTCTACGCGGAGTCACTGGGCGCAGTGTTGCAACACGGATTAGCTGACACGGACCAGCTGTGCTCCTTGCTTACAGAGACAGTCTGACATGAATCCAGCACGGCGTTTCCCACAGCTCCAGATGTGTGGGGCCGGCTGCCACCGCCCGCCCCCACATCACCAACATCTGCGTGTGCATCCATGGCCCTATAGGTGCTCCCACCCGGATGGACGCAGTGTTTCTTAGGGTGGAATAGTTATGTTGTGACTTAACCAGCATCCATCAGCTGGGAGACTTGAACGCTTCAGAAGGGGATGGTTCTGCTTTGTGATTGCTTCTTAGTAATATGGTGCTCTGTGAGAGCAAACGTCTGAGCTTCCCAGTGTGTGCCAAAGAGTTCTAAACAAAATCCCTCCTTTTGTGGTTTCTCTCAATCCTTAAACAAAGGGTTGTATGTCACTGTGCCCCTCCCAGGTTCTCCCTGAGAGCACAACTGTTGCTTTTTCTTCTTTTGCACGTGGGGAGAATAAATGTTGCAGCAAAACAGTGTGAGGAGCTGGACGGTGTGAATCCGCTTCCCTTCTTTATCCACCTATGTACATCAGTTTTATTCCATGTTTGCTTTCACCTGTGATTACAGCAACTTGTTTGCAATTAAACTGATGTACGATAGAGAGCACCGAAATGTATTAAATGGGATCGGACCAAATATTGCCTGAGGGGATCACTGACTTTTGGAGCAAGAGGAAAGAGAGAGGAGAGCAGGCAGGAGCTGCGGGGAAGGGGCCCTGCCTTCAGAAAAAGTGTTTGGGTTTATTTCTGCTTTGTTAAAATAGCAAACAGCCCTGCTTGTTCAGATGCAAGATATTGAGTAGCAGAGTGTGGGCACGGTTGCTTTTTAAAGACCAAAAATATTTCTGTCTGAACATCAAGAAATGGAGAGAATAATTTCACTTCCAGCATCCCTGAAGTCATGTTTGTCTCAGTTGACCAATGAGATGAAAATTGCTCAATTTTTCATATTTTTGGTGGTGGTTTTTTTTCTTTTTTGGACAGATTGCTCAGATATTTTGTCTCTGTTTCTTTAGAACAAACACAGTGAGGCAAATAACTTTAAAAGCCCGTTTTCCTATTAGCCTACCGAGAGCTGCCGCTGGAAGCGTTACGGGAAGTGTATTTATGGGAGAGGCATCAGGAGAGCAGAAGGTAGGAAATGTGAGGAATGTGAAAAATCCTGTGGCTTTTGGGAAGCCTAGAGAAGCGTGAGGTGGCTTGGCTTCTAATTCTGCTATTGGCATGGGGAATTTCCCAAGATTTTGAGCATCTCCCATCACTGGAAGGCAGCCCGGGGGTGCCGTCCCCTCTACGGTGCTCCCAAAGGCTGCATCAGGCTCCCTGAGGCCTCTGTGCACAGCTGTGGGTGGTGTGAGTGGTCTGGGGTTGCAGCAAGGCCCTTAAATACATCTCTGCAATGACATTCCAGAAGGTGTTGGTTGGTGTAGATCTGGCGTGTTTCTTGGGGCTGTACCATTAGAGCTGGTTGCCATCCATGCTCATCTCTGCGCCCTCAGCTCAGGGTAAAACGTGGGCGCTTCAGTTGTGTGGGTATAGATTAATGCAGGTGTCAAAAGTCAAAGATTGTGATTTGCACTGAAGGAAAACTGCATTCTGTCAAGTCCAGCTTTAGCACGCCGGGCATTCAGTTAACATTTGTGGTTTCATTTACACCTCGGATTTTTCTTTTCCTTCCGGAAACCTTGCTCTTTGAGCTCTGTTTTGTGAAGTCTTTCAATTATCTAATTTTCTTCGTATACTGTGCACTTGTATGATGCCCATTAGGATTTCAATGGTCTCTAATTATTGTGCATGTATTAAGAAATAAAGAATAAAAATCCCCTGTTGGCTTAGGCTTGTGCCAAGTGGTTTTGGTGCCTGTGGGGATCCCTCTGCTGCTGAATGGTGAAGCCCAAGGCTTTGGTAGCCCATGTTTTACTCAAGTAAAAGATTTACAGATTATTTTTGTGGGAAACCCTTCTGTCTTCAGAAACGTGTTTGGCTGGAATGAGTTGCTAGATTCGTGTATGAGCTCTTTGAGGAATAATCAGTGAAAATAGTCAACCTGGTATAGTTGGTGCGTAACCGTGGCCATGCATCTGCCTATGGTGCTGGAGATGTCAAGCTATTTGCACTGGGTCCTGTGGCCACCTGTTGTGAGCCTGTGAAGTCAAACCTGACTCACCTGCTGGGATGGGTGGGTTACTGAGAATGATGTACCACAAAGGAATGTCAGCAGACAGTTTCACACTACTGAAATTTGGGCTGTTCATTAACCTGACCTGCCTTGTGGTACTTGAAGTGCAGTTTTTAGCTTCTGGCTACTTTAGCAGCGTGTGACCCAGAAACACCCTCCTGGATCACACACTTACTGCTTCTACATGTTGGCTGGGTAATCCTGCATGCAGCATCAGCTCATGTCCTGGCATCTTTGGTTTGGGACAGTGCTTGTAATTATTCTGTATCTGGTATGTAAGTAATAATTATACATATTGAATGTGTGTGTGTATATATATATATATGCACAAGCATGCATTTAGAACATTGTGAGAAGATTATGCCATGCTAATTAATTCAAAGGGAAGCTTGAAGAGCAATTAACCTCTCTAAGACTTAAGTTTTGAATAGGAATTGTTGATTTCAAACACATCTATGACCAAAACAAGTGGGGTATGGTATTCTTGCAAGGATGCTGGCCTGCTGGGTTGGATATCTGAAGCTGCCCATTGCAAGGGGCACTTGCAACATGTCGTGCATTAGGCACAACATGCTCAGAATTCTTGCCAGCCCAGGGAATCCAGCTCCAGGCTCTTGAGTTTCCTTCCAGTTTTCTCTTCCATTAAGCAGCACTTCCTGCAAGTAATAAAGCGTAAAATATGGTGCATTACATCTTAGAACATCTTGTGTGTGTTTATGGATCCCTCCTCCTTGTTGTGATGTGGCTCTGCACTTCATTGGGGGATGTGGCTAAAAAGGTGCCAGGGCCACCTTGCTCCTGCATGGGAGCTGTTCTGAAATGGCTGAAGTTTGTAATAAATAAATAAAGAGGAAAAAAAATAGATGCAGCTGGTGGATGGTCAGACCTAATGCTCTGCCACAGCAGGGACGTGAGTGGCCAAGAAAAATGCAGGGCACGTTTGTTTCTGCTTCCAGATGGGTCACCGCTCACAGCGGAAAGCAAGGTAAATGCAGTTTTTCCACAGAATTAGCAGCAAATGTGGGAAGTGATGCAAATTCAAGCTTTGGTGGTTAATAGAGGAGAGCTTCCCAAGTGATTTTCTTTGTTGTTTTGCTGTGAAGTGGGAATCTGTCGATTTGGAAGCCTTTCAGACAGTCCTTATTTCATAATGTTTTTGTGTGTGGCTGTTTTCTAGGTCGTTATTCTTGCAGGAGGTTTTAGACAACTCTAATTGGAGTTTTAGTTACTGTTGCCCTGATGCTGAAATGATGGTGCTCAGGAATCCTAGGAATTCTAAACACTGACAGAATACGGTTCCTAGGAACTGAGTATTGTCAGTTACTTTCTGCAGTGGCACAGATTCCCGTGATGCTTACATAGCTCTCATAACTATTTGCATTAAACCTCCAGTGAAATCAGAAATGAGCCAGCTTTTAGAAATCAATCTAGAAATACCCTTTTATTTGCAAAAGGGAAACGGTGTTTGGTGAATGTTCCGCCGAGCTCCAGAAGGGCGTTGGGATGGGGCTGCTGAATATTGAGTTTGTTTAATGCACAGCTGTCGCTTTTAATAGCTTTGAGACAACTGAAAGCTTTGCTCACTCCAAAGGCAACAATTAATAAGCAAGATTAGTTTTTGAATACAAGGGGAAAAAGCCTTTAGAGTCCCCTTTTCAAAATGCGTAGGTAGTTTTCTCTCCAGCGTGCATCTGTACAAAAGTAAATAGTTATCCTGGAAAAAGTGTCTGACTATTGATTCTCCTTTTGCATGCTAACAGTGATCTAACGTAAGAGTTGCAGGCAGAGGTTTAGCTTCAAATCACATTCCTGTGTGAAAAAAGAGTTTGGGTGTTCTTTGGTGCCACACGTAGGAGCAATGTTGCTCCAAAGGGAAGGAGCGTGCATTGAGCTGCTCGCTGCTTTTTGTGTTTGCAGAAGTGTTCTCACTTCTGACTTCTTGTTCAGGTAGCTGCCTGGGGGATTCATTTCCGTTGGATTGTTTTTTAAATGTAAGTGTATCTTTCTGTAAGAGTTGGAAAGAGAAACGTTATAAACAAAAGCTGTAGATCTATAGGAAGGGGAAGGAAGTTGAGGATAAATACAGCTACAGTTACTGCTGGGGGGCCGATTTTATTTTTTTCTGAAGTTATCCTGTTGGTTATCAATGTGGGCAGGTAACCCATAAACGAAAAGGGAGGTGAAGGCACCAGAGGGCTGGAAAGGCAAGCAGGGCTGTGCTGCAGGCAGGTGGATGGGACTCTGTGCGGAGCTGACTGGAGTTGCGGAGCTGTTTCTTGCTACTTGAGAAGGCAGTGAGTTTGCCAGTGTGGCTGGCAGTCTGAATGCCTCGTTTATTCAGTAACCACTGCCCTAGTTAAGATTCATTGTGCCCACATGCAGTATGCACATGCCCCTTCTGCAGCCGTGGGCCAGCTGCGTGTGCTGCCTGGCAGAGCTGGGGCTGGGGCAGCCCTTCCCAACAGGAGGCGCTCAGTGCAGGCGGAGCATCGTCCCTAGCTGCTTCCCGAGCCCCTCATCTCCTGTATTCACAGCTATCTGCTGTGATTCCTAATGTTTACAATGTTCTTGGAGACATAAATTTCAAGAAAATTAAGATGAGAGTAACGAACGTGTTATTCCTCTTGGATGAGTTTGTGTTGCTTGTGTTGGAAGCACTCCCAAGTATTAGGAAACTTGGGTATAGATAGATACCTCTTCATATAAAGATCTGACAGATGCCATTTGGGTCAGGCTCAAGCTGATTCGTTTACAGACGGAGTAACGCCCAGTATTAAACCCTCCAGGTCTCTGAGTCCAACCCCTGTTCCATTTAGTGAAGTCATATTTTTCTAGTAGTGCATAAAAAAAATAATAGTGTGCTTGCAGATGCCACATAGCAGAACGTGGCTGGTAAGATTAGCTTCAGTAGTTCCATAAATTTCTTCAGTGTCAGTCAAGTTGGGTCTGATTTACCCCAGCATGGCCAGTCCCCAGATGGTAGAGCATGGCTCACTAAAGCACCGAAATGATCTGATTATAGTGATTTTAATGCTGATCATGAGTAGCAGTGGTACAAAGTGTCTAGCTATACTGTTGGGAGCTTAAAAACCTCTTTCTTAATAGGCTTTCTTAATGGCAGCCTTAAAATTTAATAAAGCGAAAACAATTTCACCGTTCAAAGATGAATGCAGGTCGGGTAATTTTTATCCAATGGACTTCATTAAATAATTGTGTGGTGTTTGATCATATCAGCAGTGACATGCTGGATTTATGAGCTCCTGTTAATGACATCGAGTATTTAACAACAGCGCTTTCAGGAGAAAAGCTGCTTTCCCCTCGCTGTTGCTTACATAAGAGGAAAGACTAATAGGTAGCAGGTTTAAGCTTCCAAAAATGAAACGTCTTAATGTTTGTGTTTTTTTTTTTTACCAGACTTGCTGGGTATTTTTATGGATTTCTATCTTTTTGACCAAATAATTAACACAATATTAATAAGCGTGGAAATAAATTATGGCAGAGGAGATTTCCAGGTGTTTTCTACCTGGTGCTCTTTGCATTCTTTTCATGCTTGGTGGGTTCATGAGAAACGTGCTGCCACGGATTGCAACCATTAACAGAAGTGAGCAGAAATCAGCTGTTGTGTAAACATTCTGTGTGTTGGTTAAAGAGATGCATTTCGCACTCTTTGAATATCTTTGTTTTTGTTTTTTAATGTTTCTATTTATAGAAAGACTTTATAAATAACACTTCCAGTATTTATGCTCAGCATTACGATGCAATGATTCTCCTGCAGAGCTGAACCACAAAATTAGAGTAATTTAGGCTGGGTGGATCTCCAGAGGCTGAAGCCCTGCCCTCTCCCTAAAGCTGGTCTGCATGAAGCAGGTTGCCCAGGGACTTCTCCAGCTGAGGCATCAGCACTCCAGGGCTGTAGATCTCACAGCCTGTGAACGATGTTTGGTTGCCCTCACAGTAAAAAAGTGTTTTTCTTTATATCTGATTACAGTTTCCAATTTGCCAAATGTGCCTGCTACCTCTTGTTGCTTTGCTGTGCATCTCTAAGGTCTGATTCTGTCTGCTCTGTATCCTCAGTATTCTATGTAGTAATGGATTTTCCTTTATAAAAGCTATGTTGTGCATCTGCACAAAGGCATGATTTGTAGTTGAACGCTGGGCTGTGTTTCCTTGCGGACCTTTCTGAAGGTATACATCACAATTCCCAGCTGGCTGTTCGGGAGGTCGGGGTCAGAATGTGGGTGGTTTTCCATTCCAGTTCCAGCTGATCTATTCCTGTCTTATAAATATTCAAAAATTCCATTCAGTAATATTTTCTCAGTGTTTCCACCTAGGAGCATTGTGCGTTTTGTTTTGTGTTCTCAAACGGAATTTAGTAAAGTGGAATTGGAATTCCGACTTCTACCCAGGCTGAAACTCCTGTGATGAATGACCTCACACAAGCTCTGGCTGCTGTGCATCACTGGGGAGAATTAATTTGATGAAGGTTTCCAAAGCTTCAGCAAGCATCGCATGCTTTTTAAGAGAAAGTTTCAGCTAATTTGATCCATGGTTGCATCTCATCTTGGTAAACCTGGCTTTTGGGATGCCTTCAGCACCCATGCACAGAGGGAGCATGTGGGTTGCCGCAGTGAACACTGCAGTGCTGGGACTTTGGATTTTTAAGCTATAGACAGTATGTGTAACTCTATAAACCCTATACCTGCAAGATACTGAACTCACCCTGTCAGTCACTCGGGTCTCTGAGGTCTGAGAATTACATGTGCTAAGCATCTTGTTGGATCAAACTAGTTGTATACATTTATGTGAGTAGTTGGGCAGGTTCACTTAGCATGCTAAAAACAATGAGGCTCCCTTAATTTATTCAGCAGGAAACTTGATGTACCTTTTCAAAAGAAGGGCAATGATTTTTGTTTAAAAAAGAAATGTGATGGCGTGTTGTTCCTTGTGGGTATGTTTTATAAGTCTGGGTTGTACGGCCTGCAACCTTTCTTTAGATCGCTTTACCTTCTGGTGCCTGAATGAAGGATGTATGTGCCGTCTTGGATTCTGCATTGGAAATCCCCCAAGTGAATTTCATCTAGAGATTTCAAACGATTTATGATATCTTTCCTGCTTCGAGTGTTGTTTTCCTGTTGTTCACAGTTAAACAGCTTCTGCCGTTAAACCCAGAGCCTGTTTCATCTTGGTAGATTGTCACATAGGTGTTCCTGGGCAACATGGTGTTTGCTGATGGTATTTGTATGGTAAAAGGTGCTGTTTCCTCCTCTGCCCTCTCTCTTCACTTGGAAAGTATCATATATTTTGGGGTTATGAACAGTTTTTAAAGCTGCTGATATGTAGATGGGGCAGAAGGCTGTTGATCTTGATGTATTCTGTTTAACCAGGCACATGATGTCTGGGATTCCAGTAGATTTGCGGAAATAAGGAACAGACGGTGTTGAACCTTGTACTAGGAATAAGATTTCAGGGTCTAATAACTGAGAATCTCCAGGGCCAGAGAAGATCACTTATTGCTGCCAGCTTTCTTTCATGTGCAAAGCTTATTTCTTACCCGAAGTACAGTAGCACCTAGGCGCAGATGACAGATAATTTAGGTGTTTGCATATGCATCTAAATGCCCAGATTTTTCCTAGAATAAATTCTTAGTGTTCAGTGTTCAGATGTGTTAATCTAGGCTCAGTGCCCAGTGTAACTTAATATTTAAAAAGAGGTGAGTAAAACAGGATGGAAAAAGATATCAGGAAGAGAGAAACTAGTACCCTTGCCTATGAGCCAGGTTATTCATGCAGAATTGCTCAAGTTTTTACCACCTTTCCTCCATTTCCATCTGGTTGTGTGATAATAGAGGGCTTTTCCCAGAATTATTTTGTGTTTGAGTTTAATGTCGGTGTGGAGATTAAAGGTGTTTGTTTCCCGTTGGCTCAGTAAGTCTAAATCCAGCCTTTGAAGTCAGGTCACTCAAGATTCTGTAGATGAAAACTCAGCCCTCTGGTTGGTAATCTACCTAACAGCCGCAGATTTCAAGTTTAAATAAAATGCTGCCTCTGCTACGAATGATGTCAATATAGCCTGAGGTATGTTTAAGCAGAAGGCTGAAGTCAGCTTGAACAAAACTTGGCAAAAGTGGAATGTTTTATTCATGTGAATGGTCTGAATAATGTTCCATGGGTTTTTGTGGTATAATTTGGTTGCATTTTATGTTTAAAGAGAACCCAACTCCCCTCCTTTAGAGAGGGCCCTATGGCTTCAGTTTTAGGCTTATGGTGAGTGGTATCTTATTGCAGTATAAATACAGGCTTTTTCCATGCATACATGAGAAAGTGCTTGCCTCGTGTTCCTGAAGCCCTGCTGATGTTCCAGGTGTGTAGGTGGAAAGGCTGTACCTTGGAAACCAGGAGACAAATAAAAAATCCTGTAAGTTGAATGGCTCCTGCTTCC
This sequence comes from Alectoris magna, assembly GCA_030625065.1. NCBI lineage: Eukaryota > Metazoa > Chordata > Aves > Galliformes > Phasianidae > Alectoris > Alectoris magna. Next base: position 4,653,563 of record CM060569.1, read on the forward strand.
TCTTTCCCTTCCACTCCTCTTCACTCTGCACGGTGCCTTCTGAAGCTTCAGAGGAGGAGTTTGCTCCCACTTGTTGAATGAGCATGTCAGGGAGTTCATTAGGGCTAATTCTTGATTTTCTCAACGACTTTGGACGACTCCGTTCACATTGAATGGACTCCAGATGAGAACTGCAGAGCAGGAGCAGGCTCAAAGTTCCTGCAGGCCAGCAGCAGGCCGTGGCCTGATAGTAGAAACAGAAGGTTTAGCGTTGCTCAGGTAGAAGCAGGAGGAAACCTGGAGATCCAGAGACTCCAGAGAAAGGAGAACTCTGAGCTCCCGTGACATTGGCTGTAGGACCAAGTGTGTCAAGCCCAGCTGCTGTTCTTGAGCTGAGGTACAGCATGGTAGAAAACCTCCTTTGGTAGAAAACTCCTAAATGAGTTTAATCTCCTCATTTTAGTCGTCCCCCCTTGCCAAACCAAAATATCAACAACGGAAAGAAACAAACCCAACAACACCCAAACCACAAAGCTTAAAGGCCTCCTCCCTCCCAGCTGTTAGGTGCATGGGGACGAGTATCAGGCTTGGCCCATAATGGGAGTACAGTGAGGCGAGGAGTCTGCCCGCGCAGCTTCATCACACCCTGCTATGTTCAAATAGTGCTTTTCTCACATAGTTTTGTAGTTAGTGGGTTGGATGCTGTGTATTTGAAGCAGATTTTTGGTAAATTGCATGGAAGTTTTGGGTCTCTCTGTTCAGACGTGATAGTGAATTCCTACACCAGCGTTCCCACTGCCTGCATTGCCCTGCTGGTATGGAAGCTCCCAAACCCAAGTGTTGGGATGTCATGTTGTTGGTATTCTAGCTCTTAATACGCTAACTCAAAGCAACACTAGTAATTTCCAGCCTGTTTGATGCTTGATTTCTGTTGCTTTAGAAACATTCATAAAGCCATAGTCTTAGAACGCAGGTGTACATCCACAGAGATGTATAATGCTGTCCAAAAGCTTAAGCTACTGAAGGTATACTTCAACATAATTCAGTGGAATTTTCTCTCTGTGGGGGTTTTTTGTTTGTTTGGTTTTGTTTGTTGTTTTTTTAGCTTTTTCATGCTTTTTTTTTGGATCTAGATCTAATGCTGCATGGAGAGAGGATGCTTTTTTCAGAGCCCATCAAACTGTGGCACAAAGGCATTCCTGTTCAGCCTGGACCCAGCCGTGCCGCACTGTTTGCTGTTAGCAGAGCGGTGGCCGCGTGGCCTGGGCAGAGCCTGCAGCCTGCCAGCCCAGCTCTGCTGCTGAATGGGCCCTCTTGTGCTGCAGCCCTTGGAGCGCCAGGAGAAAAATGCTGCTCTCAGCCTTCTGCCGTCGCAGGGAACCTTCAAGGAGCAGAAGAGAGTGTTGCTCTCAGAGCAGGGGCTCAGAATGGGTAGGAAGGAAGTTGAAAGGAAGAGACAAGGTTTTGACCACTTGTTGCCATATTTTTGAATGTAAACCATTGTGATTTTTTTTTTTTTACAAGAAAATATTGATATTTCTACCTACAACTCACGAAATGTACATTTTTAACACGCGACTCGGGTTGTTTTGATAGGAAAAAAATGTTTCCCGTCACTAGCAGCTTCATTGTAACTCTTTTCTAAGCTTGTAAAAATAATTATTTTCATCTTCTAAGCCTTCAGTTGTAGTTTGCAAAAATACTTCAGTGCTGGAAAAGTTACTGTAGCGGTGCACGATTCTACAGCACAATTTGCACAAACTGCTCTATTACCTGGGCAAGCTCGTCGAGTGTTGGAGGATTTATATGAGCTTTACTTTATCCAGGCAATATTCTGTTGAATTGTACAGATAACTTGTTGACAGGTATGATGTGATTTTGTTGGATTGATCTGCAAATTGGAATAGGACCTGCAGGGAATGATGGCTCAAGTGAAATTTCACCCTTGTTCCCTGCCCTCCCCCAAAGAAAACTTTCCCATTCCCTAACTGTATTCACATCTAACCTAGATAAATGTGGATTATAATTCCTTTAGGAGCACTGCTCATCTATTTTTGCTTCCACAGTGCTTCACCAGCAATTTTGCAATGCCAAAGTATGAGAGCTTTTTTGTATGGAAAGAAAAGCTGGTGCTGAGAGTTGCTGGAAGCCAAAATTGCTTCTTAAAATTAAATGAAAAATCATGAACTTGTAGAGTCCTGAGCAGAACTCAGCACGTGCCCGCTGTGCAATCAGAGGAGTAACAAGAAAGTGTTTGTTGCTGGACTTCAGCATGGAGGAGAGGGAAGGACTTCCCTTGCGTGCGAACTCCCTGTCCTTCCAGCTACAGTGCGTTCTCCGGGCAGTATTGACATAAGCTGGAGTCAATCATTAATAGTGAGAAAACTTGAAAGGAGAAATGAACCACGTCCAAATGATTATAAGCTCTTCACAGTATATTATATATTGTAGGTGGAAGTGAGTTTGTTCTCTGAAGTTTGCACAGCTTGCGGCAGTGTAAGACGCTGATGATATGGTGTGCAGTTCTGTAAAATACCTGTGAATGGTCGTTGCACTCACTATAGGATTCTGGAGTGTAAAATATGCATAAGTGTGTTATGTTAAGAAACTTCTATTTGCCTTAAAGTGGGAAGGGTTAAATATCAGTAGCAGCTCTTACGGAATGATGCCATGCCCTGTGACAGGTGTGTCTGGATGAGCGGTGAAGGGGCAGCACAAATGGGGTAGATGTTTGTCAGTGAGGGCTCCTTGCAGAGAGCACCAGGGTTAATGGCAGAGCCCTTGGAGAACACAGGCTGGTGTATTTGGGATGTTCACTCAGCTGCTGTTTGCACTTCTGAAATGCACATCCATCACCAAAAGCTGCTGATGCCTTTCCTTCCCGCTTCCCTATGCAATAAAGAAGGCATGTTTATGACAGCCAGATATTAATTGCCATATCTTGGTGAGGGTGTTCAAATAGAGTGTTTTAAATGACTCACCAAAGTCCAGGGTCCAAACTTGTTAGGAATAAAACTTGTCAGATGCTGTCATGTTTGGTGCCAGTGCTGTTCCCTCACCGCTGGGTGGGCTGATGGATGGAAGGTTGACGTTGGCTTTCAGGCTGCGTGATGTTTCTTGCTGTGGGTGGACAGGCAGAGAATAGCCGTCCCCTAATTGCTGCCTCGTTAAGGGCAGGTGGAAGAGAACATAATGCATAGCATAATTGTTGGCTTGGGTTTGGATCTGTCGCTGATTGTACCATCGTTTTGGTGTTGCCATGGGAATGTAATAATTATATTTTGAATAATTGGAGCATTTTCTTTTACTGCTGCAGAAAACTGATGTTGTGGAATTATTGTTACCTTTAATGGAAGTTACACTCTAAACTGATTATTGAATGTTTGTATAAACACGTGACAGTGAGCAAAACTTTCTACAATTGAATGCCATTTTGTAAACGTTGTCAGCAAGCCAACTCATGCACCCCAAAAAGCATTTACATCATTCGAATGTGCTGAAAAGCCATTTGCGAAGGGAAAGTAAATGTCCATAGTGCAACATCCATCCTTTGTGGTGTTCGTGTGCCTTGGAGTTCATCTTTCTAGAAATAAATAATTCCTGTCGATGTCAGGCTAATGGTGCAGTGTAGCATGTAAATGGAAATGCTGTTCATGTTGGTCTAAGAGTCACGCTGCTCTCATCCAGCGATGGATGCTTCCCTGTTGCTGAGGTTGGGGTAGGGGCTGGTGGTGCTGCATAGGTTTCAGGGGACTGCTGGGCCTCCACTATTTGGAGCTAGCACCTCAACTCAGTGTGTGAGGTGTGTGGTTCCAAAGGGAAGCCTACTGCTGACTGAGGATTCCCATCTTCTGCCTGCTTTTTGTAGTCCTGTACGAGTTGACCTATGGGGGTCTGTGGCCAGTCACTGTCCCACAGGTCCCCATGTGACCTCAGGTTGGCTGTGTGGTTTCCCCAGTCTTGGAACCACCGCATTCCTGCAACTGCTTTATTTGGGGACCCTGTAGGGGGGACATGGGGCAGCTCTGCCATCCCTGCTCCTCACATCAGGGTGTCAGCACGGTCGTGCTCATCTTGTAATGAATGTCTCTCCAGCTCCAGGTTCTTGTTTTGTGGCTTGTATGCTAATGGATTAACTTCAGATGTTTTCAACGTAGTTGTTTCTTCTTTGTTTCCAGAGTAGCCCTAATTTATTTAACAGTATTTGCCATTCAAGCTAACCGGTTTTAGACAGATGTTTGTCTCTCGTGTTTTAGTCTAGACATCTCTGATTTACAATCTGTAACCCATCTGGTGAATTGCCATGGGAGTATGCTTATTTTCAGTGCTTGAAGTATTGCAAAATACTCTTTGCAAGTGTTTTTGCAGTAGCGTCTGTTGAGCCAACCAGCAGAAAAGGTTTATTTGAGCAAAAGAATCAAAATTGTTTATTCAGATTAGGGCAGCAAAATATTCCACTTCTATTAAAAAAAAAAAAAAAAAAAAAAAGTTCAACCTCAAAATATATTTATTTGCCCTTAAAAAAAACCCAAAACTCTACAAGAATACCACATCTGGGAGACAGAGGTGTACACTTCAAATGTCAGTGCTGTTGTTTTCCTATGAACTGGAGGCAGTGTGCAGCAGGCCGGTTGACAAGGGCAGGTGAGACAAGCAGTCCACAAAAGGCTCCGGTGCAAACAGCAGAGGTGCTGTCCTGTGGGCAACCAGAAATGCTCCATGGGCTGAGTGCTCTGAGCCTTTGGCGCGTGTTTCTGAGTGTTTTCATTTGATAATTGGGTAAGTTTGTCCACATGTGTTGGAGACGGCACAAACCCAAGGCTGGATGCAGGGTCTCCTGCTGTGAGATCCAAGTGTTGCGCGCATAATTCAGGGCTGTGGGATTTGCCTTTTATAACAGTAACAGCAATGATGCACTGAAATTCTGAGGGACTGATGTATTTTTAAACTTGAATTATTTTTACAATGATTCTGGCCAATTCATTTGTGCTGGGGAGAGGTTAAAGGGCTTATAGTTTGTAACCACATCCAATGCATTCACAGGATTTTAAAAGCATATTGGAAAAAAATGAAGGATGATGGAAGTTGTAAAGGCATTTAAGAAGCATCTTTCACCTACAGAGAACCCTTCAGCCTGCCTTGTCAGGCCCTGTGTCTGCCCGTGTGCATTGACTGCAGTCAGTGGTTAAGCCATGCAGGTGCAGCTGGCTTCAGGCTGATGCTTTTTTTGGATGCTCTGTGCACATTTGAATAGTCATTTGATGCTGGACCACCAAGATCATTTGAAACCCATTGGAACTTGGTAATGCTGTCATATACAATTGTAAGGCAAAAGGAATGGTTGCTTTTGAACTGTAGTCTGAACAGAAAGTGAGTAGTGGAGGTGCAGGTCTAAGTGAATGTGCCCATAGAGTTGCTCCTTTGAAGCAGGAGTGCTGTGCATTTACAGAAATGTCTGTGCTGGAGCATGGGCTCTCTGTGTCCTTAAACTCCGTGCATGCTGATGAGATCCCCTTTTCCTCCCCCTAATCAGGGGTCATTGTCTAGCAGCTGAGGCAGCCTGCTGAGGAGTTCTACAAGTGTTTACTAGATGTCCTTTTATTCACATCTTAAGTGAGGTTGCCTTAAGGAAAGAGACCCATAAGAAGTGCAAAACTCTCTGCAGCCGTCTTCATGGATGTGCTGCTCCGTGGGGATGGCTGAGTGGTAGGTGCTTTTGCTAGCACTGAGCAGTATTAATGACCTTATTCCTGTGCCTTCCACAGCCCCACTTCTGCAGGGTGAATGCAGCATAGCTGGGATTCTTTTGACATACCAGACCTCTCTGAAGGTTTCTGAACAACTGTCATGTTGTCCCCTTGGGCACTTAGTCTTGTAAAAGCTGCTCCTTCTTCATGCAGAGCTGCATCAATCTACAAGTTTATAGGAACAAAGTATTCCGGTCTGGATCAGCAGCAGATCTGGGTCCTGTGCCATGGTGACTTCAGGAGGTGTGGCTGTGGGGCATGGGACAAACAGGCAGAGCTTGGAGTGTGGGTGCTCTGTGCCATCACCCGACGTTGCACATAAGCTGCTGTGAGCATAATGGAGTAGGAAGAGAAGCTGTGTGCACCCAGCAGTGAAAGGCAGCCTGTTTGTGCTTGTTTCATTGAGGAAATTGTTCCGGAACAGCTGCTCGTCCATGTGAAAATGCAAACCCCTGGGTCACCGCCAAGGGCAGCGAGGCCTGGGTCATTTGTTTTAGCAGAACAGGCCAATTTGCCCTTAAACGATCTTCCCGTTTCATTTGGTCACAGTTCTTGCTCAATAGATTTATTTCCTGAGACACCCTTGTGTGTCGAGTCACAGCACTGAGAGCCACTGCAGCGAGCTGAGGGAGCAGTGAGGTTTCCATGAATTAATTCTAGCTGTTACGCTGTGTAAAGCACAGGGCGCGTGCTTGGGTGGCATTCATCTTCTGCTCTGCTACTGCAGAAGATTCATGGTATTAAAACTTAGAGGATTCTTCAATTTCGAAGTAAGACCCTGCCAAAATCACCACGTCTCTTCTGCAGGTATTATGAGGTGGAATCCTAAGTCACTGTGCGCTCCCTGGAAATAGGGCTGAGATCCCGCTGAGCAATTCATGGACTTGAGAGTTCTTGTTCACTGGTAAATTTTACCCTGAAGCCAGGAGTTGTAGGAGCAATGCAAATATGTAGCAAAGCATGTGGACATCGGTTTGGGACTGGATTTGGAGAATATTCTGTAGTGGAAATGGTGTAGCAATAGGGAGAGAAAGGCACTGTGTTTGTGTGGAGCAGCTGGGAAGGGAAAGCAGCATAGCGCAGTGACCTTGCTGCTTCATGGTGCTATGCACAAAGAAACAAGCAAGATGCATTGCTCCAGCCAGAGGGACCAGTGTGCCAGACTTGGGCTTCTGTAATTAACAGAAGAAAATTAATTAATTCATGCATAAAAGGTCACTGAGGATCATAAGAGCACACTGATTTCAAAACTGCTTTTATACAAGAATGTTATGAGTGCCATGGTCTGAGACCAAGACTCTAGTCTGCCTTGAAAACCTTGGGGCAGAAATTCCTGCAGTGGGTTGTGCTATGATTGCAGAAGGACTAAGAATGGACAAAGAGCTGACAGTCCCCAGGACGGAGCAGCCTCCTTGGCTTGGGAGGTGCAGGAGAGAAAGGGGAGGAAAGCTTGGTTTCATTTACAGCTTTGCATAATGTGCCATGGTGTAAGTAGAATAGCTGTGGGGTTTTTTTTGTGCACAGGTGCTTTAATGTTTTTGATATTATTATTTTTTTTAAAGGCAGCAGATCTGGGAAATATTTTTTCTCCTCTTGAAATGGTTACAATAATTACAATGAAAGGGAAGCAGCATAGGGTTCAGCAGGGCTTCGGGCTGGTCACCAGCTGTGCCGCTTGGGAACTGAGCTGCTCTGCTTCTCCTGCTTCCTTGATTACAAACGTGTTGGAAGCACAAACTCCTGGTGCTGTCAGAGCAGTGGGTTCCTCACACCTGCATTTTGGGGCAGCTTTGGGGCAGCTCTCCAGAAGCTGCTGGAGACGCTCAGTATTTACAGTGCTGGAGCTTGGGGTGGAATTTGGCCTCCGGCTTTGCGAGCTGCAGTGGCCAAATCTCTTCTGGCTCAGTTTTGTGATGGACCCAGGCGATGGCCTTTGTTTGTTAACAGGTTCAAAACTTATTAAGGCGAGCTTGTTGCAGTGGGCAGCATCCAGAGCAGAGCAGGATGACACCTCCTTGAGTAGATTAAATTGTATGTTGAACTGTGAGTTTCCATTAAGACTTGCAAGAGTTTAAAATACTCTGGGGGAACCTCCTTACATCCTTCCTATGAATATAAGCAATTGAGGAACATCCTTTTCTAAGTACTTACTTTTTTTAACAGTTAAAAAATAAAGCATAAGTAAAAGATAAATTTCCCTCAAAAAAAAAAAAAAAAGATCTGGTTTTGTTTTAGTGCTAAACAGGGAGGGGTTTCTCTGCAAGCGAGGTCTTTAGTAACTCTGGGGCTGTGTGTTACTCACTGCCACTTGAAGTTGTTTTGATACCGTTGACGAGAGAGATGAAATAATGTATGCTAAAGTCATTTGGCTCGCCTGGAAATCAAAGCACTGGAAACAAAACCTTGCCGCAAATCACGGGGCTGTCGTTCTTTTAAAACCTGTTACCCAAATGACTTTAACAGTTTGTGGGTTGTGCGCAAGGTTAGGAATCATCTTGCGTAGTGCACGTTTTGATGATAAAACCCAATCTTTTTTTTTTATTGGAATGGAAGTGTTGCAGTCAACAGTCTCGGTGTGGGAGTTTGATTTCTTCCTGCCAGTCGATTGCTGCTCCATATGAGCAATTGGCAGGGGCTTTGTGGGACAGATGATGGCCGTGCCGAGTTGAGCCATTCTCAGCTGCCATATAGCACTTAGCTGGTCTATGCGCAGAAACTCCAGAGCTGCTCCCTCTTCGAATGTATTTCCAGGCAGAGTATATATTTTTGGGAGACTGGCTAGGGCCACACTGACTGTAAGTAGAGAGGATTTTGGTTGAGGGCTCGAAACACGTTAAAAATTAAGGCTTTATTCTCTTTAGCATCATTCACTTGTTGTAACATTTAAAGTGAGCCTCGTGACAGTGCTAATTATTCCTTCCACCTATTCTCGGGCACGTTGCACCCTGAAGAACCCAACAGCAATTGTTAATCCCATGTGGCTTCTGCTCCCCCAGCCCAGTGCTGCTGTGCACACCCCTGTTGTGTGTACTGTGCCCTGCTGAACGAGGCACTGTGTGTAACCAGAGGAAGTTCAGAGAAAAGCATGAAAGCATATTCCTCGGAAGACATATGCAAAGATTTATTTATTTTTTTAATAGGAAAAATGCATTTACTCAAATAATATTTCTGAAAAGCTCCCCGTGAACCAATTGTCACTTCGTATTTTGTGATGGGTTTAAGCAGAACCATTCAACCGACAGTTTAATCCACCCAGCAATTGCTCACAACTCATACTGTTACATTTTTCCATTCACGCTAAAACTGTTGACTGCGGGAGCTTTATTAGGGGAGACAAAGGACATTAATAGAGCTATGAAGTGAAGTGGGGAAAAACATCTGTGCTGGGTGAGTGCTAAAACCGTTTTTCCTAGTGGGGCTGTAGTACAGGTGAGGTTCCCTGCGCAGTCAGGTATTGAGCAGTATGAGGAGCAGCAGAGCCCCATGCTTAAAATAGCTTCTGAAACAATGAACACTGAAACTTCAGGAGTTTTCACGTGTTTAATGCACTTAATAAATTATCATGTTTCGAATGTGGATGTGACCAGTAAAAACCATATGCAGGTAGAGAATGGCTTCTTTGTAGGTCAGTGTGGACTGGTGTCCCTGTTTCCTTGCTGCTGTTGGATGACAAGCTGTGGCTCGCTCTTTTGCTGGAGGTTTCACCAGATTTGTCCAAACATTTGAGGCAGACAGCGTTGAGCTGATGAGCTGCCATTCCACCCCTTTATGGCTGAAGTTCTCCATGTGTTCTGACATTTGGCTTCCTTTCCTGGAATGAGACATGGTTTAGAGACGCTGGGTACCTCCTCTGTCAGAGGAGATTGAAGTGATCTTTTGTAGTAATTGTCTAAGCTAAAATTCAATTGGCAGCAACAAAATGCAGAGCTCTCTGAGCTCTTCTCCAGAGTTTGGCCATGAATTCTCAGCCCATGGCAAATGGCAGAGGAACAGATTAGAATGAACATTAGCATATGTACTAGGGAAGTCATTACGTTATTCTTTACAAAACAGTAAACTCTCATTGCAAACATCTGTTTGAGGAGTTCATTTTATTGACTGCTATGTGTGATGTGTCTGGTTTTAGTAGCGAAATCAATGAGCAACAAAGTCAACTATTTCCATTTTATCTAGATGCTTTCTTGTAGCTGTGAGGCTGTGTTTGCAAAAGTCAAATGATTATGGCACTTGCTTTGTTATACTTGTACTCAGTGCCTCAAAATGGAACTGGCGTGCTCAGGGCTGGATTTCACAGTGGAAACCATAAGCTTCTTGCTTGTACAACTGCATTCCAAGGTTAGTCTGAATAGCTGAGATAATGAATTTGGTCTTTGTGCGTTCTTAAATAGATAGCTTTTCGCATATGTGATTTTTTGGTACAATTGGACACTTTCCTTGGGAGTTGCCTAGTTCCAGGCTGCACAGTTTCTACTTTGTTCTGCACCTCCATGTCTTTGACAAGAATAACTTAACCAGATTTCAGTACAGGAATTGTGGGCTGCTAAAGGACATATTGTGTTACTGCTTAATGCTGTATAAGTTGATCAGTGGGTAATATAAAGCCTGTGTTTTAGCTGTTTTATGATGAAAATATTATTTCAGCAGAATACATGTTAAAGTCATCGAACAATGATCTTATTTTCAGGATGATGGTATAAGGCATTTTCCACACACCAGATATTACTGGATTTGCTCATTTTGTTATTGTAGGCTTCTAAAATAAAGCTATTTTTAACCTTTTCTGAGCAATTGTGCAATCTCTTTCAACCGAAATAAATCTCTTTTTCCCTTTCTTTTAGGACCAGCAGAGGTTCCCATGATGTCACCCAACGGATCCATCCCCCCTATTCATGTGCCTCCCGGTTATATCTCACAGGTATGCTTCTGGAAGAGTAAATATGCATATAGAAGCAATAGCATTGATCATGTACAGAAGTCTTCTTGGCTGAGGCGTGGTTTAGAAATATGTATGAAAATGAAAATTGTGATGTCTTTTTGTATTCGCCTCTATTGGCAACACGTGCATGCATTTATGCATGTGCATCTTCACATTCTGCATGCAATGTGTACCTGTTTTTTTTAACGCTAGCAAAAGCTGTGCATATAGGTTGAGCCTATGTGTGCAACTTCTTTACCTGTCAATGTCAGTGGGTGATGTGTTAAGCTCTAGTGTGACAGTTGTATGTAGTAGGAGACTGGTGGAAGTGGAAGAAGCTATAAAATACACTTTGGGTCCTCCGTGTTACCCCTGGAAAAACTATGACTTGCCACAAACTGTGTACTTTATTCTGTTTTTAAGATGGCAGTGATAGAGTTATCTATTCTGTATTTATAGGGGGGAAAAAAAGTGGAAAAACATTTTTCACAAAGCTCTTAGGTTTAGAAACTCTTGAGCAGCTGCTGGTCTTTTATGTAAGTAAGAAATGTGGATCACCTGATGGTTTAATTTTCCTTCCATCTCCTGCAAAGATCAGAGGCTTTCTATAGTTTAAAAAAAAAACAAAAACAACCAAAAAAGTTAACTTAAGGCAGAGTAACAGTGAATGGTATAATCTTCAGATTTATTGTATTAATTTCACTGAGATGTGTGCTAGACCAGAAGTTTTACTAAAAGCATACAAATCATTTCGGATCTCACTGATGGATTAAATAAGAGCTTTGGATGCACACATTTTGACTTCTTGTTAAGTAGAAAACGTATGATGTCCTGGAATCCCTCCTCCCTCCCCAGGAAATGTGAGCTTGTCTAATTCTGAAAAATTGTGGATGGCGTCATGCTTAAATCCCACAAAATACTGCAATCACTCTGTGGTATTTTAACTTCTCAATAGAATGGAAACGTGCTCCAAATACGGAGGCTGTTGTTAGCCCTCTGCTTCTTAAAAAGCCCTGCCTGAAGAACTAGGGGCAAACACAGGAGGGACAGGGCAAGCTTTGGGATGCGTTTGCTCTTCCTTTGAAATAACTTTAATGCTGTTTTGTTACTGAACTGCTGATACATCTCATTTCCTGGACTAAGGTATGGGCTGGCTATAGCTGAAATGCTTTGCCAAACCAAGCGATCAAAGTCTTAGAGTTGTAACTTTGCTTGAACCTGGTTCCTCTTGTCTGCTTTTTGTGGATCAGCCTAATAATCCCACTAAAGAAGTTCTTGGTTTCTTAACCAATTAAAAAAACCAAAAACCTCTTCTGAAGAAAATTTTCCAAGCAACTGGAAATGAGTCTGAGGGAAAGAACTGTGTATGCAGTGCTTTTCGGCAGCACAATATGTGTTCTTCTCTGTGGAGAGCAACCCTTTTTCCTTTCAGATTGCTTCATAGTACAGAACGGTTGAAAGTGCATAATAATCAAATGAGTTCTGATTGTAATAAATGCCTCTGCCTAATTTGTTCTTGCTTGCGCTCTATTGTCTTAAAGTTAAAAACTCTATCAGTAAGAACACAACTTAAAATTAGAATGGCAAGGGAAAGGATTTGGGGCGTTCTGTTGAGAATTTGAATAATGGAAATATGGAAAAGCATGATCATGAACTTGTTTGCTTAGGGCCATTGGCCAAAGGCTGCTCTCGCTGAAGCAAATCCGGAGTAATTCCACTGAGTTTGAGGAATTACTCATACATAATTGGACATGAAAGCTTGGTCTGAACCTCCACGTTGCTTTTATTTACAGAGTTGTTGATATGCAATCTCAGCCACAGCTATTTTAAGGCAAAGGGCCTGGCGGGGTGGCTGGAGCGCGAGGCAAGCACGGTGCTGCTCAGCCGCCTCCGGGCAGCAGGCTGCGTGCGGCTGTGTAGGCCGCGCTGTGTGCTCAGCCCTGCGGTTTGCTACACATTGAATGCACACAGACTTTGATGGAAATAAATGGTAACCTCTAGAAAGAGGGAAATCTTTAAATAACGTTTAAAGTGGTGGAAAATCCAACACATCCTCAGGGTTTTGTGTCTGGGTAAATTCTCTACGCTGGGAGGTGTTCTCTTCCAAATTAAATTTGTCTAGCACAAGTTTTTAGCCGCAGACTCTGTTTCTGTGTGGCTTACTGCTCACAGAGCTTTCCTTTGTATTTTGTGGGCTGCAACCAATAGAGTCATCCTTGAGCAGGATGATCCTTTCAAGCACTGAATGCTAGGAAGGCTCTGCAGGTCTCGCACACAGCAAGCCATAACGTTCTGAGCCTATGCAGTCCATGAGCGCTGGCCCTGGAGGTCTGTATTGTGCTAGGATTCAGATATCCTAATATTGCTGCCGGGGTTAGGGATGTTCTTCTGACTGTTTTCTAAGGTGTGAGTGTAATGCTGGTGTTTGTATGCAGTGGATGACAAAGATAGCGATGCTAAACTTGTCAGGACTGGCGTGAGCTTGGATTGGCATCCTTAAAAAATGAAGTGAATAAATAAAATGTTAACATCCAAGTGCCTTGAAGATGAGCTCATTCTGTACTGTTTTCTGGTACAGATTGATTTATGAATGAAGTTTGAAATTAGTTTATGAAATTCCACAAGTACTGGTCATGGTCCACCCAGTGGCTGTGCTCCAGCTATCCTTGCTGAATCTTGCACATTAGGTTTAAGTGAGATAGGAGTGGGATTTTGAAACGGAATGTAAATATATTCCATTCTACCATGTCTATTCAGTAGATGTGTGTTACAGAATATGACAGCGATTGTATTCTTTCAGCTAAAACTTACAAAATCCAGGTACTGCTTACCTGTACAAAAAGAACATGTCTGTCTTTTTTTCCTCCAGGTGAAGTACTAGATTTCAGTGAAGAAAAATGTAGAATATAGAGTAGTGATATAGGAATATGTCAATTGTCTTAGATTGAGTTTTCATTGCTACAGTAATATATTTAATGCAGAACAAATAACATTTAAAAAAAAAACGCTGTTCTCCAAACATGGCAACCAAAAAAGAAGGCAATTTTATTGTGTATGAGTACTGTTTATCCAAACCCTCCTGAAAGATACGCACCTCACTTACTAATTAATCTTCTTAAGATAACCACATAGTACTATGCAATAATAATATAGTTAGCGGAGCAGCTTGCCAATTGCACCAGCGAGCACAAAAAATAATAGCAAAAGACAATGTAGTTAATAACTGCTTGAAAAACACAAACTAATGAAAATTTACCTGTAGGTGCTGAACAACCAGAACTATTTGTTTTCTGGAAATTTAATTTGCTAAATTAATAATAATTACTTTTAATATTATGGTAATATCTAGGAGACAGAGATTGGAGTTCCAGCATTGAATTGGAGTAGACAGTGCATTCTTGGCAAATTTCTGGTCTTCACGACACACAGCTTCAAGCAGATGTGAAGAGCTGCAGATCTCTTCTTAAATTAGCAAGGCTCAACCTCTCTACTAAGTTATGCTATAATTACTATTTATTTATCTAAGCTAATTTATTCTGTCTTTGAATGATTGGAAGTGTTATCTCCCAGAATGATGCTACGGGTTATAAGACAGCAGGTTTTATAAATCTGGAGGTTCAACCAATCCTGGCTTTTTTTTTTTTTTTAGCTACCTGATGCCTGCAAAACCTAACACAATGCCAACTTCATGATCCGTTAAGGGCAGAATGTTGTATTTAAGCATTGTCTTCTGCTTCTAAAATGTACATACCTATCTATGAAACCTAGTTTAAGGAGGAAATGTCCTGTAGGGCAAGAAAATAAAGTGACTTTTTGCAAGATCCCCTGTGTTTCTGCCTTTGGAACACATGCACATGAAGTAACAGGAGTGCTGTAAGCTTTTGTGGCCTAGAGGAAACAAAAGAGATTAGTCTCCTAACTTCTTGATGAAAGTCATTTGGAAGACTGGCTCATCCCCTGGTCTCTGGCTTTTCTCACAGTGCTGATATTCTGCAGTTTCAGCAGCAGTACAGTTTCAAAAGGACTTGGAGCCTTTCTCCCTGCTCTCTAGAAGATCAGGAAGAGAAATCATAATAATTTTAGTGCTGGTTTACATGAGGTGCTGCTACAGAGGACAAGCTTTCTGTCTAAATCTATTTTTTAAGATATTTCTCTTTCATCTAGAGCACAGAATCCAGATGTCATCTGGTGTAGATACACGGATAAGGGCTTGAACCCATCAGGGCTCTGAAGCTTAGCCTGGTGAAAGCCAGGATGAAAACTTTTCATGTCAAAATGTAGGAGCTTGCTGTCTCGATTAAATAGTAATAGAAATCTAAGAGAGTTAAGTCTCAGCATTTTCATGTACAGCCTTAAATAAGTCATTTTGGCTTTCACTTACGCTAACTGGAAAAAGACTTTCCTCCAAATTTTAGAGCAAGTCTCAGACCTAATAGATGGATGACGGATGTGGGGATTGAGTAGAGCCTGATAGCAGAGATTGGAGGCCTGAGAATGCAGCAGTCAGGCTGAAGTGCTGCTCTGTCTCCCAGTCACAGCTGTCTTCTGAGGGCTGTAGAGTCTTTGAAATTGAAAGCTAGCAGATGACAGATTGCTAGCTTAGGTTGTAAAATTAGAGTTTAGGACAAGTACTTTAAGCTAAACAATTCCTATTCTGGTTATTCAGCATAGCAAGCAACACATCTCTTAATGTAAAACATCAGTTACAAGTGACTGAGTTACTTTCTATAGAGAATTTTCTTCTGTAAGGAAGCCAGCTCATCCATGTCCTTGTCTGTGGTGTCAGCCCATAGCTTGCAGGCATAATTCACGTAACCTTAGGGCACAAGTGGCATGAGTTAAGGATCAGGTCAGCGAATGCTGGTTGAATTATACCCTGTGTAAGTTGCTCAGATGATGCCTGAGATGTGGGCTTGTGCTCGCTGGAGCATTGCTGCTCACGGCTCCAGCACTGTGTGTGACAAGGCTTGTCGCCCTGCAGCAGGAATAGTGGTGTGCTCATGCCGTGATTGCTTCTGCTCAGGGTATGTCAGCATAGACAATTTTTTTTTGCGTGGTTTGGGCTAAGACCCCATGATGTTATTAGAGACACGGGAGTGTGGGAATCTTTATAAGATTCCTTTTGCTGATGCTGGTGGGGCATAAATATCTCCAATTAGTGACAAATGGCTGAGGATGGTCATATCTTGTGGCAGGCATCTAAAATTTTCCAGACCTTGTCTGCCAAACACCTTAGCATGATGCCTCTTCATCAGTGCATCAGGAAGCTTTGTTCTCTGTTCTTTTGTTTGTGCTGCAAATGGTGGGACACCAAGCTGTGCCTTTCTGCGTTCACCTTTCTCATACATGACATTCATCACAAACATTATTTCTTCCCTTCCTCATCAGTCGGTTTAGAAAAACTAATTTCTGACAGCCAAACTGGTTGTCCAAATTCTTGCATGCCTTTCTACCTTAGGTATTTCTACTTTCAGAATTAAAGGAGTATTAATTGTTCAGTTGTATTTTTAAGTTCCAGAAATGGCAGAATTTTTTTTGAATAAGCTTCAAGAATAGCTTGGCTCATCAGTCTGGACTGAAATTGGGCTGGCTGACTTTTCTCCAGAAATACGCTTTTTCCAGGGCTGTAAGCTGAAAACCAATTTTATTTTTTTTTCAGCCTAAGCACATTTCCACCTTTCTACATCTGTTTTTACATGCTTTGACTCAGATCTTTGGGGCCAAGGTATGCATATTTGAGAGTTGATTTGCATGGACGTACAGATCAGCTTTGAAGCAGGAGAAAACTGCTGCCCCATGGCTTGCTTTTAACAGATAGAGATACCTGCTGTGAACAGAGCAATTCTTTTGAAAAAGGGTGTCAGTACAGCAGGTTCCTGCAGCTGACAGATCTCTGTGCGCACACAATAGCAATGCTGGTTAATCTCCAGCTGTTACTAACTCTGTACTCACTCAAATAGCACTGTCAAAATCAGTGGTAGAAATTTTATATGCAGAAGGTAAGATTGGTCCTAATGAGTGCTCTTATTCTGGTGCTTTCTGTTCCTTTCTTAATTGCTTTACTCTATAAATACAGGGTATTTGTTTTGTCTCTTACCCACAGTTATCGCTGGCAATAGTTAGTTTCCCGGTGATGAGTGTGGCTATCTGAATCTCCAAGAAAAGCCACATCACCACTGTGTTTACCCGTGTTGATATTAATTTTAGAAACGTGTTTGTGTACAAACCTAAGGACCAACCATTTTTTAATGGGATAACAAACTGTAGACAGTGCTGTTATAAAACCACGTTCGGTTCAGTTGCTGCATAATGTGCCCCTGTCCATGCCTTCCCTTGCAGGTGATAGAAGACAACACCGGTGTCCGGAGGGTGGTGGTCACCCCACAGTCTCCGGAGTGTTACCCTCCCAGCTACCCTTCGACCATCTCTCCGACCCATCACTTGCCTCCGTACCTGACACACCATCCTCATTTCATTCACAACTCCCATACGGCTTTTTATCCTCCTGTCACCGGGCCTGGGGATATGCCACCACAGTTTTTCCCACAGCATCATCTTCCACCTACACTGTATGGAGAACAAGGTGAGTTGGAAGAAACTGCTGGTATATGAAACACCTGTTTCAGGTGTTCAGCAGGTGTTAAGGGCCAGTGAAACCAAGAGTGGCAAATGAATTAGAGAACACAGATGGAGTCTTTGTTTACCAGAGCAGGAGATTGTCAGCATGTGTTACTATGCAGAGCGCAGCAGCACGGGGCAACCCCATGATGCAACTCTAGGTTATAGAAGCAAATCCAGTTTTAACTTAATTCATGAATACGGAGTGGGGGAAATTCTCATCCTGTGTTCCAAACTAGGACTGTGAGTTGTGCTGATCTTTCTTCATTCTCGTGGCGCAGCGTTGTACAGAAAACCAAAAGACAAAATCCTGGCTTGGGAATGAGGATGGATAAGGAGGGCTAGATCTGAGCGAGACTTGCCACGGATATTTCCAGTGGGAGAAGCTGAGCACCACTTCCTATTGGCAGCAGTGTGCGTTCTGTCCCTCAGAAGCTCAGAACCACAGAGGTTTTCCAAGAAATAACAGGCATTTTCTGTTTGTTATTCTGGTTGAGTCTGGGCAGCAAAGTTGCTGAAAAGCACTGCCTGGTACCAAAGAGTAACATGGCAACCCAAATCAGGTCATAAGAAAGTAATTGCCTTAAAAGAAGTGAAAATAGCATATTTCTGTCTGAAATAAGCACTGTTATGTCTGATCCATCCTGGAGAGAAGTCTGTGTGTAACTCAAATTTAATAGTCAGCAAAGGCGCTCAAGATACTTAACATGGGAGTCAGGTCAGAAATCATTGTTTTACTCCCAAGATACATGGACTTAATATACATTAAAGAATACTTTCAAGCTATATCACCAGAGATAAGACTTTTCTGGAGAGGGAAAGAAGAGATGGAAAGAGGTATCTATTGACGCTTCTCTTTGAAGTTTCTGTTGGCCAACAGACCATCTCCTAATGAGGAGTGGACATTACAGCTGACATTTAGTTTCCTTATCCTGGGGGGAGGAAATGGAAAGTACAGGACACCAATAGGCCACTGTGGCTCATCAGATAAATAGGTGAGGAATGTTTCTCTTGAAAAGAGAACAGTGCAGTTTGTCAGATAGCTTAACAAAACGTTGTGTGCAAACACTGGAGTGTGTTAAGTAAACACAGGGGCTTTCAGCCACTGGTTAAGCAGATGCTGAATATAGCCAGGAGATAGCAAGAGGCTGGTTCAACTTAAAAACAAACAATAAAAATCCAGACATTAAGCAAGAAAAAAAATTCTTGATTGCCTCAATAAAATGACGTATACCTTTGACACTAAAATAACTGAAGAGGTGAGTATTGGAGTATTATACTGATGAATGTTAGTCTACTGTTTGCCATTTGTCCAAGGGCTTGTACAAGAAACAAAAATGAGGAAGAATCTGTTAGATGGCTTAACGAGTTTATAAAAGCTTTTTCCAAAATATTTGTCTTGTTAGATTTTTTTTTTTCCCTTGAAATTTGGGCCTCAGACTGAAAAGGAGGGGGGGAAAAAAGGCTATTACCCCCATTTCTGTATTTTATTTGTACGTACACCTTCATCCAGAGTTATGAAATCTCAAACAGCAAGTGAGCATGCTTAATGTGATGCTGAAAAAAAACCATCAATCCTGCAGAAAAACTTTCTTAAAAAAAATGTGTTGTAGAGATAATCTCAGGGAAAATCTGGGATTGAATTTGGAGATGGTCAGGAATTTGGTTGGTGATCTTGTTCTGAGTTAATGTGAATGAATTCTTTCGTTTCAGAAATCATACCACTATATGGGATGTCCAGCTATATTACCAGGGAAGATCAGTACAGCAAACCACAGCACAAAAAACTCAAAGACAGACAGATTGATCGCCAGAACCGTCTGAACAGTCCTCCTTCATCCATCTACAAAAGCCATATAGGCAGCTGCACAACTGTATATAATGGTTATGCAAAGAGCCACAATGGAGCAAGCAGCGGAGGTGGTGGGGGGGCACCAGGAGTGAAGAAGCCAGAGCGCAGAGCGAGAAGCAGCCCGAAGTCTAACGAACAGGAGCCACACGGTAAAGGCAGATTTATTTATTTTTAATTCCTTTTTATTGCACCTTTCCAGCTTACGACCGCCTGTATATGGATCTAGTAACTATGCCAAAAAACACTACCACCCACACATAAAGGCAGTGTTAATACAGTGTGAACTTAAATATAAACATTGAGTTTGCTGTACTGTATTTATTTTGCAAACCGAACCCGTTGTCTCCTATCTTTCTTGACTATTCCCCGGCAGCTGCAGCATCATTCTCTTTTTATCCATTAGGAGAAATGCATTTTGCAAGCAGGTTCTCGGTTTTATTTTACTTATCAAACAGGCATCTTGACATTTCACAAAAACCTTGGGTACAACTGAGCTCCAACCAAGTCCTGACTGCTAGGTAGTACAACTTCTCTCTTCTGGGTGAATGTAGTGAGCTTACAAGAACGTTTTGAGGTAATTGCTGAAAAAACAAGTTTGTGTGAAGCCTCACCGGTTAGTTGAAACAGGAGAAACGTGACAATAATTGCTTAATCTTAGCAATCAGAACTCATAGCCAGATCTGGCTACTTCTGAAATAATTTTCTTCAGCATTTTTTTTTTTTTTTTGAAGCTTATCATCAAAATATTGCAAGTCTACAGTGAAGCAGTAGATCGTCCTTCTAATTCGGTGTCTAGCTTACCATAAGCCATTCTTCACATATCCAGTTCTACCTTAGTTTAGCTCGGTAATTTGTTTTAATGAATTATAACTTTCATCCATTTTGTTCTCAACAGGAATCATTTTTTCATGAAGAAAAATGATTTGAGATGTGAGCTTTTCCACAAGAGTCTATTGCTGTATTCATAGATGCATACTAATATGCAAATACCTGCAGGAAGGTGATCATTGAGGCTTTGTAATGGTTCCCACTGAACAGAACTGTCTTTATAAGCTTCTAATCATCTCTGCTACTGCTTATTTATCTTCTGTGTTTCTTCTTGATTTATTTGGGGATTTATCAGCGCTTGACTTGTGGCCTTATGGGTAATTGGGGTGAGAGCTAAAAGCAGCCTAGAGAAGTAGCTGATAATTTTGATTTGTACTGCTGAGACAGCAGTATATTCAGAGTAACTGAGGAAAAGAATGCCATAAGTAACAAGTATGGAAACTGCTTCAGCTTAGCTCCGTGTGTGTAGATTCAAGTCTGCCACTAGTTAAAAATTTGATGACACTGTGTCGTTGCTTCCAAAATTTCAGAGTGCCCTGGAAAAACCATAAAAGGTACATCATATATAAAGAATAAGAGTCTTGAGTTGGAAAGCCAGGCTTACAAAAACCTCTTGAGAGGCACGCAGGAATGTATGAATTTAGAGTAAAACTTAGAATTGTAAAGTGGCCTGGGTTGGAAGGAGCTCTGAAGATCACCCAATTCCTGCCCCTCTGCTGTGGGCAGAGTTGAAAATTTGGAGTAGGGTGAGGGAGAACTGAAGGCAATAGATTCCTTTAACCAAATTTAACTGAGATTTGGGTGTGTTTTGTAGCATATTGATTCATATTGGGTCAGTGTGTGTGTGGAATGGCAGCTGGCAGGCTCACAGTGGGTCTTAGGTGTCAGAACGCCCAGGTGCCAGCTTGTGGCTTGTGCAGTGAGCTGCTGGCAAGAAGGGCATTAGGATCCCTGCATGCTGATGGAGCAGAATCTTGCAGATCCCAGGTGTGGAAACTAGCATGGGTCAGCAGCAGAACCACAGAGGGGTTGCAGCCTTGAGGGACCTCAGCTACAGTAAGGCTATTTCACAGCACTGTAAGAACAATAGTGAAGAAAATGTTTGTCATATAATGCAAGCACAACTCTATTTTTTCCAAATTTCAGGGCGTGAGATATTTAAGTTAACAACATGTTTTTCTATCACAATACATGTGAATTGCTTATTCTGTGCACGTGAGTAAGCACTCAAGGAATGTTTTGCCTTGTGTCAGTAACTTGCTTCCTGCAGATATTAAAAGAATGCTTTTTTTTTCCAGCACTTTTGGAAGCAATGGGGTGATAGCATCATCAGTAGTGCTAAAATTGAGTAAGTAAATGATGCTGGAGTACGTAAATGATGTGTGCTTCCTCTGGCCTTTTTCAATGACAGCACTGTATATTTCTTTTGGGAGGCAGAGTTGTAAATAAAGATTTCTGGCTTATGCTGGATACTGGAAACCTGCCATTGTAAGATTAAAAAAGAAAACCAATGGCTTATAATAAAAAAATTAGTAGCTGACCTGTGTGTTTGCTGTGGTAGGATGGACGGTGTCTTGTACAGGCAGAGGACTTGGAGGTCAGCTGTAGGGGTCCTGATTTGAAATCCATTCTGTAGCTTTGCAGTAGGGCTGGTTTAAAGCTTGAATGGGAGTGGGTCAGCTGGTTGTTTTGTTTTTCCATAGAGGAGCCTTGCCATGTAAAAAGAGCTGTAAACGGAAATCCTGTCCCATTCAATCTGTCCTTTATGAATTTCAGTCTGAGTCACTTCCTTCTCATGCATTCAGTGGTTTGCTCCTTGGTCATGGAAGGATCTACTCGTTTGAGAATCGATGTGTGCATGTGCAAGCACTGTGGGCACATAAGCAGTTTTAAGTATTCTTATAGTGCTCTCACCAGTTTGCTAATAAAAAGTTTCTTCCCTTCAAATCAGATAAAATCTTTTTTAACTCTCATTGAAGTTTCAAGAAGCTAAGATAGCCAGAAGCACTTGCTGTGATTAGAAGTGCTCCTGATGGATGTTTCTCAGAACATCTGACTACTTCCGTGTGCTCGTTTGTTTGAAAATTGACTTAGTAAGAGAGCTTTCCTAACTGTGGTGCTTTTACTTTGAAAATATTTTAAACATACGAAACTCAGCAAAACAAGGTCTTACAATGCTCTTTTGGGCTACTGATCTCTTTTCTTGCTTCCTAATCTCTGCTGATTACGGTTTTATCAGCCCAGCTGCGAGGCTGCCATTTCCATCTAGAAAATCTCCCATTGCAGATCTCCCAGCAAGGCTGCTGATGTGAGTAAAGCCAGCAGGTATCGTTAGCCTGAGGTGGTGCTAGCAAGAACTGCTGTCAGCACGCTTCTAGTGTGTAATATTGAGTGAAGGAATGACAACACAGGAAATAGAGCTGATGCTTCCTTGGTTCAACCCTATCCTGTTCCTCTCATTTGTAAAGTTTAAATATATTTAGAAAAAGGGTGTCCTTTTCTTCAATTGCATCAAGTTTGACGAATCCAGAGCCTGTGAGTTAACAGGAAACTGAGATGTGATTCAGTACAGACAGGAACCAGGCAAGGTTCCTTTACTTGCTCATTGGGTTTGATGCCAATTCTTTTCCATTCTAGTCTTGAATCTGATTTGTAAACCTGTTGGGCTGTCTATGTATCCGTGTCTGTGTGTTCTACAGATTTTAAAAGCCTGGTTTCTTTACTTTGGGGTTTGTAAGCGCTGAAGTTGAGAAACACTGGCTATGTATGTAATGTTTATGTTCTCTTAGCCAAGAGTTGATGATTGTAGCCAGGAGCAGGGAGGGTAGTGATAGGACAAGGAGTAACAGTTTTAAATGAAAAGAGGGTAGATTGAGATTGGATACAAGGAAGAAATTCTTTAGTCTGTGGGTGGCTGGGTACTGGCACAGGTTGCCCTCAGAAGCTGTGGATGTCCCATCCCTGGAGGCTCCCAAGGCCAGGTTGGATGGGGCTTTGAACAACCTGATGGGGTGGAGGTTGTCCCTGCCCATGGCAAGGTGTTGGAACTGGGTGGATGCTAAGGTCCCTTCCAACACATCCGTGATTCTATGAGGACCTTTATTATACGGATACAGAAATATTCTGCGGACAAAATTTGTCATAAATGATTCTCCTGCAGTCATTTAAAAAGAAATACCCTTATGTAAGTGCTGCTTTCCCTGTTCCTTAAACATATTGGATTGTACAAAACAAGGAGAATTAACAAGATTGTCTCCTGAAAACAAACTGTCAAAAACAGGCATAGTGATTTCTTTAGTAGCACGGAAGGAAAACTATCCCAAAGGCTGGGGTACGTTTGTCACGATATGCAAGTTTTAGCATTATACAGAGTAATGGAGTATGAAGCATAGCACTTACTGGAAATGGAGGCATTCTGAATCTTGTGAGTACAGATCAGCATCGCATATGAAATCTTAGTAGTGTTACTGTTCTTGCTGGTTTTTATAGTTTCAGCAAATAATATTACTTGACCAGATTACTTAGATTCCCATATAATTAGAAACATACCGTGTGTTGTGTGTGTGCTGGTTTTTTAATTTTTAGTAAGCGAGAGGAAATAAACATGCATTAATTAGGGCGCTTGTCTGAACTTGAGAAACCAGTTAATTTGTGACACCTGGGAATTTCCAGTGTGATATTCTTGTGTCTCTACCTTACCTCCCACATTACGTTCTTGTTTAGATTTATTTGCATATATGGGTACCTCTTAAGCATTCTTTATCTTTCGTATTTTTTGCCCAATTATTAGGGTGTGAAGTTGTTTGTACAGGCAGAAAGTGAAATGGTTGAGTTCCTAGTGGCTGAGTGTACAAGCCAGCTCCATTAGCTGGGCCACACAGATTGTACACCAAAAAATACTTCAAGAAGTAATCACGTAAACTGTTCTCTTCAGCAAGCTCACATGGACTGATGAATGTACTAGAGAAGTTGACATTATGTGGAGTTCAAGGAAAGTACATTCCCACGTTTATGTCAATCTGTGTGCATGCAAGAATTTATCCAGACCAGGCTTAATTCATGGCTTCTCTTTAGCAAAGAGAATTGCTGAGCTATTCATCTAGTTTGACTGAGAAAGATGCTGTGTGTTGAAGGGGAAAAACAAACCTCAGCTTCCTCTGCTGCCTTGAGATTTGACTTAGATCAGGAGGTTTTCAGGGAGAAACATCCAAAGGAGACCAGCGATACTGAAGGTCAAGTTTGTGCTCACATACTCCCTCCCTTAGCCGCTGCTTTGCCCAGTTCCCAAACCAGCAGTGTCTTGCTTTTGGGTTGCCTATGGGTTGTTCCACATAGCGTGTCTTTCCCTGACCAACTCTTTCTTGGAAGTCCATTGTGTGCAAAATAATTTCCAGGAATTTACAAGCATGTGGAAGTTTGTCTGCGTGTGGACTGTTGGGAGCATGGAGGTGTCTTCCTACCATACCCATACTGCAGGAACAAAACCGAAGTTCAGGGGAAGTGTGAATGACATAGCACACTTTGTTCTGGCAGGAAAGCTGTTTTGTGCTTCATTAGCACAGATTCCTGCAATTAGGGTGCAGGAAAGAGGAGATATTCACACTCTATTTTTATGCACTTATCTGAGAAGATGAAAGGATCAGCTTCATAACTTAGGCACCAGAAGTAGTTGATAGGAGATTCTCTTCATCGTCTAAATAGGAGTGTTGCTTCTTAATATAACTTCACAGTGCTGTCCCATCTTGAATCTCACTGCTCTTTAAGGTGAATGTAAACGTGTTTAAACGTGGTTTAATCCAAGCTTGTTGAAACTGAAAATACAAACAGAACGCTTAGTTGCTGTGGGCAGCTTGATCTGGCATGGCTATAAGCTGCTGTGAGTTGGTCTCCAGGGCTTCCACAGCTCCGAGGCAGAGCTAGGGCAGGTGGGTCACTGTGCCTCTGCTTACATTTGCAGTCTCATCAAAGAAGCTCAGACAAAATAAACCTAACCTTAAACAAACCATCCTATTAGAAATACAGCTCAAAGTCCAGGAAAGTGTAGCACAACACTGTAAAGAGGGAAATCTGGATCCAAGGCTGTCATTTAACCTTGCTGGTTACTTAAACCTTTTATTGTTTTTCCCCAAGGCTGTTTGTGAAAAACAAATTCTGATTGACCCCTCTAGTCTCTCCTGTTATTTGTCCCATCTGCTTTCATCCCTCCCTCGTCTTGTATTTCCACCATGATCTCTGGCCGAGGGAAGCTGGATAAGCTATCTGCTCCATGATTTATCAGGAAGTTGGTGCTGGATGACGCAAGGCACCTCTTCCCCCGAAGGATCTTCATATTATCTCAAGAATTTGCAGCTTCTGCTGCCGCTGACAGTCAAATCCAGAAGACTGAAATCTGAATCTGAGACTTTTTCCTAGGAGTTTACGTAATTTATAGATATCCAACCAAGAGGAAAAAAACAACAACACGTATCAAGACCGTTTGCATGCTGTTTAAATGCTCAGTAACTAAATCCTTGTGCTGGGGAGAAAAGTTACACAAAGGTCTCAGAGCTTCAGAGTAAGATAAACAGTGTATTCTCACCAGTTAGTAGGAGATAATGTGGACCACCGACTAAGGAAGGGAAACAAATTTCCCTTATTTGGAAATATCTGGGACTTTGAGCCAGGAGGGAGAGGGTATTTATAGTGAAAAGGTAGAACATTTCCTCTCTCCAGAGTACAAAAAAATAAAAACACCTAATAATTTAACCAACAATCCCTATTTGTCTGTCCAGATGTTCTGAACAATGTCTGTTTGTATATTCGTCTGGATTTACAAAGCTAATGAGTTGAAATTTTGTGTCCCACTGAAGTTAATGGGATTTGTTTACCCATCAGTGAGTTTCCTTTTGTGAGAACGGATGGAATTTGACGTCCAAAGTTGTGAGTATTGCAATTAGAAAGTGGGCGAGCTTTCTTTTAGAATGAAGCAGTCGTTTCATTTTCTCCATGGTTTATTATAGAAGGCTTTGTCCTGAACCTTGGGGCTCTGTTGCTTTTTTTGTTTATTTTTTTTCTTCAAGGAGCTGTGCTTTGGAAGCAGCTGCTTTGATTTACTGTGGTCCATGTGACTTTTGTCTGAATTTCATCTCAGCAATGAAATCCAGATCAAGCTGAAATTCTTGCTGCTTTGCTGAAGCCTTCCCAGTGATCCATAATCAGGTGGATATTTCTGAGAAATGTTTTAAATATTTGGGAAGATTCGCAGGGGTGAAAGTGGCCATTGAAGTGTCTGAGATTTTATGTCGTCCTCATCCCAGCACTGTTAATTGCACAGACATTTCACAGAATCACAGAATGGCCCGTGTTGGAAGGGACCTCAAGGATCACGAAGCTCCAACCCCCACCGCCACAGGCAGGGCCACCAACCTCCACATTTAATACCAGCCCAGGCTGCCCAGGGCCCATCCAACCTGGCCTTGAACACCTCCAGGGACGGGGCATCCACAGCCTCTCTGGGCAGCTGTTCCAGCACCTCACCACTCTCATAGTAAAGAACTTCCCCCTGACATCCAGCCGAAATCTTCCATCCTTCAACTTAAAACCTTTTCCCCTTGTCCTGCTGTTATATCTACCCTTTCAAAGAATTGACTCCCCTCCTGTTTATAGGCTCCCTTTAGGTACTGAAAGGCTGCAATTAGGTCACCCTGCAGCCTTCTTTTCTCCAGGCTGAACAAGCCCTGAAGTTCTTCCTACTTGATTATTAATGGTATAGGTATAGGAACCAGGGATTTTTAAAGGACTTTGAGTGTACTCTCCATATCCCAGATATGAGAGGGCACTGATAATATCGCATCAGCCTTTTTATTTACTTTTTTACTTCTGTATTGTAGGAATTCAGCACCTGCCAGTGAAATGGATTTACGATTTATGCTGAGTTCACTTGAGACTCATGGTAGTGGATAACAGTGAGGTTGGGCCAAGCACACGATCCTTGTGCTGTGATGTGTGTGGATGTTGTATAGGGGCCACAGGGCACAACTGGGCACACCAAAACTTGTACAAAACCTGCTGGCCTCCTTGCAAACTCACTCTGCGTTCTCCTTCAGAAATGATCGTGTTTGTCACGTTTGTTCTTTGCTTAATGCTATTTAATGTAACACTAGTTCAGGTAGTTGTAGGTTGTTGTTTTGGTCTGGCTGCAAAATAGTTTAGGCTGTGATTGTTTTGAGTAAGTCGTTTGTCTTCTGTCAGGAGGAAGATAGCTTTCTCCTGTTCTGCTGCCAGCCTGTAGGTGTTGATGGAGAGGGTAGTGGGATTTCCTCATCTTTCCCATCTCTGAAGAGTAGCTCAATGGAATTTAAATAAATAAATAAGATTTTTCATCTTGGGTTGCTTGGATGGATGTCCCCCAAAGTACCTGCGGTCTGACTACATCATAGCTCTCATTTAGATCTTCTCATCTATAAAGAGAGGTCAGTAGTGTAAGAGAAAAGCCAGGATGGGATTCTTTCAAAAAAAAAACCATGATGACTCTGTAGCTGTTCACCTCAGCTGATGGTGAAAGATCCCAGTGCAGGTCCCACGAAAATTCACTGTATTTCAAATTTGAAGTGTTTTTTTTTTTTTCCTTGTGGAATCTAACTTTTAAAAACATGCAGATACTGTAAATAAGTGCATAGAAATAGAATTTCTCCTTCGGTGTAAGTATTAAGACAAAATCAAGTGCGGTTAAAGTGCCAATTTTCTACTTTTGTCTTTCTCTGGAGAAATTTTGCCTGGTTACCTTCTCATAAGAGGGAAATAGCGCTCTCTGATTCTGAGAGTAAAAAATGGGTTATTCTGAAAGCCTGACGTCTCGAAGCTCTTTCCATTGCCTGTAGCAAAACCTGAAGAAGACATTTATCCTCTTATTCAAGGGAGGCTGAGTAGTTGTGACTGAAGGCAAAATTTGGCTAGCAGTTATTTACTTAAAGTCTCTTCAGCTCTTACAGGCACCGGTATGCCTTTGTGTTAGGAAAGTGCTCTGCTGCCTTCTCGTTGATGTAGCAATGGTGGCTTTACAGAGTGCATTGCCAAGGAGATTGTTAATTTTGGCTCAGGAGCTCCCTTTAATCCGGACCACTTTTGTAGCTCCTAGGGAGTTTGCTTCAGCTGTGCTGATTGTTTTCCTGTGCAAATATGCATATTTGCAGGTTATTTTGCTAGTCTTTTTGTTTCATCAGGAAAACGCTACCATTGTGTGTAATGGGCAGATTACCAAAAGTGTTTGTTGGCCAGTTTTTATACGGTTGTACTTTTGAGGATTCAGAAAAAGCAAGTTTTATTCTAAGTGCAATACAGCTACCATTGGCTCCTTCCATTGTGGACAGTCTTTTAGAGAATAGTGTTTCCTGACCAGCAGCGTGGGGCTGCTGTCACAATGCTGGAAAACCTCTCACCTTGGGCTGGTAACACTGAAGACTTGTCAGAGGCTGTGCTTTATAGGAATTGTTTTCCACTCAAATGTGAGGGTGCGGGGATCACCTGTTGGCAGCCTCAGCTGGACCCATGGAGAGAAAAGAGTGATGGAGACAAATTCACGTGAGAGCTGTCTGCAGCAGAGCTATCTGTGATCAGCCTTTGAAGAGAAGAGTGCAGTTTTTGGTGCTGTCAAGCTCGTGCTTTCCATCAATGCAGAACTCAGTGGAGAGGGAAGCGGAGTGACCTCCTCTTGCTGCTCATGTCTGTGACTTTCCGACCTTACGTTGCCCAGCTGCTGAGATGTCTGTTGCTGTGACCGAAGGGAACCTTTTATTTCCGAGAGGAAATCTTGGGTCTGTAAGTTCCAGATAACGTCATTTCACAGCTGGCAGCAGCGAGGCCTCCTTTAGAGCCACAGTTTAGGAGCATCAGTACCTTGGTGGCACAGTCGGCCCTCACCTCCTCCTCCCCTGGAACTGGAGGATCCTGTAGGGCTTTTTTGACTGTGTTTGTGGCTGCCTGGAGTAATAATAGTAGCGACGTGTTGCTCTGGGCAGAAGTTACTTCTGCCTTTGAATGACCGCTCAGTTCCTCAGACTTGGAGGGCTGCCTGGACTGCCCTGCCAGGGCGCACGGTGGCTCTGAATGCTGATGAAGGCAAGACAGACAGGCAGTCATGGGCTGAAGTGACAGGAAATAGAGCTGAGAGAGGGAGGGCATGGAACAGTACGCAAATAAATGAATGGAATTAGGGATAAGGCGATGCCACGCATTCCAGCTGTCATAGGAAATCATGAGACGTTTGAAGAACTTCATTGTGTCTAGAAAAAGATTACCATTTGTTGGCAAGGCTTGCAGCTGAAATGAAACATCAGATTCTGGCCCAGAAGCTGTGAGTCAGGAGCTGCAGGAGAATGGGAAGAGGGCTTTTCGGTCTCCATGTCAGGTCAGAATGTTTTCTTGTAGATTCACATGAAAGGCGTTAATGGCAACTACAAGTGGGCAGCTTGCAAACCCCTATAAGAATAGTTAGAAGTGCGTTTTGCAAAGATGCAGCAAATAAAAGGAGCTCCTACAAATGCAGCCAAATCAGAAATGATATAGGAAAGGAAGAAAGTTATGAAAGAAGAGAGATAAAGCTTGTTTAAAACAAAGAAACACTAATAAACTCGCATTACAGCAGTTTGGTCATCAGCCAAGTTGGGCAAGGTGCAGGAATGGACAACGATTGATTAAAATCACTTATTAATTACAAAGTACTGACTGTGTAATTCTGAAAAAAAAAATAATTTCCAAGCATGTCTGTGTGATCTGATCAGGGATGAACTGCATTGAGCTGCTGTTCCCTGGTGGCTGTTCCGCAGGTAACCATGCAGCAGTGCTGCGTCCCCTCCTTGGCCAGAATGCGAATGTCTTGTATCTCTCAGCTGCTCCACCTGTAGATATTTGCATTTTTAGCTGCAAAGATGCTTTGTTCAACCTTACTAATAGCTATCACACAGGTGCGCTTGCCAGCATGAAGAATCTTCACCCATCTTGCATATGTGGATGCAGGAATTTGCCTGTGCTGGCACAGCTTTAGAGGAGTGTTTTGGAACTGCGTTCTGTAGCACTTAAATGATGCTAATAAAATCAGCAGAATATTAAATGGCTGTTCCTTGCTAGCTGCTTTTTTGTGAATCAGCTATGGCATTTTTCACTGTGGCTTCACAGAAGGGAAGCCTGGTGGCCACTGCAGGTGGCAGCTGGTGGAGTCAGCCCATACTTATCAACAGATTTTCTTCTTCTCAAGCCCGTGTAGTGGGCAGGCTGCTGTTGTGTAACAGCAAAAAACCAAGCTGCCTAAGGTAAATAAAAGCAAAACTGTTTTGACACAGAGAATGAACTAAAGCAGGAAAGTAAAAAAGTAAAGTAAAATAGCAGAGTTCTCTGAGATGTCCTGTGTGTAAATTGTTTGTTGCTGCAGTAGATTCAGTTTGTGCTTTCTATGTTTCTGTGGGTTATGTCATTGTTTTATTTGGTGTTCCTTAAAAACCAGCCAGCTGCAGCTATATGCAAGTGCATTGCATCTGTTTTCTTCGTAAGATGTACAAAGTGCTTTCTTAAGATGTAAAATGTATGTGTTATAGACCGGGCAGTTGCTGTATTTTCCTAAGAAAGCCCTTTTCTGCCTTCTAATGGACCAACTGCGTGTTCACAGTAGGAATTCACTCAGATCTTCAGCCAATGAAGTAGGAGTTGTTATTGCTATGTCCCAGCAGTAGCAACAAAGAAGCAGAGAAAAACAAACCCAGCGTGTCACTTACACTCCGTTTGTCCCTTGCATCCCGCATTTCATTTCTCTTGTAGGTGCAGCTGATCTTATTTCCCTTGCTGCTTTCCTAGGAGAAATATAAATCAAAACAATATTGGGGGACATGGGAGGATTGAATGCAATTAACATTTAATTTTAAAACAAATTTTAGAGGAAGTGACTTTGTTACATGCAGTCGAGTGCTTCCACATCAGCTTGATGTGAAACCATCTGATGCTTGTCAAAGTGATAGCAGATATCTTTGGTTAAAGCTGCAGAATGCAGACGTGAAACAGAGGGATAAACCAGATGAACTGAATTTGCACTCCAGTTGTTTGGAGTGCCCTGTCCCATTGACAGTAGAAAACTGACAGCAGTTGTGGGAAAGCTATCAAGTTGAGAGACGTGGACTGTGGTCATGAGAGCTTTGATGATGCATCATTTAATTCATGCATGAATTACAATGATGCTGAGGCACACGTTTCAGTAAATCCCAATGGCTAGGGGTTCATTTTATTTAGGCCTGAGAGTAGATTTCTGGGTTTTATGCAGGATTTCTGTTTTATTTGCCTTCAGTTATTTAGGAAGCAGCTTGATTGTGGATGCTTCCTATATATGGTTTTGTTTCTAAGGTCATGCTCAGACATCAATTAAGGCATTTTAGTGGAAGGGTTAAGAGAGCAATAAGGGGAAAGCTCTTAGAAATGGAAGACTACTGTAAGATCCTCATGTGTAGCAATTTAATTTGTAAGAATGAGATCATTTCAACGATTGGATCTTCCCTTGAAGTTGGGCAAAAATTCTCTAGCACAGACATGGGAGCTACAGTCATGTTCGGTTGCTAATGTTTCTGTTAGCTCTCTTGGTATTAGCAGAAGTTTGAGATGCTGGGTATTTAGAACTGAAAGCTCATTCTGATATCTGTAGGCTTCATTGGCAATCTTCCTCGGTGCGCTGTATTTTAGCGTGCAGTGATTGACTGTTTTGAAGATAAAGACTTCTTTTCCACTTTATGATTTTAAAGGGCTCACAAGTTGTATCCATTGGCAGGAGTGGAGAAGTAGTGCTAAGAGTTGCATAACTGCGTGTTCAGCATGGTTTGCTCTGTTACACCCATCTGCTAGCACGCATCTTTGCTGTTTATTCGAGGCCTTATCCTGTGCTGAACCAGCTGGCAAGGTACATCCAGTGAGAGCAGGCATCTGTCCTAGGTGTCACTTTTTCTTGTTCTTCTCGAAGCTTAATTTTAATTTTTTATTCAGGTTTTTGCGTGCAGTAGTTCTGGGGGAAAACAAAGTCAGGCTGCCCCGTAGACAACAAGAAGGAACATCCTAGTAAGTAGGTTGTGAAAGAAAGGAGTTTACTTCATTTGAAAAGCAAAATGTTTTCAAACGTGTGAAAGATTGCAACAGAGAAAGTGATGTTGAACTCACCTTCAGTGGGTGTGAAGGAAAGGAGTAGTAGGATTACACTGCAGCGGGGAATGTCGAGGAGGAAGTCTGCCTAATGGTGAGAAGCGTTCAGTGCCTCAAGTAACACCTCCCAGCTTCGGACCATTGGAAGATTGTTGTGATCACGTTGTGCGTCTCTGTTCTGTTTTGCGGCATCTGAAGTTTTAGGTTTGTTCTTGTGTAAGGAGGTATACATAATTTAATGTATATTTCTACAGTTGTCTATAAGTAAAAAGTCCATACGTGTTCTAAATAAGAGTGTCTTAAGCTTTGACATCAGCAGGCGGTTCACGAAGGAGTTGTGCTGTGTCCTGAGGAGTTTGTTTCCTTGCAGCTCATAGGTTGTGCAGTACGTGACTGATAAAAGATCTCTCCTAGCATTAAAGCTGGTCACAGCCCCAATAAATCTGGAACAAATTCTGAGAAAGCATGTCATGTTATGACTGGCATATCTGTGAGCGTGGAGCTCTGCTTGAGAATTAGGCTGGAAGCTTGTGAAGTGCTGGTGCTGATGTCATTGCTTTGGAATGGAAAGGCTGTTGAAACAGTAAATACTTTCTGTGGCCAGAAGCTAAGTATTGAGCTGGACCTCTTCCTTTCTGCGGAGGAAAGAATGCAGAACAAACCTAAAATCTCTATTTGCGATGGGAAAATGTTAATTAGTTTAGAGCTTGCAGCTATTTCAAACCATTTACATACACAGCTGCTGTTCATGCAGACATGAAAAATATTCATGAAAACTTCAAACTTACCTTGAAATGAAAAGATTTTTTTATTTCCTTTATTTTAAAGCCCTTCTTGGATTTCAGAAGTGTTGTTGGAAAGATCTGAAAATTATATTTGTACCGTACGTGCAGAAAGGAACATAGATGGAGGCTAACAGAAGCGTACAATGAAAGGCTTTAGTTCAGCAAGAATTAGTGTTGAAATGCTGTTAGCACCAAACAGCTGCTGGGAAAGCATTCCATATTTGTCAGGGACGTTTACTCTTGGTTATATCTTTGAAGCTATGGTGATGACCCAAAACTTTGAAAAAGGAGAGCTGATGAAAATACAAACTGAGATGAGCTCCAGGTCTTACAGCTGGCTCCTCTGCTACAAGAGAGGCTGGTTAGCCTGAAACAGTGGATCCATTTTGTAGCTTGGGACGGCTCTAACGTCTGTTAGGCAGTGAGAACTGCATGAGAGTTCGGCTTCTTTGCCCTCCCTCGGAGGACTCCATGTGCACTCACAAGAATTTATCCCCACCCCCAGCTTCCTCCTAGGATGAAGAGTTTTGCCATGGCAGATGCAGGGAACAGATGTGGAGGGGAAAAGTTAGAATGGGACAATGACCCGAAGTGTTTGTTGGGCTCTGCCTTGGCGTGACTGTTCCCGGTGTCAAAGAAGGGAAAGGAAAAAAGGAGTGTTTAACACCATGGCTTCCCTATTCCTCCTCCTGTTCTCCCCCACCTTTCCACCCCTGCACCTGTAGCGTCTTCATCCCTAAGCACCCTGGTGAGCTTATCTAGGAGCCGTTGTCAGTGCATCTTGGTTAACGGTGGTCATGAGACTGTTAGTGTTACTGCAGAAAAAAAGCCCTTCCAGCAGTTCTATTATCAGTGTGTAGAGCATGAGATGGTTTTTTTTTCCCCTCTCTCTTTAAAAATACTTCTGCTCCTTGTTGAGCTTGATGCTGATGTGCTGTGAAGGGGCTGCCAGGTAAGGCAGCGTCCTGCTGGGGGTGGGATTCCAGACAGCCCCTGTTCTCCTTAGCTTAGTCTGGCTCAGGAGACTGTGAATAATTATGTTTGTTAGTGAAAGGAGATCAGCCATCCATAGAAGCCTGAGAATTTTTATGGCTCATGAAATGGGGAAGTAAGTATTTGAAATACTATAAGAATGTGACTGTTGTGAGCTTGTTTATCTCTTATTACTGACGGCTTCTGTTTTGTTAACAAGTTTCTCCATGGGGCAGATTTGCACTCTTCCTAGCCTTGAGAAAGAGGTTGGGCTAAATCCTGAGGTCCATTTCCACCTGAGCTGTTGTTACGTACGTCATTAAAGTGCACATCTATTGCTTCCTGCCTTTAATTTTACACTTGCGCTATTTCCACGTGGCATTACCTATTACTCATAAATGTCCACGCTGTGCTCATAGATGTCCATGTGCCTTTAATATCTCAAGGCTTCAGTGTGCCTGATGCTCAGAGCCACCTTGTGAACACACTACCTGCCTGGGGAGGTAATACCAAAGAATTGCTGGTAGGACTCTTTGCTGAGAAGCCTGATCGAGGTAGTACTTGTATTTTGATATTATTGTAATTATTATTCTTTATTTCCTGGATATACTCCAGCCCTATTAGGTCTTAAAGTCACTTCCAATACTCGGAACAATGTGAACCTTCAGCCCTGGCCTGCAAAGGTCAGAGGACTTAACACTGCACAAAACAGTTGTCTTCCACGGGAGAGAGAAGCGAGATTTCTTGGAGCTCCAGGGTTTATTTTCTTCTCCTGCTTAGCATCCTTGCTAGAAAGTAGAGAGAGGAAAGAAAACTCAGTCCACATGTTTGGGATTTAAGGTTGAATGTGATGCAGGCTTAGCTTCTGGGGGCTGTAATTAAGGGTGACGTAATAACCATAAACTTTCAATACAATAGTAGCAGCATTTTTGTTGCATTCTGTAGCCACAGAAGCTGCTTCTTACTAACATCCCTTCGAGAAAAGCCTGCAGGATCTCTGCAGTGTCCATGCCTGGATCCTAGTGTTCAATTCTGCACCAGTAATAGCACTAAGGGGAATCCTGAGCTCTGAGCCCCTACAGTTTTGGTGATGTTGTCACTTGGGTCAGTATCTCAACCTTTTCCTAAGCAATTTAGTCCATCTGTATAGTTTTCAAGTCAATGTATCTTATTCTGGCTAAACCCTGTCAGTTTATACACTTTATAACATGCTCTAAGGGTTATCTGCTATGGAAAAAAGCAATCATGTTATCCTTCTCTTATCCTGAATTATTACGACTTCGTTCCTTTCCAAGTGGCAGAGACCAAAAGGAGTCCAGGAATGCACGAAGCAGAAGGTCTGTCACTCCCACTCTGCACCTTGGTGAGCTGCACTCTTGTTAGGAGTGATGGGCATTGATGCTGGAGGTTTGCCATCAGCATTCAGCCAGTTTGTTTCTGGCAGCCATGCGGATGGAATTTTCAAAAAGATGATGTACTTTTTAAAAGCAGGTCATGGACAAAAATAAAGACACATTCTTGGACTGCAAGAAGTAGGTCAGGTTTGGGGGGAATCATTTGGGAAAGCTGCTGTTCTAATCTTAGCCGTTTTTCTTTAGTAATGTATTGGGGTTTTTTTGTTTGTTTCCTATGTCAAATACCTGGTCTTTTTTTTATAAAGAGACCCTACACATTTCGTTTGGAGGGGTGGGGGAGATGTATTTCTCTGCTTTGGCTAGCAAACTTTTTACCTTAACATTTAAGAAAGCAAATATGTGTTCCTAGTTTTCCATTAGAGAACAGCATAGTGGAAAGCGTGGCCTCTCCTTGCTGCGGTCCAAAAGGAATAAAGCTGCTTTCTGTCACCTCATTACTCTGAGCTGATGCCTTACCTCGAGACTTCTTTGGGGAGTTGATGGGAGGGAATTCTGATTCCACTGCTCAGATGATCGCTTTTGCAGTATCTTCTATGCTTAATTGATTCATCTAATCTGGGGGAAATTGCATCCTGCCCCACAGTGGCACTGGTGGGGAATGAGGGAGCACAGTTGGTATGTAGGGTCTGGCTCAGGAGCTGGAGAAAGTTGGGGCTCTTCCACAGCCATCGCCTTTGGAAGTAGGGTGGTGTTGCTCTGTGAAACCAAGTCCCTTAGTAACACTGTGGAGGACACCTCTGCAGATAGTCCCACTTTTCCAAATCCTTGCATTTACTGCAGGTTTCATTCTCTCCTTTTCCTCTGTTATTTCTTTAACACTAACTTCTGTACCTGCATACCTTACATTTACAATAGCAGAACATCTGATGCTCATGTACAGATAACCTGCATCTCCTATTCACAGCTTCCTGAAGGACTGTTGGTAGAGCTGATATTTTTGTTTTGTTTCGGTAATTTATTTTTCTTCCTATTTCCCCATTCTCTGTTTTACAGAATACGATTCAGAAACAAAAAGGGTTCAAGACATTCTTTCTGGAATGGAGAAGCCACAGGTACGTGATCCAGGATTACCCCTATACCAACCAAAAATAGCAAATATGATAAGTAGATGATGTGGTCATTTCACAGTGGAAAATCTGAGTGTTTTTACTTTATGGATTGTGGCTTCTATGCATATCTAACTCATTTTACAGGGATACAGTAGAATCATAGTCATTGGGAGTAAATGTGAACCATCCTTTAAACTCATGGGTATTTGGAGGGGTCACACCAGCTGCCTGTCTGCAGAAAGCTCCCAGTACTGACAGCATCATGGGGAATCCAACACCTTGTCGTGCTTTACATGGCTCCTACCCCCTTCCCCTGGGTTTAATTTCATTTGTCACAAGCAATTTGTCCGTAATCATGATTCAATTAAGCTAATTCTATTGTTCAGTGGTAATTGCTGTACTCTGCGTTTGTCTTAACCATAAAAGCACACGCATTGTGATGGAAATTGAATCCCTGTGTAAATAACCATTATTTTGGGTGTGACCACAATCAGGTAAGGTTGTTAAGAAATCTGGCTGTACGGCCTTTGAACATGATGTTTTTCAAATTGGGTGCATCAAATGGAAAACCAAAAGGGGGATTGTGGGGATGTAAATAGAGTCCAAACGCTTCAGAAGAGTTTCTGGGAGAGAACAGAAGAAAGGAAAGCACAGTAAGCACGAAAGTAGGCTAGTTTATTGTACAGAGTGAGGTGGTGTTCTGTATGGAGGTGTATCTGACTCTTAATTCTGTAAAATGCTTGACATGGAGAATGCGACCTGTCATGTATACATCTGCAGAGGCAAGAAGAGAAGCAATCTGAGCAGGTTAGCAGGATGTGGAACCTTCTGTAATGAGATTTATATCAACCAGAGCACTTAAAGCAGAGAGCAGTACAATGCTACTATCAGACAATCACTAATTTTCCTCAAATTATTTAAAAAATAGGAGTCTTTAAAATAAATCCCAAGCGTGACCTCCTAGCTCAGTGGTAATGGCATGTAGCAAAAGAGTGCTGGGGATTATCTGCTACTGTCTCTGTAATTTAGACATTTATGAGTAATTAAACTCATAGGAGTGCCATGAACCATTGATCGCTATAATTGCATGCATGTAGTCAATGTTATATGTGACAGAAATGTATCACATTATGCATAAATAGTCATCTAGGATGTATTTTCTAGTGAGCCCTATGCATATATGGCTGGAGATGGCGCTGAGCCATCCAACCAGCTGTCCGGGTGTCCCAGTATGAGACACCTTTCTAAGAACAAAGTAAACACGCTTCTGAAGTTATCGATTCATTTTAAAAAGCCTGTTTTCAGTCATAGTGTTGTTACAGGTTTGAGGGATTTGCAACCAAGTCACAACTTCAGTCATCGTTTAATCCCACTGAGAGAGAAAAATTAAAAACATTCCATGCCTTTATTTAAACTGCAGTCTCCCAATTTTAATTCACACTAGAGCAGACAAGCAAGCATTCTTTACAGCAGACACCTGGCTGAGGGAAGGGAAACCTGAACCCATGCTCAGCAGAGCAAAGGGCCAGGCTGCAGCACTGGGTCTGTCTTCCCAAAGGGCAGCCTGCTCTGTTGCCTTGTTCTGCATCTAAACTCATGTTTAATCACTGGGGTTTTGCCTCAAATTGCAGGATTAGGCCCATCATCAAAAAGCACAATCTCGCCCCGGTAATAACCATGCATCCATTCAACCCCCATGTCTTTCAAACGCTGCCCTCGAGGGAGTAAATGAATGTGGCTTTCACTGTAGTTCTCACACACACAGTAAAACCCCAAACCACACAATGCCTGTGAATTCTAACCTGGAATTTGAAAGATAATGAAAGTTGTACAGAAACATCATCTGTTACCTGAAAGAGCGGAGGGGAGGATATTCATCAGCCTTATAACCTTATTAAAGCAGTGCAACAGTTGGGATTCTTTCCCAGGGGCTTTTAGAAAATAATTATTTACACCAGTGAGTTTTGATAGCATATAAAGCAGGCATTTACTGGGTAAATGGAGTTTTCAGAAATAATTAACTGTGCTTTTTGCAAGGCACGCAGAACTCCTCATGGGAGAGCCTTTTGTTGCGGCCCAGCCATGGGGCAGTGCTGGGTGCTGCAGGTTTAGGGTGGGCATACAGAGCCTCAGCAGCAGCACCGCTTCTGCCCAGCTGGTGGCCAAGTGCTGTGCTGCTGTGTCCTGGTAGGATAGTGGTAGGGCAGCGTCAGTGAGCAGTTTCCTATGGTAAATGGGTGTTTGCTTGCAGTTTAGCCGTACTGTTCCCTACAGCACTGAAGGTGCTGCTCCAAGTTCTGCTCGCTGTTGTCTGGAAGGTGCTTCTTTTCCCAGGACAAAAGGGACTTCAGGCTCCGGAGAAGCCTGTGAGTGCCTGCTTGCTGCTTCCAGCATTCCTTAAGCACGTTTATTTAACTTACCCTTTCTCATAGCGAAACTAGTGTTCCCTGCTCACGTAGGAGTTGCCTGGTGAAGTGGTGGCTTTGGCATTAAATCAGATACTGAGGAGATACACCCTTGGCTGGTAAACGTGACACAATAGTGAGCCTGTTACTCTGTGAGCAGGAGATAGGTTTATCTCTCCCCATGCAAATAAATCCGCTCCCAGTGTTCACTCAAGCACGCATAGGCTGTGCTGCCCTATATACCCAGGGAGTGGACAGGTTTGCCTTTTCTGACTTTATCACACAGGCAAACTCTCCCTTGCTTTACTCCCTTGGTGTGTGTGCAGCTCGGGTTTGTATTTGGGGCTGCCCATCAGCAGCAGTCATTGTGCCTGTCATGCAGCCCTGCAGAACGCCGTGCCATGGTGGCAGCTGGAGCAGCACCGTGCTTGGGAGCTGCTTTGGGAACTGAGCCTCTGCATGGAGATGTGTGCATCCTGACTGCAGAATAAGGCTGGCTTTTCCTTGTGGTTGGTCCGTAGTGCCCTTTCTCTTCTATTAAGAAACGTAGAAAAGACTTAACTTCTTACAGATTGCTAAAGTTCATGAAAGGCCAAAGTTTTTAACCATATGCAGAATATGTATACGTGTGTCCCTGTGGGTAGTCATAGAGAAAAACACTTCAATAGAACATTGGCAGCGTATCGTGCTTCAAGCTCCAAGTTTGTCTGGGTTTTTGAAAAACAATTATGCAAGCATATTTCCATGATAATAAAAGAAACTGTGCGTTGATGGGTTGAGCCAGTATAGTAGTAGTGTATGTTTATGATCTATTAAAAGCATTATTTCAAATATGGACAGTTATCTCTAAGTGGCTTTGTCATAATTTCATTCGCAGACAAATCGATGTCGAATAAAACACTTATTTGTCTTTTCTGAAGCATTTGGGATTTTTGTAAGGTATCTAACCTATAAATTATAAAATCTATTCATTAAAATCCTGAAGTTCCAAGAGCTTAAGGTGAGAGACCTCCTGGTGTCACTTCCCTGTCAGTGCATTAAAAACAGATTTACAGCTTGCTCAGAAAGAATCTGCTTGATATAGCCCTCTCATACACTGTCAGAGTGCTTTTCAGCTGGAAGCACTGAGCTTTCATGTGAGGAGTTGGGTGTTCCACACTGAGTAAAGGCACTCGGGAGGCAGATCTGGGTGATGATGCTGCTGGGCATCATCTCTGCACTTCTTTCAGAAGACGTGCGTAAAACTGCTGTGCTGTCTTTCCAAGATAGCCAATGTACCCATAGTTTTATACTTCTCTTGAGGCTGCGGGATGTGAAGGGGGGTTGTTTTCTTTCTTTCTTGGCTGGATAACAGAAGGCTGTTCGTGAGGGCTGATGCCACTGGCTGCGCTCCTCCTTCAGTCTAGCGTTGTTTGTACCTGTATTGCCAGAGAAGTGCTGCACCGCTGAGCTGATAAAGCTGCTCTGTTCTCTGGTGCTGAGGTTTGAGGCACTTTTTCAATGTTTTCTTAAAGAAAAACTCCCACCCATCTGGCAGTTGGGTCGCATGTTAGAGCTGAGCCCAGTGATGTCTGGGCAACCTGGTGTAGTGGTTGGAGACCCTGCCCACGGCGGGGGGTTTGAAACTAGATGATCTTTGAGGTCCTTTTCAACCCAGGCCGTTCTATGATTCTATGACCATGGATCATAAAGCAGTCTTTCTGTCAGGACATAAAGTGATTCATTTGTGATGTGATTTTAAATTGATGTTTCTTTTGTAGGTAACAAACATTCAAGCAAGAACGGTTTCACTGTCATGGTCACCTCCCGCCGGCCTTTTAAATGCTGATAGACACAACAATGGTTTGCCTTACACCTGTACTTACGAGGTTGCCTTATCAGATAAAGGGAGGGATGGAAAATACAAGATTATTTACAGGTAACAGGACCATTTTTACACTTGTGCTGCTCTCAGTTTGTGTTTTCATTAGAAAGCTTCTCTCTACTTGTGAGGGTGTATCTTGGCATGCCCCCCAGTAGCAAAAAGCAGACATGTTTGTGGCAGCCTGCAATTTCCTCCCGTCCACCCCACGTGAACCTCTTGTTGCAGCAAGCTGGCAGGATGCAGAGCCCAAGCTCCTCGTTGCTTTTCTCCTTCCCACTCCTCAGCATGATGCACTACAGGAAAAACTTGAGTTTTCTATTCCTTCCCATTGCCCTAGATGAGGAGGGAGCACACTGATCAGCAAGCTGCACTGCTCCATGGAAAAGCCTCAAATGCTTGGCTCCTAACAGCCTTAAGTAAAAATTCGGAGGGATTTCTCTGTCTCTAATGTCAGTGATCCTCTGAGCTCAGCTCGTGATCAAGTACAGATGGAGTTTCGCCTTTCTTTCTTCCCTGCTAATGACGTCTGGGATAGAAAACTTTGAGATGCGACCCTGGCTATTGTGAAATAGTTAATCCTTCACAAATGTCATTAAATAGAGTCCAGGTGGTAGAGAGTTCATGGAATTCCCTCTTGAGACCAAGCTATCTCCTTTCTTAAGATGTCCTGTGAATTAGGGTATCCCTCCTGCTCCACTGCATGGGCTGCCTTGGGTAGTATAAACTGAGAGCATTAACCAGGGAGGTGCTGCCTGCTTCTCTCCGATATTTACACTAGCTGTTTGTGAGTTATCTTCATATGTTAATGCATTCTGTTGAGCTCTTAAAATGGAAAGGATGCTTTCAAGTACTTTTTGTGCTTGCTGCTCTGATGGCTGCACATTTTCTCCTGGTTATGAAATGTTGAGCATCTGTTTTAAAGCTGCTCACAGTAATCTGTCTCCTGCTGCTGGCCAGTGTACAGCTGTTAGCTGAACGTGCTGCGTGTGCTCTGCTATGACCTACAGTGATCGCTGTAACTTAGGAGCGAAAGAAGGTCCTGCAATATGTTGAATACGTTCTCATTTTGCAAAGAAGTGCACCCTTTTCAAAAGGGAAAAACTGAATTTACAGAGGTTGGGCTATATTTTAAAAAAGCTTTTTTAAAAATTGTTCTATTTTCTGAATTTCTGGCAGCCCAGCAGGCGCATGCTTTTTGTCTGATCTTGTTCCCGTGTTTTTGAGATGTCTCCCTATATTTTCCCAACTATCTATGGAATATTTCTTTATGGTAGAGAGTCTTCCTGTTTCACATATGTTAATAAAACTGTGAACAAGCCATGCACTTACAGGAGATGGTTATTATGTAACTGACTACTAACTCATACTGTAATCTTAAGAAAATGGTGAAGCACTGGCACAGGTTGCCCAGAGAGGTGGTGTGTGCCCAGTCCCTGGGCATAGCGGAGTTCTGGGCTCAGTGGGGCTCTGAGCACCTGTTGGAGCTGTGGGTGTCCCCATGCACTGCAGAGAGTTGGACCAGACGGCCTTTATGTGCCCCTTCGAGCTCAAACGATGCTATGAAAATCAGCAATATGTGACTAGAGTCAAACGTTCATTTACCAGCAAACTAAGCAAAAGGAAAAGAATGTTAATTTCAGGCTCAACTGGCACACCGGCCCAAGTTTTACACTGTTTTTTTTCCTGTATTTTTTTTTTCCTAAAATTCCTGAAACTTAGTCCTTCTAATGTCACTGGAAGTCGTTCTTGCTTCTAGAGGGGATATGAATCAGTAATGTGAGAATATTAATTAAACATCTCCTTGACGTGGTCCTCACAGAGTGTGCTTCTGGAAGAGAAGGCAATGATACTCATTGAAGCAGTTGTGCAAGAAAAAGTTATTTTCCTTCTGATGTCCAGTGGCTCTTACTTTTTGGAATACTAAATGTGCAAGGAGTACAGAATAATGTTGTATTGATTCTGCCCTCTCAGCCCTGAGAGGTTTGAAGAACACAGTGAGCTTTATCTAAATGTCAACACAATGTAAGGATGGTGTTGAAATAAATAGGTTACTTAACAAATTGGGATGATAACTACCTCCTGTTACATATACAGAGCTTTATCAAGTTTGCAAGAACGTGAAGCGTGTTGACAAATTATTCGTGTATTGTTTACTACCGTAGTTCTGTGATGGAATTTCTGTTTCTTCTTTCAAGTCGTAGCATGTAGGAGTTGCTTGTTACTAGAAAAGCAATAGCTGTGCTGAGTGTGATGCTGCTTTTTGTGACTGACTGATGTATTTCTTTTCTGCAGTGGAGAAGAATTAGAATACAACCTGAAAGACCTTAGGCCAGCA
Source organism: Alectoris magna (assembly GCA_030625065.1). Taxonomy (NCBI): domain Eukaryota; kingdom Metazoa; phylum Chordata; class Aves; order Galliformes; family Phasianidae; genus Alectoris; species Alectoris magna. The sequence continues at coordinate 4,696,474 of CM060569.1, forward strand.
ACTGATTATCATGTCAGGTGAGTCAGTGGGAATGTGAAGGTCACTTTAATACAGTCTGATCAATTGCGTGGGAGTAAATGATGCAGAAGTTCATTTAGCCCAACCCAACTATGAGGGTGCAGCTAAAGCAAGAGGGAGAAAGCATCTGCGTTTCTATTGCTGTATGTACGTATAACAGCCCTGGAAGCGCTTGTGTTCAAAAATGGGATACCTCAAGCTTGTTCAAAATTTGACTGAAGCAAGTGGTGTTTGGCCACAAGTATTCACAATTATTGTAACATAGATGTGCTGGAAAACCCAAAGGTATTCCAGAGGTTTGGGTTTTTTTCATAAACACTATACACTTGACGAAGTAAATCTGCTGATTGCAGATCACCTGACCACAGTAACTGCAGCATTTCTTACCTAAGAACGGATTCACTCTGGCTTCTTTTGATATTTTTAGACCACATTTCTCTTTGATTCTAAAATTGTTTGTCACACAGTTATTAACACATTCTCAGGTCTGCTCCCTGCTGTTTTTAACACCGTCTACTCATGCTGTGTTTTTTAAAGACTTGACTCATGAATTAAGGCTTCAAATTCACATCCTGCTCCCTTACACTCAATATCCTTTAAAAAGTTCCTTTCTCTCCTGTCTATTTTTTCCCTCTCTTTGTCTGGACAAGGGCTATGTTTGGCTTTTTCCCATCCAGGCCGCTACTGTTGAGCTTTAAACAACGAGCACTTCTGAGCAAAGAGAGAAAACAACCAAACGAAATGCATCTTTCTTCCTCTGATACTATAGCTTCTTTTTCTTCAAAGTTTACATTCTGTTGGTGCCTAAAAAGCTTTTCAAGTATCGCTCAGGTCCCCAAGTAACTTTGTTTGTGGTGCTCAGGCTCCCTGGCCGGGCAGTAGTTGCAGCCACAGCAGCAGGATGGTAGCAAGGAGAGAGTTGTAGAACATTGCTGAGCTTCCTACAGTAAGCAATTGAGTGTAGTTTTTAAAGCAAACTTCTAAAACAACGTGGTAGTCCCTACAAGGTGCGGTGTTGAGACCTCATAGAGTTTCTAAGGGTGTTGGGGGTATTTGCCCCAGGTCTTGGCTGGCTTCCAAGTCAATTCATTCTGCCTATCTGCCTACCTGCAGTTCCCTGTGTTTTCCTGCATGTTTGCCAAATTATAAATCATTTGTGAACAGTTAGCTGTAACTTTTGTTTAAAGAGAATGAGCGACTGCCAAATGTAAAAGTCAGACCTAAAAAGCAGCAGCGTGTATTTGTAGTGGAGGAAACCAACGCTGAAAAAGCAGGCTGCTTTCTATGACAGTTTTCTTGTTCGTTGAAACTGCGTTATGTATTAACAGCTATGAAGAAATAAATCTGCTAAGTAAAGAAATGTATGCGACCAGCCGTTACTCAGCACGTTGTCCTGGGTCTGCTTAACCTTGGCAGCATCTCCAAGGGCTTCTGTTTTCACACTGATAAGTGCTGCGTTGGGCCCAGGGCACCTAGAACTGCCTCTCTCACTCTGCAGAAGAAATGCAGGGTGTGGGTTCAAATATTACTGTGCTGGTAGTTATAAAGATGATGGCACGTGCCTTTGTGAGAGCCTCTCAGTCCCTTTTATGGCTAAGGTGGGTGAAAATGAAGTCTTTAATCACATGAAAAGTTTCTGCTTCAGAAATTTCAGAGCCACCTAATTCCACAACCCTCCTTACCTTCTGTTTGTTTCCCAAGAGCTGACGCTCCACCAGGCAGGAAGCAGCAGCAGAGCACTTAGTGACAGGGACACTCGTGTACCCCCACAACTTCCAACTGGCAAAGCCAACGGTGCAGCTTTTCAGTGACTTGCAGAAGATGCTCCTTAAACTCATCTTTTACATATCTGTGTTTTCCAGTGATGTGTTTGATTCTCAGCCCTGCCTCCCACACGCACACAGTGCGGCCAGTTGCCAGCTGCAGAGGCAATTAATTAATTGCATTTGTTTTCACTCCTGACTGCTAACAGGTGAACTATAAAACAGCACTAGAGCAGTTCTTGTGAACTTCCCCCTAAGGTTTGATTCTAAGTAGGTGGCCATTGTGCATAAATTACTCTTATCTACTCTAAACAAATTTAGAAATTGCTCTTTCTCATTCAAGTGCACAATAGCTACAGCCAGCCCAGAGGTCATTGTCTGGTCAGGTTTGGAATGCTTTCTGAGTAAAAGACTTCCAAGTTTGCACTTTCTTTTGCTTCGTGGAAAATGTGGAGGAGAAAAATACCATTAATTTTTCATTATGTATGAAGGTGCTCAGATATGTTTTGCTTTCCTGTGTTATTTTTGTAATGGTTACACCCTTCTATGCTGGTATATAGACGATTTGCCTGAAATCAAGCTGATTTCTATCCGAGCAATGCTTTTGAGCTGTCTTTATCCCTATTTTTGTGTTTGTGTTAGTTTTAACTCAGAAAGCTCTCTAAATATTGGCACTGCAGCTGTGTAGAAGCTTGTACTCACGGAGGGAGGCCAGCAATTGCCACCACTGGACATGGCACATGTGAGTCAAGTGTGAACAGGGCATTCATGTTCATCCTATTTAATCATGAGTTCATGCTTTCTTGTCTTCTGAAAAGCATTTTTGCACAGTGTGCAGAATTACACAGTAGCCAATGAAATAAATTCTTGTGAAGGAAAAGATGATGGTAACTCAGTGGGCAGTGGGAGTTTGTGCATAAAATGCTGTAACTCTCTTCTTCTGCTGTGGATGTTTTTGGATGCTTGTCCCAAGTGAAGCAGATAGCCACTGTTTTGCGAGAAATCTGTCGCTGGTGGACAGTATCAAGGATGCTTTGGTAGTCAAGTGTTATGGCTGAGGCAGTGCTTTCTAGTTGGGTCAGCAAACATATAACCCATTTCCATGTGTCCATTTCCAGGGTGTATGCAACGTACAATTCAGTAAGGGGATCCTGCTCAGAGCCAGTAAGCTTCACCACTCACAGCTCAGCACCAGAGTGTCCCTTCCCACCCAAACCCTCACACAGGACCAAAAGCTCCTTAACTTTACAATGGAAGGTAGGTAATGCTTGGGTCAGAGTGGGCATTCACGAAAAAAGAGGAAAATACAGCTTGCCAACAGAACTGTAAGACATAACTGAAAGTGAGACAGTCATTTTTCAGTAAGGGACATGAACTTGCTCTACTCTGACAAATCCTTCCCTGTGCACTGACTTGACTTTTAAAATGTATGTGTTTCATTACATTCCAGCTTCTTCTCATTAGTCGTTAAGAGGCTGCCAAGCTGTGTGCTTTAGTTTTACTTCAAACTATAGTCATATGCCTGGGGGGAGAAAGTAGTTTTCTTATTCCCAAAACTGCCTTTTGCTTGTTTTTGTTCATAGGCTCCCATTGACAATGGCTCAAAAATCACCAGCTACCTTCTAGAGTGGGATGAGGTAAGTAACAACCAGTTGAAATAAATACGTAAATAAATGGCACTCGGGCTTTACAAGGATTCACTGAGTAAAGAAAAATAGTTAAATAGAGGGGAAACTGGAAGTAGGAAAACGAAATCCTGGTGACGGTCGGTAGAGTTGGAAGGGTGAGAGGAGCAGTGAGGGGAATGCTCATCATTTGGTGTTCTATGCAGAGATGCTATTTACTGCTTCTGTACTCTTGAAATTCAACTGTTTTACTGCTTGCTTGGTGTGCTTAGTTTTTTAATTAGCATTACTTATTATTTAACTGTTTGCACTGTGATATATCTCAGAGGTCTGATCATGATCACATTCTTCTGGATGACGAGTGCAGAAGGAAAAACACTGTTCTTGTCTCAAAGGCAACACGGCATGATCATGGAGACCTTTGTGCAGGAAACATACTCAAGCTTAACATAACGGTGTCCTTTACACAGTGACTTTTAGTACTCTTACAGACACTAGGGAAAAATTCTGGTTTTCTGTCCCAAAGATGTCTAACTTACAGCATTAGAGAGCAGCATGCCACTGGGGAGAGGGCCAAAAGCAAGAGATGTGCAGTGCTGCTTGCTGGAAGTGGGTTCTGGTTGCAAGTCCTCCCTCCTTCCCCTGATTCCTTCATGCCTTCTTGCCATTGCACAAGTCATGTTTTTGCAGAAAGCTTGAGTCAGTGGTTATCATCTTTGAAGGAAAAATGTATCGCTGACAGGAGGCTTGGGCAACACATTAAAAATAAAATACGATGAGTCAGAAAGTGAAGAGTGTGGAGGGGTGTGTAGTTGTTCAGTCTGAGAAACATCTCTTGGGGTTTTTAATATTCCAAAACCAATATTCTGAAGGGAATAGTCAGCTATGAACAGTTCTCCGTCATTTCTCTTGTAAGACGTTCCCAGATTGGTCTGCTACATGTTTGGCATTTGGAACCGCTTGCTGTGCATACATTTACTGGATGCTTTATCACAGCAAGTGGGACCTTCACGATGAGAAACCCACTGAACTAAAATAAAACAATAATTCCATAGTGGCTGGCTGCCTCTCTCTGCATAATGGAAGGGGAAAGGTTGTCAGTGAAGAAGAAAAAAGTGGAGTGTGAGGTCTGGGAAAGGAAATTAAAAAAGCATTTCTCCAAAAGGACAGGCCAGGATAATCCCATTATACATTCTGTGACATCTTGATTCTGCAGTTTTGATCTCTTGCAAAGCTTCCATTAGCTGAGAAGCCATGGGAACATAACACAGAGGAATGAAGGAGTGGAAGAGGGAAGGGGAGAATGTGAAGATTTGAGGAGAAGGACCAACAACAGAATTGAAATACAGTGCACGTATTTTCAATGTTAATTTTGTCCACATGGTGCCTAGTTGTATTTTCTATATGTAAGAGAATGCTCTTGTCCTTTAAACCTTTTAATACCGAGAATACAACCAGAAAGATTTATTATGCCTCTTTTTCTTTCACAGGGCAAAAGTAGCTTGTTTTAGACTAGAGTATGCACCAGTGGCAAAGAATACAGGAATCCTGATTGCCTTTATCCATCTACTTTGATTACCTTGTTTTCTCAGTAACAGTCCTGAAATCTGAGATCCCAGCGGACAACTGGCCAGCACGGATGAAAGAATGGCAGCCCATGTCATTCTTTAAATGTTGTACTCCCTCACTGCGCCACGTAAATTTCGATTAAGCAAATGCCCCAGCTTTGTTACAATGCCACACTGTGTCCTGCTGAAATCAAGAAGTAAATACGTGGAGGGAGAGGAGAATGCTTGCCAGGCAAGAGCAGAAGCTCTGCCAGAGCTCAGCTAGAGCAGCATTCATTAGCTACAGGGCACAGGATAAAATAAACACGGGAAAATTGGTGATCGGATGGAAATTAAATTGCAACTGCGAAGCACGGGGGGTATTGCATGAGTGGAGAACAAGAAACCTGTCCAATAATAAAGTTAGAAAAACACCCTAAGATGGCAGTCTGCATAGAAAATGTGACTTTGTAATGAGAGGTAGGGAGAGAGTGAGTTACAAGAAGCAGCGCATCTCAGACCTCACATCTTCCCAGGGCTGATGAATTGAAGTTTACAGTATCTGAAGTGCAGCTAGGATCAGAGATGGCATTGCTTTCCTATGCAAAAAGTAAGCGGTTGCTGTAAAATGACGGCAGAAGTGTGCAGTTGTTTAACAGCCCGAGGGTTGGGTGAGGCTCTGCGTTGGAGGAGGAGGACAGCATTTTACCCTGCATGGCTGCAGGTCAGATCTAAGTTTTTTCCTCACCTGCAGGGCCTGGAAAATAAAGCAGTGGATGGACAAAGCTAATCCTGCTATTTCATCTTTTTTCCTCCCAGTTTGGATTAAATTGTGTGGGCTGTTATCTGTTGCTTAGAAAAAAGGCAAATTCTTTCTTTCTCTGTTCTAGCATGGGTCCTTGGGTTATTGTTGTAAAGCCTTGCTAATAAGCTGGTTTAACTTAAACTGCCTGAAAAACTGTGGAGAGGGACCTTTGTTCTTCAACAGAGAGCAAAAGATCATCAAATGGTCGCTCAGTTAAATTGTGTGCTTGGTAGCAATGTTTCCATTGACTGCAGGGGTGTTAGGAGCAGCCCCTCTTCTCCAGTAGTTTGGAGTTCCAGGGGATCTGGACATGCCTACACCTCGAATGCTGGGATTGGCACCAGCAGGCTGGCGGCACTCTGTTACAGCAGCAGTTAGGGAAAACTCCACCTTCTATCTCTTCTTCTGCATTTCCCTTTGACCTTACGAACCTAAAGTAGGCATTTGGTGACTTTGAGCCCTGGACTCATCATTCAGGGTAAAAAAGACTGATCTGAATAAGTTGCATTAAAAATGTATGTAACAGAACATCACTGTAGTGCTGATGCTTTCTCCAGATGCTAGCATTCATCAAACCTAGTGAACTGCAGTTGCACTGGAAAATGCCCCTGGCAGTGCTGTAAGAATCAGGCGTTTGTTACTAATTAGATGTGAAATGATCATTCTGTGATTAAGTGGTAGTAAATAAATGTTTCTCTTGTGCATATGGATGGTGAGGATTTACTATTCATTATCCATTCATTGTCAGGACTGTTCCTGAGCCAGTGACAAGGGCATGCAGTGTGTTCATGTCTTATTTCTGATCCAGAAAGCATTGCATTTTGATTTGTGCAAGAGAGAGACAGGTTCATTACCATCCAATTCAATTCTGTATGCATGGAAGTTCATACTCTGATAGTTGGAGATTTCTTGGCAGAACAAAACAGTCTTAAATGTCTTAAGGCCAGCTAGCAGATATGTGCTGATTTGTACTAGCTGACACTCTGGTCCGTGTGCCCCAGTGGTGGCCCACCAGGGCTGGATTATGTGGACCTCTGCTCTCGTGCTTGGGCTTTTAGTTGTGCTTGCCCTCCTGCTCTATGGGTCTGTTTTGTGCCCATGTCTCTGCTATTAGATATGCAAGAGGAGATGTTTGGATAAAACCATTTGCTTTATATATATATATATATATTTTAGGGATGTTTCGTAAGTCCTGCTCTGTTTTCTCAGTGTTTGTATATACAGAAAGTTCAGCCACTTGCAGCAGTGACTGCACAGATATTCAGGTGCGTTTATAATCACCATCAACAGTCTGCCTCACAGCCTGCTGTCAGATTGAGTATCAGTCTGGTGCTTTTTATTGCCAGCATGAACCAAGTGCAGCAGTTAGACCTGGAACAGATTGCCACCGTGCCTCCTGGTTGCAGGTCTGATGCTGGCAGCTTCCGTTCAAGCCCTTTGCAGTGAGGGCTTGGGAAGGGCTGGGCTCTGCTCCTGCATTCTTTTACCTGCAGTGGCTCATCCCTTCTGACGATGTCTTCTGCAGGGACAGTAGCCAACAAAACTTGCTTAAAATCTCTTAACCATCATCTCGATCAACCCAATCTCCACGAGAAACTTCAATACCGTTTTAAGTGTGCGTGTAGCTTCAAACGGAGCTGAAACAGCAGGCAAACCTTTTAAAATCTCTGTTAATATGCTGTGTTACAGTATTGTGCAAGTCTAATGGATTTGTGGAGCTGAATCGCCCCTGTCTCCTTGGACGGGCACTGATGCCAGCACAGTGTGGGCTGTCACTGTGGATAGCAGGCAGCGCAGGCTGTAGAAAGCAGGGCTGGGGAAGTCAGACAGTGACTGCTCTCCCTCTGAAATTTGTGGATTAGAAATATTTGAGGAAATGATACAGTGTATTTTAAGCAACTTACGAAACATTATTTAGAGGATTAAAAGTTGGATGCTGAATATACAAAGAATAGGGGAAGGATTCTGGGAAAGCTGCAAGGCTCTTGGGTGGCAGCCAGTACCAGCCTGCCAGTTGTGCTTGTCCATAATTATGCCAGCATTAGAGCTTTCATAAATCTTGGGAGGGAAGGAGCAGAGAGACTATTTCCAGGCCATTAATGCCAGAATAATTAGAAATATCGGCCAGCCTATCCAATTAGTGCCAATAGAAGCCGAAATACCAGCCGGTCTGAGTAACTGGAATACCAGTCAGTCTCTGAGTGAGTCCTGGGGAATGTACGATACCAGATCCAGAAGAGAGATATATACAGTGTCAGAATCTGTACGATGAAGTTGAAGATTATGAAGATTACCAAACATTACGGTTGGGTTTTAACCCACCTGTCTGACAAAGTGGAATTTCCCTGGTCCATTGCTTCCAGTTCCAGGTGTTGTGCTGCAGGTGAGGCTTTCCATGGCTTCCCTTTCCAGCCAGCCATCACTGCACTCATTAATCACATGCTTAGCATTTGGTCGCTCTACTTCTCTTGGAGAAAAAGCATAGGGAAGTGATGAAAAAATTGCATCCTTAAGCATAAAGTAAAAAGAAATTAAATGTTTTCAAGCGCTTTGAAAACAGCGAAGTCAGGATGGTTTTAAGCCATCAAACTAAGATTAATCGTAGGCCTCTGAATCTACAAGAGAGTGTTTGCATAAGGGAAAAAAGCCCTATTCTTATTAGTCCTGCCCTGATTAATGGCTATTTTACTAAAACATAAGATTAGCAACTGGGTTTTGTGTAGTCAGGGTACTGAGCAGGTTACCACTGAGCTGGGAAATAGTGAGGCCTCTCCTTTTGTTGAAGAGAGTTTTTATCACGTAACTGTATACTCAGGGACGTTAGAATCGAAAGAAGTTCCACCCCTGAATTTAGTTGGGCTGTGCAGTAACATTACAGCCAGTGCAGGCGGGTGAAGTTAAAGGAGACCATCAGTAAAAACAAGTTCTAGAACAGATGTAGAATAGCACCGGGTAAATAAAAGTAAGTTATGGTTATTTGCCGCTGTGCTGAACGTCCCTTCAGTGGCTCCAAGCTGTGCAGTGCTGGAGGTCTGCGTGGTTGTTTCTAGTTTGGCAAACACATCTTGGAGATTTACTACACGTGTTTTGTAGAGCTCTTGCTTCTGTATTGCAATCCGAGTGCAAGGAGGTGGAAATGGACAGGTTGCTGCAGAATGGGCCGGTGAAAAATGTGCATCCCACTTGGGCATTTTGGGAGTCTTTAATGATGAAGTGATACATTGACTGTGGGAGAAGAATGATGCTTGGAAGGAGGGGCAGAGCCCCGAGGAGGCAGCAGCAGGTTGGGCGGTTTGAATATTAACTGCAGTGAGGGGCACCTTTATTGGTAATTGGCCAAAACTGAAAGCTGCAGAGACGAGTTCTTTGCCCGTCCCATGGAGCAGCTGGAGCACAGCGGGCTGACAGTGGGCAGCGAGAGCCCTCTGCTGGGGCGAAGTGTTCCTGAAGGGCCACTGGAGTCTAGTGTGCAGAAATATTGGTTGCAGGGCTCCCGAGATGAATTTCACACCCAGCTTGTATGCTTTGAGGTTAAGGAATAGGATAAATTACATTTCAGTTAAAGGAACAGAAGCTGTAAATACATCTCGTAAAGATAAGAACCCGGAAGGAGGAGAGATCTGACAACAGACTGCTTGTAAATGTATTTATCTAAATAATGTAGCAGTGCTGCCAGTGACTGTTTTACAGAGTTCTGTTTGCTCACTGCTTGTATGAAAGCATCTAAAACTAATATCATTTAACAGTTCTTCGAATAAGAAACGCCCGGTTTTGTTTCATAGCTACCTGATTACAGACTGTTCTCTTTCTAGGGAAAAAGGAACAGTGGTTTCAGAGAATGCTACTTTGGAAGCCAGAAGCATTGCAAGCTGACTAAGCTGTGCCCAGCTTTGGGTTACACCTTCCGACTCGCGGCTCAGAATGACATCGGTACTAGGTAAGTTAGCCCAGGATGCACGCTGCTTGGAGGAAAAGTAGTTGTTAAAGAGTTTAACTTGCAATGAAATCATAAAGGCAGACTTCTGCTTTGTTTTGTTTTTGTTTTTTTTTTCCTCCTCCTTATGATTTTGAGTTAAATATCTGATGTTTGGTCCATCATTAATGCTTCAGTGTATGTCACGTCTTCCCTGATGGGGTCGTTGGCCTCCCAAGGAACTGCCGTGAGTGGTGAGGTTGGCTGAGGCAGAGACTTCTTTTGAGGTGTTAAATGGTGTTTTGTGGTCTGTTTCTTATACAAAAAGAATACATCTGTTATGTGAAGTTCCCCCGGGGGACCTCTGTGAACCAAGAAAAACAAGCAAGAGGAAGTTGAGTTACAGATTTTGAAAGGAATCTTGATGTATTTATTTTCCTATTTTACAGTAAAGGTCCTCTGTCTTTTTTCAGCAGTACAGTCCCTTCCTTCTTTTGGGACTGGCAGGGCTGGCCCCAGAGATGATGGGCACACCCAAAGGCTTTTCTCTGCCTGTGAGCAGATGCGTTCAAATGAAAGTGGTGAGAAATCAGGCTTATTCCAGCCCTCAGGGACCTCCTGGGGAGGCACTGCACAGCAAGGGCCAGAGTGTACCCATGAAACATGGTACTGCAGGGGCTGGGTGCTCGTCTACTCATGGAAAGGAAAGACTGAGCTGTGAAGAATCTAAACACCCAGTGCTTTTGTATACTCATTTATTGTCCTTCTTAGCTAAACAGGATCCAGTAATTACTACAAGAAGGAAGCATAAACAGCTGGTCTATAATGATGTGCTTTGCTGAGGGAGATTGTTTTGTTGTCCTATCTTCCAAAACACAAAACTCCTAACAATATGTCATTTTAGAAGGTTACTGTATTTGTGATCCTGTGCTTTCCCTTTGAGATATGCTAGGGCTGTTCATGTTTGCAGAGTCCCCCCCCACTAGCTTCTTGCAAGATCGCCTCCCTCCCTGTTTAAATAGTCCTTCAGCTGCAGAGAGATGTGAGCTGGAGCTGCTAAGTGTAAAACAGGAGAGTGCTGCTGCTCGATAATGATGTCCCTGCGAAGTTCACTGTTTGAGAATCTCTTCTCTTTGCCAGATTTTTAAAATATTTTCAGACCTGCTTCAGCTCCCCCCCCCCCTTTTTTTTTTTTTGGTGATACTCTCCTTTTTTTCTCATGAGTTTATGAAGAAGTGTACTCGTGGTCAGCCGTTGTGTTTTAATCTATGAGATAAGCACTAACAGCACGTGGCTTGTTTTTTATAGACAGCATTCAAAATTATGGCATGTTAATGTCATCTAACACTTCATATTTTAAGATAGCGTTGGCTCTAATGCTTGTGGATTCATCTGAGATGTTTTTCTTCTTTTTGTTCAGATGTTGGCTATCGGTGGGTTGTTTTTAAACTGTTAGGAAGTTTCAATTCTTGTGCTTGTGTTGTTTTAGAGAAAGAAGACTTGGGAAAGGAGCTGTGGCTTCTCTGTGTGCGTTTCATTCCTGGGATGAACTGATGAAATACGTTGTGCTTTAGAAGCAGATTTGAGAATTGCACTCAGTTGAGAGTTCTGATGTTGTACTCCTTAAGAGCCACCAAACTCTCGCTGCTTTGAATGTCGTTCAAATTTCTGTTGTACATAGTGTAGCCTGCTTGGGTCTTAGGGGAGCTGTTCCCATGCTTGTTCAACACAACTGCCTGTTGCATTGCAAGGCGTTGCATGCTGAGTTTTAGACAAGGAGAGAGTGTGCATCTCTTCTGCTGCAGCTGTTCTGTCTGGTTGCAACCCAAACTGTGTGAAAGAACAACTTTGTTCTCAGCTTTAAATGCAAAGAGATTTGGGTAGGTAAAGTTAGAAAGGAGCAAAGCCAACCTGAAGAGGAGGAAGGTGTATGAGCCTGCACTAGGCAGCTCCTACATGTTACTGAGTACGCGTGGTCACGAATGGATGCATTTTCCCTACTTTCTTTGGAGGGGATGTCTGTAGTATTGACACTGCATTTGCTGAAGCACTTGGCTTCCAGAGATAGAGCTCAAATAAAGCTGTATTCCAAGTTCATTAGAGGTGGAAACTACATCTCAAATTCAACATGTGAAAATTTAGAAGAAGGGCTTTGTTTGCTATGTTTTAGTTCCTCCTTGTTAAAATAGACTTACTTCACAGTTAAGAGCAAGTTAATGTTTTTGAGGCAATCAGGTATTTTTCCAAATGTCGTTGCAATGCAATTCATAAAAATGGCTGTGAGGACACATAAATGCAGGATTATCATAGAATTACTTCTGTTCTTAGTTTTTACATTTCCTTAACTTTGTGTGCTCGCTTCTTTTTTTTTTCCACTTGGACAACATTAACAGCATCTAAATTTTTTGAAACTAAGAAATACGTGTGTGAATACAGTGAGGCTTTTTCATGGGCTTGTTTTTAAATATTCCTCTCTCTCCTTTTTTCCTGTACAGTGGGTACAGCCAGGAGGTGGTATGCTACACTGCAGGTAATATTCCTCAGACTCCCTCTGCACCAAGGCTTGTTCGAGCTGGTGTTACGTGGATTGCATTGCAGTGGAATAAAGTAGAAGGATGCACACCAGAAGAAGTGATTTCTTACACCCTGGAAATTCAGGAAGAAGATAATGTAAGTGCTGCGTTGCTACAGAGTGTACTGAGTGGCTCAAATTGAGTTTCCATTTATTAGTCCAAGTTTATTGAGAGTATTATGGATTGCTATTTTGAAGGGCTGTTCCAATCAAAGGTTATGTGAGGACTCTTAAAGCCTTATGTAACAGAAAAAAAATATGTTAATAGAATGCCTTTTGAGAGTATGCAGTACTTGGCAGGACACGGATGTGTGATTTGTTCAGCTCAACAGCAGAATTTGGAGTCCTTAGCTTAAGAATTCGATGAAGTTCTTAGCAAAAATTGTCTGCTGTTGTGCGCAGTTCCTTTACGAAGCTTCAGAGGAGACCATAACCTATAGGGCAGTTTGTCCTTAAATAGCCCTCCGTGTTCTGCTGACTGCTGAGGAGAGTGCTTGCTTTTTGTCATCATCCGTCACTTTTATTTCTCTTATATGTGATAAACTGCTGCTACTGCTCTTGTGCTTATTTTACAGCCAAATAACATTATTCAGATCAGTTGCACTGTCCTAGACAGAATGTTACTGTGACCTAGTAGCCTAAAGAAAGCAAACCAAATAAAACCTTGATTGCAAAGCCTCTTTGAAATAGATTCTAGCTGTACAGTAATACAGAAAAAGCTTTCTGGAAATCTGTTTATTTTTGCCTGTTTCTCTAGGATAGCGTGTTTCACCCAAAGTACACTGGAGAGGAGCAAGCCTGTACTGTGAAGAACCTCAGAAGAAGCACGCAGTATAAATTCAGGGTGAATCTTCTTATTTTTGTCATTGCATAGCATTTCCTGCACTGGATGTTTTTTCTCCAGGCGTTGTAGGGGACCCTTTGTTACCACCTGCTAAGCTGAGCCATCAAATCCAAATTCTCCCCGTGACATCAGGGGTTATTTTATACTGATGGATTAATTCCATTAACTCATATCACAGCAGTGTTGTAAAACTAGCAGTGGGAGCCATCTAGCTAATTCTGGGCTGGCCAGAAATAGGTGGTGGACTGTTATGGGACTCTAGGTAATAGTGAACAAAGAGTAGGGAGGAACTTCTTTTATCCAGATCAGTGACTGTTTCTAGTGAGGTTCCCTGGAAAACAACTCTGGTATATATTCTTCAGTAATTTTATCAGTGACTTGAAAGCAAAGTTTCATTTCTATTTCTAGCAAGCAGATGAGAAGGTGAGGGACTTGAGGCTGGGGAAGCAGGGACTCAGAAGTGTCAAAGATCCCAAATGAACAGTCAGTTTAAGACGAAGTTTCAGTTCCTGCTGGGTTAGTGCAGACTTCAGCAGTATAAATAAAGGAATATATAAGTTCCTTATAAGTTATAAATAGGTTGTATTACATTTATATCTCAAACTGATTCCCTAGAGCTGATTGTCCCTGTGTCCCTGGTGTTTGTGGTAGGATGTTTCAAATTGAAGAACAGTCAGAGAAAGAACCAAGAGATGATTAAATAATTAGAAAAGGTGGCAATAAGAAAGAAAGAAGCGAGGATGAGGAGGGCAGCAGGTCAGTAGGGATGTCCACATTATAAGTGGCTTTTCAGTTTAGCAAACTAGAAGGGTAAAATTTCCATGTGCAGAAAATTAAGAGCCAGGCAAATTCAGTGAGAAACAATGAGCTGATACTGGGTTTGATGACTTCTTTAGGGCAAGCATATACAGGCTGGAGAACCTCAATTTACTTTTTTTGGCCTTAAAAATTACAAGTTGTTTTCCCTAGAAGCCTCTTTTGGGAGAGGGGGATAGAACTGGCCATTCCTGAGAATAGCAGAGCTCTCCAAGTGGAAAAGTTCCTGCTAGCTTATATTTACTATTAGCAATTACAATAAATATTTTATTACTCACTTCCTTGGCAGCAGATTTGTGTCCCAGAGACTCGTGTGAGCTAACACAGCTTTCAGCAGCCACACAGCGTTAGACCATTTGGGGTTTCTTGTATGATCCTAATCTCCTCTGTCTCCTGGCCAAGTCCCCATGTCTTTCCTTAGCAGCCTTCACAATGAAGTCACCAGAAGGTGTTCTTGGGAAGAGATGAAAGATTTTCATCTGAGAAAGCTGACTTGGTGTACATCCTGCTAGTTTCATGGTCTACAGATTACACATCGCTTGGTTGCCCGTCATACTATTCTACGTTTTTAATTAGTACTCACTGATACTCTGAAATAATTAGTTTTAAATAATGGTTTGCAATACCTCCAAAGTAATAGTAGCATAGTTGCTATTATCTTCATCCCCTGTGAGTACGTAACCTCAAGCTACCATGTGATCTTCTAAAAGAAAAGAGAAACAATAATTCTGTTACCTTAAACTCACCATCATCTGTTGCTGTTGAAGAGGTTGGAAACTCAGTGTGCTTTCTAGAGAAATGATGGTGACAATCAGCTGTTATTAACATCCCACACACTATTTTGGAATGTGGCATGCTGTTTTCTTTAATGATATGTATCCTGTGCAAAACTGTCACAGGAAACAATGTTAAATTTTTTCTCACTTTTTTTTTTTCCTTTCTTTTTTTCCAGCTGTTTGCTTCTAACGTGGAAGGAAAAAGTTCTCCAAGTGAAGTTTTGGTCTGCACAACAAGCCCTGACAGGCCGGGCCCTCCGGCCAGACCCATCATTAAAGGGCCGATAACATCTCATGGCTTTAGTGTGAAGTGGGGTAAGCCAGCGTGGTTTGTCATAGGGGATTTGGGGGCAGTCATAATGCTGAATGTTGAATTCGGATGTACTTCTGTTAATACACATTGGAGCGTGGATTTCATACTGCTTTTCAATACACGAAGTAGCATGTATTTGGAAATCTCACCAGCTTAATTGTGTGAGTATTTTGGAAGATGTGTAAAAGCAATTATGCTTTAAGAATCAGAATTGTTGCTTGTTTTTAGCTAATGAACTCAGACTTTTAATCAAGTTTGCATTCAGGCTTTTTTGCCTTCCGTTTCATGTCTTGTTGCAGATAGATGCTGCTTCTCATTCTGGCTGCTCCCTTTATCAATGGGACAAACATCCATATCTCATCTTCTTCAGTGCTTTTTCCATGTGTTCTCTTTGTGGCATCTTTACCAAATATTAGCCAGCCACCTTATTCTGATCCATTCTGGAAGCTAAATTCCACTGTCCGCTTCTGCTATGAATTCCTCATTGTTGGTAGTGTTGGGGGGAGGTGATTTGTGGACAAGAAGGAATAGAATCAGAAACAGTTTTTGTCATCTTTTTTGTTATATTTCCTTCCTTATCTTGGTTTACTAACAACATCTTTTTTAGATCCTCCACAAGATAATGGTGGTTCGGAAATCCTGAAGTATCTCTTAGAGATTTCTCAAGGAAGTCCGGAAGGTAAACCTGAAACAAGTTTTCATTTCAATCCATTTTGACTATTGTAAAGAAACAGTGACCCTTCTGGCTATTAATATGCTGCAGAGGTGATTGAAGCTGAGTTACAGCCTTAACATTTACAGGATTCCTGGAGAAGGGTTGGTTAGCTTTAAGCATGCTCTTTTTCTCCGTGACAAGTGGAATTTTACGTTATAGGGCTTGAACCTACTGTTTTATATTTCATACGTTTTAGAAATACATATATTTGCAAGTATTCTTTGTGTTTATTTCTGTGTATGTGTGTCTGGGTGTATATATCTTGAAGCAGGAATAATACTCATAGTAATATTAAAATTCATGACTCGAGGAAATAAATCACAGGGAAAACCGTGTTAAAGGTGTTATTTTTGACATGAGTAAACTTGTTGCATTTGTGCTTTTCTGAACTTGGGTATATCTAATTTTCTAGCAAATCAATGGGAAGTGGCTTATAGTGGATCGGCTACAGAATATACCTGTACTCACTTGAAACCAGGCACTTTGTACAAACTCCGGGCATGCTGTATCAGTACTGGTGGACACAGTCAGGTAAGTAGTATTTAACAGCAAGGGCTATTCATTTTATGTCATTTTTTGGAGATTTATCTGCTGTATGCGGTAAATGATCTCTGCTTCTAAAAGGTGAATATTTTCCCCGTGACAGAATAAAGCTACAAGGATTGCAGTTATATTTTTTTTTTATAGCAAGCTGCTAAATTTTGGAGGATTTCTATGTGTATCTGGTGAATTTTAGTCAAAATGCAATATAGGGTGGTTTGCTTTCCTCAGAACCAACCTGTAGATCTTTCCATTTGGTCTAGAAAAAAGCACAGTGTTTGCCTGATCTGACCGCTTGCTTGAGAAATGCCACGGACTCTCATCTGTGTGAGCCTGCACTGGCCAATGCTATAGTGACTGTAGGGGTGATCAGCTTTCATGTGGCTGGGTTGTTCTTGAAAAGTTTAGGTTCCCTTTTCAGCCATCGATTGCTGTCGTTCCCTTCTTTAAAGTTATTTTAGGACCTACACTTTCATTCTTACTGCGTTGATTTCTTTTTAATGATTATGTTAGGACTTGATGCTATTTTAGAAACAAGGAACAGTAAAATGATGAGCCCCGCAAAATCAGCCTATATAGTTCCTGTGCTGCAAGTTTGAGTAGGCTCATGGAAGAACTCTGCTAGTTGCACTTGTAAGAAACATGCTTGATAGCATTTCTTGCCCTTTGCTGTTTATATAAACTCTTAGAAATAGTTGTTCTAGAAAGCAATGGTTTTTTTATCACTTCCTACTCGTGGTTTGCTTTGCAGGTGCTAGAAGGACCACAGAATTAACTGAAGCTCTTTTTCTCTTCCAGTGTTCGGAAAGTTTACCTGTCCGTACGCTAAGTGTTGCACCAGGTCACTGCCGGCCACCAAGAGTTTTGGGGAAGCCAAAGCACAGAGAAGTTCAGCTACAATGGGGTAAGCCATAAGAGTGTGTCAATCGAATAGGTTGTTTTCATGGTGGACAAGATCCCTATAGCAAACCAAACACGGACATGGGATACAAATCCAGTTTTGCAAAAAGCTGTTATCCCAAGTGAAGCGCAGGGTTTAGATCATTGTACAGCCATTTAGAATCTCATCGATGTTAGCAGTGTGACTAATGAAGTTTGAAAATGGAAGTT
Source organism: Alectoris magna (assembly GCA_030625065.1). Lineage (NCBI taxonomy): Eukaryota > Metazoa > Chordata > Aves > Galliformes > Phasianidae > Alectoris > Alectoris magna. Next base: position 4,713,831 of record CM060569.1, read on the forward strand.
GTTTGTATTTTTATGAGGTGTCAGTGAGGCTTTGCCAAAAAACCCATGTGTAAGTAATAGTTTTTGATTGTATGTGACCCGCACTGCCCTGTGTCCAACAGCAGCCAAGCAGCCAAGATTTGGTCAGGCAGACCCCGTATCACGTGCCTCCTAAATTGTCTTTGACCCAGAGGGAATGTTTTCAGTCCCATTCTTTGTGCGGGGTAAAAAACAGCTCTTCAGAGGAGAAACTACTTTGTTCTGCTTAAAAAGTAGCTGGGCACCTTCTGGTACCAAGCACAGTTTCCCAGGGTGAAAGATCATGGCTCTGGGAGGAGCCGCTGATCATCCATGTGGCAGTCTGACCTGATGAATGTTTAGGGTTACAAGTAATTAATGCATGCTGATCATGCATGTGGTGGAGGTATTGCAGGTAAGGCATCTATCAGAGAAGGAAGTTGTTGCTCATAATATGTATCCATGTGTTATGGGTATGTGATATATCAGTGATACGTGAAATAAAAAATCCTTCTGGCATATGCCCTTATGTTATTAATGAATGACGTGTTTCTGTTTTAGATGTCCCTACATCAGAAAGTGGCTGTCCCATCTCAGAGTACAGCGTAGAAATGACAGAACCAGAAGAAGTTGTTTCTGAAGTGTACCATGGTCCTGATCTGGAGTGCACAGTCAGCAACCTTCTCCCTGGAGCAACGTATCGGTTCAGAGTGAGAGCTCTGAACGATGGTGGGGTATGGGCAGTTTATGATCTCCTTGTAAGATTACATCTTCCTAAGGACATACCAAATAGCCTTTCTCTGTCCTGTAATGTAAACAAACAGCCAGACTAAATATGTGAGATTTCTTTGTACTGTACATTTTGTAATTCAGACGAAGCAATGAATGTTAGCCTTCCTTGCTAGCAGAGATACTGACAGGTGCCCATTGAGAGGCTGTCTGGAACAAAAATTTTAGTGTTGTTCAGCCTTTATAATGGTTCATTTTTCCATACTTATTAGTATTCTGTTCCAAAATATTAAGTATCAGTGTTTTTCCTCTAATTGCTGATATGCAATGTTTCTTTGTTCTGGAGAATGGTTTCTAATTAGCTTGGGGATGTACCGAACAAAATTTATTATCCCACTCGCACAGCCCCAGTTCTGTGCTTGCATTGCTGACTGAAGTCAGCTTTCCTGGCTGTTTAAATTTGTTTTTTCTTTTGCTGATTCTTTTACCAAAGGCTCAAATCTCTGAGCAGTTGGCCGAGCTGCCCACAGAGGTGGGCCGCTGGGTGAGGTGGCACTTGGTGGCATGCTGCTGCTGTACACCCAGACTGCAGCTCCTGTATGCCATATGCCATCCTTTTGCATTTAATGCATGGCAGGCATTTTATATATAGGAAGCTGAATTTCACCTCCACTGTGTTGTTGTGCTCCTCCTCACAGCCACGAGAGAAAGCCAGGCTGTAGTATAGATGTGGGAATACCTTGAAGTAAGGTAGAGGGAAACAAACTGCTTCTCAGCTTTCTGTTGCTGAGCACGCATTCCTACTCTTTGGTAAATTGGAAGTGGCTTTGGCTTTCACAGGCAGTCATCATAACACAGGAGGATGTCCTTGAGCAGCCAAAGTGCTGTCTGCTGATACCTAGGCATTCCTCACATTGTAACCTCGCAATAACTCGCATGGTCTAATGCTACACTCTGATATTTAGCAATAAGTGCTGGAAGCCCAGTTTATCTTTCAGATTGTTTATTGCATTGAGAAAATTCCTATGTACTGTTCTTGAAAAGCCATAGTGGAATGTGAGATGTGCGTATGTTGATGTATTCATGTACAAATACCTTGTTCCTCTCTAGTACGGGCCATACTCAGAAGCTACAGAAATCACCACGGCAGCAGGACCACCGGGCCAGTGCAGAGCGCCTTCCCTGTCCTTCCTTTCTGACACACGTGTACTTGCAAGCTGGGAGGTAGGTCACGTGTCCTTGCTGTTTAATTGCTGTTTTCCTTGTCCAAACTGACGTTGTTACTGCACGCTTGAAAAGTAGCTCAAGAGCTATTTTAACTGGTTTAGGTAAAAAAAAAACAAAAACTTTTGCAGTAAAATTATATGCAGAAACTCTTCTGTTATCAAAAGCCATCTTTTCTCCTTTTTAAAGAATTGCATAAGGTTGATCTTGAGCCATCTGGACCAGCATTCAGACACAGGACATCCTACACTGGTGTCACACGGTAGTGTTGGTCCGTCTAAAGTGCGCTCTGTAAACGTTTAGCATGTCAGAATGCCCTGAGGGGGAATTATGAAGGCAAATATTTTATTTTGAGTGAAGGTGGAGTCTCTGATATGAGATGAACTCATCATCACAAATGCTTACAATTTAGCTCTTCCTCAAAAATTATTTGTCTCTTCCCCAGATATTTACTTTTATTTCGGTCTGTATGCATTTCTTCTCCACGCTTCACCATCTTAGACTTCGGATTCTTTAAGTAAGTCTTAGCTGAAATGCAGAAGTGCAGCTGTTCAGCCATGCAGCTTGCCTTGCCCTCCACAAAAGGGTACCCCTGCTGAGAAGGAAGTTACTGATGTTCATGAGTTTCCCTGTCCCATACTTTGTGCATTAGCTTGATGGCTGACTTGCGCTGAAAACCTCAGATGAGCTGCCATGATTGTTGAGTTCAATCTTTTCTCAGTAGCGTGAATAACTGCTTCAGACTCGAAGGCCATCTCTTCCAGAGACGTTCTGATTGACTAGATTGATGCTTTTCTGCATTCTCCACAGCTGTGCATCTGCCAAGCCAGTGGAGGAACAATTTATTACTGAGTGTTGTGATGAAAAGTGAAGTAGCTGCATATGCTTTCATTTCTGTCTGTTGCTTTCAGGTAAATATTGTGCAGAACTAGGCTGTCTCAGTAACCTACTAGGGGAACACTAATTCAGGGCATTTCAATTTGCAACAGTAGTAGTGCCATTAATTTCAAAGTAAGAGGGTTTTTTTCAGGTTGTTTCTTTCTTACTCGGTGAAACACAAAGATGTGCAGTGCTTGTTTCTAAATCAAATGATATAAATATTTGTGTTGCAGAGTCCTGAGTGTTCTGGTGCTGACATCTCTGAATACAGATTAGAGTGGGGAGAAGATGAGGAATCTCTACAACTTGCATATAATGGCACAGATACCTGTTTTGAAATAAGTGAGCTGTCGGCAGCAGTGCAGTACTGCTGTAGGCTACAGGTATGGAAGCTGCAAGTTTTTACATGCATTGCTGCCTAAGATGTAATCGTGGTTACCTTCTGCTGTGTTTTGGGTTTTTTTTTTCCTAAGTAGACTCTATGAAGTTATATATTTTGAAAGTCAGGTGCAACCTTCATTTATTTTAAATAATGCAGGCTGTTGTAATATGGTTTAGATTCAACGCTATTCAAGTGATAGACAGGTTATTCCATCAAGAGAGTTGGAATACCTTGTAGCTTGCATGTCTAATGTTCTTAATTTTCAGTGAGTGATACTTTTAACAGCTACCTTGTGCTCTGATGGTAAAACAAAATGAGAATGTCTTAAACAATAAATTTTTGGTGTTATGTAAACATTTACCTCCCAAGTAGATGTTGAAGATTCCCTAGCTTAAACAACAAACTCCAACATCTGTTTCATTTATCAAACAAAGCAGCTGAGTAGATTCTTATGCACATTGTTGGTTGTAGCTGCCAAAAGGCGAGTCCTCATCTTTACCATTTTCTATCTGCAAAGTTACGTCTGCTCTTTTCTCCTTTATGTCCACTGAAAAATAAATGCAAAGCAAGGTGAAAGTGAAGTAAAAATAATTTTGCACGAGATTCTCCTCCAGAAGATCTGTTTGTATGGCAAGATAGAATATCACCCGTAAATCCAACCAAAGGTTCGTGCCCTCACCCAGCTTGCAGGGGGTGGACCACCCAGGGCCTTTCCTTTGATCAGGGAGGCACACTTCCGTCAAGTGTTTCCTTCTCAGCTGTTTTTAACTGGACATTGACTTTCTTTTACTAAGTAGCTTTTGAGCAGTTGGTCAACTGCCAAAGAGCAAGGGCCTGACACCTCTAAGTATGCTCAGCTGTGTTTAGCAGTGTTGTAACTGCTGTATACCTTGGTCTGGCAGTGCTGGAAAAAGTTGTTGAATGAATGTGTTTGGGTGGCTTGGAAGTCTGAGCCCGAAGGTAGATCTGTTTGCTCTATAAGGAAGGTATTCCGAACCCAATGAGCAGGAAGTTGACCATGAGAGCACTTCTGTAGTTGAATGGTGGTGAACTCAGAGATTTTGATGTTAAAAATGGAAACAGGCAGCTGTATGGGGTTGATTTCAAGCAAACATAAATTTTACATTTTGTGCCATAGGAAAGTTGCACACATCCACCTTGGTTTTGACAAGGCCAATGTAATTTCTTCATAGATGGGAGTCAAATGAAATGCCCAACGGCACTAGGAGACGTTATCGAAATCTATTGGTGACCCACGCACTGCTTTCTAGAGGGCTTCATCCTGTAGACAGGCTGTGTTATATGGAGATGCATGTCTGAGAAACCACAATATAAGATACACTGCAACATTAAAGCAGTTACATGAAAATTAATGAAGTATGTGTTACAGACAAAGGAGAGTTGAATGGTGTCAGACATTTCTGGTTTTTTAGTGGTGAGAATAATCATTCTTTTTCACGTCTCTTAGCAGCTCTAACAAAAAATATTTCTGTCACATTATGAAAATAAAGATTTCCCAGACTACTTTCATTCAGTCTTCTAATGAACACGCAACACTGCTATCTCAAATCTACAGTAACCCAATAAAAAGAGAGAATTGAGGAGTTGGGCATATGTATCTTGAGGGCAGACAGTTTGTCTTCACTGTTGCTCAACTTTTTTTTCCTGTAATGAATATTCCTGAAAACAATTGTGGCATCTGCAGAGGGAAATATTATGTCATTTAGGCGGGGGGAGAAGCATCTAGGAAGCAAAGAAGAATGAAATTCCCATCAGTTATGATGATGAGGTTGTCTAATAAAGCAGTTAAAAGCACCACTAAAAATAAATTGCTTGGAGCAAAATACAGATTGCCAAACACTGGTTTAGAGGCAGACCGCAGAACAAGGCTCACTTTTAACGGTTCTAGGAGCGCTTTGCTCAGTAGAAGATGTCCCTGGAGCGGGATTTGTTTTGAAGGGCTTTTTAAGGGCTGACAAATCTAACTTTATTATCTGTTTCTTCAATTGAATAAAACGCCTCCTGGAAAAACAGAGCATGGCTTTGTATTTGTACTATGCATAGTAGAAAAAAAATAGCCACTATAGCCCAGCATAGGCAAGGAACCAAACAAGTGTTTGACGCGTCCTTTCCTTGCCATCATAGTCCTACTGGCAAGACTGTAAGCACAGGCTTTCCAGGTTAATTGTCATCTGTTCGGAGAATCGGCTTACTTCCCCAGGTGCTCAGGGAGTATGGGTGGTGGACAACACTTTGAAACACCAAAAGCTGTTTCTGAAGGGCTGCACCCTGTGCTGTTGTGCAGCTGGACAAAGGCACGAGTGACCTGCCGCTCAGCTTTGGGCCTGGTTTGAGTTGCAAGTTGTAGTAGGTATGTCCCAAGGTCCCCTCCAGCCTGAATGGCTCTGTGATTCTTCGCGCAGCAGTGGGAAGGTAACAATGCAGCATGCACAGCACATAGCACTGGCTGAGAGTCAACAAGGCAAAACAGGCCTGTACAATTGTGTGACGTTGAGCTTGCAAAGGCATCAGCCTCTAATTAATGAGCAGAAAAGGGTCAGAATTTGAACCTTACTTTCTACTGGGGTCCTAGATCCGTGAATCAAGATGAGAAGCTTGGTAATTGTTTGGTCTCCTCTCTAGTGGAAAATATTGAGCTATGTACTTGGGTGGTTGCTTGCTAGTGACCTGTGACTTCTGGGGAAATCTGAGTCATAGGTTTAGTGCCATGCTGAGCTTGTATATTCTTATACCAGAAACTTTTAGCATCCAATTAACTGTTCGCTGTCTGAGCTAGGAACCTGTGCAACTCACAGCAAGTCAAATGTCCCTTACATTTAGGGATACTGTACTTGCATAAAGCATGTCATGTTCCACAGTGCAGAAACTGAGGTTTTTATGCAGAGCGACTTGATCATTTTAGGTAACCAGTTTGCTGGGCACTGTGATGTCGCCTGTCACTGGCAGCACACTGACTCCGATGTTACTTCCTACCAAACCGAGTTTGCTGCTGATTCAGAGGTTACTGTTAAGTTTGATTAAATGTATTTTCCAGTTTTCCTGAGTAACTAAGGAAGATATTAATTACCCTTATCCAGGTAGAGGGTACAAATCATCCTTTGGAGAATGAGCCAGTGATGCATCCTCTCCGAGGAATCCATGGAGCTGTTCCAGGCTGCACAGTTTGTGATTAAAAACTTGGTAGGCATGTGAAAGAGAACATTTATTCTATATAATGTTATTGTTCCACACAGGCTGTTAACCAGGCAGGAGCTGGACCCTACAGTGAACTGGTAACCTGCAGGATCCCCGCATCTGTACCCGACGCAGTCTCTACCCTCTTTGTGCTGGAGGATGAGCGTGTGGATGCCTGTCAGCTCTCAGCCTCTGTGTGCCTTGTGTTGAACTGGGAAGAGCCATGCAATAATGGAGCTGAGATCACTTCGTACAACATTGACCTTGGTGACATCAGCATTCCCGTAGGAAATGTTACGAGTTACGTTATTCATGATTTGCTTCCAGAAACCTCATACCGGTGAGTACAACGTTTTGCTATGCTATACGTTCAGGATGAGATTACGTGGTTTAATTTTACATGGGAAATGTTTATGGCATGTAGACGGAGTGGAAAAAAAAACAAGTGAGCCTAGAAATCTGCAGTATCTGCTTTATGGAACAAATGGCAGTAGTTCAGGTTCAAATACTGCGTTTCCTCACCTGCTGCTTTCTTCTGCTATCTCTGACCTCTCCTTCTTTTCAAGTTGCTCTACTGCAGTAAGGATGCCGGGAGGTAAAATAATTCCAAAAATTATAGAGAACTAAAATTAAAGTGCAACTTCTCCCTCTTTTTTTTTTTTCCTCTCCAAATTCTTATCAGTACTGTTACAAGGGTTTATTATTAAATCTATTGATCTCTGTGAAGGAGTTTGCACTCAGGTAACTTTTATTTATGTAGCTCCAGCTATTTTTCTTACTGGAAAATTAAAGGATAATCTGAGTTTAAAACAATTTCTTCGTAACAGTTCAGATTCTAAATTTCTAAGTGACATTGCAAAAATGTCATTATTAGCTTAATGCTTAAGTTTATGTGTTTTTTTCCCCCAGTGTTAACTGAAATTAAAAACTAAAGAAGGTTCTGTGCAGGCAATGAACAGCACTGCAGCAGAAGATGTGAGGAGAGGAATTCTGGCTTAAGTACTGTTCTAATAAAGCCTGAAATCTGATTGCACAGCTGTCAAATTAGATATGGCGCAGAACTACTGTAACATTTATTTGTTCTTTGTGTGCAGCATCACAATCCTTGTAGAGGATTTTGTAGATCTTGTAGAGGTCGTACAAAAATTTCTGTTCTCAGATTTTACCATGCATTCAAGAAAGAGACCTTCTTGTAGCAAATACACGAATATTCATACTAGAAGTTACTTAACAAAGAAGCATACTTCCATTACTTACAGTGCCCAGTGCAATGTATCCTGATCTTTGCCTGCAATATCTGGGTTTTAAAAACGTGTTGTAAAACAATTTAAAAAGTAGATTTATTATTAAAAAAAGAGTTCCTCTGGCAGTCTGAATTATATAAATCCAGGAAATGCAGCTGCATCATTGCTGTCTGCAGTTCTTCAGTGGTTCGTAACTGTGATCCTTTTTGACAAAAGCAGAAAAGAAGTGTTTTCTCATCTTCAGCTGTGTTTATTGCCGCATGAAGCCTCCTGTTCCTTCCTCATGTTGACCCCTCTTCTGTGCCAGCAAAGCGTTGTGAGTTAGGTAGAGAAAAAGAGAGTGTAAAAGAGGAGACGCCTCATCTAGCCTAAAAGCTGGCCTAGGCAAGCTACAGGTGTTTGTGAAAACAAAGCACATGAGCAAAGCTGCAGAACAGTTTGAACCAGTTCAGATTGCTGTTGTCATGCTTCTGAACTCCCTTCCACCTCCTTGTTCTCTCACTTCTTTCTCTCTACACTGGTACTCATGGGCCTTACTCTAAGCCAGACCAGAGAACGCAACTTTCTGAAGACCAATTGAAAACATAATACAGGTAGTAAGAAGCTGAACGGTTTGTCTATTGACTGGATACCCAGCTATGCAGCATCTTTAGGCATCACCTTTGGTGGTACATCTTGTATCTCCTGGTTTCTCCTCATATGTTCAGTCAAGAGTCAAAAGAGCTTTGAGCATTCCTCACAGAGGCCTTTGCCCTTCAGTCCCTTCTTTAGCTGATTCCTAGTTGTCTGTAGCTTTGTTTTGGATACCAGCCTTGTCTCCAAAGCCTGGAAATAGAGGTACAGAATAAAGTGATGGACGGGACGTTACTCTGCTTTCTATTCAGGATGCAGTCCCTGAAGCTCTTAGTCGTGCTGCTGTAAAAATATTGTTGTGCTGAGATCATACTGGATTGTGGTTTTTGGTTTTGTTTTTTTTTTTGCATTCTTGTTTCTTTAATTTGTAAAAAGCACTATATTAAATTACTTATTTGTAGTCGGGGAGTCTGGCTGTCTCTGATCCAAATGAGAATGCTGAAGCGTGAGCATTAAGTCTGCAACTGTTCTAAATATTGTTGTAAGACTGAGTTCCTACAAAGAAAGAAAATGTTGTGTGAAAAGCACAAGCCAGTAAGTGACTAATCAGAAGAAATACTATATGAAAGCTCTTGTTTTTTTTTTAAATAAAACAAGAGAAAGACCATCTCAGTTCTTACACCTCATGTCTGCCAGAGGAGACAAGGGACAAATCCAGTTGCACCTTATGCAGCACAACCTGTAGCGCAGAAAGACTTCTGTAGTAACTGGGATATGTACGTCAAAGTATTTTTGCTATTGATTGACAGCACGTATTTCCTTTTGACGCATTTATGAGGCTGTTTTCTGAAAGATGTTGGGGATTTCAGCCCTCCCTGCTTTAATCAAGGGGTGCTCAGAACGTCACTGATCTCATTCTCTTCATTTCTTCACCCGTAGTTTTTCTTTTCATGTCGGTTTTGTTTAACTTAACTCTTTTCTCTCTCAAATGTTTATTCCCTGCTGTGTCTAAAAGCAGTGAATGTGTGTTCTTCCAGGCTTTGTTTTTCTTAGACCAAACAAGCTCAACACTACTGGTTTTGAGACTATGAAATCTCTTGACAAACTTTCAGCAGAACCTGAAGGTAGCCAAGGGCTTATTTGTTTGATTGCGTTGGAAATCCACTGTCAACGTTTTGTTTGCAGGACCCCTGAACTTGAAAAGCAAGTGTTGGTTATTTTGAATCCACTGAAGCAGAAATCAGAAAGGAGCATGGTTTTCAATAGCACTGTGATTCAGGCAGTAGGCCCTCACGTGTCTGCCCTGATGGGCTTGTTGGCTTAGGTCTGGCGTTGCTCTGCTGCATCCATCTGATGGGATGGCCACCCATGTGTGACTCAAATACGTACAGAGCAAGCTCGCGGCTCTTTGCAGAGGTCGTTTGAAGCTGGCAAGTTTGGTAGTTACTCTGTCTTGGCAGCAGATCCTGCCAGCACAACACAAGAAGGATTTTCATCCTAAAATATATTCAAAGAGCAAGGAACTGGGGCATGCCTCTGCCGTGCAGCTGGTGGATAGGCCGGGGCTGGTTTCACGAGGACTCGTCCAGTGTCAGGCACCAGCACTGCTTTTGCAATAAGCAGATGCCTCCCAAAAGCACTCTATAAATGTCACTGCTCTAAGCCGGCCAGCTGCAGGAACGAGTTCTGCAGTCTTTCCATGTTATTAACGTAGCCTTGGAGCTCTGGAAGCTGTGATTACAGCATAATAAAGGTAGGAACTGGTTTTCTGTGAACTGATCTAACTAGAAGTGAGTAAATAAATACTCCACGATAAATAAGTATTTGACGGTAATAGAAATGTCAATTTTCTGTTACACTCTGTTCCCAGGCTTTGCTCTACACTTTCTATAGTTAATTGTGCAGCACTCTTAGGACACTTCACTGCAAAACAGTGATTTTTATTTTTTAGAATGCTTCTTTTGCTCTGAAGTTACGCAGTTTACAGAGACAGATAAACCCCATTAAATTTTAATGGCAACGCATATTTCTAATTTGGTTTAGGAATACAAATTCCAGACATTTTTAATTTCTAAACTGTATCGAGGGAAAGATCTTCCAGCATGCAAAGAGAAGAATGCACATGGATGCTCAAGTTAGCAACGCCCCAGTGCGTTATAAAACAAAATCTGTGCTTTGAAGTATAAAGGTAAGACTTGCTCCATCTGCAGAAGAGTGCAGTGTGAGGGACCTGTGGGGCTGCCTGGTAAGATTGCTGTCCTTTACATTCAGGCTGATGGCAGGAGAGGACTGAGCCGCGTCTCCTCTCTTTTGTGAAGTCTGTGGTGTTTTGAATCTGCAGGTTGTCACACACGCGTGTATGGCAGCTGGTGGCATTCTGCTCATGGGAACTGGTGAATGAAACTCTTCACATGTCAGACTCCGTAAGATTGATTCAGAACTGATTTTTGAGTTTGCTGGAATACATTACGAAGTATTTTCTGACCGAGCTGAAAATAGCCTTGTCCTTAGTGTGCTTATTTTCCTCAGTCGAGGAGCCTATAGTGTTCTGTTAAGGGTCTTTTAATGGCTTCTAAATTTACTTAGTTTGATGTATTTATTTTTACTGTTTAGAAGATGCAGTGGGGAAATATGGGGATGAATATATAGGGTTGAGGCCTGCAGGGTGACAACTGACAAAGAATTTTTATGGTGGCATAATCAGCAGAAATGGGCTAACCACATGCAGCCCTGGTAGAAGGAAATAAATCAGTTATAGCTTTCCCTCCATTATCATTCATCAGATGCCTTTCTTTATTTGATTTTATTGTCGCTGGTCTCACTGTGCTCCTGTGCTAGAAGGACAGGTGGGTGAGTGCCCATTTGTGTGCATCAGATGGCGGGACCAGGAGCTCCGTGCAGCCCATGAAAGCAACCACAAGTGAGAGAAGAGGCACATTTTTACCCTGTGCAAATACCTGGCAAAGGGTGGATCAGCAAATGGAGCCATATGTTTGTGCACACGTTATAAAAGCACGCTGCCAGCCCGTGTATGAGAAGCGTGGTGTGAAATCTGAGAGAGCAAGAAAGGTCACTCCTTGTTTTCAGATGTGATAACTGCTGTTGGGAGGAGTTAGTTGTGATGCTTGAGGACAGGTGAGGCAGTGGTGGGTAATACAAAACAAAGCAGAGGGTGTTGGTGTAGGCAGTCTGTGTTTTGTCATGTTGCTGTTACTGTTTTTCTGCATGTGCTAACAGGTGACTTGCCAGAATCCAGTAAAAATTCAGGCAATTTTCACTCTTTTTTTTTTTTTTTTTTTTACTGGAAAGACTATTAACTGTTAACGTGATGACTTCTTGATCTGGAGCAAGCCAATAACATCACATGAAATTAATTCAAAGTCTGTGTATTAACTACACTTGTGAAGATATTAGAAAAGTCTTTGTTCTTTTTCCTGCAACTACTTGCGTGCAGCACTTGAAGAGGAGGCTCCCCATAGACCCATCTTCCTGCTGTTTTCTTCCTGGAGGAGGAAGTCACCTCTGTATAGCATCATACAGTGATCAGGACCTATTTCCTGTAACTAAAAGGAAGATTAAAAGGAAAATACTGCTCAACACTTTCTGTGCTTAGGCAGCCAAGGGACTGTTTGTCCTGGTAAATGGCCTGATCAATAAGCAAAAGCTTAACCACATGGCCGTGTAAACACTGTGCACAATTATTTCTACTGCCTAATTAATAGATGAGACTGCATTTGTTTGCAGTATGCTTATTAATCATTTAACCCTTTTTTTTTTTTGTTTTGAAATTACAGAAAATATGGGTTTGGGGTTTTTTAGTTGGGAATCTTGTTCTCTGGAGGATTCTTTTCACTTCTTTAATGCTACATAACCTTTTCCTAATGGTAGAGCCTAGAGGCTTGCTTTTCAAAGCAAAGTAATTTCTCTTATATTATATATGCAAACTTAATCACTTTATATGCTTTAACAAAAGTAAATAGCTATGCCAACCGAAGGTATTTCTATTTATTTTCTGTTTTCTCTGAAGCAGGCTGTGTAATGGCTTACCAGATTCTGCTCTCCCCCCCTCTCCCCTTACTGCCTTCCCAGGGAGTTCCTGGCTTCTTGATGGCTGACACTTTTGAGAAGAAGCAATGCATCTTGCAGTCTTTTCCCATGAGAAAATACAGGGTTGCAGCACATAGAATTTCCAAAGCAAATTGCATCTGTCCAGTGATCTAAAGTTGCTGTACTGTCTAAAACTGTAGCTTACCCAGCTTCTTTTCTGTAATTCTCTCTGTGATTTAGCAACCTTTTGAAACTTGTCAGGCTCGACTGTACTACTTTCTACTCTGACAGAATCTCACATCTAATGAGTCCTCAAAGCTCTTTCCAAATGCATATTTCGTATTTTTGTTTTGATGTTGCTGTTGACATTACCATAGTAGAATACTACCACTCTTCACTCGTTCCTATAACAGATTCTCATTGTGCAAATTATTACAGTGAAGTGCAGATAGACAAGGGAGTGACAAAGCAGTACAAGCCTGAAGTACAACCTACAGAGGGGTTGTGATTCAAACCTTCCAGGGTTAGCTCTTCCAAGTAGACTTCAATGTGAGCCAGCAGCATACTTCGAGATGTGTGGCACACACAGAAATAATGCTGTTCTTAACTCGTCAAAGGTATTTATTAGTATGGAGGGAGGTTGCATGGCGGTTATGCCCAAGCTGACTGCCATCAGCTTCTGAGATAGCTTAGGTAGATCCTTCTGCCTCTGTCTTACTGCATTTCTTCATATCTTCACTGCTGCACTTGAGACTTTTGTACACCAAGAACCTTGTGAAAACACTGTTATTTTTAACATTCATCTTTTTGCTCATTTTAGCATCAGGATCCAGGCTGTCAATGAAATTGGAGCTGGACCATTTAGCCACTTTATTAAAGCAAAAACCAGGCCATTACCACCCTTACCTCCTCGGCTGGAGTGTGCTGCAGCGGGTCCTCAGAGCCTGAAGCTGAAATGGGGGGACAGCAGTTCCAAACTTCATGCTACCGATGACATGGTCTACATCTTACAGATTGAAGACAGAAATAAAAGGTAAGAGATCTGATTCATCTCATTGTGTTAATGAAGAACGAATTCTGGCTTATGATAAAGCAGTTTTGAATCACGGTAAGAGAAACATTGTTTTCCCGATTACTTGATGCTGTAAATGTATACAAACTGTTGTTTCTATAGGGATTCTGTGCCTGTAGTCTAATGAAGCAAAATTGATAACAAAGCTGTCAGTTATTGTAGAACAACTGCCGTCATTGCTGCACTGTGAAATTTTAGCAAACTACTGGCTCCTCTGCCAGCAAAAATTATTACCTAGTTTTATGATCACACTGATCTTCCCTTTGGAATATGCAAAGCAAAGATATTGCACGCAGTGTGTGTATTAGTAAAAGAACCGGTCGCAAAGTCAGAGGTCGAGGAAAAAGCAAAAACAGAACTGGAAAAGGTTTTTTGAGCAGAGCGTGATGGTTGGGATTTTAGATGTATCATATATTGGATCTTTTGGAAAAAATGGACTTGGCATCAGCTTGGTAGCGACACAGTAATAATAAAATAAGAATGCTGAAGAGCTTATCTACTGTATTCCACTTCCCCAAAGCTTTCCTCAAAGCCATAAGAGCTTTCAGTATGCAAGAAACACAAAAATAGAACATTAAATGGTTCAGGAAGAAGCTTTTCACAAACAACTTTGTTTTGGAAGGCCTGACAAAGTGGCTCCAAAGATCTCTTCAATGAATAAATATCACAAATGGTTCATAATTTACTGAGAAACACTCTCAGTGAGTTTAATTAGGTAAAATAACTGGTGTATGAAGTAGAAAATCCATAGGGACCTTCAGTACACATCGTAATTTGGTGTAAATTAGCATGATTCTTTTAATTTAAATAGAGCTGTGCTGAGTTTGTGCCAGCTGAAGATCTGGCCCAAAAGCTCTAATTCTAAGTAATAAAACCACCGTGAATAATGCCTAAATACCTCCCATTGTTTCAACTATACTGATACAGAGATGCTACACACTCCTCTGTGTTAATACTGAGAGGTGTCCAATGAATATAAATACCCATTTGAAAGTTTGACTGATGAAACAGTTTCTCTGGAGTACAGTGGTGCTTGTTTGGAGCCCATCACCTGCAGCAGCATGTGAGCGAACCAGCTGTAAAGAAACATCCAGCAGGCTGCTTTTGTTTGCTTTCATGTAGCAGTGCAGGTAGGATGGTGAACTACAGATTGTTACGAACCTGTTTCTGTATTGGAGAAATAAGTTTCCTTGTGAGGTTAAAATAAGTTATATTACCTGGCTGCTGAGAACCAAAGCTGTTTCTAGAATCACTGTTTGGTTTTGCACAAGCTTCCTTCTGCAAATGATCTCTTAGGAACTATTAATAAGGAGCATTTGCTGCTCCTTGCACTTGTTACTCTGCTGTCTTCCAAGCTTTAAATTTGAGTCATAGCCCACATGGGCTCCCAAAGATGCTGAGCAACCACTCATCTGCACTGATTGTTTCCTTGTACGCTTGTGAAAGGTACTGGAAGACAGTCCCTTGGGCATAGGCATCTTTAATTATGCAGTGCTTTAACAGAATAATGCAGGTGAACTGTGGATGTCAAATGGAATAGAAGGATGATTTGGAATCTTCTACGGTTTGAAAGGGTTGTTGTTGGAAGGTGCCATGGTGTCCTCTCTGCTCAGAGAGAGGACTCTGGGCAGGGCATGGATAATAGAGCCAAAGGGATGGTCTCTGTCACATTCTCCATCTTTCAGAAGTTATAGTTACTATCTTCTCTGAGACATCCGAATTTACTTTTATCTGACTGGTATCCCTCAAGTCAGCATTACAGTTTCCCCTTTGGTGAATCTGAGCATGATGTTTGTTTGTTGCAGCATTCCTTACTGATGAGGTTTAAAATACGAGATAATTTTAAAGTAATATCGAAGCATTTTCACCAGCGGAAATACGGAAATAGGTGAACAAATTATTTTTAAGAACAGAAATCACCAAGAAGTCAGGAACCCTAGCAGTTCAGATAGCCTTTTTTGTAGAGATTCTCTTCTGTTTCTGTGCACTGACCGCCAGCCAGTGCTCTTGAGTGTGTCTTGGTCATTAAGAATTGTTTTTTAACTTTTCCGTGCTGTAAAGAGGCAACAGGCCAGTTGTTACAGACTAAAGGTCTTATTGATTGCAAGAGCTGTGAAACGAAATACTTGGAAATCTCCTGACACTGATTAATGTCGGGGCTCGAAAAGGGGCACGTATCAGAAATGCACCTGCCTTATCTGCCGTTGGCGCCTTGGTGTGTGTGACATCCAGGCAGATCAAATTAATCTCTCTTGTCCTTTCAGTTACGTGTAGCGTTAATTGGAGATGAAAAGCCCGTTTCTAGAAAGCACAACACATGGGAACGTTAATTGAAAGCAGTTGACCTTTATGTAAAGAGGATGATAAAATTTCAGTGTTTTTTAAACAAACCGGCATTCCGAACTGTTGTAACATGAAGAAAATCACGTTGATCAAGTTGCACCGTAGTCCAGAGTGTGGTGCGTTTTTCTCCTCCGAGTGTAACAAATGAACCTCATTAGCAGTCATGCTTTTTAATATTTTTTCTATACCGTTGATTAGTCTTTAGTTGTTCTACAGGTAATTAAGGTAATTATACCACTTAGTGTCTTAAAACACTTGCAATGTCTAGTCTGAAAGAGGGAATTGGCAAGTATGTTAGGTGTGGGTCAGTCATTCCATTACTCGTGTTTCTTTTAGATAAATATTACCTTGCAGTTGAGTTGAGTTCTGTGATTTTTCTGTGTGTGCAGTCATATAAAGGAAAATACGGGCAATTATAGTTTAAGAGAATCATTGGATGGTTGGGTGGGAGGCAACTGGAAGGTATTCTTTTAAGATATCAATGAAGGACAACTGTCTGTTCTTAATAAGTCTTCTTTTGTATGTGGATTGTTAGATGGTATTTACTGGTGTTCTACACTGTAATTACTTTTGTTACGGCTATTTGCTGAATGAGTGGTGACTGCGTTTATTACACTGGGTAGTGTATGATGGTAGTAGTATTATCCTTTTGTAACATGAAATTCGGTTTATGTGTGTATATTAGTCTAAAATGCTTTATTAAAGTATAGGAATTTTCCATCTAAGGGCACACAATTCTTAAAAAAAAAAAAAAAAGTGATCACTTTTTAAGACAGTGGGGTATAAGAAAAATGTGTTCAATGTTTGAGATGTGTTATGTGATCTTATGAATCCTAACGAGGCACAGAGTGGGATGTTTTCAGTAAGTTTGTTTAAAGAACAGTTTGGTGGGAAACTCACAGTACTGACTGTTTAGCACCCAGAGTGGTCATGGGGTTCTGCTTGCAGTGAGGAGCAGGTGGGCCACTGCTCCATCTGTAGGTGCCAGCTTTGTTTTGCTGAAGCTGTAAAGCAGACGGGATGCCTTGCTCCCTTAGCAAGCTTTGCCAAGCCAAATGACTGAGACTGTCACGGCGGTGGATAGCTCTGAACATGCTGTGCTGAATGAGATTCATTTTAAGGTTCATAGGAGCTGTTAGATGCTGCCATATTAATAAAGCGGACTGTAGTGCTGCACAAGAGAGATAAAGATGTGTGTGACTATAAGAGCATTAATTTGTTACTGCTTGATTGGTGCTTTGTTCTGTTTTGGTTTTAGCTTTATTAAGCCTACTCCTGTTTGTATCTTCTGTTAGTTTTTAACACATTGCCATTGCAAACCATAGTATCAGTAGCTGCTTAGTCATCTGGTTCTTCTTGACTTTTGGCAGGGAGTTGGGCTCTCTCTGTAACTTCTCCTGAATCCTTCACTGAAATGCTGTAAATTCACATTACAGTCTGCTCAGTATTACCCTGTCTCTCTGTTCCTTGGCCTCCAGTGTGGTTGCACACAGGAATCACATTGAGCACTTGGCTGATCTGCCTCCCATTCATCCTGAGTGTGCCCAGGCACTGTTGAGATGTTACTGTTGCTTATTTTTTCCCTCAGGAATGATTCAGCATTAAAACATTTTCTCCATCTCGTGCTCATCCTTGAAGTTGATTTTCAAAGTGTTCGGTTGTCTTCTTTATGACGTGCCTGATCTACATCTGATGTAAACAATACAACTGATGTACTCTTATGTGCAGCTTCTCTTTGTCAGCATCCAAAAAGTCTAAATGATTACACAGGTCCAAAAGGGGACAAAAGGGAAGCAAATACAAAGCGTCTGTAGGTTTTTCCTCTCTGGTAATCTATTGGGAAGAGTACAATCCCGAGGCCTTTCGTTCAGTCTTCCCATGCTCTCTGTATGCTGCTTGCACAATGTGATGGGCTGTAAATCCCAGCTGCCCTCAGCACCATGAAAGACGGTAACTCATCCTTCTAAAAAATTAGTTTTTCTTGCTAGGTGTGAGCTTCTGTATGTCAAGGCATCTCCATTCTCCATAATTCTGGAACTGACAGGTGGCCCTGGTAAATATGGATTACGTGCTTGAATTCGGTACCAGATGAAAGGATGATCTAGGAGAAACAAACTAAAAATCAATTTCTGGCTGCAAGTGCTCCTTACCCAGAGGCTAGACATGCTAAATCGTTAGGCAAAGAAAACAAAACTCTCCCCATTAACTGCTAGCACTTCTTGTTCTGCCTTTTTCCTCTCCGGTTAGTTTTGCTTTTCTAAGTACAAGCAAAGAAACATCATCTCCTGTTGTTATGCCTGTAAACAGAAGCTACATGGCTGCTGTTGTGAGGAGGTGGGTTTCTAAACGTTGTCATGAACAAGCCTACGTGATAAGGTTTCCTAAAGAAAACAGATCTTCAGATCAGAGAGTCCAGCTTGCCCGGTCCATCCTCAAGGTAGGGCACCCAGGGCTGTGCCAGCAGTGGGGCTGCCTGGCTTTATTTAGCTTTAGAACGGAGAGTTCCCTGTGTTGGGGGTGCACGACATGTTTTTGTTCTGAAGCTTTGCTTTCCAGGGTGCAGCTGCATAGTGTAGGGAATTGTAAACTGGGGAAGAAAATGGCATAATTCAGTGAGTGCTTGATAACGTTCTTTAGAGAAAATAGAGGAACAGGCTTAAAAAAAGAAGTCAGAGGGGGCTATAATTGTGCGTATAACAGGCACACTGCAATAACAACGTGAGAAGTTGCGTTGCTTGGTGAAATTTATGTGCTTTGCTTTCTAACCATGCAGTTGCCCAGGTATACCGTATAAAAGCCTCAGGTCACCGGGTCAGACCTGCGGTGGATTAATGATTTCTCGACCCAAAAGTGTGTCAGATCACCACAGTGCTGTGGGAGGCAAAAAGAGAATCATTCCCTTTGTAGCTCTTGTTCCAGGCTCCAGAGTGCTGTCTGTCTTAGCACTGCATGTTGTATTTTCTTTCAAATTAAACTGTTGCAAAGACAATTGTGTTACCAAAATATAAACAAAGCGAGAGGCTCTGAAAGGTAACCTGCTGATTAAAACGTGCTGAGCACTAATGAATGAAGGTAGTGCAGCCAGTATGTTCATAATCCTCTGCTTGACTGAAAGTGGCTGAAGTAGAGGAAAGAAAAAAGCTCTGACACATAAAACATTTCCAAGAAGATCTTTATGGTGAGTAAGAAGGTGTTGATGAAAAGCTAACAGCAGCGGTGTCTCCCAGACAATCGTTCTAGGACACTGTGTTCTCTCTTTTCCAGGCTGTGTAAGTAAATGAATAATCCACAACTGACATGAGAATGTCTGGGAGAGAGAATTCGGATCACTCAAGTGGGAGTGAGATTCTCTGGGGGATGTCATGCTCCCTTGAGATGATTTTCAGTCTGTTCTGTTACCTTAGTGGGGAGGAGAGGCAATATTGCATCGTGTTAAACTCTGACCCTACAGGTTCACTTTACTCGAAAAAACAACAGCAACAAAACTATGTTGAAAGCACAGGTAGCCCACACAGGTAGTCTTTTCTCAAAGACAGCATATCAGGGTAAAATGTGCAGCCCCTTGCCTTTTAAATTGGGCTGGGCAAAGCTCTTAGAACCAAAAATGTATAGGTGCTATCAGCATGCATGGGGATACACAAGGATGGTCTGCGCAGGCAGGCGTTAGGGAATGACAACGTCCTGTCTGAGATTCATTCAAGCATGTTTTGATGTTGTTTCTCTCTTGAAAGGAAAGAGTATCAAAATTATAGGAACCAAAATGCAAAACATTTCTTTAAGGACATTCCTATGCAGGAATAGGAATGCTTTTGGGTTGTTTCAATGACTGGTATTCCCATATTGTCCCCAGTTTTGCCAGTACAACTGCTTTGACATAATGTTGGAGCAGCTAGGGAATGAATCCAGTACAAGGCTGCCCTGCTTCTATCAGTTCTCAAACTCACTTCACCTTTCAGCCCTGTCTGCATATAAGACATGAACTCCTTGCAGATGAGCTCCAGGCTGGCTTGTTCTTAAGAAAAGGTGTGGAACAGGTCATAGATGAAGCACATCGAACCATGCCAGACTTTGCAAGAAGGCAAAGGTATATGGGACTCTAAAAGTGCATTTAAAGGTATCTTTAGGTTTTAAAAAATCAACTTGCAATGATACGAACATGCAATCGTATGGACAAATTGTTGTCTTTAGATAATTGTTTATATATACAGGCATTGAAGTAGTGACAACATGGATTGATTCAGCTTAAAGATCATTGCAGTCCTACTTCAGCAGATGTGGGAGGCAGAAAACAGATCAGAGGGTGTGTTGTTGCAATTCTATATCCATCTCCATCAAATGGAAACTGTAGTATTTAAAAAATAACAGAAACAACTTTGGAGAAGTATGAAGTACCCATGTTGGTCGTGAGAAAAATACTGTTATTGTTATATATTTATATATATGGTATTTTAAAGTTAAAATGTTTCATCTTACATCATGATTTACATTCTTCAAATGTTGTTGTCATGGTAAAGCCTAACAGCAAATAAGTTTGATTGACTTATTAATCAGTCTTTCTTCTTCCAAAATTGGAAGCCATCTTTCTTCAAAGGTGGTTGAGTCTCAGAGATTTAAGTGTGCTTTCATTGCAGTCCTGTGTGCTGAATGTGGATGCAAGCTTTTCCCTAATGCTTTTTGCTTTCATTACAAGGAGTCGACAGGGAGATAGAAGTGAAAAGGGGTAGAGATGGAAACTGGGTGGGAATATTATTCCAATCCCCAAATGACATGAGGAGAAGAAGAACTTTGCCAGATCACTTTGTCAGGGTTATGAAACCTTGCTTGTGTTCAAGAGGCAAAGCTGTAATTTGAAAGCTAGCATTCATTGGTATTCACTCTATAAGTACGTCTAGCAAGTGCATTGTAAGTCCAGACTGTGTGCAGAACTATTAGCTGGTAAAGTATATTTAGCCACCTATGCTTACCTAGTTCCACAAATGGTTACAGAAAGAGCACTTGTCTAAAACACTGCATTGTTGCTTTTTAGCTATTGCCCTTCGGTTGGAGTCTCTGCATGCCCCTAAGTACTGCTGGCCTAAATAAAGAGCTTGTTCATCATGCAGAGAAACACCCAAGAAACCTTACGTGAGTGCAGATCTGTTGTAGTCTTTTGCAACTTTCCAGCGCTGCTTATGTGAACCTCAAAAAGGTTATCACAGGATAGCAAGCATAAAATGGCATAAGCCTAGGGTTGGAAAAAGTTCTTTGGAAATCAGCTTTAAAATATGCTCTTAAGAACTCACGAGCGCAGGTCTTTGATTTTTAATCAGGGTGAGGGGCTCTCTTGGACTTGCTGGAGGTAGTAAGCCACATCAGTCCTTAAAGTACATTGTCAGCTATTTAAATTACCTGAACATTTCTTTTATTACAGATGAATTTTGATCTCTGTTTGAACTTGCGTGGGTTTCAATCATAACATAATCTGAATTGATTTCTGTCCCTGAGAGCTAATGGCAGACCCAGTTACTTTGAAATGCTCAGATTGGTTGTGCTGTGTTTCTCACGCAAAGCCAAAGGGATCAGGAGTTATTACCCAGAGTAAAGCTAGCATCTAGATCGGGAGATCAAAAACACATCGCTTTGTTGGCTTCCTGGGGATTTCGAATCAGCTGAAATAGTCAAGGTATTTGAATAAGGGTACTAAGTCATCAAAAGCTGCGTTACCCTGTGTGGGTAACTCTGTGTTCTCCAGATGCAGAATTGTTACCAGGAAGAACCAGCGGAGGCCGAGTGATGAGTGCTTCCTTTTATTTACCCTCATCCCCATTCTGCTCAGCACCTGTGGGGTCAGCATCTCTGTTTGAAATTGCTGGCTAACACACGGCCACTACTGAAAAGCATTTATCTGAGCACAGAGATCGAATATAGAAGTCGGATTCTCTCTTGCAACCTGAACTTTTTTCCTCTCTTTTTTTCCTTCCAATTGTTTTTTTTTTTTTTTTTTTTCTGCATTATTTTATTGGCCATGATTGTGTGTGCTGGTGTTTGGTCTTGTCAATGGGAATATTTTGGGATTCACTTCCTTATGTCACATCTTTTATTTCTCAGCATGCTTTCAAGTACACCTTTGTCATTATGGGCATCCCCCAGTGCCCCTAAACCCCATCTTCTTCCCATCCTGCATGTCCCCCTCCCTTTAACCATGCTTTCTCTCTTCCTTTTCACTCGTATTCCACAATGTGTGCTCTCTGAATCTGTTTGTCTCCACTGTTGGGCTGTCTTCACACAGTAAAGCCCTCAAAGCTGAGAAGTGTGTAATACATTAAGTACAGTCCTTATGCTCTGATTTAAATAGTTACACTGGATTAAGATGGCACAGATGGGAGTAGGATCTCAACTGTGGGTCTTAGTGTGTGAATAAAGTCAAATTAATCCTGTTCTAAACATGCTTTTGTACTAGCAGCACACTCAGTGCGTTGTAGCAGAACATGAGTTGAACCCATTTTGATTACTAGGTAGCAAAAGTGCGTTGACAGAAGTGTTTCTGGGTAATTCATGTAATCATTTTGCAAGGTAAGTATGAGTTGCAGAAGGGGCAGTGTTCTTTCAATGCTTTTTAAAGCATGTTGTGCCAGTTTTCAGTGTTGAACTGGTAAATGTAATAGACTTAAATGTTACTGCCACTCCCATGTAATTCTGTATTCCCGTTTTCATTGTTTCCAGGTTTATTCCAATTTACAGGGGACCAAGTCATACGTACAAGATACAAAGGCTGACGGAGTCCACCTGTTACTCGTTTAGAATACAGGCTGTCAATGATGCTGGGGAGGGACCTTTCTCAGAAATATGTACCTTCTGCACAACTAAGTCAGTCCCACCTGCAATCAAAGGTATGTAGTATTTTTACTTATAAGTAATGTAATACTTAAGTAATATAAGTGCAGTCAGTTTGTAAACATTAACATAGGTAGGCAATAATACGAAAGGATGGTGGGTGTTGCTTCTATGTGTCTGTGAATGGTTAGATTACGTGATGGTGGGAAGTGAAATTATCACCAAAATGTTCATATAAATAACATAAATGTTATACATATCAGTCTTGTTATGCAGCAACTGTTAAAATGCTGTTGCTGAGCTTTCCAGAGGATTGCTCTGAATTACTGGAACTCTTCCATGAAGGGGAAATAACAGCTGCAGTCTGTATGTGTACATGCCAACCTCAGCCGTTAGTAAAGCTGTGTGCTGTTTCAAGTTGTGTAGGTGATGATCAGCTAGGCAGTTCAGAGTTTATTTTTCCTTTAATTTGTAAGATTAATAACAGTCTTTCACATGCGTAAAGCATCAGATTCGTTATCTCGCTTAGCGTGTGTTCTGCTAGAAGAACAAAAGGGCTAATTAAATAAAGTTTTATAACATGTGAATTCTGCCCTAAGTAATTCTGTTCCTTCTTCCAAGAAGAAATATTATGAAGGGAGCGGATTTGATGTATTTGTTGTCAGATAAGCTGAAATCGGATGCCGTGCTGACCTTCTTTTTCTGTGTGCTTACACTCATATGTCAAGCAGTACTGCTTCCTATGAGAAATAACACTGCTTGGTCTGCCAGAGAGGTATCATTTGTTCCGCTCTGGCTTTGGTGATTTTGATGCCGTTCAAGATTTAGAGTGGGAAAAACACAGCCGGCGTGTAATGCCTCTGGTCCCTGGGCTGGCTGCTCTGAATTGCTCTCAGGAAGGACAGTGCCCTCGAGTGCAGGGAGAGAGCATCAGGAGACTGGCTTCCCTGCACTGAGGTCAGCATATGTGAGGATCCCACCTTCGATTACACCTTGATTTTTCCTCTTGCCTTTTGGCATGTGTTTCCATGCTGTTTCTGGAAGAAGATAGCTGTATCTGTTTGGAGTTCAGTTGTGAATTACACCTACCCAGTGGCGGATTATGCTGATCCACTCTGTTGCACAATTGTCCTGGTGTAAGCCATACCGCCCAGCAAAGAAAGCTTGTGCAGGATGAAGCAGGCTCACTGAAGCACACGCTGAGCCTAAGTTACTGCTGCTATCATGCATAGCTGCACCAACTGGGTAAAGGTAGCACAGGCACGTGCTGTGATCACGTTGCCGTTCTGATGGATAAAAATCCATTTGGATAAGTTCAGATCTCACTTAGGATTTTGTTTCATGAACTTCTTGCCTGCCTGAGCATTGAGTCCCTGTTAAATGTGACTCATACTGAGGACTGAGTGTCAAGCCATTAGGATAGAGCACAATACTGGGCTGTGTGTGGGATGGGACCACGGGTACGTGACAAAACACTGATTGTAACAGAGGAAAGAGTACAACAAAAGCCGTGTTAGGGAGTATTTCTGCAAGAAGGTGATGCTATGAGAAGAAGAGGTCTGCTGAGGCAGCCAGCCAGCCTGCAGAATTGTGTTGATTCCTTTGAATAGCTCCAAACATGGGAAGAAATGTACGTCATAAACTTTATTCTCCATCTATCGGAAGCAGATGTTTGTCCTCCTGCAAAACGTCCTAATTACTCAGTAATGCTGACCCTAAAATAATGGCAGTTGTGTGTCAGAGAAAAATCTATGTGTAACAGAGTGGAAGGAGGAAGGAAAATAATTGAAAATGTTGTTGTCAGCTGAGATGGAGGCATCTATTAGCAATCTCTCAACACTAGCAGATGTACGGAGAGAAGCAAATGGATATTGATTATATCTGGGTCTGCATATGATTCACGTGTTCCTCTTGGGTGGTGGCAAATCAGTCTAAAATTCATGTAATATATGCAGCCGCAGTAGCAGTTGTTTCCTTGATAGAGTCTCTTGTTGTCTGTTTTCATGGCTTGGGAATCTGTATCTCCTTTAACAAGCTCATGTCCTTGCACGTGCACTCGTTAACCACTTGGTAAAGTGTTTAGCACCAGTGTTTCTCCCAGTTTCATGTTTTGGTCAGGTGCTTTCTTGCTCTGCTTAAAGAACACAGTGGCAGAGCCTGATTGCTCTTGTAGTTGTTTTGATGCCTTCCAGTGGCAGATGCTGATTTGAATACATAAACATGCTCAGCTCACCTGTTAGCATGCTGTCAGGCATCATATGACATCTTGTGGCTTTCAGCTGGCCAGAGATCCATTTACAGGGAGGGCATTTTAACAGATGACAAATGGAGTTTCTTAGACTTACAGTCTAAGCCCTATAAGAATACCAGGTCTGATCATCTCAGTTCGAGGCTTGGAATTAGATTGAGTCCAAGTATTTAAAATAATCCTCGTACTTTCACTTCCCAGACTTGAATTAATCTCCAATATGGATGATTTAACTTCACTTCTGATGTTTCTCCTCTCATTCTTCCCGAATGAAATGCTTGATACAGTGCTCTTTCAATGACATGTATCCAATTGCTGCCTGAGAGCATGGGAGGAAGACGCAGACATCTCCTCTGCTGCAGTGTTTGCTCAGAACTTCATGAAATTGCTGCTTTTATTAATGCCAATGTAATTTGTGATTTGGCTTCTGCTTTGGAAAGTTCAGTGCCTGTCATTGCGATTAGATCTTAAAAGTTCAAAGTTTTCATCACATCCGCTCCCCCTATTTAGGGGTTCACGACTGACAGATGAGAGGTACCTCAAACATCTCGCTTTCATTCTACAGTAAACTTCTTAGGATCACATTAATCATCTCTGAATTTCACTCAGTTTTTCTGTCTCAGTGTTACTGTTCTACAAGAATCCAGAACAGCTTAAATCAGGCAAGACTGTCTTAAAATAAATTGGACTTTTGAGAGCCTTATAAATCCAGTCCCAGTTTTACTTTCATCTCCTTGTGATGGTAATTTGATTTTTGGCCACATAAATATGATACAGATTGTGCTATTAAACCCTGTGATGTCCTGAAGTTCTATTTGGAAGTTCTTATTTTGCAAGTGTTTTATTAAATAGAAGTGACATTTCAATGCAGTCTTTATATTAAATGCCAGCATATTCATTTTTATTGTAGCTCCTCGGGTAACGCAGTTGGAAGGAAATGCCTGTGAAATTACCTGGGAAATGGTCCCACCCATGAAGGGCGATCCTGTTGGTTACGTTCTGCAAGTACTGGTTGGAAGAGAATCTGAATATAAGCAGGTAGGAAAGTGGTCTTGATTATATTGCTCAATTGGTGATATAATGGAAATGTTTTGGAACCTTCTGTGTTGTTTCTTTCTCCTGTGTTGAGTTACATCCTCTGCTGATGCGTCAGGTGAACTGTGGCAAAGACTGAGTCAAAATCAAGAGCTGTAGAAGGTTGCTTTCACTCCGGGGCAATATACAGAACATTGTTAGCTCGCTGGAGTGATTTATACTCTCTCCAGAGTTGATTATTATTTCCAACTGAGCTCACCTTTAGAAAGTTACCATTCTGTCCATCCATGTTTGCTTCTGAACTGGTTGGTGCTAGTTGTCCAAAGAGGAGATGAACCGGGTGGGTTATCATCCTGATCCACTAGATCAGTTCCTGGACTTTCAGGGTAGCTTTCAAGACCGTGTATCACAGATTTCACTCAGATAGACAACTTGAAATTGGTTTGTTCAGCCATCCTATTCCTGTCTAGGGTTTAGGCGCATGATCATGTTACTACTGTATATCTAGTGCCCCACAGGGGCTGTGGGCTGTATTGTACCTGAAATACGGTTGATCCTTCTTCAGTTGTCTGTAGTGATTAGAGGTGACAAATGGACATATCCCCAGCACACCTGAAATGGAACTCATTCATAGCTAAATATTTTATTTTATCTCTCACTCCTCTAGCTTTGTTATTTACAGTGGACTTCATCTGTGTTCTGTCTTCTCCCCATCCTTTCTTTCATTGTCATATGGATTCATGTGACCAAATGAGGTAATAAGATATGTTAAGCCTTAATTGAATTCTTAGAAGTATGAGTGAGGTGTTAGTTTCTTTGCAACTATACATTTACGTCTCTTCAGTCTGTTTTTGAGTGTTAGTGCAAATTAATGGATTGTGTAAAATAACACAAGCATAAATGCAAGATAATTCGTGTGGGTGCTAAAGATTCAAAAACCAGTTAATCTGGGGGGGAATATTATTGCCTCCGTGTAGGTAATATGACCTCTGTTTACTGTGGTGGCTTCTTAGTGTTCGTGGTAAATGGATTACATGGACCCATTCTGCTGTTGCTCTATTGCTGGAGTAGCCTCAATATACAGTCTCTGTGTGCAGCTTTAGGAAGCTACAGTGCTTAATATGTTCTGGCCATCCTTGGGGAGAATTGAGCATGTCTCCCTGTTCCTTTATGTTAGATGATGGTTTAATCTTTGCAATCAAGAAATGGTGGTATGAGTATATAAAATACATAAACTCGTCAGGCTGTTCAGCAGCTGGGCAGCCCTTCATTTCATGCTTAGGGTTGCTCGTCCTCAATCTCTTTCACTTTCATTCATCCTCTGGGGTACAGTTGTGGCTCTTGTTCTGTGATGTGTTTTACATCAGATCAAACATCGGTGAGGGGAGTTTCATAGAATAAAAATTCACTTCAGAAATTACCCCAAAATTGAAGCATTTCAGCTAATGAACACAAAGCTTTTTTTTTTTTACTGTTACAAGTGTGTAATCCTGTCAATAGTCAGATCACTTTATTTGTGGCAATTTAAAGGCAACCATTTAAGGCAAGACTTTAAAAGGATTTAACTAGCAAGATGTGTTAAAAATCCACAGAGCCGCATCTCTGTGTCTGCTCCCCATTTCTTTACTTGAGTTGAATATAGCTAATAGTCGAAAAAAGCAGCCTTCATTTTATCTCAAAGCGCTAATTGTTGTTTCAGCATTGTAATGAGTGAAAGCTTATGAGTGTGAATTTGTATGCAGGTGTCTCCTGGAGTAGAACAAACTAATTTAACTCCAAAGCATTTACAAAGCATTACCGTCTGTAACAGTGACTGTGCAAAACAGAAATCAAGATGAATCTATTTTTTTATTACGAGATGGGAGAATATTTGATATATAGATAGACAGATAGATGTGTTTCTCCCCCAGGAAATTTTACAAAGATGTTGTTATTTCAACAGACACGTTAGGAAAATGTCAATATGCCTCTTGCAATACTGGCTTTGCATTCACACTGTTCTTATGTATTTTAAACTAGCATGATTGTGTTTTATTGACAAGAATATGTTTCACATAGTGGATTTGAGTCTCTTTGTTCCGGTCAGTTTGGAAGAGAAAGATTCTGTCATTGAGAAAACTGAGCTGGAACTTTTTTGTGGCGATTGTGTCTGACATCATCAACATGACTTCAACATCTCTTGACTGTTTGGAGAACAAATGTGCACACAGTGGAATGGTGTTGACCCTGAGGTCTGTTGGACTCAACGAGGAAGCTCACACAACTCATGCACCCAACCTGAACCTTACAGATCTTAATCCAGCTGTTTGCTCAGGAGCCCTTCAGAAGATGCAAAATGCAATGCTCTTCTGTATTAATTCCATTTACAGAAGGGATGCTCTTGAGAGATCTAAGAACACCTAGGAGGAACTCACTGTATTGTACCCGTGGTTCATTTGTGTTGTAGAAGCACATTCAAACTACATAAAATAATTATTTTCATTCACATGTAAAGTGGGAAATGCTAAAGCAATTTCACTTTCCCCTGCTGCAGCAGTAGCCACTGACATGCTGTTGGGTAAAGCTGCAGTTTCTCTCTGGATCATCTCCCCTGAGCTGCCTCCTCCACCTGTAGCCCCATGGAGCTCTCTGCATCCCACAGCCCACACTTCCTCCACCATTTGACCTAGCGAGGGTTATATCAAAGTGCCTAAATGCCATTTGTTTTGGCTTGGGGCTGTAGCAATCCCCGCCTTCTTCTGGGAAAGGGCATTGCAAATATTGCTCTACTGAGTACTATCTGAAGAATTTGATGAGCAGGAGCTACACAGATAGTAATTTGGCTACCTAAAAAGCATGTTAAAAAAAGTAAATATTCCTTTTCCTGTTTCCTGAGTGATGTGCTCCTTTTTGTGTATTTGTATTCTTTATCTGTTTGGATACATCAAATAGCAATGCCATAGGGCATTACAGTTCCTTTTAGGAAATCAGATCTTCCTTGTTTACAACTGAGGAAGGAAACCGCTGCAAACTCTGGGAGCTGCTGGCTGAGATTTGTGTTTTGTCTCATGCAGTTTTACCTAACAGAGCTTATTTCAGTTAGAACTTAGCATTCCATCACGTTAAAATTGTCTCCAGCTTTGCATGGGGGTAACCTTCAGTCAGCGTGAGGGGCTGGGAGAGGAGCTTATGCTTTCCAGTGCATTCCTTATAGAGCAGATGTGGCTGACATTTTTTTTATTGTTGAGAAAAGATTGAAGCTTTTGGGAATTATAAAATGACATCTGTGAAACTTAGAGATACTTGCCTGCAGGAATTCTCTGGGCTGTCTGTTTTGATCAATAATATCAAATGCCAAAAGGGGCTACGGCAGCAGTTTATTACTTGTGATGATATTTTCACTGAGGGAGCAAGCCAAAAAGCTCATCATGTTTTTATTATATTCTCAGGTGCCTAAACAGAAAAGCTATTTCTAGGGGTGAAAGCGATAAATTGGATGGATTCTTTAACTTGTTGGCCACCAAAGCATACTGCGCTACGTTTAGATATATATATCCTTTATACAATTGTATTTGGTTTAATGTTTAGCAAATTCAAAAGCCTTATACGTAGTTATTAGGGGTTTTTTTCTGTTGTGCATGTAAAGACTTTGTTCTCAGAGTGTAACTGCTTGCAGCCAAGTGTGTACTTTGTGCTGAGGGCATCCTGCTTTTGGCTTCCTATGCTCCTGGAGAAGCCAAGGCAGACAAATTGAGCAGACACCACAGCAGGCAGTGACTGCTGCCATGGCGTGCTGAGGGTCCTCCTGCAGCCAGCTGTGGAGGGCTCAGGCTGCTCTCAGAAGTGGGTGGTATTTAAGCCCAAATATTGTTTGCCTGTTGCTGAGAAGGGACAACGCTCCTCTGGTGCTAAATAGTCCCCAAAGCACCAACAGCAGAGCAATTGCCACCACCTTCCTTGCTTTAGCACGGGAAATGTTTTGTCTTATCATCATGGAGTATTCACTTGTGTATTCAATCTACTTTTCACTGCTATTCAGACTTTCTTTAAAGATGCACTGTTCTCTCACTTGATTATCTGGCTTTTTTCAAAGAGCTGCTGTCTAGCTGACTTGAGTGGCCACCTCTATTAGGCTGTATTGAAGTTATAGGCCTTTGATTAGCTAACCATAGCTGCTTCCAGTTGCACCAGTGTTCACCACCCCAACGGAACAAGAAACACTGGTGTTAGGTGTTTTCAGTACAAAGATAGGTTGTATGTATCCCATCTCTAGTACCAGTGAAACGTAATTTATGAAGTTTGGGTGCTTAATTTTTGTGGCAAAGGCCTGTAGAGCTCCCGTGGGGATCCATTTTGAAATGGGTGACAACAGCACCCAAAAATACACATTGCTTATGGCTGTGATGGATGCTTTGGGTTATGACATCTCAGAGTGTAAAGAGATGGGAGTGAGATAAGTCCCTGAAGTAGAAGAATCCTAACTGGTCTTAAAAGATGTGGCATTGATGACGGAGCAGATGGAGGACAGTTACCACAACTGGTGCTACTGGAAATGGCATTGCAGTTAGAAAATAGATTCAGGGACAGTCTTGGTGTGGGGTGTGCTTTGCAAACAGGTGTTTCAACCTTCACGTTATGCCTGTGGGCTGGCAATTGTTTTTATCTGTGATTTATTATTGTAACTTAATGGCTTGGTTTTCAGTGGTTTTAGAAAGATGAGCAGAGGTTCCAAGGCAGCAGTGTTAGCAGAGTTGTGCTTAGTCTGAAAACTCAGTCACTGTCATACAAACTGTATTTGGAAGTGTGGAAGTTTTAGACGGGAGAAAATGCGTGGAAGGAAAACCTTCATCTTTTGTCCTGTTTGTGAAGCAATCAGACTAGCTTCCTGACTGAGGGATGAGTCTCAGGGGTAAGCACGGGCAGGGAGGTTGCGTTCTTTAGGTGGTGTTTAGCTGGGCTAAGAGTCTCCTATTTGGATTTTATTTATTTATTTTCCGTTCTCTGGGGCAACACCCAGGAAGTGATGTGTCAGCTCAGCTTTAATTTTGCTCCTTCCACTGCTCTCAGCCGGAGCTCTCGCTCTCAGGAGGCAGAGATGCGCTCTCCTCTCCTCCTGCTGTGAGAAGTTAAATGAGCAAAGGAACGCGCATCCAGAGTTCAGGTTTCTTTTCCAGGAGGTACAAGCACTTTGTGACACATTGCTTTTTATTTCAACAGGCCCTGCCTTACATCAATTGTTGACTGGTTGTTTTCGGAGTTCATAAATGTTTCCAGTGGTCTCTTTCCGTTTAAGTCGCAGAACAGTCTCTTAGCTGTTCAGTTATTTCTCTTTCTCATATTGTGACTCATGCTGTGAGTCATATGTTACCTCCATTCAATTAGCATAAACACATGGCGGATTTGGATTATTGAAGAACCAAATGCAATGCAACCAAGAGGAGCTTTATATATCTTACTAAGATTTTATTATTTCCAGAATTCTGTAAGTGCAGCTTCTGGCATAATTGCTGACTCTTGAGAGAAGTTTGAGGAGAGTACATTAAAATAATACTTGTTTCTGATTTCCTGACTGTGCAGTGAATGTCTTGCAATAACCTTAGTTTGCAGATTTTCTTCATTTTGGGGCTAAATACGGTTCTCGTGGCTTAGACGCGTTGGGCATATAGTCACGTCTTAACAGTACAGAAGTACATTTGTGTTGCTTATCACAGCCATGAGAGATGTGCACCTCTCGTGTATGGCATCTTGTCTGAAGTCTTGCCTTCCCTAGTGTGTGCTCAGTCTGCTGAGCACTGCGTATGGAGACTTGTTGTAGTCGGACACCTCTGCTCTCAGCCCCTACAGGCTGCTGTGTTTCTGAAGCCTGCCTCAACGTAGGGGAGAAGAGCCTTCCCTCGAGGCCCTGCCGGACCTGACCTGCCTTCCTGGCCCAAATCCTTGCTGCATTCCACTCTGTCATAACTTTCAAATCCTTTCAAAGTCCTGTGAGAATGAGTTATTTACGCTCGTTCTTCACTCAACAAATATTTCATAGGGTGCTTCTGTAAGTTGTCCTTATGCTGTGAACAAAAAAAGAAGCGGCGTTCCTTCTGCTTTTTACATTTAACTGTTCTGTCTTGTAGGTGTACAAAGGAGATGAGACCACATTCCAAATCTCAGGCCTTCAAGTCAACACGGACTATCGCTTTCGCGTCTGTGTGTGCCGCCGGTGCTCAGATACCTCACAGGAACTTAGTGGACCTTTCAGCCCATCCGTTGCCTTTATGCTTCAGCAAAATGAGATTATGCTCGCGGGAGAAATGGGAAGCATAGATGATCCGAAGATAAAGAGCATGATTGCTACTGATGAACAGTTTGCGGCCCTCATTGTACTTGGCTTTGCAAGTTTGTCAATTATATTCGCCTGTATATTACAATACTTCTTTATGAAGTAGAAAGTTTAATGGAAGTTTGAGATACAAATTTTAACTAATGCTACGCATTATAATCCACACATTTATTCAGATATTCCTTTTTGAAATCCTTTTGTTCTACCACACATTTTATATACTTCTCTTGTTTTTACAGTTCTAGCTTGAAGAAAGATAAATCAGTGTTTTGATGCACCTTTTTGAAATTCAAAACTAGGAAGTGGTCAAACTGGAGAAACAAGCAAACCAGATACTAACAGCAAGATTGTTCCCTTCGTGGTTTCAAAACTGTCACCAATTTGCCTTGTCATCATGGTTTGGTTTGTTGTATTTTTTTTTTTTTCACTGAAGTTCTTACACAGTCTCTTATGGTATCTTATTATTTAGGACATTTTAATCAAGTCACTTTTTTTGTTTCTTCTTTTTCTCCTGAGCGTTAGTCACAAGCGTGTATAGCAGTAAGATTAGAGTACAGTGTTAGTCAACAGTACCAGGTTTCCATTGAACAGTATTAGCAATGTTGCCTATGATTTACTCACTCCATTTGCCCCATATTTTTTCAAGATAAAAAGTCAATTGTTATTTTAACTGTTTAGTGCATTTAAATTGGAACAATATCCTGCAGTCTAAAAAACCTGCTATTTTTACAGTTACGACACTATAAACTGCCTGTATAAGAAATCAAGTAACCAAACTGCATATAAATTATGAAGCATTATAGATTCTTTTTTTGTTGTTGTTTTACCATTTTGATTTCTTGCAGTAATTTTAAGTAAGAGGGCATTGTGCAATAGTTAGCTATTCCCATGTTCAGCTATTTAAAAGCTGCTTTAACTTGTCTGTTTGTCACTGTATGTAACTATTCCTAATCTAATAGTAGATATTATTCTATTACGTTCAGTCTGATTTAAATTAGAGCTGGTGATAGCTTACTGTCTCTACTGAATTAGGTGAGATTTACACTAAACGTAAGCAAACTTCGCTGTCAGTTGATCTTTTTGTTTCCGGAGGGGTATCGATTTTATAGAACTTTCTTGGAGGTATCAGAAATGGGATCTGTTTATTTTAAGTCCCTCGAGTAGGTGCCTACGTTGTTCTTAACACAGGGCGAATGGAAATACTTGGTACATTGCAAAATCGGGACTGGAGTCCTACACAGGTGTAGTCCTTGCTCGTAGAGCAGTGTTCCCCCTCCTCCTGCCTGCCTCTTCCCTGGCACGCATCTTAATCCACCAAGATAGATTTTTAACTCTTGAGTCATTGGATTATTTATATTAAGTCAACATTGTGCGAGTACCTCAGGGACATAAGTGAGCTGGAGGTGCAAATAGATTCCAAAAGGGTGCAACAGACACAGTGTATTTCCCTGCCTATTGGTTTTGTATATTTTTGCTACTTGGTTTTGCTTTTGTCCTAGCTATTTTGTGCTCTGTCTCCCTTGTCTAGGATTCAGATTCCTGTACTAGCATAATATTCCCTTAACCAAAGTAATGGGGGAAAAAAAACAACATTATTTTTGTTTTAGGTTTATTTATACTATATACTGCATACAGTACTTTAAATACCAATTACAGTGCAATCTTTTATTTATTGTAAAAAAAAAAAAAATAAAAATAAAAAAATGAAAGTGTACTTATGTACTAATTCCCCTCCCCGCCCCCTGTAGCATGTTATATTTTTGTCTGTTTTATACTGTTGTCCTATAGGTCAACTTTTTACCTGGCAGCATTCCTAGTATTATTAATCTTCTTACATTTTCTTGCATTTTTGAAGATGGGAGCATCTACTACATTAAATGCCAAAAAAAAAAAAAACCCCAACCCAAACCCAACCATTATCAGTGATTCAAACGTTTACATGTATCCAAAAACATAATCATCTCTGGAAAGAAAGTGCTAAGATCAATGAATTATTCTGTGTGCCTCTCTAGATGTAGCAAATATTAGAAACGTTCTGTATTTTGTTATTGACTATAATTAGTTTAATTTAGCCTTGCAAACTAATGGCATTGAGCTAAATATATACATATATATATTTTTTTGATTTTGCCAAAGTCATGGCTTGTCAAATTTATTTACATCTTATTTAAATTTATTTGTGATACGAAACTCTGTGACCTTGCATCTGGTTGTTTGTTTTTTTTTTTCTAAGCAAAGCCTATGGAGATGTTTTCAATGGAGGGGGAAAAGGGTGTATTTTTTAAAACAGTGAGAAGGCTATAGTTTGGAAACCCGGCCGTTTGAATAGATCCTCATTTTTATATTTGGAGCATTATTGCAGCAGCGTTGCTACGAAACCCAAACCTGCCGCCTTTTTTTTTGTTGGTTTGTTTTTAGAAGAAGAAAACTGCTTTAATATATATTTTTTAAACAGCTTTGTGTCATTGGATGGAGGTTTTTTGTTGTTTTTTTTTGAGAGTTTGAAATATGAAATAGTAAAAGCAGCGAGCAGAAGTGTAGAGAAGAGCAATCTGTGAGGCTTCAGGTGTTTCTGTCTTGGTCCCTTGCAGTCGTGCTCATGCCAACGCCCAGCCCAGCCCTGGGCCGATGTGTTCTCCAGGAGCAGGACAGCCCCTAACGAGGTGAATTAGGCATTGTTGAAGCTTGTATCTTCTGCCATAGGGATCTGACTGGGATTCGTAACAAAACAAAAAGGAAAGCATTACGGATCATAAACCATTTCTGTTTTGGTTTCCATCACTGCAGTTCGCTGACGCCTTGGCTTCCCCATGCGGCTGTTTGCTGTTCTGAGCCAACAGCGCCAGGCTCTGGGAGCTCTCTGCTCTCAGAGAAAGGACGGACAAAAAAGGTAGAATGAAACACTAAATGTTTGCAGCCCTTAAGGACGGAGAGGGATCTTTTCATATTGTTCTGCCTTCTTCCTTATGAACTTGAAATGTTTTCTAACCCTGTTTGTTGGCTACGGTAGTTCAGTATTCAGCGTCACGATCGAGAAGTGCCCTAACTGAATGTGTATCAACCTTATCCTTGCACAGTTCTTAAAATTGAAAAGAAATAAGAAGTTTTTACCTCACTATGGGAACAAACATTCCAAGCTTTTCGACTTTAAAGAAAATAAATAATCATAATTTTTCTCGTATTGTAAATTTTAGACTATTTCATATGCATTGTATTAAAACTGCCATATCAATTTTAATGTATAGATTTTGCAAATACTACACTATGTATGTAAGACTTAACTGTATCTGTAGTGTATATGTAATATATTTATGCCCAATAAATGTTTTAATTCTTTCTGATATTATTTATCAGGGGTTTTCTTTCTGCTTGCAGCCCTTTCAGCCCATGCCTGGCACCTTTCTGCTACATCAGCAGGGTTACTGCAGCTGAGCGCTGAGCTGGGAACCCCAAACTGAACCTGAGATGCTTCTGGTTTGTATGGGAAAGGTTTTGGTGGAATTAATCTTTGAGATGAGTTTCTGAGGTCTTTTATTGCTGCTTTTGAATAGCTTGTCTGAAAACCAAACAACGATTTGAACATGCCTGGGTTTGTTGTCTCTTTGGAACCAAACACTTGAATTCCAGAATTTTTCAATTACACGTTAATTACATACAATAAATTCAGTTCCCTACCATGGACAATTAATCTAGTTGTATACCTTATCCTTGGCGAGTACATCACTGTTTGTTTTTCAAACAGCTTTTCTTCTCCAAATCACCGCATAAATACAGCATTTTCACTTCTTTAATTGCCTCAATTTACAAAGTGAGTGTTTTTCCTATGGAAACGTATCTTTTTTCCCCCCTTGGTTTCTCAGCTTTTTTTGTTTGTTCTAACAGTGCTTGCCAAAACAGTCTCTTCAACAAGGTCTTGTAACGGTGCCTACAGACTAATAACCACCACTTTGTAAACCTGGTGTGAAACACACCTTGGTTCGCAATGCTTGGGTGAGTGTCTGCAGGTGGTGGAGAGCAGTTCAAGTCAGCCAATGGAGGGAGGTTTGTATCTGTTGCCTGAGGGCCATTTCTTGTGCCTTGGGCTTCAACTCAGCTGAACTCAGCACAGAGGAGCGCAAGTGGGCCTGGAGGCCGCGTCAGCCCTGCGGAGCATTCCTGCTAGGCCCGTCCCAGCTGGAAATCTTACCTATGAATTCTGTTTCCTCTACAAATCTTTCTCTGGGATTACGGTGTTTGCAGAACTTGTGATGTATTGTGATTCACTGAAATTCTCCGTCCTCGATATTCACCTGCCTTGGAGTGAAGATATAAATGTCATCTCCTTCTCAGAAATGAGAACGCACGGGTAAGCAGGGGGGAAGATAGAGACGTTTTGTTTCAATATTTTCACAGCCAGCTGAGATCCCTTGAAAAGGCCATTTTATTGGTAGTGCATTTAATAAGTTGTAACCGATTGCATCTGTTTCTGCTCTTGACAACTGCACTCTCAGTGCACGCATTTTTTGCTGGGTGAAATAAAAAAGCAAACAGGAGGATTCAGAAGGTGTTTTCAGGCACAGCAGGTTAGCTGGCTATCTGCGGTTGTTTAGGGAATGTGCTGTGATTAGTTGGAGTAGTCACATTTGTTATACTAATTGCCAGCATGGGTGGTATGGCATGCAATCTAACCTGTTTTTAGGTTTACTAGCACGGTAAAGAAATAGATTCTTGGGTCAGTGTGCTCAGTGGATGTCATTTCTTGGTAATTTCATTTGCTCATCTCTCTGTTTCAGTCATACAAAAGCTGCTATTCTCTGCAAATAAACCAGAGCAGACAGTAGTGTGGGGGAGAAGTGTTGTGAGGATCAATGTGTGAATGGAGCGGAGAAATTCAGCCCTACTGCCCTGCAAATACTGCATTCATTCATCCATAGCACAGATAGATACCTTTTCTTTCTGTGCTATGCCCACACCAGGGCTGCAATCTCTCCTCCTGCCAAATGGCTTCGTATGTGAGAGGGACCGCTGCCACGAACCGACTATCTGAAGTGGTGTTGGCATATTGGGATTAAACCAGGGATGCTCAGGGAGGGCCTGGAACAAGCACTGTGCTGCTCACCTGCTTCCCACCCGGCAGCTGTGCCATGGGCTCAGACCTGCAGCGTTGAGTCAAAAATAGAAAATCACATCTCTTTCAGCACGGTGAATTTTATGAAAATCGATTGCATTGTCACCAGTTGATAAAAATCCCAAGGTGCTATTGATGGGGCAGGATGCGTGCTCACGTGTGATAGTGACTATTAGCTTAATTTGGGGTGAGAATTTGCAGGAGTTTTAGGGTGAACTCACACATGTCACCAAACTGATGTTTCCCTCCTCAGGAAGGAAACAAAGCGGGCATGAAGAGCAGCAAAAAGCCTTCGTTATCGAGTGTGTCAGCACATATGTGTTGTGTTTGGTAACGCTGGTGTGCACGTCATGTGCTGCTGTTACCGTTGTTCTAAGGCTCAACCAAAAACTTCTGCAACAAGCAGAAGGGATTGTTTGAACTGCAGACCTTCGTTAATATGAGATGGACTACATTTGTCTTTTTCTTCATCTGCTTTCACTCCACTTGTGCTATTACAAGTCCTGCTGGGGAATGTCGAAGTACCCGAGAGAGAGATGATGACAAAATACATATTGAATATACAGCTTTGCTTCACAATGCCTTTCCGTAGTCAAAACAAAACTGTGACTTAATTTTCATGCAAGCTTCAGCCCAGCTGGAAGGCAGAGTGGCACAGCGATGTCACTGCGCACTGGTGGGTTTGGGGCACCAGCTGCTGCCCCATGCTGGTTCTCAGGATATTTAGGTGAAGCTGCAGCTCTAAATAGTGCTTAGGCGATGTCATGTGATAGAAACTTCAATCAGTTCTGAGCATCTTGCAGCTCCAGATTTGACATGTAAGTGCTGCTTTTCCAGAACGTCTTATTTTTGGCAAGCAATACAATAGGACATGATTTTCTGCCTGCCGACGCTTCCATCAAAGGTACTTTTCTAAAATGAATGGACCTTTCTGGTAAAGTGCTTTTGACCTATTTTATTACCAGCTTAAGATGTTGCCGATAAATAAGATGCAGCCAAATCAGTTCTGTTTATCTGCAAAGCTGCGATATGAAACGTAGCGTTGGAAAATCTCTTAAAATTTGAGCTGTTTAATGAATGAGCCTCCAGTTAATTCCTATGTGGGTTCCTTACATACAGGGCAGTGAGAACACAGCAAGGTTTTGACTCGTAAAGCCCCTATATGGCTTTCTTTTTCAGTTGGAACTGGCAGAGTTTGTCCCTACAGGAGAGAGCTTGCAGCGGTGCAACATGCGGCTCACAGCTGCGAGTGGTTGTGCTGCAGTTGTGCCCCTGAGCAGCCCAGCACCTGCAAGGCTCCTGCCTTCATTGCAGGTAAAGCAGACCCCAAAAGTTCAGGTCCAAAATTTTGTGTTGAGAAGTGTGCTCTTTCAGACAGGAAAGGCTTTGAGGCGAGGTGGTGACAGGAAAATGAAGGGCTTCAGGAACGGCCTGAGGACAGCAGGGAAGTGCTGTTTCTCCTGGGAAGCGCTGGCCATTGTGGCTGTCCTGTGACTTCAGTATCTTTTCTAGGTAGAAAATGTTATTGAAATGCTGAACAGTTGTTTTTTTGTTTTTTCTTTTTTTTCCAATGGAGTTCCAGCAGCAGCATACCCCAGTGGTAGGCAGCTGCACTTTCATCCCACAGGGATGTCACGTATCCTTCTGGTGGCACCTGACGTTTGATTTTTATGGTGCAGAAGTTGCCCAGGTGATGCTTTTCCTGTCTTCTACAAGCAGCCCACGAAGTGCCAGCAGCTGTCTGAAGCAGCAGCACGCCCAGACCCCGACCACCAGCCCACTATACCAGTAAGCACAACTCCACCAACTTCAGCATTTCTGTATGGAAATGTTTTAGCACCTTAGGGAGGCAAAGCTAATGGATGGTACACTGCAACCTGGTGGAGTGACTGCTACCGTGTGCGTGAAACACTTCACTGTTTCTTCCAGGGCTGAAATCTTCTCCTGCAGCCCATGGCTGTACCACCCCCTCCCTCATCACCCACCCGCAGCTCTACAGAGGCTCTCAGCACTTCATTTCTTTTTCTGCTCACGTTTAATACCACAGACACAGCTGAAACTCGAAACGCTTACGTGACGTTAGGCGCGCGATCGGTTCGTTTACACGGACATGTAATTAGTGAGCTCACATCTTCACAATATTTTCAAGACTCCTCGACTTCTTGTTTCCCTGAGTTGCGTGATGTCTGCCACCAGATCTGCTTGTCAGCAGACAGCGAAGGAAAGAACGAAACGAACAGAAAGGCAGTAGTGGTCAGAGACAAAAGGGGAGAGGATGCCACGGGTGCTGCTCTCCTAACAGGCTCAGCCCGCACCAGAGGCTCCAGTGAGGTGAGCCTCGCTAGGCTGTCCCTCTGCAGCTCCCATCTGCTGCTGCTCCTGTGGTTTACCCCTGCTGGGACAGGCTGCAGCCACCCTGGCCCACCAACAGGTACAGAAGGGGCCAAACTCTCTTTTCACTCATACCTGGGCAGCACCACCGGCAAAGGCGTAACGGGAAGAATGCGGCCCGTAATCAGCAACGGGAGCTTAGGAGCAATAGGAATCTTGTGGACAGACAATTTGTTATGTAGAATCAGTTGTGGACCAGCTGGTAATAAATAGTAGAACCAAATAAATAAAAGCTGCTATTGCACATGCACACCCTCAAGCTCTATTAGCTGGACCACAACATCTATGTATAGGTGTGACAATGGATGCGATATAAGGCATACAGATTAGCATAAGGTGTGGAAGGTTTTCTGGTTTGATTTGGTTTTTAGTGACATATTTGAGTCACAAAAATCAATTGAGTTTTAGATTTTTATGAATCAAGTATGAGAATGTGTCTGCCTGTGGGTCTCAATGTGTATTTTCTATGACTTTTTCAGGTCTAAAAGTAAGTGGATATGATACTGCAGCACACCAGTGCTGCCACAGCACAGGCTCTGCTGGGCCAAGAGGTGCTCAGGACTGACTGATCCCAACCCAGAGTGTCTTACAGGCAGATCTGTCCTTGAGGTGCACAGGCACCAATGCTGGGACAACCAACAGCTCCCAGGTTTGGGTACGGTGAGTCTCTCACAGTCAAGCTGAGCAGAGCAAGTAGAGGTGAGTCAGCTGGTAAAACAGAAAGATGACTGTGGGAGATTTCATTGTCTTCACAGCATCATTGCAGTCCTGAAGGCAGCACCGTCCTTGTCTCACTGACACACGTTCCCAAAATGTTCCAGTACAGCCATGTTTTATGCCACTTCAATGAAGACATTTTTTTTACTTCTATTCACACGTGATGTGAGGGTCATTGATTTGAGCATGTTTGAAAACTGCCCGTTTTTATTTCTCCTTTTTGGAACTTGTTTTAAAAATCGAGATTATGAAAAGCGTATCAAATTCTATGTTCATTACTTCGAAAAGGCAATTAAATTTTCTCTCTTTAGGGTCTGGCTATATGCCAGCAAAATTCTTAGCAAATCTAAAGTTGACTCTGGAAAACCTCAGCTTGTGTTTAGCAGCTGTCGGAGTCACTTGGGCTCTCTGTAGAGCCGGGCTATGTTTGCCTGTTAGAAATGGGAAAGCCTAGCTCCCCTGCGTTAAAAAGTCATATCATAGAATCATAGAATGGTTTGGGTTTGGAAGAGACATTAAAGTCCATCCAGTCCCAACCCCTGCCATGGGCTGGCTGCCTCCACCAGCTCAGGCTGCCCAGGGCCCATCCATGGCCGTGGGCACCTCCAGGGAGGGGGCACACAGCTCTGGGCAGCAGCGCCAGGGCCCTCGCTGACCTCTGGGTAAAGAATTTCCTCCTAACATCCAACCTAAATCTGCCCTCTTTTAGTTAAAACCACTCCCCCTCACCCTATCGCTATCACACCATGTCAAAAGTCAGTCTCCATCTTGTTTATAAGCTCCCTTCAGATTTCGTATGGACAAAAGCAGCGGACAATCATCACTTGATTGTTGCCAAATGCTGCAACCACGTCTCCTTTTATATTCTCAAGGTGTAGGTAATTTTTAGAAATCTTTCACTGCCTGTGTGACATCTCCCAGCAAATCCAGGTGACAACACAAGTACAGCTTTCCTCGTGTCTTGCCCCACGTCCCCTCCATGATGGCTCTCTGGTAACGCCGGTGTGTGATGCTCTGGCACCGGACCCCGTGTCATGTGGCTACGGTGGGTTCTGTCCATACACGTGAGCTGTCCTGCTTGGTGCTGGAGAGTCTTTTCTTTGGCAGGGTTTTGAGTCCGAAGAGCCGGCACGCGGCGACGCGATACTTCTTGGACATGATGTTGTAGAGGATGGGGTTGATGGCTGCGCTCAGGTAGAAGAGGACAAAGGACACCAAGTTGCAGTACTGGCTGATCACTGCTATCTCCAAGGATCCGGCTTCGAAGGATTTGGAAAATAAATAGCGTCCTACGTGAAAAGGCAACCAGCAGAGTATGAAAGCAAATACCACCACAACTAAAACAAAAACAGCAGAAGAAAGCGTGTTAAGTGCGAGTAGGGGAAAGAAAAAAAAAGGCTGGTTTAAATGAACTAGCATTCTCTCTTTTCAACCAATTAATCTCCAAGTGGGAAAAGGCACCCCGTAACTTTTCAGGTTTCTCCCCAGTACGTTTTCTGGCAGGGTAGATTAGCAATACTTAAAACGAATTGATTGCACCCAGGCAGCCTGCCTGTATACCGCACAGCTACTCTGCTGTAGCACACACCTGAGCTATCAAGTCATCTTTTCATAAAGGAACAGAGTTAAAGAGACGGAACAGTGACAGAAATTATAACATAATCTACCACCTGCACCTACAAAGGCAAATTATATATAACACGACAGACTCAATGCTGTGGTTTACAGTAAAGTATTTAATCTCTGGGAAGCAAAGTGGTTCAAGACAAAGGCCAAAGGACAAAAAACAACCCCACCACCTGGAGCTGTAGGGCACATCCAACAGGGTGACAACAGGCAGCGCTGCACCCTGCCTGTCTGCCTGTGCACTGGCACACGATTACTCCAAGGACAGGAAGGCTACATGCAACTTATGGCATAGTCTGCAGCACACAGCTGAAATTCAGAGGATCTGCTTTCCTGCTCTGCATCTTCTTGAGCCCAACACTTTGATTTTCCTTTTGTTTTTGGGGTTGTTTTTTTTTTTGCAGTTTCTCCACCTAGGAAATTCAGCTAAAGTTTCCGTGGCTCATGAGCATGCTCTGGAGCTTAGTCCAGATGTTGATCACTACCACTGTGGTCATTGTACACTGAATATTGAGCATAGCCAGTGTGTTTACAGGTAAGTGTGCATATCCCTCCTAACTGGGGTTTTGGGGACGCAGTTTGATCCTCACTTGTGCAGAATCCCCTTGATTTCAAAAGGAATGGGTTACGATAGCTCCTTTCAAAGCCAGGCTATATGTTTGGGTGTTTAATTACTATCCGAGAGGCATATAATCTTTCTACAGTTGCAATGCTATTGTTAGTGATGCTAATCCCATTTAATCGGTGTTCCATGACTTGCTGAAGACTTAGCAAGCGCCTTCAAAATTTCAGGCAGAAAATTAAAAGCGGTAAGAGCAGCTTGCATTGTGCATCTGCTGCTATTGAGCCCTTACTCACTCCTTTTTTCTGCCCAGCATTGGGCTGTTTTCAACCCCAGAACTCTGGCTTTGCACAGAGGAAGGGCTCACCCCTGCCATGCTGTTCCCAGCCCTTACAGAAGAAGAAAAGGTGTCTGAAATACCGTAGTGCTGGCGGCAATACTTGGGGGCAGAAAGAAGCACTTACTGTTTTCACATTCCTTACGGTTAAGTATGCAGATAGATAAACATGGTACATGCTGGCAATTTACTTATTGTAAATAGAGATCCATAATCCTGAAGCTCTAGCAGCTTGAGTGAAGAATTACTTCCAAGGTCACGCTTACCCACCTGAACTAATTCTATTGATTGTAAAACGTGGCTGAAAGGGCTCAAAGAATGCCTCAGGTTTTATTATTTTTGCTGCTTGGTGGTAGTAGTACTAAAGCAGGGCACTCACAGAAGGTCAGGTATGCTCCTATACAATACTGAAGCCCTTTAGGGCACGGTGCCACCTCTCCTTCTGGCTCATTAGCCCTTCACCTCTGCCTTGCCGTGGCACCTGTGTGAAGCATCGCATCCATGGCAGCTCATACCAGGATCTGTCAGAGTGAAAGCACACAGCTGTGCTCAGTGACCAGGCATGGATCTGTGCAGCAACTTTGGGTTCTGTGCAGCCAAATCCCAGCACATGCTTGCTAGGAGGTGCCAGAATCCCTATGCTAAACATGCTCTTCTGTGTGCCAGCGGTGTCTGTTGTTTAAGCCGTGCGGCGGTGAAAATACAGTCAGGACTGACAGTGCCTGTCATCTCCATCCTGTTACCTTGAAGTCAGTGGGAATTTAAGGGATTACAGACCCTAAAGGAGACGAAATGGTCACTGTTCAGTAAAGGCTGATGCT
This sequence comes from Alectoris magna, assembly GCA_030625065.1. Classification (NCBI taxonomy): domain Eukaryota; kingdom Metazoa; phylum Chordata; class Aves; order Galliformes; family Phasianidae; genus Alectoris; species Alectoris magna. The sequence goes on from CM060569.1 coordinate 4,757,480, forward strand.
TTTCTAATACAAAAATAAGATCACATTCCGTGATCTTAAACAGCCACGCTGCTAAATTACCCCAATTTGCTAAAAATGCCTTTTCATTTGAAAGTCAGTGCACATCACACCCTGCTTGCTTAGTCTGCAGCTAACTTTGTGGGTTTAGGAGAAGTTAGTTTGAAAATCAAATAAACCATCTTCTGTAAATAATGTTGGTATCCACAACCAAGGATGTTCTAAAACTCTCCAGGGCAAGAGCTAATTGCAACAGGGGTATTTGTCTTTGTCAGATGTTGTTATTAAAATCTCCTTAACTGTTTTAGAGTCCCCAGCACCAACCGGTTAGAAATAAATCTAAGGAAAAGGGGGAGTTGTCCTACAAATACCTTAAAGTGGAGCCCTTTGTAGGAAAGGTTTTGAAACGGTGCTTTCCTTTAGAAGCAACAGCAGTGATCTGGCACTGGTCGGCCCCACTCTCTTGCACACACAAGCACACACACTTCCAAACACAGAGCCCGGGGAGCCATACCTAGCATCTTCACAGTCTGCTTGTTGTTCTTGTCCCTGATGACAGTGCTCGGACCGATGTTCTTCCTCTTCCTCCTCCAGAGCTTCCTCCCGATGAGGCTGTACAGCACCGTCAGGCAGAATACAGGCAGGAAAAAGAAGATGCTGGAGATCCACACCATGATGGTGAGCAGCCCTGAGCGGATGGCGTACTCCGTGGCACGGCACTCGTTGGTGCTCAGCGGGTTGGTGCCGTTCTCGTGCTCGACACCCACCAGGACGAAGATGGGGCCAGCACTAATGAAGGAGACTGCCCAGAGGATGAGGATGACCAGCTTGACCTTCCTCTTGGTGATGATCACCTTCGCTCGCAGAGGGAAGCAGATGGCGACGTACCGCTCCACGCTGAGTGCTGTGATGTTGAGGATAGTGGAGTAGGTGCAGCTCTCGCTGATGAACTGGAAGAGCTTGCAGAGGAGATCCCCAAAGTTCCAGGGCCGGTACTGCCAAAGGCGGAAGAGGTCCAGGGGCATGCAGAGGAAGATGAGCAGGTCGGAGAAGGCCATGCTGGATAGGTAGAAGTTGGTGGTGGTCCTCATGTCCCGGAACCGCGACACCACCAGCATGGTCATCAGGTTGCCGAGAACCCCGACGACGAAGAGGAGGACGCAGGCGACAGTGATGCCGGTGAGCACCGGCGCGGGGAAGAGGTGCAGCGGGGACTCGCCGCCCGTTCTGTTCTCCGCGCTCCCCTCCCGCATCGTGCCGCTGCGGGCTGCGCATCCCCGCGCGGAGCCGCTCCGTGCCCGGACCGGGGCTGGGGCAGGTGCGGGAGGCGGGGAGGGACGCGGCCCCGCTCCGCCCCCCCCTCCCGGGCGGGGGCCGGTCCCTCCGCGCGTCACGGCGGGCGTATGCGCTGCCTCCGCGGGCGAGGAGCTGCCCCGCGCTCTGCGGCGAGTTTAGTCCGACGTACGCGCTCTGCTCGTCCTTTCCCTCTGCTCCCCCTCGTGGGACGCCTCTCCGGGGCCGGGCGGTCCCCGCAGGCTCCCACCCCCTGGCCGCGGTGCGGGGCTGCCCGCTGAGCTCCGTCCCCGCGAGCTTGCTTTCCGCTTGCCGCCGTCGAGGCGGTGAAGGGCGATGGCGTGCGCTCTTGAAGCAGCTGTCGCTTCTGGGATGGGTCGGTGCGGCGTTCTCCACGCGTGTAAAATCCCGGCTCCGAGATGCGCGGGCTGACGGGCGCGGGGACGGCTGCGGTCGCTGTCCGTCGTTTCGTTGCCCTTGGATCTTGGCAGGAGCGCGGTAAGGCTACAGATGGGTGAAGCTGCAGCCGTCGCCCTCTCTCTGATTCACCTGCAATTCCGTTCTCATTCAGCGTGGCTCTGCGCTCCGCAGGCACACCACTCGGAGCTGCTGGGCTCCCCAGCTGCAGCATCCCGCATCCCTCTGAAACTGATCCCGATGCTGTGCAAGCCCTGGCTGAGGGAAGCAGCTCAAGGTGAGCTCAGGGGCAGAACAGGGACCCCCCCACACACACCACTTGTGCTCTCAGTGTACCCTGGCATCTGGCTTAATGCAGTGAGGAAGCAGAGCTTGGTGCTGCTTTTCACGTGCACGCTCATGTATATATGCCCACCATCTGCTGGTGTTGCTATTTCACGAATGCCAGGCTTTACTGAAGAACAGAGCATAAGCACAGGGTGACACGGCAGTTACTCTGCCTGCTCCTCGGGATGTGCCCGTTGGCAGCTGAGCACTTTGCAGCACTTTCCATAGTGATGCATTAGCCTTAGTGCCCTGTCCGTATCCTAATTTCAACACACTACGCTGCAGGTCTGTTGGAGTCCGTATTGGTGATTCCTGCTCTTGCACCGTGAGACAATTTTGTAGCAAGTTACTCTAGGGCTGCTAAATTTTATGGAGTATAGCCACAAATTAATTCATTGGGGGGGGGGGGGGGGGGGGGGGAGTGTGAACAAAACAAAAAGGAAGAGCTTATCGTCCTCTTACTTTGCTTGTCTAGCTGTCCATGTAACGGCTTTACTTATTTCTAAAGAAGAAGAATTGTGGGCTGTATGCCACCAACATCCAGCTATTTTAGTATTACAATGTTGACTCTGACTTAATTTGAATGATGTATTTACACAATAGAGCAACGGGCAACTGTCCCTCTATAGAATACCCCGAGTTGGAAGGGACCCATAAGGATCACGGAGTCCGGCTCCTGGAAAGCTTCCAAATAGTTCCCGTTATTCTAAAGAATGCTTTCACTCTTCCCACCCCCATACGTTCTCAGACCAGTGGCATGAGCTGCAGGACCTGGGTGCTTGGCAGAGCAAAGTGCCTGAGGTTGAGGCCGTGACCTTGCAGGGAGCAGCCTTTATTCTCATGAAATTCCTCCCGTTTTTGCTGAGCTGTATCTTGTCAAAAATGACCATTTCCCTTTCCCTTGGCAGATAAGAGCTTCAGTCTTTCAGACAAATCTTGTCCTTTTGTACAACGGTACTTGAACTGAAGCAGCAGCAGATCTCTGTCCTCCTGGCAGCCCAGGTTTGTAATGCAGTGAAAGAACACTTAATTCACTGGGAGTTTGATGCCCTGACCCACTTGGATCAGGGATTGCAGTCATTCTTTGAATCCAACAGCTTCGCTGCCCTGATTTTTCAAAGGGGTTTAGAAGCATGATTCAGGAGTGGCTTTTCCTTCTTAGGGTCAGTGCCGGAAAAAACAGCTGAGAGAGAAGAAAGCAGTCCCAGTTTTTGATTCTTTGGATATTGAAGGCCAAATCTTAATGGGGCATAAAGAACCAAAATGCCACCGAGTTGGCGTGATGATGAGCTCCTGCTTCTGCTTTGCGTATACTGAAGGACAGCGGTGAGAGAAGATAGAATGGCTATGAGAGAAGGTGGTCCCAGGCACTCATCTACCTGCCCTCAGCTGCAGGAAAGGTATTTTACATCGCCTTACCAACCACAGGGAAGATTGAAGTCACTAATATAGCTGGGATGAGAGAAAGAGGCAGAAGATAAGGACATTTTATGCACAAGTTTATCCGCTAACTAAATGAACGGCCAGAACAGACATACTTCAAAGCAAAAATACTTCAAAGCAAAACAAAACAGCATTACAGGGGGACACTTACCTTTCAGAGAGCTCTTAAAATATTGCTGCTTCCCTTCTGCAGCTTTAGAGCTGTACCGAGCGCTGGAGGTAAGGTAGAGTTTCTGTTGGCTGTGTTTTGAGATCTCTCTCCTATGTTCCATTCTTTCCATTCACTCTTCATCCAATGAAGTTTTAATTCTAGTTTACATTATGGTTTGTTGTCATGGAAATACCTGAGGGCTTTGAGTATAGATTTATTATGGCTTTCCATGCAAAACAGACTTCAAGGGAGAGATCTGCCATTTAAAAATGATGCATCTTCTACAATCCACAGAAAAGCATCATTGTTTTATTCCATCTAGGGGCAGGAGGTGCTTTGACTTTTATTATAAGCGTTGTATTTTAAGAACAGGAGGTAGCAGCTGGTGAGTGCACTCAAAGGTGATGGTTTAGCGCCTATCCACAGTAAGCAGTGCCAATGGAATAGCCGCCGAAGAACCTCAAAGTGCAGAAATGACTTTACAGTTGTTTGTATGGAAGTTAACGTCTACAAGCTGGCTTTGAAATGCTGTTAGTTAATGGGCTAGCAAAGATGCGCTCTAACGCGCTGACTCAGAGGCATCCATGTTAGGTTTGTCTTTCCAGTGTGCTTCTGCTCCATGCGCCGTTAGGTCACGCCGCTGTGGGGATGTTCTTGGGCCACCCAGTGCAGAGAAGGTTCCCCAGCCACAGCTATGTTTGTTCTGCATCAGAAGTACAAAGGGTTCATTAAGTAGCATTTAGCGTGAAAGTAGGAGATGAGTCCAGCACTTTTGCAGTGTCACTGTCAATCTCAGGTTCTGACTCAAGGCTGTCCTGGCTTTGCTCCTGGAGGCAGCAGACACCTTTCTGGTGCCATTGGACAAACAGCCCCATAACAGAAGCCTTGCAGCCCAGGGGTGGGGATGCTCACCTGACTCGCACATGTGTGCTACTTGTAGTACACCTATGACTTGTGTTAGTGCTAGGATGGGATTGTGTACTTGTTCATTCTTGGTCATGCTGTCCAGATGGTACTTTGGTTTCTTTGTGAAATGGGGAGCAATAACCTATCTGAATCCACCAGCAAATCCGCACTCCATCCTCTCAGCCCTCATCCAGTGGCTGTAAGGCATAAACAAGGATGGCTTTGTACAAACTGAGGATTATACGAGCTGAAGAATTCAGTCAGACAAAATCAAGTGCCTTGAAGAGGTGTTTGTTCCTTGGATTCTGTTGTGATCACATTGTTAGTTTCTAAATGGCAGTTTGAACCTTGGATTCCCTAAGTGTTTGCTCATGTACTAAGTGTTAAAGTTCTTGTGTTCAGTGTCACCTGCATTAGACAAGGGACATGAACTAGGTTAGCACTGACAGAGCAGCCAACGAAAAGGAGAAGCTGCTCAAACCTACTCCTGCCCCAACCTGCTGCCCTGTGGTCCTGAGCACCAGCAGTCGGACAGCATCTTTCACAGCCCAGTGGCCAATTCGATGTCACCTGAAAGACTTTCCCAAGGAGCTAATGGAGATGGCAGTACTGGCTTAGCAAAGCGGCAGGAAAGGGAGCGCTGTTAGAGCAGGCAGCAGTGAGGTGAGCAACTTGAACAGAGCAAGACACCTTGGAGGAATGAGCAAGTTCTCATCTCAATGTGTTGTGTTATTTTGATCGCTGCATTCAGTCTTTTCTTATCCCCAGAAACATAGACATCATATGTATGAAAAGTGTCATTACAAATCTTAAAACCCCAGGGTCTGATCCAGGATTCTCATCTCTTTGCATAGAGTACAAGGAATGCATCCCAGATCCTGCCTGGCCAAGTGAATCCTGCTGCACTGCAAGCAATAACAACTACATTTACTGAGGCAAAGCAGAAAAATAGCAGTAATGAAGCAATGCAAGGTAAAATAACAGGCAGTTAGCTGCTAGGTCCCCTTTCCCATGGAAACACCAGAAAAGAGAGTTGAAATAAAAGCAGACTGTACAAAAGGGATGATTTCTTCCCAACCCCTGCAGGCATCCCTGCGATACGGGATGCAGTCGTGGGGTTGGGCTGCTGCTATGGAAGCCAATAAACACCACAGTGCTCAGTAAGTATTTACTAAAAAGGTTTTATATAAAACAGACGTAGAAAAATTACAATCCTTTCATGTTTACCACAACCCACACCCACGTATAAAAATTTGCTACATTCACCATTCATCATAAAGTGAGATGAGAAGTGTGACTTGGTGCAAATGTACAATCAGAAGTTGATGCATCTTTCCATTAATCTTCAAACATGTCCTGTCAGACACCTCTTGATAGTCTCTCCCCAGGATAATATCTGGCAAGCATGCCTTTGGATTATTCAGAAATAAAATACGATTACTTGGTGCGATCCTCTGCTCTGCATGCAGGGCCTAAGAATCGGTACATTTAGATTTACAAAGATAATGCACAGGAGAGTTCCCTAAGCAAAGAATTCCCAATCCTAGTAGACATCGGGAGCCGGAGAGAGAACATTGAATAAAGCAAAAAGTGTCATAGTTTGTCTTCATGTTAGCTGCAAGCATGTGGAGTCCCCCACGGATCCCCTTCTGTCAGCCCACAGCTGCTACATTACACAGATTGGTTCTTACCCACATAGCGGGCTTCCAACCCTTAAGAAAGCACTGGAAATGCTTTTTCACAGTTCAAACAAATCCCTTTCAAATAACTTTAAAAAAAAAAAAACAACAAAACAGTTTTAACATAAATTGTTGGGAAAAACAAACAAACAAACAAACAAACAACCCCCCCCATGGTCATGAGAAAAGATAAGCAGCCACAAAAGTCAGGTGTGTTTTCCAATGCAGCAGCACCTCGTTGTGTTGGGAACAGCTCTGTTCTCCCCCCCCCCCCCCTTTCCCCCCCCATCCCTCTCTGCCAGGCAAAACAATTTCTGAATTAAGTCCTGAAATCGGGAAGACAACTCCAGGTATGTTTTCTGTTCTATGTCAAAACAGATTTGAGTTGGATCCAAACCATGTACTCTAGTAAAGAACGGAGAGATTCACAGATTTGATTACCACTGAAATCATTATATACGATGCTGTGTTGAAACAGCAGGCTGAAGTTGGACTTGTTGTTTCAGGCTCGGTGTTTCTTTGTCCTAAAAACAAAAGGAGGGCTCTGCTGAAGGTCTCCGCTATTGTGAAGGTCTCTGCTATTGAACTGACCAGCCGGAGGAGCCCAGGTGAGCACTGGCCCTTGTGCCCCTTCAGTGCCTCTCGTTGACAAAGCGGAGATGAAGGATGCGTGTCTCTCTGTGCACAGTGATTTAATTACCACAATGCAAGGTGAATGGGAAGGTTCCCACGGCAACCTTAATATATTTAAAAAACAAACAGGTTTTCTCCTGGCAATACTGTGTTAACTGAAAGTAGCCCTCACAAAGCATCTACCTGTTTCCTCCTTTTTTCTTTTCTCCCCACTTTCACCTTCTCTTTCCCATTGGTTTCTCTGACCCTGGGCAAAACGTATCCGAGGTGCACATCAGTGTATTTACAATGACACTGCTGCAGACGCGCTCATTTACGCCCATCCAACTTAGACTCACGTCCAACTGCAGTCCCGCTCGTACAATTAGTGGTCAGTTTAAATTTCAAAGGAGTTGTTATGAAAGCTTTGCAACCATTCCTACAAACAAAATCAACATCAAAACAGAATTATCTGAACTGTAGCAGCTGGTTAAGCACGAATAGTTGCGTATGTTTTCCCTAAAACGTTAGTCATCAGGCTGTCATTCTGCCTTGCACCTTTACATAATCCGGGCCAGTGCAAGTAAACACAGAATAACTGTGCCATGCTCCATTTGTGGCAAATGTCGAATAGGATTCAGCATTTAGAGAAAAACACTTTTTTGTCTAATATCAAGTACTTGCTGTCAACAAGTGTAACTGCATTACTGAGGCTGCTGGAGGCACGGTGAAATCTTTGCAGTACAGCAATTAGGTAAACAGGCGCTGCCGTAATGTGCTGTTCCCAAAATACTGATTGATTTCAAAACCTCTCCCGTGCCCTTTCAGCAGCTGTTTTTACGTGCGATGTACTGATTGAGACAGAGCAGTGTGCTTACTCAAGCCATGATCCTGGAAAATGCTTAAGCACATATTTAATTTCAAGCATGTAAATACCCCAGGTTTAGTCAGACTGTGTGCGCTTAAAATTAATTAGGTGCTTAAGTGCTTTGGGAGATGAGATGACGTGCAGTGTGAGCTTCCGATGGCTTTTTCCCTTAGGGAAACTCTGATTCCAACAAAAACTTCCAGAATAATTCCTCTGGGGACTAGGAGGGCTCCTAGCATGACAGATGCAGATGACAGGTGGAACTTCCCTCCAGCCCCATCAGCTCCATGGTACCTTCAGGACACAGCATGGCATTGGACCACCCGCAATGTGCCCAGCTCGTGCCACACAAAGCACTGCCAACCTGCTGCCGCCAGGCTCCCTCCTGGCCATGGCAGTGAGGGACTGAGTGGAACACAGGGAGCCTGGTTTTGCTGCTGTTGTTATGGCGTCTGCTTTGTATCCTGTTTTACGGAATTTTGGGTTGGTCCTGGCTTTGCTTCCTCCGGAGCACAGTTTTTGTCTTTTAACCAATCATAAAGGCTCCAAAAAAGCTCGCTTCCTTGTCCATATCAACTATATCACTGTTACTGACCGAGACAAAAATCCTGTCCTCCCTCTTCAGCTGGAACACCCCGCCCTGGTAGATGGAGTAAAGTCCATACTCAGCCTTTTTGGACCAGCAGCTTGTTCTTGCGCTTTTCATGAGCAGAATGGGATCTGGGTAATTTGTCAGTTTGTAAATGTACTGGACGAGCTGCTTGGGATTCCTTATTCGTTCCAACAAACCCGAGTCCTCGTTCTCATTTTCGCGGAAGCGAAAGTAAGTCTGTGAGTAGATGTAATAGAAGCCTGTCTGGGGCACCACCAGCTCACCGTTCCACAGCTCCACATTGTAGAGGAAGGAGTGGCCTCTCCTCGATGACTCCCAGCTGTGGATTTTCTGCCCGATGCCTCTGTAGGACAAGTAATCTACTTGGGAAAGAAGAGAGACATGAAGTTAAACGCTTGCACAGCACCTGCTGTGAGCAGACAGGTAGGATGCCTGCCCTTCCCAGAGCAGTTTGTTAGCTCCATCCTCTCAAAACAATTGGAAAGTCCACAATTAAGCTGTTCAACACTGCGTGAGAATTCACACGATCTTTATTTTTTTTTGTGCTCCCAAATAACGAGAAAAGCCAACGTGTTGTTACTTGGTAACAAAGTTAAAACATCAATTTGTAGCTGGTACCCTCTGAGCTGATGAAACCCCATGAAGCCTTTCATTAACAGGGCCCGACTGTCACATCTCCTTGCCCATAGGTCTGTCGCCATAGCAGCTGGGGCTTGCAACAGAAGGAAATTAAAGGAAAGAGAAGAGGAAAGCGTAACATCAGGAAGAGAATTTTTGTTATCCAATGAAGATTCCCAAGGAGAAATCAGTGAGGTACCAGAGAGAGAACAAGCTTTCTTCCCATCCTGTGAGAATCAAAGAATGGCTAGTATGGAGGGGATCTCAAAGAGCATCTAGTTCCAACTCCCTGCCATGGGCAGGAGCTGCTCTCCTCCAAGCTGAACAAGCTCAGTTCCCCCAGACTTTCTTTCTAAGCGACGTGCTCCAGCCCTCTGATCATCTTTGTGTCCCTCCTCTGCACTTGCTCCAACAGCTCCGCATCCTTCTTGTGCTGGGGGCCCCAGGCCTGGATGCAGCACTCCAGATAGGGCCTCAGGAGGGCAGAGCAGAGAGGGCAATTCCCTCCTTCTCCCTGCTGGCAGCCCAGCATACTGTTGGCCTTCTCGGCTGCAAGAGCACACTGCTGGTTTGTGTCGAGCTTTTTGTCCACCAGGACCTCCAAGCCCTTCTCCACAGGGCTGCTCTCAGCAAGTTCTTCTCCCAGTCTGTACACGTATCTGAGACTGCCCCAACCCAAGTGCAACACCTTGCATGCAGCCTTGCTGAACCTCATTAGGTTCATACGGCCCAGTTTTCAAGCCTGTCCAGGTCCCTGTGGATGGCATCCCTTCCATCTACTGTACTGACTGCAGCACTCAGCTTGGTGACATCCATAAACTTGCTGAGGGTGCACTCGATCCCACTATATCACTGATAAAGATGTTAAGAGCACCAACATGGGTCCCCGGGGGACACCGCTTGTGAGCAGCCTCCACCTGCAATGAGCTGAAAAACGCAATGTGTGGGACAAGGAGACTTGTGATTTCTTTCTTGCTATTAACTCCATGCAAGTATAAAAGCCTATGTTAACTCCGGCTACACGCAAGAGGGCAGCTCTGTGACCGCTGTGTGAAGACTGTCCCTTACTGTGCGGGGACGCGGAGCTCCTCTTGCTGCTGCCCGTCAGGTGTGCCGCTATCCTGAGCGTGGAGCCCTGCGGCAGCTCATCCCTGCGCGGCAGTGCCTGGGTCCTGTCACCTACGTGGGGATGAGAAACGGGGTCACCAGTGAGAAGCAAGGACATACGGAGACATGTCTGCCCCCTGCTGAACGCGGCTGTGCTGTCTGGCTTTAGGTTTTTAACTGGCTAAATCACAGATCGAATGCTCTTGGCTTGTCCCCAGGCCAGGCACGTTGTCACTGCCCCTCAGTCCCCTTAGGACGGCCCTTCTGGCTCCTGGAAATCTGCCTTCCTGACACAGGTAAGCACTGTCCCATGCCCCATGTAACTTCACAACACCCAAGTCCCTGTTTTCTGGGTTTCACAGAACTACTCAAGTCACTACACCCATTTCAGACACCACCAGCAGCTCCCTTTTACCACAATTAATAAAAATATTATAGTACCGTTGATTGCAGACATGTTTTCCTGAAGGATTCTTGACATCATCTGCCAACAAACAGAGAAAACTCATTAGCTTGTCAGCAGAAAGTGAAGGATGCAGAAAACTCTCCTTCTCCCACTCACAGATGCACACTATTCTCAGTTTGATCAATGAGCTAATAAAAAGAAAAAGCCTCTTAATTTGTCATAATGAAATATTTTATATCTTTTATGCAACTAAACCCTAGGGAAAATGTTTTCAAGAGAGCTCAGCCATCTGGGTTTAAATCTCTTGCAAAATCAGACCCTAATGCTTTTCTTAAATAGGATGGTGAACAAGGACCGGCTTCCATTCACACATTTGGCAGTGCTGCACATCTGTGGGATCCTGGCTCTGGGAAATGACGTTTCATTTAATACCCCTCCCTAAGTTTTTAACTCGGGATATCTTACTTTGTGCAGCTCCCTCCTTCCCATTTGCTGACTGCTGGTTACCCGCAGCGGTGCAGCAGCCCTGCTGATGCTCTGGGATGATTCATTCTGGCTGACGGACACTGCCCTTGGGTTGGAGCCAGCTGCCTGCTCTGCCCCAACACATTTCTCACTACCCATTCATTCACCCATCCAAAACTTATCTCCAGCAGCACCCAGGCAAGCTTTTTGCGAGCAAGCAGGAGCTGGTGGATAGGTCAGATTTGTAAACACGATGTTCTCCTCCTGCAGGGCTGCAGGGACTTCACTGGCAGAACTTTCCCCAAAGGAGACAAGATTTCAGAAAGCAAACACAGGATCCATTCTGGGATGCAAGATCTGCATTCAGGTAAGTTTCAGCCTGAAGCAAATATTTATGCACGAGAGGAGATCTTCACGTGCTGGAGATGGGAATCTGAAAACAGTTCTGATTTTTCAGCCAGGCTCATTTTCACTTCCCACTTCATCCTGCTATTAGCATTCTTCACATGCTTTGGGATCTAAATTCTAACAGCACCACGCACCACCACTCCAGCACATCAACTCCCAAATACCTTTTTAATTAACTTTCCCAGGTGCCACTTCACTTGCCAGCAGGGGTCAGCCACTCTGTCTTTGTTTTCCACCACGTCCAAGTTCTGGATGAGGTCTCCCAGCTCCTCCCCAGTCAGACAAGCAGTGCCACTCTTAGAGTACGTGTCTTGGAGCTGCAGCAGAAGAACAGCCACCATTTGTCACCTGGGATCTGCTCACAGCCCTCCAGATGGGGTACATCACTGAGCTTTCTATGTGTAGGAACACGCTTTCTCTTCTTACTTATTTGCTAGTGTGGTACAAGTTGCGACTATAGAGACAGAATGAGTAATTAATCCTGAGTTTACATATTTATTTAATTATGATAAGGTAGCTAATATGCAGGAATGCATTTATATTATCTCTAAGGACGTAAAGTATCTGGGTAACCAGGATTTGTGTGAGTACCCAGCACTCAGACAAACAAACTTGGTGAAAATCCAATACTCAGATTAATGTTGTGAATTTGTCACCTTCTGTAGTCCTGCATTCAAAGCCTTCCTTTTGCACGAGGGATTTTCCGTCACAGATTATTAAGGATGAAATCAAGTACCGAACCGTAAAGGCATTTTCCATTCTGTTTATTTAGCCAGTGTCACTCACAACCCAGGCTTTCTCTTGGGGTTGTCTATAATGCATCCTGCCCATACCCTGCCTGGGGTCTTTGTTTGATCTAAAGCCCAGAACAAAGTCCGGACAACAGAGATAACACCTGGGTCCAAAGAGAATCCAGAGAAGTCCAAAGAGAATCCAGAGAAGTCCAAAGAGTGCTCATGGCATGGGCTTATGTCTGTACCCTCCAGTTACAGAGGGTAACTGAATCCTCTGATAAAGAGGAAAGAGCAGCAGAAGTGCTGACTCCTGGGGCACCTTGCAGGAGGAGCCCTGGTTGGAGCTGAGCTCTGCCCGTGCAGGGCTGGGTGCAGGGGTGAGGTGAGGCACCACTGCTGCTCAGTGTAAGCAGCTGCTGCATGCCCACATCCTGCAGTGCTGTACAACTGCATCCTGCATCAGCTCTAGGGCCTTGTGTCAGCATGCCAAGCATTCGCCTGGACTTCTTGCCATGCTGAAATGCCACTTTTCTTCTGTTAAAAAGTTCTGCTTACTTTGCTTAACAGATGTGTTTATCCAGTGTGCAGTGGTTTCAGCACTCTTTATGACCTGAAAGCAAGGTGGGGTCACCCCCCGCCTCACACTCCTGCTTGTTTAGGAGCTTTCCCCTTCCATTAGGCTTAGGAAAATTCCCCTGCAATTCCTATTGCCTTGCTCAGCCCCTTCAGGCTGCAGCAGCACTCAGCTGAGCTGACCCTGACCCCTGGAACACCTCTGTGCTCTGCAGGCAGTGCTGAGAAAGTGCTTCCCCCCCCCCTTCATGAGTGCTGGGGAAGGTTCCTGGGTCAGTGCTGAGGAATGCAGTGGTATTTTAAAGTCAGGGCTACTGTTTCGAAAAGTCACACCAAGTGGTTAAAATTGTGTGGTTTAAAGGAAAAGCAGCCCTTAGAGCTAAGGGTTCTGATGGATTCAGCCACGCTGCTCTGCTTCAGTGAGTTTAGCAAAAACAAGTGTGCGGATGGAGGACTGCTGTTGTTCCCTCACCAGATGGGGCAGTGCTCAGCTCCAGGCCTCTCCCTCACATCCGCAGGCAAACTGCACTGCACCTCTGCCTCTCCCTCACCTGTTCAGTACCCCAACACTTCACTTCTCTACCACTGCAACGGCATTTTCCCTCCACTGGGAGATCCTCAGGGCTCGCAACCTCACACCAGAGCCCACATGGCACTGCAGGGCTGGTGTTTGCCTTACGGGCACAGAAAGCAAGGAGCAGATTTCTGCAGAACTCGCCCAGATAAGGCATATCTGCAGCACTGAAGGTCCTGTAGGAGCGCCCTGTTGCCTCCTCCTACCCCAGGACCGGGGCTGTATTCAAAACAAGGAAACGTGCGGCTATTTTCTTTGCATCCCACATCCTAAAGCACCGTGAACTTTATTGTGCTCACGTCTCCTCGCTTCCTTCAGTAGCAAAAGTGCTAAAACAAATAGTGAATCCAAGCACTCGGGTTGGCTGGGGAGGGAAAAGCCACCGTCTTACGTTACTTGTTTGGTAGTGATGAAAATACGCACAGCCTTAGGAGTTTGGTGAAGGTGCAGAAATGCCAGTCTTGAGAACAAGGCAAACAGGCAGACAAAGTCCTAATGCGTCTCTAGAGCTTTATTCCATGTGCACGGTGTGGAGGAGGGGTTGCAGCCTGTGCTCCGGGTTAGCCTTCTACACGGTTGTAGTGCACGAGGCACGTGCCCAAGGTTCCTTTGCAGCCCGAGTCTGCATGCTCAGTGCAGCCACGGAGCGGTGCAAAACTCTAGGGTCTTGTCCCGGGCTTTGTGTAAAGGGAAGGGAAAAAGGAGTGCTCTGAACTGTACTCTGATGTTTATGTATTTCTCTTCATTCTCAAGTGAATGAAACGAAATCGGTGCAGCTCCGCGGTGCCATCGTCAGGCAGGGAGCAGCTAGAAGCATAGCAGGAAAGCGGGTACCTGTCGGCTTCCTCCCGCAGCAGGGAGGGCGGCGCGGGGTCCCGCCATGCAGCGGGGCGATGCACGTGCAGCGAGGGCACCGAGCAGTGCGGGACGGGGCGGGCCGAGGGCTCGCAGCACAGCCTTGGCTGCCCGCTGCCGGGGGCCGCTTCGTGCCCGCCGGCTCTGCCCGATGCTGCACGAGGTTCTTAAAGGCGCCGCACCCCCCCCTCAGCTTTTGTCGGCCGCGTTACCATTGTCTGCGGGACATCCGGTGGGGGGAGACGAGGCCCCGCATTCGCAGCACTGCACGAGATACGCGTTTGCAAACTCCGCGCAAAAGAAAAAAAAAACAAACCAACCACAAAACAAAAATAAAAAGCCGTAACTTTTAGGAGAAAAAGCAAAAGCTCCCCGCCTGGCTCGCGCGGCCCCGCGGCACCCACCTGCTTCAGCTCGTTGGTGAAGTAGATGTAGGTGACGGCCACGCAGACGGACTGCAGCAGCACTGCAGCCACCAGCACGGCCCCGCAGGTGTGAGCGGGGTTCGGCCCGCCGGCGGGCAGCATCTTAGCGCCGGGACCGTGCGGAGCGGCTCCGCGGCCCTAATAAGGAGCCTCCCCTTCATAGGAGGCGGCGCCGGGCCGCCCCCTGCGCGCTCCCGCCTCCGGTAACGCTCGTAAAAAACGGCTTCTGTGCTGCTTTGTTTAATGCAGCTACTGCGTTCCTACGCGAGAAGTTGCCAGGAGTCGATTGCGAAAAGTGCCCGACTAACGTGGAGGAGGAGCCCCGCCCGCTGGGAGGGGCTGTGCCCCTTTCTATCCCCGTCGTGCACGGAGCTCGACTTCGACTGAAGGAAGCAGAACTCTTCCTCCTCTGTTTACTTTCAAAACGGACAGAAGGGAAACAAAAGTGAAAGCGTCTGCTGGACGCTCCTGCATCTCGTAAGGGATCACAGAATCATTACGGTTGGAGAAGACCTCTAAGATCCCCAGGTCGAACCCCAACCCATTCCCTCATGCCCACTGCCCATGTCCGTCAGTGCCGCATCCCCACGGCTCTGAACTTCTCCAGGGACGGTGACTCCACCACTCCCCGGGCAGCTGTGCCACTGCATCACTGCCCTTTATCAGGAGTGCTTCCTAATATCCAACTTGAATCTTCCCTGGCACAACTTGAGGCCACCACCTCTCATCCTATCACTGTTACCTGGGAGCAGAGGCCGACCCCCACCTTACCACAGCCTGCTCTCAGGGAGCTGCACAGAGCCATAAGGTCTGCCCTGAGCCTCCTCTGCTCCAGACCGAACAACCCCATTCCCTCAGCTGCTCCCCACAGGATCTGTGTTCAGACCCCTGCAGCCCCATTGCCCTCTGGACACACTTCAGAGCCCCAGTGTCTTTCTTGTAGTGAATCTGTTTGCTATTTCCAGTGCTTGCTTTTCTGCACTCAAGTTTTGTCTTTAATAGATGTAAACTCACACTGAAAAGAATTTGTGTCAAAGATTCTGAGAGTATAAAATTACTGTTTTGTTGAAATTCTACTGCAGCAAAGCCTCGCAACCGCGACACCAGTTGGAAAGAATGCTGTCAGCACCTTTTTAACCAAAAGAAAGTTGTGTTCCGTGCATGGCACTGGATGGAAGCAGCTCACTGGCAAAACCCCTGATCCTTCCTGTCTCTTCCATCCTATTAAAGCTTGCCAAGGGAAGCCTTTAACTAGGGATAAGCATTAATCTGTGCTTCAGACTCAGGACCCATGTTATTGGTCTGGCAGGGAAGCACCTGGCCCTGAAGCCACGATGCCTGGGAACTGTTCCTCCTAGCAGTGATGTTTCCACAGCAGGATGGAGGTTAGTGTGTATTTATTTCTGTACTTCCCCAACTGATGCAGATGGTTGTTGTTATCAGTGCTATCATCCCACGAGCCCCAGCACAGCAGGCCTGTGCTCGTTTTCCAAGGCAGACAAAGCAGAGGTAACTTTTGGATAAGCAGCAGTTCTCAACACTGGTTTCTCTGCCCAGCAGTGAATGAGGCTGTGCTTTTCATCACAGGTATCAAGAGGCACAAAAGTCACAGTCCGTGCTGGGCAGCACAGAGTTAGCTTTGCACGTGTGGGACAGATCACATCTTGGCTCCTGTGGTTCCTTCCTGTGCCAGATTTAGACCTCATGTTTTGCTGTGAACTACTGCAAATTCATGAGTTAATCATCACTTGCACTGCCACAGAATCGGAATGAGGATGAATTTATCAGTGTCGTGCCCTCTTTAGCCTATGGCATTACACAACAACAGTGGGCTAGCATCCCCAGAATGCACCCACATTGCGAGCTCTGATGTGGGGCTGCAGACTCACATTTCAAAATATTTGTTTGTCTTAGAATGAGATTTTGGTCAAAAAGAAAAGATTCTAAAAACTTCATTTGGAATGGTTGAAATGCTTTTACAATGTCAGTAACATTTATATCCACTGTTAGGGGCTGTAAGGATGTACTTTCCTGTACGTCCCTTGAGAACACAGAGGTGGAACTCCTGCAGGAGCAGACCCTGCAGCAGGGCCTGGCCATGCAGTGACTGCTGTTGCACAGCCAGGCTGCCAAGCATTCAGCGCTGCCAAGGGCCTGGGAGAGCAAAAGGCATGTCTGCAGCCATGGGTAGTCCTGTCTCTGCATCACACGAACGAAGTGATAGCATTGAAACAGGTTCATTGCAGCTCTGGACGTAGCTGGGAGGAAAGCCGTAACACATTGAGCTGCTGCTGCTGTGTTGCAGAAAGGGGAAGAATTGTCCTTTGCACATAGCAGTGTCCTATGAGCAATCAGGTAAAGCCCTGAAGCATGAAATTTGATTATCTTCAACACAGATGAGTGCCCTTAACCTCCCTTGAAAACAAAAGGCAAACATTTCTCTTTAGGATGCTAGATCTCTATGCAAAGAGAAGTCTTTTTCAAAGGCTTCTTCATGGTGAAGCAGATGTCACATGCCTGTTTCGCTTTGCCTAGCTGATTTCCTGCCAGGACCATCTTGAGGACAGGCTGATGAGTGCAGGAAATAGCTGTGTTTGTATCTTGCAGTGCCAACACCTGTGCATGTGTAGGAAGAGGGCCTGACATCCCTGGTGGTACTGCCTGCTGTGGGTATTCCTTTCGGTCTGTTTTCGCTGTGAGGAAATGGCCATTTCAGTGCTGTGGAGGTGTTGGGTTGCCTGGTGGCTGCTTTCTTTGGGGGAGGTGGACACTGGCCAGTTGCTGAATGCTGTGTATTCTGATCTAGATACTGACTGAGATACAAATGTTCTTCTGCCACTTCTTTTACATCTATTGAAAGACCTCCTGCCGGTAGCTGGAAAGTTTCATCTGCTCAGTCTTTCACACTGCACAGTTCATATAAGAAAAGCAATAACGAGAAGGAAATCTGGCCATGGATGTTCCAACTCTTTAGCTCTGGGATGTGGAGGACCTATGGGAGTGAGGTATAGCAATTCTCCCTCAGGAAATAGTCTTTGGAGTCCTTCAGTGTGTTGGTATCTGCAGCATCTCAGATGCAGTTCTTTCCGGGTTACAAGCTGTGAATTCAGGGGGCTGTGAGAGCTCAGGGAAGAAGCAGGTTGGCCTGCACTGGACAAGACCACCCAGAGCTTTAGAGAGAGCCTTCTGAGGTCAGTGACGGGGAAAGGCGTAGCAGTGAAGTGCAGGATGGTGCAGACTTGGAGGGGAAGCTGAGTTACTGGTGCACGTTGCTGGGCTATCGGTCAGTTGGAGCAAACCTGAAGGGAGACACTGGAATGCAGGGAACATGCTAGTAGAAGGTGCTGCATAAATGTCATGCAGGAGGTGCAGGAATACATTTTTGCTTATGTGGATCTTCAGTTTGTTTTTTCAGTGACGCCGAATAGCAAACGCATTTTCCTTCTGCCCTGAAAAATGAGTCTTTATGCAGTGAGGAGCAGAATCTCCCCATAGCTACCAGCAAACTGAGGACCAGTGCAGCTCTGCGGCCTGACTGCTGCACAGAGGGGACCTGTGCTGCTTCAGCATTTACAGATGGCGAATTTTGCCAGGTGCAAGGTGAGTTGCTGGGCTTGAACAGCACCAAAACACAGAAAACAGAAAGAGCATGAGGGAGCACTGAAAGGGGAGCTGTGTGCTGGGTCAACACGCCTTTATTTTCACCATTCCTACTCCAAAGTTGCATAATACTTAACTGAAAAATATAACTGTAGCAATATTTAACTAAAAGTAAACTGCTGCGTACTTCACTGAGCTGCAGTGTATTTACTCTTGGAGCTCAGGTTTTTTCAAGTCGAACTCAAGCTGCCATCAGTGTGCGACAGGACAACTGGAGTGTCTGGGAACAAAAAGGTTTAACAAACACTTCTTCAGGCTCTTTTAAGAAGGATTTCCTTATTTACTCGGGAAGGATGTTCAGAAAGATTCCTGATAATAAACAGCTAATTCCTAAATTCCTAAGGTAGAGAACAAAGTATTTTTAACAGTCAGTTTCAGAGCTGTGTATTTGCTGTGTGCAGCCCCTTCATTCTGAATAACTCGCAATACTTGTTTTTTTCTCATTAGTTGAGATGTGAGTTAACACATAAGCAAACCACAGAGACTCCTCTCAGCAAGCAAAACATTCCCAACTTGTATTCGACTTTGTTCAGTCACTGCTCTTATTTGTCTGAATATCAACATTATCAGCAGATTAACTACTATTCTGGTCACTCAGAGCTGCCAGGTAACTTATTAACAGAAGGTTTATTCAGGTAATGCAAATAAAGTGCATTTGAAAACAAAACATAACAGTTAGAAAGAGCCTTCACAAAGGTGCTTTGAGTCCTGCTGAAGACTCGTATTTCTTCTCAGATCTGAGCGCACAGTCTTTAGGGATCCACAGCATTTCAGACTGTGTTTCCAAGTGGATGCATTTGTGAAGAGTCATTGGGTCTTCCTTTAACTGGAAATCATCATGGGCAGGATTTCTGAGCTGGGGAGGATGACTGGATCGTTTGATGGGAGGGAAAGGCTGTAGGAGGTAATGCATAGAGTGTGTGCAAGGGTTCTGCAGCGGGTAGAGTAGGGAGGCCTTGAAAATCCCCACTGTCCCCACCTCTGCAGAGGAGCCAGGCAAACCTTGTAAGCTCCTCCTTGTAAGCTCCTTGGAGCTGCTTTTTTTTTTTACCATGGTTCCTTTGGAGCTGGGGCAGCAGCAGTGCCTGGCCATCCCCTCCCACACTGTGCTGGAGCTGACCAGGACTGGGGCCACAATGCAAAGGTAGATCACGGAAGAAGGTCAAAAAGCACTTATAAAAAGGTTTGTACTGACCCTGTTTTCTGGAAGCTGTTTCGCAGCAGGGACACCAGACTGGTGGGGCACAGCTGAGGGCATGACAAACTGCACAGCACAGCAAAACGTGGGAGGAGAGGCTTAAAACGGTTTTTCTGTGCATGGACCTGATCTTGTGATGACTTATAGATAGAGTTGACCTTTTCTAAACACCATCTCCTACAGCTGATCAAGGATCTTAGATTGAATGAGGAAAACTTTAGTGGTGGAAGAGGAAGAAAACTGGAAGTGCAGCAAAGGCATGTCCTGGAGGTTCAACCACCAACTCAGGTAATAAAGGAATCCAGACTGTAAAATGTTTCACAATAGTAAAACCAGTTCAAAGCTTTTTCCAGGCGAGCATTGAAAACTTGTGTTGGCAGATTGTGTAGGCGAGATTGCCATGGAGAGGGCTGCAGAGGGTGTTTGTGTCCTTTTAAAGATAGATCAACGCTCAGAAATGGATCTGGAGAAGCACAACTCAAAGTTGAGATTGGCAAGAGCTGACGAGCCTCAAAGATGTGCTGGTGTAAGGCCTTGGCGGGGCTCAGCTCAGCAGTGAGGAGGCTGCAAATGGGTGAAGCCATGGCAAAGCACACAATGCTTAGCCCCTTGCTCTTGCTGTTAGCTTTGGATCAGCTCTGGTGCAAACTGGGGCCGCTACAGTTCATCAAGCCAGACGAGAGCTGGACAGTTACCTTGTGGGCTAGCAAGGAGACATTGGCTTGGGGAAGAGCTCAAGGAGAGGAGGGGAGCCTGTGCTTTCATGCTGCTCAAACAGACTGGGGGGAAGATCTGCCTAATGATTATCTATAATGAAATTAATTTTAGAAGGCAAAGGCTGTTTATGAGAAATAGCTCCTATTGACAAGAACATTTCATGGGGATTTTTTAATTTCAGTTTTGCTTTTGTGTTCTTTGTCTCTAGCAGTTTCCATTTGAGCGGTGCTTCTTGGCAAAGGAAGT
Organism: Alectoris magna; assembly: GCA_030625065.1. Lineage (NCBI taxonomy): Eukaryota > Metazoa > Chordata > Aves > Galliformes > Phasianidae > Alectoris > Alectoris magna. Next base: position 4,777,772 of record CM060569.1, read on the forward strand.
GCTAAGTACAAACTTGAGTTACACCCATGTTTTGTTCCAGCAGCCACTTCCATATGGGCACTGAGGACAGTGCAGTTTTGTGCCCTTTGGGAAGGTCTCTGCTGTCATCTTCAGCTCCCATGGCTGGTTTATGATGTGGTGGCGCAAAGAGTTTATGTGGTGTATTTAAGAAGCAAAGTGCTACAGGGCTGCGCAAAGAGCCTTCATCCAAGGCTGTGGCCTGAGCTCCCCTTTCATGAAAGAAGGGTTGGGGTCATTCACGTGCTCCCTTCCACCGCAGCTTAACAGCCAATACTTTTGAGCCATATTGAAACCGCACTGATGTTACTCCATGCCAGTGCCCAGCTGTATAAGGGACATTTGCCTTCTTTAGGGAAATACAGCCCTCTCTTCCCCATAGCACATTTTGGAGAGAAAGGTGGAAGGTGGAGCTGGGTAAGTGCACCTGGTGGCTGAAGTGTGAATACTAAGAGCAGGCTGTGAATTTTGAATTGCTCTTTTGACACAAGAGCTTAGCTCCTAAACCAGGAAACAGAGCCCTTGTACTCACTGTTATCAGCATGCTCACTGTTTTCACTATTACAACTGAAATAGGAGAACTGGGCGTGTAATTACGTTAATTTGAACTGCAAGACAACTATATAGCACAATATGTTTGCCAGCTGCTTCTGCTTGCGGCTGATGGCTCTACATGTGTTATTTAAATTACAGGATAGCAGAGGACAATGAGTTGCTCTTACAGATCTAGATATGAGGGTTATCAGGGTTCTTCCATTGGGATTGCCCAAGAGGAGAGATCATGCCCAGGACCCTTGCTGGGAGCAGAGACCCCCGGTGTGCTCTGCAGATTTGCACACAACTGTATTTCCTTTTCTTCACTGTGTCTTTTTAAAGACACCATTACCACTGCTGACAAGGAAAGGGTTCTGGTCTTAATTTTGAATCAGTCAAAACTGATAAACCACCCAGAAGTAATGGATGTGCATTTTGAGCACCCCTTATTGCAGCCTGCCTACAGAACCTACTTTCAAGCAGCAGTTTCCTCATCTCTCAAGATATCCAGAGAGTAGAAGTTAGAAATGTTTTATAAATATTCCACACATAGCCTGTTTTTTTTCCAGGCGTATCCTCTTTCCTCACTCAGACATTTTCTCCAGGGTCATCTGAGGCTGTGATAACGTGCAGAGCATCCCTCAGCAGCCTGCCAAGCCTGCAGAAATCCCTGATTTACACCATATCAACCTTCAGCAGGAGTCAGATTATTTGAGATTTGTACACACGGTCCTCAGATCTGAGGTATACAGGTTTGGCAAATCAGATGGATCCTGAATATATGCCTTCAGTATATGCATGCATATATTGCTCAAGTGCTTATATTCCTAGCTTGAACATTGTGGACAGAACAATTATGTTTCTAATATGTCATTTATTTTTTTCTGTGCTTATCTTGTTATAAGCGTAACACGCACTTATTCCAAATAAATAATATGTGTTTTATTCCCAAGGGAACACAGTAGCTGGGCAGGGACAGCAGATTGCAGATAACACGTTTATAATCAATAAGCAGCACAATGCAGTCCTTTGAAGTTTTCTGCAAAGCATTCAGCATATAAACGTGCACAGAGATTAGAGCAGGAGCTGAGGTCTGAACCTGGAGGGAAACCATGGGAGATATAAACTAGCAAGTGAGGAAGTTTCGCTAAGAGGAAAAAGCAGATGAGAGCACATATTGTGAATAAAAAAGTCCCTTTTCAAGCATGGCTTCCTGCCTGGAGGTTTGGCACTGTGCTTGTTTTGAAAGAAGTGTGTCAACTCCCAGTGCAGTTCCTGAGCTCAGTAGGTTTCCATCTGGTGGGGCTCACAGAGGAATCCCTTGCTCTCCACCAAATGAGTGTCTCTTCGCCTGCTGTGGAATTCAGGCTCTTTACAGAGCAGGACCAAGGTAGATAGGAGCCCTGATGTAAGTCGTGATGTAGATTAGCAGTGCTCTACCTCCACTGAAGTGTGTGTGTTGCTGGGCCTGTCCCTTCCCTCCTTAGGGACAGCCCAGGTGTGAGATGTCCTGTGGGTTGACATTCCCAAGCCCTACAGCTTCTGTCACCACTCATGATGGAATGCATGGAAGGAGAAGAAATCATTCTAATGGATGTTTGATCCTGCTGTTGTTTCTTTAGATACGAAACTGTGTCCAGCTCATGGAGGTGTGTGCTCTGGGGACAGACCTGCAAGCCCAGCACTCCAGAGTTCTCCCTGGGCTCCTCAGTGGGTGGTTTTTCTCTGACTTCAGCCGCACCATTCAGCCTTCCTACCGCAGTGTGTCTCTGTCTTCCAGGGGACCACCAGGCGGAAGAAAATCTCAGCACCCATCTCCCCCACAGGCGGATTATGAAGAATTCATGCCTGAAGAGCACTTTGCGAGAACTGAGTTTTAAGACTGAATTATTGATGCTTTAACAAACCTGTTTTTTAAGTTTTTTTTTCTTCTTCTTCTTCTTTTTTTTTTTGGTGAGAATCAGATTCCTTAATACGTTGACTAATCGGATAACGCGCATGGCACTGCTCCAGACTTAAAGCCTCCATGTCTGCATAGGTATGAATGTGCTTGGATGAATGCACGCTACTGTTAAAAACAAACATATATCTGAATACCTGCACACAATGTACAGAAGTCCTCAGTTTTGCTGCATTTAGCAAAACTTTACTTAGTGTTCTTTACATACCCGTGATGATATTCATCCCTGACGGAGTACTGCTGTAGTTGAATCAGCTGTCTGTTTTGCACATAAGACATCTGGTACTGAAGTTCCTTAACACAGACAGTATATTTCAGATCAAGGCAGCTCAGTGTTTGGTGAGCACACAGCTCTCCAAAATTGCCATCAGGTTACTTTGCTGGTGCAGAGACTTGATGTATGTTCACTGTGGGCTTACACTGACCTGTAGACTATGCAGCCTTTGCGACATCTATTGCACTCACCTTTATCTTTTTCTCACATTCACGCAGATAGAAATCATCGTGTCCGAGCTGGCTTCCAAAATTTCTCCCTAATTTCTGCTCTTCGGTGGGGTCTCAGCAGTTACTGCAGAGTGTGAGTCCTGTGAAGGTAAGAGGGAACAAGCAGGGTTTAAGTTCCAGGTGATCTGGATTGAGATGTATTTTCTGGACAGAAATGTTGAATGCAAGAAAATATTATCTCAAGATAAAGGCTTAAGGTAAAGGTTGCATTCTGCTTAGGACACCATATTAATCTAACAGTGTCACCAGTTTTGTGTAGCTGCAGGAGTATCCGTGCTTCATCCAGACGCAGGCAGCATCAGTGAAAGGTCAGCTGGTGGTCAGCATCGTGCTTCCCTGGGTCAGCAGCACAGCCAAATGTTTCCAGGAAATGAACATTTGTACACCCCAAGGAGCATTTCTAAGGCATGCGTTATCTGTTTGTGAAATCCACTTTTCCAAAAGCAAAATATTTATGTCTGAAGCTTTTATTCCCAGTCATGGCAATGCGCTTCCCTGCAACTCTGCTCTGTGTGGTGAGTGCTCTGAGCGGAGGGAACACAGCTTGGTGCTTGGGCTGTGCTCCTGGCAGCTGCAAAAACCGAGTCACAACTTGCACACCAAGTGTTGTGAAATCACCGGCACTGGATGAACAAAGAACAGCTGGATTCCATCCCTTACAACACCACATTTTGACTGTAAAGTAATGCTCATGGTAACGCTAATCTGAATTGAAGATTGTAAGCTAAATGTACAGGGGAGCAAATATGTCTGTGCACTGGAAGCATCAACAGGCACATGCACAAAGACCCCACGTCACAGACAACCCCTGCAGAGCCTCACAAGCGATGCAGAGGCGTGCTTTGTGTTCACAGACACACCCAGCTAAAGGGATTACCTTCAGGCTGGTGAGAAACATCACGGCCCTTTGGGAGCTGGTGGAGAGAGAGTTGTTGAAGGAGTACTGTCACTGCCGAGCACACCTGTGTGTTGACACAGAGTAGAATGAATGACCTGTTGATGCTGACAGCAGACTGCTGTGTGGTTCCCAGCTGCTCACTCCCACTGTTTCCCTTGAAGGGCCTTTCCTTGCCCCGTGCCAGCACTATGCACACACACAACAAATATTCCATTTGGGGCTTTTCTCCCTGCCTGGAATTTCCACAAAAATTTTGTTGTTACAGCTGATGAATTTGGGGTTTGAAATGTGTGCAGGTATCTTTGGGACGGCGCATTGGATTCGATCCTGCCCTTATTCCAATTAATACCCAAATTCGCATGAAGTGCAGCAGGAACAAGCTTGTTTTATGGCAGACAGCCTGGAAACGCTGTACTAAACAGTGTGGCTTTCCAAAACTGGATGTGATTGACAACACTGCTGTAGTGTTTTGTTAGGCTGGAAGGCCAAATAGTCTGTGGAGAAGCCAAATACAGACATGTTTTCTTTATAGTCAGCAAAAATGCTTAAAAACCTGCTGAACAGCTGCCAGGCTTTGGGAACTCTGAATGCAATGCATACACAATGGGGTCAACTGTCTACCAGCATTAAAGGTGACGCTCTCTCAGAATTAACAGAAATATTTGAGATAATGCCAGCAGAGAAGGTGACCGGCTGTGCTGCAGCTGCTGCACAGAGCCTTGGGGAATCAGGCTTTCTCAAAGAAACCCTGGAAGCTTTGCAGTGTTGATAAATACCTGGTTACTTTGTCCTCATACGCAGGACTCAGGCAGATGAGCAAATTGCTCTGTCTCCATGAACGTTAGCAGTTGCAAAGTCATTTACTCTGGTTATAAGTAGAGTATATATAAGTGCAGAACTAGTAGGAGGGGGAAAAAAGCCACCTAGGCTCAAAGAAAAATATGTATCTTTTTGTTTATTTCACCTTGTAACTTAGATGGATTTCGGAACAAAGCCGTGGCAATGCGTTTGTGTGTTTAAGCCCATAAAGACAATGTTAACCATAGAGAGTTTACACTCTAAATTGCTATCTTGCAGTTCCTGTGTGCATACAGAGTGCTGTCCAGCACCATTGGAAATTGTGTGACAGTTCACTTCTGCAGGAGATGCAGGGCTGTTGTGCTAAGAGAACAGCTGAGCACAGATGAGCAAACCCGTTGATGCTGTTGGGTTTTGTAGGAAGGCCTTTTGTTCGAAGAGCTTGTACCGATTTCACCTATAATCAAGGAAGGAGCTTTTTTAATGAAAATTCCCCAGCAATTTCTGACAAATGTTGGGAATAGAAAAGTACACCCAGCAAGATGGCTCTGCCTGATTCCTATTCCTCCTTGATCTGCCTGTTACGAGCTTTCTCACGCTGGTGTGAGATGCTGATGTGGAAGGGGATTCTGTGGCTTCAGTCCCTCTTGACATTCGGGATGTGCTTCCCAAGCCTGTTTTTCCATCCTGCTGTGTGAAATTAATTTTGGCAAAATCTTGAGAGAATTAAACTGCAACAGAGTGATCTCCATGCTCAATTCATATTTGCTGCCTGCCTGATTTATGTTGAAAAGAGGCACTTGGGCATGCCAATTATCCTGTCTTTTATTTGCCTTGTGCATTGAGCCTTTGGCTACTAGAATTAAACTGGAAAATGCAATTAAAAGCATTAGCTGTAGCAAACATACCACAAAATATCATTATATGCTTGACAATGTTCTCCTTCATATTGTTAATCCCCCCAGATCTACCTGTGCTATTAGATTTCATATATGGATTTTATTTTTCTCAAAAGACTAAATTAATTGGGATGAGCAAGTTGTGCACCTAATTGTGTAAGGAAAGAAAAGGAAGATGTCACCGTGCTGCAAAACCTCTTGGTAAACATAGTCTCAGCTGGAGTTGGAGAGCAAACATTATTCAAGCTTCAAATGTTTGTGGGTACCTAGACAATGTTCTACTTGGCTTGGCGCACCTTGGAAGTTACTGTGTAGAAATGAGGACTTTGGGTGAGACGAGAAGTGCTTGGGGTGAGGCAATGAGCGAGGATGGCAGTGCCTGCCAGGGCTGAATGCTGCAGCCCATCTGCTCCCTAACCCACATCCTCCCAGGTGAAGTTCAGCAGATCTGAGTGGATCCATCCTACCACACACCCAGGTACCTGTGTGGGAGCGTGTGCTTGTGAGACGCACTGCTGTTGTCCTGCAAGGAGCAAACTTAGATGAAGGACAAACTTTCCTTGCTCTTCATTCCCAGAATAAAATGGACCATCAAAAAATAGCAAAATTCTGACTCAGCGTGCAGTTACAGTAAGTTGAAAAGCCAGGAATGCACCAATGTTGAACACAGCTGCCAAATTCCTGTGGTTATTTCCCTGTTATACAGTCTGAGGAGAAAAACAATAAAGATAAAATAGGCTGAGATGGTATTAACCCTGCAAAGTCTGCAAGGTTAGGTTACCAGCTTTGCCAGTGAGGATCCGAGAACACTTGTCTCTCAAACCACTGAGGTGCATGGCCTTCCTTGTGGTGAGTCATGTAAGTTGCACGCAAAACACCTTTAAAAGACATCTCTTGATCTCTGATAGAAACACTATTGCAGGAGAGAGTTGCTGCTTCCTTGTTGCAAAGGCCTGACAGAAGTCCTGCTTACCTTAAGTCTAAACCTTCTCTCTAGCTGTGCAAGGAGGAGTTCCACAGAAAACAGATGTCTAAGGCATGAAGAGGTACATGTGGAAGAGAGAAGAACCGAGAGGAATCTAGACAGGCCCAGCTCAGTGGTGACATGCAATGCTTCTTTGTGTGATAGACAGGAATCTCTGCAGCAGTAAAACAGATGGAGCTGGAAAAAAAAGGCAACTTTTTGGCTAGCCAGAGCCCGCCAGGAGTGGTGATATCTGACTGCGTGCTGTTGGATTGCAACATTTCGCCTGTTTCTGTTAGTCCTGGTGGGAAGTATAAAGGGCTGGATAAGCCTGGCGACTTTGCCCTGCTGGACTCATTTCACTTAATGATTATTGCTCAAGATGGATGAGAGCAAAAACATAAACGAAACTTTCTTCACCCAGGGGAAACAAAACTTACCTGAACTGACACAATTAACCAAGGTTTCTTTGCCCTTACTCTGGAGGAGGGACGTGGCTCCAGGAGGGCCCGGCCACATGGCTGGGTGTGCGTGCATGCAGGGGCTGCAGCCAGCTCCCCATGCCTGGACACCAGCCTCGTGTCACCTGGGTGGCATTCCTGCTTCACTGAGGGCTCGTCTCTTTACGAGCATTTCGGGGAAACAAGCCTAGTGATAGGGCTGAGCAGATAAGCCACAACAGCCCTGTTTTCTTCTGAGTTTTCCTGATTGTTTTATTGGTCTCTGGGAAAGCACCTGGTCTGAATGCTTTGAAAATACCTGCCTGAGTTGCAGTTTGCCTGTTGGGAAGGGTTATGGTAAAATCCCAGTCCGGTTTTGTTGTTCCAAGTACTGCTCGCCCTGTGCTGGTGCCAGAGGCTCCTTCACACGCAGATTAGATGAGGTAATTATCCATGTGCGGGCAGAAGCCTGCCTGAGTTCCTTGTGTTCCTACTAGTCCCTCACAGTGACGAAGCTGAGAAGACCCCAGGCCCCCACGTGCCCCATGGCTGAGGACAGCTGGCTGCTTCGGTCTGGGGACTCCCATCAGCTATATACCCACAGCTCCCTATGAAAACAGCCTTATCTCTTGGCTGCAGCAGGCTGTAGCTAAGGTCTCAATGTGCTGATACCTTGATCACCTCATTTCTTTCTTAACAATTAGTGAAGTCTTTCCAGCTGCTGTGAGGAGTAGGGTACTTTTGGAGGGCTTCCAACGCTGCTAAGCTTGGAGCACTTTCAGTGTTGTGGACAGTCAAAGAGAGAAACAGCAGGAACCAGGATCCTGGCAGCTGATGAATGTGCATTTATGCATTCAAACCTTGCCCGAGCAAACTGCTGACACTGAGATGAGTTGCCCTGTGCAGGGCTGGGCCCAGGTGGGCACATGCAGAGGAGTGCAAGAACTGCTCCTGAATCAGCCTCAGCTTGCAGATCCAGTGGAGAGCAAGCCAACACCCTCAGACCTCATGGAGACTTGGCACTGATACAAATGCTGCTGAGAAGCTAACAGCGATGTTGGGAGGTGGAATTCCCCTCTCCAACATACGGTAAACATCCTCAGCCTCCCTTTACACAAGGCCCCGTGCTGCTGGTGGGAGAGCTCAGCACAGCTCACTCCCACTCTTGCTTCTTGTGTTGATTTTTAAACCTTCTCCTGCAGTGACAGTCCCCTGGATCCTGGCACCGACCAGCAGTGCTGCTCACAGCAGGGGTTAGGCATTAACAGGAAAAGCACCTTCTGCCTTAACTTGTTTTTCAGCTGGAAAACAGAAATTTGACTACAAATCCTGGTAAAGATATTAACTTTTAATGATTTCTGCGTCCTGACTTGCTTCACAGGCTGGCTGGTTTTGCTTCCAGCTCTGCATACTGAGTCACACGGGGTCAGTCTGAGGCGGACACCTGCAAGTAGAGTGACAGATTGGAGCTGAGTTAACCAAGCTGCCCTTGAGTGGTTACAGAGTGAGTAAACAAGCTTGTTGAGGAAGTGTTAGGAGGAAGAGTGTGCAGCTGTTTGCTCTGGTAGGTTAACATGCAAAGAGCAGGTTCCCTGCTCTTCACAGCTCAGGTGATACTGTTCTGGGCAGGCAGAAGAGAGTGGAGTGGTCTCTGCTGAGGATAAAGATGTTATTTCAAAGGAACACCAAGAAGTAAGTTACAATTAGAATGTACGTTTGGAAGGCCCCAAAAGCTGGGATGGGCAGCTGATATAAGTATGAACTTGCATCTGCCTCGAGGTGACATGTCTTTTAGTTCTTGCTCAAACTCAGAAACTCCCTTGGAAATGCCATCAGGTGAGAAGATTACCAGCCCAAAAAATCAGGCTGATGGCACTTGCTGAAATAGGTGGGCTGAGGCCAAACTCATGCCAACAGCCTCACCTATTTTGGAGTGAAAGGAGCATTATAAACCAAGAGTCAGTCTATAATCCTTAAGGAAGTTGGTTGTAGGTTTGTTACTGTTGCAACACACATAGTGTATGTATGTATATATTTATAGTAAGTGGTTCCTTAGAGTGTGCTTAAAGATAGATGTTGTCTGGAAGCCTCTGTTTCACCAGTTGCCACATTGCTCGTGGTGAGCCATGTGATTGCATGGCTCTGTAGCTGTCAGCGACTTACAGTGCTTTGCTGTGGAGTTGGACAACACCCAGTGGAGATGGGTCTGTGTCCAGAGAGGGTCTCTCTGTACAGGACACCCTGTCTGTGCGCTAACCACTGGGTGGTTAGCTGTTAAATCCACAGTGTGCTCCCTAATTAATCTTTTCAGCAGGTTTTTTTTGTTTGTTTGGTGGAGGAGGGATGTGGCGAAACCCTGTAAGTGGATACTGAATGTGTGTTTTACAATGCACAGCGTGTTCACATGGCGGGGATGGAGGTGCTGGAGCAGATGATGTGATAGCTGTTAATGCAACGCAGAGCCTGTGCGCGTGGCTGGATGGTGAAAAGCATCAAAGGTAACTCATCTGATGGCTGAAACAACCCTCAGTCCTGCTGCTGACAACACCAGGTGATGCTGGCCACCATGGGCTGCTTTGTTAGTGGGACTCTTGGAAGGGCCCTTGTACTTGCAGTCAGCTGCCTCACACAGCATAGAAAAGCAGAAATAGCCCAGTTTCCCTAGGTTTCCTTTGGGGGTTGAAATGCAGCCGCTTCCAGGGCAACTCACCTCTCTTTGTAGATTTGGGAGACACTTCTATGTCTTCTTTTCATGCATCCATGCTTATATCGTTGCTCGTGAAGGCAATTAAGGCCCTGAAAATGCTGTCCTACACAATCAGGCAGCTCCATCCTGGGAGCAGCGAGGCAGCCTCCTGTTTATGCGCCCACCCTTTCAGTTCTGCAGGATCAGAACATGCACAGGCAGCAAACACGAGACCCAGGTGGCTGCACACACCTCGACTGGCTTGCAAATCTGAACTAATAGGAACAGGAGTTGAAAAAATCCTCACGATCTGCTGAGGTCTGAAAGAAAATCAAGACCGCAATGGCAGAATGGCACTGGTTTGGTTCTGTTTTTTGCAAGAAATCTCAGAGCTCAGATTAGCATGAACTCTGCACCTCATCCGTGTGTAAATTCGTGACTCAGGGCCTGGGCAGCCACAAGTCTTGGCGCAGCTCATGCTCTAACGCAGCGTTCCTCCTGTTTTCAAAACACGCCGCGCTTTTCCACGCGAGTCTTTGTTTTAAACGCTCCCTCTGCTGGCTGTTGTGTGAATTATTGTCTGCTAATTCAACGCCTCAGACTGAATTTCAACTGCAAAGAAGTTCCTGGGTTAACGGCAGAAAATCTTTTTGTTTCTCTACCACGCTCTGAATCGTGCAGCTCAATCGCAGCACACCTACAGCGTTCGTGGGAGAGACCATTTTCTGCCTTACACCAATCATTACCGATGACTTAAATCTCTCATTACAAAGCGCGTTGCCCCCTTAAGGACCTCCGCCTCTCCTGCATCCCTAGGCCTTCTTATTATAAAGCACAGCGTATGTTTGACAGATATCAAGGAAGAGAAGGTCATGCACACAGAGCATGGACACACAAACAAGGCTCCCTGCTCTGCAAACATCCACCCTGGTTTGGATTCATCATTTTGGGCAGTAACCGTCACTGACCTCATCTAAGGGAGAACTCAAATTGGAAGCGTTGCACGTCTAGAAAAGAAGAAAAAGCCGTGGTCTTGAGAAAAACAGCAGACACATTTCACTTTATTTGTTCTTCATTCGGGTTCCACGTTTGAATCGCACTTGCTAATTAGATCTTACAAGATCATTGCCCTGCACGGGGAAAGAAGCAAACAAACAGTCACGTTTAAGTTACTGAACGCGTTTACATCAAGTATGTTGCACTTTGGGTTTTTGAACATCATAAATAAGAGAAGTAATTACACCAGCTTGCAGATCAGAGCAGCTTAAGAGGCTCGTCAGGTTAATCTAACATCTTTATTGGAGGAAGTTTCTTATAGTTTAATGGGGGATTAGAAATATTCCCATTGATACCTATATACAAATTGATATTATTAGTGATTTCTATGCACCGTTACACATTTTCATTTCGGTTCGGGTTTTGAGAAATGCTCAACCCCCATCCTTTAGGAGGCTCTAAAGCAGCACAGTCAAAAACTTCCTTTAGTTCTATGAATATTGGTTGAAACCGCTGGGGAACTGCTAATACCATTCCCACACCCATGAAGTAGGATTGAAGTGACTGTAGATTCGTGTTATGCAGGCTTTGTCTTTAAAGCTTATGATGTTAATTGTAGGGGGGGGGAGACAAAGTCATCTTCAGAAAGCAGCTACCCATGCTTGTTTAATGAAAAGGTAATGAGACAATTTTGTTGAGTAACTTTTAGAAGCAGGCTTTTCACTACACTTGTGAAATAGTGTTAGAAGCATTTCTGCATCTGATCCTAAATCGTGCAAGGTGCCCTAAACTGCTCTGTGAAACTAAAGGAATGAAGGTGCTACTCACATCCACAGAAACACTTCAGGAGACTGTAAGACTCTTTCCAAATGAGGACGATTAAAGAAATGAAGCACCACATGAACAAATAAAGCTTTTTTTAACAGGCATTAACATTAATCTCTTCCTTGCAGGCACCAGACCTCTGTAAAAATGCTGCTAGTGCTCTCCTTGGGTGACTCTGCAGCAGTTCAGCTGGAAGCAACGCTGAACTTTCAACTCCGTGACTGCCTTCATGGGAGAACCAAGGAGGAGGAAAGGTGAGAGTGCAACTAACACTTACTTCAGGGTTTACGCTGAATTTTAATCGAGTGTCCTGTGCAGCTACGTACCAAAAGATCTTTTTACAGCTGTAACTTTACCTCTTTTCGTATGCAATAGGAAACGCAATGCGTCTTTGCAGCCATTACGTACTAAACCATACAGCTGCATGGTATAAGCAGTCAGGGTACTCTGACAGAACCACTTAATACTGTAACATCTCATCCAAGCTGTGCTGCCATCTTGGATGTCATGTCAAGCTGGTGATGACTTCGTAAATACATTCAATCCAGTTATACACTTATTACCACTTCTTGTGCCACGACTTAATGTGCTTCAGTGCATGAAGGAAATATACAACCAACTCCAGGAATATATATTCCAGCTCTCCATTTCAGTTAAAAGAAGAAAATACAGCAGTGATTACATTACAACTTCATAGCAGATATTTATAACTTAGCTATAAACAAAGGCTGATCTAAAGCTCTGCAGCCAGCCCTGTAGTTGCCGCAGAATTGGTAAGAATATTAACCACTTTTTTTTTCCAGTATTACAGCTACTGTCTTTTAAAGACTGAAAGTTAATATAAATTACACCTTTTCTGACATAGGTTTCCTCCGAGTGGGAAAGCCAGGAGAACCTTATTGTTACAACTCAGTGGAAAACATATTTTGATTCTAAGTCATGGTCTGAAGTCAAGTAAGCGGAGCTGTGAAATGGACACTGGTGCAGTCTCCTTTTCAAGATTAGTAATTTATGAATGGACAGAACTTTGGTATCTCTTTTAAGCGTAAATTGTATCTACTGAAGTTGTGTCTACGGGGGAGGAAGGGAAGACAGATGACTGAAATCTATTAAAAATGAAACTGAATACTTCTGCGGTGTTGAGGGGATATGTAGGCCCGAGTTCATTCTGATTTGAATTGTCACTTGGCTGCTCTAATTCCACCGAGCCTTGTAACAATCTAATGTGACAAAGAATCTGGGCCACTGTTGAAACAGCTTTGGCTTGTGACTTCCACATGAACCTATGCTCAGAAATTAGTGCAGCCTGCATGACTGAGTCTACATCGAGGCCTTGTCTCATTAGCAGCTTCATACATACAGCAACGTTAACAACCTGGTGTTTTTAGGACGCAGTGATTGAGTAAAGCCGTTCTCCTATTTTAAGTTATACATCAGTGAAACAGTGAAACAGTGGGCTGTTCTGTATGTATTTTAAATTGATTGATTTACCAGGCTTTTTTTTTTCCCCCTTAAAAGAACTTTTCAGCAATAATCTCATGACATTGTTTTTGTTCTGATTCCCCAACAGGCAAGAGCCCTCAGCTTCCTGGTCTTTCACGCAAGGCAGGATAGAAATCATTTCCCTTCCTAGGAAGACAGGCAACCCAGCAGCGCTGCCTGCAGTGAGGCAGAGTGCTCTGAGCCAGCCGTTACAGAATGATGGACAGTTAAAAGCTGAGGGGTTCAGTGCCTGCTATTCGGTGATGCACCCCTGTGCTTCACTAATGTCTGTGAATTCGGCTTCACAACTCCTTTGTGAGGTAGGAAATGACTGCTCCCTGTGTAGCAGGGGAAGAAAGCGAGGCACAAGGAGATTAAGCTGTTCTCCTGGGTTCCTACAGGAAGTCAACAGTAAAGCTGACAATGAATTTAATCCCTAGTTTAGTCACGGGACAGCCATTCTCTTTGCCTAGATACACCGGGCACAGCGTTTTGATACAGCCTTCATTTCTGCAAGCAGTAAACATCCTGAAGATAGACACAGTTGTAAGTGGTTTCACTTTGCTATTCTGCATCTCTGAATATTAAAGAGTGGTTCAGACTGCAGAGATGTGCTACACAACGGCTAGATCATCTCAGCTAGCACTTTAGGTTCAGTCTACAAGACAGAGGAGGTATAGCAGCGAAGTTCCAACTCAAGTCTCCAGTACAGATTAGAGCCCACTTGTTTGCTGTTTCCCTCCTTCCAGGAAGCATGAAATACAATAAACGCTACCAGCACAAAAGAAAGTCAACGAACAAAGACTTCTACGATTAATTACAACCATTAGTGCAAACCACACAGCAGATTAGTTTTAGCACGCTCAGTATTTTCTGCAAGGAGGTCACAAAACTGAGGCTTTAAAAACTCCCAGTGTCACACTCTTAGCCAAGCAGTCAGCTTTGAGGCTTACATAATCAACCTGGATTCTGCAGCTATGCATTTTATTCTTCGTATTTCTATATACTCTATAACGTTTTTTTAATTTAAAATACCGAAAATAGATTCTGTTCTGTGCTTTTATAAAATATAAGCCATTAAAAGTCCATGAAGATTGAATTCCGAAGCTGAATTATGTGTTTGGCTACGAGACTTGCTTAGCATAATCTTTACTGCCCAGAAAAGCAATTTTTATTATTTTTAATTTAAGAACCATTTCTCTGTGTGCCTAAAAGCTAACACCTAAATCCATTCCTGATATTCAAATGTGCATCTCTGCTGTCAAAAGTGAGACGGCTCATGCTTTTCTCCTCTATCAACAAGTGCTCAACACTGCTGAAAACTAGTTCTCCCTTTTTATGCGTATTCAGATGTAGATGTAGGTGCTTGGCTTTACCTGGCCTCTTTCTAAAGTTGTGGCCTTTATGCCTAAGTAAGAGAGAAAGCTCGAAAGGTTTACCTAGTTAAGAATGTGACAGGAATGCTGATCATCTCCTCGCTCAACATTTGCTTATAGATGGCAAGTCACCTGATGAAAGGTAGAAAAGAACCTGAAGTCTGAAAAATATGTCACAAAGTATTTTGCTGGGAAAGGCCTATTGAGCAGGTAAACACTACAGGTAGTGGTCTGTGGTCTGACCCAGTTGCAGCTGAATGGATGAAATCATCATTTGGAAAAGTGCACTTTTTCACTGATTGAGCAGACACCAGAGCTGAGCGCAGTGTCTCCCAGAGAAGCTCTCTTCTCAGAGGTTTTCATCCAGCCACTTTATATAGCTGTTTCTGGTCTGAAGTCCTGCAGAGAAATCAGTAGGCCAAATTGTGAATATCATACAGCCATGAAAGCAGTCATCAAAGTGATCAAGTGTGACTTCCACACCAGCATTCTCCAGCCGCTTGGCATACATCACCCCGTCATCTCTCAGGACGTCGTTCTCACAAGTCAGGATGTAAGTCTTTGGCTGCAGCTGCAAAGTCTCATTTTCTGCAAGCAGTGGGACTGCTCGCACGTCAAGCAGTGCTGGTATCTCCTGGATTATTTCAGCATTGCCTGTGGTTTGTACTACAGGCTTGTAGTTCTTTTTGAATGATGAGGGCAATAGAGATGTCCAATTCAGGCGTCCTCTGAAAGTCAGAGCTTGATGTACATCAAGAGCAGTGTGGTTGTTAATCAGCAGCGAGTGAGCCAAGTCATAATTACCATTGAAATAGTCTATCCAGTAGTTAATCATGACATAACGAGGAAGAACAGGCATATTCATATTCTGCTGATATGAAGGTGTATTGAAGTCAAATGCCTGAAGGACTGGGTAAATTAATGCCTGCAGTTTTGGTCTGATGATCAAATGCTCATCTTTGCTAAGCTGTGGGAAGAACGGGATAGAATTGTGATTATAAAGAAAATAAACATTACAATATCAACCTTGAACTTCACACAAACAACCACCTGATAATTTCTAGGCAAGATTCTGTTCTTATGCAATTCCACTGGCAGATAAAGCTCTTGTTTTGTCTGAAATGCTAGCAGCCTGATCTTTTTCTTTCCTTCTAATGATGATCACTCAGGACAGTTCCAGTGTCCTGTTTCCAACAGAAATCAGTAGCAGATATAAAAAAACAATAATGTTAAATTATTCTTCTAGCAGACTTTCCCAGTTGAACTGTTTACAGTTGTAGGACTTATTGAGTCAAAGGAGCTATCTAAACTTTTAATAGCTTTTCAAGGATTTCTCTTCCATGAATTTATCTAAATTGTTTTGTTTTTTTTTTAGCTTTTGCAAACTACTGGCATCTGGTTTTCTTTAGCAAAGGCTTACTGTGTGCAGCAGAGCCTCTGTGTTGGACTAGAACCTACCATCTGCATTTGATTTGAGCCTACAAAGTATACATTTGGTACTTTCTAATTCTTTTAGTGGAAGAATCAGCAGACGCTTTTTTTCCTTCACCTTCTACTCAAGATCCATAAATCTGTATTGTATCACATCTTCTCTCTTTCAGGCCAAAGAACCTTAGTGTATTTATTTAACCTCTGCTGACACAGTCTTACATCATTGGTTTAAAAAGAATTCAGCATCATGGAAATGAATTATGAATGCTGTTTCCAAAACACGGCTCCATCCTGTTGATCCGTCTTCAAGACAAAGACTTTCAATGCCTTATTAATTTTTCCTCGCTAATTCAATACTGCAAGATTGTCATGATAATTAGTTGTCTGAGCAAGGTTGTCATGATAATTAGTTGCCTGAGCAGGCTATGTACCTTCTTATCACCAATGGTTTATGGCAATACGGAAAAACTAATAATATTTCACTCAGCCATGAACGATACTATTACTTGCCCCAGGCTGCCTTTAAAGTCTTTAGTAGATTAAATTTAGATTATGTTTAAACTAGAGATACACAAAAGAAAATTTCTTAATTGTGAAATGCTGCAGGAAGACAAATTAAAGCTTCGTGTATTATATATTTATTGTCCTTCATTTGTATTTGGAGGAAATAAGAACGTATTTTTCGGTGATAAGCACTTGAAATTAGGAAGATAAATAAGTTCTGAATGTAACTAGTTACCTAGTTAGGCAAACAAAGAATTTCTCAGCAAAAGGGGTTAAAAGATATCAATTAGCTCCTTGTGCTTAAAATTTGGCCCGTAAGAACTCATAACTGTGCCAAGGCATTACAAGCTACTTGACTCATGCAATTGACTCATTTTTTCTTCTGTAAAATGACAAGATGCTGGTTTTCAATAGAGAGAGCTACTCTACTTGTGATGATGCAGCACAAAGAACCTGTCAACCTATACGCATCACTGAATTAGGGATTGTTATAGTGTAATACATCACAGACACTGGATGTTACCTGCTGACACACAGCAGCAGCCAAATTTCCTCCTGCGCTATCGCCAGAAATTGCAATTCGATTTGGGTCAACTGAATACTCAGCTAAGACATCAGGCTGCAAGAAATGCTTTGTAGCACGAAGGGCATCATGGAATTGCTCAGGGAAGCACACCTCTGGTACCAGCCTGTATCTACAAAAGAAGAAGGGAGGTAAGAGACAATTATTAGTTACTACACTTCTCTTTCCTGATCAATAAATACTATCAGATACATCTTAGTGGCAAATAACTATTTCACTAAGGATAAATACTATAGAAAAAAACCATGTGTGTAGTACTTAACCTTATAATTAACATTCTTACTCTAAAAGGTTTATAAGGACCTATTAGATATGAATAACACCAAGATGGTATAATATTGTGCAGTACTTTCCCAACAGAGGATTTCATCACACGTTATAAAAATGAATTAATATTAAAAACACCCTTGGCAAGGGAGTTATTCCTGTTGGCCTGTTTTTGATCTCAGCTCCGCACCTTAACTGCTGAGAAAGAGTGACGTCCAGCAGACTCAGCTGAGACAAACAACTTGGTAGTTCTGTTTCCCAAATGTTATCTAAGCTCAGGAGAGCTGTACCTTTGTACCAGGAAATTAACAGTAGCCAGGAAGTGAAGTAATAATGATTTACACTAATCCAACAGACTCAATAATTATTCTCCTTTATCAAGGAGAGAGGCAGGGATATATGCAATATCCAAGTGGAGCAGCAGCAGCTGAAGCCTGTTTACTACATTTTCTCAGTTCCTTAAAAACAGCGTAGGGGAAGTCAGTTTGTATTTACTGAATCATTTGTAATCTAAGAGTTGTTACTGGGTAACAACTAATAAGTTGTTACTTATGGTGCAAAGCACATCTTTCTGGTTGCAGTTCTTGTATCCTTAACAGATTTTACACATTCTCAGCAAAGCAAATTCAAAACATTTGGAGAAAGTATTTCCATTGTCAGCTTGACAAAAGCTGATGTCATTGCAGAGATGTCTTTTAGTTCAAAGTAAAGAAACAGTCTTGCCATTACTTCTGGAGCAAAACAAAATACTGCTTCCTGGTTCAACGTGTTTTCTTTGGAATCCAAGCTAAAAAATATGGTATATGCAAAATAAATGTTAAGCTTAATTTACATCAAGTGTTTCAAACATCAAATCTGTCCCACTTCCAGTGAACAATGTATTTTACATCAGGTACAAAGTAATACGAGAGAGGCCCGAGTGAGCTAGGCCTTGCAGAAATAGGCAGTGTTGTTTCACGAAAGTGAGATGTGCAACTCAGCCAATGAAGAAAATCTAATTAGACCTCACTAACTGAAAATAAACGCCTTGATTGAAAGATACAATAGCTAAGGAGAGATGACAAACAGCAACGAGGAACAGCCAGTATTATATCACCTTAAGTGAGAAAATGAGTAACCAGGAACTTTCCAATACTGTGATTGATACTTACCTGCTTTTTTACTTTTTATTATTTTTTTTTACTAATAAACAACAAAGCAGTAAAAAAGCGGACCCTTAAAGTACACCACAATGCCTACTGAGAATCAGTAGCACCAACTCCATATAATTAAACTGTAATTAGATCACAGAGCTTGATGTGTAATCAACTGCAAGTCAGAGCCTTGAGTAGTTATATCAAGTGATTGGTTTTGCAAAAGAAAATATTGAAGTTGACAATAAGGGTGGGAAAAGTACCACTCAAGTTGGAGTCATCTCGGTAATTTAGTTAGCTAGCTGAGAGGTCTGTTTACTTTGGAATTGTTCAGCTGGTGAAAAAACCAGCGCTGCTTCTCTGTTGTCTAGCACCCTGGCAGTCTCCTGCTCTTGAGTGGAGTGCAGGGCTGAAATGAGATGACTTCAACAGCGGGTGCTTGAGAGAACAGCAGGAGCTGCCATGCTCCGCCGTGTATTTTGGTTAATGAGCAGTAAAAAATGATTCGCTAATTTTTAGGTTCCAGACCCTTGCTCAGAGTGCCTTAGAAATGGTGGTTTTTAGGCAGGCTTCAGATGTTTGTTTTTTTATGTATAATATACCTTCAGTTAAGGACAAAAAATTCTCTTTTGCTCCACAGGGAGTCAGAGGGACGTGGTTTGGCCTTCCTTCAGGCATATAACAAAACTGTTTTTGACAAGCATTAACAGAATTAAAACGTAAGTCAGGAGAGTGATCTCAGGTTTTAGCTGCACTCCTTACATGCAGATACATTTGTGAGATGCACTAAGATGTGTAAAATTTGCATTTCAGTGTTTTGTCCAAGTGATTAAAAATTCCACTCTTCTCCTGCATTTCTGCTCCCTTCAATGACTTCTAAAAGAAATTCAAGTGAACTTTTGATTCCCTTTTAATTTGTTATTCTAAAAGGATAATAATATCAGACTGGTAGAGAATTATTGCCCAAGTTTAAAGCCTTACATACAAGGGAAAAGGGCAAAGCTAGAAGAACTACATTACATATTTCTAATACCTTAAAATTACATAATTGATTTTAGATTACTCACTCAATTGAGACAACTACAGCATCGAGAGATTCAGCCATGACTCTGCAGAGGTTGTTATAAAGGCTCGTTCCTGGAACAAAAAAACACAGCGTTAGGTACATGCAAGTCCATTTATGGCAGCATCTCACAAATCCATACCTAGGTGTCTTAGTTTCAGCTGGGATGGAAGTGTTTTCTTCAGAGTGCCTGCTATGATGCTATGGTTTTGGTTCTAGGAGAAAAAACCATGTTGCCAACACACCGATGTTTATAGTTGCTGCTAAGCAGTGCTCTGCAGAGCCAAGGCCATTCTCAGTGAAGGGCCCAAGGAGCCGAGAGGGGACTGAATTAGCACAGCTGACTTAAACTGGCCAAAGAGCTGTGCCATACCATATGACATTGTGAGGAAGGAGTTTTGAATGGTTTGGAGTTCATCTCTCTTCCGCTGCTTGGGCGGCTTGGGCACTGGTTGGTGGCTGGTGAGCAATTGCTTGTGCATCATTTGTTATTTACATTTATAAATATATGTTTATATACATATAGAAATTATTGTCCTTTCCTCTATCTTAGTAAATAGCTTTATCTTAACCCATGAGTTCTATTTATTTATTTATTTTTATTTTTATTTTTTAATTCTCCCTCCCATCCCACTGGGAAGGGAGAGTGAGCAAAGGACTGTGTGGTGCTGAGGCGCCTGCCGGGTTAAACCACAACATAAAGCCTTCTCAGAAAACATAAAGACTTCTAACAAATAGAAGTAAATGAAATCAGCTTAAACCAGATGAAGTTCCAAATGTATGTTTTAGCAGAAGGAACACAATTTGCTCCATGAGAAGTCCTGCGGCCTGATGGTTTTTTCCCCTCATCTGTTTCTCGGTGACTTGGGGCTTGTCATTCACCCTCCTATCACAGTTCTCACAACAGGACAAAATTCAAGGTACCCAGTGGCCTGGGGTCACTGCTTCCAGAAACAGTTATTACAGTATGAGTCACTGATTTTTGTTCATTTTATTATAGCATGTATTGCCTTGATTCAAATGAGCTGCCCTATTAATGTCAAGTGAACTACTTATTTAACACAGGATTAATCAAGGTTATCCTGCTTGTCAGTGGACTGATTTTCCTTAATTTTATTCCTTTTCAATTACTTAATCATTGATTCCTGGTACCGTAAGATATACTGGGACACTAAGTGTTCTATAAAGTATTTAGTCTTAGAATTTAGTATTTAGCTGTAACATTTGTGCCATTAATTTCTGCATCTTGGACTTGAGGATAGCTGAGTTACAGTCATCCAAACAAAGCACTGTAATTTAATATAAACTATTTGTACAGCAAGTCTTATGCACACCGTTACAGAACAGATGATACGGGCAGGACTCTAACAAACATCCCTTACGTAGGCCTAGGAAAATTCATCTCAAAGCTCAATTTCTCTGTGAGAAGAGGAGCAAATTGTTTAAACTGCTGTAGGGCAAAGAGACTGCTATTTCCAAAGGTTTGTGAAGACCAGATTTTGAAGTTATTTAGGACACTAAATCTCACTTAAGTCGTGGTATAGGTGGCATATACATACATAGTCTTAATGCAATCAGTACAATCTCTTGCATGTTTTAGAACACTTCCGAAAAGCCCACTGATTTTTTTCCCCTTCTACAGATGAGTCCATGTGTGCTTCAGCATGCATCAGGGTTGTGAGGCCTTCGTGTTGCCCCAGAAGCAATGGGAAAGGACAAAGGCTCCTACCCACTCTTGATCTTTGCCTCAGAGCAGCCGTGAGAACTGCAGGCCCCTACTTTCTCCATGGTTTTTCTTCTGCTGTGAGATGTGGAAGGATCAGTGCTTAGCTAATTGTTGCCTACTGCTATACCTTACTACAATTAACTTGGAAGGCACAAACATCAGAGAAAGTCAATACTGTTAATTTTCAAGGTAGTTTCTGCTCATGATCGCAGTAGATTCCATAAAGGAGGGGATGTGGAACCCAACTCTACCCATATCCTTGGTCATGCTGCCTGTTTTCTGGAATCAATCACCTAGAATCAGCAGTATGTATTCCCAAATACACACTACTGGAAGCCAAACATTAGCAATGCTCTTGCATGCAATTTTGTTCAGTCCACTCTTTGTGTAATTGTTTGTTTTGTATATTGTGTAATTTGTCCTGTCGTGATGTTACAAAGTTAATCTTTTGGTTCTTTTCCAGTTCACATCCTGATAAGATATATGTTTTTCCAGTGTATCCTTTGTATATTTTTATCATGATTCCGTACATCTGCTCCATCAGAATGGAGATGGTGACTACTGAATTCAGGTATGTCTCTGCAGAACTGTCATCTCCTGGCAGGAAAAACAGCTTTGGTTCTTCCTGCTGGGAGGAAACCAGCCCAGAATCCCAATTAGTTACCAACAGACACGTACTTGCACTTGCCAAGGCCCAGCCGCCTCCATGGATGTAAACAACACCGCGCTTCAGTGGTTCATCTTCCTTTGCAGGAGGTTCAAACACTCGGACTTCCACACCATCAAAAACAACATCCGTAATGTTAATGGGTTCAGAAGAGACAGACTTCAGCTTGTCAAACGTACAAATCAGATAATTCAGGACTATCAAGTGATGGCTGAGTCTCAGATAGTGAATCAAGTGACACTTCAGGGGGAAAAAAAAGAAAAAAAAATAGTTACTTCAGAGTATATCACGATGCTGCATTGATGCAACTGTCTTCAAAAGGCAGCTTCTGTATGAAAACATATATCAGTTCTTAGAATATTCATCAGAAAATGAATGAATATCAAAACATATCATGTTTTAAAAGCTGTATTAGAACAAAACCCTGTCAATAAAAGACACTCCTGCCTTCGAATGACACCTCCGAAAGGGACAAACATGACCAACCAGCAGATTCTACTTTTGTATTTGCAAAGCTCCTCAGACCGGTGCCAGTAGAGGGCAATACCACACAGTCAACATTTTTTGTGGTGGTAAGGTAGGAAATATGCAAACTATTTCTCTTATTCCACCCCAAAGCGTAAGTCTTTCCATTTCCAAATTAAGTTCTCAGTGATTGCAAAGGCATCTGAAAACAGGAACAGTCTCTAAGGAATACAGTGCTTATTTACTGGCTCGCCCTGTATTTGCCTGCTGAATTGGAAAAGATCTGAAATGCTACTGAAAAGCTGCGGCAGGTTTGTGATTTCTTCCCCAGAGACTCAAGCGTGTTACTTCTTCTGTCTGGGTGTGTAAAACAGAAAGAAAATAAAGGAAGAACTCAACTTGCTGTGCCTTTACGGTAGAAGGATAGATTTTACCCCTTCTGAAAATCCAGGATCTTCTTTCTAACTTTCCCCTAAACAAAGCTGTTTCTCTAAGCAAATAACCCTGGGATCTAAGGCACTCATTCAACCCAAATGCTCATGACCTGCTCCCCACATTCAACTTGTCAACCCATAACCACTTCAGCGTTTTAATTCTGCTGTTATCACCAGTACAGTGCAAGCCTGCTAGTAGGAATTAAACAAGTCCAGTACAGGGAGAGGGAGAGAACGGTCATTCAGGTACCAGTCTAACAACATTAATACTGCAAAGAACAGATAGTTGCTGTAGCCTAACTTGTACAAAAACTAAGTGGAAGCCAAGTCAGATTCTGTGTGATAAATGTGATTTTCCAAGTGGGAGTTTTACAGTCTCTTTCTGACTTATATGTTCACAAGGAGAGAGATTTCATTTTCTTGCTTTGGTTTTCTTCACTGTCCTTCTGCACTACCATTTTCCACAGTTACTTTCAGTGCAAAGTCTCAGTGTCTCTGCTAGGGAAGTCTTCTCAAAGAGAAGGGACAGCTAACAGAAGAACACCACTGCTGTCAACACATCCTCCAGAGGAAAAGC
Source organism: Alectoris magna (assembly GCA_030625065.1). Classification (NCBI taxonomy): domain Eukaryota; kingdom Metazoa; phylum Chordata; class Aves; order Galliformes; family Phasianidae; genus Alectoris; species Alectoris magna. The sequence goes on from CM060569.1 coordinate 4,801,002, forward strand.
AAGTTTTGAAGCACCTCCTATCAACTGAGAGATTTCCTGCGCTCAGCAATTCTTACGCCAGAAAGGATCTGCTCCCTTGGGTCTATAGTCACTGTCCTTACATGTGGCTTTTAAATCCACTATGGTTAGTTTAAATGTAAACAAACAAATGCATATGACTCAGCTTTCAGTAGATGCTGTGTGAAAAAGACCCTGAGGCAGCCTCCATTTTGCTGCAGATTTCTGTGGAAAGCGACAGACTGAGATTTTTCCCCAAAGGGTCTCTGACTGCCAAGTACAGTGCAGTGGTAATGTGAGTGGGGAGAGAGGAATCCATTTCCAAAACAAAAATTTACAGAAATTACTTTCTTTCCCTGCTTGGCTTGTGGTAAGGTTACCCCGCCGAAACAGTTGGGTGAGAATCCAAATCTTGGTATGTTTGCTGCTTTGTTGGTGGATTATCGTTTCTGCATACTTAAGGTCTTTTCTCTGGGAGTAAAAAACACGAGCATCCACCCAGTGGGCAGAAATGTAGAATTCACAAGGCTGTATCTTTGAATCTCAGATCATGCTTTTCTCACACCGTTACTTAAAAATTTCCATAGGAAAACACCATTCAAGACTGAAACTTGAAGAGCAATACACCCGTTAATAATTTGCCATTCAATTTATTGGGCTGCCATTGATTCACCCAGCAAATGATCTTCCATGTGCCCTATAGAGGCTCCCAGGGAAGGTAACTAATGGGAAATACTGCCAGGCAAAAAACATCATTTCTGTAGATTTTTTTTTCAGGCTGACTGCGCTGCAAAAAGCTATTTATCCACATTCTTTGTAGACATGATTACCACATGTTCCCTGGAATCAGAAATGTTTTCTTTTCAAGGCTAGTTGCAGCTGTTTACTGAGAAGTGTTTTGCCCTGGTTTTTTTAATCCACAGAACACCACGGCCCTCTGCAGGTTTATCAGTTGCTTTCATGCCTTTTTCTCTGCAACAGACCACCCTTTCCAAGAACCAAAAATAATAAAGAAATAGAATGACATGGAAGAGATGCTTTGTAAACCAAGGCACAAAAGGAACAGTAATAGTTCTTTTATGTTTACCTCGTCAGGTTTCTCTGCCCAGGACTTATAAGCACATTCTTTGGAAGTGTATCTAATCAGTCAATTTGGTTGTTATTTACAACAATCAGGATTGTGTTTTTTGCTGGCAAAGAGATAGCCTCATCCAGAGTTCCTACAAACAAAAATCTTATGTAAGAAAATATTTATAGTATCTTGTGTGTATACGTTTGTACGTAATGGTTGCTAAATCTCATCTAGGACTGCGTTGCAGTCACAGAATCATAGAATCACAGAATATCCTGAGTTGGAAGAGACCCACAAGGATCACTGACTCCAACTCCTGGCTCCACACAGGATCACCTAAAATTCTAACCGTACAAACACTTTCATTTTCTAAACAGGTAACTTGAAGAAATGTGGCTGGTAAACTTCATGAGGATGAATAATGGAGCTGACGCACCCAGTGAGCTTAGCTGCTATGGAGCCGGACAGACCTGCATGTGCAGGAGGACGAGTAGAGCAAATGTGAGTATCTCACTGGTGTTTGAGTCACTTCTGAAAATAACCACCGTGCACAGACTGCAGCACACTTACTGGCAATCTATCACCCAGTTCTGATTGCAGCTTTTCATTCTGGGGCTGTTGGCACTCTAATCTATGGCTGCTTTGGTAGTGGTGTGATTTACGCTCACTGTTATACACGGCAGCTCTCCAACAAATCAGACAGAGTAACTTCCACAGCCACCATCTTCTCTTTTACCAGGATATCTTCCTAGCCGGGATTACGAGGAAGGGACAACCCGAAAGACTAAGCTGTTTAAGACGGTGACTGTCTTTCTCGTGGCAAATTCTTTGATGAGAGGTACCAGATACTGAGAGACGTTTTAACTTCATGCAGGAGAAAACTGTCAAGAAATGAAGGAGGAGTTAGGGTTGTGATTAAAAAAACCAAAAAACAAAAAAAAAACCCCAAAGAACAGTTTTAAAGAAAGGCACCATTACCTCACCTTTGGTCACCAGCATCTGTCCCTAAATTAGTAGGATTTTTCTGGTGGTTCCTTAGGGTTGCTTGGGATTCTTTATGATCCCTTTATGAAGAATCCCAAGCGATCACTGTGATTATGCTTAACCCCTCTTTCATAGACTTGTACTCTGCATCAGTCATTACAAAAAAAAAAAACCACCAAACCAAACAAAAAACTAAACAGAAAAGGTGTATTTCTGTTGCTAATTTCTAAATTTCTAACAATCTCGAACAACACTCAGCACATCAGGATTGAGGTGACACTGTCCTAAGGGCGACGTGAACTATCCAACTTCACAAATCTCTGACCTTTAGCCTTGAAATTAGTGCAGCGGGTTGCATTCAGATGGCACACGAGGGCAGCGCGCCAAGCTGAATACATCAGCTGTTTCCTTCACTGCCTTCGCAGCAGTGAGATGCCAGGTCCTGCTCTGACCTTAGCTGAGATCAGGAACTGGGAGTTAGCTTGAGCTGTTTGCCTTTTTACATGATGCACTGCTCAGGACTGAGCCAAGTCTCATGTGTGACTCACCGAGTAATGATGCTGACACTGGGCGGCTGAACCTCTTAAGACTTAATTTCCTACCTTTAGAAGATGCTGCTGCTCCTGAATGACATTATACTCAGTTCAGGCATCATTTTGCAAAACACACTGCTGTAACATTACAGTCCAAAATGCCAGCTACGGCATCTGTAGACAGTGAGAGACTAGCAAAAAAAATAAACAGGCTCATTTCCCCATCTTACTGTGTGCAGAATATATTGGTCTGACTGCATTTCAGGAAGTTTATCCCATCTAAAGGTTAACCTCTATTTTCTTTCATTTTACAGAGCCATTTCTTAGAACAGGTGCATTACTGCGCAGTACCTAACATGTACTTTTGAAAACTGTTATACAGAGAGTCCTCAAGGACTCAAAGATAAGTGCTCTAATTTCCTTTATAACTGGAAGGAAACCAAAAAGGCTGTTTTACAGTTTATCAACTAGGAGAAGCTCTATTATTTTTTCATTGTAAAGTTTCATTCTCACACCTATTCATCCACGATGAACTGCTTTTAGACCAGATAGCCAATAACTTTCTTCTCTACTCCAAACAGGACTTGCAGTGTATGTGTTCCTACTCATATGCCATAGTGGATTACTGTAAACCAACTTGCAAGACTGTGTCCTTACATGCAAAAATATCAGCTTACTTGGATGGCCACAACTACGATTTACATCTCTCCATATATGGGTAGGTAGATTAAATATTAAAATGTTAGACGGAACTGATTACTGTTTTCTCTACTCCTGAATGTTGATGTCCCATGCCCTAGATTTTATCCTAAATGGAAGCAAGTGGCAGAGCAGCATAAAAGCATTTCTTAGCTGATGAGAAGTACGAGGATACTTTTCTCCCCTGCACAGCTGCCTAACTTCTTCCATATATGCCTGACAGCCTGGATGCCAACCTGCTTGTCCTTCCAAACCTGCTAACAGCTCTGCCAGTTAATAAAAATAAAAATATATAAAAAAAATAATTTAAAAAAATTCCTTTCTTCCTTTCCATGCATCAGAATAGCAAGTACCTTGATAGCGTGGTTCAGAAATAACTTAGTTCAAAGGGATTATTAAATAAACATATGCTGCTCTCTTTACTCCAAGATGGGAGAATGGTAATGAAAAGAAGTGAGAGATGCCTCTATTAGTCCTGCTGTTAACAGCAGAATTTTGAAATGTTGCTTTAGGCACTTTTTGACAGATACACATAAAACAATTCTAATGGTTTAATTTCCTGCTCAGTCCTATAATCCCGAGTAGTTTTCTGTTGGCTGTCCAAATTTCAGTGAAGCGGAGTTCTGACGGTCTCATATACACGTGTGTTCACTATCTCTCATTTCTGACCTAAAACTGCTGTGTAACATTGCAGTTGTCTATAAAACTGTGGCCAAGTCCCATTATGAGACAGGTGATGACATTGTTCTCATTCTAAGTTAAACGCTTTTGCACCGATTTGTTATTAACATGAAGCTGAAGATTTTGATTTCATTCTGAAAGCAGCACAGCACAGCACACTCAGCACAGGAATAGGGCTCTGAACATCCAGCTCTGGTATTTTCAGTGACCTCAAATAGGGCACTCTGTCTGTGTTTCCCCCAAAGTAAGATTAGGACAACGGCACCAGCTCCCTTTTGTAATATGTTTTGAAACCTACTTATGAAAACTGCCCTATAAGCATTACGCATTTTTAGCCACGTGATAATACATAAACACTTGAAGGGTTTTGCGCTGATCCAGGGCACTGAGTCAGCCCCGAGTGCAGAAATGCAGTACCTTATCATTAGCACACTGAAAAGCAGTGCCAGCTTCAGTGTGTTTTATTGGTAGTGTTTATAAAAGCAGTGAGAAAACAAGCACATTATCCCTAACAAGAAGTTGTCACGCTCGACTGTCAAGAGTCAGCACAAATCTATTTCAGAATAGGGAAACAACTGTATTTAGAGCACATAAAGTTTGTTTCATGCTTTGGAAAGAGGCATTTTAGTGTACTTTGGAGGTTTTAAAATAAAAATCACTTAGTAACGTACTTCTGTCTGCTATCAAACCCACAAAGGAAAGTAATAAATAGCAAGCTGAAAATACATTCAGAAGTAGGTGAAAGTTCAATGGTTACATTTAGAGCATCGTTAAATCATTTGGTCTCGCAACCTCCGGTAGACAAAGAAAAGGGAAGCTCAGCTCTACAGAAGGACATACACTTGATTTTATATACACACACTAAAGCTGTCTACCACAGTAAGTACTCAGGCTTAACTTCTACAATCTTAGCTTCAGTTCACACAGTTCATTCTTAATGGCAGACACTTATTCCTGACTTTGTGCAACCTCTCAGTGTTGGAAAGACTTCTAAACACTTAGATAGCACCTCATTTTGCTCTCTCTGGAAAAAAAACCCCAAAGTTTACCTGTTTGGTGGCTCAGGGCACCGCTAATGCCTCACTGATGCTTTATGCTTCTGTCTAAAAGCCACTCGTTCCTCCTTGTGCTTTGTAAGCTGCCTGTGGCCGATATTTTCCTTGCTATATGTAATCATCATATTTCTAAGGCCACAGATGGGAACAACTGTCTAACAAGTTACCACTTTCCCCTTACAGGGGTGGAGACAGATGTGGGCACCTCGGTGTTGCCAGTTTGCTCCAGCTGCCACCAGGGCAGGCTGTGTTCTGCCAGCTCCTCTGGGAGGAAGACCTCAGGATAGCCCAGCAGGGATGAGATTGCCTCCGGCCTCCAACCTAGAGACACTGAGACTCATCCAGCTATGCCTCGCAAACCACAAGCAAACAGAATGTGTACAGAAGCCAACAGCAGTACATATATATATATAGAGTTAGTCACACGATTTTCTAAAGATAGGTCTCCTTCAGCTAGAGGTTATGGACTTGATTCAGGTGTTCCTGGAATAAAGGTTACCATGTGTTCTGCAGGCAGGACGCTGTGGCCATCGTAGTAGCCCTTCCAGCTGTTAAACTTCCAGCTCCACTGTAAAGGTATGTGTTGTTATTTTAGTTACCAGCACAAAGCAAGTGCTTGTCAAGCCACAGCTTTTTAATGGAAAATTTGTGCTGTTGTACGCCACGTTTACATAATTTCCCTGTCATAGCGGTATCATTTCTTTAAAGGAGAGTATACAAGCATCAAGCCTTATTCTTTCACATCCCAAAGGCTCAGCTGAGTGGTCTATTGAAAATCAAATAATTGTCTGAGTTGGAAGGGACCTTTAAAGGTCACCTAGTCCAACTCCCCTGTGATGAACAGGGACATCTACAGTTCGATCTACATCTAGTCCCGACTCTAACTGCAAAAGTGGCAGCCAGAGAAGCTGTTCAGGGAGAGTATGCAAGCCTGGACACTGTCCTCCTGCTTCCGCAGTTACTGTTAGGAATAAGAAGATACCTTCCCACCTAGTCCTTCTGGTACCTGTTTATGAGCCCTCTCCCCACGAATTCATCCTGTCTGAATCTGCTGATGCTCTCAAATGCAACCTCTTGAAGGTTTTAAGGACAGCATAATGAACTGAAATGCTGCTAGGAAAAAAGACTGAAATACTTCGACACAGACAGTACCCTGAATCAGGCGTGACCACAGCTGACCGGTCCTTGTCGAAGATCAGACCAGCCTGGCAGAAAACCAAGCTCATAACTGAAGCCATTATCAGAAGTTTGTGATCTCTGTTTTCATGCCAGCACACACACAGAGAGAGAAAGTGAGGGAGAGATCATAAAGCAACAAAACAATCATGTGTCTTATATTAAAAACAGCTATTCTGAAAGGGTTTTATTGACTAATACAGTTTCAAATACAGGGCGCTTGATTTTGATATTTGAAATAGATTCCCTATGTCTTCTTTCCTTAAGGCATTAGTTAGTGTATGGAAATACAAGCCATTAATTATTTGGACCTAAAGTCCCCGGGTCGGAAAGCAGCTTGCAGCACATAGGAAGACCTCCATCACAAAGCCAGAAGGGCCGCTGGATGCAATCTGCGAGCAAAACACGCTCGCCCGATTCCCCGATGAGGACAAAACCATGAGCAGCCTGGGACCTGGCCTCGCCCCCTGCCCGGACGGGGGGACGCGGCACCGAGCTCTCCTCCCGGGTAGGCCGGGCACCGCAGGTCAGCCCGAGCCCGCGGTGCCGGTGATGGGCTCTGATGGCGTTTCCTTACCGTCTGCTGCACCGCCCGGAAGGTGGCATCCAGCAGCATCAGCTTCCACGAGTCCGACACGGTGCCGGGCAGCGGCAGGTAGATGTAATAGGCGGCCAGGGCGGCCAGCGCCGCCAGCAGCACCCAGGCGGTCCGCATCACCCCGCGGGGAGCGGCCTCCGCCGGAGGAAGTCCCGGCGCTTCCGTGCCCGCCGCCCCGAGCCGCCGGCTGCGTATGCGGGAGCGCGGGGTGGCGGCAGCGGCCTTCTCCGCGCCCGCGCAGCCGCCGCCCCGCCCGAGGCCCGCCCGCCCTCCGGGGAGGTCGCGCCGCGGAGCTCCGCTGCCCGGGGCCGCCCCGGCCGCATCCCCGCCCCGAGCTCCGGCCGTGCTCTGCGGGACCGGGACGGGCCCGGCCGGGCACGTCTTTGTCGGGGTTATCGCCGGTGGTGCTCGGCTCTCCCCAGCAGGCAGTCGGGGCGGGCTGCTGGAGAGGCTGGGGAGGGGACGTGCTGGCTGCAGCCGGGGAACACCTGCATTTTAGGCAGGCGAAACGGTGCCTGGGTTTTTAAACGGAGATGGATTTTTCACAGTATAATTTATTCCGTAATTTTATTTTGAACTGGGAGTTTTTTCTTCCCGAGTTCGGTAACAGATTCTGGTTTAACACAGAACCGTTTGTAGGGAAGACAAATTCTTCTGAATAGGTCTTTTTCACCCCCATAAGCGCTTTCATGTCAGGTACGAATCCTCTTTTTGCACCATACAGGAAACAAATGATACAGAATTCTGTCTGGGCTTAAATGAAATGCCTACTTGATGCTTAGTCACAGAGTAAATGTAAATTTTTATTTAAATAACCAAAGTCATGTGCATTATGAATGTAATCCGAAGACCGAGCATCAGTTTCAACAGTAACACTGCTTTTAAAAACTAATCCATAATACTAAAAGATGACTTGGAAATTTAATAGGGTCCAGGAAAGGACCGAGCTTCCTTTAACAATTGACAAGAAGTGGCAATAAAAGAAAAAGATATTCCTAAGAAGTAAAAGGTCAGCCTCTAGGCCAGCTTTACGGGAACTGAAGTGAAGCCTCACCGATTCTAAATGCAGCTGAAGAAAGCTTCTGGAATTTGTGAGGAAGTAAGAATCTCAAGTGTCCTTCACCTTCAATAACAGCGGACTGAATTTCTATATTGTCCACCTACAGTTTTAAGTAAACTACTGATAGGAAAGGGCTGTTAGGAAAACAAATGTGCCCAGGAAGCAGTGTGGGACTCCTGAGGTCTCAAGGCCTGTGCTGTGCTCACACTTCTAAATCTTGTCCTGCTTTGCATACTCCCATTCCCTTTCTTTCCAGGACACCTGTCCCGTCAGCTCCACATCCAGGACCCTTGAATAGCTGCCTTTTTCAAACCTGGGTCTCGTCCTCCTTTCTTGTCTACTTACCTATTAGAGAACAGGTTTTTGTGTTTCTCATGCTCTGACTGACCCCCACACATCTCCCTCCTCTCCCGCCATTTGAAAGCTATTGCTCTTGCTAGATGGAATAAACATGTCCAGCGGAATCTATGTTCATGGCAGTTAGTTGAAAGCATAAAATGCCTTAGTCTAAGAAAGATTCCCGTCTTTAAAAACAACGGCAAAAACCAAATAAATGCCATCCCAAATCCAAGTGCTTGCAATTTTTTTCTAGCGGATGGGCAGTCTGTCTACATAAACTCACACCCTGAAGCCAAGAACCAGCAAGACCTCACCAAGAAACCCAAACAATTGCAGCACACCCAGCTCACAGACAACACAGGGCACCGACGTTCCCTTCAGGCCTCTTGGGTTTACAACAGCTTTTCTCTTGTGGCCGCATGGCTCCTTCCTGAAGGTGTTACATCACTGCTCCCATGGAGATTATGTGGTTGGATTTAGTGAGTGATTTAATCTCCTGGAATTTTCTTCCTGTGGGTGTTATTGCAAGGGGAGACTGTTTAACTATTTAATAGATGTTATATTGTTGTTAGAAATGAGGAAGAAACCCAGCCCATGGCTCAGGGTGTGAGGGAACCTGAAGACTTGGCGGAGAAATACTTCCTGAGAGAATTGGAATAATCCGGTGAGGGGTGGCCTGTAGGATGGTGCAGGGCCTTCAAGGTGTCAAAAAGCCCTCAGGTTAGGTTTCACTTTGCCTGTAAGTAGTTGCTGTATCTGCTGTGTATGAAATACAGTCACTGTACGACTTAATAGTTGACTGAAATGTCCAAATTGAAATGACTGCCCTGATACCTGAAATCTTGTCCTCAAGAAAATAATCCTAATTTATATATACTTCACCAGCAAACCTCCAGTCGCATGAACAACACCTGCTATCATCTTTATCTACTTTTCCCTATTTCTTAAGATGGTCAACGTCGTTATTTGTCATCTCTTTCATGGAGCGCAAAGGGTGTTTTCAGGAGAATCCGGACCGTGCCCTAAGCGCACATTTCGGTCCGCACGGCGATAGGGGAAAGGCAGCAACGACCCACGCCGACGGGACGCAGCCAAACCTCACGGCAGCCCCGGCCCCGCGACCGTTGGAAGAGTTCGAAACCCGCCAGCAGCCAATCAGCGCGCAGCACGCCCCGCCCAGTCAGCAACCTGCTCTCGGGTACCTCCGGAGGGGGTGGGCCACTCCAGCTGCCCAATGAGAAAGCGGATTATAGAACAGAAGTGTGACGGGCAGCCAATGGGCGGTGCGCTTAGTGCGGCGGCTCGCTTTTTGAATCGGTGACGGCGGCTGCTGATGGTGGTTGTTGTGGTCGGTAGCAGGTGGCGGTGAGAGGGAGACGGGCCTGGGCGGGTTGGGGGGAGTGTGGAAAGATGTGGCCGGCTCGGGCTCAAGGCTAAGCCGAGCCCGAGGAGGGTAGCTCTCGGTGTGGGCAGCATGGGGCCGTGCCGCGTAAGAATGACCGGGGTCGCCTGTGGGGCGGTGGCCGCCCGAGGCGGAAGGGAGGCCCGGCCTGCTGGCACCTGTCGGCCCGTGAGGTCTGGAGCAGCTGGCGGCGTCACCTCGCCTTCCGAACGTGTCTGCCCTGTGCATCCCGGGGAGAGCTGCTAACAGGAGCAGCTTTGGTGACATTTCCTCTTTTAAGGCTTGTTCCTGGGTACAGATATCTTGTAATTTTCATGCTTTCCCCAAACTACAGGGGGATAAGTGTTTGTAAGCGTTTTTAGGTTTGCTTTAGTTTTGTAGTGACAGTGTCAGGACTCTTGTTCCCTCTTATGTAGGGGGAAGCTGCTATGTGCATGTCTTCTGTGTGTGCTGTTTGCTCTCTTCTGTGCCTTGGCACTGCCAGCATGTGGCTCTGGTGGCTAACTTTGCTGTGTTATTGACTAATCTGGGGCTGTTATAACACAGCTTAAAGCATCCCAAACGAAAGCACATGAAAAAAATAAACCAGGAAAACCATCTAGAAAATCAATGCCCAACTCAAAGCGTGGGTTGCTTTGTAACATATGACAGGGTTCTCTGGAAGTTTGTATTTGCTGATATGTCTGTAGGTATAACTACAGCGATAAAACAGGAGTCATATCAATGATACTATCTGAATTTGTGAAAAAATCTGTAGTGTTTTAAATTAACAGTAGACTTGATTGGAGATGTTTTGATCTAACTGCAGATAAGTAGCTATTTTTTTCTTTCTAGATTGCTGTCATGCCAGAACAAACATAATTGGTCTTCCAGTTTTTACTTTCCTGTGTAACTGGGTAGGCAATGCTAAACTTGTGCTGCTCTCAAGTTTTGCTACTTCATGAATCCTCTTTCAAGCAGTGCTTTAATGTATCATTTGGTAACTGCTATTTTTTAATGTGGACTTATAAATGTAGGTGTACTTAAGTTAAAGTGGTACAGAGGGTTATGCTACAGCAGTTTGGTTATAGGAGTTATTCTAGGTAATTCTTGATGTTGCTTTGTAAATACTAATATTAACATAACTGATGAATCAGAGGAGATGTGTACTTCCTGCTTCATGCAGGAAAGAAAATGCACTGTCTCATGGACAGGTGTCTTAGAATGTATTTTCAGGTTCAAGGTTCAGGTGGATACGTGTGCAGAAAGAAAGAATTAAGACCTATGCTCATCCAGTTCATCTCCTTGATGAACAAGGAGGGATGGACATCTATGTGAGAAGACAGAAGTTGTATAATGATGAGTACTTCTACAGTGCTGTAATAACATAGGGCAGTATCCTCGATTGTGTGGGTAGCTCCATATGCATGCTTAATGGCTTCGTAGAGGCTTTGATTCATTTTGAGAAACCTGATTTCCCTTTGCTTGCAAACTGCTGCTTTTTCTTTCTGGATGCTTGTTTTTATGTGACAGAAGTAATTCATTTTACCTGACAACTCAAAACTTTGCAAAATACTTTATGTACTCTAATTCTTCTGCTGGTGTTTCACTATTTCTAGAATAGGCTTGTAGACTTGTGGCCAATCCTTTCTACCAGTTCTGTGACTCCTTCTGTAAATGTTCTGTCAGTGTGAGTGGGATTTTAATGAGCAAACTCTTTTTTAGAAGTCCAAAGTTACTTCTGACAGCCTTAGTCATAGGGTTCATTAAGGAGCTTTTTAGCAACTGTAGCTTAAATGAGCACATCTATCTTCTAGCTGTTGAAGAAAGAGAGAAGTAATCATGGCTGACAACAGTACGCTGGTGTCTGAAAGCGGGAGGAGCCTCTTGGCTGATTCTTCTGTTCTTGATTCAAAAATTGTAGAAAACTCCAAAGAGAATGTGTTTCCTGGATCTGTTGTGGATGTTGAAGGTGATGTAAGAAGTTTAAGACCAACATTTTACAATCACTGATTACTTTGTGGGTGTTAAGTTTTGGACAACAGGAAGTGCTTTGCTGAACCCACGGAGTTGTGTGTAGCGTAGCCAAAGGGGTGTTGGCTTGGGATCCTTCCACTAGCAAAGGAGCAGTCTTAACTTTAAACTCATTTTGTTATCAAAATTTTGGCTCATAGCCATGAAATTAAATGGGTCTTCTGGCTAATGTATTGAAAGATACTTCTATGGAATAAATAATTTTAAGTGATAAACTGATGCAAGTGTTTGGGAACAGCAGTTGCTCTGTTGTGCAGTATTACGAGTAGCCCTTAAAAAGATTAATGGTCTTGAGTTTGAAATTTATTTAGCTTATTAACTGATCTTAAGATGCAAGCAACCGAAACCCAACAGAAAACATACTAAAGCATTTCTGTTTGCCTGCAAAATAGTCAGTCTTCTTGAGCAAATGACTGTTGGAGGCAACACTTGCCCCTTCTTCATTCCATTTTGAAAGCAGCGTATTGATACATGGAGGAAAAAAAAATATGTATCTAATTTTGCTTCTCATATTCCCTTGTGAAACTGATTAGTTATTAGGAAGTGGTGAGCCTTCTCAGCTAGGAGCACCAAAACTAGCAAAGATACCATCTGTCTTTCAGCAAGTCTTGCTGTCTAGCTCTGTTGCAAGCATCAAGTCAATTTTACTTTGACCGTATGGTCATGAATTAAAGGGTGCTTTTTGTACTATATACTAGAAGTTTGTGCTATATGGTCAATTGAGCATGTCTTAATGCGAGGACAGTCTTCTTGAGGCAACACTTATTTTCAGGATTGATCCTGATCTGTCTTGCAGGTTATAGTCTGCTTCTTCTAGATGTTATTGCTTAATTTAGAATTAACATGGGTTTTCCTATTGAAATATGGATGTTATCCTTGTTTCTCTATAAACAGAAGAAATGCCTCAAATAGAAACAAGAGTGGTTTTGGTTCAGGAAGCAGGGAAGCGTGAGGAGCTGCTGAAAGCCTTGGAGGTACGTGTGTCTAAGGTTGTTTTCTTGCTTTTCTTAAAAGAAGAATAAGTACTGAAATGAGATCTTTTTTCAGACTTGTGCTAACCAATGTGGTTCTGTACTAAAGTTCTCCTCTTCCACAGACCATTAGGATAATGGAAGTGCCAGTTATTAAGATAAAGGAAACTAGCCCTGGTAAATCTGAAGAAAAACTAATAAAAAGTATTGTTCATATGGTATGTCATGCAATTAAGCACGTGTGATTGCATGCAGCATGTTGCACTTCACTGGGACTAAAATATATGGACTCTTCTAATTTATGTTGATTGGGATAGTGGTTACAAGTCATGCAGGTGTTTTGATGGCATCACCTATATCTCTTCAATCTTCTCAAAGCTTTCTCCAACTTCTTCAAACATCTATCAAGGAAGCAATACCTGTAGCTCTTCAGTAGCTGTTTTCTAGAGGGGTGAGGAATCAGTGGAGACATCCAAATGCATGCTTACTCAGCTAACACAAGTTTTCGCTACGAACTGGCTTCATGATTGGCTAACTGTCTTATTTTTCACTTGAAAGCTGTGTTTAACCTTAAGAGGTGATTCTCTGTTTCTTAATATTAAAAAACCAAAGCCCTAGGAAGTAAAATCTCATTCTAGTGATTGATAGACAATGTTATTAAGTCTTTAGAAATATCAAGCAATGGACTTAACTGACTTCTGGTTTTTTTAGATCTTATGCAGCATGGAGCTAGCTGTTACAAGCTGAGTGTTGCTTTTTAATTGCATCCAGAAGCCGCTTAAGCTATTGTGACTGTCTGAAGGGAGATGTTTCATTTTGCTTTTCTTTTTCTCCCTATCTGTAGTTATTTGCCATTGCAATGTTGTCACTGTGAAGTGATGAGTAAAACTACTTAAGTAATTACTTTTTTAATTCTTCAGAGGCAGGAATTGCTTTAAGAATTTTTTTTGTGCAGTTCATAGCTATTCCTATGCTAGAAAACTGTTTCTCATCCAGCTTTTGTCAATCTTTTTAATAGTATGTCTGTTAAAGTCTGAATTGTACACTTTCCTAATGGTCGAAAGTAAAAATGAATTTTGATACTAATTCAAGCACGTTGCTTGAATAATGTTCTGCCTCTTCCTGTCCTGCTTAAGGAAATTAAAGTTCCCTACATAAAGACGAATACAATAGAAGAGCTTGGAGATTGTGATTCCCCAGAATTTGAGACTGTCTTCGTTGTAACAGACTTCCAAGGTTCCATCTTCAACAACCTCTGTAAAGCAGACTGCCGGGTCGTTGGGCCACCAGTACTACTGCATTGTGCACAAAAAGGGGAGGTATGTGCTTCTAATGAGATCAGCTGAGTAGTTCTTATATGCAGTGATTTTAAGTATGAAGTGTTCAAAGTTACCTCCTTTTCTTTGTGAATCACAAATATTGTCATCAAGATAGGTTTGAGAGGAGTAAGTTTTTGTTGTTTTTTTTTTTTTTAGTATCATGTTAGATTACTGCATCTAATGAGGAAGCATGGCCAGATAGTGGGAGTTGTTGTGGGGTTGTGCCATTATGAAAGATAGCATACAAGTGTGTACTAGAAGACACTTATTTTCAAAAGTCCTCACTTAAGGGAAGGTGGATTGAGGAAGAGAAAATGTGAGAAGCACTACCTTTGGAATTTGGAAGTTCTTAGTTACTTTATCACTACTGCTAGGTCTGAAGCGATGCGGAACTCAAAATGCAGGCTTAGACTAGTGTTTTGTATGCTTTAATAATAGGAATAACAATATTATATTAAAAATATTGCTTCTGTTAAAATATTTATCGTTATACTTCTAACTGATGACCAAACTTCGTCTTGTTTCAGCCTTTACCTTTCTCATGTCGTCCACTGTACTGTGCAAGTATGTTGAACTTGGTACTCTGCTTTACAGGATTCAGGAAGAAAGATGAATTAGTAAGAATTTTTTTTCTTCTCCCCTTTGGATAGGTAAAGCTATACTAAGTGTGATTTTTATAATGCTTTTCTGTTCTATCACCTGTAGGATTTAACCATGACTAGAACTTCTATGCTGGGAATGAGCTGCTTTGTTCTTCTGTTGCTCATCCATAGGCAATGGTATCAATGGATAGCAACAAAACTTTATTAGAGTCACTTTTTATTGGAATTATATAATAAGCACTTGAGTTGAAGCTGTTTAAACGCTTGTAGGTTCAGGCTTTTTTATAAGATCTTATTTACCCAATAATGTTCTCCTATTTTTATAGGAAGTAGTGTGGTCAGGTGAAGCTTTTCGGTACTATTCAGAGCACTTGCTGTTATTGTATCTTGCTGTCATGCTATTAGGGCTTGTCTTGACCTAACTAAGCATTAGGTTTGTAGAGTCTTCTTGTACCTTTGTCACACTGCACTGTGTATTTCTAAAGATTGACTGTGAGCTTATTTTTTCTTTATTTTGCAGGTTAAGCTGGTGACCTTAGTTCATCATATGGGTGGAATTATTCGAAAGGACTTCAACTCAAAAGTTACGCATCTGGTGGCTAATTCGACACAAGGAGATAAATTCCGGGTATGTAAGCTTGAATGGGATTTCATGAGAACTATCTGAATTTCCCTCTTGTAATAAATTCCTTACATTTTATTTCAGCTTGTAAGTTACAAGCTTTTTTTTCTCTGTATCACCAGCAATGACTTCTAACCGCAAGTTCATCTCCATCTGCTGTTGATCTTGGATACCCATTTGTATCTTAAATATCTCAATAATTCCCTGAATGCGGAGTTTTTCTTTGCAGTAGACAAGTTTTGTAATTAACAGGAACCAAAATGTTAAGGCAGTGTCATTGCTTAAACATAAACCAAATTGTTACTATGATGTGCTTGCTCTTTTTTTTTTTTTTTTGGACAGGCACATAAACTTTGAAGTAACTTATGTGAAACTTCAGTACTCGATTTCTGCTCACCTTTAAACCTTTTAACTTGTTTTGTGTAAGCTTTCAAGTCTTCATTTATGTGTTTCGTTTTTGAAGGATTAGGTTCACTTTTTTGCTGTGTGTGTCTTGAAAAGTAAAAACTATGTTGGAATTTTTCTTGGTGTGGAAGGAACTTAAATAGAAAACTATTTGTTGCAGTATATGCACTTCTTGTCTTGTAGATTGCTGTAAGTCTTGGTACTCCTATCATGAAAGCTGAGTGGATTTATAAGGCTTGGGAGAGAAGGAATGAAATGTAGGTATTTACTTTCCTTCGTCCCTGAGCTTATATCCTGTTCACTTGTACTATTGTGAGTTTAAGTAGTGTTGTAGTACTGATTTAGTGACTTTTGTGCACCCTTTTTCTAGTGACTTCTGTGCAGCTGATGATGATGTTAGAAATCAGTTCAAAGTTCCTCCCTTCCAGGACTGCTTGTTAAGTTTCCTTGGATTCTCCGATGAAGAGAAAGCAAGCATGGAAGAAATGACAGAAATGCAAGGTTATTGTTTGTAATTGCTGATCTTTGAAATGAATGGGGCTTATAGCTGGTAAAGATTTCACTGAAGCAAAATCCTGGATTATGAATCCAAAAGCATTAGTGAAGAATCTTCACCATGGAAAGCTCTAAATTGATTTTTAGATGTCTCAAGTTCTTATAGCTGTTGAAGACTTCTAATTTCTTAGACTGACTGAAGCTAGGCCATCTTAAAAGAAATTACAGGATGCTTGAAAACATCCTAGGGAACTTTCAACTTTGGTACGAAATGTTACTGGACGTGCATACTTAATGCATACTTTACTACCATTTGCTGCTGCTTATTTCCTAAAAGCTGTCTGCTACTGGTATTATATGGGGTGTTTTGCAAGTTCTTTTCTCCTTGGCTCTTCTAACATTGATACTAGGTGTTTTAAATCTATCAAGCCAACACCTTTTAACAATACTATTATTCTGTCTTGCAATTTACCTCTTTGTTTTCTTATTTCTATAGGAGGATGTTATTTACCAGTTGGTGATGAAAGGTGTACGCACTTAGTGGTTGAAGAAAGTACAGTAAAAGAGATTCCATTTGAACCTTTAAAGAAACTTTATGTTGTAAAGCAAGAGGTTAGTGCTTACGGATTCTTGAAGGAATACTTGACTATGCTGCTCTGTGTGTGAGACCTTTTCTCTTTAGCTTAAGCTACTTGTTTGCATTTGGTGTGTAAATTGTCACAATACTACATACATTACTTGAAACATTTTTAACACTGTGATTTTAATGTGTGGTTTCCTTATTCTTCAGTGGTTCTGGGGAAGCATTCAAATGGATGCCAGAGCTGGGGAGTCCATGTATTTATTTGAGAAGGTGTGTATTATGTGAATGAGTTCAACACAGCTTATACTTGGTGGTGAAATTAGTATGTGTGGGGCCGGAAATTAATATTTTTTTTGAGTAGCATTTAAATCCCAGGTAATGAATTGTAAGTTTATGTCTGGAGTATTGATTTGAGAAGACCTTTTGTTTCCTGACAGCTGAACCTAGTTTTAGTAAAAAAAAAAAAAAAAAAAACAACAAAAATGTAGTACTCCTATTTTTTTTTCTACAAAATAAAAATAGGGCTTTGTCTGGTTTTCCTGAGGGGGGGGGGAATGTTTTGTGTGCTCATCTGACCTATGTTTGCCCTGAGTTGTGCTGGGAACAGCAAATAAAAAGACTAAACTGAACTTTCTTTCTTTACAGTCAGAGAGTCCTGGCCTCAAAAAGTCTGTGTCACAGCTTTCTCTGAGTACTCCAAACAGCAATCGTAAAAGACGTCGTTTGAAAGAGACTCTTGCTCAGCTGACTAGAGAAACTGACATGTCACCTTTTCCTCCTCGGAAGCGCCCATCAGCTGAACACTCGCTTTCTCTTGGGTCTTTGTTGGACATTTCTAACACTCCAGAATCAAGCACTACTAATGGAGGTATAGCTAAAAACCTTCATTTGCTTGCCCTTGCAGTGTTTAAGAGATTTCTGCATACAAGTGATAATGGTGGTGATGGAGAAGTCTTTCAGTTTTTGCTGCAGGTTTCTTGAGTAATTCCAGACTTTCTCCTTGAAGTGTGTGGGATGCGGGGTCAAAGTGAGGCATTCAGATACAGAGGCCAGGCTGCTTCTTTTCATCACAGTAAGCGTATTCAGCAGTACACACAGAGAGGAGTTAACGGTGCTCTTAAAAAAAAAAAAAAAAAAGAAGAAAACTTTAAAAGGCTTTAAAAATAATATATCTTATTTGTATGTAAAAGACAACGGTTTTAAATAAAGAGGGTAGGTTTAGATTAGATATTAAGAAGGGATTGTTCCCTATAAGTATAGTAAGATACTAGAACAGGCTGCCCAGAGAAATTGGGAATGCCCTATCCCTGGAGATGTCCAAGGCCAGGTTGGATGGGATTTTTGGGCAACCTTGTGTGCCCTTGCTTATAACAATGGGATGATATTTAAGGTCTTTTCCATCCTAAACCATTCTAAATCACGTAAGCAATCTGAAAGAGGCACAGCCACAGTCATAACTCATAGTTGTCTCATAACTCCGAGAAACATAAGCTCATTCTCAATGACCAGATTTCCTAGATAATGCTAGAACTCTTGCAACCCCTGTACAAGGGGTTACGAGGTAACGCTTCTTCTAATTCAACATCAGTGGACGGTTTCAGGAAGTGCTATTATGAAAACAATAGATATAGCACTTATTTAATAGGTGCTGTGACTATAATGGACTTTGGCATCAGAGTAAGCGTGTACAGATCTCTGCTGTCCTGTACCATGCAGGTATTTAAAAATAGTGGACTGTTCCAGGTTAACTTTAGTTTTAAGAAAGATTACCCTCTTCTTTTCTGATCTGTCATTTTCCATTTGCACCAGTCATCTGCCTACAGTTAAATGCTGCAGGTTTTGCTTATAAAGACAAGCAATGGTTTTGGACTGCATATATAATGCCAAGATGGTAGGTATCTGAAAGACTTGTTGATGTAGCAAAGCAAAATTAGAAAAATATAACTCCCATATGTAAATAATGTTCAGCTCTAAGCCTTCAATTGGTACTAAGCGTAAGAGGGTTGAGTCACTGACCAGTCTGTGAATGGCTTACTAGTGGTTTAATAGTCTAAGACTAATTCTGAGGAGTAACACATTACTATTAGTCTGTAATAGGACTAATAGAGTCATTTTTAGAAAGTTCTGATGACTAAATAAAGAATAGCCTTTTAGCCTTCTTTAATTCCCTTGAATTCTGAAAGTTTCCCTCTTGGAGGGTGACCTTTTCAGGAACTCAGATTTAACTCTGCTTTCTTGTGTAAATATCTTTTAATCAGAAACACCGAAATCGTGTGCAAGACCATCAAGAAACTCCACTCCTCTTCCACTAAAGCAGTCTGCAAGATGGCAGGTTGCAAAGGAATTATATCAGACAGAAAGTAACTACGTTGATATTCTTACAACAATTATTCAGGTAAGCTGGTATTACAGCAAGTACAATTCAATTGTAATAAGACACCTGGTGTTTAGGTAAGTGACTTGTTTTCTTTGGGCTTTTCAGAACTTGGAGCAATAAGGGTGTGTGAGGGATGATGTATGTGAGCTTACAACTTTATTGGTATATTGAGGATGTTGTTAATTATAAAGCCTGGAAGTCATAAACCAACTGCAGATCTCAGATTAGAAGTTATAGTTGATATGAAGATATGAAAAGCCTATTTTCTTAAAGTTTAATGACTTTGGTTTTTAAGGTATTAGTGCATAGAGGTAGAAAAAACACCAACCCTGTTTGCTATTGCAAGAAGAGCAGAACAGCAAGCAATTTACAGGAAGAGCTTCGCTTCCTAGGAAGTGTGCTTCTGCTGTGGCTGATTATCATTCCTGAAGAATGTGTACGAGCAGAGGAGAAGATAAAGGGATTATTCTATAGTAATGTTAACTGACCTAGTGTTTGCATCTAGAAACCACTCTTCCATAAACTGTTCCTGTTAAGTGGGAACAGGATGTATCAGGATTGTGACTGCAGGAAAGTTTGATCTGGAAGAAAACACCATTGTTCTCATAACTATTTCTTATACAATGCATAGAAGATGTAATGGCTTTGTCTAATACATCAGTTATTTCAAGTTCCGTTGGAGAAGGAAGGACAACTTGGAGGACCAATACTTGCACAGGAAGAGATTAAGACTATATTTGGCAGCATTCCAGATATTCTTGATGTGCACACTAAAATCAAGGTAAACTGTAACTTCCCCCTACACAGGAAGATATGACGCGAACTTTAAAATCTTTCCGCTTGTGTTAAGTCATAGCTGCTGGATGGATGCAGAATCATCAGGGTGAATTAAGTGCAAATCCGAAATATACTTTTAAGCTTAATTTATAAATTAGGTACCTGAAGTCTGAGTATTGTATGTAACTAATACTGCCATCCATGAACTGTACTCAAAATTGCTTAGGCACAGCAGTTGTCTGTTTTTGCTCAACTTTGGTGTAATGAAGATAAGTAGCAGAAACAAATGGAAGGTTTCACCACTAGTCTCCAATTCAAAGGGAATCCTGAACTTCAGCTGTACTGTCTTGTCCCTGTTATTAGCTGACAGTAAATAAGCTTGATCCTTATCAAGCTGATATGTGCTTACCAGCTTGCTCTTACTCTTCTCAACCCTTGGTGTACCTAGTGGGTGAAACATATGCTAATTCTCATTTAATCCTAACTGCTATTATGCCATTTTTGTTACAGAGCTGACTAGTTCAGACACATTGTTAGACTCTGCTTCTATTGATTTGAAATGTATATTTAGTAAACCAGAGGAGTTTTGCTATCATCTCCTAATAGACTTAAGAGGCTTACTGTGAATTTGTGTGGGTTTTAGGATTGCCTGTTTTATTATCTGTTTCTGTGCTGACTGTGTGTGTTTGGCAGAGCACTGGTTCACATCTTGAAGCTTTATGCTGTTGACACTCATGCTATTTTCTTCTCCCCATCCTTGCACCTAACTTAGGAAGACCTGGAAGATCTTATGGTGAATTGGACTGAAAGCAAAAGTATTGGCGATATCTTTCTTAAATATGTAAGTTTCTGTTTTTATGCGTTGGAACTGAGCTATTATCTTACAAATAACCCTCTGTAGGGTCTAGCAAACGCAAGCGAGGCACTACTGAGTAAGCAAGAACACTGACTCGTATCATTGTATCTTCTGTTTAGACTTCTTAGCTGAGTTAAGTGATACACTTTGTGTAAGTAATCCCTGTCAACGTGCATCTGTCTGTTTGCATTATGGATTAAAACTCCAAATAGTTGTAATTAAAAACAGCCTTCAATTTGCAATGCTACAGACGTTTTCTACTTAAATGGTAGGAGGAACTCTTTCTGTAAGCTTAGTGATCTTCTGCTTCCTTTCAATAATATGGAATTTGTAAGTTAACTTTTTGAAGGCGCTTGCATTTTTCCTTGAAGACTTAAAATGTATGAATAATGACTGCTTATTTTTCACAAGTACATGATGTACAGAACATGAAAGCTGGGTCTGGGACTGCAGTACTTTTTAACATAGTAAGCCTGCTACTTATCTTGTGCTTTTGCTGTCTTAATCATGCTGAGGCAAAGAATGTTTTGTATTCAAACGCTCTTCATCTGAGGTATTGCTCACAGTGATTTAATGCCTTTTTTTTCCTCAAGGTGATTGCACGCTGGAGAAAATATCTGAAATTTCCAAAGCTTTCACCAAAAGTATCTTGTTAGATAAGAATCTCCTCTGCTTGGAAGAGCTGCTCAGTGGCTTCTAGGATTATCATATTTGTACGTGATCTTTGAGAGCAGTCTGTATTTCATAAGCAGCCTTGAATCTCGAACAGTTGGCATGCAAAAGTGTCCTAACTTGTTATGTTGAGCATACACAGGTTTACAGTGCTTTATTCTTCATTAAAATGTGCCTTTGAGCAGCTCAGGGTGTGTGGACATATGTGCAATGCTACGTCATATGTAAAGTGGAGCTCTAACAGTTGTTTGTTTTTTCAGTCAAAAGACTTGTTGAAAACATATCCACCATTTGTGAACTTCTTTGAAATGAGCAAGGAAACTATTACTAGATGTGAAAAACAGAAGCCAAGGTTTCATGCCTTCTTGAAGGTAAGTGTTTTGCTCAAAGTTGTGCGAACTTGGCAACTATCACTAAGTAAACTATTTAATGCGGTCGATGAGGAACTTGAAATTTTAAGGACTTGAAGGAATGTTGAATGCTTCTTGGTGGGACAGAAATAGGAAGGATTTGAACTTCAATCCCTTAAGCTTCTCATGAGTCTCTTTACTAAGAGATCCAAATTCCCTGTCTGTTACAGCTTCTAAGCTAGTTTGATTACATGCTGAAAAACTTATTTGTCTCCCAAATATATTCATTCTTTTTCTCTTTATTAATCCCCCTCCTCATGCTGAAGACTTGTGAGTTAAAAGCTATTTTGGGAAAACTCTTGCAGATAGAAAGTTCCGAGGAGGTAGAATGTCTCACTATTCCTGTGGCTAATGAGAAGGAGCGTAAGTGAGGATTTAAGAGAAGACTATCTTCAATGGAAGGTTGTCTGTAGAGGAGTCTTTATACTCCCAAGGTTCTAGATAGACCTGTATAGCTGACTGTTACTTCAGTGTAGCTTTAAATCTTCTGCATCTAACAAGCATATCTCAAAAAACAAACAAAACCCCAAAACAATCAAGCAAAGAGATCTCGGTTCTTGTTTTCTGTGATATAAGGGATTATTTCTGCATATTAATAATTAAATGATGGGGAAACGATAAAGAATGCAACCAGCTGTTGCCTGACTCACTATGCCTTAGGATCTGGAGCAAAGTCTGAGTAGTTGATAATATGGACAGTTGAATCATTCTAGGAAGATAAGTGATAAACACCATCTAGATTTGAATGCCTTCTAATGCGATTGCTTAACCACTGTGTACCTGTTTTGAAAGACTCTGGGGAAACCTCTGCTGCAATGCTAGCCTCGGAGGTTATAACGCTTTTCCCTTTTAATTGGGAAAATAAGAATTATTTTTTTTTTTCCCTTTTTTTCCTAGATAAACCAGGCTAAGCCAGAATGTGGTCGTCAAAGCCTAGCTGAACTACTTATCCGTCCTGTTCAAAGGTTGCCTAGTGTTGTTCTACTACTAAATGGTAATCTAGTGTTTTTTGTATGTTTGATCAAGGTATTTAAAACCAAGACAATCTTGCTTTTGGCATGATTAGGAGTGGCTTTTCTCACATGAAGAATGCTTCTTTCTAAGAGTTAATCATGCTTAATGGCAATGAGCAAGACCAATTACTGAAGTAACCATAGTTTAAGAGGATTTCACTTGTGTGCTTCAGATATATACATGAACAGCTAGAAGAAAAGCTTGTTCTGAAAACAATTCTGTTGTCTGAAGTACAAGTATAACCGAGGTTCAAATGAGAGAGCAATTCATATCAGCAAGGCTACAGCTTCATGTGTTTGTCTTGAGATTACCCACTTGCTGTAACAATGATAAAATCCATTAGATCTATGTGAGTTAACATTGTCTTCACATCAACTTCATAAGTCAGGAATCTGGATACTTAATAAAGCATGTCAATAGTCCTTTGTAAAATTGGCTATTAATGGTAGCAACAAACTTAACATGCAGTTAAACTTCTGTTTGGAAGCTGAAGGCAAGTACCGTATGTCAACATAAATACAGTGGTGCGTAAGTCATGTATGTGTTAAACTACTTCAGTTGAAGACCGAAGGCTGCTTTTAGCAGGCTGCAGTGATAGGTAGTTCATGTGGATGAAATGATTTTTTTAAGTTAGAGCAATTTCATAAATAAATAAAATCAAATTGTCTTCCTACTTTTCAAATTCTCAACATTTTATTCTTAAGGGTCTGAAAGCTTGCAATGTTTTGAATTGTAGATCTTAAGAAGCATACAGCAGAAGACAACCCAGATAAAATCATTCTAGAGAGAGCTATTGAATCATTAAAGGAAGTGATGACGTAAGTGAAATTCGTTCTGTAAAACTGTTAGATGTATGGATCTATTCATCTCTTTTAAATTGTTCTAACTTAAAGCATATTGCTACCATATGTTTTGTCTCCATTTAAGTGCATGTAATGTGCATTCCTTAGGAGGTGGTGATTACCATGATTGCCTAAGGATTCTTCACCTGAAGGATGAGTGGAAGGGGAACGAGCTATTAAGTACTTAAACTAGTCTGTGGTTTCTCAGATCAGTCTCCCTTCTGCCACTGCCATCATTCTGTCATCCTGTGCCAGAACCCTTGATGTCCTTGAAAACCTTCTGTTGTTACCCTCTGCTTCTATCTGAATGGCTGCTGACTTCCTACTTATGTATGAAGCTGAATCTTTTGATTCTTTTGTTCTGTCTACTCTGTTCTAGTTACTTCTATCCTCTACAGGGTTGGAAAAGATGTGGGGGATAGATAGCATCTTTTAAATCTTGTGTGTGTATATATGTATATATAAATTTCCATTGAAAAGTTATGTAGTATTGGTGGTGGAAGGTTAGTCTGTTGTGGTCCTGTATTGGCACCATTCTGCAAGCTTAAAGCTGAAGCTGTTCAGATTATAAGGCTCACCTCTTCTGAAGTGTAGCATTTGTCTCCAGGAATGAGACTTTGTGTATTTACTTGAGCAAATGTTTGCCTGATTTATTGCAATTTTTAATGTGCAATTACTATTGCATTTGACTTCTGGTGAGCTGTAGTGTTGACTTAGGGTGGTGGTGAGAGACCTGTAGAATGCAGCATATGGGAATTAGTCTCTGGTTCCTTCCTCTTGGGGTAGGGAGGGAAACTGTGATAACTGAATGCTATGTCAGCTAATAGAACAATATTCTTGTCATGTTATAGTTCTGAAGTTTCTTATATACCTGCTTAGCATATGGTACTTGGACACATGAGTAAACGTACTCTAATTCTGTATGTCCAAGGGCTACTGTGTAAGCTTTCTTGAAAATTCAGCTTCGTTATTTTTGACCTAAATGCAGTGAAATCATTTACAGTTGCTTGATATTGAAGATAAACGTAATATAATGTGGTTTCCCCAGACACATTAACGAAGACAAGAGGAAAACAGAGGCTCAAAGGCAGTTCTTTGATGTTGTTTATGAAGTTGATGGCTGTCCAGTAAGTAATTTTTCAGAAGCTGCAGACCTGTAAAAATGATTGCTTGCTTTCCTGCTCCCTCTGCAAAAATATGTGAAGTTAAAATGCAATGGTACTGTTTTAAATAGATTTCCAGCATTAGGTTGTAAGCAAGTAGTAATCCGGCCCTCGAATTAAATGTTTAATGAGCTTTATGCTTCTGTTGCACAGGCCAATCTCTTGTCTTCTCACCGAAGCTTAGTTCAGCGTTTGGAGACTGTTGCACTTGGTGATGACCTCTGTGACAGGGGAGAACAGGTCACGCTCTTTCTGTTTAATGATTGCTTAGAGGTAAGATTACTATAGGAACACTTCTAGTGAATTGTAAAATGCTTGGCACTATGAACATAAACAAGAAAAACTTAAACTTTGAAGCAGATTCAAGTCATAGACTTGAAGTCACAAAATTAAGAATTAAGTCACAGACAGCTGACAGTTCAACACATCCTGATGTTACCTTTCTGATAGGTACTGTATAAGCAACGCAAGTAACTGATCAACAAGTTTTGGATGATCTTATAACCAGATTAAGAAGCTGATATTAAAGAACAGGGAAGGGCATTTTTGCCTTGGAAAAGCAATTAACAATTCTATATGGAAGTTATATATGTCTATATATAACAATTCTATATACACCAACATATCTAACATGTTTTGAAAATTAGCATCATAAACGACTGATTCTTGTCCTGTCACTCACTCTAAGAAATCAAAATTTCTTCTTTTTTTTTCCTGTTTGAAGTAGAATGCTTAATTCTCAACATATTTAATTACGTATCTGCATAGCACTTCAAATAGTACTAATGGATGAGAAAGTGCCGGAGTTTAGCTCAGCAGGCTGTTGGTCTGTTTAAAGTTTAATTGTATTTAATGTGGATAAATACACCTCTGAGATAGGGCTGTCTGTGCTTTGACCAACAAGAAAAACAAATCCACATATCATATATCTAGACTAATATTATGTTAAGATACATGATGAAAAGTAATTTACCTAGTAGTAAACCTGACGTAGTCTCACTACTTGTGAAGGAAGTAAGGGAAAATGAAAACAAGCTAAGAGCCTTAATTAGAAGTATCTCTTCTATAAAGTAAAATCTATTGATGTTACCTCTGTTTTTAATGTAAAGTTAAAACTAACATACCTCCACTGTCGAAATCTGCTCCATGACTGCATGGATGAGTAACAGCAAATGATATTCTCAGGACAGAATTCACCACAGACTGATTTGATTTACACATATAGGCATTGTCTTCAGTGTTTAAACCTAGACTGACTTGTAGTAGCTTTCCAAGTGCCTTTGCTTGTTCTTCAGGGTAGAATTGGAACTTGTAATACAAAGCTGCTTTCCCTCTTTTTATTTTCCTGGAGTTGAAGGTGTTGCTGCTAAGTAACAAGTATTTCTTGGCTACTTGAACTATCTATAAGCATCTCTTATCTCAAATTCACTGAAGACTTCTGTCATACAGTAATGTAGTTCTTTAAAATACTTGAAGTGTGTTTCTTTTTAGCAAGGCTTTATTTTCATTTGTGAATTTTAGAAGGTAAGAATACGGAAGGCAAATAAACAGCATCAGACTTTCTAACTTTAACTTGTCTTTATTTAACGGCAGATCGCAAGGAAGCGTCACAAAGTCATTGGTGCTTTCAAGAGTCCTCATGGCCACACCAGACCTCCTGCTTCTCTTAAACATGTTGTACTCATGCCTCTCTCCCAGATCAAGAAAGTCCTGGACATCAGGGAGACAGAAGGTCTGTCTGTATGGTCTAAAATGCTCCAACAGCAATGAAAGCTCCCTTTTGAAGGATGAAGGTTTTCCCATAGTGAGACAGAATGCCAGGGGATAGTTGTTGTATGACAAGTTAGGTATGAGATTCTAGTATAAGCTTCTGTTTGAAGCTGTCTGCAAGCTTGAAAATTTCTTGTACTGGCGTCTTTTGGCTTTTCAAGACTGACTGTGGGCTGCTAGATTTGACAGAGCTATTAGGTGGCATTAGTTAACCTAATAACAGTATGACTTAAAGTAGTGCATTTGACAGCTCTGAAATTACAAAGCAAAAAAACACAACAACAACAAAAAAAAAAACAACAAAACCCAAACTACAAAAAAACAGATGAGACTTGAGTCCAAAGCAGAGACAAAAGCTTTTGCTATGAAACTAAATATTGTGTAAATGGTGATAATGATGCTCAAGGAGCTATGCTTATCCTCTGAGGAAAAAAGACTTAAATGACTTAATTTCTGTGGCTGCTTTGCCATTCCAAGGCCGTAGAGGTTTCACTAAAGTAATACATTACTAGAGCAGCAAGACCGGTGCTAGAAATAGTATTCCAACCTTGCTAGTGACGTTTGAGTAAGACTAGGTTCAACATCTGTACCCTAGAAAGGTAAATTTAATATTTCACTTGGGGTGATAGTATGCAAGTTGGAATTGTTTTGGTTTCTACTCTACTTAATGAGACTTAATGAACTTAATGAAAAATAGGAATGGCGAACAGGTAGGTAGTAAACATGTTGCTTAACTAATGAAGATTACCTACTGAAAGTTAGTTTACATCTTCTCATAAGAGGTTTTTCTTCATTTATGGTAGGATACCTAGGTTTATTCAGGGACTTGTATAAAATGCCTCCCATCAGACAAGCATGCTGTTTCATATTTTCTAAGAACTGCAGTATACTACTTGGAAGAGGTCAGCTAGTCTGACTTAGAAGATGCTGTTTTTAAAATTGTTGTTTTTTTCCTTAACTGTGTTTAGCATGCTTTAGCTGAATATCTTCTAAAGTATCAGCAATGGATTTATTTTCTGCTCTTAAGTGAGCGATGTTGGTCAAGTCTAAAACTTTTTTAACTACAGCACTTGAATGTCATATTTACTACTGACATCTTTTACTGCTTTCATTGCCTTACACCACAGGGTAAATTCTTCTGTTGTTCTGTGTCAACGGAAGCAATGGTCTGTCCAACACTTTGAGTTAAAGAATATTCACTGCTGTATCGCTAAAAGTTAAATAGTCTAGACTACAGCATGCGAACTATTTGGTGAATGAACTGGTTGCAGTCTCCTTGAGACATGCAGACAGAACTCATGTTTCTTTTGCAGGTGATAAAACAGCAGTTGTGCAAGTAATAAATCCCTCGTACCAAGTTATATCACCTCTAAGTCTAATTCCTGGTAGCTGAAGGGTTAGCTCTAGAAGATTATCCCCATTATCCTTCGGGGTGGGAAGGCATATGAAATAGCATTCTTTTGTCTTACCTCTGTCTGGTTTGTTTGTTCTTCTAAAACTTCAATAGATTGCCACAAAGCTTTTGCTTTAGTTGTACGACCGCCTACAGAACACAACAACAAGCTACTCAGTTTCCAAATGACCAGTGAAGAACCTCCTAAAGAAGACTGGCTGAAAACATTGTGTCGACATGTAGCTAACACAATTTGTAAAGCTGATGCAGTAAGTTCTCTGGGGCCTTTTTGTCTGGAAATATTTTGCTTTGTTGGCTTGAAACACAGGAAGGTAAAGAACTTGTTAATAGTGGATATGCTCCAGGTGAAGTGGAGCAGAAAACCCTTGTGCTAGCTTATCAGCAAGTGGTTAAAAAGTGGAAGAGGAAGCAGCCTGGAAGTTAGCTTCTGGAGAGGCTAATAGGTACATGAAACAAAGAGTCACACCCTTCACCCAGCACAGATTAATTATGAATAATTTAAACTCTGCTGATCTTCAGGAGGGCAAATCTCAACCAGGTTGTCTTCAGCTTGCTTTCATTGTTTATCTGCAATCTTAGCACTGTGAATTATATGTTGGTTTAACTCTTTGTGTTAGGTTTAATCTTTGTTATATGCTTTATTTATGGGTATGAGAATGTAAGAGGCATGAAGCATTGTCCTCCTACAGATGTTCCTCCAACCTTAAAACAAGGAAATAAGGGAGATGCTGGCCTTCTCTTATCCTAAAAGCTCAGTGTGTACACTTCTCACAGCCAGAAACTATTAATTGGGAGTACAGATCCCTTCCAATTAGGGCAAAAGTATTTTGCCCAATGTTCTAACTGTCCCAGAATATATGCATATGTAATTCAAATTTGCTGAAAATTCTTGAAGCATGTGAAGAAAACCAGCTTGTTTTTGTTGGTAATGTTTTACGTTCTACATTGTTTTCTTGCTGTATAGTATTTGTGCCTTTGAGTAATTTAGAACACACTTGCATTAAAATGATATCTTCTATCTTGCTTAGAGTCTCATCTAGGAATGTTGGAAAATGAAACTTGGCATTGTGGTTTCTTTCTTCCAAGTACAGAGCAGGACAAGTACTAATTCAGACAGGTTAATTTACTTCGGTCTGTGTCAGTCACCTGTATTCACTCTTGATTCTGTGAAGTATAACACAAAGGGGTGGAAATGCTATTTAATAAAATAGAAAATTAATCGATGTGTAACAAAATTGGTTCATCTTACCCAGGGCATTCAGATTCATATGCTGACAAATAGCAGTCTATTATACTGAATACTATTATTATAATTTGTGTAATTATTGGTTTGTAGTGAGTACATAACTTTTTTTTGCTATGTAACGGTAAGCTGAATGTCAGTTTAAAATTTCTTTGGGTTTTCAGTAACAATACAGTGTGACAATGAGATAGCATAGACTTGCCACATGGTGGCAGTAAGAAGCTTTAACTAGTTTATTCGGCAGTGGAATAGCCCTAGACCTTGCTGTTTGGTGTCCTTAAGGTTTTTCTTAAGTCTTATGTGCCAGTGAAAGAAATAGGTGTGTAGTTTGTAACTCCCCATGAATGCTTCAGACCTCCTGCCTTTGCTTTGGTTAGCCCTGAATTTGAAACAGGGTAAACAAACATGAAAATAATGAAGTCATTCTGCAAGTGACTACTGGTGATTAATATCATGAAACCACTTCAGCACAAATAGTTTTTTTTTTTTCCTCTGTATGTTAAGAGAGATACGGAGCAATATGGCTATTAAAAAATCTTTAAACCTGACTTCATGAATTAGAGAATGATATTTTAATGAGTGCTTATCTTTGTGAAACCACTAAGACTCTTTTTCTCTGTAGGAAAACCTTATTTATGCTGCTGATCCTGATTCAGTTGAAGTAAATACTAAAGATATGGACAGTACTTTAAGTAGAGCATCTAGGGCAATAAAGAAAACATCAAAAAAGGTAAGATACTACGAAGACTGTTCTTTACAGCAGAACTCGCTCTAGTCGGAATGGCATTAGTATTCCATTTCAGGTGCCTTGTAGAACTTACAGCAGTTGTAGGAAGAACTTAATCTCAGTGAAAGGTTTTCTCCTTAAAGGCAGAAGGTAGGGAGTACTTAAGGGCTTAGACAGGGTAATTTTGGGATGTCTTAATTGGAGTATCTTAAGTGTTGTAGTTGTAAATATTATGTAGGTATTAGTGGTATTGTTACGGAACTTTATTTAAAAGGTTCAAATGATTAAACTTTGGAAAAACAAACCTCAACTGTAACTGCTTTTAGCATATTGAATGGTATTGGCAGTTATCGAAGCTCAAATACCTTTAGATGGCTGTAAAGTGTGCATGCTCTAATGCTAGACTTCAAAATTGCAAGCAAATAAGTGTTGAAGGCTGTTCTCTGCCTGTATATGCTTTCTTTTGTATGTGGCTTAAGCTGCTCTTAATTGATTGAAGTGTGCTCTGTGCTGCTGAGAGGGATTGCCTGGGAAGCAGGAGGAGGGCTGCCTGTCTGCCCTGTACTGTAGCCTGTGCTCTTGGTCTGGTTCTACTGAAGCCTGTGGAATATGAGGGGACTGGCAGGGTGAAGCAGCAAGGAGGAATCTGTTCTCCATTCTTCTCAGCAGCCTTGATGCAGGCTTATTCTCATCAAGATGATGCTGTTTCCTAGGAAAACTGCAGAGGCTACTGTAGTTTAGAAGGCGCTGAAGACTGAACTGAAAGAATCTTAATGCAAGGGGACCCTGACCTTCCAAAATGCAAGCAATGTGGGGAGGTCTAGTTGACCAGACTTTTTTTTTTTTTACTTTTCTCATCTCTTAATTTTTTTCCAAAATGCTGTTGTCATATGGACAAGTGAGAATAGCACGGGTTGTGGGGACTCCTGAAAGTCAGACCCACTTGCTAGTTGTCTTCTGTTTATTTGGTTTTAATTATTTTTTCATGTGAGGGAAGAGCATCTTATACTTCTGGCTCAGAGCTTGTCCTACAGATGTTCAAAACTGGAATAGTAGCTTATTGTGGTAGCTATTACAGCCTGATCTTTGTCAGTGTATAACAGTGTTTGTCAAACTCCCCAGGTTACGAGAGCATTTTCTTTCTCAAAAACACCGAAGAGAGCTCTTCGAAGGGCTTTAATGTCACATAGTGCAACAGAAGGAAGAAGTCCCAGCTCAGCTAATGAGAGTTACATAGGCAGCCGTCTGAATAGTACGTCGTCATTAGCGGTAAGTTATTTAGCTGCGCAGGCCGAACAAGGAACTTTCTTAAGACCACAGTCATTCTAATATTGATCTTATAACAATTTGAAGATCTGCAGCGGAGAAAATTATTTTGATCTACATTCATAGATGTGTTCTCTTCAGTGTGGAGCTGTTTAATGAGAAGGCTCGCTTACTGAAAATGCAGGAAGGTGTGCTAGTGTGTAGTAGAACCTGAGAGTTGTTAATACATTTAAGCTGAAAGCAAACTCTTGCTGGAATTGGAATATGCATCCTATTTTGAACAAGCAAGAAACTCCCTGCACTCCTGTATGTTGGTTTGGGATTTTTATTTTGGACAAAACACAAATGAGACATAGGCCTCTGAATAACATGGTGAAAGCATCAGTGGGTTTAGTAAAGTAATAGACATCCCATGAAACAAACAGGGAAGGATGCGTAGAGACCGACGGATGTTGCAGCCTGAGAGCTTTTAAAAAGGCAAGTGAATTATCTGCTCATGTGTTTACAAAAATTTGGTGAAATAAAGTGAGTCTGTGCTGCAACTCCTGCTATCCTTGGCAACCTATTGCAGCTCTCTTCTGCTACGTTAGCTCAGACACAATTTTCTAATAGTCTAGTATTTTGTTCTAGACTTTGAGGATTTTTCATCGTCTTCTAGTTTTTTGAGTAAGTCTGTGCTGAGTGAATGTTGCTTTGGAGTCTGTAGTTTGTAGGACAGCTAGCCAAGAACAGGATTTCCTGTGTATCTTTCTACTACTGATTTGTATGTCAGCATCTTAATACAGAGATAATTCAGTATGTTGGAGTGGCCTTTAAATTGTACGACAAAGATTGCCGTACTATCTGCCACATTAGATAGGCATGAAGAAATACAAATTAATGAGGGGAGGAAGTATGACAGTGAACTCCCTTGGTTTATAGGAAATTAACATAAAATCAGATTGGCTATAACCCAGTTCTGTGTAGTGATTTTCTTCCTTCAATTATGATTGCTTCAACAGTTGTTTTGGAATTCTAATATTCTGTGCTTATTTTGATGTAGAACTGTATCTCATTTCCCATGAAAATGCAAGTCATGCATTTTTCTTGTTTGTGTCCCTGTATATAATTTCTTCCCTACAATGACAGGAATTTAGTAGTAAAAAAGCTTGTTTCATTTTTTTTTTTTCCTCCCATAACTTTTGGACCTCAGAGTAAGCTGCAGCTTGGCAGCAGAGTGTGAGCTCTATTTGGTGTTATATAGTGTTTTTAATCAATCTCCTACCCTACAGAATTGGCATAAAGCTGCTTTGATTGAGTCATGAGGTTGTGTTAGAGATCCATCTTACGTTTATTTTAATTCTAACATTAGTTTTATGTATTATATATAGTCCCTTCTAAGCATAATCCCCAAGAAATGGGGATAGGTGTTAGCCTGTTAATGCCCACCTTGTATGGAGTAAGCATCCAATTCTGACTAAGACAAAATGGTACAGCTACCTAAAACATAGATTCCATAAAGGTATAAACGGTATTGAGTTCTCCTTTGACTTGGTGTAATGCTCTGGGTTACTCAGCACTGACACACTGTGCTATTTCTGGTTTTGAATGCCAAGTTAATTCTTTCAGAGATCCTTTTTAACTTTTAATTAAGAAAAGTTAGACCTAATTAAAATAATATTGAACAACTACTTGTTTCAATTTATTGTGTCCAGGCAGCAGTGTAGCTTGCCAGCCAGAATCCTCAGGACTAGTATTATAACTGCAGCGTGGTCTTGAATAGCAACTTTATCTGTGGTTTTAACTTTTTGTTCCCCATATGTGAATAAAAAAGAAGAAAAGCTATATAAAGGTTTAGGATTTAACTTTTGAATGTTGCCTATGGCTGCAAATAGAAACTATGCTACCACATTTCCTGGAATAAAAAAGGAAAAGCATGCCTTCACCTGCCCAAAGTATTGTTATTTAAAAGGTTCTTGAATTACACGGCTACAGCAAGCTACCTAACTACCATGACCATGTTGAAAAGCATGAGCGACAGAAGGTTGCTTGTGGAAGCATTTAAAGGACTAATGTGAAAACTATAAAATCCAAGTTGATACAAAGAAGCAACTCTTAGTATGGTGTATTTGTGTGAGATTCACTGTAATTTCAAGTCCTTAAGTCCTAGAGTTTCTACAACCAGGAAAATCAGGTTTCTACCCACTTTGTGTATAAGTATTTGCAATTACAGCAAGCTTTGATAGGTCACTGTGATACAGCATACTGCTCTGTAGCTAAGAGTATGTATTCAGTGACTGATATGGGGCTTGAGCCTAGTAAGAACAGAGTTGAAGGGTAAGAGGGGAGCAAGTTACTCCAAGATTGTGGTAATGTCCTTCCTTGCATTTGGAAGGAGGTGAGTAGTGCACAAAGTGTGATGTGAAGTATAATACTTGTTTAAAAGCCACTCTTCAAAAGCACGTTCTTGCATTCTGAATTTCTGATCTAGTAACAAGGAAAGATCTTTATTCTGTGTGTACTACTTGTTTGGTGCTGTTTAACTTCACCATTCAAAATCTAGAAATATTGAATGATACATTTAAGATGGACAGCTTTTTAAATAACTTCCTGACAAAGTGTAAGCAATCTATATATCAAGGTTGAGAAATGACTACTGATCTCCTGACATTGATTTCTATATAACTACTTTATTTTTTTTTCCCCTCCTCAACAGGGCATTTCTTCTCCATCCTTGGTCAGCCTTCCTTCAATCTTTGAAAAGAGGAGTCATACGTTAAGTCGATCAACAACCCACTTGATATGAAGCAGGCTTAGAGTACAATGCCACACTGTAGTGACTGACAAACAGCTGGCTGTTCAGATGACCTGTTACTGACATTAATGGTATCTTAGTCATTAGCACTTAGCAATGATTAGCAAGATGTTAGATAACACTAAGTTAATCACAGATGGGTTTCCAGTTGTAGTGATGTGGATCAGGTAATCAGTGGAATGAGTAACCTGGTCTTTAAGACCCACTATTCCCTTGCACAGTTTTTTTCACCAACATAATGGAAGCATCTTCTTTTACAGAAACTGTCCCCTTTAAACAACAGACTAGTTCTGAAGTAGGGGTGATGATCACATAACTTACTGCTGGTTTGAAGGAATCCCATGCTTGCCTAACTTAATCAATTGGCCGAGCACCTTAATGTTCAAACAGTTGATTTCTTAAATGGAGATGCATTATGAAGTACCTGACCTTTTGAGTATGACAGCTAACCTGTTGTACAGCTGCTTATTCCAGATATTTTATAAATGTAGCTGTTTATAAAGAAGTGGGATTGTGTTTCTCTGATTATGATCTTCTGCAGCCTCACTGTAATACAGTGGTGTGTTGGCCTATTTGGACAGTAAGTTTAAAGGCTATGACTAGCTTTGTCCACCACAAATGATTAAAAGAAAAACAAACATGCTCGAGAGTTATGGCTTTCCCTTTTAGTTAGGGCTGACTGAAAATAACAATGAAAAACAAAGAACCTATGACATCCAAATGTTTGGTTAATAGCTCGTTGTTTAATGCATGAGATTACTGGTGTGACGAGGACCCAGTTTGGGTGTGTTAAATTTCAGGTGTGTTCCTAAGGCTTTTACTTGTCTTCATGTGCTTGTTGTCCTTCAAAGCTGTGTGTTCACTGCTTTCATATCCTCTCAGTCAGTATGACCCAGTGCTATCTCAGGAGCCATTTAAATATGTATATTTCTGTATTTCTTTAATGGTTTAGTAGTGGTTTAATTGTCTGTCCGTATTAGGAGCTCTCAACTTCTGGCTTCTTAACCACCAGTGTCCTGTCTTGTCTATATGTAATTAGTGATGTTTCTGAATCTGTCAGACTAAACTGCTTTTATATTTTGTACCTATCCAAGCAATGTAAATAAACTGTTTAAAATAAAACTCCTTCTGGCTTTGCTAAGCAGGCTTTTATGGAAGTCCACTCTGTCATTTTGCACAAAAGCATTGAGTTGGGTTCCACTCTATAAATGTACTCTGATTAATTATAATAGCTATTTTTAATAAGATACGTAGGCCTCGGTCTGCCAGAACTGAATCTTCTTATTTCCTTAATGTTTGCTATTCTACCATGTTTCACTGGGGGTGTGTGTGTGTGTATATGTATATCCATGGGTGCTTTGGCCTTATTCAAACCAAACATCTGAACTAAATGTGCACTGGACTTGATGTAATAAAGCAGCGCTAGGAAAGAAACCATGCAATAAATCTTATGCTAAGAATATCAACCACAGGTTTGGTTTTCTTTTGTTGTTGTCTTTGCAAGGGCGTCTTCAGCCTGGTAAATTCCAGATCAAAGAGTTGTTGCAGAATTCCTTCTGACTTTGTACAGTACTGTTTTCGACAATATGGCTGTAGAAGCAGCTTTGACATAAGGTCTACTTTTGCCTCGTGGAACTTCGTACAGTCAGTGTGTGAATGCAGGAGCTGGTGCTGCTGATAGCTTATGAAGTAGCCTTAACTAAACAGCTTCCTGCTTGAAGAGACTGCTATAATTTCCAAATGAAATGCTCAACGCTGCTATGAAGGCATCTGGACTAGTTCACAACCCAGAAATGAAACGGGGATTTGAGGAAGTGAAGTGTTTGATTGTGATGCAGCCTCTGCACAGGCTCAAGGCAGGGAATTAAGTAAACCAGATCCCTTCCACCTAAGGGTCAGTCTGCTTCTTTTATTCTGGTTCTCGTCTACGAAGAATGCAACAATTGGGGTGATGCTTAACTTACTGCCGTCTTTATGAGCGAATACAGGTGTATACACACACGTCTACTACACGTGAAATGAGGTGCTCTGGATTTTGTATGGTGTGCACAGTTCTGTAACTTCTGCTGTTCGCTAGGCTGTGAATTGAGGAAAATGGAGAAATGGTTTTCCTTGGTTTCTTGTAATTCCTTCTGTAGTTCCTCTTCCTTCTCTCTCTTTTTTAAAGAAAAAGCTGAAGTAACAAGCTGCCTTGTTCATACTAACGAGCAGCAAAAACAGCGATGTTGAATTTGTATCTTTTATTAGCTTCATGTTTGCAAACTGAAAGAATAATGTGCAAGCAATAAAGGTGCCGGCGTTTTCATTCTTTCGACTCCAAGAATGGGATGTTTGAGATGCTTTTCAGGTAAGTGGAGGTACTTCTCCAGGTGGAGGCAGTTCTCTAGCAGCATGTTTGCTGTCTTCCCCATGGGCACGTGTACCTTAAAGTTTTGGGTAACAGCGCTCCAAGAAAACTCCTTGGACAAGCAGGGTTGTTGTGTATGTTTTCATGGAGTTGATCCAAGTACACTCTAAGTATTGTGATGCAATCATGGTTTGTGCTATCAACCTATCCTAAAATACAAATAGCACTCAGGTGTTTGTACTGTGAACAGCGTTTAAGTCTGTGTAACCAAGCGGTAGTTTGGAGGGTGTGTGTGGACAGCCAGGCAGGATGGTAGATAAGGAAGAAACAACGTATTTGCTTGCTTTATTAAAGAACAAGAACAAACAGAAAAGCTTCCCCGAGACTCAAAAGAAGCCAGTAGTTGGCCCAGAGCCTGCAGGAAGCCTGGAATGCAGGTCAGGATCGAACTCTTCTTCAGCTGATATCTGAATCGAGTACTTCCATGGCTGAGCCTGGGCTTGTGCTGCCCAGCCCTTCACAAAGCCGTACCTATAATTCATAAACGTGCACTCACTGAAAGCTATTAAAGCATTTATGGACTAAGACAATTAATCTTTTATAGGTTTTTTGTTGAAAGAGAGGAGGTAGAGAGCTTACAGCTGCTCGAGAGCACCTGTTTCTGAACGTGTTGTAGATTCAACAGGACGGCTTGACCTGTATTTCGCAGGAAAATAGTTGGTGTTTCAAAAATAGGAACTGAAAACTCTGCTGTGAGATGGTTGTTTACAATCCATGAAAGCCAGCCATCAGAGACAAAGCAGGGGCTAGCTAGAACGTACTTAAAAAGCACAAAAGCTGTTGAGAGCTTAAAATGTTGGCTGAATGCTCTACGCAGCTGACATTGGAAAGGCGAAGGCAAACTGATGCCACGTTCTTTGCCTTGGGACTGTTTTTTTTAAGTGCAGAGCCAGAAACCTGCTCTCTCCCATCGGTAACGAGAGCTAGAATGGAAATGAGAACGCCATGAAAACAAACTAATTAAACATCTTGTGAAATAGATTTAGCACTGTCAGACGTTAGGCAAACAAAAGTCATTTTTAGATAAGAACGCTACTACTACTTAGGGCTGAATTTTCATCTGGCACAGAGCATTCTATCAGAGCCTCTATACAAATGCAATGATGCATTTGTATGTGCCCAGTTTAGGCAGTTAGGAGCGCAATTACCACTCTACCTGCAATCTGTAATTGCTTTAAGCTGCCCTGGTGCTTTAATCAGCTGTTTCATACATTGACTGATTTTTAGAGTTTGACTACAGTGGGAACTGCCCTCTGATGTTGAAAAGAGTTATATACGTACATACACGTGTGTATTTATAGACATTACTTACAAAGGATGTGAAACGTCTTTATCTTATATAGGGAGAACTATGGGAGGCCCAATGCGGCCACTTCAATATTTGAGAAGTTAAACAATTAAAGTTCTGATGTTAATATAAACATTGGTAGAAAAAGGAAGGTCTTCATACCTTTCCTTTGCATTCTCCCTCCAGAACCTCAGATGCTTTAATGGCCAGGGAGGAAGGAAGTGGCTTTTGGCCTCATGCTGGAGAAATGGAGAACCCAGCCTTGCTGCTCAGTTTACTACGGGCTCCTTAGAGCCCTTCTCATTTCAGGGTGAAATAAAGTTGTGCCCAGCACAGCCCAGAGGCAGGCTGTGGTCTGTGCCACCTGCAAAGGCAGCTCATGTTTCCCTGCTTAGCAGAAACGCTGAGTCATGGTCTGAAGCAGGGATGGAGCACGTGGTGGGAAGGCAGGGCCAACCCAGGGGAGCTCAGGTGCACGCAATGTACCCAAATGACCAGAAGGTGTGGAGCCAGGATGCACCCCTTCCCAGACCTCATTTAAGGGTTGGCAGGGGAGATGAGGGCATCTCGCTGGAGATCCCTGTGTACTTGAGGCCTTCTGAAAGTAAGCAGCTTCTTTCCTTTGTTTATGTGCCCACGACTGTTGCGTTTGAGCAAATCTTCACTTGCTGTGGCCTGGGACCAAGCTGCTCTGCTGCTATTGCTGTGCTTTCCATTGCGTTACGCCCTGTCACCTGTGAGGATCAGACCACGGATGACTCCTTCCCATCTCTCTTCTACCACTACTTTCTCTTTCCTCATCCAGAGATCGAGGACAGCGTGGCAGCCTGGTAAGTGTACCATCAATCTGTTTATGGATTCTTCTGAAATAGGATCGACTGGAATATAAATTGTGTTCCCTGAGCTCTTGGAGGTTTTGTTTCATTTACAGTTAAAAATGGTAATGCTTGTTTGTCAGTGTTGGGAGATGCTGACTACCTCTCGGCACTGATGTGCTCATAAATATTCAGCTTCTGTCTTTACCCAGACAGGAACTTATTGGCTATCTTGGTGTGTAGACTCTTACGTGCTTTCTGCTGCTCTGTGATGGCAAAGATGATATTTCAGTAGTTTCTCTTGTGCTTCAGCCTGGAGAGGATGTAAATATGTGCATAACTGATGCTGAAAATCTGTCTTTTCCCTGTGTTTCAGTGGCTCACGCGTTAGAGTTGGATATGGCTGGCAAATCAGCACTGATTGCTAATTAAAAAGCTGAATATATTAAGGAGCTTTGCACATCCGTTTCTCCCTCAGATTGAAACCCTCGCTGTATGAGCGAGTGCTAGTGAAGCTCTAATGGAGACAGTCTAATTACTTGCCATTTCTGCTTTGACTTAACAGTTCATGAATTACAGTAGTTCTGACTGACAGGTCGTTGCTGATTGCTAATTAAATGGCAGAACGCGGTTCTTTGCACCTCCAGCTTTTACCCCCGTAACAAGTGACGCTCCCCGTCCTGCCAAAAAAAGCTTTCCTTTCTTGTTTGTTGATGTGTGGAAGCTGATGGTCTCATCCCTCTGGAAAACAAAGATCCTCAGGGCGCATTTAACAATGGTGGAAGATAAATATATTTCAAAAATAAAGTTACTGCCGCGTTGCTTATAAAAGAGGCTTTGGAGAGAAGCTGTTGAAGGCAGTATAACAACTCAGCGTGTTTCCTGGCACTCCATTCTCTTACAGATCGCCTAAGCCCTCATTTAGTGAGCGCGCAGAACAATGAGCGCTTTAGCCCTTTATCTGCAGAAGGGGACAACTCATTCGCTGCCATAGGTACTCTCTAGGTCACCCAAACAGTGGAACAAACGTGGTGACGGATTGTCTTTCTTTTTCTTTCCTCTTCATTTGTCTTTTCAACGGACTGGAATTTAATCTGCTTCTTGACAGTATTACCTCTCTCCTAATCAGCGATATGTTTTAACCTGTGATAGCCAACTGTAAAAACGAGCTGTAGAGGCTGGGAATTCTTGCGGCGATGTTTTCCCTTTAGTCCTGAATGACAGTGGGTAGAGTAATGGGCAGGCAGTAAACCAGAGAACTCTGCTATCGCTTTTCTCACTGAACGCTGAAACACTTGGTCCCCTTCCAGACTTAAACCCAAGACGGGTTTTAACTAATGGCTCATTAAAGTTGCTACAGATAATTTCACATCAACGCCTTGAGGGTACCTTCAGCCCGATAAACTTTTCTTTGTGCTGATTTCTGGCATTAACGCTGTTCCAAAAATATCATCAAACTTTTGTCCTAAAAGGAACCACTGAATCCCTGAAAGGAAATTGTCCTCCTTTAATCTCTTAGTTCGTGAGCGTGTCCCGAAGTGTGTGACTGTTTCTATATGTGGCTTGTAAAAGTCTTATCAAAGGTAATGCTCAAGAGCAATGCTCAAAAGAAGTGGTATGTTACTTGAGATCCCGTATATCAAAAAGTAAAAATTCTTGGCGTGTAGGTGATCATAATGGTCCCTTCTGGACTTAAAATGTGTTACAGAGAGAAACCACGAAAGTCGTTTTTAAAATGTAAAGCGTTCTTTTTCTTTGTTAGTAATTCCTCCTGTCTGAATATCACTCTTCTCCTTAAGCAAAATAGCGATTATATTATTGCTATAGTAATGAAAGGCTCAGCGTTATTGCGAGTCTGTAACTGTAATGCATGTAAACGGTGGCGTTTTGACGGGTGGTGGAAACATCCCCTCCTCTCTGCCTCTACTTCCACCACCAGTGGTATTTACTGCTGTTACTGGCAACTCAAAGTAGTGTGTTTGTGCAAAGAGGAGGATCCCATGCCATCGCGGCTGGTGCAGCAGGGTCACCTTGAGGAAAGCTTTACAAGTGATGCGATAGGTTGAAATTGGCTTTTTGCAAGGCTTCTGCAAACGTTTTCTGATACTGAAGCATGCAATTGTAGTTCATAACAGTGTGATCTTCCATACAAAAATTGGAAGGTTTCTAGCAAAGGTGTATGGGAAACTTTGGGATGTGGGACAACTGCTTCCAAGACTTCCCCAGGACCCTCTGTGCCTTACTTTCTGGATGTGCCTGAGAAACGTGAGGGCTGCCCACCCTGGCAGACCAAGGGAATCCTGGGGGCAGCCCCCAGCACAGGGCAATTTCCTATTCCTCCTTGCTGAGGATCCCTGTCCCTGCTCAGCAGCCTGGTTGGTGCAGCAGTGGGACCCTCTGGAGGCAGACGGCCCAGTGGAGCTGTTTTACCTCCACTTTCTCCCATTTCCCTTTGCTCGAGAATGACCAGCTTCAAAGCGAAAGTTCACTGCTCTAATTGAATATTCTCCGTATTGAGAGGGGTAAAAATAAACATTATTCTCAGTTTATTCACGCATAAACTAGAATCATCCAAGTGTGACATCTGAAAGGAACTACATGATTATAATCTGAAATGAGAACAAAGGTTCATCTTGTGCGGTTTCTTATTTTTTCTTTGCTGCAGACTTTGAAAAAGGAAGGGAAAGAATCTTAATACCATTAAAGCTAAAGAAAGCCAGGGTCGTGTGCCTCGGCATTAACCTTTTCAGTATTCCGCTGGCTAATTGTCCGTCCGTTCCACCTTTTCCTCTCAGGTTAATGGGGTGGTTAACAGGGGAGGACAGCGATGGTTGGCCAATCTCACTACAAAGCAAACTGAAAAGGTTGAAGCGATGTGCTGTATTATTCATGGGCTGAGCCTGGCCAAGGTATCTTAGATCTTATGTCTTCTCGTGATGAATTGCAACAAGAGCAAGAAACAGCCAACGTGAAATTGGCTCTTGTGACAACGGTTGTAGTTCAATTGGGCAAATGTAAAACTGCAGCCTGCTGTTGTTCTGTCCTTTGGGATTAAAGCTGTACAATCGCATCTAGACCCTGAATAAGGAACAAGTTGCTTCAGTTAGGCTGCAAGTACGATTCTGTGTGTGTATATCTGTCTATCTTCTAACTTTTAGCCGTGGTCTGTGTCTTGGAAGTGGTCTGGTGCCCGATACTTCTCCTATGTCTTCTGTATTGCTAAACTAGCGATGTATAGATTTCTTGGTGTTCCACTTCTTCCTGAATGATAACTGGTTTACTGGTGTCATGTGGTAATTTCTAGAGGGAAGACCTAGACTGGGCTGTAAGACGTTCCTTGTTCTCAGGAGTTTGCAATCTGTAGAGTCAACATTCAAGGAAAACTTGACGCCAGTGTTGTGTTGTCCATTTTTGGCATAGCATGGAGCTGGAGGCAGATGCTAGCAGAGGTGGGAGCATGGCTGAGGTGCTCAGAATTGTTTTATGTTTTCCTTCTGATTGACTACAGATGGAGAGCAGCAACAGCTGACTGCTAACGTAAGGCCTAACAGGGAGTGCCATTTGGGTGTCTTCTAGTTTTGTCCTTCCCAATGGTATCGTCTTCCACTGGGGGTATATGTAGTTAGTCAGTTAGTTAATTTTTTAGCTGAACACCCCTTTGACAGAAGAGACCTCGCAAACAGCTAAAGATGTTTAAGACCAATCACTGAGCCTTCTGTGAGTCACGGTGCTGT
This sequence comes from Alectoris magna, assembly GCA_030625065.1. NCBI lineage: Eukaryota > Metazoa > Chordata > Aves > Galliformes > Phasianidae > Alectoris > Alectoris magna. The sequence continues at coordinate 4,843,177 of CM060569.1, forward strand.
AGACAAACAGTAAACTCGCCCATACCTGGAGGAGTTCACTTTGCTTGTGCTCGCTGTCCCTTCTAGGGCTTGGTGCAGAAATTCTGGCATTTACAAAGAGGTGGTGATTGCAGCAGCAAGCGAAGGACTCACGAGGCAGTCTTGGAAGGAGATATTTATACTTGGGGTTTTTTTTCCTCTTTAAATTGTTGCCGTGTTCTCTGCGTTTCATTGAATGGTTTCAACTGACAAAAGTTGCCTGGGGCCAGCGAACCTAGCTGTTGACAGATAAATCATCTTTGTGACCCAAAAAAGGATGCGATGGAGGAGAACAAATGCCCATCATTCATTTGGAAACTAGCCTTTGGAACAGAAGTGACCTGAAAGTGGAACTCCTGGGGAGTGGTCTTACTTGTGTGCTTGAGTAAAACCCTTGCATGCAGATTTGGGCCTGGGCCTCAACCTGGGCTTTTTTTTTTTTTTTTGGAAAGCAGCATCCCCCTTCTCCACGACAGTGGCTTCTTTCTTATTTCTTTTGTGCTGTTTTGCAGATGATTTCTTTTGACAGCAGTGTTAGTCTGTGGCTTTCTGGAGGCTAAAGGGCGCTGTAGCCAGATGTTGGCCCAGATGTTTCAGACACCTTGCAGATTGATTTGGGCAATGGCTTCTCCCTCTCGCAGTGATGAATTGATCTGCAGCACCTTTTTTTCTGCCTTACCTGAATATCAGCTATCTGGAAGGGAACTGCTGCAACGTGTCTGGGGTCCTCACAAAGCCCCTCGCAAAGATCACGTGTTTTCATTGCTCTTTATTCTTTGTCATCATTCTAAGTAAAAAAAATGCATGGTTTTGCATAAAATATTGCAGAATAGTAAGCTGGTTTACATCAAATTAAGAATATTTGCTTAAGAGCCTCATGATTTACCCAACTCTGTGTTGACTGTGACTTGATGATCTGCGGGGAGCAGTCTTTCTGATTTAGTGCGTGTCTGCTCATCAAAGATGGATGATTGCCACTACGTGTCATAAAACTTCATCTGACAAAACCAACTCCATAGCAAAATAATGCTGTCTCCAAAGGGCAATAACTCTTCATTTCTGTGTCCCACATGTTTAAGGAGCTCAAACTAGCTCAGATTTTCTCAGGTTTTCTGCTTACCCTGTTGGCAGTGAACAAAGGACCATCAAAGCTTGTGCTGGTCCTTTCTTAGTTTTTAAAACTCTTTTATGAGAGCTGAGGAAGATGGTCTGTGGCAGCTAAAAATCTGCAGGTTTTAAACTCTTATCTGTGATCATTAAGTGGTTAATTAAGTGGTTAAATACCTTTGGGGCCCTGGATTTCGAATTAACTCTGAGTGCTGGCGAGTGGGCTTTTCCTTTCTGCCTTTTAAAGTCACTTTTGAATGAGAACATGTAAGGAACGGAATCCCATTTTGATGAGGGAGGTTATTTTCTTACAAAGTAAACACTGCGAATGAAAAGGAAATGCCAGCCTGGGGAGAGGCTGTGTGCATCACTGCAGGATGCTGCTGAATGTCACCTGATAAGGCGATCCCTATTGGAAGGTAGGCCTTTTAATAAATAAAACTTAAAATTTATTATCTAATGGAGGAAAAATCATCCTTGGCACAAAGAGAAGAGCAAAGGACTCCATGTCTTTGACTGAGGGGTTATGTTGGGCTCTCTTCCTTTGTTCAGATGGGCCCGCCTGAGTGAGCAGGTAGCTGAGCTGTAACCCCAGCCAGTGCTCTGCAGCTGCATCCAAGCGTGCGTGCAAACCACTGGATGCCCTCCCCAGCTTTTTTCTCACATACGTAGAGAGAAAAATGCATGGCTAGGTGTTACTGTTTATTTAAACAGGGCAATTTGAACTAAGCCTTGTTTGGACGTTTATTCTAGCTGGTTGAGGCTAATGAAGTATAGGAGTGCCTTGCTCCAGGTACCCCACAGCAAGGGAAAGGTCCATTAAGTGAAGAGGTGGCTTGGACTGGCCTATCCATCAGGTATCTGCAGTGCTAATTCTCTTGGTGGCTGCGTGGCCGTGTCTTTGAGGCTGATGAGGAACAGCTTTGTACTTCCTGGGCTCTGATGTTGCTCTGTGCTTTGAAGCTTCTTCATTCTCCTTCTTTTCCTCTTTGCCGCTCTCCGCTTTTTGTTCTTCAAGTAACTGTCTTCTGTTTGGTATAAGAAGTCTACAATCATCGCGATCTGCAATTACAATTCAGTGTTAGAACCGTGTCCCTTCCCCTATGGAAAAGCATTAGAAACTTTTGCAATTAGTTTATTTCAGAACTAATTGTCATTAGAAAGAAAAACACACGAAGGCGCCCCGGTACGATTGGCTGGAGTAACGGTACATGATTTCATACTTTTTTTTTTGTCCCTTTCCATTTGGATTTCAATTACTTTGCTACTGTGGAATAGACTTCTTTCATTGAAATCTGCGCACTGAATGTGGGAATTTATCACAACTCTGTCTTTAAATGGCATTGAAAAACAGCCACTTTAAAAGGAAAGGATGATGAGGAAATTAATCTCAGGCAAGTCTTTCTTGATAAGGGAAGAGAACAGAGGCTTCTGGCATTTATATGCCAAAAATCAACACATGGAGAAAAATGAGTATTCTGCAGTGCCACGGCACGAACAATTTTTCTATTAAATCAAAATGAAGTTCTGAATAAATATGTTTTCCCATGAAATATAATTCACTGGAGAACACTGTAAAAGGAGAGATGACCTCGCTGTCCCCTGCAAATAAAAACATAATTATTTTAATAAAGAGAGTATTCAGATAGCTTGCAGGGGTGTCTTCAAAACCGAAAATGAATGTCCGTAGTAGAAAATGCACATTAATAGTACTGTGTGCAGGTGTTCTGTAGATAGATGCTGTTCCTGACTTCTTTGGCTATCTCTCTTCATTTAAACCCTTCGTTGGCTGCCGTGATGTGCGCCGTTTCTGTACGGTGAAGATGAGACCCCTCTCCTTTTGCACTCAGTTACACTCAGAACTTATAGAACGTGAGGATCTAAAGAATCAATCTTCCAATTGCATTTTAAGCTGCAATCTTAAAAAAAACAACAACAACAACAAAAAAACAACAACAAAAAAAGTCCTAATCTGTCATTCTGACACACATTCGGTGGAGCTTTGTGTCATTAGTTACAACACTGAGCACTGCCTGCAAATTCATCTGAGTGGGGCTCATTGTTGTGTTTCTTCCTATACTGAGCTGCTGTGAAGGTGTTCCTCAGCCCTGACCTCGCAGCTCTTGCTGATATGAGGGGTGTGCATTTGGTGTGGAGCAAACTAAGAAAGCAGAGGAGCTCAGGAACAGTTGCTTCTGCTCCTCCAGGTTCTCAGGAGCTCTGCCTCCTCCTCCCCATGGAGCCTGCAGGGGGGAATCGGGTGGGCACGTGCTTGTGGTCCGCTCCTTTAGTGCGGTGAGGTCCTTGCAGTAGGAGCACTCCAAGGTCAGGGCTGGCTCTGCTGTGATGTGCGAGCACGGTGGATTAGGGGAAGGCATCGTTATGCTGGGCTCATTCTTAAGGAGCTGAAATAAAAGCTCAGGCCATCATTGATCTGCCAGGAGCAGGCAGGAACGCTGAGAAAGACAAATCGCTCCGTGCCAAGCTCCGGTCTGAGGACTCAGCCATACTACAAACAGCCAAACCCCCAAGGCCGTTCTGCAACAGACCAAATTAAAATGTCTCTGTGACTTTCCTCTGTGATTGTAAGGAACCAGTTAGATTTTGGGAGGAGGGCTTGTGTCTGAGAGTGCGTGGAAGGTGCTAACGGGAAGGGAAGTGGGAGGTACCGGGGAAGGAGCCATGTCCCCACTGCTCCACTGGGGCTATCCAGCACTGGGGGCACCCCCTGGATCCTGGGGTGCACTGGTGCTCCTTCAGAGCTCGGTGCTGTCGTGTGCTTCTCGTGTTTACAGAATACCTGTCAGCTCCAGCACCCCAAATAAGTCCTAATATGGCATATCAGGGATGGAAATAATAGTTGCTTACATAATTGCAATGCTACTGACACAGCTGAAGAGCTGATGATGTTATTTGCACAGCAGTGATGACATTCAAACCCTCGCTGACTTACAATTACACTGTATGCTCTGAGCTCTGCCATGATTTAAATTACCATACAAACACAATGAAAATACAGTCTCTTGACAAGATAAAGGGGGAAGGGGGGTGGCTTAAAAATGCCTTTTTGGTGGCTGCGGTGTTCAGTAGTGCTTATTCATGGCTTTTTAGCTTGCACATTTCATTTTAAGGAAGTAAATTGGAAGCATTATGTCCTGCCTTTTTGCCTTGATTTAAAACCTCCCCGTGCCTGCTCTGCTGCTGCTCGGCTCTGGTGAGCCACCTTTGGGGCTCTCGGGGGGAAATGCTAATTTTTAAAATCAATAGCTTCATTTTTTACATTCCCCCCCCCCCCCCCCCCCCCCCCCGCCGATAAGCCTTTTAAAAGGAATCTGCGTGGATGGGAATATGCAGAAGGACATACGTCACCGCCAGCCCAAACGTGACTGGTGTAGGGATGTGGATTTAGAAAGGCTTCAGACCTGTTCCCAAGCACAGAGGTTGCTGAGCCCAAGGTTGTGTAGCTGAACCTTTTAGCCTTTCTGTAGGGTCAAGTGCCACTCTGCAGGGTAAAGCAGTGCCAAAACTCACCCTGTGGGGCTGCCTCAGAGCTGTTAGAGGTGGGTGATGAAGATGTTCAGAGGGCTGGAGCACCGCTTACGAAGAAAGTCTGGGGGAGCTGGGCTTATTCAGCTTGGAGGAGGCTCTGGGGAGACCTCTTTGCAACCTTCTGGTACTTAAGGGACCTTACAAGCAGGAGGTGGGCTGACTTTTACACAGTCTGATAGTGACGGGGCAAGGGGGAACGGCTTGCAATTAAAAGAGGGAAGATATTACCGGGAGAGTGGTGAGGTCCTGGAACTGCTGCTCAGAGTTCCAGGAAGTGGAAGTGGATCCCTGGAAGTGCTCAAGGCCACGGATGGGCCCTGGGCAGCCGGTTCTAGAAGTTGGTAAACCTGTCCATGGCAGAGGGTTGGAACTTGATGATCTTTAAGGTCCCTTCCAACTTTTCTACCACTTCATTCACAGTGGGGCATTCACTGCTGTTCTTGCATCAGAAGAGTTTCTTGGCTCTGTCATTCTCAGAGAAAAGCAGCTGGATGAGATGGGTTGTGTCTGCCTTTCCTTGGTGCTGCACTTGAAGATATTTTTTGACTGGCACAGGGTGAGAAGGTGAAAAGCATAATTAGTGCACCAGAAGTACCTGGATGTGCTACAAGTCCATTACTCTGCTCAGTTCAGAGTTTGTTGGGAAGAGAAAAAGATCTGTGGCCCATGCGGGTGCTGAGGTGATCAGTTCATTCTTAACTGAAATGGTTTTTACATTGTTCTCAAAGATTGAGCAGAATGTGTAGATACTTATATTTTTAGAACATTGATCTCATGCAGCTCATGGCTGCGGGGGAAATAAAGATCTGGGGATGAACTGCGGAGGATCACAGAATCATTAAGGTTGGAAAAGACTGCTAAGATCATCTAGTCTAACTGACAGGCAAGCGAAGGTAGGGTCTTGTCAGGCAAGGCAAGGTAGGGCTTCCAAAGGGGTTAGGATCTGATCCAGACCCATGGGAAGTTTTGACAGTTATATTACATAGATCCACAAAATTATAAGGAGCAACGCATATAAAAGTATTTCCGACCCTGCCCTTCTGCAAGTGCTGTCCAGGGATGGAGCTGGCGCTCTTGCTCTCCATCAGATTTCATTACAAGGGACTTCAGGAGGGCAATGAGACCACCCTGCTCTGCCATGTAGGACTTCCTGGGGAGCTCCCACCTCTTCTTCTGAAGCACCCACTGCTTTTCATCTAACACCCAATCAGTGACTGCTCAATTTGCCCAAATGTGTCTGGTTTTGCCCTGAAATATGCATAATGCTGCTATGTTCTTTGCCCTTCCTTTCCTGGGGTAAGGCATCCCATGTATGGTTCCTAGTTATGTGATATGAACTAGCTATGAAAAGTGCACACGCAGGTACTATCCATCGTGCAGGGTGGCTTTGCCCAAATCCTGATGGGCCACAGATCTCATGGAACTTGTCAACCTTGCAGTAAGGGGGCTGTTCCAAGGAACAGATGTCCATGCTGGATGGCTTACTGATGACCCAAAGGAAGTGTCAGGATTCATTGCAGACTGTCTTTTGTTTTTGTTTTGTTGTTGTTGTTTTTAAATATTGAATCTAAGTAGAAATAAAAATATCAGTGGTAGTAGCTGCTGGAGAGTTCAGAGCAACACAAATGAAAGAGCCGAGGTCCCACGAGGACAAACTCATGTAGGAAAGTAACACTTTAGAAGAGAATGTAGATGGATACGCAGTGAGAAGTGTAAAGTGTATAATTCCAGAAGTATGTGTGAGGTGGATGCACGCGCGTAAGGTCTCTTTACTGCCTGAACATCCAAACTTCTTAAATCCTGAGGCAAAATAAAAACAAAATCCCAAGTTGTTCCTACCAATAAGGTTAGCTGGCAGATGGAGGAAAAAGCGTTTGTTGATGAGAAGCTGAAGAAGACGATATTGATGCTGGTAAAGAATTAGATTGGTTAAGAACCTCACGACGGAGATGGTTGGTACTTTACCAGTCCTCCTGACATCGCCATCCAGTGCAGTGTTTGCTGTGAGCCATCCTGTTGTCTTGTGCTGTTTTTCACAGCAGTAACAATACCTGGTGGCAAGTGTTTATAGGGCTGGAGACCTTCTCTAGCAGAGGGCAGCAGGTAGGCTGGCTGCTCATTTATAAGTGACAGCATGATTAGCAAGGGCTGAGGAAATATTTATCTAAATCCCTACGCAGGGACTGTTAATGCCCAGAATTGCCTGTGATTTAACAGCCAGGCAGCTGCAACCAGCTACATTATTCTGATGTTTGAGACATTTACTGCTCAATTGCCGTATTTACTGGTATTTAAAATTATCCCAGTGACTTATCTCACCCTATGGCTTGGTGGAATAGAGCAAAGCCTTTCTCATAACAAAACGCTCTTCTATTGCAGCTGTGATGGCCTCAGAATCATAAGTGATATATCGTATTAGGCCAACTAATTTGTCTGGAAACAGACAGGTGTAGAACAGCAAACTTGAAACTTCCCAGAGCTTTGCTTCAGAGCTGAGCAAAGCCTTACATGCCCGCAAGCCCACTGTTTCTTAGTAGTCACGTGCCCTGATTTTAGATTGCCTTGCTGTCCTTGCTGTGGCTGGGAGACGTTCAGTGTGTGGTTCCTAAATAGCTCATACGATATCTGGAGGGAGGGAAACAGGCAGGATGTGCTATTTACTTCCAGTATAACTGGTGTCCACACCAGTGCGGCATCTTTGCTTCTCTTGTATGTGAGAAGCAAGGAGCCAGAGACTCACAAGTATAGGAGCTGATTTTAGGGACCAGGAGTACTGTTAACTCCTGAACCCCATTGTCATCTCTTTCTTACAGAAATAGCTCTGCAAATGTCAGCGTGCTTTTATTGTCCCCACAGTGGAGCTGCATTTACTAATGGGACTTTGGCTGTGGACGTTTCCTTTGTATCACCTCTCATACAGCAGGGAAGTTCTCATTTTCTATTCACACGCTCTCCTGACTTTCTCTGCCTGGCTTGAAAACTTCTCTCAGTGCCAGGTTAAAAACCTCTTAGCCGTAGTTATTTCTTGTGCCTTTCCAAGCTGTTGTAATTCTAAGTTCATCCTTTGCAGAATGTTTTAATATGTTTTCTCTAAACTTAGCATGAAGCCAGCCTTTGGCCAACTCTAATCAAAATTTAGCGCCTCAGCCTGGTTGCTTCTGCTCTTTGTTTCCTTCACTTTCAGCCAACTCATATCAGTGCCTCTAAAGTCGTTTTCCTCTTCTATTTTCACTTTCCTCTCTTTATTATGCACTACAAATAAGAGTTCCACTCCTCTCCCTGAAAACCTACTTCTATCTTTAGCCACTTATCCTTAGCCCCTTCCTTTTCGCAGTGGATCTGTGCATTCCTGAAATGGAACCTGCCAAGTCATATACACCCAATTGCAGTAGCCAGCTGAGTACTATTCAGCAGCGTATCTGCTTTCCATCAACATCATGCGAATCTTCCTCCTTGCTTCTCTGGCTGACCGAGTGCCCGGCAAGTCTATGGCCCTTTTCCATGGCTTGGTTTTCAATTAAGAGATAATGTCAGTGGAAGAGCACAGGTCATGAGATAGCTTTTCCCTGCTGCCACAAAAGGCAGAGGTGTAGTAAGCAGAGGTCAACCACTGAGAATCTCTGTGCCTGGCTAGATTACATAAGGGTTAGGCTAATTTTACTTCATTTCATATTCACATCTATTAGTGCCGTTTTTGTTACGTACTTATCCTTATGTAAGTTACATCTGTTCTTTTATTCACTCATCCATGTTTGCTCTGTTTTCAGATTTATGAAACAGGCATTCCACTGAGCTCAGCAAATGATGGGCATAATAACTTATCTACATTGCAAAGTATGTGATGCCCTTGAGGTAAACTCCGATGTGAAGGTTTTATGAAGTGTCTCACATGTAGAAGTGTTTATTTGCCAGCTCCTGTCTGTACTTTGGCTGTTCAAATGATGTTAAGAGGGATCCTATGAAACCACTATGAAAGCCTAGGGGCTAAATGGGGAAGTAGAACTGCATTATTATCTTCAGAGAAGCACAGCCATATTGGCACCTGCTGCCCTATTCGGCTCTCCTCTCTTTGCATGTCAGAAGTTTCCAGTTGATGAGCTCTAAAGTATTTGTTTATTTAATGAAATGCCTCTTGCTCTAATATTGTGAGGCTTTATTAATGAATTTATTCTTATGAGGCAGGAAAGCAATCCCTTGTAATACTTCTCTTTGGAAATTGCAGAGAAATAAAGGTTTTCTGGAGGAAAGGAGGGGCCTTCCTGCCCCTTTGTTTATCTTGGATATCGTAAACCTCTCCATGTTTCCACAGCTGCTATAAAGTCCTGCAGCCACCATACAGAGACCCGTTTCCTTGAGTTAATTGGTGCCAAGTTCAATCATGGGCCTTACATCGGGCTGTGCAGACTACCCCAAATTGCTGATGCACGGTGTGTGTGCGGGGTTATGAGGGCTGCTGCTCCATCAGCTCCATCAGCCCCATCCCATGGGAGCTGGCAATATCTGAGCTCACATATATCAAGGGGGATGCCCCCACGAAGTCTGTGTATAATCCCAGCGAATAGGGATTTGGAGAGCCTGACCCAGTCCACATTTCCTGTCTGCTCTTCAAGGACCCCTGAGATGTAGTTTAGTCTCTGTAGGAGGAGGGTTCTTCACCTGTGCTCTCCACGGAGTCAGGTCCTGTGGCTGGAGTCTGCAGCCCAGTAGTACTGAGAGAGGAGTACTCTCAGCGGTGCTGTTCTCTTTTCTCCAGCTAATTGCTGGCTCATTTTTCTTTCCTTTGTATTTAATGCTTCCGAAAATAATTAGCCCATTTGAAAAATTATTGCTCTTAAAAACATACATTTGTCAGCGAATTGGGCGAGCAGCGCAGCGCCCAAAACACTTGAAGCTATGTACGCATTACCGCTTTGCCAGTCCCGTAAGTTCAAAATTGCTCAGATTAATTTCAAACTAATTTGATAAGCCCTCCGCTGTGACAAAGGGAGAAGCGTTCGGATGTCGAGCTTAGTGCCCAGCTATGTCAGATTTCAGCCCGAATGACTTTTTATGGCTGACTCTGGAATATAATGCTCTGAAAGCAGTGGTTTGTAATGGCAGTTCTGACAGACCCTTTAACCATTTGGAAAATAGGCACGGCTATAATTCTTCTGCATGAGAGGAAAAACTGTGAGTGCTTTCATTAGGTGCAACAGCTGTTTCTATCGCAAGAGCCAAACTTCACTGGTGGTAGCGTAGCTGTCAGCTTCTCCGAGTTCTGCGTTTATAGCTGATTGTATAACTCCTTTATGTTCCTTTTCACTTTCCAATGTATGTAAATGAATTCAATAGCAAAAATACAAATAACTGCCTTTAACTGGATCTGTGAGGAGGCCCTTTGGAAGCGCCTGCAGCCAATGGCATGCGATGGGCCAAGAGAACTGCTGGACAGTGGCTCCAGCAGCAATCCACACCATGTCAGTTTTCAGTCCCCGGCTTTAGTCCCCTTTTGTAGCAATCTCGTAAGGTCCTTTAAGCTGGTGTGACGTTCTTAATTAGAGCTGATTTAAATGATGCATCATAAAACCCACCCCCAACCAAGAACCAAGCTCCCCGTGTGCTTTTCTGCCTCTATTAAAGAAGACAGTTTCTCTAGGAACGCACCGAATATGCTGAAATGCTGGAGAAAAGTAAAGTGGAAGAGAGGTATTTGATGACGCTCTCTTTTTCTTTGTCCTGAAATAATACAGCAAAGGATTTCTGTATTACGAAACAAACATTAAGTTCTGCTTGGAACAGGATGCCCCAAATCAGACGCAGTTATTCAAGCTGTCAAAAATGAAATGCAAAATTATGTTCTCAATGCAAACAAATTTTGGAGCACCACATTTTAAAATGGCAGAGAGCAGATTTTCAGGCACGGAGCAAATTTTATTCCTAAATATAGACTCATGCACAGCTTTGTGCATGTAATTTGGTGTGTGGTGTAATTTGGGATGCCTGTCCGTTTTTAAATGTTACCTTGGTTTTGGTTAAGATTATACTGAAGGCTGAAGTATCCAGAGAAAAAGAAAGGATGTACATAAAGAAGTATAAATGCACCAAAAGGGAAAAAGTAAGACGTTTTACTGAATTTACGCTGAGATAGTAGCCAGCCTGTTGGAGTATGTGGATAACCTATTGGTACCACCAATAGCCTTTTAATGAGTCTTTAATACATCTTTCAGTTTCTATGAACTCGGTCTAAATTTCAACCACGGCCTTTTCTCTGTGATCATTCAAAGTTGTGAAAATCTGGCACCTAAACGTGGCTGAAATCCCAAATTTTGGAAAAAAAACCAACAACTTGGAGAACTTTGTATCTAATACTTAGGTCTGTTGTCTATGAATGGGAGGAAAATCTGCCAAAGAAGTGCAGGGAATAAGTTATTTGTCAATGTATCATTGACTCTTTGTGTTCATGTTGTTGTGAACGTTGATTACATAGAGCAGGAAATGAGTGTGTAATTGATAAATGTTACAGTTGCATCTTGCACCCAACGTTTGCAAAGGCTTCTCACACAATCTGGTGGCAAGTGCAAGAGATTTAGAGAATAACCTGGTGTGACGCAAAGCAATGTGAATATTTAATATTTGGTGCTTGTTGTTTTTTAACCGACCTCATGAGCATTCCAAAGAGATGAAAAACCTGCTGTTTCTTAATTTGGGGCATGTGTGTCTTGGTTTGCTTTCTGGAAATATTCGGTAGTTTGGGAACTTTCTTAGGAGCTGCCTATCCGAGGGCTGGGACTTTAATCCAAGTGACTCATAAATAGTGGCTCTGAGAGGCCCTACCTCCTCTGCCCCCATTATTTGTTTCAAACACCTCCATCCAGCCCTCCTTGCCCTACGCGTGCTGATGTAGTGCTGAGACCTGTCTGGAAGCCCTAAATACCGAAGTGGGACAATGCTGAGACCTGTTAGCACCAACGCTGCAACCCTCCGTCCTCCCATGGCGGTATGGGGTCAGCGTGCATCCCGGACCCGACGGAGCCACCGAATCCCTGTCAGAGTGATGCTGTGACCTGACGGCAACGTTTTCCCTTCCTGATGCACTGCCATCCCTATTCACAGCAGGGGCCGAATTTCAATGGTGTTCAATGCCCAGAGTGAATTGCTCTGGTTTGAAGGGCTCTGTGCGAATGCGAGATGCTCCTCTTACATCCCAACCCGACCTATTATTCATTACATGGGGTCAAACTCATCTGCACGGAGAGCCAACGCGCTTGACAGATCCTGCAAAAATTGCCTTGCCTGGTTGCTGTGCAGAGCCTCAGAGAGGCGTTCACAGGGCTGTTCTGCCTCACATCGCCAAAGCCTCATTTGTGCTCCGCTCGGGGACCTCATTTGTCCGGATGAATTTTGTTCCCCCACAGCTCGCCCCAGACAATTAACACAGTACCTCGTACAACAAAGATGGAAGAGAATGACAATTACCAGCCAGAAACAAGCCACGCGGGTTTCTTTTCATTAGCTAATTGCATGAGACTATTAACGTGGCCAAAGATCAGCAACGGGGTGAAAGCGAGAAATGAATATGTATTAGCGGGCAGCGCCGGAGCGCTAGGAGAGTTTGAGGCGCACGTTGGCTTTCAGATGGCACCCACTTCCCTTTCTACTGCGTGAGCAGCTCTGGCTCAGGTGGACATTTACTCCCCGAGGAACAGGATGCTCCTCTGCCCTTTGCTGCAGGCTTTTACCTTCTCGATTTCATTCCACACACGTTCTTTATCGCTCCTTCTTCCTTCAAGGGTGTCCATGGCATCTGCCATTAACGACTGCAGCTGTGGCACCAAGATAAAAATTATCAGCGTGGAATTCGCACAGAAATAACTTCTCTAAATACACAGATTAAAACCTTATTAAAAAATCATTTGTACGCTGATGATTTTATTACTCATCTTTCACACAATGAGCGCTGCCACCTCGTCTTTGCTTCAGCCATTACGCTGTATTATTGTGGATGTAAAATACTTAACAATGGGGAAAAAACACCTCTGGAAAATTTGTATTTAAGCCTATCGGATTAAATATATGTGGTAAATGTTTATACTTGGTAAAGGAAGACTTGGGCTGTAAAGAATAGAGGTTCCGTATTTCATTCTCTGCTGTCTGAGATATTCTGTGTTGTACATGAATGCTTTTTAGCATTTTCTCCCAAGGCTAATGCGTCATAATTTAGGGCAGCATGTAAAACTGCACGAGAGGACAACACTAAAGCTGAGATGCTTTTACTGTAGCTGGAAGTGTCTAGCTTATTTCCCCTTCTTTTACTATCCTCTTTCTTTGCAGACCCTTCCTCCTCCCCATCATTCAGCACAGCACACCATAAAAACAAGGCTGGCATTTTCTAGTGTAAACTATAAAAAGAAGCTGTAGGAAAATATTTGCTAATCTGTGCTTAGAGGGAAGGCTAAAGTTCAGGTTTGTTGTGGTATTGTCTCACCCCATTCCTTTCCCGTGCGCTAGAAAACGCTTTGTGTGCTCTCAAAACAGAGGTGTGAGTCTGCCCTGCTAGATTTATTCCAAAATGCTTAAGTTGGTGGTGGTGACTCTTCCCTTACTTGCTGCTTGTCACGAGTCTAGGCAGACTGGATGATGATAATGGAGCGTGAGCATTCATACGGAAATTGTCTCTTCTTGCTGTACCAAGACAGGCAGCGGTCTGATGTGAGCACAAGAGGAGATGAAACTCAAAATGTCAGTGTTTAGGTTTATCTGAGCGAGATACAAACGTGCTGCCTTGAGATTCAGGGAACGGGCTTCTATCCGCTTCAGCTTCACAGTCTGGTTTTGGAGTTAAAATTCCCTCTCTGCATCCCAGCGCTGGACAGAGGATGCAGGCGTCTTTCGAACCTCTTGGTTAATGTAAGAGGGTTGGTTCTAGCCTTTTGTGGTGCTTGTGTAGCCATTGAGTTGATTTCATTGGCCCAAATGTTTGGTGAAAAGTTTTTTTTTTTAATGCATCAGTATTCATGAAAAACAAAACTGCAGATTTCTGCCTCTGACTCTAATGTGAAAGGAGTCGAGAAGCCGTCAGGAATTTTCCATCACAATACTTTTATGTCAGATAATCTCCTTCTATGACTCCAGAATAGACACAGCCCAGAGATTAAGGGTATTAAGGGCGGAAGGGGCGAAGCACAAATCCTGTGTCAGAGTGGAACCAGGCAGGGAAGGGCAGGATGGCTGGAGTTTGTAACTGAAATGGCTGTTTGGAGCCATCCCCGTTCTGTGTGGGTTGAGGAGCGCCAGTGGGGCAGGGAGTGGGGCGTTGGTCTCACACCCCACACCCAGTCAGGCCGAAGATGTCACTGCTTTGGGCAAGAAGGGAAACTAAGAAAAGTGGCCATTGAAGTTGGGTGGATGATGGGTGTCCCTGTGGAAAGGGCTCGGGATCTGCTACGGGTTTGTTTTCGTCGCTCAAAGTTTGTCGCTGGCTCTGCTGGTAGAGAAAATGTGAATGTGACAAGGAGGGGACAGTTGGCAAACCTCAGTAATTCTCCCAGAGCTGATCTTTTCTGGAAAATCCCCTCTGAGGAAAAAATGCTGTATTTTAATGCCTTGTCCTCATTTGATTTTAAACCGAAATGGACTTATGTTTCTTTTTTTTTTTCCTCTTTATTATTTTTTCAACAAGCATTCATCTTGATTTATCATCTACAAATAGGATGACAGTGAGATCGTAAACCTTGTGTGAATTTTGTTTGGGGTTTTTCCTCCTTTCTATTCAACTGTTTGAGTTAGCCGAGATCTTTATTCTCCCGGGGTCTGTGAATAAATACTCATCTAAAAAGGCCTCAGCTGAAATTCTCTGTGCTATAGATTAGGACTCTATTTATTTAGTTACAGGAAGACATTTACAGAGAAGAGTTTATAACTGAAATGCCTTTGGGATCCTTGCTGGATCAGTGCAAATTGCACTGTTATAAATTCAGCATGTTTTTAAGCTTTATGCAACTTATACTGTGTGTGATAATAAACATTTGACATCTTTAGCATTTTCCAACCACACAGTTTAACTGCCTTCCTCGGTCACAAAACCTCATCTCCACTTTACCAATGCAAAGTCAGAATGACCTCAGAGGAATTACTTTAAATTTTTATTAGCACAAGTGAGATTAGAATTCGGCCTGCTGAGTATTCTTCATGGGAGAATATCTTTAAAAGTATGTAGATAGCTGCTAGAAAGATGCAGAGGAGCGAGGTGCAGGTGGAGGGATGTGGGTGCTGCCATCCCTGGCCGTGGGCACTCAGAGCACCCAGATACAACCAAGATGGAGAGCAACTTTTTACGGGGGCAGATAGCGAGAGGACAAGGGAGAACAGGTTAAAATTTCAATAGGGGAGATTAAGGTTAGACGTTAGGGGGATATTTTTTGCTTGGAGGGTGGTGTCAGGAGTACCCTGGGTGCCCCAGACAGGTTGGATGGGCCCTGCGCAGCCTGAGCTGGTGTGGGCAGCCAGCCCGTGGCAGGGGCTGGGACTGATGAGTGGGCTTTAAGGTCTCTTCCAAGCCATTCTATGATTCGGTTGTGATGTAATCAGGCAAGCAGCTGCTAATGGCACCAGAGGAGCCTTACCCTGCAGGCCGGTGCCACCAGGAGAGGCGAAGGCCATTAATTACTCCACAGTAAAGCAGCTCTGCACATTTGTGCTTGTAGTCCTACGCCTTGATGCTGTGGTGTCTGAAGTTTGCTAAAATATTCTGGCTACAAAGCATCTAAGCCTCCAATTGCACACACAGATATAGTTTACAGGAAGATGACAGGACAAAGTGGGAGGAATAGAAAAAGAATGCTGAATTAATGTATATTAATGGTTGGGATAGAATAGCTGGTAGAGATTTTCTGCCTTTTTCTTTTAGGAGTCATTTTCACCCTGGGCTCCGTAAATGAAGCACAGGGGTTTCGCTGAGGGATTTCTGCCCCGTCACTTAAATCCTGCAGGAGGGACCCAACCCTGCTCTGAGGGACTGGAGCCCTTGTGGATGGGTCTGAAACCTTCCCCAGAATGTTCCCAGGCATGCAAGAACTGCACTCCAAGATACAGGCAGCAGCGTAATAGCCTGTGCCTCGATGGGGATGTACTGAAAATATTGCAGCCTGGAGAAAGCCTATCACTGAATTATGTACCAATAACTCCAGAGTCTTTAGTCGGCCTTGAAATGTGGGCTGGCTGAGGTTTAATACTAGCAAACTTGCATCAAATGGAGAATATCTTGTAGGAGCACAGGATCTGTGCCGTGCTGCTGCCTCTTGTCTGCAGTCCACCTCCTGTGGCCGCAGGCTGCTGCTTGTCCCTGCAGCAAAAGGGGGATTGAGAAGCCTTCATTCTGCAGTGCTCAGGAGCCCTGTAGGGCTGCAGGTGGATACCTATGGGTTGGTTTTGGAAAGCCCAAGTGTTTTTAGCAGACCATAGTCAGACCTCCAAAACTGAGCTGCATTTACATGCGGGACAGAGCTGGGAATGGGAGTGTTTTGTCTCCTCTCCACTGGTTTAAGCAGATCTGGCCTGTGTTGCTGCAGATGGCTCCTGATGTTAGGTATCTCAGTGCAGCACAATCTGAATAATTGCGATCATTTTCCCAGGCTGATTTGGGCAGGTTTGGGGGAAGAGGTTTTAAAAATATGCCTGCGGATGAGTCACGCTGGTTCTGTAAAAGTCATCCTTGCAGGTGATTAGCACCTCTGACAAGGCATTGCAGCAGGATTTTAAAGCTATGTCAGGTCCACGCATTCAGAAAAATGACCCCCTGAGAAAACCGCAGCACAGCGCTCTGCCCCAGCCCTCCCCTCCATGCAAAAGCCAAAACAAGGATTAGAAATGAGTGCTCACCAGTTCAGCATCCTGCTGACTGATGTCCTGCAGATAAGGGATGGATGCTAGCTCAGCCATCGCTTGATTAATCACCTGGGACTGCTCCGTGACTTGCTGCAGCCGGCCAAGGATGCTGGCGTAATGCAACTTCTCTATCGCACGTGAACACGCACAGACATCGTCCTGTTCTCTCAGGGAAAGCAAGAGGGTTAGGTGGGAGCCGTGGAAAGCACACTCATCCTTTCAGTCTGATGCCTTGCAGCTTATCATCGTATACATTTATTTGCGCTGGTAATACTATAAGCAATATGGCATCCAGCACCTTTAAGATAATGCTTCTGACAATCTTACAGGGGAGAAAAATACTTTCTTTTCACAATCTCTCTAGTAGTACTAGAAAAATAAATATGTAGTCATAATATATGTGATGGGGAGAGAGCAGATAACAAACATGAATGCAATTTTCTCATTTGGAAATGGCTTTTCCGTAATCCCCTCTGTTAAATATTACCTGACTGCTGTGGATTGCTTTTAAAGTTTCAGTGAGGAGGTTGAGGATACCATGCCATGTCTGAGCCTATGGTTTGTTTGCAGGCTGGGGAAATCCAGAGTTTTTGAACGCACAACCTTGAGGAGCTAACACCTGCAGGGGTGGTCTCTGATCCTTCAGGCACGTGGTGAATTAAAAGTATGTGGATAGAGAAGCTCAGCCAAGTGCTTGCAAAAAAACCTCAGTGCTTGCTGAAACGTTTGATGGATGGCAGCCTTACTACCATATTTTCAAAAGGGTTCTTTTGCCAAAAATGCAAATGAACACCCTACTGAGATTTTCAAAAGCAATTTGGCCTAGATTCTTGACAAAATGTAGCCATTGCATATCTGTATACTCAGCCATTCTAAGCAAAATTTCCATTCATCTAATCAGGCTTGTGAATGTATTTAAGAGCTTGAAATTACAAGCGTTGGCATAGATGTTCAGAACCACTTCCAGTATTTTTAGCAGACCTTTGTTCTGGCAGTTCCATATGGAGGCGTGCTGATGCTGCCATTCCCATACGCTTTGGTTCCCAGATAGCTGTCTCTAGGTCCCGTCGTGTATTGGGCAGGGTGAAGTTTTGAAAGAAATTTATTTGGGTTTATGTTTAACTTTTCTTGAGATGGGATCTTGGTCTTTTGATCTTCATTTTGGTTTTGCAGAAGTTTGCCCAGGGAGTGTGTCAGGTGGTTATAGAAATTGTTATCAAACTGTCTACCAGCATGATAACATTATGGTTGGACTAGATGATCTCAGTGGTCTTTTCCAGCATTAATGATTCCACAATTCTATAATTTTTGCTCTTCTTGTTTTCTAAACATCTTGTAAGAACCCTTAAGAAAAAAAGCTTAGTTTCCTTTCAGAGAAAGGAGAATTTCTGAGAATTGCCAGTTAGCTCCAGTCAGCTGTGTTTGGAGAGGTTAATTTGGACCCAAGTATCACTGAGCAGAAGTGCCAGCACATTAGGAGATACCTCTTTTGAGAGAAGTGTGGTTTGATTGGTCTATTATTCTTCTCAATAAATATAATGGAGGGATAAATTCTAAAGAGTGTAAACAACAGAAAAGAGAAGGAGACAAAAAAAAAAAATGCTGATAACAGAAGGACCATTGTGTATAAATAGGTACAAGTAAGACTGGGGTGGCAATTAAGCCTCTTTATAATTCAGGTTGAAGGTCTTCAACGTGTTTCAGCAAGAGTAGAAAGCCCAACTACTTCTAAGATAGATTTCACTCAAGAGCAAGATATGTGATTTGCCTTGGGGAGCTAGCAGAGCTTACCAGTCCTACCTTCTTACAACCTTCCATTGACCCACTTCTAAGAGGGCAGGTCAAGACAATCCGCTGTCAAATACTTATTTTACTTGAAAAGTAAAATAAGTCTAGTCTAGTATTGATGAAGACATCAGCAAGGAAAAAAATTTCTGTGATCTCTGATATGTGAAATTGTAAGTTTGATGCAATCTAGTTAGTATGGCACTAGAGCAAGGAATGAAAGATCCTTCTGGTTGTACCAGGGGAGGTTCTGGTTGGATGTTAGGAAACATTTCTCTGAAAGCGTGGTGATGCGTTGGGATGGGTTGCCCAGGAAGGTGGCGGAGTCACCATCCCTGGAGGTGTTAAAGCGGAGGGTGGATGCGATACTTAATGACACGGTCAGTGGGTAATATTGGTGGTAGGTGGATGGTTGGACCAGATGATCTTAGAGGTCTTTGCCAACCTTAATGATTCTATGGTTCTAAAAGGGGCAGAGGAGCCTGATCTCTAGCTAATCATTGGTGTGAATGATGTATGTTTCACATGGCTGTGAAACCAGATACAGCTGTGAGCATTAAAATAAGGAGAAGTAATCAGTTAACAAGAGCTCTTATCAATGAGAAATAGTCACACAGCACTGTAAGTGCAGCAAAAGGTTTTTCTCTGCTATTCTTGAAAACCACCCAAAACCTTTTTGTGGGTGCACCAAGGAATGAGTCTATTGAATCGTCAGCTGCAAAAGCAGGTAAGAATCCTCTCTCACCATGCTGCGTCTGTTGGGGGGCTTCTCAAATGGCTCAGAAAGTAAAAGCAGAAAGAAAGCAATTTTTTCTCTGCTTGACTCTTCAGAAAGATATTAAAGCATGTCACGTAGCTATGGGATGCAAATTGGGCATCTGCGCCAACATGGACATAGCCATGCTATTTAAGTTTATAGTAGGTAGGAAATAAATAAATAACCCACAGTAGAGTTAAAAAAAAATAAATAAAAAATAAAAATGGATTAGAGGAGGTTGAACGTGGAGGTGGTGTTTCAGTGACAATGAAAAATGCAGAAAGAGAAAGTAAATAACGGCTGCTGGCAGGAGAAAAAAACCCACAGGAAACCAAACCACATGATGAGAATTATATGAAGGATAGCAGGATTCAAGGGGCTATAAGCTGTAGTAAAAAACATAATAAAGTGGCCAAGCAATCAGATGGAGATGAAACCAGCTCGGGTAGGTGCAGTGAAGGTTAAGCAAAGAGCAAGCATTAATAGACACTTCAGTGGAAAAGAGTAGGCTCCTTTAGTAATGTGTTCCTTCAGGTACTGAGAATCCGGGGATGGAGCCCTGCTTTTTGCTTTTCTCGGTACTCAAGGTAGGAGTCATCCCTTCTGCTACTTCTGCTTATGAAGCTGAATTGCTGAGTGCCAGGAGTGCTAAAACAAAGTGAAGTGGCTGGTCAGCTGGGCATCTCATATCCATCGGCCTTAAGTGCACCAACTTTGCAAAGGTCTGCGGTGCCCCTTGGTAGTTCCTGATCGTTGTGGTGTCCACGCTGTTATTTTTCAGCTCAAAATCGGAATGAAGTTATGCTTTGCAAACTGTTCCGAGTGCATTACAATAACAGGCAGAAAAATCTGTCATTATATTTCTTTAATGCCCTTGGTATGCTCCAGAAAATGTTTGTGCTGAAATTTGAGTGTAGTGAACGCTTTACTTCTATTAAGAAAACATAGACAAGAAAATGGTGAGATCTGTACGTGTGCCCATCATGCTGTGAATCTTACGGCAGGTTTTGCTCACCCGTATGATGTGAGCAGTCTAACAAGCCCCGCTGGCCCCTCTGTTTCTGCTGTAAAGCAGTGTTATGTGCCGCTAACGCGGGAGAAAGGCTGCGTACGAAGCAGCAAGAATGAGTTCAGTAAAACCGCTTGATAGAACAACTGCTTGTCAGCACCGGTAATCTGGGCCGTGATATGAGTAGGTGGAAGTCTGACTGATACAGCTGCTTAAGGGAAATAAAATAACCTCTGGGCCAGTGCACGCGTTCCTGGGTGGCTGAGGGCTGTGGAGTTTGCCAGCATCAGCAACGACAGCACATGGGACGAGGCTGCTGCACCCTCCCTTCTGCCTCTTGCTTTACAGCACACAAATGTCCCTTCGAGCTGAATGGGACTGGCTGTTCTTTATGAAGATGAGAGGGCAAATGAGAAATGCTCTGCTTTTTTGAACATTAGCTTCATGTCTCACCAACAGTCGTGCGTGTACAAATCGTATGATTAGCTGTAAGCTGTGGAGCTGCAAAAGGGAGCTGGCAGAACTGGTATCGAGTGTGTTGCCATTGCTTAATAAGCTCTTCTTCAGCACTGAGATGCTTTGGTGGAAAAAATCGTATTAGGACAAGCATGGAGTGCACGTTTGCATTTGCAAATGAAGGTGGAATGGAATCTTTGGAATCTCGTTGTTCCTGTGTGCTATTAAAAATAATTATCTTCCTTTATTGCCTTAAAGCAAGTTGTAAAGCTAATGCCTGTATTCAAAGTTCGTCTCACAGATGTCCGTAGTTCCGTTTGGATGTGATGGATGGCTGGTGGAATCGTAATTCTAGCTTGAAGAGGATTTTGGAATACTGTCAAGGAAACAAAGGTGGCCAAATCTCTGCCAGGCCCACGGAGATTTTAATCACCAGCAGCAGATCAGCTCTGGCTCTGTGCCTGTCCGTGTTATCAGGTATAACTCGCTCTGTCAGTTGCTCTTTGGGTCAGAGGTTCTGTCTTGCCTGGATAATTCATTGCTATAAAAACTGAAGGTGTAGTGAATGTGTTTCTACCAATAATGGTTGTGGCATTGGCAGCTGGTTGCTCTAAACTGGCAATAAGTTATTCTATCTTGGGGGGTTTTTCCCCTCTCCGTCAAAGATCCCGTACTGGTGCTCTGGTGACTGCTCATTGGTGCAAATTCTCTTATAGAATGGAGTGATTAGAGGGAATCCAAAAGATATCCCAGTTTAAATTTTTTTCTGATAAGTAGAATATGAATAGCTGCAATACTAGAACCTTGCCTCTGAAAACTCAGCATCATGACAAAAGAGTCAAAAAAGGTCAAAAACCAACCAGCCAACCAACCAGACCCTGGAGTTGTACTGGGGCTCTGCGAAGGACTGGGGTTTTATTCTCTGCTGGCATCCAGCCCTCCACCTGTTTGCACTTCTGGCTGGCTTTGTAGCTGTTGGAAGCGCAATGCACGCGGCAGTAACCGCTATTTCACTTCTGCAAAGATGCCTTTCCTATCAGCCTGAAAGCCAATCCCCAGGGCCTTGGTCAGCCACAAGAAGCAGCCCGTGGCTTTGGGAAGGAACAGGGAAGCAGCAGCTGTGTGTTTCCTGAGGCTGCGTGCCTTCAGGCCACAGCAATGCATTGAGTGCCCGTTTTGACACAGCGCTGAGCACCTTCACCTCCCACTAAGCCTGTGAGTTCAAGCACTTAGATTGTTTCAGCAGCAGCTCTCTGAGATTAAATGAGACACAGATTCCCCAAATACCCAACTAATGTTTCTTCCTTGCTAAGGGTTGCTAAGTAGCAGGGTTTTTTTTTTTGTTGGTTTTTTTTTTTTTTTTTGTCAACCTCCTATCTGGTATCAAAACCTAAGAATATAAATCCTGTGATTTGCTGAGACACCCTTGATGAGGAAATGGCTCTGATTCCTGCAACACACAGAAAACTGAAAAACGGTTATTGCTAGGGAAAAAGCGTTAACATTAGCATTTACAATCTGTGGAGGAGAGGCTTCTTCCACTTATTTTTGGGAGAATAATTTCAGAATTGAATTAAAACAGTCTAGTCTACATGCAAATTTGATTTTTGACCTTTTGTGCTAATCAAAAGCCACGGTGCTAAAAAGCTGTGTACATTATTGCAGAAAGTATGGGCTAGAATTAACTACTATACCTTCAATATGTTTGTAACAGATTTGAAGGTTATTTCGCATACTTTATTACGCAGGGATCAAGATCTAAATCGCTAGAAATGCTTCAAGTAGTGATTATTAACTCTTAATGGAGAGCCTTGTGATGTGTGTAGAGTACTGTGGGTATTAAACACAGAGTAATTTTGGTGGTTATGTGGAGCAGGGATATCATATAATTGGACATAAAGATTTGAGAAAATCAAATGCAAAGTAATTTTAAACTGGATGCACTTAAACAATTAGGGCTGCTTTTGAAAAGTACCTAGACCCCGACTGAACTCTGTTTTTACTGCAATTTGCTGAGCGTTGCTGGCCAGAGGAGGAGGATGCACAGAATGGACTGCCCACCAAAAAAGCACACATCGTTCCTATGCACTGACACGCGCACAATAAAGCAGTAAGGGAAGGTTGTACCCACAGTTAATTTGGTGCTTCTTATAAAATCCATGACTGGCATGATCTGTTTCCTAATGGTCTCCCACTGTCTTCTCAGTTCTTCCTCTGGGATAGGGCTGAAAGGTGCTTTGCAGTCTAGGAAATGAAATCACAAATGTGTGTGTTGTGCTTATTTGTGTACGTTTTGGATAGAGGACCTCTGGGTAAACTGGAGCGGAGGAGAGGCTGATGGAGGCAGGGATGCAGGCACAGAGAAACGGAACCAGAGCCCTGCTCCCATCGCTCAGGAAAGGATTGAGGAGGTCACTCCTGAGCTATGACAGCTATTAAGCAAGTTGGCGTACCTGAAAAGATTGGCAGCTTTCTACTTGGCAGCTTTTCCAAGTTTTTTCCAATTTGTTTGTTTCTGAAACCCAGAGTGAGTAAGTACTGCTGGGGAGGGGAGGAAGACCACTCAGTCGTCTGTGGCAAAATATGAAGTCCGTGAGGATCTGGAATATGAAAATGGAAATAATTTCCAGTCACGTTTCTTTTCGGCTGTAATACAAGGTTTTTTTTTTTTTTTGCTGTTGTTGGTTTGTTTTTGTTTTGTTTTTGTTAAAGGAAAAAGTAGGGAGTATAAGAAGGAAAGAGATGAAATCTAGAAGGCCTGCCAAAATGAAGATGCTCCCACAAAGAACCCCTCCAGCTGCAAGGGGGTTCTGAAATTCCAGACTTTGCAGCCTTTCCCATCAGCAGCTTACATTTTGCTGATGCATCGGGTAAAACTTGCTCTTTCTGTTTATGTGCTTTTCAATGCTGCTCATCCAAAGCATTAATAACTCAACATTCCATTAAATGCAACATCCTTATTTTTTAACTGCAAAACAAGCTGAAGTTGTTTGCTGAATTTACGAAGCTTCATTTCCTTCATCTTTGTGCTTTTACCGTCACCACCACCAGATAGTGGCATGTGATGATGTGTGCTGTGGCTTGGCAGGAGTTTGTGAGAGCCCTGCCAGAACCCAGCGTGTCTGCTGCCCTAACCTGAGTGAGGACAGATGCTCCGAGCGAGAGCATAAACCACCTTTTCTTGGGGAACTACACCAGCTCTTTCCTTCCTCTCCTTCCCTTGCAAAAAATAAACCTAGATTGAATGTCAGTGTCACTTTCTACAAAGGAGCGCTCTGTTTTCAGTGAGCTCTGCTTTTAAGATGCCAGGCTGCACGGTCACAGTGACAAATGGAGAACCCCATTTGGAGCTCCCCGGCCTTACCCGTACATAAATCAAAGCGAGTGGACCTGATATTTCCCTTGCAGCTGCTCAGCTTCTGATGGATCCTCAATTTTGAAACAAACCGCATTGTATGCTTGGATTTAAATGCATGTCTGCTTCTCTTCCTTGGCAATAAGGAAAAATTTGAAATCAATCCAGTCCTCGCTTTATAGCAGGACTTAGACTGAAGTTGGATGAGTGATTGCTGTGGAATGGGAAGGTTATTTAAGATAACATCTTCACGAGGTGTTTGGTATTTCAAACCCACTGCTGAAAGGGGACTTGGCTCATGT
Source organism: Alectoris magna (assembly GCA_030625065.1). Lineage (NCBI taxonomy): Eukaryota > Metazoa > Chordata > Aves > Galliformes > Phasianidae > Alectoris > Alectoris magna. The sequence goes on from CM060569.1 coordinate 4,867,377, forward strand.
TTTTCATTTCACCTCTGTGAGGAATGGACGTGCAGGGTGGTACAATGCTGACAATAGGTGCAACTTCTTCCTTGAGGGACTTTTTTAGCGGGTGGCATGGTTTTGGGCAGGGTCTGAATAGATGAGCTGAGAAACCCCTTTTGCTTAGTTGTCTTCTGTGGACGTTGCTGTGAGTTGAGGCCAGGAAGGGGAGCCAAGTCCGTTCTGTCTCAGAGGGTTACCAGGACAGAGAAAGGGAGGTCGGGAGACTCTCACCTACCTGAGAGCTGTGATGGGAGCTGTGCAGCAGCCTGCAGGGCTCTTGCTTAGCACCCCTCACATGTAGCACTCTCAGAACCCCAATCCCCGCATTGGCTGGTTTTTTTTTTTCTTGTTTTTTGTTTTTTTTTCCCAGTGCTTAGAAGCCAGGATACAGTATATGTTATTGTGATCGTGGCAGCCCCATTTCATTCCTAGAAACTAGCGATCCCTGAACCTGTACTCAGAGAAACTTCTGTAAGATTGGAATAATTTTTTAAGCAAGAGAATTTCTAAACGAACACCCTTGAGGGCAGAACTGGCTCTATTCAGTCTGTTTCGTCATTGACTGAAGTACTACAGGACCAAAGTCTTTCATCCCGTTGTTTTTTTTCCTTCCTCCTTACCATAGGAGTGAGGAAATGCCTGGTGATGCTTTCAGAAACATCCAGTGATTTATGAACACAAGTGGATTTCAGTGCAACGCTTGCACGCTTTTGTTGTGCATGTGAAAGTCTCGCTCTTGCTATAAAATGAAGGGGTGACGTGAAATATGATTTTATCTTTTTTTTTTTTTTTTTTCAAATCATATTCAGGGAGTTTTATTTTATGTTCTCTTTAATGCCAATACTTTTGTCCCTGGAACCTGTCAAGAAAGTCACATCAGCAAGTAAATGGTAGACAGGGACTTTATGACCTCCATGATAAATCCCATTTTCCCTTTTTAAGCAATCCCGAAACTACTGCCAAGAAACCTAATGCAGGGGCACTTGCAAAACACAGTCTAGTTTTATACTGGTTTCCTGAAGGCAAACAAAAGGTACAAACCAAGTTTACTTGGTTTAATGTTTGGGCAGTTTTGGGGCAAACACTCGACTTCCCAATTTCCACTCGAGTTCAGGCAGACGTTCCTTTCTCCCCACAGTTACAAGATGTTGAGTTAGATAGAAGCTACCAATTGAGTTAGATAGAACGACCAACTCAGAGCCAAGTGTTACCAGAGGCAGCCATGTTCCGAGCCACCAGGTTAATGATGGCAGGAAATGCCATTTCATCCCCCTGCCTCTCTTTTGGTGAAATACCATGCACATTCCTCTTGGAATAAAACTGCGGTCACCAGAACTTTAGTGTCTGCTTATGCCAGGAGATTCTACTTGACTTCACTCCTCTGGGAGATAACAACAGGCTACAGAAAGCCCTAGATTACTCTGGATTTGTCTTCAACAACCCAAAGGAAACCTGGCTATCTATTCCCACTCCTGCAGCTGAGGTGCTCTCAAAGGTGGTCATCCCTCCACTAGCACTCACAGAAGGAAGGAAGTTTTTGGATAGTGAAGGGCCTGCTGTTGGGCCAATTACTGATGGCAAGTCGCCGAGATGGGAATGAGCGTGGGACTTGCTGTTGCCACAAGACACTGCAAAAGTGCTGCTGAACAAAAGAGCTCTTGTAATAATGAAATTCAACTACTGAAACGTGAGGCTTCATGGATAAAAATAGTCTTTGTGGGGATTTGCAGTGTAAAGTCTATGCTTTAGCTAAGTACTGATTTGATTACCTAAATCATGTACAATCATACAGCAAATCTCAGAAGTTAATTTTCCCCACTGGAATGTAGGAAATGCAAAGGCTCAAGCTCCAGACTCCGAAACTCATTTTTAAGTCAGCCACACACAAACAGTATACAGTGCTTAACAGCATGTGAAATCTGCTGTTACCTGTAAAGATGTGCTGCGTGTAGCCAGGGTGCTTTTTAGTGAACACGTCTGTCATCTTGTCTCTGTTGTCAACCTTGACTTTTGTCACAAATGGTGTGTACATAACTGAAAAAGATTCTTCTCTGGTGATGGCTTCTTCAATCATAGCCTAAAAATGGGAGAGAAATGACACGTTTTATGTTGGTTAACGGCTAGTTAGAAAAAAAAAGGAAAGAAAAATAATTACTTCCACAGATGATATTTTTCTTTAATAATTGCACAGTCATGCAAAGATAACATATTTTGGTCTTGAATATTAATTAGAAGGGAATTTAAATTAGTTCCAGAAAACACTGCCTATCTATACTCAGAAAATCAATTTAATGGAGAAAGAACATTTGTAAACAGTTCTCAGTGCAGTGCGCCTATGTCTTCAATGAGCAGAAAAGTATTAGATAAATTATCTTTTAGATGAAAAGAAGAAGTGGTTCTCTGCTCTTTGAAGGTCACACCTTTCATCTGAGGGTTTTATTCAGTCCTTGGGAGCTGGTTAAACAATACTAAGCATTCGTATTACCTCTTGGGTTGGCATGAATCAAACACTGTGTCTGTATGGAATATTAGGCTTAAAATATTGCATTCAAACACCATTTGCATCGAGAGTAAAATTCACTCCTGTGCAGAGGGCAGCATGAAGCTTATGAACCTGGCCATCCTTTAAAAATGACTGGAATGATGCATTATGCTGACCTTATGCGGAGAGATGGATTTCACACTCAGTGGACCCCCAACGAAGTGGTGCTGGAGCTGCCTGGAGGAGCTACCAGCCTGGAAACTCAGCACTTCTATTGGTCAGGGCAAGTGAGGTTTAGCTGGGATTCCTTCTGGGATGGGGTTTCTGTGAGACCACACTGAGCTCTGCTTTGGGCTGCTTCTGTTTCTAACAAAGGACTGATATGGATGGTCCTTTCTGGAAACTGGAAGAGCAGTAAGACTTCATTAATCTATCCTAGCAAAAGTGCGAACATGGTTAATAGAGACAATAATAGCAGAAGTTTGATTAGAGATGAATGGAAAAGCATGGAAGGAGATGCAGATGTGGCACTATATATAACTTATATATATATATATATATATATAAAGTTGTTTGGATCTCCCAGATCACAGGGTGTATTGGTATGGGATTAATTTGGTGTTTTATCGACCAATCCTCATTTTTGTTCTTTTGTTTTGTTTGGTGTTCTACTGATTTTCTGTAGCTTGGCAGCCATTTTCTAATCTGGATTAATATGAGTGTGTGAATGTGTTTTTGGATGCATCCATATATTTCACATATATACAGTGAGGCAGTGAGATGAAAATGTGAGCAGTTGGACCAGGCAAGCTCCATATTCTGAAGGACTGGAGAATGGCTTTACTGGTATTTGCCTGCAAAGTTCATTTTTGGCTTTATTACCCTTCAGGATAGTTCAAGGTCACACCTATAATATCTTTGCATTGCCATGGAGCCAAGGCTGCTCTGAACAGCGTGCAGATAGCGACTAGCTCAGAGGGCAGTAATGGCAAAATGTCAGCCGAAGGGAAAAAAAGGGATCTGTAGTTTCTGGTCAATACTGCAACCGAAGGTATTATTATTACCCAGGAGCATAATACCCTGGACATAAGACCCTGGACATAGATGCTACTTGGTTTATTATCCTCTTGGATTTTTATGGGCTAAAGACTTTAAGGACATAAAACTTCAGACCATAAAAACTTTGGAGCAGGAAACTTTATACGATGAAATCCCTGAGGACTTTGCTGCTTAAGCCTTTTATGCACTGAAGTCCGTACCTGTGGATGACCAGGAAATGGAGATGCCTTAAAGAATAGAGTCTGTCAGGCTGTATGCTGTGCTGTTACCCAAGGTGCAGACAAGTTGTGTAATGACAAGGGCTCCAATGGACTTCTGACGGAGTACTTGGAGGGAGGATAGGGCAATTGAATGTTGCTATTCTGGCCTTGTGGGAGAAGAAGCGCCAGACTCTTCCAGGAAGATGTGGATAGCAGGGAAACTAATTAAAAAACAATAAATACAAAGGGTTGGGTTTGTTTGTTTATTTTGTTTTGGGTTTTGGGGTGTTTTTTTTTTGCATTTTTGCAAGTGGAATCTGCAGCTTGCAAAATAACACATAGCGTTACACTCCAGACTTCAGCTGCAGTAGAATTAGGAAAAGAGAAGACAGAGATGAGCTTGTACCATATGAAAGAGCTCCTTTAATAATGTACAGTGCTGGAAGGACTATGATTGACGTGAGTACATTGAATATGGTAGTTTACCTGAGCAGTGGAAAAAATCTGTTGCTTCAGTGAAGTTATAAGAATTCTCTTCAGAAGACACTGCAGAATAAACTGATGATAGGGAAAATTTCATTTTTGTTGCAGGGCTGACTCATGCTCTGCTTTGTCAGGAGGTTTACATCTCTGTTTTGGAAGTGTGGGCAATCAGAGAAAGCCTACATAGACCGTGTGGAGACAAAGTGTCTGAAGGAGTATTTATATTGTCAGCACTCCTGCTAAAATAGCAATTATTTTTGTGTGTGTGAAACAGAAGCATTTGCAAGGTTTGAGAGTTGTCCACGCTATCATGAGAGTTAAAGAACCAGAAGGCATTCTGAAACAAAGGTGTTTTTAACAAGAGTTTGAGCATGTATTTGACCCAACATCTCATACCCCTCTTCTCTGGGCGTCTTGACGCTGCTGTACTTCTATTTGGTGATGTTACAGACCTTACCATTAAACCTAGCCTAAACAAACTTATATTGCCCCTTCAACAGAATTCTGTTCAGCTCATAAGTACATGCGCAAGAAACAAAGTTTTCACATGCCAACATGCTATTGCAAGTGATATAACTTCAGTACTTTTATGAAACTTTTACCATTTTGCCTTCTTAGAGCAGACAATGCACAAAAGAAGAAAAAGTGGCACTGTAGCAGCAAATTCTTCGTAACAGTGACAGCAGCTTTCCCTGCTACAGTCCCTAACCATAATCCTCTTTAACTACAGAAAGGTTTAATTTGGAAAATCCAATTATCTTGACATCTAGAATTATCCAAAAATTTAGATATCTTTCTAGTGCCTTATCTTGCAGCTGCAGTGCATACTCAGCCACTGTCTCATTTACATTACAACGGGAACTGATGCTTTTATTGATGATTTTTATTAATGTAGTGATACCAGGCAGGGTAAAGCCATTAGCCTCTTCTACGAACTGCTTCCACTCTTAGGCTGGTAGTTAGAATTATGGGAGCACTGCGGTGCAACCTATGAGCTTTTCTCTATATCTTTCCAACCATAAAGCAGTGTCTGGCAGCCCTGCCACTAAGTCTGTTGCTGTTGTGATATGAATATTTTCTCACCAGCAAGATCTTCTTACATTAGTTTTATTTTTTTCTTTCTTTCTGTGGGGAAAAATAAGCAGAGGGAATGCCAGAGCGTATCCTTTTCTCAGTGTGTTTATGGTACGAATAAATCACGTATTATACAATAGATGAGAACTTTCTGCTTATCTGCCATGTAATGCCTCCCCATTAATGTAGGTCACATCAACTATCAGCTTATTTAGGTTCTTAAGTTATTAACGAATTTAAGTCTGTGCGAGCTGTTTTGCATGCAGCACATTCTGGATGCGGATTTGCAGAGCATCGCAGCAATAGCCCCGTGGATTCTGCTGAGCTCTGAAAGGCAGAGGCAGGAGTATTGCACATGGGTTACCTTAGGCTTCAAGATCTGTTTGATTTTCCTGTACGTGTCTCTTTATGTTTTCGGAGAGAAGAAATCCATGCTTTATATCCTTCCAAAGAGGTCGTTATTCATTAAAGAAATAGCCAAGAACACGGAGGGTGTGGAAAATAATAGAATCACAGAATGGTTGGGTTGGAGGGGACCTTGAAGATTGTGTAGTTCCAACCCCCGTGCCATGGGCAGGATTGACAACCACCAGCTCAGGCTGCCCAGGGCCCATCCATGGCCTTGGGCACCTCCAGGGAAGGGGCACCCACAGCACTGGGCAGCAGTGCCAGGACCTCACTGCCCTCTGAGTGAAAAATTTCTCCCTAACATCCAATCTAAATCTCCCCTCTTTGAGTTTAAGGCCATTCCTTCTTGTCTTATCACTATCTGACTGTGTAGAAAGTTGGTTCCTCTCCTGTTAAAAGCTCCCTTGGAGTACTGGAAGGCTGCAGTGAGATCTCCCTGGAATCTCTTCTCCAAGCTAAACAAGCCCAGCTCCTTCAACCTTACTTTGCAGGAGAGGCTGGAGGCTGCTGTTGACATGGTGCTGGAGGGTGGGAACGGAGGGACCCAGCATCAGTATGGAAATACAACTCCAGTTCAAGGAAGCTCTCTGCCCTTCAGTATCACAAACTGACAGGCATGAAATGCCACAGGAGTCCCCAATTCTTATATCACTCAACGCCAGCTGGGACTTTTCCTTTTTCATCTCAGCACAGGGGTAAACTTGAAAGATTTCTGTTCTTTGGTGGAAAGGCCAATAGTGGAAAGGTTTGCCAGGCTGATGCAGAGTTCTGTCAGGGTTGAGTCCCTGTTACTACTTCATTTAGGGTTTGTTGCCTGCTAGGAGCTCTGAGGTGTCCTCTGGCCTGGCAGCATGCCTTGCTCTAGCTGGGGTTTGCCACCTCCTTGAGATGCTGTGATGGGAGCAAAGCTGGTCCAGTTGAGTGAGCCCTTTGATGGTCAGCATCAGGGATGTACGGTGGTGTCCAGCCAGGCCAGTGAGGTAGTGAATGTGAAAATCTAAGACCCCATGTGAACTTCTTGAAGTTATCGGTCAAAATCCCAGTTCATTCCTTAAGAATAAGGGAGATTTCATGGTGAGAGATACCCTAATTCCAATAGAGTGACCCACTGCCTTCTGCTCTGAGCAGGATTGCCTGTCCAGCATCAGAAGAAGCCTTTTGCCATCTCTGTGTGGCTCCTGCTTTGTCAGGAGTGGGTTACAGTTTAACCAGCAGCTCTTTGTGAGAAGGGGGAATGAATAGCTTGGGTGTTCTGGGCTCAGATCTCAGCTGAGACAGGCTGAGCTATAGGTCGAGCATCACTCAGTACTTTACATCAGTGCAATTGGATGCAGTAGCCAGAACCTGGATGCTGCAGGCATCTGGTGATTTGGGCCCATGCTCAGGAGACAGGGAAAGGCCCTGGCAAGAAAGCAGTCATGGGAGAAGTGGGGGTACTTGCTGTAGGGGCTTTTCGTGGCCTTTAGCACAAGAAGAGGAGGAAAGAAAAAGAAGAAAAAGGAAATCAAAATGCAGAAATGAACAGAAAGAGATGTTGGTCCTACCTAGCACCGAGCTCAACACGTTTTTGGGAACTTGACTTAAATGCAAAGAGATGAATCAGACAGCCGGAGATGGTGACTGATGTGGTTAGCCTGTCAAATGGACAGCACTGTTCAAAGGGGCAGCAAAAAAATCATGCCTGAGTCATTGCAATAGCCAACTACTTTATGTGGCTGAATGGCTGCTAATTTAGTAGAGGACAAGTTGGCTGTACATAGAGTTGCTTCTGAAAAGGGACTTTATCTCTTTATATGTGATGTCCTCTGTAGTTCTTCAAGAGCAGATGTACAAACGGAAAGCCACACAGCCAGTAACGGTCCTGGGAACAGCAAAAGCTCCTGCCTCTAGCTTCAGCTTCACAAAGAAAGGAGATGGGGTACAAAGAAAAGGAAGAGGATAATGAGCATGTAACTTCTTAAGGACCTTTGCAACTTGAAGGAACAATAAGGGCCCGAGAACAGCTCAAAATGGCTGAATTTCAACACTGATTTCTCAGGTTTCCTTTGTAAACCTTAAAGCTCTGCTTTGCAACCCAGCAAAAGCCAGAATGAATAGAGTGAGGTATGCACATTACTTTTGAGCTGCTCCTTGGGATTTTTCAATGGTGTGGGGCTTTGCTGGCCAGGTTGCTCTTGTTGAGTGTCTCTGAGGCATGATTTATGGTGCTTATTAACAATGAAAGCTTTAATTGGTTGTTATTTTGATTCAGACTGGAATTTCCAAAACAATCAACTACAAGCAAGGGATGTTTTGCCTATTACATTCGGCTGGTGTTAAATAGAAAAATCTTTCCTGAAATTAGAGACAATTAATCCATCTGTTTTAATAACTGTGGCATTTAAGCTAGTAACTTCTCTTGTCTTGTAAATATAATTCAAGCAACACTTGTTCTACCATGAAGGATCTGACACTAGAAAAATAGAAGCAGGTAGAAAATATATGGAGGCAGATATTATTAAAGAAGAAAGTATACAAAAAAACCCACAACAACCCAAGTTAAGTTCCTTGGTATTGTACATGCAGAATTGTTCCTGGAATGGAAATATCAGCAATAACAACAGCAATAACAACCTCCCAAATCAGTATCAACACGACAGAAACTCTCTGTTATGTTATTTTATTTGCCTTATCAATTCAGTTTTCAATTACTTCATATTTTAGCTTGTGTAGCTGAGGATAGAATGGAGCCGATTTCTGCAGCTTGGGAGTTACGCTTTACAAGTAGTGTACTCCAAAGCCAGAATGATCTGAATCCCTGAAATGGCATATACAGACAATGTATGCCCAGAAAAATCTTAACAGTTTTAATTTTAGCAAGTCCTTTCAGCCCCGATGCAAAGGGAACACAGGGAATCCATGAAGAGGTCAGGAGCTCCACTTGGGACATCTGGATACCACCACAGCATCTTAAGAACAAACTGGTATTCCTGCTTATGGACCAAAATCTTTTTGTTCTTATGTGCAAGGTGACAAAAACCATTATATCACAATTTTCCACCAGACAATGATGAGCTCGATGATTTAAGGCAAGTGTTGTCCTTCAAAACAGCCAGGGAGACAGAAGAGGGAGGATCACTTGCTGATTTTTATTAAGAGACACGACAAAATTCAAAATTAATTCTTAAAGCAACAACAAACTGCACAAAGCTCTGGGACAGCAGAGACTTAGGCAAATTAGGCATTTCCTGTACTTACTGCCTAATAGTAGGCATTGACCTCAATGGGATATTTCCCCCAGATTTGATTAAAGAAGGAACTTTTCTGCAGCAAAGTGTGACACGGCATGATCTGCTGAGATGGCCTCGAGAATTAACGAGAAATATGTTTTCTCAGTGATATGATGGCCAGGCCGCCCAGGGAGGCTGCCTGTCAGCTCCTATCAGTCATCCCATCGGGAGGACTGCAGAACATCCCCTGCCTGTGCCAACCTGCAAACCTGATGCTCCAGAGCAGCGTGGGTCAAGCGTGAGCACAAGGACAGCTGACTGCTGGGGAGGAGAGTCTGGCTACTGAGAGCTTTCCTCTCTTAGTGTTCTTGTCTGGGGTTGTCACCCTGCGAGGTGTGAGATAAAGCTGAGGTCTACAGAAGCTGACAGCATCCATCACCTCAGTGTAGGTGTTCAGCCACCTCGCAGGGCCGAGTGCTTTATTTATTGTTTGCTTTACTGTGTGATCTGTGTGTTGCTCTGCGCTTGCAATAGCAACAGCCCAGGTTTTTGAACTCGAAACACCCAACATTCATAACAGCAACAAGAGGGGAAAAGCAAATGCCTTAATACCAAAGCCTCCACGTCAGCTGCTGCATGTGCTGCTGGAGGCTTTCTCTGTGACGCTGAGTTCAGCTGACAGAAGTATCTCAGAAAGACGGGCTTGTGAGGTGTGTGGAGGAGGCACAGCTCCAGTATTGTCAGTGTGCTAAGAGCAGCCAGATGATAGCTGCGATCTTGGCCAGAACGCTGAGGTTTTGCCTCTCTTTATAAAAGACAACCAAGTCCAGGTTGCTGCAAAGCAAATTGAAGGACTTCCTTTGAGCTGTAGCAAATACATGTTATGGAATTAAGGCTTTTAGTACAGATGGTCGTGGAGGTGTATAGATGCGAATCTACAAGCTTGAAATGCCTTTTGGAGATTCTGCAGTTTCTGCAACATATGCAACTGCTGGTGGGAGTCTGTGTGGATGGCGACGACTTTGGGTATAAGTTCATAGTGGGTGCTTGATACAAACCTGCAGCGTAGCATCTTGTATGCTATACACTTATAGTAGTAGAGGAGTGAAATATTTTTACTGGTGGAATGAAAGATTCAGGGTATATGGCCCAGTTTTTAGACAGTGGAATGAGTTTGCAGAGGTGTGAATGAAACTGGATGGTTTGGAGATGGACTCTTTGTATGTAATGAAATATCTCAGGTCTATTGTTTGTGTTGCTGTTCCAGCTGAGGAATACAGTTGCAGAAAATAAATGCTAGGGAGATTGCCTGATAATAGTAATAAGCAGGTCTTTGTCTTGCTGCTAACACTGTAAATATCTACCAGAATACATTTAATAACTTTCACATTATTATTTCATGTGATGAATCCTATTTAATTCAGTATTTTTAATCTAAGAGCCAATGCAGAAATCATCCAGTGCATATTCCATAGTGGGTTGTGAACAAAAGTCCATCCGCTAGACTATACGTTAACTTGGAAAGCATATTTTCAATCCACGGAATGAAAGATTTGAAAATATGTTTATTGAATAGAGAAAAAGGTCTAACTTACTGAATGATATTATCCATTGCAAATTAGTTTTTCAGCTCTCATCAGCATTATTCCTTTATCTCAGAGCAGAATGGAAGGCAGGTATTAATATTCAAAAACAACACGGGGCATGAGGCATTACATATCACTGTACAGAAGTTCCAGAAATAGATGTTTTACTTTAAAGGGGATAATCAAAGAAAGCTAATCAAAAAGCTAATCAAAAAGAATATTTAAAGTTGCCTTGATCACGATCCATAGGTACATATACAGGGAGAAGATAACAAGTAGTAGAGGATCTTCAAGCCTTCAGAGGCGAATGTGTAACACAAATTGCTGGAAATTTGGAGTGGACAAGTCCGATTCCAGTTTGTAAACTGGAGGAGAGGCAGGGGACAGGCATACAATAAAACACCATTTAAAAATAATGTGGTAAATACTCTGTTATTAAAATGTTTAAATGGGGATTTGATAAGATTCTCAAAAACAGCCTCAGCCTCTCCTCTCTTGTCACTGATGGTAAGGGTGAAATTCTGTGGCATTTTTATGCAGAAAGTCAGATAATTCATCAACATGAGCCCATGGTCTTAAAGATCTGATGGTATGAGCCTCGTAGCATGTCTACGAGGAGGTACAGAGTCATGTGGAACAGATCACTGCTGATGAAGAAATGCGTGAGAGTTAACAATGAGGAGGGGAAAGATTTGGGGATGCTTTAAGAAGTGTTGAAGAAAGAGGGCTCTTGGCAGTTGATGTCAGGAATAGAATGAGTTCAAAGGAAAGGATAAAACCAAAATCGGGGGAAGTAAACCAAAGGAGATACAAGATAAAGACTGCTCTGAGCATGAGAAATAGATCAAGAGAGAAAAAACAGTGATTTAGAAGTAGGACAAATAAAAAGGAGCTTTGCAGAAGTGAATTCTGGGCCTGAAGTTTTTGCAGCACAAAAGTCAGCTGAAGGATTTGGGTGGTCTGTGTGACGTTCTGAAGCTGTGAACAAAGAAGGATGCAGCCTGTGAGGAGGGAAGGCCCTTTCCATCAGTGAAAAAATAATGAAAAAAAAGAAACAAAAGTAGCCCATGACACACCGTTAAGATTCCGTATATGACCAACTGATCAAAGCAAAGAGTGACAGATCTCTTCTAAACATCTTTCTTTAGACAAGTGAAAAAGCAAACAGTCCTGCTCGCCATCTATTCCCCTCCTCCTCAGAAAATGCTGCTCACGGTTGTAAGCCAACGTGAGGAGCGAGTTCTGGGGCAGAGGAGTAGCTAGAAAGAAAAGCGTGCATCAATAGCTGTTGCTTTGGTTACAAAGGCACATGAGCATGTATAGTCGTGACAAGTTATTTTCAGCTTTACACCATGAAATAGAGAGAATATTAATGAAAAAGATCATGTTACCTCTGCGTGGTCTCTTTGTGGTGGAAAGTCCCAGTGCAGTGTCGTGTGCTACACCGCGCTGTGTAATTGTCACTCTGCACTAATGACATTGAAGTCACCCCTGATGCTGAACACAGAGAACTCATTGGCTTGGGAAGGAAAAGGCTGGTGCTGGGGATGTCTCTTCACAAACAGCATTTCTTAAGTGCTAGTTATTACCTTGAGTGGGAGCGGTACTGGGCACCCAGCTGCCTGTACTGCGTGTGTGTCAGCAGATAGATACCAATGAATCCTTAGCTTTGCCCACGCCGAAGCATACGCACAAAGGCACAAAATTGCAGAGCAATCTCTGTCTCCCAGTGAAAATCAAGCACGATGGGAGATCAAACTAATGGTTGGATTTCTACGGAGGTTTCAACAGACAATACTTCTGCAGACAATGGCAGCAGCCCAGGTTCAGGAGGAAGGCAGAAGCAGTAACACGATGTGGTAGGGCCTCTTGGTTCCACGGCGGTCCAGAGAGGCCCATGAGAAATGAGCAGCGAGCTGGGAACTGAAGCAGAGATGAACAGAGCCCTTTTGCTGCCAAAATCCTTTGGCCCTTGCTGCTGCCTGTAAGGTGATGCTAATGGTGATGCAGTAACCCTGCTGTTGCTTTGGTTCCTTCCCATCTTAGCCCAACCGCAGCTTCTGGTTTAGACTCTGTGCGGAGGCACTGTGATAGTGTTGCCCTTCATGCCATTTATTTGTCCCTAACACAGCAGTTACATAGCAGGACAGTCTGAACCCCTGAGGGAGAGGACAGCCATGACCTATGACAGCTCCTTCTATAAAGGCTGATGCTTTGAAGCTTTGCGTTCATGACATCAAGAAAGGGAGTCGATGGATACCAGTGTTAAGAGACAAAAAAAGATATTCCATTAGAAGAAATGACCCTTTCATAAAGCCTGTTTGTGAACTCAAGATTTTAAACGAGTCTGACCCAGTGGGAAAAAAATCAAACTGTTCTGTAGAGAAGAAATTCTCTGCTGGAAAGCATATAAGAAAGTTCACAGGCACTGCAAACACTAGCCCAGTGGGTAATTCTCTGAATGAGATGCACTTTGCACTCACAGCAGTACTGAAATTCAGCAGCTCCCAAGACTGAGATTTATTCCATTTTACCAATAAGAATGCGACTAATAATAGTTTTTAAAAGGGAGAATTTACCACACGATTGAAGGTAAAAGACCAGATTCTCATCTTTATTACCCTGGCTTATGCCAGACATATTTTGTACCCCTTCATATAAAGTACAACAAGGACTAGCCCTTTTGTGGTCACAGACATTCTCACAGAATAAAACCCCAAAAGATGGGATCACAGTCAGACTCTGAGATTCTGTCCCAAGGGACACACGTTATTTCTGGTATTGGTAAATCCTTTTTTTATTAACCATCTTTACCCAGTCACCAAAGGCACTTGTACCTGGCCTCCTCCTATGTGAGAGCTCTCCTCAGGGTGAGAGGGGTATCCTTAAACTTAAACTTGTGCTGATGTGGCTGAACTGCTGTCTCAGATAGGTATCACCCAAGAGGCGAGTCTCATTGAAGTCAATGGTCTACTCCCCACATAAGTAATCTTTGTAGAACTGGGGTCGTTCCTAGCCATCCTTCGCAGGGCACTTTAGGTTTCTCTGAGACCATTCGTTACAGTCATTTTTTTTCCTCTCCTTCTGGTTGAAGAGTTTGGAAGGGTGTCAGAGGATTAGTATCATGCAAATTGCAAAAGGAAAGTGTCACTGCGGTAGGAAGACTTCACAAAAAATAGCTTTGGGGACTATACAGTATCCAGAATTAAACTTTATAGCAGTCCATAAAATTGAAGTATGAGCCAAGGGTTAACAACCTTGAATTTTGCCCTTAAAATTAGTCCAAGAAAATCTACTTCATTATAAATACGATAGTACTGTATGGTGTCCTGTTGATTGATATGCCCAAGAGCTACCTTTGTCGGCAGTCTTTTAAGCAGTAATCCTTCATTTTGGTCTTAGTAGTGAGATGGGCACCTCCCTCCTCGTTGAGCCATCAATTTTTACCTGCCAATACAGTTTGATGAGCTTGCTTATACGCTGCTCAGTGCCTCCTGTCAGCCAGTACATATAGTCAGCAATCATGGCGCTCCTGATGACAAAAGCAGAATAAATGAGTGTGTGGGGAGAGAAGGATGTATGTAGCAATATTTAAAGGAGATAACGTTAGAAGAATAGAACATGAAGTTTGTACCAAAAGATAACAGATAACTCTTAGTTTTTGTCCTACTTTACGACAAATATTAGTAAGCATTTTTAGACAGCTCAACCATCTGCAGACAAACAACCCTCCATTTTAAAAATCTTTTTTCCATATTTTACTCTGAGAAAATAGTTGATGACTGCTCAACAGGAGATAAATATTTTGCTTCAGAGCATTTGTGGGTGAGATATCTTAAATGCAAGTACAGTTTTTATAAGATAGCATCAAGACGTATAAAACCCCATAGCTTGGCAGCCTGAGGAAATCAGTGTATGGCATATTCAGACTTAGAACACCTTTGATTAAACTTTATCTTAAGAAAAACCCCAAGTCCAAAGTAATCAGCTATCTTGCTACCTAATTGTGTATGCTTTACTTCTCCCACTGTCTGTTGCAATCATTGCATTCCTCTTTCTAGACCGAGAGATATTAAAAACTATTGTGCAATGGATATTAATGCAGAGTCTTAAGAGACTTTAGAAAATCAGTTTGCTTTTATGGCTGCCTCTCCACACTGCTTTCCGTTCTCGTTCCTCTAGAGATTCCAAATCCAATTAAATGTGACTAGATGTAATTCCAAATTGTCACTTTAGTCAATTAAACATATAATAATCTTGTGTACCTAATTACTAGCACTGAAAGTTTATTTGTTGATGTAGTGCTATCAATGTGTACTTCTGCATGTTCCCCTTATCATTGCCTATATATTAATTGTGCTTTGACATTACTGTAAATTGAATTTGAAATTTCCCCCTAGTTAAAAGTGTCTCACAAACAGTAATCCCAATCCTGTTGTAATACCCTTTCAGAACGTACTTTCCAAGGCTGTATTGTGTTCTTAATGAGATATAACCAAAAATACACGGATTTAACAATAAACATTTCAAAGCGGGCCGGTATCAGGGGGTAACATATTGTTGCAAACAGGAACTAAATCTTCCCTTAGATGTTCGCATGAAGCTCCCATTAATTTCACTGGGAGAAAAGCAATTTTGAAGGATACATGGATTTCTGCATAAGGCCTGGATTTAACCATAAGCTTTATCCAACTCTCATTCAAATCACTGGCAAAAATCCTCTTGATTGCACTAGAACAAAGAGCAGCTTCTAATTGAACATTGTTAGCCCAGCTGGCACGGGATGAACAAAGGATGAAATCCTCACTGCGCTGAAAATCACTGGCAAAACTCTCACCAACTCCAAATGGTGCCAGGATTTAATCCTAGGAATGACATATGAGTATCCTACGGATGAAATGGAGAGGGTGAGCAAAGCATCCAGCGCTGTCAGCAATGGTTTTGGGAAGAGCTGACTGCTGTCTCCTAAGACACAATGGGGATATAAGCACATGGCACAAAAATGAAGGAAGACTTGGAAGGAATCTGCCACATTTCTTTGTGCTGTGGTGCCTCCGGTCTACTAGCGGTGGTCTACAAAACTTCCACCCCTGTGACATTGGCACTCACGGGTATCTTGGTCTCTAGCAGTGTATGCAAGTGGAGGTGGTCTCCTTGTGAGGAAAAAAGGAACTTTCAATCTAAATTTAGAGCAATTCTCAAGTACTATAGCCTGGCCTTTTTTGGAGTCAAGCAATAATTGCAAATGGTTATTTGCAATTTAGGATCCTATGGATTTGCTGCCATTTCACAGATTAAAACTGGCAAATCCTTAATGCCAGCTCAACTTACGCAGTGGTGCTGCCGTGGGTCATAGACTCGTATAATCATCAAGGTTGGAAAAGACCTCTAAGATCATCTAGCCCTTCTGTTAGCCTACCACCAGCACTGCCCGCTAACTGTGTCCCTCAGTGCCACGTCTCCACGGTCCTTGAACACCTCCAGGGATGGTGACTTGTCCACTTCCTAGATGAGTCACTTCATCTCTCTCTTTGTCAGCATCAGCTGTAACATGAAGACAGTCATATCTGACTGATTTACATATTTGGTGTGTGAGACCTCCTGGTACAAGCTGCCTTTTACTAATTCTTTGTGGCACGCTCAGCACAATGTCACTCTGATCGTGGCAGAGGTCTCTGGGTACTGCTGCACTTCAGACAAACACCCTTCCTCTTTGTTCTTCCTTCTTAATTTGCTCTTATTTAAATAATCAGAACCCCACTTACATTTCAGGCATTCGTGTTTAGTTTTTCAACATCTGCTTTTATCCCTGCTGGCTTTCCCTTGTATCGCTGTGCGTCACACCAGGAACAGCAAGGCACATACATAAAAACGCTCCGAGCCTGTCGTGTGCCTCCATCTCCATTTCACCTCTCACTTCCTTGGCCATCAGGGAGCACACACAGGTCAGGACCGATGCTTGCTGCTTTGACCTCAGGGCTTAGGAGGGACTTAAAAATTCCACTTTCAAAAGAAACATAAGCAGTCAGGCCGTGTGCGGATGGCCTGCGTCCAACCCCAAATGGGCCTAAGTCAGAGAGGTTTCTTTGATGGCCTCTGAGGTTGAGTCACAGTGTCGAAATGGCACATGTGATAGGGAATAATGAGTTCCCTGATACAGGTGAAATTATGCTGGCTGAATTCGGTTATAGGGCTGGACACTAAGAAACGTGCAGGGACCTGAACACCGAGACAGAAACCAAAGGGTTGACTGAGATATCTGGGCAGGTGGCTCCCAGCAATGTACATGAAGGCAGGGCACTCTCTGCTGGGCTCCCAGTGAGGACCCATTCCTTTGGCCCACAGAATCCAGGTGGCAGTGGCTTTCCGTAAGGGACATGTGAGCGCACACTTTGAGAAGAGACTTCAGTAAAATCTTATTTAAGGAAATGCTATTTATAAAAATATCATGTAGGATCCTCAGACAGTGACTGCTCATTAACATTTTTTTCTCCCTCCTTGCTTGGTGTGAACGCCTATCAGATGTGTATCTCTAAAGACGTTGTGCCTAATTTTTTCTCTTTTTTAATGGCATTTCAGCAAAGCTGACAATCCTTCCTTCGATGATATGATCATCTGGAGGTTTCCTTCGCTATGTGGAGGGCCCTCCTTTACTTTAAAATGGACTCATTTGTCACATTTGTTTACACTATATACAAGGTAATGTTTCCACTTCCTTCAGTGTAGTAATGGAGAGACATTTTCTTTCCTAAAACTGAGACAAAAATACAAAAAAAAAAAAAAAAAAAAAGAAGGATGAAATTCAAACCATCTGATTCTGAAACTTCTTCTATCTGATGAATTTTTCAAGGGATCAGCTGAAGAATTTGGCTGAAATAACCACATTCCTATGCCACTCCGTGGTTCAGATAATTGTTGCCATTTCTGCTTGCATGTGTGCATTGGTATGTTCTTGTTTGGGTTAGCCCCATGTCACTTACACTTTTACCTATGCTAAATTAATGCTGCGACTCTTTAAAACACGTTTGACACCAAACTGATAAAACGCTAAACATAGATCAACAAGGGACCCTGTGATGACTAAATAGCCATCCACTGTGAATTAGAGTCAAATATAAAAGTAAGATTGCATGTCAAATGAAGGATACAAAACTCCGTAACATACTGCTGGAGTGTATTCTTATTAAAGATTTATGGGGATAATGTATATCTTGAGAATGAAGCTGCGTTGTTTTAGAAGGTCACTGCTATTCCATAGATAAAAGGAGCTTTATGGTGTGTACGTTAGAAGAAATGTAGGATTAATTCCCCTCCCTAACAGGGATTTGGGAAGAGCAGAAAGCTGAAGTCCTTGAACAAAGAGTCTTCCTGGTAAGCTTACTGATATGCGCAGAAGCTGCATGAGGGGCCATTTCCTGCCCTGTTCCAATATCAATATTGTAGATACTGCATGAGGGGCAGAGCGGGTCCTTCCTGCCCCGTCCTGCAGCCACAGGTCCCCGTGGGCTGGGGTCAGTTGCTGAGTTCTGTGGAGATTTGGGGTTGCGAAAGCAAGCCAACAGCAGACCTCGTTCTGCCTTGATATAAAGTCTAACAGCAAAGAACAGATAGATCCGATCGCTTCCTACTTCTGACGCAATCGCTTCATGATATTCATGATATTCAGAAATACCGACCGCGTATTTGCAGACCCCCATTGCTCACAGCTGCTGAACCCACCCCTGCTCCTGCAGGAGGCCCGGATCTGAAGGTGCCGTGTTCTACCTGCTCCATCCAACCACTTGGTGGTGCAGAACAATAAGATATATTTCTCTGTGTGCAAGCAAACAGCGCACCGCAGATCCCAAACTGTCTCCCTTCAGCCCCTCGACAGAAACGCATAGGCCTTGCAGGAACAGCCAGAAGTGGCTCTTGCTGCCTGACAGCTGCCGACACCAAGTGAGGGCACAGCCCTCCTCCGTGGCAGGAAATTACCTTTGCCTTCTACCTCAAGTGATCTCACCTGGATCTGCAGTCAGTGGTACTAACAGAGGGCCTCAGGCAGTGCCCTGGGTAGCGGAGCTGTTGTTGGAAAGTGCTAAGTTAGTTTCAGCTTCTTTTTTCCCCCTGAGTTTAATAGGAGCTTTAACGTTCCTATTTAGACCACCTCTGATGGAGACCCCTGGGTGTTTGAGAGCTCCACTCCAGTGTTGAGTCTGAGATGCGAGATGCGAAATTAAAAATGCGATCTCTGCTGGATGACCTTTCTTACTTTTGTCTGAGATGAGAAAAAGAAACTGATGTTTATAGCTGGAGTAAGTAGGAAGTAGTCATTGTAATGCAATTATCCCATCTGGAAAGGGAACGAAATAATAGCAGTTAATTTTTAAACATCCTCATATATCCTAAATAAATGTGAGCTCATTACTCTGAGGTTTATGGAGATACATGAAAGCCATGAGATGATGAGAGAGAAACAGAACTCCAGAATACTGAGCAGGAAGGAAATAAGTGATGTCAGCATTTACCTATCTGTGGACTTTCCCTTGAATGGCACTATGACAGTCCCCCTGCTCCTGCATGCAACCAACAAACATTAACTCTGCATGGAGCTGGTTAACTCTTTGCTTTTAAACGTTGTGCTGGTGGGCCTTAAATGTGTTGGGAAGCTGCTCTAAAACTCTGGTGTCCTGCCAACCCCTTTCCATGTTAGCAATGGGCTGTGCTTGCTGGCTTTGCTGAAGTTTCTGGGTCACAGTGGTCCATTGCTAGAAAGTAGAATTAGGTTTCCTGTGAGGAAAAAGGCACCTGTATTCAGGATATAAGGATTACATTTATCATTATCTGTCTGGTGGCTGCATGCGGGTAACAACTTTCTGCATTGTACTGGGACTGTTATGCAGTGATAACAAATGTTTCTCACTTAATGGCAACTACCATGTAGGGACACAGAGAGTGCTTTGCAGACCTGAGCTGGGAAGCGGAGTGGTGCATGGGGAAGGGAGAGGCCTTCTGCGGTGGGAAGGGGTGTCCAAGACTGGCACCGAGCTGGTCCTGAGCCCGGCTGTGACCTGGGGGGGCATTTGGGGAAGGACTGGGGTGAGGAACTTCATATGGATGGAGGTGCAGTGGAACTCAGAGGGATGTAGCTCTGCGCTGGTGCTCGGGCTGATGTTTGGCACGTGGGCATCTCGAACAGTAAAGAATAAGGTGTGGGAATAATGGCCAGTAACTATAGGCAGAGGCCAACATCGTACGTTGGTGTCAAGTTAAATAATAGGCAACATGGGCTTTCCTTGGGGCTCTTGAGTTCTCCCAGGGCTTGTCAAAGCCGATCTTCCAGACCCGATTTACGAAGCGTGCCTTTCCAGATGTTACCCTGGGGATGCCACGGAGCTGGTGGGAGCACAGGAATGCTTGGTGTGGTGGCAGAGCAGACCCCATCCCATCTCTGCAATGCAACCGCTGGTTGGGGGGGGGTCCACAGGGTTGTGCTGGCCGACTCCCCCCATGCTGGTGTAGCCCAGGGGCTCACAGCATTCATGGGTGGGGGGCTGTTTCTATGACAAGTGTTTGTATAGATTTTCCTCTCTGTTTATTTCCATTTAGGAAGGAATAATAAGGATGGGGAAAGGATATGAACTTTGCAAGAGGAAACCCAAGCAGGGTTCAAAGTCAGGCTGCCCCCTGTAGCGCCTTCATCTTGCCCAAGTGTTGGCATGCCTTTCCTCAGCACAACTGCATGCTTTGCAAAGCAGTGCTGAATGCAGCAGCTAACCTGGGATGCACACCTGACTTTCACCTCCTGAGCTTTCTCTTGTGGCTGCAGTGGGACACAAATCCATGCATAGGGCTGAGGTTTACTCCTTGCAGACTTGGCTTGCTTTCCAGCTTGATGGGATTATCATGACTATTTTTTTTTAAATAGGAATGTCAAAAAGCTGAGTCAGCCATACTGCAGCTATTCAGATCCCCAACCTTCTTCCTCCTTAAGGATTGCTTACCCGGGCTCTGTGCAGTCAGATGAAGATGAGTTGTTTGTTCTGGCAGAGGCACAGGCAGTCTGTTTTTCCCTACATGTATACAACTAATTTCAAGTCACTACTGTTCTAGCTAGTGATAAAAGAGCTATCTTAAGCTTTTCACAGAACACAGTGACACTGTTAAATCAGCACAGCATTTTGATTAGCAGAAAGATGAGAGCTATATGGCTTAATGATAAAAAGGGGAGAAATCCCTTCTGTAGCTTAAACTTCAGTTTCAAAGCAAATAGGAAGCCTGGTCTTTCTGTAAGTTTCCAGTTTTCACCTTACTGCTGTTCCAAGGCTCTTCAGTACTGGCAATAGGCTGCACTCTCGGAGTAAGGAAGAAAAATTGCTTTCATGCCTTGTTGCTCGCAGGGTCAGACCTCTTGTCACAGCTGCATAACAGGAGGCTGTGGGGTCACAGCTGCCAGGCATGGGGACATGGAGGATGTGCAGGCTCTGGTTCCTCCACCTGCAGGAGCTTTGATGCTCACCCGTGGGTCTGTGTCCCCTGTCTTGCAGCCTTGCCCTTGAAAGCAGTGCTTGTGTCTTGACTGCTTTGTCCTTGGGACTGGTGGGGCCCCCCAGGCTCTGCTGTGCCTTGCAAATCCTCATCTCATCCTTCCCAAAGGCAGCAGTCCTTACACTGCCAGGAAGGTGGGGGCCCCTCAGCCTTCTCCGTTCTCATTTTCTTGGCATGGTGACAGAACCCAGCCCAGGGCTCTCTTCTGAAGTTTTCCATTCTGGTTGTTAAGGGATCTTTTCATTAACTGTGACCGTACCTCCTTCACCAGGGTACTCTCAGCAGCTGCTGTCAAGGCTGATCCTGAGCTTAAACGCCTCCTAATGCCTAAAGCTTCCTGGTAACTTCCAGTCTAAATTTATGTATAATGAATTTATGCCCATTTGTTCGAAGGCCAAGATGGTCTTTCAACCAGAATAGGTTTGCTCCCTTCTGAGGCTTAAATCTTTACTGTGTTTGTCAAGAGCGGTCTCTGAACAATAGAGGATAAATATATTTACTAGCTGACACCATAGTGAAAGTGGCTGCAGCGCTTTGGAATTCATCACTTGCAGATGCTCTGACCCTGCATGGTGTTCCTGGGATTGCTTTACAATGCCAAATGGCCTTAGGCAGCGCTCTACACGGTGGCATTCTGGCACAGCACTTCCCTGAAGATACTGCGATGCAGCCAACAGAATGCAGAAGCGATGCAGATGTGGGCAGATCAGGCTCCTCGTGCTAACAGATGCCCTTGCATTCCAACTACTTCATATGCTAACTGTACTCGGCAGTGGTGAGGCCACAGCTCAACCGTTGTGTTCACTTTTGGGCCCTTCGCTATAAGAAAGACATTGAGGCTTCAGAGTGTGTCCAGAGAGAGGCAACAAAGCTGTAAGGAATCCGGAGCACAAGTGTGATATGGAGAGATTGAAGGAACTGGGATGGTTTGGTCTGGAGAAGAGGAGGCTCAGGGGAGACTTCATTGCTTTCTACAGCTCCCTGAGAGGAGGTTGTGGTGGGGAGTTAGTCTCTGCTCCCAGATAACAGTGACAGGATGACAGGTGATGGCTTCAGGTTGCACCA
Organism: Alectoris magna; assembly: GCA_030625065.1. Classification (NCBI taxonomy): domain Eukaryota; kingdom Metazoa; phylum Chordata; class Aves; order Galliformes; family Phasianidae; genus Alectoris; species Alectoris magna. The sequence goes on from CM060569.1 coordinate 4,889,494, forward strand.
GGGGAGGTTCAGTTTGGGTATTAGGAAAAAAATACTCTGAGAGTGGTGGTGCACTGGCACAGGCTGCCCAGGGAGTGGTGGGGTCACCAACGCTGGGGGTGGTCAAGGACTGCAGGGATGTGGCTCTGAAGGACCACATCCTTCAGTGGGCATGGTAGGACGGATTGGGTTTGGTGATCTTAGAGGCCTTTTCCAACCTGAATGATTCTATGAACTGTGGGCTGATAAGCAGTAGTGAAAATTGCATGCAAATTTGGGACATGCTGAAATTACAGCTGACCCTGCTCTAGCTTATGGCTTTCTCTGAACCAAAGAATTTGGTTGGGTGCATTCTCAGAGATGAAATCCCATGGAATCTCAGGTGGGCAGAGGTAAATGCCTCTATCTGTGCTCTTGTGCCCAGCAGTGCTATTCACAACCAACCTGTTTATGTACCCGTATGGTGTTCTGGGGGTATTTAACGGAGTGTTTAATCACTTAAAAACACATGGGAGACTGGAAGGTGAGGAATACTCAGAGAGCAAGCTGAAATAAATGGCAGGTTATGCCAACAAAAACCAGGTCTGTATTTCCAGATATTGCTGAACGTCTGTGAGCTGCAGTGGGCAGAGTACCTGCTGCACCATTAACGGTTCAGCTGAGACCAGTGACTCCAGTGAGGTGACAGGAGCGGTGCTAAGCTTAGTTTAACACAATCTGCAGAAGCAGCTCTGCACAGTTGCTATAACACCGTGTTAAACTAGGCTAAACTCTGAATGCTGCCATAGTCGCTGCTTTTGGAACTGCTCTGGATTCAATCTGTCAGAACGTTCCTCTCCTTTACAGAATACATAATCTCATTTAAAATCATCTCATTTCCTGAAAGCTTCTCAATGTGGGGGAAAAAGGCTGACACAGTTCCCTCTTGCCTGCTGATGTAGTAAACCTACTGATTGCTTATCTGCAGTAACACTGACCACCATTTTTATTTTCTAATATTTATGAACATCTTCTAGCCTCATACCGTTTTCTTAAATATGGATATTTTGATGTACTGCTTCTTACAAAAGTTTCTGAAAGTGCACTTTTTAAAGAAGTGCGTGGGTTTTTTGTTTTCTTGTTAAATCTTCAACCTGACTTCTGGGGAAAGATAAAAACTAAACCCAACTAAACCCGATGTTCTAGGTTTGTTTGAATTAACGTTCCTGAATGAATTAGCAAAACCTGTTTCCTCATCTTGGAGGACTGTTTCTTCCCATCCTGACAGCCGTTGGCACAGCTGCACAGGGAACGGCAGAGTCACCATCCCTGGAGGTGTTCAGAGCCATGGGGATGTGGCACTGAGGGACGTGGGTAGTGGGGAAGGGGGTTGGGCTGGGGGATCTTGAAGGTCTTTTCCAGCCCTAGTGATTCTATGGTTCTAAGTGAAAATAAGTGGGGATTACTGCGATGCTATCTCAATGCGTATCCGGAAGAAAGAAAGTGCTTGTGCCTGTTTTGTCCCTATTTTTTTTTGCTGGAGTTCAGCACAGACAATTGGTGTTTGTCTTCCCAAGCCCTTTCTGCAACTGTACTTTGGAAATATTGTCTCCTACCCCTCCCCCAGACTATTTTCTTGCTATTCTGGTAGCTTCAGGATTCTACCGCTAGCATCCATCTTAAATGATCAGCAAAGTGACCCTCTTAGTCTCTTGCCTAATTCACACTGAGTGTTCTACCATTAGTTAGCTAATGATTTGTGAAATACTTTGTGATATACCGTGTGGTCTTCAGCTGAACAGTCCTCTGTAAGTGATGTTAGTGGTAATGATGATACATGGCTAACCCCCCACAGCATTCCCCCATGCATTTCTTTCTATGTTCAGTGAATTAAAAACTCCAGTTGCATGTGGAAACTTTCAGCTCTTGGCAGTGCAATGTAAGCAGAGCTTCCTCTCACAGATCTTCCTCTGCCAGCAGTTTCCGTTCACACCAGCAGTCTCATCAGCTGCACCCAGGCTAAATTTTTCGGCATCCCACAGTGTACACTGAGATCCCGAGTGCTTTTTTTTTTTCTTTTTTTTTCCTATTTCCCCCTCTCCACCAACCTTCTCAGCACCCACTTGAGAGAATGCAGAAAGCAGCAGATGCATGTGTGCGTGTAGGTTTGACCGTGGCCCTCTCCTAAGCCCTGACAATAGCGCTTCTAGTGCATTGGCCTCACTGTGACCGGTTATTTGGGGATTATTTGTGTTACTCTGATTGGGAGGATTGGAGCTCTGCTGCACATGGGATCATATACACAAATCACCCACTGATTTTGGAAAAGCCTGGTTATAGCATGATATCCTTGCTACTGAGAGCTGGATTGAGAGAGATGAAGAGAAGCCATTAGACAAATCCAGGAGCACAAGTACCTTGCAGCTTCAGAGTATCTCTCCAACCACCTGAAGACAGCAGCTTGACACAGGTGGTTCCGGAAATAGGCTGGGTTCAGAATAATGCTCCTTTAAAAGAAAAGAGATGGGAAAGTTGAGATTTCACATTCTTACATCATTACAAACTGATAATAATCAAACTGAGATGGGGATGAATCCTGTGTACGCTTCTGCACACCTCAGCAGTCACACTTGATACCTCCAATGTAATGTGAACGGTACCTCCTGACATCTGTGACAAGACTTATCACAATTGTTACTGTGGTTATACCATAAATGCAGTTCCATTAGGGTTTTTTGCACTGTTATGGAAACACCTTTTAAGATGCTCCTATGGTGATGTGCTATATTGCCTTTAGTTTGAACATAGGAATCTGTAATGAAGCATCGTGCTTGTTAACCCTCAGCTCCAGAAATGGGTACAAGTTGTGTGACTGTCTGCTTAGATCACTGTGCTTCTAGAATGTATTTGAATGTCAGCTTGGAAGATTATAAAAGCTATTTTCTGTAGCAATGGTAGGTTTTATGTGGGGGGACCTTGGCATGTTTCTTATACCCTTAACTTCAGCAGACACAGTTCCAGGTGTAACAAATTATAGTCAATATAAAGGGATGGGACAGGTGAAGTGGTTAGATGGGCAGGCAGGGTATCCTTCTGGTGTATGCAGGGGAAGGGCAACCATGGCAGCTCCACCTACATCTAATTAGTTCCTCTGGTGAGATCTGCACATATTTGGCTGGCTTCTCTAGTCAGCCCTTCTCCTAGTGTTTAAATAAAAGGTGCATCAAGCATGATCCACGATGGGACGTCTCATGTTTGTCATTACTTATGTGTTTTATAAAGTATTATAGTGGGGAAATATGGGTGGCAGATGGATGGTTGGACTGGATGATCTTGGAGGACTATTCCAACCCTTGTTATTGTATGATTCTATTTAGCTACTAGCTTCCCACATCAACCAAGGGATTAATGCTTTGCACCGTTACCAAGAAAACTCATCACCTGTCTTTGTTTCCTCACTGCAAGTTTTTGATATCGTTACACAAAACATCTCCCTGCACCCTGCTCATATCAGTTGTTGATTTGGTTTGCATGCCTTCAGCAGGTGCTACCTGGTGCACATTTTGTGTGCAGCTGGAGAAAGTGCAGAGCTTACTGATGGGACCTTACTTTTAATGGGTTAAAATCCAGTGTAGGAAGCAGCACTGGATGGTAACTCACTTAACGGGGTGAACAAACCGTTCCTCTCAGTACCAAAATGGTGGTACCAACAGCAAACGCTGCGGTTCTCAGCCAAAGGTGGTTCAGACCTGCAGCTCAGACGATGTACTGGTCACCAAGACTCGACCAAAAAGAAATCATCAGAAGATCAAACACTATCAGCCTTTAACGATTTGACCAAAGCTGTAATCCCTTACTTAGATGACAACTGCTACTTCTGCAAGCTATTTTAAAGGAGATTATTGCTGCTGTAAACTGTAGTCAACAGTTGATAATAGTAATATTGATTTTTTTTTTTTTCCCTTTCTTTTTCCCCCCTCCAAGTTATTGGTTCCACCACAGCCAAGCAATAGCACTATGAGGGGAAAAATTAAAAAATCAATAATTCCCTGGTAGTTAGCAACACATTTTTCCTGTAAGTCTTTGAGCAGAACGTACTGTGATAAGCTTATAATAAATACAGAATTGTAGTAGATTTTCAAAGAATTAGGCATCAGATCTCTGTTTTCCATCTTGATTTCTTACTGGTCTTAGAAAGATCAACTACTTCTCTTGATCTATAAATTCTAAACTAGGAAATATTATGTTGTGCTCTAATAGCTTGGGCAAGCACAAGAAAGCTACCTTTGACTTCATAGCAGTCTGCTGGGCTTTCTGTAGCCAATACACAGAAGTAATTTCTGCTGCATTTCTACCCCAAAGAAGCTCTTTGCTGTATGGATGCAGCTCCAGTTTAGCGGCCTCTATGCAGAACAGTGCTAATTAATGCCGTGTACGTATAGCAACCATGCAGAGCTTTTCCCTAGCGTGTTAAATCTGATTCAGGTGATTTCAGGTGCTTTCGGTGTAAAGGAAAAAGCTGGGTGAAAGTGGGAAGCAAAGGAATTACGCAAACAAAGGTTAAGAGGAAAACCCTAATTCTAGGAAGTTCTGCTCCAAATGGAAGCAGATGGGGACCCATCTGGGCAGGCAGCAATGTGCCAGGCTGTGCATGCTGAGAGCACGTCCGTGCTCCAGGACCCACCTCCAGCCACGGGCTGATACTAGGCTGGTTAATCCAGTAATTAATTAGGAAGGATGTGCTTCGACAGGGAGGCTTGGAAGAAGAATTAGGAAGGGAAAGAGGCAGCGGACACACCAGCTGCAGCACACACAGGGTGATCTCTGTGTGGTGTTTTGTGCCATGGGCACAGGCACTGGCCCTTTGGTCTTGGTGTACCTCTTGGGGATTTTCAGGTGGAAAAAAATTTCAACAGATGTCTGAATATGGATGGCTCCTATCCTGCACAGAGAGAACTTCTAATCGACAGAACTGCAAATGAAGGCTCTATGTTTGAAGATTAAAACTTGTGTTCTTGCTGGGTTTGGCCCCCATCTGTCAAATGGCTAGGTTAAAGTAAACTTGAAATAGATTTTCATTTATTTTTCATCTTCGTTGTAATCCAAAGTCTGCCTGTTAAAAGCCTTTCGTAAATCATTTGGTCAGTTTTTCTCAACAGAACACTCCTTAAGTAACGCTGTATATCAGCCTCTTTTTTGACATTTTCATTTTTTCATCTTGACACCTTCTCTTAAAAATAATACAGTGTTTGTCCCATTATCTTCCTTCCCACTATAAGGAGTGGGGGAGAAGCAGGCATCAACTGTCTCCGTTGTAGCAATCAGAGCATGTGAAGCAAAGATGCACACGCTGCTCAGTGGTTTTATCTCTTCAGATGTTTCCTTCCATCTTACTGCCCAGCATTAAGAAATCAGGTGTGGTAAGAAACTTGGATTGCTACATAAAAACTGGCTGCTAGAAATCGCGTTGCCTTCTCTCCAAGGAATGCATCCTCCAAAGTCCTTCTGAATGCAATGGGGCTTTAACTCTGATCTGGCTGACACGTAGCAGAGGCACTTTTTCAATCCCCTGCATCATTTATATTTGGCCTTTATAGGCCAAGAAAAAGTCAATGAGATGTTTCTATAGATGAAACAAGTGGAAAAAATACACTTCACTACTGAAGCAGGTAACTCATTTTTCTTGCTACTACTGCAAGTAAAAGCTGGCTTGTTAGTAGAGGTGCATGACATAATTTGTTAAATTGGAGCGAGAGGCTTTTTCTTTATCATCGTTGTCCATGTCTTCCTTCAACACAATGTGGTCTTCTGTAACAATACACGGAATAGTCAGTTACAGCTGACTATTAGAGAGCAATTAGGTGATCTACCAGAAGTAAGAACTCGGTGCAAAAGCAATACATGTGTCTGTTGGCATGGCAGTGCGCTGTGCTGCGTGTCCACACATCACTCGCTGGCACAGTGACTGTGCAAAGGGAGGTGCTGAGGTGTTCACCACACCATCAAATGCAATGCCACGCGAGTCATGTGCCAGCTAGCATTTGGCAGAACCAGGTATTCAGATGCTGTAGACTAACACATTACTTTTGTCTTCCATGCGTGCTGCCTATCAGTGGCACTGGTGATCCAGCCCCACTATGCTTGCAGATGAACCTGACAATTCCTGGCTGCTGTACAATTAGATCGAAGCTCAGCTTCTTCCATTTCATATACAAGGCAGGTGGCTTATTAGCTGCGGTGTAGTACTGTTCTTACATCTGTTTGTGTCTGCCATGCATGTTCTGTGATCCCATGGGCTGCATCACAGCTGGGTTAAGAGTTCAGCTCTACTCCAGGCAGTCCTGAACTTATAGTAACCAGGAATCAACTTCATCCTATTTTCCTGCAGTTTGCATGTGCAGCTACGTTGGGATTTGGGAAGTTGATCCATGGGGTCAACTTTTTGTCCAGCACCACCAATGCCAGTTTGTGGCTGGTACAGTGCTTGGGGACCTCTGGTTTCCAAGGGAAGGAGCATCCTACCCTCTCTGCCCCAGCTGTTCTCTATTTAAAGGAGTGACATGTAAAATCAGGTAGCTTCTGTTACGTGCAGGAAAAAAGCTGGGGGACAAAGAGCCAGAACCATTCAGTAGATGGATGAGGAGAGGCCGTGACAAAGTCTGGTTAGTGAGGCAAACCTAGCAGAGAACAGAATGTGTGAATCTCACAATTCATTAGGAATCCCTTCTAATACAGTCATTACCACAGAACAAAACCAACCGCTACAGAGACAGGAAAGCTTCTACCAGACTTATGTGGTTCAAGGAACAAGAGCTCTGATACAGTGAAAAAGATGTGCAGTTATGGCATCCACAGACAAGGACTTTCTGTGCACAGAAGAAAACTTCTTGTGAAGTTTCCATATCTAAACAGACAGAAAGGGAGGAAATGAGGGATCCCTATAAAGCTTTCAGATGCACAACACCTTTTCAGTGCCAGTGAAGTGAAATATAACTGCCACGCTAAAAGGTTCTGCAGCAGCAATTTGCTTTGAATTGCAAGCATAAGACAAATGTGCTATAGAGGTTTTGATTCCTCAGCTGTGAAGGTGGTACAAAGGAGAATGTTTTCCTGTCCAGAACAAAAAGATATTTAAGAAAATTGTGTTTCAAAGCTCCTAAGACTTCTTAACACAAATGGAGATGCTCTGCCTTCCCTGAGTTGTTTGCATAACGTGTTGCCAGCTCGCTTCCCAGCCACACTAATGTCATTTTCTTATCTTGACCACCAGCTCTTCTGATCACTGCTATCATGCATCTCAGCTTTTAGAAAATAGCTCGGTGCTGCTGGACTCTTCCTCCAAAAAGGAACAGCATTTCTTGCAAGGCAAGATTTTTTCCCCCGAATATTCTTTTTCTAAGTAAAATCCCACCACATGTTGTGCAGATAAATGTTATCGCCATGCAGCGTTATTGAAGTCAGGAACATATCCTTTCCCTCAATGGTGAAAGACTCTGCCCATAAAACAGGAACTGTGTCACCGACCTAGAAATAAGATAGGATTAGGAGCTGAGAATTGGAGAATTCCAAGAAATTAATTAAAAATATATATATAATAAAAAGATGAACTACCTAGAAATATTTGAAATGCAGCATGAGAAGGAATTATAAACTCTCTTAAAACTACTGTTAAAAAATATCATCCGGAGCATCTCAATGGAATAACTTTGTATTAATAACATCTCATCTATTATGTATATCGCAATATGCCTGACACAATTGCTGAAGTAATTAGGTGCTGCTAATTCTTCTCTTTCTCTTCTCCTTCCTGAGGAGGTAACATGATTAGGAGAGTAGCTGAGGACAAAGCATACAGCACATTACCAACTTGCCACAGATTATCAGCACCAGCCATTATGTTTGTCCTTTTCCTACTTTCGCCTAAAAATGTGTGCTTAAGTTCTTCTATTATTTCTCCTTTTTAATGCCCAGTGACTACACTGTATGATGGCAGCACTGCGTTAATTGATTATTTAGTATTTCATTAGGCTTGCGCTGTTCTACTTGCTTTAACACAGTCCTTTTCTAAAGGTGCAAAATATGGAACATGAGGGAATGGCGTAGCTGAATATTGTTTCTTCTTTTTTTAATCAACAAGCTGAGAATTAACCTCGATGAAAAGGACCTGATTTAACCGGCCTATAATTCCAGTACCAAGTTTTGAGGTGCCTTTCATCTTTTATTTCATTTATTTTTTCCTGACAGATATTGCATAAACCTTGATCCGAAATAATTATTTTAAACCTTCTAAAAGGGTTTGGAAAAATCACTGAGGGAAAAAAGTAGAGGACTGAGAACTGAATCTGTAAGGCTTCAGCTGCTCTAGGTTTATTTTCCCCCACTGTGCCTCCCGAAGAGATTCCCTCTGTTAAGTCATCACTAAAGCAATCGTGCACTACTTAACAGAGGTGCTATTTTCTACTTCATGCGTCTCCCTATGAATTGTGCAAGAGGCATTAGAGAGCCCTGCCTTCCATCCAGCACATAAAAAGGCAGAGCAGGGAAAGCTTCACAGATTTATTGTGTTCCCTATGCGCTGCCTTTCTGGAAGAGAGGGAGAGGGCTGGCACTGGGTCAGACCTGTGGAGCAGCCTGAAAGGACACAGGAAAGTCTTTGCTAACCCCAAAGGTTTTTGAACAGCTCCACTCAGCAGCCCTTATGGTAATGAACTCATTTTCCAGCATTACTTAGAGACAGTGTTAGTGAAGCATGTTGCAGTGTCTGATTGCTCTTCCTCCCCCTGGCTCTTACATGGCATCCTGATGGAGTTTTTGGGGAGGCAGGCAGGGAGCGATGCTTGGCGTTACATCCTTCCTATGTTAAAGCAACTGGATCAAGCCATATGAATGCTGTTCCTCAAATCTTATGTGCCACGAGGGCTGTGACAGCTGAGTCACGTGGCATCAACGTAAATTAATTCCATCACACTTGGGGGGAAAAAAAGCAAAATTAAAATAAAACCTTGAGAGGATGTGGAGTCTCGTGGGTAAAGTCATGTATGTTGTGCTTTGAAGGATCTTCCATCTTCAATTGTCACGGAGTTCAGCATCGCGCTCTCCAATTTTGTTCAAAATTGAATCTTAACAGTTGCTGAGTTCCGTATGTGATGTACCATGGGTTGTTTTTCAGCGTGTGGCTGCAGCTTTATGGATTTCTCTGTGGGCCTTAGCCTTCTGAAGAGCAGATGAAATTGAGGGACTGCACTGCTCAGATGCTGTGCTCTGCTTCAAGATTACTCTAATTTGGGTCAAAAATCCATCCACTGATATTACGCCGTGCAGCGTAAAGCTGAAGTAGTAATCTAAGGTTTCTTAGTCGGTTCTCGCCTTCTCAGGCCTTTGCTGTTTTGCCATCTGCTATAATTGAAAACTGCCTTCTGCAACCAAAAGGAAAATCTAATTTCCCAGTGAGCCATATGGGGTTATTAAGATCATTAAACCCTGGTATGCCATAACGTCTCGGCCAAAAGGACCACAGGGCATGTAAATATTGTGTGATTCATTTTATAGCTTCAGGCTGCAAGTTAGGAATTATTTTGATGGCTATCTTATGATGAAATGCGGTGGTCAAGTAGGTTACTGCAGATGCTGTTTGGTGAGGTCGACCCATGGCACATTTCCTCAGAGCTGTGACAGATAAGGGGCGGGTTGTTTTCATAGTATTTCATCACAAAGGACAAACATTTTACATCAGTCTGAGAAGCAACCGGAACCCCATCAGGATCCTCATTTATGGCAGTGATGCTAAAGACAGCCTCAAATTTTGATGTTAAGAATCCCGAGGACACAGTTTCCAGTTTGCAGGCAATCCCAGACTTTGCTTCTCACGCAGGATAATTCTGTCATCTATCTGGTGACAGAAAGTTTACTTCCTTTCCTTTTTTAATTTCATTTTTTTTAAAGACCAGGATAGCTGTCCCTTTGCAGATGCTTATTCTTGAACATTTTTAAAACTGAGCTGCTGGAATTTTCCTCTATTCAGTTGTGGTATTTTGCAAGATTCTTGCCAAGCAAAAAGCACTTATATGTATTTGATACAGATACGTATGAGAATATTAAAGCTGATTTTTGGTTAATAAGGCTCCAGAAATAAATGCAGGAGCCGTGAAATTTACATGAAATTAAAGAAAGAATAGTTCAGTAAATGCAAATAAATGCAGAAATGAATACTTTAATTTGGATTCATGATTAATACCGAAGGATTACCAGCAAACCATTACAAGGTGGTGATGACATAAAAACTCAATGGGAATAAAAATTCTATATGCGCTATTTAACTGATGGCAATAAGCTATTTTTAGTAGGAGGCCTCAAAGTAATGTATTTGTTCTTTTTGAAAAAAATATAGCTATTGATTATCTTTCAGGTTCTGCCTTTATGTTAATGATATCTCAGAATATTTTTTACTGGTGTATTATGTGTGTCAGTTCCCGCAGTTTACAACGTAACAAATACTGTCCGTAGACTTGTTCCCATTCTGCAAGTTATTAAATGAATTATACTGAAAATAGGCATTACTGATTGCCACTTTCCTTTGAGCTATGCAGCTAAAGAAGAACAGACTGTTATAATTATATATAAGACAGAAGAGTGAAGAATTTCTCCCTCCTTCCGTTTTTTCAGCAATTCCCATCTGACTGCATTCATTTTTTTTTCTGTAGATCGTGATTTCTGTAGGTCATGGTTTCTGTTTTAAGACAATTGAAACCAAAGCATGACTGAATAGGCATTGGTTTCTGTAGTATTACAAGCACTACTCCTTATTTTAGCATTCTTGGAATTTGGTTGGAAAAAGAGAGATATCATTACGATTTTTCCAAAGTTAGAGTCCGGTGAAAGTACACTGTTCTCCTCTAGTGTGATCTTTGAGAAGTCATGAAAAAATGTGGTTGCTTTGTAGTTTGCGTGAGGAATGTGTTGTTTTAGGGAGTGTATCTGCCTTCCCCACTTCCTATGTTTCGGTTACAGAGTACTCCAACTGAAAGTAGTACAGCCCGTCTGCTTGCGAGGTGTACCCTGGAGTGCAGCCACTCATAGAATCACAGAATGGTTGGGTTGGAGGGGACCTTAAAGATCATCCAGCCCCAACCCCCCTGCCGTGGGGCAGGTTGTCAACCTCTAGGTAAGGCTGCCCAAGAGCATGGGCATTCAAGACACAGAATGATAGGATCCTTGAGGTTGGAAAGGACCTTTAAAGGTCATCTAGTCAGCTCCCCTGCAGTGAACAGGAACATCTACAGGTTGATCAGGCGCTCAGAGCCTGATCCAGTCTGGCCTTGAATGTCTCCAGAGATGGAGCATCCATCACATCTCAGGGCAACCTGTTCCAATGCCTCACCACCCTATCAACCCAGAATGGTCCTTGGAGCTAGTCTGAAGGATGCATCCCTTAATAGTGTGTGGGCCCTAGGTGGGCTTTGTAGACGAAGTGCTTGGGGAAATGATTAAAAAGAAGTGGAGTTGAGAGATGAAGATCTCGTCATTATGTCAGGATTCTCGGCCTTCCCATGGCTTCATTTGCTTGTACAAACCTAATGAACCTGCTGCCATGACAGCATCACATTGCTATTCCAGCACATTGTTCTTCGCTGCTCTCTCCTGTGAATTAGGCGTAAGCATGTGCCTCTTCTTTTGGTGTAACTACTCTTTTGTAGTTACATTCACTTGAGATGATTGTGTGAAAAACTCACCCTGCACTAATTGCAGTGTCCATCGTAATACATCTTGTACAATGGAAAAAATGAACAGAGACCTCAGTAATGAAGTGATGCTGGCAGGACAGGCATGTGCTTAACGGAAACTACTGTTATGCCTGAATGCTAATTAAAGGCAGCACAAACCCAGCAAAATCCTAACTCATTTGAAATAAATGGGAATTTCAGTACCAACATGTGCAAGCTTTGTTTCTGGCTTCTTTATGCGTTGGTGTGGTGCTGGCCTTTGATGTGGATCCCAACTGAGCTCATGAAGGAATTATCTAATAAAAATATCTTGAAGCTATCCCTGACCTAATCTGGCTTGAAAAAGTTCAAAAGCTCATGATATCATTACGGCCACATAAGGCTGAGTGTGTTTATATTTGTCCGGTTTCAATCTTAGGATGCCCTGAGCTATCTGTGTGACTCATCTATGTACCCCTACCTACTGTGTTATCAAAGCAGCAAATGCATACAGTGCTACTTCAACCTGATGTTTGAAATTCCAAGAGCTGATCTGTCCTAAACATTAGTGTGGTTTATTGATTCTTCTTTTCTCATCATTAGACTGATTCTTCTTGCACAAGATGTATTTATAGTGTTTGTTCAGGTTTTTGTTTCCAGTCTTTGCAGCCTATCTGATCAATATTTATTTTTTACCTGTGTGAATGATTCAGAGCAAGATCGGGCTTCCTCAGTTTTAAGTAGCAGGTCACAAGCTTCCTCTCAATAAAACTGGCAATACTGGAAATGTCTTCTGGAGATGGTTTGAAGGACTTGTCTATAGCAGCTCCTTTACTGCAAAGCTTTACAAGAAACAAAAACATTGTTTACTGATGTTGTAATACGTCTTTTGTTAGATAGCAGTATATTTTGTAACTGATAAATGGAGAAAACCGTCTTCTAAGTAAAATATATCCTGACCTTAAATACAAGTAACACTACAGCAATCAGTATGAACACATGGGAGCATAAAGTAAAATGCAGTGTCATCTTCCCTGGAGGGATAGCCAAGACAGCAGATAATAAGCTAAAAGCTAAAAAGAGCTCTTAGACACGATATTTCCCCCCCCCATTTTCAAAATCTTAAGTCTTGTCTCCAGGCTCCTGAATTCTGTGGCTGCCTTGAGACCGAGGCTGAAGGAGGAGCCTCAGAGAGCCATTTATTTATCTCAGCATTGCCAGTGGTGAGCAATGCCTTAGTCTTACAGGTAGGAAAGTAGAGAGCTACAGATGGTAGAAAGAATGAGATCAGCTGTCTTCCCCATCTTCTCAAGCCACATAGAATTTAGCAGAGAGAAAGAGCCTATGTTTTAAAAAAGAGTACACTTATCTTCAAAGATAAATCACCTGCTGCTCATCACAGGACATCATTTAATCAGAAATTCACTCTGTTTCATAATGTGCATCATTCGAAATAGATAACTCCTTAGAGTTTTGGAGAGTCCTTAGCACCAGCAGAGCTACGCCACTGGACAGGACCACCTCTGGTCCTCAGATCCTTGTGCATTATTACTCTGCAGGAAACCTGATTTTTGTAATGCCCGAGAGTAGTAAAAAATCAGCTTTTAGTTATTAACAAAATTCAACTGTCAGCAATTAGATACAACTGTAAACAAATAGATTAAGTCTAAGAGCCTTGTCTTTAAGGACAATAACGATACAGTTCTACTAATGAAAATGCAATTGAATGTCCTTTGCTTGGATAAACACCTCTAACAGGATTGTTCAGTGTGCAATGATTTCATCTGCCTAAATGACTTTCTTGGAAATCAACTTCAAAAGTAGATTTCTAATGAAGAATAACAGATTTATGTTTAGCTGGGTGGTGTGCTTAATGTCTCAGATCACACTCAGACCAGAGCCAAGCACTCCAGCAGCACTGGGGTGGAAGTGCAGTCTATTGATGCTGAGTGCAGCCTCTGATTTAAATGGGCCATAACCAAAGGATTCTCACTTGAGCCTATTTCTGCTGGTCACCAAAGCTTTAGAATGGAAGGAGGACATGGTTTGTTTGTCTATCTCCTTGTTACTAGTAAGTCTGGTTGTACTGATCAGTTTCTTGTGCCTACTTAGTTAACATCCAGTGGCTGATCTTGTGGAAGTACAAGCTCAGCAGTTGAGATCTCTCTAGAAGACTAAACCTGTTAGGAAAGTAGCTCTTCTACATATGCATCCTTCCTCCTACACGTGACCCTTGGGAGTAGGCAGGATCGCAGACCCACATCCACTCTCATCTCTTACAAAGCTAACTCCATCTTTAAGATTTTGTGCCTTGGTTAGAGATCAGCTCAATTCTTTGTGGCCATGGGTCATACAAAAATTGTCCCCCTAGTTTAGGTGTGATAAATATCTTCTTTTTTCACATCCCTTCCCTGCCAAGCAAGTTACACAGTGTATGTAATGACGCTCATACATTTAAGTTTTTCTATCATCTTGTTATCAGTAGAAGTTATAAATCAGAGAATTCATCACTTTTAACTTAGCTCATGGTACCACATATATCTGCTGAAGTGTCTCTATGGGAAAGACGTGCTATATGTACCTAAAAACCAGAGAATTATGTTCACATCAGTGAACATAAAAGTATCATCAAGTTTTTCTGTAATAACACTTTTCAGCCGAATTGGCCAAGCTGTGACCTCTGTTAAATTTATGGGAATTAGAGCTTTGAGGCTACTCCCTTGACTTTCAAGTTCCTGAATGATTGTGAGAAGAAAAGAATCATTTAGTGATCTCTTCAGTATGAAGTGCCGCAATTCAGAGTTTCCTTGATGCTAACTGCTGATATTGAGGAGTTATGTCTAGACCTGTGCAACCCCTCTGTTATCTTTGACAAAAGGAAAAACACAAATCTCTGTAAACCACATCTAAACAGATAAGGGTTTAGCAAACATGTTTAAGCACAGTGCAATTGGCTTCTAACAGGTCTTAGAGGGATCTTGTAGTAACACAACGACTCAATGTTTAGTTGCACAAAATCAGAGCAATATTTCAGTTTGTTGACCATTTGGTTGGGTATGCTTTAGGTTAGGAATTTTCTTACCATTTTTGTGCGGCATTTCTACTGTGGATCAGTGGACCCCTCCACATTAGTTCCATGCAAACACCAACAGCACACACCAAAAGCACGATTTGGCCTAATTTTACATTTAGCAGAAGGGTTATGGATATTCAAGATAGCCCTAGTATAAGGGGTTAGTGAGATGTGCAATAAATTAAGAGGCAGCACTGGCAGAAGTGTCTAGTTCTGGTAGCAATATAGACACCAGTGCAAAAGGTTTCTTGGGTGAAGCATCTAAATGTAGCCAAACAAGCACAAGTTCTGACAGAGATTATAACTTTGCATTTGTTTCTTATGCCTTTATTGCATTTTTTCTGACCTTTTGCTAAAAGGACATGACTATGCAGCAGGAGAGAGATTGCTTCCGTGCACTGTCCCATGTCCCGCTGGGTATGGAATCAGGTGGATCGTTTTGAGATTTTCTGGGGGTCCAAAGGAGGCTGTGTAGATACAGTTTGTTGTAATTCTGGGAAACCTGTTAGATTGAGAGCAGGGGAAGAAGAAAGGCTGTGCCATGCACAGACATAATGAGAAGGGAGGAGATTTGTTTGCAATTTTCATGTCTCACCCAGCAGCGTCAAGTTTTCTTGATCCTGCTGCAGTTCAATAACTCTACCTTTGAAGATCAAAAGGGCTGTTGGTGTTTTTGGAGTGCTTGCTTTAAGTGAAAGGTAAAAGCAGCTCCATCCCACTCCTCTGCGTACCTGAAGGTCTTGGCAGGAGGACATCCAGTTGCAGATGTAACTGAAGGGCTTGGAAAGGCACAGATTTGTATTTCTTTTTCTAAACAATAATGGTTTTTCTGTTTGTTAGGTTTTTGTTTTGGTTTGTTTTCAGAGTAATGTTATTGAACTTGATTTAAGTTCCAAACTGGGAAATTTGGGGCTACGTTTTACCTGAGATTTTGGTGCACTTTTGAATCTGCAGAAATCTTGCCAATGTCCAGAAGGTTACATATGCTATGCATTTAAATAAAACAACTTAAACGTGAAGTATTACAGGCGATCTGGTATTAAAACCCTGCAAGGTACCATTTTATATCCTTGACCATAGATAGGAAATGTAACAGTATTTCACCCTTTCAAACTTAAGACTACCTGAGAGCACTCCTGTCAGTAGACAGGAATGTTTGTCCAGAAATAATATTTAATTTTGAAAATCCTGCCAAAGGCTATTTCTGTTTCCATAGGGGCCCTTGTTACAAGCGGAGGTCCCAGTGCAGCTTTTGTGCACGTGTAATACTCAGACTTCAGGAGTCTGCCCAGCGATCCCATTCAGGGAGTTCCTATGTGTATACAGGAGATGTTAAGAATGGAAGGTGGTACCTGCAGTTTTCTAATTAGTGGTGAACTGACACTAATTACATTACAATTCTACCGATAAGGGAGGTTTCTCTTTCAGTGCATACGAGCCTGTAACTGCGTTGCTGAAATCATGGTCGTATAAATGCTTGTGATAAAGCGCTTGATCAGAGGTCACAGAACAGCTCTGTGACACTGTGAACTTTGCATAGATCTTGCTGTGGTAGTGAGGCTTTCATTTTGGCAGTGGCAAGCAAGGAAATTTTATAAGGACCTCCCAGGTGATAGCTAATGAGAATGAGAGGAGAAGTTCCCCCTCTTGGACCCACGGCAGCTTTGGTAAAGGATGAGAAATTCTGGTCTGGAAGCTGGCATCAAGTTAGTGTGGGTCACACTTGGAAGAGTAGAATTAGAGCTCTGGTGATGATGTATTGGTGTTTCTGACTTGCTGCTGCTGTGTTTGCTGGGAAGAAGGGGAAAGGCTCAACTGGACATAACAGACGAAGGCTGTTAATTACTGCTATATGCTTGGTGGCTACTGAAGTCAGGAATACAGCTTGCCTTAAGAAATTACATATCCAGTAGGTATCTCCCTATGTGTGTGAACATAGATAGAAATATAGATTGTGGTGGTAGCAAATTTAACTCAGCAGCTGCCTGGGAGAATGAATAAATCTGGTCAAGTGAGATCCCGTGGCAATTTTGAGACCACTCGTGCTTTCCTCTGCTGGACCAAAAGGGTTAGGAGCAAGCTGGAATGCAGCAGTGACCTGCTGGCCTTGCTGCAGCTGAGTGCTTGGAATATTTATATATTTTATTTATCCTTTCAGCAGAAGGCTGCTTAATCGCACCTCTCTCTTTCAGAGAGAACTTTTGAGGCTTTCCCTGGAGAGATTTTCAGAGTGGTTAATCAGAGGGACAAACCTGAAAAGGCAAGAGAGATTCAATTAGCGCCTTGTCTCCCAACCAGCCAGCAGCGCTAACCTGACGCCTTGGCTCCAGAGCAATCCATGCACTCGGCCTGGTACATCAGGCACCTGGCCAGCCAAGCACTGCCTGCCTCCCAGAAAATGTCTGCTGAAGGAATGCTGCTTCTGGAAATAACTTCCAGAACCTGACTGCAGGCTGAAAACAAAGCGCTTTTTGTATATTGCTGAGCGTTCCGGTCCCTACGACTGTTAAGCATTATCAAAAATAGTGCAGGAAGCCAGCACAATGCAGCCAGATAATGACGGTTTTGTCTGAGTGGGAGAAAAAAAAAATCATCAGTGTGGAGGATAAAAAGAGAGAATTTGCTCTGAATGATATGATTTCATGCAGCATAACTTTCCAGCTTCTGTTTAAAGTCGCACTGATGCCTTGGTATGTAATTTCAGTCAGCAGAGCAGGAATCGTATATAAAATCGCTGTCTCTGTTGTTAATGAGATTTGTGTAAATAACTTTCTAAGAACATATTGAAAATATATAGTTCACTACCGAATCCGAATGCAAATGTCAGGTAAGAAGAGCTAAATTTGCTAAGCTTCCTGCAATGTGCTCTGCCGTGGGTTTTTCAAATAATATGTACATATGATATTTCTGGCATATTAGCTGCTTTATGCGGAGTTAGCACCAGGTTCTGTAACAGTAATGTATGTGTGGGGCGTATTTGCTGTTTTGGGGATATTATTGGTTATGCAGAGCTGGCAGAGGGCCCAATATACCTCAGATGTGCCAAGTTCTGAGGAATGATTCCTATTTTGCTTCCAAAAAACCCCAGTGTTTGCCAGAAAAGCATAGACCTGGTGAGCATAGAACCTCCAGGCTGCCTGCCCTATCAGGGGGATCAGCGTGGGGTGGGATCCATCCTGCTCTCTCCTCGTCTCCATTGGGTCCATCTGGAGTCCCCTCTTAAGGCTTCAATTCCTCAGCTCTAAGCAGCCTGTTTTGCAGGTGTTTCCTCTGTAACCTCAGATGTGTGAAAGGGATTTGGTGTCCACGTAGGGCAGAATATTAAAGAAATCCAAATCTAAATCGAGACTTCAAGTGCCTGCAAAATTTAGAGGATATAGCAATTTGGTTTGTTCTCATTTATAGCTGGATGCTGCTTTATACAAATAAACTTGACGTGAATCTTTCCCTCCCATGGAAGATAACGATGTTCCCTGCAGCACTCCTAAGCCAAAGTCATTCCTATTTATTGGCAAGGATTCAGATAAAGGCTTTACCTCCCCCCAGTGCAAACTCGGGGGTCTTTTTCTCGTAAATAATTTGCTTTGAGAGCACTTAAATCGGGAACAAAGGCTTTAGGAAAATGTCACCCGTTCGACTTCAGCTTAATCTGTGTGCCACGCCATAAATCAGTGCCTCTCATTACCGGCCTCTATTTCATGGAGTGCCCCCCGTTATCAGTATTGCCAGGGTGAGAGGAGTGCAGAACAAAAAAGAAAGCAAACCTCCAAAGCTCTCTAATGAAACATATATTGCAGAATCAATATACTACAATAGTTTCCAAGGAACTTTATATTCTGTACTGTGTACTGAAGCCTCCTTTATAGATTGCCTTTGTAATGCAGGCTCTGTCAGCCCTCCAATGTGAGTCCATCCAAAATCAAACCAAAGCAAAACCGGTGTAAATATTCCGTATGAAAACCGAACAATCAGACAAAAGTCAAAATGGATACGAGTAGCTCCTCTTGATAGGCTGCAGTTTGAGATGCCTGCTGCACTGGAAGCGGGAGCATCAGTCTTTTCGATAGCACTCGCAGAAGGAGCTGGCCAAAAGGATTGGGTTTTTTTTTTTTTGTTGGCTTTTTTTTTTTTTAATTTTATTTTTTGGTGGCAACTGTCAGCTGGTGTGATGTGACTGCATTGTAGCAAGATTTTGAGAGCTGTCATGATTGCTTGGAAAAAGCAATATAATTTCAGGCCAACTAATTGAATCCCTTTGATGCCAAGAGATTTGCTACCACTAAATCCAAACACAGAGATATCTCACCAGCACTTTTATTAAGGCAAACAATGTGAAAGGCTCACTCTACTTTGATGGACGGGATTATTAGGGAAAAACAATAATTTGCTGAAGCTGTATTTTCACGCCATTTCTGAGTATGGCATTAAAGATAGCTGCAAGGCTGGCTCTCCCCTCTGCCCTTACCTCAGGACTGTGGGGATTTGGTAAACTCCAACACGGATCTCCTCAGCATTATTGTCAGTGTGAGAAATGCGGCACATTTCCACACCTCAGAAATAAACAGAAATAAAGCTCATCCCTAAAGTAACCTAAACAGAATTCATCCTCCCCCTACTTTTTATTGTTTGGTTCACCTCTGTAAAGCTTTTCAGCATTTATATTCATTTTACACTGTCAAAAGCTGAACAGGAGTAAGATAACAAATGGTTCTGGTAGCAGCTGTCACCACCTACTGTCTGTGCATGCCTGTGTGAATCTCTAAATGGAAATAAAGTACTTTAATAACACATTTTCTCTAAACTGTCCTCATGGATAAAGTTCCTCTCAAATCAGCCTGTGAACGCTTTCCAATTCGGTGCCCGCTTTAGCCTGCATCGTCGTCTCTCTCTGCAGAGCCCAGGTAGCGTGCAGCAGTGTGATTTAAGGAGAGTTCAGAGGGAAAATGCATTAATAGTGCAACTTCTGCACCCGCTGCTCACCTGCTCTAGCTGCTTTCTGTGTTTGGACCATTTCCTAACCTGCCTAATTTTCTCCTCGTAAATTAAGCTGATTGTCGTTGCCTTTTTGGACCAGCTGCGAAGCACCCATAGCCACAAATTAAACACGGATTTCTCTGCCCTCCCTGTTCCTGTAAGATCCCTTCCAGGAGCAGATGGCAGCTTGGGAGGATGAATGCCTTCAATTTCTCAGGGCCCTGGATATCACAGGAACTCCTCTTCAAACCAGGCTCTAAGGCATTGCTTTGCAGAGAGAGGCAGGAGGTGGGATCGCACTTCTGCACTGACCTTCTGTTGGGTATCTCAAGGCCTGTGATGCACTCAGGGAGCTGTGGGGTTCAGATACCCAAAGGTTTTTAGCTGGTTCACTTTCACAAAAGCCCTTCAGTTCTCCAAGCGGAGGTGATGCGCCCTGAGCCGTCTACGATATCTGTGGTAGAGCAAAAGACTGAGCTAACATCTCTCATGATGAGCTCATGCTTCATAGAATCATTACAGCTGGGAAAGACCCCCCTAACCCCAGCCCATACCCCCATGTCCCTCAGTGCCACATCCCCACGGCTCTGAACACCTCTGGAGGCGGTGACTCCACCACTCCCTGGGCAGCTGTGCCACTGCATCACCGCTCTTTATCATCAGAAATGTTTCCTAATACCCAACCTGAACCTCCCCTGGTGCAATTTAAAGCTGTTAGCTCTTATCCTGTCACCACTTCCCTTCCTCCAAAGCTGTCCCAAGTCTTTTATTTCTCTTTTATTTTCCTCCTTCTTTACCTACTGAGAGATCTATTACGTGGCCCTTGTCTGCATTTTGCAGCGTCTGTGATGCATGAGGCTTGCACATGTCTAGGTCAATGAGGCTTTTGATTGTAAGTGACAAGTGGTGGGTGATTATTATTTTTAATCAACGGTTTGCTCAATGTTTACAAAGTACGAAGAAAATATTTAGCGCTTTTGAGCACTCGTCACCTCCAGGTAAATAACTGAGTAGCATGTGAGGAAGCCAATTAGAGTTAATTAGAAATTGACTGATCTGCTTTGGCACGAGAATGATTGGAAAATATGCTCTGTCCTTTCTGGAATAGGGATTTTGTT
This sequence comes from Alectoris magna, assembly GCA_030625065.1. Classification (NCBI taxonomy): domain Eukaryota; kingdom Metazoa; phylum Chordata; class Aves; order Galliformes; family Phasianidae; genus Alectoris; species Alectoris magna. The sequence continues at coordinate 4,910,316 of CM060569.1, forward strand.
CTTGTACACGCACATCAATGAGGAAACATATTGTTTTATGGTCGGCGTGTAGTATTCCTTTGAGAAAAAAGCACTTTATAAGCCAGATACGTAACAGCACTTCAGGCAAGAAGAATGAGGGCATGAATCCGTACAGACAAATAGTTGTGCAGTTCCTCAGCTTTATGTCATGGTGATGGGCATGCTGGAAATGCCTAGAAGATTAATAGATTCAAATTCAGTGATCAAAAGATGGGAGCGTGTCCAAATGGATCATTATAACAGATTCCCACTCTATCCCACAAGCCAGATTTGAGCCATCTGTAAGCTTCACATTCCTGGTCTAAAATCTTCTGCAGCCATAAAAGACAGTTAAGTATCAGTAGAAAAAAAATCAATTTCTTGGCTTTGCAGCCTAAAAATATAGCAATGGCACTATGGGGAGAGGAAAACTGCTGATTATCAGGCCTTTTTACATTTTTTTTTTTAATTTTTTTTAAAGCAAGTCAAAGGAATAGGCTGTCTTTTGGAAACTAATTTGTTATCAGAGGTTAAAAGAATATTTCTGGAGAGTAACATCAGCATCTTGTGCTCAGGTTTGGAGGATCAGTGACCGATGTTCTCTGTCCAGGACTTGGTGTACTCTCAGAAAGAAGTTTCTAGAGAACCTGTGCTGATGATAAAACAGACAATTTATGAGTCTGATTTTTAGCTCTGGAAAGCTGGTGCTAAAAACAGACATTTAGCCTTTCACATGTTATCCTTTCTGCACTCAAGTTTCATGGTGTTAAAACGTGTCTAGTCCTGGTACGGCTCTTCTTGGTGAGAGGAGAGTGAGGAAATCTCTATGAATTTGCATTTTCTACCCTTGCTATAAGCAATTGCAGTCCCCATGCCCCTGAAAGTAAGGGATTATATAATGAGAGCTTCTTGGACCCCAAGAGAAGGTAGAAATATGGTTGAATCCACCTTTCTAGAGCACTTAGCACTGATTCAGCACAAAGCACATCCAAATATCCCCATCCTGTGCTGTTCCCCAGATTGCAATAAGGCCTCAGAGAGAACCTCTCATGCTTTTCCATTCACTGCTTAAAGCGACCCTTTTCTCGTGTTGGTATTTATATAGAAGATACTCATCTTTTGCTTCTCATCCTTTATTAAGACATTGATAAAATGAATGCTTGTTCAAACCATACTGCCTAACTCTACGCTGGTATACTGACAGGACCCTGATGCTGTGGCCTCTTTCAAAATATTTTCTGTTTGCAAATCCTGTTGCCTGGAAGTGTGGTCTTGCCACGGCCTTCTTTGCAAGCAGTGAATCACAACAAACCCCAGGAAAGGCTAACCTGAAAACCCAAGGGTACATGAACAGAGATGGCAGTGACGTTTATCTCACTGCCATCACAATGGTGCCCATAGCAGCCATCTGTGGGAGGTTGGGGCATCGTGAACATATCCCACTGATTTTTTAATCACGGGAGGGTTATTTTCAGAACAACAGAGTCTGGAATTCAAATCTGTACGGGTTTAAACAGACTGACGTTTCTGAACTCTTTTATGCTCCCTGATATCACACGTTAGAATGAGATGAGATCTGTGGATCCTTACGAAGGTTTAATGTTATTTCATAGGTAAGCTGTTAATAATTGGCTAGAGATTTTCTAGATATACGTATAGAGTTTCCTTTGCAGTTCTAAGCTAGAGTCGTTTCTCATACCCTTCATATCGCAGTCCAGATGTTCGAGTCCTATTTTTCAACGTTCCAACATATGGGTGCCCAAGATTTAGGGAAATTTACAGTGTTTCTCAATGTAGTCTGCCAAATATACCTTATTACTGAGCTAGGAGGTGGGAGACCAAAGACTGTTGCCCCAGTTTCTTCATCCCTTTCCTTCAATAGTGACATAAAGTATTTGATTCTTAAGCTCTAAAGGTGACAGTTCTGCATGGAAGCACTATTTTTTCCTCTCCCAGGCCAACTACAGTGCAGCTGACTAACACTATGTCCCCTCTGATTAATTTAATGGTAGCTAAATAGTGCAGAAATAGAAAGAAGCCACCAATTCTTTTCCTGAGAACACTGCCTTCCTGATGTCCGTAGTAATCAGCAGTGTGCTGCCCAACAGACACAAGTCTCTAAATTAAACATGCATTTCAATTTTCCTTTCTGCCCGATGACTTTCCTTTTCTCGACTCTAACAACTTCAGTGCTAGGCTTTCAGAATTGTCTTTTATTTGCATATCTGGAAAACAACACGAGCTAAAGAATGATAATACCGCATGGGTATATAGGTAGATCTGGAAACGACATTTTCACTTAAAATAGAGCTAAGGAACATAAATAAAGAAGCATGCCTCAGTGATACAGTTGAAATGTAAGGCCATACATGTGCTTTTCTGGATCAGAGTCTCTCACTCAGAATGTTGTGATATCAGACTAAAACCTCGATTTCCTTAAATGTTAAAAATACCTGTCAACATTTTGCACCAGAAGCCACAAGTTTGAATTGCTGACCTTTGAGCTTGTAACAAGTCATGCTTCTCTGTACCGCCATTAAATGTGGAGGAATTTTTTGCGCGTGCGTGCATGCGTGTGTTTCATCAAGGAGCCATGGGTAAAACAATCACAGTTTCAATCTCAGCTGTTTAAATTTTCTCTTTTCTCTGCATGGTCTCCAATTTGTCCATCTCTGAATAAATAGATGAATTGGAGCCGATGCAGGGAAAAGCAATGAACACGATGCAGAGGTTTAAAACACATGACCTGGGAGAAAATACTTAAAGGTGTGAATTTATTTAATTTAGAGAAAACTGAAAAGAGTTTTGCTGCGAGGTTGCACGCATAGAGAGAACGGGGTGGCTAATTGCTTTTCATGACAGGATAGAGAAAATGCTTTGCAGTATGGGAGATTCGGGAGAAAGCTTTATCACAGCATGCTGACATAGATGTGATGGCCATCTCAGTGAAGATTTTCAGATACAGGGCCCAGAAATGTCTTTCAGAGATGTTCTGAGCTTACTTGTTTTTTTTGCTTCTGGGTAGAGTGGGATTGCAAGGCAGCTTGAGAAGCCCCACCCTGCAACGTCCTGATTTCCCAGCTACTCTGTCCTGGTAAGGAATCCTTTAACCTTTGCTCATTCCTCCCCCAGGATGTCTATTATGGGCCTTTCCTTTTCCCTTCGGAACAGACAAGCACTCCTTTCCTCTCAACTGAAAAGTGTTTTTGTTCCCAATCGCGGCTCATTTCTGAATGAGGGGGAAAAAAAAAAAAGCCCAAAAAGGATGTCACTTTCTAATTTTCCTCACTTGCTGCTAGAATACTTATTGTCTTAAAATAAAATGCCTTCAGCAGTATAGAGAAAAAAAAAAAAAAAGAATGTTTTAAAAATGCTTTTGAACTGAGTTTGGCAGTACGGCACTGAAACAAGTACAGCTGGCCCCTTTTTCAGGATGTCAAGTGCATAGCTGAAGTGATTGGGGTCACGGTGGAGATGAAACATTAGGGAGAACCCAGAGAGCACAGCTCCAAGTCTTCTGTTTTAATCACCAACTGTATTCCTGTGAAGAGGCTGAAGTGCCTTTTTTTTTTTCTCTCTCTTTTAAATTCTTACAACTACTAGAGAGCGATTTTTTTTTGCATTGTGTATCACAGCAAAAGTCAAGCCCTCGTTCACACAGGGAATGTTAGTGCCTGGGTTAATTGTGAAGGTATAGGGCCTCTTCCAAGGTTTATAAGACAGCAGTGCGTGTGGAGGTACAGAGCTCAAAACGCTCTGATGCTGCCCCTATGAGAGCAGCTTTTGGTGGCACAATGCCACTATTAAGCAGCTTTAGCATCACTAAAAATTGAGAGACTGATGCCACTGTTACGTTTCATTCTGCACGCAAGCAAACAGTTTATCACAGCCTGTTCCCAGCAATTGTAATCCAATTTTTGTTATCTTACGTTGTTTGAAAAAGAGAGGGAGAAAGATACTGTACGTCAATCTGATAAAAGTGTTTAAATAACTGGTGCTTTTTTGTGATTATGTCGGTTTTACAGCAGCATTATGGAAACACGACAGGGTAACTAAAATCTGATTACGTCTAAGTCCTTGCCCATTATGTGATTATTATGAACCATGACTTCTCCTGGCACATTATGAATTACATGGTCATAATGCAAGGGATTTCCAATATAATTAACCGAGATTAGCAGCACTAGAGAAATCTGGGAATAATGATACAACTTCGAACAATCAGTTTTACTGTAAGTGCTGCTAGCTCTGGCTTCCAGGAACCAGGAGGCTGCTAGATGCAACCATGACCCACCTGTGGGGGGTTCCTGCACCTTTTCTCTCTTTCCACCCTCACGGAATTAATTACCACCTTGTCAGAGTCCTGGGAACTCCCTTCTCTTTTGTTCTCTGTCTGGCTAAACTTTTCAGAAATGTCAAAGGTTTTCATATACCTCCTTTATGAGGGCTTGGCCAGACACAGGGAAAGGCTCTGCTTTTGCAAACATAGAAATATCTACTTATTGGTTGGCGGATCAATTTAGGATAGCTCAAGTTTGAGCACTTAAAGATAGAAAGTCATGAAAATCACAGATAAGTTTCAAAGATCGTGGCCAAGGTCATGTTATTTCTTGCGTCTCAGGCAGCCAAGAGATCCTTCTTGCCACAAAAAATCAAGTGTGAGCTCTCAACTGCAAAAGAAAAAGCTGTCTGTGTCCAGAGGGACTGTTTGCTACTGGACTTGTCTGTTCTTGTGTAGAAAGAAAAGGATTTCTGTGCAGATCCAATGGCAATCTGCGGGTTTTAGAGAAAAAGAGAGAAATGGTGGAGCTGCTGTAGGGAAAAAATGAGGAAGAGCAGACCTCGTGTCTAACTGAAAAGTTAAACATCCAGTAGTACCTGGATGGCTGGGGTGTGGTGGGAACCCTCCTGATCATTTGTCCTGGGTACAGAGCAGATTCAAAAGAGGAACGTTTCTTTTTCTATGGGTTCTAAATTTCCTTCACTGAGTATAATTCTATGATAGTACAATTTCTTTGATGATTCTACGATAAACGGAGTTGAGGCCCCAGAGAAGTTTGGCTCAGTCCAATGGTTCCCCTACCCCCGTACCTCCAGTGCGGCTGCAAACCGTCCCGCTGCCACCGCGTAGTTCTTCTGCCTGTAGTGCCTGCTGGCCTCCTGCAGGGCCGCCCTCAGCCGCTCATCCACCCGTGGCACCGCGCTGCTGGTCGCTGCACGTGTGGCATCAGCACAGCCATGGAGTGCTGCGGGCATCGTGAACTCGAAGGCGATCTCCTCCTCATCAGCATAGACCAGCTCCGTTTCTACATGCATCAGGGTGTTCAGAGGAATATGGGACAGAGGGGCCAGGGTTAAGGGATTGCCAGTTTGTAAGTTTGTTGCTTCTTTTTCCCCGGCTTGTTTTTCATTGCTTTCTGATTTCCATTTAGGGCTTGCTCTGCCTACATCATTACTTTGTTTTTCCTCCTTTGTCTCTGTCTCTTTTATTCTCTCCGTGATATTTCCTACTGCTCCATCCCCAAGGTGGTTTTTGACCTCTTGCAGTGTCTCTGGAATATCATTCAATTTGTTTGCTGCTACGCTTGACTCCTTGCTAGCCTGTGTTTGCTGAGAGGCTTCATTCTGGCCACTTGCGCCTAAGAAATCTTTTTGAAAGTCAATGCTGCTTTCTGATTCCATAACTTGAGCAAAGAAAGAGTCCTAGGAGAGAATGCAGAAAAGTTAAAAACACTCAAACATTGCAAAGCCGAAAAAAAGTCTGCAAATATTTTCTCCACTCAGCACATAGCATGCAGAATTATGAGGAAGCTCTCTGGTACTCGGTATATGGCGTATCAGGCTCACAGTAATTACTGTCTCTGTCCTGTATAAGGGGCATAAAGGTTTTAGGCGCTTTAACTACAGTTGATAGCTCTGTATAATGGGTGTTATGCAGAGTAATGGTGGTGTGCTGGTTTGTTATACCTGCAACAAGAAGGGAAAATATGGCTTTTAATCATAAGGACTAAAAGAAAGAGGGAAAACCTGGTTTGTTATACCTGCAACAAGAAGGGAAAATATGGCTTTTAATCATAAGGACTAAAAGAAAGAGGGAAAACCTATGACTAATTGACTTGTGTTGCATGCTCTAGGGAGCGAAACATCACTGGGGCCTGGATTTTGAGTGCTGCTAAGCACGGTCACTGAGGCCAGAGAGGAGTGCTAACAAATTAGCACCCTGGCCATATTCCAAAGGGCACAAGCTCAGAGCAGGGTCTTAGCTTCAGCTACATTTGAGCGAAATTGCCAAAGTTGTTCAGAGAGGCGGTAGATTCCCTCATTCAAAGTCAAGCTGGATGGGGCTCTGAGCACCTGATCGAGCTATGGGTGCTCTGTATGCCGTAGGGGAGTAGAACCAGAGAGCCTTTAAATGTCCCTTCCTACTCAAACAATGCTATGAAAATTCAGATCTGGATTTGGGTTTTGAAGCCATTTCTTGTGCACTGTCTGCACGGAACACTGGCTTGTTGCTGGAGACGCAGCCCTGCCCTATTAGCAGCACAGGGAGCTGGCAGCGGCCTCAAACTGGCTCATGAAGCAGAACCCAACCCAGGCCTCTTCTTAACCACTTCCCGTGTAAAAGGAAAGGTGATGAGATCTGCACCATACACTCATCATCGTGCTCAGATTCAATGGCAGTTTTGATTTTCATCTGCCTTAGCAAGGTGGGAGGCACAGGTAATTTTCTTCTTAGTTTTTCCAGTAGTAATGAAAAGTGTGATTGTAAATAGCTTTAATGACAAGCGTCTTTCACAATGGTTTGTTGAGCATAAGCACTCAGCTTTTAACCTTGCGTTACGGTTTAGCAGGCCTCCATGCGTTTAGCACCAGTTTAATGCGCTTAACTACGGGCACAGATTGTACAAGGGGAAGATACATCATAAGTGCATTTCTCTTTGTCCGTAAAGAGATTTTAAACAGATTTTTAAATAGAGCCTGCAGTATTTGTAAAAGCTGCCAGAACGTGTCTTGGATGCTGTAGTACAGTGAATCTGTACTGTTTAGGGCAATGGGCAGAAATGAACAGAGGAGGGTAAAGGGAAGAGGTGACAGCATTTCAGTCTGTATGAGAAGTTGATACAGAACTGCCTGCGGAGAAACTTATTCCTCCTTCCATGGCTGCCAGAGAGGGAGCGAGAGGTGAGGGGATAATTGTGTGATTTAAGGTAATTTCAGAGGACTTTTTTCAGTGATGTGCTGAGCAATCACAGCTCCTACCGAGTTCAGTGGGGATGGAAAACCAGTGGCCCTTCTCAGATAGTGCTCTGCACTCGTCAGAATAGAGCTCAAAGGAATCATATTTATAGCAAACTATTTTTTGAATGGCAGCAGTAAAGCAGCTGGAAAAGGCTAATGTACTTGCATCTGGCAGCAATTTTACCTGTTTGTTAGACACTCAGTCCCTTTTTAAACAAACCACAGCACAGTCTAAAGATTGGAAGCCTCATTTTCCTGCACTGGCTTCAGCACCAGGTAATTTAGGAAATTATGATTTATCTCCACTGTGCAGTGGAGCAGAGATCTTCCAGCCAGCCCCAGGTCTGGCCGAGGGGATGAGCCTGGTAATCTCAGTGCCACGTTGTGCCAACACCACTGTCATGTATGGGGCTGTGACATTGCTCTGTGGATAGCCCAGGCCCCATAGGGGCAGTGTGGGGCTTTCACAGCCTCTAGCACGATGGGATGTTCACTGGAAAATGAAAACTGAGTACCTACATCAGACAGAAGTTGGCAAGAATTTTCCTCTGAGCAGCCATGCTGTGCCACGGAGCCCCTGGGGCTTCTGTTCACCAAAAAGCTTACAAAGGCAAAGTCCAATATCTGATGGTGGATTTAATATCAATATGAATGGCAAATTGGCTGGACCAAACTGTCTTAAAAAGATCAGAAAATTTACCATGCAATAAAAAAAAAAGCAAATCATGATCAGTGAAATACATTCCATTAATCACTTTCAGACATTTCTCCAATGGACTGGCACCTGGGATGAACTTTGTTGTATCAAGTGGATTTATGCTGCTCCTATTGTATTTTTAGGTATTCAAGCTGATTAACATGACTTTGGCTTGTGCAATGGAAGCACATTTTAACTCAGGCAGGCTCACTTTAATCACTGCCTCAATATAAAAACACTGCTAGGGAAAAGCTTTTAGAAAATCATTATCTTTGTCAGTTAAGTATTTTCCTTAGACTTTTGTTAAAATGTCTGTTTTTGATTTTGGAAGCGTTCACTGTAAAATGCTCCTAATGAATCACTATGCAGGGGAATATAGAAAGACAGTTTAGTGCTGCAGTCAGAAAGAAACTAAACCTGGGGGCTCTCAGGAATGATCCTCCTCCTCAGTTCAAGCAGGTCCCACTTTCTGCATAGTGAGGGTTAATCCTGGCCAAGAGACCTCTGTCCATGACCCTACCGGCTCCCACAGCTAAGCATTTTGTTGGACCTGCTAGTGAGGAAACCATGTATCTTCAAATGGAGAGGCTTACATGAAAGAAACAAAAATCATAAAAAGAAAAATGTTGAGATCATTTATCTTTTAAAATCTTCTGGTTTTGTCTGTTGTCTTCCCTTTAAGGCTGAGGAAACCTTCTTGGGGAGAGTGCCCAGCCTACCAGATAACATAAACTTCCTTATGTGCATGATCTTGTGAACCCTATTGCTTATGCTTTTTGTTCTGTATCTAGTTTGATTCTGCTTTCAACACCTTCTCCTATTATCTCAGATCAGATTAGAGAAGAACCTGCTGATAAATCACACTGGCACTTCAGCTGGCACTGAGTTGTTAAATTCTTTGCCAGTTCTTTGATGAGCCCCTTTTCCTTCTGAATTTAAACTTTGATTTCAACCAAAAAAAAAAGCTTTTGTCCTTAAAGCTGTGAAGTAAAACCTTTCTAAACACTGAAGGCTGCATATGGCAGTATTCCTGAATCTGCATATAGCAAGGCAGAACCGCTGGGCTGCATTCAGCATTGATTTAAATGCAGTAGTAGGAGAGGGAAATTTATCCTCCTAGTTTGCAGTGAGAAGGAGGCTGCCTCAAAGCATCTAAGCACCACATGGTGCAGAGCACAGCTCTGAGGGGCAAGTGGCTGTCCATTTGCAGATTCTGCAGTGCCAGTTTGCTGCATGATGCATTGCTTGGCTTGGGGGTGGTACAGGGAGCCTGTTGACTGTGTTCCTTCCTCTGAGCCGGTTTCCTTACACCGGCGATTTGAGAGCAGCCGAAGTAGATCCGTCGTCCTCTGATGCTGAACGTGCCCATAAATGCCTTGCAAATGCATTTGGCAAATTAGGCGCCAGATTTGGAGACAGGAATAATCCCCTCCTTGTCTCTATCAGAACCAGCAGAGATCTCTTGTCATTCTTTCGTTTTGTTCTCACTTTCTCTGCAGCATAAGGTAGAGGTTGTCTTGTCCAAGGTGGTCTTCTTGTACCTCACTGGCTGTCCCACAAGCTCCAGGTATTAGTGAGCTCAGCACTTCTTCCCCATCTGGGCTAATTCACCCTCCTACATATGACAACTGCCATATTGGTCTACTGCTTAGACAGTGATGAGACTTTTCCAGAAAGTTACAGGAACTGAACTCTTTCATCCATAAGAGATCCTTTCTCCCAGAAAGCCATATGAAATCACAGGACGGTCATCTGCTTACAGTTCTCATTTCAAGTGCAAGTGTTGGAAGAGGCAAGACTGCATCCAAAACTATGGAATGTGTGAAAGAAAATTATACTGCTACTATTTGTACAAGTGTTATCCCAATTCCTCAGTACTGACAGAGAAATAGAGTGCAATAACAAAACACATCCAAAGCCCCACAACAGATAGGTCATTAGTTGTCCTCCTCTATAATAATTTCACTTAAATTGAATTCCGGATATCCTGAACCATCTCTAAGGTGAGGATGCTCCAGTTTCATCACTTAGAAATGAAGCAAGATTTATCTGTATTAGATTTACAGACTTTCTGAATGAGCATGTGCACTGACAACAGCGATGCTGAGATCTGAACCGAGATTTTTTCCAGTCCATCTTTCAGCAGGATGACTTTTTAAGCACTTCCTTTACTGCTGAATACCACAAAGGCTCAGACAATCTATTGATGACGAAGGTCAGCACCTTCTTAGCAGCCCATAAAGTGAGTCTCTCACAATCAGTTTTCAGACTTTTTAAGATTCTAGCCATTTCTTTAGGCAATGAAGCAACCTACTTCTTTCATCTTGCTATTTTTATTGTTTGAAAGCCTGAGTCACATCTGATCTTTTTTTATTTTTAGTTGTCTTTTGGAAAAAAAAAAAAAAAAAAGCCTTAATGTATCTTTTTTTTTCTTTTTTTTTTTTTTTTTGTTCAGTACTCTTATTTCTTTGTGATAGACATAAGTAATGGCTCATTCAGTGCAAAAGCAGAACTCCTTACATTTTTCTTGCTGTGATAAGGGCACACTTGCCATTATTACAGCTGCATTGTCCACATTGCTGCAGTAAAGGTTTTGTCAGCACTTCCACTCTAAACACTATTTTCACTCACTGTATTTAGCCTGTTTACAAAAATAATAATAATAAATTGGACTCTGGGCTGAAATTTGGCAAGGGAAATAGTGGGTTTTTTTCAGAGTAGTTCGCAGGGAATTTAACCATCTTATTCTAATTGCTCTTTGAGGCTGAAAGTCACTTATTAATTGTTTATGTGGTGCTGAGTACAACAGAACGCTAATCTCATTAGGCTATAGACAGAAGAGAAATATTAAACTGTATTAATAATTACTGTTCCCAGCAATCAGACAGCTTGTTCACTAGATGCTCTTATGCAAAGGCTAATTCTTATCGTTTAAAGGCTGATTCCTTCTATTGCTCAGAATGGCTTATGTAAGTTAACTGACGTCGAACGTAAAAATGTCAGAAACTGAATGGAAGAAACAAATGCTGCGTAAAATACTTAATATACCTTTAACAAAAAAGATTAAGGACATCTAAGTTGAATTACAAGGCAGGAGCACCCAATGTGTCAGCAATGGGAGACGTAAGAGAGAAGATAAGAGGCAGGGCTGGGAAGTTTCTGCCTCATGATCTTCTCCATCATGGCACGTGCATTTATTTGGTTCCTTGGCTTGGGCAAGACTGCATGCTTTCCCATATTGTTTCCCATCTATAGCCAGCATAAAGCACCATGTTTTCTTTAGTTTTAAGACAGCATCTTAATAGGTTATAGGACTCACTGAAATGGGTTAGCCAGTCTCAAGAGAGTTAAACAGAGATCTTAATATTTTCCATTGCTCTGGGGCTTCTTTCCCTCCATGTGCTCTTTAAAATATTATTTTGAAATGTTATATTATTGGGTATCACAGCAGAAGTTAACAGCCAACAATTTCATACAAATGTAGAGGCTTCAATTAACTATTTTTTGCTATGGGGATGCTCACAGATTTTGTTAACATGTTGCTTGAATACGATGAAAGCTATAAAAGAACAGTAAGCTAACAACTACAATTATAACTTAAAATCAAGGAGCCCAAATCTCCAGCAGCATATCTCGGGGCAAGGAGGCAAAGCAAATCTGGAAGAGAAACATCAGTCATCAGCTGACAGCCTGGAGGAAGGCAAGGGGAGATGCGATACACAGTGAGGGCTTAGGGATATGTGGTCAGTAAGTGGTGTGACTAAGGGAAAACGAAGATAGGCAGACTGAGGATGTTTTCTGCATGCATTTTTAGGCACTGTGTAACTGTCTTCCTTACGCTCCCTCCTGGTGAAATACTTCCTCTGAAAGTGTGGGAGAAAAATACTGAGAAACAAAAGAGACAGCGGGGAGAGCATTTCAACAACTTGGCGTTATGATGTCATCCTATTAGCACAAAGCCCCGCATTGTCAATTAGGAAAAAAAAAAGGTCAGCGCCGTGTCTGATGGGATGTGAAGCCCAGCCAGCCCTCCGCCGTTGGATTCAGCAGTGCGGCACTGGGAGAGCAGCATGGCTCATTTTCATAGCTGAAGGGACACTGAGAAGGAAGAGGGAGAGAACACAGACATTTTTAAATGGGAAAGGTTTCTCCAGCGGGCTCCTGGAAAGTGGGGTTGTGAGAACAAACAATTCTTTTCTGTGAGGAGAGTGAGCTTAGGGTAATCCCTAAATGAAAAGGAATGCAAAGATTGGTCCTAGAACTGAGATGTGCTGAAAAGCCCAAGATTATTATTATTATTATTTATTTTTTTTTGGGTACTGCAATATTTCCTAATTCTGTTGGGAAGACAAGAAAGCAATTTTTGAAGAGATTACAAAGCAAACGTCCAAGTGTCCTACTTGCTTTCATTCTGAAGGAGATGAAGAACTATTGATTTTCTGAAAAGATTGCTTTGAAATGGTGGGAGTTGAGTACTTCTAAAGAATGAGTGCAGAGGGCCAAAGTTTGGTTTAGGAGGGTTGCTGCAGACTGTGCTCTGGGCTTGATTAGTTCTGCCAATGTGCTATTAAGAGGTCTGCATCTCAGAGCTGCTCTGGGCAGCCCTGCTTCCAGGACAAGGCAGGAATTCAATGAGAGCTCACAGTGCGGAGAGCACTCTCCTTCACTCCTACAAAATAATCACATTTCTATGGGACCAGGCGCTAGGAAAGCCCGAACCTAAAGGAAACCCATAAACATTTCCATTACCTATTTTGTGGCTCACAAAACTGCTTCCTCCCGTGGTGTTTAATTTGCTGAAGTGTTAGCTGCAGCATAGGAGCTCCTAAGTAGGGCTGTTCCATTTTGATGAAGACAACTTTAGTAGGGATCCTTCCTTTTGGTTACTTTAACTGTGTAATTAGAATGCACCTGGGAACTTGGCACTGAGCTTCAGAAGCCATTCATTTTACTGACCACTTAAACAACAAGGTAACACCTTATTCTTTGCTCTGGTAGTAACACAAAAGCTCCCCATACAACCTTCAACCAAAAGGAGCAGCAAGGAGAAGAGGCTGGCATGAGAATAGAAGAAGAGAAGAAAAGAAGAAAAATAAGTCAAATAGGGGTCTGAGGATAAAAAAAAAACCCATCACATTGAGATACAAAATGAATTTTCATGGCCTGAGAGGTTGCCTTCCTTCTGAATGTCCTCCTCACCCGCACTGCTCCCTTCCCTGGAGGAGGACTCTCCCTTGGTAGATGTTAACAGGAATTCCTTTTCTCTCAACTTTTATTGTTGTGGCTTTTATTTCTTTTGTACTATTGTTTTTGTTTTTATGACTGTTGTATCTGTTTTCCAGTGTAAGAGCAATAAATGAAAGAAAAAGAGTGAAAACAGAGGAGTACAATCCAGGATGAGGAAACAGAGAGTACAGGCAAGTCCCCTCCTGTTCTTGCCATGGGGGTTCTCTTGAAGCAGAGGTCCATGGAGAACACAGCCTAAATGAGAAATGACAAACTCTTAGAGAGCACAAATCAACAGTGATGCGTCCCGGAGATTTTAGCAAGTCTGAATAGGTAGAAGCTGATGATTCTTTTGAGCACAACCTGGTGCCTATGAGCGGAAATTCATCCTTGCAGAGAAGACCAGGACAGCACTATGCCTCCATTTCCTCAGCCAACAAAGCAAAGTTGTCTTTTGCCAAGTTAGCTACCAAATTTTTATGACCCCAGCAATACAATTTGTCTTGAAGCTTCAACTCAAGTGACCCTTAAAGGCAGTATTGGAATTCTTCTGCTTGGGTTATGGAGGCTAATAAAGAGTCTGTTAAGTGGTGGGAGGGCACTGAAGCATTCATGCATATGAAATCATATGCATATCTATAACCTGAGATTTGTCTAATACGATGAAAAGAAATGCAGAACTACTGGTGCTTAATTCTCTAAAACTTTCAGAGCTGTTTCTGGACTCAGATGTCCCTGCAATGAGTGATGGCTAAACAGGCTGTTTGTAAAAACCTAACAAACCAAACAAAGGGAAGTAGAGAGGTTTCTTTCCAAACCAACAAAGCTTTCTATTTACCTGCAACTTGCTGTCTTAACAATTACTGTACACTGAAGTTAAAGGCTAACCTGAAACCTAGTGCTGGCTTTATTGATAGGGCTGTGTAGCAATGAAAACTCCAGGGTGCAAAGGAGAAGGAAGGGGAAAACTTTTCTGGTGGCAATAAGAGCTGCTGAAATAGCCAAAGCAGCATCATTAGGGGCTAATCTGCCTTGGAGTCTGCTTGATTAAAAATAAGAGACAATAATTTTCTTATGGCTCTGGAATTCAATTGAATAATGCCATCTGTTATATGATACCACTTTGTCATACAGAATGATCTGTATGTTGAAAGCCCTGTTCAGGCATAAACTAATTAGTTTTCATGGCAGGACCAGTTGTGTGAAGTGCAGTGCTTCTCCAATGTAAGAGAAGCCGAGGGAGCCCAGCAGCTCACAGAGCAAGGCTGAATTTCCCATTAGATATGTAATTAAATACTATGAGTCCCACTGGGAGGCAGAGATATTAAGCAGAGGTATTAAATGAGTTAGCCATAGCGGTGTATGGGTTCCTCCCTGGCTCCATATTCAGGACCCAGTGGTGGGAGGTATTGCTGACCCATCCTTTAGGCTCCTTGTGAGCAGCACTGCGGTTGCCTTATGCTGCTGAGGGGTTTCACTGGAGATACATACACAGACCCAGGCAAAACGTCAGGGTCAGAATTTATGATAAAGCACTCGGAGTTTATCTGTCCACCTCCTGGTTTTGCTGGCTGCTTTAGCAAATACTCAAATCACGCTTATTCCATTTCTCACAGCGTGGAATAATGAATTTTAAATATTCCCAGGCAAAGGAAGCCTGGGAGGAAGGAAAAAGAGAGAGGCAGAAAGATAAAAATTTTCTATATGACACCCAGTGAAGCACATGTCAGTAATTGGAGGATTATATTCATTAAAAATGTATTTTAATACTTTCCGGAGTTATCATTACAAACCTTGAAAATTTAGAGCTGGAATTTCTAAAACTTCTTCTTTAACCCGTGCATTACAGCTACATATTCCACCCCTAATTGCTTTGTAATTTGACATGTAATGGTTTCATGGTGGCAGGTGAAGCAAACTTAGTAATGACGGAGAGCGAAAGCGTGTGGAGATGAGAGCTCCTGACAGCAGCACCTCAGTTCTGCAGCTCTGTGCCACCAATAGAGCTGTGACATAGAAGTTAGCAGGAGAAAGAAGGTTGTGCAAAAGGACTGGCTGAAACAGCTCAGATTAACATTCAAGGCAGCTGTTTTGCTTTGACAGCTTTTAGGTTCTTATTATGGCTTCTGGTTTTAATTTCTTTTAGCTCAGTGTCTTCATTTTCCAATGAAAAAAAAATTGACTTTTGAGCAATTATTTTAATCTCCGTGGATGCTTATCACCTCTGCCATATTATTTTTGTCAATATAAATGTTAACCCGAAGTGCTACGAGAACAGTAGGGAAATATTCCTCCCTACCCCCGATGAACAGAATGGTACATGGCACAACTTCTACAACTGCACATTTCCCATTCAGGACATGCGGTAGAACCTGGTCTTTGGCATGCCTTTATGCAGCAACACAGCTTCATGATGGTCTAGGGAAACCCAGTAGCAGTCGTGGGTCACTGGGAAACAAAGCAATCTGATGCAGCAGTTCATACTGATGTGTTTCTGTTTATCATATTAAGAGTGTGGTTGGTTATAGGCTTTATTTCCTATAAACTGCACCTGGACTTAAGCCAACACCGTCACAGACCGATGCTGATTCTGCTGTCCCTGCTTTTGTAACCTTTAAGTTACATCACTCTAATGTCTTATTTTACGACCTTCCTGAGATAATTTCACAAAGCTCCAATGGATGCAAGGTGTAGCAACCTGAATTTTAACTTGCAATAAGGCGTTACATTAGTTGGAACTGTATCTGTTCCCTTTCTTCAGCTGATTTTGAGATGCAGACATCATGGTGCGATCTTTGCTATTAGCTGGGATCTCCCAGCACGTTCTGTTTGCTCCAACATATTTTTGCAGGGCTTTCCAATTGCTGTGTGTCCTGAGTACAGGTACCTTCTGGCCACACACTCAAATCATTGCATTAATAGGCTACTGCACATGCAGATTTGGATGGTGAATGATGCTTGCCTTCTTCATATCATCTTTTACTGCTCATGCCCAGAGGCATAAATGTCACCTTAAATACACAAAGCACAAGGATGCTCTAGCAGACCTGTGTCCCTCACTGCAAAGTATCTTTCCTCCTCCTTGAAGCCTTTTTTTTTTTTTCCCCTGACTGCTATCATCTCATTGGTGAACAACCCTTAATTGTTCATTTTGAAAAAGAAGCATTTGCTGCTGTCAGAGTGACTCTGGCTTGCAGAAGACAGTCAACTCTGGGTATTTCATTTCAAGCTTTGACCCTCAGTTAATCACAGCAAGGCATCATTGAAGAAGATGCTGGAATTCAGCTAATAAATAAATGGGAAGAAAAATGAAAGCTAAAGCCAGGGACTTTGAGCAGGGCCTGCTTTGCATGCTGGCTTCTGTGGATTCTTGCTGCAGCTGCTCTTGCAGCTGCATTAGTTCCAACGTCAATTGGAGTGATGCTCTGTAATAGCCTTGTTACAGAGGATCCTAAAATTTTCAGAGTTTTTGTAACATTTACATTCTGAAATACCATACTTAAACCATTTCTCAATGTTTAAATTTAAATGGGCACAATTAGAGTTGATTTTTATTTTGTTTTTCAACTGGTAGTTATTACATTGAGCGAGTCTTCGTGGTCACGGTCATGCAAACACACATGTGCAGCATCTAAATGTGATGGAAGTGAGTAGTCCCACAGAGTTGCATAACATCAGCTGTACAAACAAGCACTGACAGGGCTGGGGCATACATTGTAATGAGGAAATGCAGAATGTAGCAGTCAAGTTTACACTGAATTTTCATGGAATCCTAGAGTCATCTGGTCCTACTCCCCTGCAGTGAACAGGGGCATCCACAGCTCCATCAGGTGCTCAGAGCCCCATACAGCCTGACCACAGGCATCTCCAGGGATGGGGCACCCACCACCTCCCTGAGCAACCTGTGCCAGTGCCTCACTGCCTTTACTGTAACAGACTTTTTATCCAAAATGTTTTCCTTATCTCAGGTTTTTGGCTTATTTTTTCAAAACAGCAATTGCACGTGGAGTCTCCCATTTGCTGGCCTAACTTAGCCTTTCCATCCACTGTTAAAAGCTCCAGCGACTTTGTCCAGGAGCAAGGATAAACCTGCGCAAACACTTTGAAGGACTCACTCTTAGGTTTGTCCAGAGATTGCCCGTAAAAGATTTGTCAGTGGTTACATCTGAATAACATTACCACAATGTTTCAACTATATTTCTTAATTTTGCAAGCCTAGTTATGGGTATCCTGGCCAAACTACCAACTTGCATAGAAAAAATAAAGATTTTAGAAGGAGCAGGCACAACAAAGGGAACATATCTAAGAAAGTACTTCATTTATCAGTTCTTAATGTTAACGTATTATGGTATTATAATACCTGTAAATAGTGCAACTACAGAATAAGCAGCATGGGCACCTTGAAATGTAGCAGACCTCATCCTATTTAGCATGCTGTTTACAGCTTGCCTTCTGGAAGGCGTGCAATTAGACGACAACCTGAATGTTTATTTTAAAATAATGGTGCTAGCCCTTGCGGCTGCAGGAGGAAACTTGGAAATATAACTCAAATATCATGTGGAGGCTCAGGAAACAAAAGAGAAGAAAGAAGAGCGTCTTTGTGAAAAAAATAAAAGTCATTTCCATTTGGTGAGATGTTCTGGTTGCCTGCCTGAGGATGTTTAATGTTTAAGGTTGGCAATATTGAATGCGAGAGGGAAGATTTTATTGTTCGGATACTGTAATAAGAGCAATATTTTTCCCCATTGTAATTATACTTTACATGCATCTTTCTGGTAAGTATGGGCAAGCCACGTGATTTCTGTGCCTCACAGAGCTAATAAGACTTCACTTTTCTTCAGTGGTGCATGGATCAACTTACTAATATTTGCGAAACACAGAGGAATTAGAATGATGAACATCCTATAAATTAATAACCGTATCTCCATTCATTAGCTCAGGAAAGCTCTGTTTTCTTTCACGAAGTGATTACTGAAAATGCTCTACCATGTATTTTATTAGCAAACAAGATGACATTAAGTGGCAATATGTTAAAATTAGTTGCCTTTCATTCTTCAAACTTTACTGGAAAAAAGTTACATTTTCTTTTCAGATTGTGTTTCCCCAAGTATAAAACAGATGCATTTGGATAAGTAGATTTGGGACAGATGATTAAATTAAATGAAGAAATAGAAACATAATGAAATAAAATCCAAGTATATGAAAAAAATTCTTTTCACAGGGCCGGAGTGGATACCTAATGCTTCTTCTCTTCCTTAGCCTGATATGAGGATGACAGGTATTACATCATCTTCCAAAGTACCATCTGAGGTGCCGCTTCTGATCTGTGTAAGAATGAGTGTCTGTTCATGGACAGCGTATCTCAAAATCCAGTTAAATGTATTAAATCTATTTCTATGTTGAGCACAGTGTTTGTGCTTAGTACGTTTATTGCTGTCATTAAAATAAAATTAAATGGTGCCATCTGAGATCAGGGTCCTATTATACTACTACATATTCATTGTACAAGATGCTTTTAAAGAGACCAACCAGAGGAAAGAAATATCCTTAGCAGTAGGGTACTGCATCTCAGACTGCTGAGAGGCCCACCGGAGGAGTGATCTTGTGCTTATTGGCACCTGAACTCCACTGATGCACATAATTAAAAAAAGAAACGTTCTAAAACACAAAAGGATTTTGAGTAAGGTCGTTACTCACTTGTCAAGACACTAAAGTGCTGAACACTCATAAATCAGAGCAACTTGTTGACCTTATCCTCAAAGAAATTCTGCAAATGCTTTTAAAAATGCATTATAATGCAAGTCTCTGCAATGCCTACATCAAAGAAATAAACCTTACAACTGCAGACCACAAGATAGAGCTGATGGAGGAAGACGTGCAGGAGTCATGCTGTCAACCTGGGACATTGTGTGGGATCAAGAGGCATTTCAGAACAGAGTAGGCGATGACAAATCTCAGGCATTGAGCCCTTCTCAGTGGCCACCTCTCTGTTCAGGTGCTGAGGACTAAAGAATCCCATGGCCAGAAGGAGACTGCAACAAAATGTCGTTTTGCCGGTAAATGACTAATTTTACTCTCAAACCAGGCTTTTTTAATTATTATTCTTACAATAGCTTAAGCCCAAAAACTTCCTCTGCATATTTGTTTCCCCAAAGTGCATCTTGGATATGGCTTCCTACTTTAGCTATGCAGTTGAGGTGAAACCCAGATGTATGAGTTGTTGCATCCTCTCCCTGCTTACTGATCTGCGGCCTCAAAAGTACGGAGTGCAGCAAAACAGTTGTGGGGAAAAGTGCAGCAGGACTGAAGGAAGAAAAAGGGGAAAGAAAGAAAATGGAAATGCCTAGGGGATCAGTAAGAAGGGACAAGCATCACAGATCTGAGGAGGGACTAGAGAATTGAGAGAAGAGATAGGAAGGGAAGATAAAAGTGTTAAATGTAGCTGGGTGATGAGCAGAACTGATGAAACTGAGTTTCCTGGGCCCTCAGAGCTGGGCCGTCTGTTGTCTAACAATGTGCAAACTCTGAGCAAAGCTTTCCCAGGAGGTTGCATCATTCGCTGTCTCTCTCTTGTGTGAATTTTCCTGGTGCCTATTTGGGGACTTGTTGATGATGCAGTTATTTGGAGACAGAATCCAGGGAGCTCCTGATAAACAATAATTAAGCTTTTTTTGTCCTCAAGGAAAGTGTTGCAGTCTGAATGAAATAGGAATGAAAGGAACTTACAAAGTGGAAGCAGAAGTGAAATAGAAAAGGAGAAGGCTCTTCTCTACCTAGGTCTTCAAGGCTGATTATTTTAAACCTGAATGACTAATGGAGATGAGTTACAAAAAAACTCTGGAGGGAGAGAGACAAAAGAATGGTTGATACAGGTGCCTAAAAAGATCCGTATAGCCACATGACATCCTTGGGTAGAGAGGGCTGAGATGTAAAGAGTTTGATGTTAGGTGATGGAAAGAGAGAAGGGATTTGGGGCAGGTAGGAGAGGAGATGCTTGGAAGAAAATCATTGTAGTCTATGAAAAGTGCTGAGCCTGGTCTGTAAATTCAAGTGAGGTAAAGAAACAGAAATGCAGTTCTGTTGTTAATGTCCACTCCATTAAGACTGAAGGTAACAGACAGGGAGATATGGGTTCCCTCTGTACCAGCCAGGCTCCCTCTCCATTCCCTTGCAATCTATTAATACCCTGTTATTCTTCAAAGGGAGAAGTTACAGCCAAGTTAACCCAGGCCCCACAAGAAACCCTCCTGGGCCCAGCACAGAAGCAGGCAGCTTTCTCACTTACCAGGCAGGTCTCCAGCTGCCATCAACAACTGCCAGGCGGAATGCGCCAGGGTTCAAAAGACAACATTCCACTCTAGCAACACTGATGTCCCTAACAACCACTGTTTCCCACCTACCCAAGTCTTCACTTCCTAGAGTCCCCAGTATCTCCATCTTCACCATCTGGTGTCCCCTACACCCCCACTGTGCCTCCCATCCCCAGCTTCTGCAGTTGCCCATGTCCCAGGAATGCCCATGTGCCCACCACCCTTCATCCCCAGTAACCCCAATGCCTGCCACTGCCTCTCCATCTGCATGGTGAGCCCCCCCAGGCCTGGACATGATACAGTGGGTAAAAACATGGATGGCAAATTTGTGCTGGAAATGAGTCCTCCTGGGCTAAGCAGAAAGTTCAGCCCTTCAGCGTTACGCTGTTTCTGATGGGTAATGGTAGTATGCTGAGTAACAAATTTGGAGTCCATCATAAACTTGCTTGAGCTTACTACTATAAACATTCTAGATCTGATCAGTTGAAACATATATTTTGACTATGTGCATCTTAGTATAACAGAAATATGAAACAATAAGAGAAGTAAACATTGCAAAAGGTGAAGTATTCAGCAGGCTTAATATAGACACCATCAGGTTGGCCATACACCTTGATTTAAGTTGAAAAAAAGAAGTACTGGTACAGATGGATTGCTCATAAGATGTATTCAACATTGCTAGTCCATACAGCATAATTCTAAGGCTAAGCATTCCCTATACAGCAATGTTTGAACCGAATGCTTTTTATGGATGCGATTAGTTCGCGCAGTTGTGTGATTATGCACATGGGATCTGATTCACAGGATTGCTTCTTTCTTCCTTGACAATGGGAAGATGTAAGAGTCTAAAAAGATTTCTGCTGGTTAAAAATGCTCATGAAAAGTAAAACTTCAGGTGTAGAAAAGCCACATAAGGAGAAAAAAAAATGGAGTTTCTAGATCCAAAATTCCTACTGTGCAAAGAGTTTTTAGTGTTTAAGGCTCGTAAAATAGATTGAGAGTCCGGTGACATACAAGAGTGGATTTTTTCTCCGCTCTCTCTTTGGCTGTATATCAATAGGACTTCTAGGCAGAAGAAAAGTCTTGCTGACTGCATCAAAGATTCGTTATTGGGGACAGATCTTAAAAAATAAAAAGTAAACCCAGTTGAGAAATGTTTGTAAGTTATTTTTTAGTGAACGTTTTGTTCCTTTGCTATAAACACGCATCTTTTTTTTTTTTTTTCCTTTCTTTCTTTCTGAAAAATAAACAAGAAAATAAAGTAGTTGTATTTGACTGAAACGTTCTTTGCCTGAGAAAGAGGCTGCAGACATAGCCTGAGCAGGGAGAGCGAATGAGACCCAAAGTCATGGAGTGGTCAGACTGCAACTTTCAGGAGACAGTGAAATAAAAAGTTCAAATAGAAATGCTTGGCCTCTCATCTGAAAAAAAGCTTGCCTCAAATAATTTCATGGGAAATTGCATGTAGCCAAAGGTAGGCAAGGGCAGGCTGTGGTGAGTGGCCAGGACGGTGGTGAGGTGTTGCCTTTGGGCACAGGCAGCCTCCAGACAGAGCATTTACGGCTCATGGTGAGATGACTCAGTCACATTGCTGCTGTGTCTCAACAAGAATATAAGAGAAAATAAGCATTGGCATCACATACTCTTGCAGATCTTTTCCGGTCAAAAGGTAGGCTGCTACATAATTAAGTTAAAGTTTGTTGGTTTTTTTTATAGTTGTAGGACGACTACGAGGTTCTTGTGACTGCAGAGATGACGTGACATTCATGTGCTCAAAGGTAAAGGTGCATTTGACCATCGTTCATATTGGGAGATTTCAGAGATAAATCAAAGGGGACCGGAGGAGAAATCAGTGCTCTGGGAGCGGTGGGGAAGATGTACAGGGCAGGGAGGAGGACACAGGCAGTTTCTTCCAATCTGATTCTCTTTGTAACTTGCAATTTCACCTTGCTGACTGGGCTAACTTTTGCAAGGCAATTTTCATGGAGGTGCTTGTTAAATTCAGATCATACGCTAACGACAGCTTCTCTTTGCACGAGGAGCTAGCTGAAAAGCTGCCATAAGAGGCCTTTATTGGAGGTAAATCCCCTCTCTTATAAAGATTAATGAACAGAGGCTCATACTCAAGACACTGCGGAGTTACACAGTTACTGTTACAGCCTTAGGGAGGCAGCTACCCCTCTGGTATCCATGCCCTTCATAAAACACTGGCACTTGCATTATTGGTGGATTTGCATGTTCCCATATCCAACAGCTCAGAGTTACAGAGTAAAAAAGCCCTGTCTTTAGAGCATCTATCACAGCATTAAGAAAAGGTTTCTGTCACGATGAGGTGGTGGTGAACATTTTGTGACATTTTCCAGTGCCCCTCTTCTGCACATACCCCGTGGCTTTCAGTATGCCACTCTCACTTGCTGCGAACCGCGTCAATTTTGGAGACACATTTATTTTAATGCTTTTAACTGCTCATGTCATTCCTGAGAATGAAGAGAAACACCAACTTCTGTCCCTGCAACTGCTTAAAAAATAATGATAAAAAAGACCAGCAAAAAGTTGGAGGAATTTAGTCCGTAATACAGCTGGGTTCCTGCTCCTCCCCTCCCTGCTATTTTTAAACAAATTACTTTTAATATTACCTAGACATTAATGTTTTAGATTGAGTACTATTCATGCTCCATAACTGCTTTTCATAAATGTTTTAATGCTTCCAGGCCCAATTCCACTGAGGTCAATTAGAAGATTCCAAATAAATCCTTCCTTCCCCTCCTTGCATTAGTATGCAGCTTGTAAGAGGGCTGACATTGGCCTGTGCTTTTATCTTAAAATTATCCAAAAGACAATTTTCCTATGGGAGGAACTCTCACTGTATAATTTGTGGGTGGTACTTAGAGGGATGCAATCCAGGTAAAAACACTTACTTTTAATTTAGGACCTGATTTTCAGACACACCGAACACAATTCTGCCTGAAGTTAAATATAGGCTTTGGTGGCCAATACCTCTGAAAACCAGAACCATAATTTCTAACATACCTCATTTTGTCCCAGGCTGTACTGTCCAGAATTAGGTTTAGAGTAGTTTGGAAGCAGATTTCAATGTGTTCTTTCTGCAAATATCTCAACAAAATGAAGTGGTATATTACATTAAAGTATGTTCTGTTTTATTTATATCATAATTCCATGCCTGTGAGTATCTGGCTTTAATCAAATTCATTTTTAAATGGATCTCAAACTTTAAATAACTAAAAGCATCTTTCCTCACAACAAGAATATAGTACATCTTTGGTCTACTATGCCATAAAAATACGGAAGATGAGGTGTAAAATATCTTGGGAAATATTGATTTTCTTATTTGTTCATATTATGGATGGCTAACTGGATAAATACTACTGTGGTTTGTGCAGAAACCCGAGTTCAAATTTCTGTTGTACCTCTGAACTTGCAGTATTGGCTTTAGGGCAAATATCTTACTGAATACGGCCCCAAGCTTTTCTGTTATGCATGCATAAATCTTTGAACCGCAGAGGTCTAGTTTTAATCATAACTGCTGTAAGAATATTTTCATATTCTCTCTTTTAATGCTATTTAAATGCAATTTTTATAAGTACTTTTTGGCATACTCTAATTGCAGAGTTTCACATTTTTCTAGGATGTTTTAAGAAATCTGAAATGATTTCTGGTATTTGAAACCAAGCTTGAAATTGTGCTGAAGACACAGTTCTCACAGAAAGACTTTTCAGCTGAATTAATTACAGTACAATCAATCTGTGGCACGTGGGACAAGGAATATCTGTTGATAACCTTGGCTGATCTTACTGTAGTTTGCATTCATGAGTCTGAACAGTTTTCTGGACATATTGCTATTGCCATTGTGCCCTTTCTTAATTTATGTACTCGTGATGGTTTTGGCTATCTTGACAAAAAAAATCCCACGCTTAAGTCAAGGACTCTGGAACTGTTAGCTTTCAGTGACAAATTACCTGTGGACTCATTATATGCTTATTGTCTAAGGCTTCTTGTCGTAGGAAATCTGTTTTGTGTATTAGCAATTTACATCATTATCTTTGTGTATTCCAACTGGAACTATTAGAAACACATCTTCCTTCAGGAACAGAACTTGAAACAATTCAGCAAAAGAAATAAGAAATCAAGCTGTGCCATTCTTTTCATTGTCTTCTAGTTATATTATCTGTGCATGCATATATGCACTGAGGAAATGCAAAGCCCAAATAGCTCCAATATAATTCTAGCTTTTTGAAAACAAAGAGAAAGTCATCACTCTGTGAAGCTGAACCAACAATACAGCACCAGGAAAAAATCCTCATATGCTCAGCACAGAGCTGTATTGCCTTTTTCATTGTCAGCTGCCCTCTGCACAAGGAAAATGTCACCTCTGCAATCTGGCTGCACTCTTTGTCCACTCTCATGAGTAGCGAAGCGCAGGAAAACACATAGGGCAAAAGAAAGCTGAGCTGCCTTCTCAGTGCCAAAATACTTCTGGATTGATAGAGGGTGTTCTACATTTTAGAAACATGCATCTCCCAGACTTATATCTAGGAACTAGGAAACAATGAAAGGGTAATCATGCTCCATAACTATACTGAATCTCATTGAACTTTCTAATGAAATCAAAAATCCTGATGCTGGAAGAAATATTTTCGGTTTGATACGGCATTCTGACACCCACTTCTGCAGCAGGAAACCACTCTGATTTGGGCAGGTTCCAGCTGCAATGGTGACAGAATTTCATGTAACGAATCTATTTGGGATCTATTTCTGATCTCTTTGCTTCCTGTTCCTCGTAGGTTTACAGCATGCTGAAGTTATTTCATGGCAGTAGCAGCCCAGGGTCAGCCTCCACCATGGCTTCCTCCTGGTGCCCTGCTGCATGATTCAGCGCAGAAGTGATTCCCTGAATGCGTGGTGGCACAGTATACCTGCTGCACACCTCTTCCTTTCCTCACACCAAAACCATCATTTGGGGTTCTGCGGGGGCACTGATTCGGATGGAATTGGTTCTGAGAGGTTATAATAAATATTACTACTCATTTCCAATAGGTGGCTCACATAACATTCTTCATGGTTTCCAGAGGCAACTGGAAGGGGAATGAGCTTGGCTTTGTATAGAAAACCTAGACAAATATTGTCTCTCCTGCCAAAGAATTCTTGTTCTTAGATACTCAAATCTTAAACTCCTGTATACTCAGATTTATGATTCTCTGCCACCGTATTTGTTGTAAATTGTGTTTTGCTTAGTTTCAGGTAGCTACAGAGTTTTAACAGTCTGCAGAATTGGATCACTAAAGTACTGTTTAAATAAGAAAAAAAGTCCATAAAATCCTTTTGACCTTAACAGTATCCACAAATACAGCAAACTTGGTTTACGTTAGATTTTATAGATACCCAGGGCATATACATTTTAAATTACGCAGTCTAGGAGAAAACTGGCTTTCACTGCATATCACATACACCCAAACATGTATTAAGTGTCTCATGAACCCATAAAGAAATATTTCTATTCCACTTAATAAATGGGGGCCTGATTCTTCTACTGTCAGTGGTGTAATTTCACTGCCACAGAACTACAGCTGATTCATATCTATGAAAATGATGAAGCCAGCACTTTAACCTAGAGAGAAGAGCGAGAGTCTACTTGAAAGCATCATGCCAGTTGCATTAAATCTTGGTGCAAAACTGAAAGTTAACTTAAGAAATGTGTATTATAAATAGTTAATGACTTTTTTTTTTTCTTTCTGTTTAAGCTGCTAATATTCAAGACTTAATATCATTTGTGAGGTTCTGAATGAAATTCCCAAGCACGGTGTACATTTTCTTCCCTGGGGATTTCATGTATTTATGTATCTGCAGACTGTTTTCTTTAGCTGTATTCGAATGCTCTTTCACCATACAACGAGGTCCTAATTTTTACAGGCAATCAAAGCTGTGCCTTACAAATAACCAACTGCTCACTTCAATAGAAACCACTTGTATAGAAAACAATGTCCTATGAAAAATTAAGTTATTAAAACTAAGTATTTTTAATGTAGTGCTTAGAATATTAGGTATATGAATCTTGTAAATCAGAATCTAATTAAATTATCAATTCCCACAGCAAGTTCTGCATCTTCTACAAATACATCTCAAACTATATTAATCATATTCCCACTTATGATTTTCCCAAGCTAAAGCTTTTGATGTTGCTTGCTAAATTCTTAACAGAAATTACAAAAATCCAAATACTAACAGCAACCAAACCCACTTCATTGCTTAAACAGCAGTCTTTTCCAGTGATAAGTAAGTTCTGACTCCCAAAGTCACAATCCTATTTATGTACCAACAGATACCAAACATGGTAGGCTTTTCTGCTCTTACTGGGCTCATGTCTGGCACAAAAACATGCAGCAATGGGGACCTTAATCAAAAACTCATCCACATTTTTTTTGTGTGTTTGTCAGCCTGCATTTTTCCCCCAGGCTGGTGGGATTCAGAGTTCAATGAGCGCCTCTGGCAACCAAAAGCTTGTTCTCCACCCTCATTAATCACAGCTGGATGTGTAATGGTTCCTCACACAACACCTCGTCCAGGGTGCCTTCTAGCAAAGGAAATACAGACTGATTCATGACCCACTGTTCTGAGATGGTGGACAGCATGTCCATGTGGACTTTACTTCTGGATCCAACACATCTTCCAGAACTTACTGCAGTTAAACAAAGCTTCCCATATGGTACTAGTCTAGCATTGATTTTTAGGTCTAAATGGAGAGGAAAAAAAGCCTTCTGAAGCAACTGTTCCCCTGCTTTCTTTCTGGTATACCTCACAGCTTCCTGTCTGTTTTAGGTCTATTGCTCAGCTTTGGAATTTGTTTCCCTTTGCAGTGTTGAGCAACTGTCAGAAGAGGGCAGCTGCAGGAGAAAAGAATAAATTGCGCATCTCTAATTCCTGAAGTTGTTTCCCTTCAGGAATTAGATCAAATTTCAATACAGAAAGTACACTCCAGCCACAGATATAGCCTGAACATAAAACCTGGTGAGTAACAGCAGGGAACGTCTTTCAGGTAGACTTGTCACTGCTGGTCATTCCTGTACGATGAGTGATGCTGAGGCTCGGTATCCCTTGGATACACTTAAATGAGACTTCATTTCTAACAATAGTTGCATTGCAAAATGTGGCATAGAAGTGTACTTGTCTTGTTGACCGAAAACAACACAAATGTTTGGATGGTTCTTACCTCTTTTCATTCATCTTAGCATAGCAAAAATTAACCTGCTAGTTACAGGTGTACCTGCCCACACAGGTGATTAGCAGCTGTTGTCTGAAATAAGGTGATATTGCTGAGAAGCCTAACCTCAAGGAGATTAAGGCTATGTACAAGTTTTCTTAAATAACAACAGTTTACCGAATTACTGCTCTTCAACTGGGGCATAGAAATCACTAGCAATTCTGCAAGTGGTACTAATTGGATTACTCATGATCACCTATGATCATTTGAACATACCTCTGATGAGCCTTCTCCTTCTGCAAAAACAGTTGAGGTTGCAGTTGAGCAGTTGCCCTGAATAATGTCCTACATGCACGTGAAACATTGAATACGAGTATGCTGCTGCTGCTGCTGTTAATTTGATTTGGCGGGTTTCTCAGAGGGTGTGAACGAAAGCTGAACTTACTCTTACTCATTAGTGGCTAACGCAAGCAATTTACAACAAACAGACTAGCTCCATTTGAGTACGTTTCCAGGATTTCCTTTGTGTGTTCAGAAAGGACAGGTAAACTATTTCAAAATTAAATGTGTAGAATGACCCAGTTTATTGCAGCTTAAGTAACTCTGGAATGCATTTTTGAGAAATCCTAGATCCAAAGGACATTGCCTGCGAGAGTGTAGTAATGCTGAAGGCTTGGCTACTTTTCCTAAGCTAATTCAAGAAAAGTGAAGTGAGTGCAGCTCACCTCACTTTCATTCTCTCTGTAGTATCACATAGCCTCATCTGCCTGTGGTCACACAAAGTGTCTGTGTTGGAGCATGAAAATAAATCTGCAGCTTAGTCTCCCTGTAGCATCCTAACCACTATGAAAGAAAAGCCAACAACAACAAAAATCCACAAAAAAAACTTAGGATAGAGAAAGCAGGGAAGAGAAAAAAAAAGGAACTTCCTCCCTAGTTAGCTTCTCACTTACTTAGTATTTTATGTCTGTTATGTTTTGAAGTCCTTTCATTTTTTTTTCCTTGTAGAATAGCTATCTTCAATGTAAAATAATCTGATATTCCACTTATCTGCAATTTTAGAAGGCTTCGTGCCCCACATTCATATGTAACAATTGTTAAAATGACGACTTTATCGGTTGCCAATATTTCATTCAATATGCAACAGAAAGAATTTAAAATATTTTCCATAGAAGTTAATGCCTGAAATGCATGAAGTAAAGTTCAGTATAATTAATATAGTAAAAGTCTCAGTCACCAAAAGGAAATTGCAGGATGTGGGTGTCATGCTGCTACCTGTTGCCTAGCAATATTGCATACGTGTGGCACAAGATTGATAGATATCACCCACTCAGATCGCTGGATTCAGACCTTCACCGCAGAGTTGTCAGTTGAAAAAAGCTGCCAAGAAGCAGAGAGAGAAATAACAGATGGGGAGGGAAGCATTGCAGGGTAACTTTGTCTCAGTGTCCAGCACCACACTACCCAAAAGATCAGCTGAAAAACAGGAGATTCCTATTTTTTGAGTCTGTTTTTCCAACAGTCTGTGTAAATATGTATGTGTATATAAATATATATATAAGGAAACTTACTTCCCAGCCAGGTTTATCTAGGTTGTGCAAGGTGGGGTAATGATATCCTGAAATTAAAATGGCAATTCAGTTTCATAATTTTTAGTGACTCACACTGCATTACCTTTAAGTAGGATGAACAGAAAATTCTCTGACATTACAGATAATTATAATGTTATTATAGTGTTCTCGATAACAAATGCTAAAGTTAAGTTTAAGATGCAACACAGCATTTCAAGCAACTCATACCTTCTCAAAATATACTTTCTGCTAAAATTTTCCATGATCCACTTGGCTTCAAAGTCAGCTCTTTCTGCGAAATCTTTCTATGGAATTAGTTCTGCCATTTTTTGAACGGAGTCGAGGAGGCTCCATATGTTCTATTCTAAATTCTGGACTTGTATAATTCCAAAAAATGACTAAAGATAGAAGTCTCAGACCTGACAGGTTTTATAATTCTCATTAGAGGAAGTAAATAGTCTTATTTTGGAGAAAATTAATTAAGTGTTTAAAAATAATGGCATCCAAAGCAATTTCATGAACACGCACAGACTGAAGATACTATTTCAGGCCAAAATGGTTTTAAATACTGTTATACAAGAAGGCATGCTCTTAACCGTTTTAAGTAGTTACACTTGAGGGAAGCCTTATTTATTTAGTCTCATCTATTAATAAGGATTCGTTAAAATAATACAAAGCACGAGAAAAATTTAATTATAAAAAGACCAAACAATCAATTCAATAGAGCATGAACTGCACAACCATCTGTTGAACAGTCCCATTTGCAAAGGATTCAACATCCATCTTAGTCGCAGAAAACAGAGGAACCAACAGCACAAAAGCCAAGGAGGAAGCGACAAATAATAACGAGCACAAACAAAATAAGTGGGAATCACTGTTGGTCCTGACGCCCATGAAGGCCAAGGATGGCCTGTCTTGGGAACAGAAGAGTGGACCGCTAGCGGATGCTGACAAGAATGAGGGAAGTAACCCAGACTAGCAAGATGCAGGGCAACAGGCAGAGGGCAGCTCCCCCGGCACGAGGCCTCGGCTGCAGGCCTGCACGGCAGACTGCACAAACATCCGCTCTGCAGTTTGATTTATGGTAGAAATACTTCTTTAATAGCACGCCCAGGGAAAGGTCTTCTGCATTCACTAAGTGTATCTTAATTGCATTCTGTTTTTGCTGACGTTTGGTGCTGTTCAAAGCACTTAGATAAGATTTTTGTAGGTATTGTGTGACTTGAAAACTACCGGTATCGGCAAGCACTCAGCTGCCTCCCAGTCAGTTCCCAACACACCCACACAGCAGTTGCTCCTCACTGCACTACAGCCAAATCCCACACAGAACCAGGACTTGGGGTCTCCTACACAGAGCTGGAGACCAAGCAAGGCAGGTGCAGGAGGAGCACATTAGCGCTGATTAACAGAGACCAGTAAAGGGAGTGGTGGTGGGCACCTGTGGCAGGGGCAGCTTTCCTTGCTGGAGGTTGGGAGCTAATGTCTGCATATCAGGAAGGGGGTGAGTAGGTGTTTCTTTTTTACTTTTAAACCATAGCAAGAAGAATCTGTCTCTGGTTTATACTCTTTTATGCAATCTAGAGGTATAGCAGCTGAAAAGTGTGATGTGAGTTATTTGAGTGGTTCAAAGTTGTGGCTTTGAGCGTGTGCTTTGGCTTTGAGGAAGGCTGCTTTGAGGTGGGTCTGTGCTCCATGATAGGAGGCAGGCATTGAAAACACAGCAGCCTGTGGGAGAGCAGGTCAGTCAGTGAGGACGTGGTGGTTTTCTCTTGTTTTTAGTTCATGTTTTTGTTACGCCGAATGATTTCAGTAGTTTTGATAGTGATGTTAGGAAAAATAAAGCAATGCAGTACACAATTATGGTAAAAAGGCCTGTGGCTTTACCGAGAGCATTTTGCTGACTTTTTCTTGACCTGAACATGGCACTTTTTTCATTAATGTGCATCTTTTTGTCAGTCAGTGATTCGAAATGGCAGAAGAGAATATATTTTCATTTATATTTGTTGAGGGGACTAAGGGAGGAAGCCTGGTCCTCTTCCCATGGCAATGCGGGCGTTTCAAGAAGGAAGTGTGCTGGGAGGCCCTGGAGAAGCACGTGTCATTTGTTTTAATCTTCTTGTGGGCCGTCTAGTGTTACTAGGCTGGCTTCCAGTTTGGCATTTATATTGCAGTCAAATGTTGGGATAACATTTACTTTGAAAAAAACCCAGCCAAAGTAATGTAATGGAGCAGCTTCATCTTGCTTAAGCCTATTTAAAGGTACACACCTTTCCAGCCTGAGGAACGTATCCTTTTAGCTCCATTCTGACTATAAGGAAGTCTCAACCAAGAGAGTGGAAGGGTGCCAATAGCAGCACTATTATTTGGCAGGCAGGAGGTAACCTTACAGTAAACAGCTGTCAACTTCACAGTCTAGCTGAATTTTAATGGTTCAAAGACTGAAGAGAGATATGATTTTGCCTGGGGTCTCAGCTGAATTACTCAGGGCTACGTTTAAGCCATCAGGTTAGGGTCACATGACTTGTGTATATAAATTCCCCAAAGGTGCCATTAAAATGTCAGTTCTTAACTTAGCTAGAACTATAAACCACTCCAGTACAGTTTAAATCTCTGATCTAGTATAAAGCAATCAAAATAGAATAAAAAGAATACTGTGTGGTTGGAAGCACTGTCATTTCTAACCACATGCGGGTTCGTGCCATTAATCCCCATCATTTCAGGTTGGCCTTGTTCTGCGTGTAGCAGACAGTTAGACTTAGCATGGGTAAAGTAACAGTATTTTTTATTAGGAAACATAGAGAATTAGTCCCTTAAACTTAACTGCAGCGCGTAAATGCCAGTTTCTTTCCTTCTTCGTGAGTGCCCATCAAAATATGGGCGCCTACTTACTAAAGCTCTACTGCAACAGTTTCCTCTATTTTTGGAGAAACACGGGGATTAGTAGCAGACGACTTGGAATATTGATAGAGAGTAGAAATCAGAAAGGACCGTATCTTTCAAATTAGGCCACTGGCCTGTGAACCACACTGCATAAAAATAAAATAAAAATCTCCACCATATGAGGAGGCCTGTACTGAAGCAGCGATTTATAACCACTTCTTATGCATGAAAAAAGAACATTGAAATCCGTAGTGTAATTCTACACCAATGCAAGAACCTTCAGTTTCTGCTGTGGACTATGCACGTGAACTTACCTTCCTGTCAGTGACAGTAGACAATTAAAGCAGTAATTTAATTGGTGATTCTAGAGTAAAGGGTGCTGGGATGAATATTGATAACCTTAATGAAGGAACAAGCTGTGATAATAGATCCTGGTGCTGAAATGCAGTATGATGAACTAGGGTTATGATTTGAGGAAAGTCAGAGATGCAAAACCTGCACCTGGTCTGCCTCATGAATCTACACCTGCAGGATATTGATATTTCTGTTACAGATATGAGTAAGGCTGTGCATTTTCTAACAGTGCAGCTGCATACCAAAGCACTATGTATCATGGAAGGTAGGAAGGCAGGGGCAAATGCGCTCTGCTGTACTTAGTTTTAAGCAGTAATTTTTATGTTACTCTGTTACTCCTACTCCATAGGAGTCAGAAATCCTGTAAGCACTCTCAAATTATACTGCGGAGCAGATGAGTGTATCTTCAAAATGGACGTTTTTTGGAAGATAAAGTTGAGCCCTGCAAAGGAGATAAAATGCAGATTTATTGAAGCAAACAACAACAAAAAGCTGTATATTGGATTTCAAGTCCTTTTTATATTGTGGGGTCTATAAAATCAGGTTCCTTGCTCTTTATATTGCAAGTCAAGCAGGAACAACCATTGAAAGTTTATTTTGATCACCCATCTTTTATGTAATCAAACGCATACTGAATTCCAGAGTGATTTGTAGAGTAATATCATGTTTCTTCACTAAAAACAGAGAGGTAAAATCACTCCTAATGCCTTATCAATAAGTTTTCTTATGATATTCATGGAAGTTCATTTTCTTGATACTTCACCAAAGGCACAGAGGCACTTTGAGTGCATTATTCCAGAGTACCTATTTCCAAAGACTTGTGCCTCTTCCCTTGAGGTAAGATTTATCACCCTTGGAAAAATACAGGTAAAACAGGCTTTATGCTGAGAAAATAGGCGAAGCAGAAAGACTGGTTAGAGGTGCCTGTGGAAGGAGTACAGAGCGATTAATTCATTTACACCTACTCCTCAGTCCCACTGCAGAAAGGAGACGCTATGATGATTGTGTTCTCATATATAAGAGTATAGGACTGCTGCTTTCAAGAAATTACTTATGTTTCATGTGTCCTCATTCCTTTCCCAACTGGATTCAAGTTTCCCACTGTGCTACCCTGTATGGTGTCATGACGTCCCTCAACGCTGTGTGGACTCTGTTGTGTTAAACTGGATGTAATAGCTGGAGTCAGTGCAGAATGTTGAGCTGTCAAGCAGTAGATGGGAGTTCAAATATTGACAGCTTAGCTTACTTATTGCCATGACAATCACTATTAAAAATATATTTAGCTTATACTAAAGGTACAGGAAGAGGAGAAGGAAAAGGCATTTGAGATATGAAGCACAAAGACTTTAATTTGAAAAAAACAAATAAGCCATTGCCTATCCCTTCAGTGAGTAGAGTATTTAAAAGGGAACCCTTGGTTTGACAGTCTAGGATAATTAAACTTGATATTAACCGTCTTCTCAGGGGTAGAAAAAAGGTAACTCCAGCTAGGCAAGCGCTGCAATTGGTCATACCTTGTTCTTATGAAACAACTGGTCGTGGCCTGCACGTCATGCAACATCTCTGCTGAATAACTCTCTTGGCCCCTTGCTGCCTTCTCCCGCCTCAAAAATACAGAACTTAGTGGTAGCTCTTTAATCTCATAGCAGTGCTCTGGGGTTTAATTAATAGTTCTTTACAGAGAAGTCTAACAATATTTGTCAATATGTTTGCTGCTAGGCATTGCACTTTGTCATCTTTCTCTTGTAAACTTTGGATGAGATTTGCCTTTGCCCCCAAAGTACTGTGTAATAATTTCTTTCAAAAATATAATAAAAGTTCCTACTTTCCTTGTAACGGTGTCCGTGAAAGATGCTGCCACAGAGGCATGATAAAAGAGGTTTTTTTTATTAGGGATGTCACAGAGGGTAGTGAATAAGCACCGATGATTACTATTTCAAATGTCTAATGACCTTTTTACTAAAGCAATTGGACAATGAACCTCTATCATGCTCTATTGCTTGTCATAGTATCTGTGGTCTTCCTGCGTACGGATACACAAACAAGTTGATTTTCTGATAGAGTAATATACCCCAAGACTGCGTTACAGTTACTGTTTTTTTTTTTTAACCAGATGTTGGAGTGTGATCTTTAAGAAGTAAATGGTTCAAGTTTGTATATCCCAGACTGTGGCCAGAGTTCACATTGTGGCGCATTTCTATATTATCTGGCACAAAAACAAGAGAATTGATGTATGC
Source organism: Alectoris magna (assembly GCA_030625065.1). Classification (NCBI taxonomy): domain Eukaryota; kingdom Metazoa; phylum Chordata; class Aves; order Galliformes; family Phasianidae; genus Alectoris; species Alectoris magna. The sequence continues at coordinate 4,945,046 of CM060569.1, forward strand.
CAGCACAAACTGATGATGAAGGCACTGATGACAGAAGCAGATCAACAGGGACATTTGCACCAAGGCAACTCCCTGTTCTTGTATGGAGGTGTGCAAAACAGTGACAGGTGCAGCATCTGCTGAATTGTTTGTAGCGTGGCAGCCAGGAACGCACTTCAGTTTGCTCAACAACAAAGTGGGTTTTTTTCTTATTTTTATTTTTAAAGCAACATTCGAAAGATCAAAAAAACTTCATTACCTTTCAAGCTACAATGCTGAAATGTTTGATTACAAAATGACCAATGGAACCTTTGTGTTTTATCTTTAGGGGCAACCAGGAGAATTTGATGTCGAGACAAAACCTAACATACTGAGGGCTTTTGCATTTCAGTTTTAGGGAAAGTGACAGTGCCTATTGTTGCTGTTTGCATTATGAATAAGTCAGTCGGTTGATTAGGGAGCACCAGTCCTTGCTAAAAATATCAGAGCACTTTTTTTATACAGAAGTATCAGAATTATTTCAGATGGCCCTGAGCAGATAGCTCTTCGCGTTTGGGCCTGGGGTAATGGGGAGAAAACATAGGCGGAGTCCTGGCTCAAAAGAGCATTTTGAAGGGTTACTTATGCTAATTACAGTATATTTAGGCTAAACAGCTTGACCACGACTCAAGTGTGTGGGAGAATTTCTTAGAATCGTGTAAGATTGGCATGAGGCTCCTTCATTCCTGCTAGTACTGTATTCGTGCTGGATTACATGGCATCGTTATAGTGCTTTTCATTAAAGAAGTCTTTGACTGTCATAGCCCAGTGCTTAGAAAGAATGGAAAAAGACACAAAGGATTTCTCACCTGCTTATTTGCACAGTAGCTTTGGTTCTTGAATCATGTGGTGCAAAGCCCCCAAAAATTGTACCTGAAAGATTGTCTGGTAAATGCAGAACTGTGGTATTTCCTATTTAAAATACAAAAACTAGTGGGAACAATTTTCAGTATTTACATTGAAGTTGTGAAGGCAAAAGGTGGCTTGGCTGAATGGTTCCCCCTCGGTCCTCTGTTTGAGAAATATCTACAAAGACTGAATAAGGTGGTGATTTCTGGACAAAAGAATGAATTGAGTTAATAATGTGAGCACCAAGGTAAGGAGTAGTTTACAGACACAGCTGGTGTGAAAGCCCTGTTGTTTCTTTAACTAAGGTATTGACTGAAGCTGGACTGCTATAAATCTTCCTGGAAGAAATCTGTATGTATACAAGCTTGAAAATTAAGTCTGCCCTGTTGTGATTGAGACAGAAAAAGACTTGACTCTCAGAACTTCGCTGGTCTGTAAAATAACTAAAAGATTTGTCTGGAAGGAGAAAGACAATGTGATCTGGTACACATTTTTTAAAAGAAAATTGAACTTATACTTCCATTTTATTGAGACATTAATCCTAGAAAATTGGCTCCTACACATAACCTGAAACCTATATCACATCCTTCTACTTGTTCTCTGATATTCACCAATTGAAGTCATATCATAGAAAATAAATCCGTTTTCTTGTCTAAACTATAAACAATTTCAAGAGAAAACACTGAACTGGAGAGAAAGCCGAAGGAAAAAAGCCGTGTAACTGCAAGAGATAAATAAAATTACTGCCTCCAACTAATAAACTGGAAACCTGAGTACTGTGTTTGACAATAATATAAGAACTATAATTTGGCTCACAAACCTCACAAGAAGTAGTAAAAATGGTTATGTGTTTTCTTGATGAGAAGCTGGGCATGTTGTTGACCTCATCATTCTAAGATGTTTCTTCTCTGGATATTCAGAGCACACAGCACTTCCACGGGAATCTTTTGTTCTGAGTGCTGAAGTGTTACACAGTTATCTTCTTGTACAATTGAAGTTGCGCAGAAAGCAAAGCCTAGATCCCCAACATTCAGCCGTAAAGGCTCTTGGAGAAACGTTCAGACAATGAAATGTACAGTGCAAATCCTGGATGCGGCAATGAAAAGTGGTCGGTCATCCTTTTGCAAATACTCCACGGGCTGTTTGTAAGTGGTAATTATGAACTGCCTGTCATTTAGGCAGTAGTTTACTAACTAGGGTAGCCAGCAGACAGTGCTGTTGGACTGGCAGGTTCCTTTGAATGGCTGCATGGCTAGAAATAGAAGTCTTGGAGAGGTTTCTAATTGCAATTTAAATCTTTATAGAAAGTATGCTGTTATGCTGCGAGCTTTTGTCATAAAACCAGATCCAAAGGACACAGGCTGACAAGCCAGGCATCTCAATAATTGAATACTAGGGCTGCAAGTTAGAGATCTGGGTGCTTCAGGCAGAGGTTTTACCCTGCAGATTTTAAGGTTGTTGCCAGTTAGCAATGCTGTGTGGTTGCATGCTGGGCTTGGTCAGGCTGGCAGGAGTGCCAGCTGTGGAATGAGAGATTGTGGTGATGCTGGAAACTAAGATGGCTCTTTTACTTCATTATAATGACAGGTTGTTTTGGTGGCACATGGTTTACCTTTGATCTACCCACTTGCTCATGATCTTGACCCAAATCTCAACTCCCTTTCTGTTGTCTGTGACTATTAATCTCCTTCACAGCTTTATGTAGGCAAAGGATGGACTTATTTCCTGGCGATTTAATGCTGAATTATTCGAGTTATTTGGACAACTACATGTGAGAGGCGATTAAAAATGTTTAAAATTCTGGCGCCTAGCTTTTCAAGCTATTTTACATTGGGCAAATTTCTATCTTTTTGTATAATTTGTCTGTCCTTCCGTTGGTGAAACCTGCTTTTAACTGTTAGTTGGGGGTCACTTCATCATCATCATCAAAGCATATGTGAATTTACTTAATTTGCATGCTGTGAAATGCCGCAAGGTTTCAGGACCAAATCTTCAGCCGACAGACATCTGGGAGATTTCTGTCTATTTCAAAGAAGTCGTGTCAGTTTATTTTAGCAGAAGATTTCATCTTTAATTTTTTCATAATGGCGTATCTGATCTGAATCCAAAGGTCCATAAATGACATCCACTGGGGGAGTGGATAAATAAATAAATAAATCAAGCCTTCCTATATTTATCTCTTTATGCAGAAGTATTCTACTAAACATTTCTCTAAATGTGCATGGAAAAATCGAGCAGTACATAGAATCTATAGTGGAAAGACAGTTGTGTATTTTCATACAGAATTGATGACTAGTTATGGGAGGCAGAATTACCAACTCTAGAGAACACAGATGTTAACTGGCGTAATGCCCTCTTGATGCAAATAAATACATTAGATGCTATAAAAGATTTTAAAACAGGAGAGCTCATCTTGGCAGGAGATATATTTGCTGGATTTGTGCTATTCATTTTGTTTTATAGAATTGCTCTGGAATTGGAATAGACTATTTGAGGAGCTTCAAAATGCACCAGTAAAATGAGGGTTTAAATTCACTTTATTTCTGATGGTTTTTAAAGGGGAAAAAAAGCTTAATCTGTGCATAGACACTTCACCTCCCTTAGCACCCACAGAGTCTGAGCTTACATGTCTAGTAAGCTCAGCAACGACATGATCACAAAGTGAGGAAGGGTTGCACAACTGTTCAAACAGCCAGGGCCCTTGGTACGTCTGAGGCACCACTGAGGGGCACTTTCCTTTTCCATTCAAAAGCTGTGTTATTTGCATTCTTCCTCTACCATTAATATTCTTTATGATCCCAGCCTTGCCAATGTTAGCCCTGCCAATCTTTCACCACCTGCCACTCTCTTCAAACACTTCTTTTTATTCCCATGTGATTGTCTGAATCTCTTCCAAGTAAAACCTGAGGGAAAACCATGTGACCTGTCTCCTCCTTTCCCCTACTGCTCTCTGTTCCTGTTACCTGTCAGAAAAATATGGGACAGTTTTGTATGCACAACTTTATAACAACCAGAGGGACAGAGGCATCTGTTTATGACAGCAACATTCAAAACACAGTCAAAAAGGTAGTGACGTAGCTTGGGAAGCATGGCTGGGGTGCTTGAAGGCGATGCTATCCCCTGCTGTTTGTACTGTTTTTGTTCTGCTGCCTTAATGAAAAGGTTGTATGAGGACCCACAAGTCAGCCCCTCAATTCAGCAGTGGGGAGTTTGTGCAAGCCCACCTAGACAGCACTGAAGAGCTCTGGAGGAACTGGGCGCTGGTTTGCTTCATTGCAGCGTTTTCTGTCTTTAAGTCTTAATGTTCCTTTGTAACATTCATTACTAGAGTAGAACGAAGGGCAGAGGGGAAGCATGAGGTTGAGGTTTTTTTTCTCCTAGCTGGTTGTCACATTCCATAGCTGCTGCTTTAATATCTTGCAGTCATTTATTTGTTCCCAAGACATGTCCCTTTAACTTCCTGTTCTCATTTTTCAAGCGTTTTGGAGCATTCTGCCTCCTCCCTTTGTCCCTTCTGATTTCCTGGTGTCAAGATAGCTTTTTTTTGTGTTCCATGCTGTTGTTTTATGAAGGCTTTGTCTCATACTCATCTCTCCCTTCTCTACATGCTACTGTGAGCTCCCTTTGCCACTGTCTGCATTTCTGCGTCATATCAATCTCACAATCTGACAGATGCAGCCTCTAAAATAACCTGTGCATGATGCGTGCAACCCAAAAATAAACGTTTATTTCAGCATTAGGTGCGTCATACCTGCAAATACCTCTTTTATCTAGACACGTTTATTTTAATGCTTATTGTACAAATACCAGTATCTCAGCATACTCTACAATACCATCTGCCACTTGCTCTTGTATTATGCATCATTTAAAAATTGGAGTAACATAGGGTTATATTAATGTTGCCGTGCTCGTACGTAGCTCCATACTTTGACAAGTATACCAGTGTGTTATAAGGATTACACCAAGTCTTACACAGAGGTTTGAAGTGGAGCTCTTACACAGAATTTACAGAATGTAAATTCAGACAAGATGTCACAGTAATAGTTGTATGATGTGAGTTCAGGTGATGCTTCATGCTTGTTCTGAGTCTTCTCAATAACTTAAATATCAAAGGGTAAAAATGACAGACTTTTATGATAAGAAATGAGAGTATAACCCTCTGGCATGCTCCCTGATTTTATTCTTCAGTTCTCCTCGGGCTGGAGGATACTTAATTCACGTGTTCAAGTGACTTAATCTATAATTTAATGAACTGCTGGAGTGTTTTTTGACTGTTATTATTCATAGGACGCTGAAATGGCTATACTTGGTCAGACTGGTTCTTGAAGCCCTTACCCATAGTAAGATCCTGCAACAACCTGTCATGTAACGAGCAGCATTTCACGGATTAGATTTACTTTTGGAGCCTGAGATTACTTGCACCTCCGTTTCATGTTCCAGGGTGTATTTGGATATTTTCATTGATTTCAGGTTGTTCATACCATAATTGTTCCACATTAACACTTTGTTAAGAGAGTCCTGCTAAACAGGGACTGCTTTTGAAATGCATGTAAAACAGAGCCTAATTAACACCGGCTTTCTGGTAGTTTTCCTGTGCCACAGAATTTGAGATGAGTTATTGTGGGAGAATGTAGCTACTGATAGCTAAAATATGGTACACGTTTTTAAAAAACCAACATTTGGTATTGCAAATCTAGCCTCTAATCATTAGCTGTTTCTATCACTGTGTGCCCTTGCTCTGGTATATCACAAAGTTCCCGAAGGCATTGTTAAAGGCTGGGGATGTGGTGTCAGGCAGTCCCTGAGGACTGACAGCAAGCTAAATTAAATCACTTTTAAACAGCCATTTACTTCTCCAAGGCTTCTGGACTTGCATTCCAAGGCCACAGATGAAGTCGCAGAGCTTCACCAACAACGGACCATCTTCAGTGGCAGCAGAGCACCGAGCCTTCTTAGAGCCTCACCCTGTGCCAGCCTGGCCCTTTGTAGTGAGGGCGATTGGGCTTTTCAGCAGCATATATGCAAAGCCACCCTCTGTCAATTCTGAAACAATTTGTGCTTGATCGCTGGTACTTCTTTCATCTTTAGGAGAAAACGGTCCTCATTACCCCATTTTGCAATCACAAAGCCATTTCTGGGTAAAGTGATTTGGGAGGGATTTCGGATATTAGTTCTAGTAATAATGACAAAAATAAAGCACGAAGTATTTTATTGTTGAAGCACTGGCTGAGAATTACTACCATCCTTAATGCGGAAAGAGCTGATTGGATGCAAAAAAAACCCCTTTATATCCTGAGGCAGTAGCGGATAGGATGTTAGCCTTGCACTTCCCAATGCTCTTTTAGCGGGTATAAGTCTAGAGAAATACCTCAGCAGTTCAGTGCCAGCTAAGCAGTAGGTAAGTTCGGATCATCTCAGAGCCTCTGATCTTATTAAAGAGAAGCTGTATATATTGAACAGATTTTTCAGACTACAGCGTGAAAAGCCTGAATATTAAGGTGCTCCATTGTGTATTACAGTAGGCTGTGCTGTTCCTGTTCTAAATGTCTTCAACTATGGTCCAGAATCCTCTGTAGCTGTTCACGCTGCACCTTTGGTTTATTGTGGACTTTGTGGTTAACTTAGTGTCAAAAAAGCAAAGGATTCTGTCTTGATGTAACACGGAATTATGGTGTTCCTAACCTGCCCAGGATGCGGTGTTTTAGCACTGCTGTTGAATGGGTATTTCTTGGGGAACTGATCCGTTTGCTGTTAATGAAAGCTATTTGAATAAAACAGAGCATTGTATCTGTAGTGAAGCATCAGAAACCATACATAAAAAAATAAAAGGAACGGCAGAGTAATTTCCCTTATTATTTTTTCCAATCAATTTTCTTTATGAATTTTGCACTTGAAGTGAAATTGAGCCTTCTCCCAAAAGGCAACATACAAAGATCATAGGCACAAGAATCATTAGCGAACTGTGCTGGAGCATTTTTCTCGTGAGTCTGTATTCTATACATCCATTACATTAATTATTGAATCCTTGAATCACCTATTCATGATCATCGCACTTTTCAAAGTACAGAGAAGGAATATAAAAGCTAGATTTCCAGCTTGTGTTATTTGATGATGTGCCCGCATTTACCCACTCTTACAGTCAAGGTACGGTCATTTATGTGATGGAACTTCAGCTTGTGTTTCTGATTTTTGTATTAACTAACTAAAGCATAGGAGCCGGGCAAGGCACTGAGCGCCGTGTTTTCAGGTGGCAGAGGAGCATATGGGGGAGGTGTATTGCAGGGGTCATACCAACACGCTTTGCAGAATCAGACAGGCTGTCCCTGGAATTATCCTTTAATCACAACCGTTTCAAAATCTCAAAAACTGGAGTTTAGCCTGGTTTTTAATAACTGGCTTTTCTGGAGGTTGCAGCCTGCTTTCTAGAGGGGGAAGAAAACTCATTTTACTTAAGAACAAATTTCTTTCTGTTTTCTCCTGCTGTTTTTGATAGGGTGCTTGACTACTCTATAACCCTTGTGGGAAAATATTTTGCTTAAGTTCTATTTTTATCTCCCGTTTGTTTATTTTTAATTACTATTCCCGTGCCCTGGGATTTGCCATTGATCTTCATCTGTCTACACAATTATCTTTAGCTTGCTGAAGGGTTTATTTTTTAGTTATATGTGCTCTTGTAACGCTTTGTCTGTGTATTTCTGTGTAACTACTTGTAACGAGAGGATTCTGCTTTACGTGGAGGAAAGGTGGTTTCATGTAACTGAAGTTTCGAGGGTATATTAACAAAGAGAAGACATTGTCTGAATAGTACTGATATCTTAAGGTGATTGTCTCCATAACAAAGACCTTGGGGGAATGTGCACCATGAAATGAGGTGTTCCTGCCCCAAGGTTACCTAGGGAACACTGTAACATAAAATGTGGGAGTTTAATGTCTTTAAGAGCGTTTTAAATGCACTGAAGTTCTTTGCAAAGCAACTCCCACTAGCTTGAGAAATATCTCTTGAATTTATGAAAAATTTATCTAACTTTGCTGGAAGAGACTGTTTTTACCTCTCACAGTACCGGAGGCTCTGCTCTTTATTTAGGCTTTGCTGGATTGTTTAAAAATAAATTCTATTGTTTTGTTATAAGAGAATGGGATCTTTGAGTAGATAAGTGCTGATCAGCTGCATTACTGTATAACCTAAGGTTCTGCCCTAAAATTTATTTTCCTTCATCTCTGAAGGAAATTGCATTCCCTGTATAAGCAAACATTAAAAAAAAAACAAACCCAAACGTTTTCTGCTCCGGTTAATGTTGGCAGCAAAAGTCCAGAATTTCCTTCAGCTCTGAGTGTTTCGATATCTGCTAAAGGTTTCTGATATATTCTGTCCTACCTCTTAAATATGTATTGTAAAAATTGAGCTGGTGTGGAAAGACACTTGCCAACAAAGGGATGAAATGAGAACTGTGGGAGTCGCAAAAGGAGAGTCCCACACCCAGCTGATCTCCCTGATTGCCACTGAAGTTCTTGTCCTGTCCATGTCTGTCTGCCTTTTTGCCAGAAGGAACTTCTTGCTGGGAATGTCAGTGTTTGGGAAATTATGTGGCAGTAAACAGTAGCTTTTGGTTTGGGATTAGTCTGAAAGATCCTATGACTGTCTCACACATCTGCTTTCCAAAATTATGGGCTGAGCGGTTTCTAAAGAAAGGTCTGAAGAAGGTTGATCATTGAATCATCCTTTAAAAATGCAAAAGGGAACTGCAATTACAAACAGCAGAGAAAATCTGTAGAGTGGAGATAATTTGCCACTAAATTCAAAGGGGCAGTTGTCAGCTTATATGAATCGGCCTCAGCGGAGCCCACTTACACAGTACGGGGATTCACCCCTACCAGTTTTTTTTCAAGCAAGTTCTGTAGCACGCACTTTATGCCAATTGCTTTCATTTTTATTCCGTTCGATTGGACTAATTATTACTGTTCCTTCTGTTAGAATGGGCCAAATGGCTCCTGTGTGAGCCTTCTGCTCAAATGACTCACTCTAGAGAGGATGATGCGTAGTGACAAATCTTGCAGCTTATCAGTGAGGACCAAGGAAATTTGTTGTCCTGAGCGCTATTCACATGTGCCTGGAGCTCAAGTAGCTGCCAGGCTGTGCTTGGACTTGGTTCTTTTTCCTCGCTCTGTTCTGCATTGCCACAGAGCTACAGTCTCACTGTGGACTGTAAAAGGTCAGCAAGCTGTGCAGTTAATCTGAGCTACATGCATATCTCAGAATATGTCACACTGCATGATTTCAGCTATTATGCAAACTACTACTATAGTTCGGGTTTACTTTAGAAGTTTCTGCAGGCCTTAAGTTAAGAACCTTCAATTTCATGAGGAAATTTGAACCAATTACAACCTTACCAGTAAATTCATTTTCTCTCGTTCTCTGCAGTTCTTGGATTTCCCTCTGTTCCCTGTGGGGAACAGATTCATTAGACTTGGGGATAAGATTCATTAGAATGAGCACATGCATCTTTCTTTAACCATACCACGTCTGAATCACTGTAGTGGTGGTTGTTGTAATGCATGCAGAGAGTTTGTAGAGAAATGTTTAAAGAAAATCCAGTTTACCTGCAACTTCCTCAGCTTTTAATCCTAAACCAGGAAAAAAACAGTTGGTTATCATTTTAACTGGCTCCACTAATCCCCTTCTTGGGATTATCATTATCTTGGGATTATCATTTTAACTGGCTCCACTAAGCCCCTACTTGGGCTGAGTGGGTTTCTGCCCCATGCATGTACTACCTCTGCCTGCTGGAGGGGACGTACAGCACCCAGCAAGCTGTTCGTTTTAACAGGGTGTGAGCCTCAGTGCCTGAGGGGTTGTTTGTAGGCTGCCCATGAGGAGATGCAGTACTGGGAGGGCTGATGGGGTGACTGAGGTTTGCTCAGGCTGAGCCTCTGGCTGTGCTGGTAGCTGAAGGATGGCTTCAGACCCGGGGCTGTTGACATCTGCACCGAACAGTGCAGCGGTGAGCTGAAATCCCACACCAGCATTCCTGAATGATGATGTTTGCTTGAATTTTCTACATGTTTTTTCCTCTCTTTTTGGCTCCTGCTTTGGAAAGTAAATATTAGAGACAAACCGAAATTTCCCTTTCAGTTAGACCCATTTCACAGGTGGGGAAAAAAATGAGGATGGAGAATCCACTGCTACAAGGTGACTGCTACGGTCATGCTACAGCTGACTTCGCATTTGCAAAGACACCATGAAGCGGGTTTCGTGCCGCTGCCACCACTGTGATATATAACATGTTCAGGCCTTGCATGTGGGGAACTTGGGCTGTGGAAAGGGACGGAAGGCACAGGGCAGGCACTGGAACGAGCAGCTGTAGCATGCTGCCTGTGGTAGCAGGGCTGTTTCCCATTTATTACAAGATGCATGGAGGACAAGGTCTGAATTGCTCTCCTCGGGCCCCACGCTGTGTTAGTGCCGGTGAACAGCTGAACTCATCTGTTGCTGCTGTAATTCCTTCTTCAGCAGAATTTCCCAATTCGTTCACTATACTATATATGTACCTATATTACTGTTTTTAAGTTATCCTTCCCTCCATCAAATCCTCTAATTAAAGTGAATAGAGAAGGTTTGTTTTTCCCCTCTTTGTGAGGCAGAGTGCACTTCCCGTTCTCCCAAAACACAAATCCTCAGACTCCAGCAGTTAAACTGCAATTCATAGTGCTAACATTTGGATTTGGAAGCGTTTCACAGTCGCAGATGGGGCTCCACAAGGTGCGAAGCAGTGAAGAATGCTGTAAATTGTTGAGTCAGGTTAAATTAAAAAAGTTAAAAGGGGAAGAAAAAACCTCTTAGATAAGCAAGGGAAGATGCTCTAGAAGATGAGCAGCTCGTATCTGATTGAATTCCTACATCTCCCCAAAGTAAGCAGGGCCAAGTCCAGTCTCCAAGAAATGTTGTTGTGGAGCTCTGGAGGGGGATGAGTTAGAGATGGTGTGTTCTGGAGGCACCTCCAGCCTGTGAGAGCAGCATTTTGGGGGCTGGAAGCCTGTCCCACCAAAGCTCCTTCATGCCTGCACGGTGCTAGCAATACAGCTGGATGCTGGCTTGGCTCCCGGCTGCTGAGATGGGAAAGGAGGAAGGTATGGGAAGAGGGGGGGATGCTCCAAGGACTGCAGGCTTTGCTGGGCTTTGTGGGGCCACGGCTGGTGGAACGGGGATGGCTGCCTATGGATAATGCCTTGCACCTTCTTCCTTCCTAGAGCTTTGGGTGCCCTCCGGAGGGGTGGCTGGGCAGAACAGTCCATGAGCAAGGTTGATTTCCATTTGCGTCTGCATGATTAACGTATTTTTTGTTGTGGTGCTGCATTAAATGTGTTTTAACTGTGGTCTCTGGTCAGTTAAGATTTGGGTTTTGAAAAAGGTGAGGATGGGAGGTTTTTCCTGGAATCTGCTGTGAAATAATACCTGAGAGACTGGAAGGCAGCCCATAATTACAGGGGCAACAGAAAATGAAAACTGAGGGATGAATAGCACAAAACCAGAAAAGACAAAGTAATGAGGAAAGGCTGAGCACCTTGTGGACCTGGAACTGCATGGTCAGGCCTGGGGGTGAGTTGTGGGGTCATTATGTGGCAATGCATTGCAATGCAAAAACTGAGTGTATTCCAGTCTGCCCTGAGCTGGAGGGAGCAGAGGACTTACCTGAGCCACTGCTTGTTCTTCTCCCCCATAGTGTTTTGTCCAAACAGATCTAAAGTAATTACAGAATCACAGAATGGTTAAGACTGGGAGGGACCTCAAGTCTGGAAGGGGACCTTTACTATTTTGCAGTTCTGTAACTGCTTTGCATTGGTTGTGTTTCATATCTCATTTTAATATTGTGCTAATTCCATTTTAGACCAGCTGTGTGCTTTTATTATCTTAAGGCACCTCAAACAAGATTTTAATTTACAGCAAAATCCTTGCAATTCACTTTTAAGATTGGGATTGGTGATAATTTTTTTGTGGTTTGAGGAGAAAGGCAAGGGTCTGCAATGATCTCAGTGGGGTTGAGTGATTTTCTCACACCTTGGTGCTCAAACGTGGTGCACAGCGCAGACCGTGAGGGAAAGTGCAACTTTATTCTAATTGTGAGTTCAGAAATGATGAAATCAATTGTAATCAAGCAATATTGTAAGGAAAAGAAGGAACAATGGGCTGTGACAATGATCCGAGTCTTCTCTCAAGCTAGGACAACTTGGGAGATTTGTTTAGTTTGATGCTTGTAGCAGTGAACAAATCTTTTTCCCCTCCTTTCCTTTTACGTCTTTTTCCTGCATATTTATACATTGTACAAGTGTTGGTGCTTTGCCTCAACTCCAGCCTTAGTGTATGGTATCCCTCAATGGGAGCTGTGATATAATGCTGCTGTGGGTGCTGTGGCTTCTGGAGGGGCCCATTCAACCCTTGGCTCCAGCATTCATCTTGTGAGTCAGTTTGTTGTGTAACCTCGTGGAGACTGGGAGGACCAGGCATGTACATTGGAAGTGAATCGACTGAGTTGTTGTGGAGATGTGAGGTTGGGATAAGATGATGATCATTGAGATTCCTTATGGGGGGGCGGGCAGAAGGAAGAAAACAAAGAAAAAACATTTTGTTTTTCAGTGTAGGGGGCCGTCGAGGCATTGTAAACTCATGGTCTACAGAGATTCAGACTGCAGATGAGGCAAGAATTATATGGAGCAAAAGAGAGTTTAAGTTAGAAAAATGTGATTGAGTTAAGAAGAAGAAAAATTTAGGCTGCATCTCCTGAGAAAATAGACTAATTGTGAAATCCTCTACTACACTTAGATCTGGGACCCCTGGGAAATAACGAAAAAGACTGTTTCTTGGCACGTAGAAGCCCCTAGACAAAACACTACCACTTTAGGAATACTTTAGGCATAACTGCAATATAGTTCATCAGCAGCAACCCCATTCCTGCGCTGATGGGAAAGAACTAATTTATCATTAATAAGCTTTTGTGTATCTCTATTTCCATACGCCTAGGACACTGAGATCGCTGATGAAGGTTTCTGGTTACAGAGGTGATCTTACAAAGTGAGAATTTATCTAACAGGAACAGCCCTAGAACTGGCGGTTCATTTTGCATAGACTGCTCAGCAGCCAGCAGATAGTAATAGCTGTTTGCTTCTACTCTCAGCTGAGGCTAGATTTGAATGACTAAATTAAAAGCAAAATAAATTTTCTTTCTTTAAAAACTATTTGATCCCTCTGGGAAGGATTTTCACATGCACTTGTATTCATCATTTAGAAGCTTTCCGATTGCTTACGAATATCTATTTTTTTTGAGATGTGTTATTGAAAAAGTGGCTTAGTGTCTTTCATCATCCACAGTAGTCTGTTTTCAAAGCGAAAGACAGGATTCATTTGAAAATATCTGTTCACAGTATTGTTTGGCAAACTTCAAAAAGCATCTAAGGTTTAAAAAAAGAAAACAACCCAAAAACTAATCATGAGCATGATATGCGGTTGGATATGATTTCACAATTCAAAATGTTTCAAACTCTCCTGCCAATCCTAAATATGTCACTGGTACATAGCTACTGCCATGTTTATATCCATTTTCCTTGCAGTAAACGATGCAGCCCGGCTCTATGTTTGTTTATACCGTTCACCATAAGTAAATATGGTTGGCTTTATGCCTTTTGTTAGTTGAGGCATTTTATGCCCTCAAAAGATCTGGGGGAGGACTGTTTCTTCAATCTCACTGTGTTTGACGTTGGCTCTTAGTCTGCTTTGAGCTGGAATTTTTCTTAATGCTCTTTATCTCAGTTTTCTATCAGTGACACTTCAAAGTTGTTGCATGAGCACAGGCTGATCTTACTGAAGCTGAAGGGAATATTCCATTTTCTCCTCCATCTTCATTCCCCCACCCTTGCTCTCCAGGCTTATCTACACAGCTGGTGTCAGCTGCAGCTTTTATCTGTACCTATCCTTGAGTCAATTCAACTTACTAGGCCAAAAAGAGAGGAGGGGGTGGGGTGAAGCAGCTTTATAAAAAGATGGATGATTTTCTGCTGAGTTAATGATTGGAACTGAGAAGACCAGAAGATGGCAGGAGCCAATGGTGGGCGAGAACTGGGCTGAGCAGGATGAGCCTGCGGGGAACAAGACCTTTCTGTTTCAGCAGAGAAGCACGGAGCCATTGCCTTGTCTGAGCCACTGTGCCTCACCCTCCTGAGCTGAATGTGCTTTTTTTTACCTGACAGGGCTGCTCTGAAGATAAATTGATACATGTTCAGCTAATGACTGTGGAGACAGCGTTGCCCAAACAAAAGACTTGTTTTCTTTGTTTTTAATTACCAAATGCACTTTTTTCTCAGACTAAGGATTCTACTGCCGATTTTCATATGTTTGTCAGTACTTGGAAATGGATGTGTATACCTTAAGGAAATGCCTGAGGAAAAACAATTTTTATCAAGAATTAGCTTTTATAGAAATACTTTATTTCTATGCATGCATACAAGCGTACTATAGAAAGCATATTACTGAATTAGCATGCAAATATGCACACATTCACATCAAATGAGCGAAATCATATTTAGTTGTAAGGAGCTTTTTCTGCAGAATTCTTGCCAAGTACAGGCAGGACAGGATATTTACTGTTTCTGCAGTCAAATAGAAGACAAGTATAAACTGGTTTTTATTACTTACTGTGTTTTAGTGCACTGCCTAGTATGTGTTGCTTAATTTATGTCTATTTCACGCTATCACAGTTATGCCTGTAATATAATAAAAAAACAAATGTTAAATTGTCCCAGCACTTATATTAAATATTTTCCTCTATTTAAGAGAAAGAAAAACAAAACTATAACAATGCATAAGGTGTATAAAGAAATGTTAAAAGTTTGATCTTTCTGGCTGGAGTTTATCGCTTGTTTGTTTTTTTTTTTGTAGGAAAATAACAGGAAGCATAGGAAAGGGAGGCTGAAATGCTCTTCTGCATCCTTTACTTTTAAAACTGTTAATCAATTTGAAGGAGTTGAAATGGTATAGTGGACTGAAACACTTCTGTACTTAAATGGCATGCACCCCACGTGTACTGAATTTGGTGGTGTCCACTTGGGTGGATTGACCACCTCAGTTTTGGGCAAATGATGAAACTTCAGATCATGAAATACCAACAGCCTAGACATTTTAATACATCTGTAGGTCATATCTACATTCTAAGAGTCTGATCAACGTGGGAGTGCTGATTTAATGAAGTTTAATTAGGAAAGCATAGCAGGATGGCTGTGTGCTTTGTCCAAAGCCTGTTGGAGCTTACAGAAGTAAGACTTGAAATTTATTGGTATCTTTCAGCTGGTTTCTTTAGTTCAGTTTCTGTATGTTATATGCTAATATGACCGAATCACATTTATTCGTATCAAGCTTAGTGAATTTGGGTGTACAATAGCATTAGCAAAACAATTTGGTGAGACACACAGCTTTTCTTCGTGAAGGCGAGATGGACTTGAAAATGTTATTTTTCTTTATCTCTGACATAGTGAGACCTCTGCTCAGTATGCACGTTTGTCAATCCTGCACGTTTGCAAACTTGGCTTTGTACATACTAGTAGTCTGCAGAACTCTAGCATTTGCATGCCTTAGTGGTTGGGGCATAACTGAGAAGTAGCTCAATTGAAATCCCATGTGCTGCAGAGGCATTAGTAAGAGCATAACATCCCTGGACTAGATAGCGATGCACAAATAGGACAAGCAAGAATTCATTTAGTTTCTAGAATCAATTTTCAGAAGAGACTCCTGCTTTGAAGCCGTTTGTCTTTCTGCTCAGTGTCAGTAAAACTTAGTATGCAAGTGCTAAATTTGGCCTTTGATCGCATTGTACTAAATGTACGGTAAATGAGCGTGCCTTAAAAGGTGTCTGATTTACTACTCGGTCAACAAAGGTATTTGTGTGTAAAGACGACCTAAGACCAATCTTTACAGCATACTCCAACGACAGCCTTGAGGCTAAGCAGGACAGTTCTCATAAACTAGTTGTCTGTGGTAGATACTATTCCCATGTTGTTGCAAGAGGAATTGTTTGGTTTTAATAGAGAATTTTATACTCTACTAAGTATGGGAACTGAAAAAATACGATAACCGTGTTCTACATAAAACAAGCAGGTAAAAGGCAGAGTAAATTTGATTCACAGCAGTGTTGTTCGTTGGCAGCTCTGGAGTATTTCAGTTTCATCTTGCTCTGGTGGAAAGCACCGCTTATATGTTGCATCCTATATGTTTTTAAGAAAGGAATATGCAAGTTCAGGACAGCTGCAGACGTAAACAATTCATACTAGAAATCTGGGTAATTTTTCATAAAGTAATTCTTAAAAGGGAACTCAAGTAACACAAATTGTTTAAAAACACTTTTCAAAGAAACAATTTTTTTCATCATGGCGTGTTCTAATCATTTTCAGGCATCAGACAGTCAATTTTAGATCATTATTAAATTAAGTGATGCTGGCTGTGGGTAGGATGGCTTTTACGGTCTAGAGCGTCACAGTAGAGAGTGCAATAGTTCTAAATATGCAATGTTTTCATGCTATTAAGTGATTATTAAAGAATTAGGAAAAATGAACAACCAGCCTATTTTAATCTTTCATATTCTTTTCAACATGTTTTTTTCTTAAATGTTTAAATGACATGAGAATCAAAATCTGGCATTGGTCTCTTTGCAGTTACTTGAAGAGGACTCTTATCTACAGCTCAGAAAACCGGCTTTATTTTTCCATCACACAGTTGCAGAAGGCAATAGAATTTACACAGTGTAGTTCAGTATTTGTTCTTGTAAATCTTTGAATATAAGCTTTTCTGTAGATAGTGTTTTCCATACCTGTCTGTCAAATGCAATTGTTGTGCTGCTCGCATAAGTGTCTATTTGCGTGCCTCCTTCTGTTCTGTGCAGTCTGTGTATAACGACTAAAAATTATTGACTATCTGATGCTTTTGGTCATACTAAGGTTGTTTGTGAGCCGAACAATCTCCATCTGGAATTAAAGCATCTAAATGTTATAATTAGCTTACAGAAGCAGGAATTTTTTGTTACTTGTGTTCCTTTTTAGATCTGTTACGTCCAACTAATCTTTGCTATGCAATACATAACTATGTAGCAAAGTGTAATGGAGATTTCCTTCCCAGCCTTGCCATGTGGTATGAGGCAAAATGTCAGTAGAGGAGTCAGTCAAATCAACAGTGTATGCTATATCTTCATCGTAGAAGCACTGCAACCAGAGTCTCCCATCAAACTGAAAGAAAATCAATCCTCCATACGTGAAAACAGTTAGTAATGGTCTTACTTGAGCTTAACCTGTACTGAATTATTCATGGTTGAGTTATCCAGGGAGAAGATTACCTTTGTAGTACACTACTTGAGTTGCCTTTGTCTTGTTTATTTTCAGTGGGGTGATTTCCCAGAAGGACAGTGGGACCAGGTCCTTTGTTTGCTAGACAGGAGAACGGTCATACAGGCTAATCTGCTGTGTTATGGGTTTTTTTCTTTTTTTCTTCTTCTTTTTTTTTTTTTTTTGGTCGTGCATTATTTTAACTTCTTTTCTTTTTATTTAGAGCCCCAGCATGGGGTCCCTGAGTGACTGCTAGTGCATTTGAATCTAGATGGCTCCCTGTTGACATGCCATCTGCAGATGCTCATGTAGGGTATGTTTTAAGCAGCAAACACCTGGAGTGCTATATTAAAAAATGCTCAGCATTTCAAAATCCCAGTGATGAAGTATAATATGCTCTTGATATGCCACTTGCTGTTAGAACAATAAGCTGGATCCTGCTAAGTCCTAATGCCTCCTGTTGAAAGTGAATGATGGCAGCGGATGCTTGGGACTTGAAAGATACGTGTCTTACAGGTATATTAAAAGGAGTTTATCTAACATCCTCTTTTATTTAGACTTAGTCACTGTAGGCATTTCTCCTTTTCTGTCTTTTTTACTGACTACAGCGCTATACCCCTAGAACAAGGGATGCGCTATATATTGCTACCAGACCTTTAGACACACTAGTTCCTCACTTTAATGATTCGTTTGCAAATATTCGAGACGCATGATGAAACTTCTTGACACCATTAAATTAAGACAAGAATTTTCATAAATAGATTTGCCAGAGGTAAAAGACGAAGGAAACCTACAAAGAGCCACACAAGTGCAGCGTATAGAATAGCAACAAGAAATACAATTGCCTTGCTTGATTTTATAATATCCAATTTAATGGGCAAAAACAATAAAAATGCAGATAGTAAGTATGGAAGTAATTTTGAGATAATTTTAGAGAAGTAAATAAAGTTTGGATCTTGTTGCTTTTGATGACCCACAAAACCTCACTGAAATAAGCACGATAGATTTTAAAGATCTGCTTCAACTTTGTTGATGTATTATTGATCATGGTTAGTCAGCAGTCCAGCTTTTGTTCAAGACTGCCTAAGGCAGTTAGATCACTTGTTATTACCAAATTATATTACCTGGGTACTTTCACTGTCAGATATTCTCTGTTATTCTTACTGAATATGTGTAAGACTAGGGAAAAAAAAAAAAGAAGTGGAAGCAACTTGAAATTAAGATCCCTGGTTCCAAGTGATAGTTTGGGATGCTGCTTTCATTTTGGAGTGCCAAGTATGATGCAGTCATAATAAGCTATCTTAAAGAAAGAAAAAAGGGGTTTGGGAGATTTTGAGGTTTTTTAAGCTTGTGACTTGACTGACAGTTGACTTCTTACAACTGCTGCTATTAGCTTCTGGAGTGTTGATCAAAGTATATGTTTTCTTTAATGAGCCTGGATAGTCCCCATTCTGTTGCTGTAGTTCTAATTAACTTTCCAAGTGTTTCCTCCTTTTCACAGGGATGCCATTTGGGCTTTTCTTCTGAAAAGCATTGTTTGAATAAGTAAAACTTCATGCACTGGAGTTCCTCAATCCTTATGCAACATAAGCAGTTGTTATTTGAGTTACTTAACTCTAAAGGTAAACACAGCCACAAGAATGTTAGTAGCCTGCAATACCCATTTGTGCTAGAACACTGCTGTAAACAATAGCTGCAAGCAACAAAGGAGTGGGTAGACAATCCCAGGTAATACATGCAGAATTCTTCCTTCTTTTTTATAAATCACAATATAAGCTCTTGGTTAGCGTGGTATCTCGGCAACAACTTGACATGAGATGTAAAATATGCCCTCAGAGAATAGAAAAAGCATCGTAAAACATCATTTGCCTCCAATAAAGGTGTTTAGCATTCTGAACCTCTCTTAACGTAAATTAATTTGCAGTTATTCTAGCAGTGTTTTTACATATGTATTTTACATTTGCATCAAAGTACTTCTCAGTATTCAGGAGCATTTTCTGCTTTTCTGAGTATTAACTGTTGAGAATATGAGTAGAGGTTAATGTGTGCTGTATGCCTTCGGATCAGCTCTGGTTTCCCTCTCACACAGCGTATTTAGTCTTTGGGGGATTAAACATGTTTTCATCTGGTTTGTGAGGAACGAATATTTATTAAATATTGTCAGGATATACTTGTTCGTTCAGAAAAAGCAATATATTGTTTGAACTGCATGGGAATATGAGGAAAAACTCAGGGAAGCCTTTTATACCAGAAGAAAGTTGATTTGTTTGTATAGTTATTTAATGTTCTAAGACTCGAGTGTGCACTGAAAAATAAATAAATAAATAGCTGAAGTGCAGTAAACCAGAAAGAGGAAACATCTGAATACTCATCTTTCTCAACAGGTGAAAGATTCATAAGCAAAAAGTTGCACACTTAGTTCCCAAATATACTTTGGTCATGTGACAGATAAAGATATGGCACCAGGCAATTACTATAGCCTGTTAGATGGTCACAACATTACAAAGAACAACGTTATAGGAGAAACATGAAAGCCAAGGAAAAGCTTTTTGCTATTTTTAGTATTCCTGGATTGCACAATGATGATTGATCATTACTGAGTATTGTTTCTAAAGCTTTGCGAAGATGAAAAATGCTAGGTCTGGTGGTTTGATCAAAAAAGATACATAAACATTTATAACAATGAAATGGTATTGTTTTCTTACATCTGGAGTGGTATTTATAACACTGCATTGCTATCTAGAAGGAAAAATATTAGTTCAAGGCCCGGACTTCTTTTTTTTTGCCAATTTTCTACGTATGATTTTGACAATTAGATAAGAGCATGACAATAAGGAACATATTTCAAAGAAAACAAAGACTGACTTTCCATTAAGCTATACCTGCTGTTAACCTCAATGGTACTTCAAATGGAGTGTTTTCAGTTTGATTCTACAGCCACTTACTTGGATTATTTCAAGCTGTGAGACCAGTATTTCAATAGATCATCATGAATGGACATCTTCCCTTTTAATTATAACCTCCTTTAAGTTTTGAAGTGTCTACATTGATTGTGTAGTCTTATCTCATAAGCAGCGATGTTAAAGCACATCTGAGTAACAAACAAGAAGCATTTTTCAAGCATATTCAGACAGAAATGGTAACGTGTTGGTAGGAAATATATGACCTGCTATAACTCTCTGCTTGTATGTGACAGGTGTTTTTCAAGATACAGAATAAAATAATTTAGAGCATAGCATGCAGGAAGTAAAGATATAGAGAAAAATGTCTCTCATCTGAGATGGTTGCTCTCTGGACCCATGGCTGACCAGCATGATTGTCTCCCGAAGATGATGAGGGAGAGGTGCGTGGGTACAGTCAGTTTACATGCTGCTTTTTGTATGGCTGATGCTTGAGGAGTTGCAGAATATCACCCTGAGTGACACTGCCAGCCTCTTTCTAGCATGGCTTATGTTGACAAGGCAAACTGGAGGGAAGGGCTTCACCTGTTGTAATTCAAGTTAGCCAACGCTTCTTGCAGGCTCTAAGGCAGCAGAAAGTTTAAGCGTAGAACTGGCAGGGGAAATAGCATAGTTGTTGGAAAATCATCTCAGCTCAGGTAAAAAAAAAAACTTCTCATTTAATCCGTGTCTCCCTTTACTGCACTGGAGGTCTTCCTTCAGAGCATTGCTTTTGCTTGTTCTCAGGGTGGCAGTAGAACTAACATATGACGCTAATTATACCTATGATAAGCAAAGCAAGGGGATGGATGTGACAGTGGAACATGCATGAGGGCTGTGCAGTAGCTCTATCTGCCCGCCATGTGGGGATTTGTGTGTCATGCTGGGCTCCACAGAGCATATATGCTTCTTGCCAATCTCCTTGCTGTAGCAATGCAAAAAATATAATTAAAAAGTGAAGGTGTGATTCCAGTCTTCTGTAACTGTTTATTAGGGCATCATCTTAGAACTGCAATCCTATTTAGATTGTTCTTCAATAGAAAAGAGACAGTCCTAGTGGCAACTTGACCTCTGATTTGTCCTGGCTCCTGTCGGTACAACATCAGGAAGCTCCCTGGTAATTCACTTTTTTGGTGTACTTGTAGTCTGAACAACACTTGAGGGTTGGCTCTTCCTTCCTGAATATTAGAGAGAGGTCCAGGATGAGTAGGCTCCAAATTTAGAGCTCTTGTTAGATGCCCAAAGCTAGTCAGGATCAGAGCTGAGCAAGCTAAGAATAAACAGCAAAAGACTACTCCAGAGCTTGGATTGCACAACTGCTGGAGCATCAGCCACACTTGGAAACAGCACCAACAGATTGAAGGGGTTTGGCCTTCAAAACTGCAACAGATTGAAGGAGTTTGGCTTGGGAAAGCTGTAGGAACAGGAGCAGCAGTTTGTGAGACAGCCTGGCTTATGCAAATGTAGAAATGGCAGCAGCAGGCTCTGATGGGATGTGTTGCTGGTGTAACTCCAAAAATTTTTAAACTGGCTGCTCATGTAATACCAGGGCCCTATCACCTATATGCTCAATTTGTCACTGTGTCTTGGAAGTTTTCCACTGGAGTAGTAGAAAACAAATGTTATCGTGCTATATAAGAAAGAGAAAGTAAGCCCACTCAGCTTATTATTTACAGACCTATCTCATTGCTTCCAGCTCTATCCATAATAGATAATGAATAAATTGGTTCACAAGCAACTGTTTAAGTACTTGGAGTTAAACAACATACTGAATGATGCTCAGACTGGATTTCATTCTCATTATTTCACTGTCATTGCACTAAGAAATTGCTGGAGACGTTTTCTCTGCTCATGGATCAAAGTCTATTTATAGGTGCAGTATTTATTGCCCTGTCAAAGTTGCTTTTGACATGACTGGCCATTCTCACATGTAAAAAATTCATCTGAAATCACTTAAAATAAATTGGACAATTGTTTTCAGTCACATTTTCTTCCAGAAACCAGATGGATGGTATTAGCAATGAACTGTCATGTACTGAATATAATACTAAGAAGTCTCGTAGTCACGCAACATATTGGCCACGTACATTAATTAGGAGCTGCTGTGCATTTTAATAGAAAGACAAATCTTTGTGGTTAAGACATACGTAGAAGGGCCAAATGTCTGTTAAAATGGGAAGCGTGAAATCAGAGCCTTCTCATGAGAACACAGCACTGTATCGTACAGGGATTTTGCACACATAAATACGCACACATTTTTGGATGCTTTGAATGTTTCCCATTGTTTGGGTGCAAAAACTCAGGAAATGACTACCAGAAAGCATAGAGATGTATCCGGAGTTTAGGCTATGTGCCTAAATGATTTCTGAGTCAAAGAATCGTGGCTCTTGGTTATTATTACTATATGAAGAGGATTAATTTTAAGCATTAAGAATTCTGCTCTGAAATCTAAAGACTTTGGTTTCTTAACGTACGTTATAGAGTTTGCCCTCCTTTCTTGTCTCTGCAACCATCTGCAAAATGGAGTGGTGATAACAGCACATCTTCCTGATGAACTTGTATTAGATGTTATTTCTACTGTTCTTTTCTAATTATTTTAGGCCTTGATTGCAATTCAGATTACATACAAGCAAGAGGAAATGCCTTCCCAGTTTGCTTTCACCTTTTTTAGTCTTTTTTATTTCCTTAGATCTAGTTACAAAGTCAGACAGCTAGAATAAGCTCCCGGCTCTACACTCTGTAAAGGGTACAGGAGGAATCTTAGCTCCATCTGCCCTCCTTTTGGACAGAAAAACCGTTTCTGTGCCAAGAAGGAACTTAATTCTTCTAATACATGTCAACAACAAATTACTGTTCCTAACCCCAGAAGGCAGAAGTGAAGGGAGAAGCGCGTCTCTGAAGAACCATGTTTCTTGTGGTTGTGATTGTGTTGTGTTTCTTGGGACTGCTCCTGCTGGTGAAGCAGTCACTTCTCCCTTTCCAGGGTCAGAGTGTTGACTTGAGACTAAGCCATAAAGAGACCGGGCTGTCTCAGCCTGGCTGTACACACACCCACAGAGCAGCCACATGTCACACTGGAGTCAGTAGAAGCTTTTCCTGAATAAAATATCCAGGACCAGGTCTCTGTGCTTAAATCATCTGGGCAATTTTTTTCTCCAGCGAATGAGACAAGAGATCGCTCCTTTTAACTTATCTGTGACTTGAGTCTGGACTGAGAATATTCATATGAGTAGATGCCCAATGGAGGAAGAAAGGTCAGAAATGACCAGTAAGGACACAGGGCTTATGAATTTACATCTTTTAATTTGCTGATGGGAATCGGTAGTACCTTTTGTGTTAGAGTCTAGAATAGAAATCTAGACATCAGTTGGCCTGTTTGTTTGCTGTCCCTTAAGGTCCGTGATGATACGAAGAGAACAAAACAAGGGTTTTATTGTGGGTTTTTCTAAGCTTTGTTTTCTTCTCTCCCTCTCCTCCCAACCCCCCCTTGAAATTTTGAACTAATTCAATATTACTTGACATGATTTGCAGGTTTGTGCTTTCCTCCATCTTTTTGTCTGTCACTGTGAAATACAGTCGCAACTGTAACGGATTTCTGTGCAGAATATGCATCAGACCCCTTGCTTTTGTATTTTTATTCAACTGCCTGTCTTTTGAGGCATCTACTAAGAAAGCTTCCTTCTTTCAGGCAACTATATCTGTTTGTTCTCTGAGGTTCTATAATGAATCTGATTTTGTACCATCTAGAATTAAAATGAATCGCAGACAAACTTTGTCAGTTCCTCCTATTTACTTTCCCTGCAGTTGAGTTAGTTTGCCTTT
Organism: Alectoris magna; assembly: GCA_030625065.1. Lineage (NCBI taxonomy): Eukaryota > Metazoa > Chordata > Aves > Galliformes > Phasianidae > Alectoris > Alectoris magna. The sequence continues at coordinate 4,969,027 of CM060569.1, forward strand.
GATGTCAAAGATGTCATAAACTTAAATACCTTAAACGTTTATTCTGGAGACTTTACCAGCTGAACACTAATATCCTCAGTATTCTTACCTAAGTTGCTGAGTTAGCTGTGTGATTTATCTTTATGGCGTGTTCTGTACTTGTATTCTCTCTCCAGTGTGCTGTCAGAAAATTATTTATATCTCGGTAATTAATTAATGGTAAAGTGTGCTTAATTTCTTATCAAGATGTTGGGTTTGTAATTGATGAGTAGTATATGGGTCATGGATGCAGATGAGATCAAGCACTATAGAAGTGTCAAAATCTCTCTTGAAAGTGGATCCCATTATTCTGAACAATCTCAAGGAAAGGCTCCCCGGGCAATGAAAAATCTTGTCTGAACTTTGGCTTAGAGGTGTTTGCATTTATAGTGAATGGACCAACAGCTGACAAGAAATCATGCAGAAAAGAATTAGCGGCGATAGCTGGGCAAGCTGTAGCCCAGTTTTGACTATTTGATTATTGAATGAACTACAGACTGTTTTTCAGGTAGGGGGACTGTTCTGACTTCTTAGAGTGATGTTCTATGTAAGAGATCACTGGGTGTCTTGCAGTATTTTTTTCAGTAAAAGGAATGGTTCTTCTGTGATAGCAAGAAGTGTTCTGTGTATCTTTTTTCTACAGCTCCACATGCTTTAGACAGTACTGCTTTTCACTGCCATCTTCCTTCTCCTAAAAAAGGCTGGCCAATAAGGAAAGCATTCTCAAAGCAGGCTCTGGAAATACAATAGCAGGGCTTTGTTGGCAACAAAAAGGAATAAAAATGGAGAAATAGGAATTGGTTATGACCCAGTCCCTTTGATACTGTTAAAATGGAAGAGCTCTTCCAGAATGAACAGAAGATGAACAAGAAATATGATGCTTTTGCATACAGTGTTTCACAGCTCCTTATAAAATAGCTCTCTTAAGAATAGTATAATCCTGCTGTACTTTGCAGTGGATACATCAACTGCATTTTTGCTTCAGTACTTATTTTCCTCACTGTCCGTGCTTTTAAGGAAAGTTCACAGTGCTCCTTTTCATATATTGAACATCTTGCATGCTGAAATTTTAAAACAAGAACAGAGGTTCGAAAGTTTGGTTTCAGTGGGACGTTATAGTTTGTGTGCCTACAAGAAAACTAGTTCTTGGCAGCACCCCTGGAATCTTCATTTAACAGCAGCTGAAATAGAATTTATGACTTCAGGAAAACCATCCAGGCTGTGTTTTCCCTTCTTCACAACTTCCTTTATATACGCAACAAACTTCCACTTTCTAACCCTGTGGAAGATCCTGGGCTTAAGAGCCTTGTGAAATAGGCTCCTGGAATGATGTCTTCAAAGAACAAGTTAATGCGAGGGGGTTCGAGTTTTCATACAAAGTCCTGTCCTCCAGAAAGGCAGAAGAAAATACACACAAGATCGAACTTAAGGGGAAAATCCTGATTGGTTTGCAGGTTGACATGTGAACTGTATTGTTAAATATGTATGAACCAACTGAATATAAATCATCTATGAAGGAAAGATGGAGAGTCAAGGTTCTGGCTCTGATCTTTCAAGAGTTCTTTTCAGGCGGGGATTATAGAGAGAAGTAAAATATGTATATATATATATATAAGTGAAAACATTATGTCTGGCCCCATAGATAGAGGCTGTGGAGAAACAAGAGCACAGATTGTTTTCTGCACTGGCAATGACTTCAGTGGAATGAGCCCCTGTCCTTTTTACAGAGAATAGCCGGTAAATCTTGCGAGTGACTGCATCAACAATTCCTTTTCCAAATGGAAAAATACAGCTTTTCTAATGTGACATTACCGTGAATTGTAAGCTGATTTATTTCTTTGATTTCAGGTCTCAAAGAAATTAAAGTTTAATTTAACTTCTCTAGCTTCTTGCTCATCCTTCACTTGTAAAAGAAGCTCAACTGTGGTTGGTTTTTTTTTTTTTAAACGAGCAGGAGAAAAGTTGGTAGCCTGCAAACATACGCTCATCAAATTGCTGGGGTAACTAATGTAGACAGTGTGTAAAGCTAAGGATATATGTTCACCTACTTTTGATGTTGTTATAGATTGAAGAATAATTCATGTTGACCTGCTTTTCCCAATGCATCATATTTATTAAGATTATAAATAAGTAGTGGCTGAGGGGAAAAATAAATTAAGTGCTAAGATGTAGTGACTTTAAAATGCGTGCGTGTAATTACCTTCCACTGTGATGTACGTGTGCTGGTGTGTTGCAGGCTTGTAGGCAGTTTGCCTCCCTACACAGCTGTCAGGAGATGCCCCGTGATCTCATAAGTTTATTTCCTTCACAAAATCTCCATCCCTGATGAGGTCAGCAATATGAAATCTTCACCTAGCTTTCACCTAGATTTCCTTCTCCGTATGGACAAAAAAGTAAACACAGATTTTTGTGCTTCCTTTTAAGCTGTAGATTCGTTTGCTGATGAAGCTAATGCCAGCTCCTGCTGTGCTGGTGACTCTGGTGAAGGGTGATGCTTTTTTCTTATAAATAAATTTGAAACTAGTAATACATTTAGCATAAAATCTCTTGATTTCCTGGAAGCCCAGTTGCTTCAAAGCAAAAATGTATGCAGGGAAGTAGACTGTTACATGACTTCGCTTTCCACAGTGATTTGGAATATAGTTTACACCAGCTAAAAAGGTAACGATTGTGTCTAAGCGTAGACCTGCTAGCACTTCTCTTCGAATGGGGATGCTGCCACTTGTTCTGCTTTAGGGAAAAAACGTGGTACAGACAGGACGACTTCCTCAGCTGGGGCTGCTGCTGTCTTCTGCTTGATCTGTCACAGCTTGCTGGATTTGCTACCCACGTCACTCTGAACCTGGGAACATGATTCATTTAAACTTTTAAAGAGAGATAATAGCAATGTAAATAAATTTTACAGTAACCCATAAGGCTTTTAATAGCGTGAATGTTGATAGTGTTTTTCTACAAAGTCCCAAGGCACTTTACAGCTGTGCTATGAAAAGAGGAAAAGGCATTAAAATATAGAAGCTATGGGAATGGGGTTGGAGACGGGGAGACCTTGATCATGCGTTAAACTGTGAAGTGCAGGTCAGAGCTTTGCTTGTTACTGACTTGCTAAGCATGTAAACATAGTATATGTGCAAAATAGTTATTGTTGATTGTATGGAGCTGTGGGCTAGAACTTGAAGGAAAATGTATTAATCATTAACAATCTCTCTGAACTGGAACTATTAAATAGGCAATGATTCATCATAAATGGTTCCATAAATCTCAAATGCAGTGTGGCCAAGATCACACTGTTGCTCAAAATAGGCAGGCAAGTCATGGCTTGGACTTGTACAGCTTGCAGCTCTCTCTTATGAGTACAAATCACTCTGGTATTGGTAATGGTAATTCCTCCATTGAACATATAGCGTTCTGTTTTGGGCACTGCACTTAAAGCCAGATACAGACCAGCAGCAGAAATGGTCAGAGCCTGGTAAGTAAGATAAATAAAGGCTGAATGACACAGAAAGTAATTTAGAGGATGGGAGATGGGGGATGATGGATGATAGGAAAGCTGATGGGACCGGAGGTGGATACATGGTTTCTGAAGGCTATAGATTCTTCCTTCATAGAAGATCCTTAGGCTGTTTTAAATATCTCATCTGGTAGGACCAAAAATAAGCATTAGCTGCAGCAAAGAAGATTCAGACTAGACGCAGGGATAAACAAAACAAATGCAACAAAACCCACAAATTTTTAATGCTGCACATACCAAAGCATTGAAATAGATTTTCTGAGCTGTTTGTCAGCAGAGTTCTTAAAGGATTGGATTAGACAAAGTTTTGTCGGATGCTCCATAAGTAGAGCTGAGCCTTCCTTAAGGCAAGGAGATGCATAAGATTACTTTTCCGCATCTATTGTTTCCCTATTTTCCCATGATTCTGTTAAGCTTGTTAAGAAATCATAGTGCTCTAATATCATTTTTGCTGGAGACTGGCAACAAATTTTATAATTCATCATACTCTGAGAGCCTATATTGAGTATCTCTGCTAAAGTATTTTCAAAATGCAAAATGAATAAATAGTCTTTTAATGAAATGTATCCATGAAATGTAGGCCACTTCCTCTCAAAATTGAATTAAGCATTACGAGAGATCAATGTCTAGATTTCTGTATCTACTGAAAAGTACTGCTGCACAGTTGTATAAATCGTCCGGAGAAAAAGAATATGGCTGTTACTTTATCACTGTGGTTCTCCGGTAGCGGCCCGAAGTTAGTTGGCTGTCTTAAAAGATTTGTGACTATAGATTGATCTTGTCTTTCAACTGCAGGTTACTGGGTCAAATTAAGCTTAAGCCCAGAACTATCAATAACGCCTATGACCACATGCCATTAGACTCTGCAAAGCCCTGTCAATCCCATTTGGATTTCTGTGAATTTGGTATTTATCGTTCTTTTAACAGAGTAACAAACTGTGCGAGTCAAAATCTGAAAGAGGACTTTAATAGTCTTCTACCAAACTGGATTAAAACCTGTGCGTTAAATCACTGTGCTGCTCCTCGTGCTGTCTGTTCATATAAGTCCTTGCAGTCCATAATTACATGGCCCTGTTCAAAAGTATCAGCTTAGTACTTAAAGGCAAACATGCCTACACTGGGAATAAAAGTGCATCGAAGTTTCTTCAGCTTGTCAACAGTGGGCTGTGTATCTCAGCTGGCACTGCTATGGAGCAAGATTCAGCTTTTTGCTACGCAAACAGGCCTGTACAAACAAACATTTGTGTGGACATGAACGTATGCCTACTGTTAGTCCTCTGTACAGGAATACATTCATATTTATCATGGATGATGTCATATAAGTTGAATTTGACACTACTGTAAGTAGAAGAAAAAAGTTGTTTGTTTTGTTTCTTTTAAATCAACTTTTCCAGTTTGGGGGAAGACACTGTTCGTCATAAATGGAAACATTTTCAATTTCACGGCATACCATTTAATCAGTGGGAGCTTTAAGAAGCTGCTTCTTATTTCATCCTTTTTGAAAGCTACTAATTGTGAGTCAGAAATCTGTCTGCTATGAATATGATATCATTTTCATATACAGCAGTTTGCCCTGTAGAAAAACCTTCCTTTGCTCAAGCTCTTAGATTTTTAAACTCCTTTATTGCTGTTTTGTCCAGGCTTTATCATTTATGGGAAAAGTCACTGCCCTTTTCTTCCACTGTTATTTTTAGTGAGCTGTATACCACACTGTGTTAACTGGTTCTATTTCATATACTGTTATTTATGTATTTGTTTTTCATATTCCATTTACTGCAGCCAAAGTGGTTGCTTACATGCTAAGAAGATCGAGTTTTTCCAAGTCCATAACACTCAGCCTTATGCTCACATTATGTATTTTCCAAGAGGAGCAAGTGAGGTCACGGCCCTTTGGTAAGGAAGAGAGGAAGGATGAATGGTGTTCAGCACTGACAGGTCTGTGTTTGATTCAGTTTCGTATGTTAGTTTTCTACGTAATGATTGTGGACAGAGTTTAAGAACTGTGGATGCAATTGCGTTCCTTCTTTTATGTAGCTTCAGGTTCAGCTTTGGATAACTTCTCATCCTCTTACTCCTCTCTCTCTCACCACTGAGTGAAGAGTGAATTCTCTCAATCCCTTCTTGTCTTGGTGAGAGTGCTCCAGTCCATGAAGTTTTCTGTGCTCTTCTTCATTGTTTCACTCTCAACCACACAGTTGCCCTTTCAATCATTTACTGGCTTCTACTAATGTGTTTTAAGCTACCTGTCTATTAACGGCTGTCTATATTTTGCTACAATGCTTCTCATTTTCATTTCTATTTTGTCGCTCTTATAACTGGAAGCCTTAATTAACCACGTACTTCACATGTGTTACCTGTTACCAAGGTAATATTGTCTTTAAATCCAAGGAGGTGGATTTGCTTTCTTTTTATCCCAAGTGCTCTATTCTGATTTCAGATCTGCACCTGCTTAGCAACAAATAGACATGTTCATGGGGCTAGCTATAGCCCCAAGTTAAAAGTAGAGATGAGTCTGGGTAGGATTGTCGTAGATGAAGCCCTAAAAATTTGGTAGTAGCTCTGTATGTTGGGATGATACTGGGCTCCAACGAAGTCTATATCTTCCTTGATAGGTATGTATAAATATATCTTATTTTGAATACAAACTAGGGGGAGTAAGCAAAGCAAATTGTTGTGAGTTGTGATTAACAGAGAGATGTATGAGTCTGTACTGCAGGATGTGCTCCAGCAGAAATACCCACCTTCCTGCTACGGGTTAAGTGGTTGAAACTTGAAACATGTTTTGCATACTGAGATGTAGAGGAGAGGCAAAAAAGTCTCTCCCCTCAGCCCCGATAGTTTTTGAACATAGAATGATTCTTTCTTAGTGTCCATCTGCTATTTGATGGCACCAGCTGCCAGCCATCCCTCCACATGCACAGCTACACCAAATAGCTTGCCTTCCACCTTAGCTTATATTGAAGCACTGCTCTGGTTCCTCCAGTTTTCCACCTTAAGGACTTTAACTAAACTCTTCTGTGCAAAGGAGAAATTCTGCACAGATGAAAAGCGGGCTGTAGAAGAACATAATAATTATACTGGCAGAAAAATGTCAGCAGACTAATGTAGGTCCCCTATAGGGGTTTGAATCATCTTATGAAAAGTGAAGCCATTAGATAAAACAAAATGTTAGAGATTTTGTTGAGAGTGACAGAAGCAGCCGAATGTTCTTCCTGCTGTATCTCTGACATTTGGCAGTTTTTGGCTGGGTAAGAACAGCAGGCTATCTTTCTCAGTTACTTATCAGAGCTCAGATATATATATTTATATATACATAAAGATTCCTTAAGACTATGAGATGGGGAGAGAAATGTGAACCATGCCCCCGCGGAAGTACTCATGAGGTATTTTATTGTAAATTGTTGTTAAAAAAAAATAATCTAAAAAAAATGATAATCAATAATAAAAATAATAAATACAGTTCAGTCCTGCGTACCAGTGAGTTTGGAGGTACTGCATCATCTTGTCAAGATCATCTGGTCTTTTCCTCTTTTGCCTCTGAATTGCAAATTTGATTAGAAATCCAGAATTCCAAGACCAACATACACAGATTTATTAATGTGGGGGGGGGTGGGGAATCATGTGCTAAAAAGCATCTAAGTGAAGTGTGACCCCACACAATTCTTACTGAATTAATATGCAGGATTTGCACGTGTTTAATTAAACTCAGTGTTCACGACTACTTATTAATGAGCCCTTTGAAACACTCCAGACATGGCCCTTGTTTCCCTGTGGAGGAACGGAGACCCTGCTTGCAGAATTTCTGTGCACAGGTTCTCGTTATTCTAAGAGGAAAGGACGTGTTCCTTGACAAGCGTGTGAAGGGGAAAAAAAGAACAAGCTGCCTGTGAGTGGGAGTCCAGTTTTCTACCCTGTATCTCACTGAAAGACTGTAAGAAAGAATTCTTACATTATATCAACCACAAATGACACGAGAATATTCTTTAAGTTCCTTCTGAAGCTGGCACCCAGGAGACTCTTGTTCATGCAGAAGATATTTTTAAAATTTAAAAGAAAAGTCAGAGTGTAACTTCTGTTTCGCTCTCACAGTTCCTTTTTTAATGTGTCCCCTTTCTATTGGATCCAGTGTTCTTATAGGTGAGCCATTTGTCTTTTTTCCTTTTTTTTTCCCCCCTTCTGAACGCAGTCCTAATTCACTTGTAATCAAATGAAATATTTTTTTGATGCTGAGGCCTATATAGGGCAGCTGTTCCCTCACCCCTGTGCCAGGTAGTGTCAGCTCTGGAGAGGCTCTCCAGTGCATAGCAAAAAAAAAAATCTGAATCTCCATGGTGTTGTGAGGAGAAATGTCTGGTTTCCTTTAGATGCTGTTTCTATAGGCTCTTAAATCAAAGCTATTAATGGTGTTAGTATATGAACACCAAGTGCCATATGGTACCACTCTCACTGTACTAATAAGGAGTCCTTATTTAGGACAGTCTGCCTCCAGAGCCAAGGTTATTACAGCTGTTAGCTAGGCTGTTCGGGTACACAGCAGAAGGTGATAGGATCTAGAGGTGAAAGATCCATGTAAAGTGGGGCAGTGTCATCCCCACTGCTGAGGTAAAGGCATTGATATGAGTCTGTAAGATGGCATTTACCAAGTGTCGAAGTCTGGAAAATATGGCCTTTTTTTCCCCAGAGACATCGCGTTGAGATTCAGTTGGATTTGGTGTTTGCTTTATTTGTGTATGTTTTGTAGTCTACTGGCAGAACCAAAGAGGCTTGGATAGGGAAAACCAGGCTCAGTCCTGGTTTAGTTGACAGCATGTAGTGGTTTCCAAGGCCAGTGCTTTTCCTGATCTGCAGCACAATGTTGCTTCTGTATCCTGAACTGCCGGAGTTTAGAGCTGCAGCATTGTTATTGGCAGTGACTAATGCATGAGCCAGAAAGAGCACCAGTTGGTGTGCAGATCCTGTAATCAGCCACGGTCTAATCTCATCCATACTTGTGTCATTTGGTGTAATTCCAGTCAAGCAGATAGCTTTAGTCAGGGCGTTACACAGTGTAAATGAAATCAGGATCTGTCTCAAAGTGTACAGTTCTAGTATTAGGCAAAGAAAAAAGAAGAACAGAAACTGTAACATGGGTAGGAGCTATGATGTACTCTGGGCACATAATGACAGAGTATGACACTTTCAAACCAAGCCTTAGTGTTATAACAAACCTGAAGCTGCAGCCCCCGCAAGAAGGAAAAACATCAAAAGCAACAGCTTGGAGTGACCTTGTTCGTTCTTTCTCTTTGGAAGAAGGCTTACATGACATAAAGACCTTGTGGTTTCGGCTGTCTGCTCACAGACAGGGCAGCTTCAAGTATTTTCCAGTTCCCAGAGAAGTGATGATGTGTATGTGTTAAAATGCATAGCGATGCACAGCGTGCAGCCCATAGGCTTAGCAGGGCCTGCTGTATGTGAAGCTCAGCACTGCGGAATTAAGACTGAAGCATGTTTTCTTATGTGTGGACTAAAAGGTGCTCCAATTAGAAACTGCATTTAGCAGAATACAGCTAAATAAAAAGTGCCCACGTCATATACTGCAGCTAGATACATTCCTGAAGCACTTTAAACGAAAAAGCCTTTACGATTCTAAACAACCCATATGTCTGTCAAAGCTGTCATTGTACCGCAGCAAGTAAAGGAAACAAAACTTAATTTGTAATGAAGCTTCCCTCTGCTGAAAGCACAAGTCTTCCCCGTTCTCATTTAAGCCTCTGTTCACAATTGCAGCTCTCTCACTCTCTCAGACTCCTTATAAAATGCTTTGCATTTCTTTTTGAATCATGTCAAGTTAATTTTATGGCAAACAATCTGTTTTCTGAAACACACAAAAGAAATATAATTATTGCTGGGTGAAGGGGAGTTGGAAGTAGACTGAGCACGATGCTGGTAATTGTTTTTGCGTACCGGTGCTGGGAAGATTCTCACCATCTGAGCAAAAGACATCTAAAAAATGAAAGTAATTATAAAGGGAAAGCTTTGTAGTATACTTCTGAGATCAGAAGGAGAATCTTACCACCAAAACAAAGCATGTTACTCAGCAGATGACCTGCTGGTAACCAAGCTGCTCTTTGGTTTACTGTGGTACTGTAAGAAACGTTCCCTTGCTTTGAATTTTCAAACTTGTTGAAGTGGCAAGGTGAGATTTTAGGATTTTCAGCTTTGACTTCTTTTCACTCCTTTGGCAAATGTCGGTCTACTTCAGTTCAGATGCACCCAAGGGCCCTGAGACACGTGCATCGAAGTTTACAGAAGCGCCTACTATGCTTCCTTTTCTCATGTAGAGTAAGTGGTTTTGAACTCGTTTGTTTTGATGCTTTGAAGGTACAATTGTTTTCAATTACTTTCAATGTAAGTGGCACTACAGGCAAGAGAGGCTGGCAAGATCTGGTCCTCACTGCAAACATTTCACAGCTGTAATCTGAAGTGCCTTGCAAAATTTTTCATTTGATAAAAATTAATAAATCCTATAAATGAAATCCATCACACCGTCAGTTTGTTGACGTTAAATCTGGCATAAAAATATATTTATCAGTGATGCCATTTAAGCACTCAGTGACTTGGGGCCAAATCTTGAGGCCCTCAAACAATTGTTTAGACTGGTATTTACCCAAGGAAGCCTATGGAATGGGAATGAGAAGAGTCACAGCTCCGAGAACTATTTACGAAGATTTCCTTTCTTTATGCCAATCTCCCAGCTGCTCCTTGCTGCATGTGGGGAAGGAGTTCAGGCTCTGCAGGTCTTGAGGAGTACAGGCTTGTCCATCTCCCTCTTTCTGGTCACATACAAATTTTTGGGTGAGACGGTCCCATTACATTGACTTCTCTACATATGTATGAGTCTGCGGCCTTGGAGTTTTGGCAAATGGAGAGCGACGATGATGGTAGACGATCAAACATCATTGGATAGCAGGAGGAGCTGAAGTGTATCTCTTGCTTTTCTGATGGCTGAGACATACCACAATTATTTCCTTTTTGCTCCTCTTTGAGCTTTACCAAAGGTGACTAGGGTTCAGGCTCACAAAGCAGATCACTGCTGGCTGTGGGTCTTGTGTACGTGTAGCTACTGATGTTGTAACTAGGGATGCCTGAAGCTGTAGTTTTGTGAGGAAAAACAGTGAACAGAACTAAAGGCGTACATTTAATTGGAATAAAAGAAAATTCTCTTCTTGTTTGTCACAGGATGAAACCAAAATAACACTTTTGAAATCAATGGAGCTACTTCACAGTTATATCAACAACAGTGAAAACAGAGCTGAGCCTTGAGTTTTGGGGTTTTGTGGTTTCCTTATATGGGGAAAAAAAGTTAGAAAATGAGTGATTCTGTAAACACAATTTTAGTCTATCGACAGATGGGAAAATTGAGAACAGGTTGTAAAAGTATAAGCTAAGGCATTATTAATATTGTACTGTTACTGAGCCAACTCATAGAGGAACTAAAAAAACCCATCCCATTGGTTAAGTAATCATTACACATATGCTTTTGGAGATTAATACTTTGAATTTTCGAAGCTTTTATACGTGTCAGTTCTGCTAAAAGGATGAAACTGCAAAAACGCACTGGTAGCAAGTTGAAAGCGTTAATAGCAATGTCAGATACACTTTAAGGATAATCACAAAACTCCTTTACATCCAGTAGGCCTAATAGTCTCAGATATGGAAATAAGGCTTCTGACAAATAAAAAGGTTTGAGAAAGTGGGAAGAAGCCAAATATTGTTGCATAATATTTTAAACCGGAGTAGCTGTGTCAGGTCTCGGTATTGAGTATTTTTTATGTATACATATGCTATATTGGGATGATCAGTTCTTTAGAAGTGTTTGCTGGGTCTTCCTTTCTTTCTTATGATGCAACCTGTATTTCTAGATACCTTCCTTTCTCCTGAAATTAAGATAGATTAGTGCTTAAAAAGAAAAAAAGTAATAATTTCCCGCTGCTTGAAATATCTTGATTAGATATAAACTTGAGTCCTCAGGCCATCTGCCTGGAAATTATGTTGAACTCATATTTTAGGTGTAATAGGGATTGAGTTTACTTACATCTGCATGATTTAAACGTCTCTTTAATAGTAGATCATGCTTGATGGCTGCTTTATGACAAGAAATGTAGACAGGAGAAATGATATTTTCTATCCATGAGTTCTTGCATAGTTTTAGAACATCTTTGTCATATGATATTCACTGATGAGCAGCTAAAGTCCTTAGTCATTAGTGAAAAAAGGGGAAAAGTGTAGCTACTGGCCCACTTCAATTTTATGATATGCGATCTAAAATCAGGAAGCCAAAGATTTATTTTGAGTGAGATCAGATCAGGCCTTGGTTCGATTTTTGTCAATTTTGTTAATGGGACTGGGTCCTTTGTGAGAGCCAGAAGGGTAAATCACCAGCACGTCACAGGAACATGCCCACGTGTGGTTGCTCAGATCGTCAGGCTGTGCGTGTGGAGGTGATAGAGATGAGAATGTATTTAACTAAGTCTAAACAGTAACGTATTATTAAAAACCCAGGGTCAAATTCAGATGATTTGATTAATGATGTTTAGTGCCTCATACTCATAAAGCTGCATCTGTGTTAGGAGGGGTTGCCTGTGATTTAAATGGAAGCTAGGCTGAGGCTAGAAGCTTTTCAAAACCTTATGAAGTGACTCTTTGCTTTGCTGGCAAAATATTAATCTCAGAGGTTTGCTTCTGGATGTCAGGTTTCAACACCTGAAACCTGCAGTGAGTGACTTCTGATTTACATAGAAGACAAATCAGCCTCCCAAGAATTCTTCTTCCTGACTGTGCCTACCATTCTAGAAGGAAATTGGACTTTGTGACACAGGAGACCTAAGAACAGCATTGTTGTTTAATATATGGGTTGCATGTGTCTAAAGGGAAGACACTATATATCATGTGTGAATGTGTCATCTTTGAGTCATAATACTAACATGAGAAATAAGAGTAGTTGCTAGTTCACTGAAATAAGGTGAAGAAGACAGATCACCTCAAGGTGACCCAAGATCCCAGCATTAGAGTATTTGTCTTTATTTTAATGTTTTCATTTATTTTTTTCTTGGTATTCGGTAAGGGCCCCTTCACACCAGAGAAGGAATAAATGTTCACCCTGTTAGAACAATAGGCATCAAGAACATGAGTGTCTCCTCAAAGATAAGTAGCATGTCTGTTGTATTTCGTTTTGTATTATGTTTTTCAAATAATGTTTCAGTGATTATTTAAGGTTCCTTGGACGTTGATTCCTGATAACGTCTGGTTTGATTATTCAAGAAAAAAGCACAGAACCTCAAAATGGCTTTTAATTCAAACAGGCACTTTCATTATTCTCACTTGTAGATACCGTTTTCCTTGAAATTTTAACCCCTTAATATTTCAACCATACTATTAATCCAAAACAGTCTTTGATTCTGCTCGGAGAAAGCACAGCACATCTTTGGAACCGCGTCTGCTTCTACCTCAGTCATTGCAAGATTGCTCTGAGAGATGAGTACAGGCTGTTCAAAGAAGGTGGGCATTGTTTTCTAAGATAAAGATGTCCTTCTCCTTCCCACGACGTCAGGAACTCTTCAGCTGTCCAGCACCTCTGACAGTCAAGCCATTTTTCTGACATTTGAAGTCTAAAGGTGCACTGCATTTCATATGCTTGCCAATAACTCATCTCTTGTATTTCGTATATAGAACTGCATTGTTATAACTCCTTCTGTTCTGAAACTTAATCTAAGATCGTACAGTGAATATGTAACAAAGCCAGGAGAAAGCATATGGGTCCTATCCTCAGCCTCCTAAGTCCCAGGCATGTGCATTTTATTTTTTGACTCAAGACTGTGTGTGAAGGTATGAATTTGGGAGCTAAGCAAGCTGACAATTTCTCTTCAAAGTCATCCTTGCTGCAATTCATTTTTCAGCCTTCTCAGTCTCCCTTGGACAGTTACTAAAGACAGCTTTATTATGCAGCTCTCTTTCCCCTATTTTTGTACATATCATTTTCTGTTTGTCATGTTTAGGGCACCTTCATTCCCTCTGTCTCACAGAAACAGATTACATCAAGAGCAGAAGTCTCTTCTCTTTGTTTTTGGAATGTGAAGCATGCAATCATTTGCCATTATTCTTCATAAATTTTTGTCTGTGTGATCAGGTTGAAAGTAGAAGAATCTGGCAAGACCCACATGGTCACACAGCCATGGTTACAAGCTGGAGAAGGCTGGACTCGTATTAGCATGTGACTTTACGTTGCCCTTGTGAGATGTAATAGCTATCAGCTGCATTACAGCACCTTCCCTTCTATATAAATCCACAGGAAAAGATGTAGAAACTGGAAAGGTCTGGAAGGTATCTTCAATCCTTTAATGACCACAAGTAAAGGGAATGTATTAGAAATACCCCTGAGGCTAACCCTGACAAGTCACCCTCATCAGAACGGTAGAATGCTTATGTGCAGCTGTGTTACATTCAAGCTCCCACCCACAGGAAAAACCTGACTGAGTCTGAAGCTGCCAGCCTTACACCTAGACTCCGTGAAGTTCATCTGGATGTCCAGTTTAAAGCTCTTTAAGGTATTCATTTACTGCAGTGGTGAGGATTAAGCTGATAACTTACTGGCTAGAAGGTTAAATCTGCTCCTCAGGATGAGAATGCCAAATTAATGATCACTTCAGAAACGTATCTAACTTACCTTCCAGGCACGCAGAGCTCTCCCTTACGTCTGCATTCCCATTCCCTTCATGTCTGCTCCATTTCGGAGCCTCTCTTGCTACCAGCAGTGCTTTCTTTAGGGGGATGGAAGGTGAAGGGCTGATCTCCCATTTTACTAAGCTGTAACAATAACACACATTTCTAGCTGGAAACCACATGCTGCAAAAGGCACCGTGCTGTACAGAACAGCTGCTTCCCTGCTCTGTCCTCTCTCTCCACAGGTTCTGTTCCCCCAAACGGCCATTGCTTGAACCAAGTGGTGTACTAAGGATGTATGCACATACCTGAGTTTGGTATACTGTTAAGGTGTGGGTAGGAGAGCCGCTCTATCTGAAGACCCTTGTAGGTATAACAGACATGCTGCCTCTGCCAGTCCATCTCTGAGGCACTGGCTTGTTCTGCTCCCCCAGTGCCACACAGCAGATGGGAGCAGCTGCCCTTGCTTCTGCAGCCATTGGAACGATGATTAAAGATGAAACTGCATATTCCAAAGTCACATACGTTGTTCCAGAGAATAAATCAAGGTGTTGTTTGACTTAGAAACAAAACAATATTTTCACGCACTGACCTTCTCAGTTCTGGGGAAGCATTCTGGGAGGGAGCCCTGGTAGTCACGCTGATGTGAGGGCTTAAAAAATGCATTATGTTTCAGGCAGGTGCTGTCTTTGAAATATCTGCAGGCCTTCTGGATTTCCTTAATGGCTGTTGTTGGGTGCAGAGCATAAAACTGTTCTTCCTCTTGTCCCAAATTCTCAGGAGCGGTATTTTCATTTTACTGTAAATGTGTCATCTGGTACAAGAATAGTGACGAATATTTCCTGGGCTCAGTGTTAAACCAAACGCTCATCTTTTAAATCAATCCCTCATTGTTTCTTCTTTTGTCAGGGGAAAAAAAAGACATTAAGAGAGCTTTAAGGCCCTTCACCTTCAGTCCTCCAATAGCACTCAAAATTCAGCCAGATACTGAATTGCTGGGATATGATTTTGATTTCCTCACTGGAAAATAGCGTGTAAAAGTCCTTGACAAAGACATATTTTGCAGCTGAGGAAGCCCGAAAGCCTTTATTACCAGCCTTTTTGCTCTGTTCTCTCCCTTCCTCTGCCTCATTGCCTCCTCTCTTCCTTCTCTCTGCCTTCTCTGCACCTGTGTTTAAGACCTTCGAATCCCTTACTTCCCTTTGGACTTCCACATCCATCCATTTGCACATCCCCGACCACCTCCTCCAAGCACCTTCTGAGGGATGAAAAAGAGCCATAAATCCTGGTGCAGTGCAGGTCAGGAGAGCTGTTTTCCTTGCTCTTCTCTTTTTGTCGTGGGCGGATGCACCCATCGTTTGCTTCTTCCGCTCAAGGTGCCATTTTCTGACTCCCAGTTTATCAAAGAGAACAACAACAACAACAACAACAACAAAATCAGCTTCTCTTTGATGCATGCAGATGATCTGACTATCGCATGCTGGTAGGTTGGAGAGGTGAGACCTTCATGTTTTGTTCCTCCCTTCCTAGATCAAACGGTATGCAGTAGAGCCTTGCAAGGCTGTTGTAAAGTGAGGCTTGCTCTAGTAACCTGGTAATCTACTAACACAGGCTGTTCCTTTGGAACCTTGTGAAAAAAATAACAGACCAACTTCCCTGGAAAATAGAACCAAGCAGCTCGATGTTAGTTGTTGTTATGACCTCAGTGCGTAACCTGCTGTTAGCCCTCAACGCCTCTGTTTGCATCTGTGTGCTCTAGATTGATGTTTGCCTAATGAAACGCTGCTCGGGAAGGTTTATGCACGTACATTAATAGAATAATTAGAGGTCTTTGAAAATCTCAGATGAAATGTGTAACAGGTCGGGGAAAAGAGAGGGAAGGAGCAGTATGTGAGGTGAGGGCTGCACTTACTGGTGGGGTGGGTGGTGTTGAGCTGCACCCTGAGAGCCGGGGCACGGCTGGGCCGGGGGAGAACGTACGCCCAGAGCTCTTGTACTCCTCACACAGACGGCCCCCTGGGAAAGTGGGGAGTGCAGGGGCGGGGGCAACGCGAAGGGAGGCAGAGAGGGCTGCAGAAGCAGAGCGAGGTGAATGGTCTGCACCCGCACCTTGCTTCCTGCGGGGAAGGGAAGAAAAAAAACCAAACCAAACCCAACCACCCCGAACGCCAACGCCGACATCCAACCCCGCAGAACCCGGGGTGAGCGGGGACAACTTTCCGCTGCGGCTGCTCGGGCAGTCGAGGCTGAGCGTCACGGTGACGTGCGGGGCGCGGGCACACTCACACGCACAGCCACGCACCCGGGCGCGGGGATCCCCGCAGAGCCCGCGGGGCGCGCCCCGGCCGTGCGTGTCTGCGTGTCCGTGCGGGGACGGGGCGGGGAGCGGCTGCTGGGGGGCTGACGGATGGCTGTGGCCGGGAGAGCTCCGCCAGCCCGTGCGTGCTCGCTCCATACGCCTTCCCTCCGTGCTTTCCTTTCTTCTTCTTTTTTTCCTTCAAAATCTCCCTGGGAATTTTGTCTTTTACAGCGGTTTTTCTTTCTTTCCCCCCCTCCCCTCTCTCTCGTTGCTGCCGAGGATACGTTACGTTCTGCTTGCCAAGTTTGTAGTGCCACCTCTCAGATTCCCCCACTCCCCGCTTTTTGGATCCGTACAGTGCCCGTCTGTATGTAGGCACACCGCGGGGTGGGTTGTTTTTTTTTTTTTTGCCTCTTTTTTTTTTCAAGAGAATCGGAATTCTTTGGGAAGCAAATGGATACTGAGGAGGACGATGCTAACAATCTCCTTTTGAATCTTTAAAAAGAGGTTTACGAAGAAATTGCTTAAATTCAGCCATCAATTTAGCTTCATATTAAGCACCTCGAAGTATTTATGATTGCAGAGCAGGTGCAAGCGAGGATTAGTAATAAGGTAAGGGAGCTTTTTCCATCTTTGAGGCAGCAGCGTTTGCTCAGGGTTATCAGCAGCTTTTTCTTTTTTTTTCTTCCTTACAGTCTGAGCTGATTTATTTGCATTTTCGGTGCTGTTCTCCCGTCCGAGTCTTTTATAATACGCCTGCTTGCTTCTCATCACTAAATATACATCCCCTCTCCCTTCCTGCCCTGTATTTGGGAGTTTCTTTGCCGTGCGCACATTTTGGCTGTTATTTGATAACTGTTTATAAAGTCACCAGCCCGCTGTTGAAAATGATTTCTCATCTTGCACTTTCTCCGCCCAGCAGACTGCCAGGAAAGCCCCATGGAAAACTGCATCACAAAAGCCTTTTTATTTGCATTTATAAAAAAGAAAAGAAAAAAAAAAAGAAAAAAAAGAGAGGTATATAAAATTCCCCCATGGGAAAGGGTCAGGGGTTGGGGGATAGCCATCAGATTTTCCCATCTATTCAAAGCAAATGAATTCCCTTCTTGCCCCACCCCCTGGGGTTGGGTGCACAGGGATCCAGCCCCATCCCACAGGTTGGGGTGGGTGGGTTTTGGGGTGGTGAGCCGAGCCCTGGCGGCTGAAGCAGCACCTGCACCGAGCTCCAAACGCTGCTGGGGGCGGTGAGATGCAGGGGGCAGGGATTCCTTCTGCGTGGCTGGAGAGGAGGGAAGGATACCCTGCGCTTCATCCCGCTCCCCTCTGAGACGTGGCAGGCTCCGTCAGCATGCTTTACTAATTCTTGTTTTATCAGCTCTATTTAGTGATATAAATGGCACGAGCGAGGATATCAATTACCAGCTAACCACAGCGATAGTCCGTGGTTTATGGGATTTAATGATTTCTCTTGTTTTGAAAAAGCTCTTGTGACGCCAGCAATAAAGAACTCCATAAATCATCTAAATGAATTGTGTTCCAGTAAAGGCAATTTTTGGTCTTTCCTTGCGTGTCTCCCCATCCTGGTAATTAATTGCACTACCGTTGCAAGCGTGTTTGTGGTAATAAAGGTTCCTGGAAGGGGACTTCCTAGATGTGGGTCCCGTGTTTACTGAACTCCTGCAGCGTGCCTTGGCTGTAGGCAGCCACTGTCCTCTTGAAATGGTGAAGTGAGCGTGGTGCGGAACGTACCTGCTCAGTGCTGTGCCTCGTCCTCCGCACTGAAGGCAATGAAAGCCCACTTAATGGACTGCTTCGGTGACTGAGGCTGAAAGCAGGAGGTGATCACCACTTGGGCCTTCTGATTGCATGTTTTGATTTAAAAAAAAAAAAAAAAAAGCTTTTTCTCCTTTTCAAAACCCTGCTGATTCTATCATTAGCTAGTCAAATCCTCTTAAAAATGAGCAGGAGCAGTGGAGTTCAGTCCTTCAGCAGAACATAGGAGTATTCCTGCAGTTATGTGAGAAATGCTGCTTTTTCATGCTTTCTGTTGCTTTATTTCCACCTTCTTCTTTATTCATGATGGTGTTTTTGATCCATTATTTACAGTCTGGAGGTATTGAAAGGGCTGGAATAAAGTATCGCTGTTCCTTTGGAGCAGAGAAACACGCTATGAGGAAAGGGATCAAGTTGGACTGTTTTGGAGAATTGTTAAGCCACAGGGTTTACATTTACCTGAGTTATACTTCCGCTGCCTTTACCAATCGTTAAAATGAGCTGCAGCTGGTGATGGATGTAACAGACATTTACGTGTACGTATTTCATCCATGTAGTAGTCCACTATGTGCTCAGGTGGAGCTCCACTTAATGTTGCTGACAAATGGTTTACTGCACAGAAACATTAATCAACAGTGGGAGAGGTGGAGGTTCAACTCCCCATACGATTAATTGGGCTGGTAGTAGCCGAACACAATATAATTACAGAGATATGCTGAGTCCTTCGAAAATTTATCATGTATCTTTTTTGGAAAATACCCACATGCAAAATCTGGTAAAACCTGAGTTCCTTGCGGCTGCTGAGTAGGCATGCAAGTAAGGTTAATGGAACACAACTCTAACAAGATATTTCATGAAATGTATGTAGGTTTTAGTGCTCTTTGCTCTGAGACCCTCTCATTAGACTGACTTACATTAATGTGAAATATCTCGGAGATGCTGAGTTCCGTCTTACTGTCCTTGCCCAAGAGTTTCCATAGACCATGAGAATTCATTGGTAAATATATTGGCAGTGATATTTCTGGCTGTGCAATCATGCAATTTAGACATGGTGGCTGTGATGCTAACACTGTTTATTTGAAGTTTGTTAGTAGAAAGTTTACTGTTATCTCCATTAACTGGAAAGCATCGGAGTATCTCCTGTTGCATCGTGAATGCAGCCACTGTCATCCCTCTTTGCTAAAAAGTAGTTGGTCAGTGAGGATGCACGTGGGTTTGAGGCTTTAAAATTTCTTTCCTCTGAACATGAAGAACATTCAGAAAACTGATGATTCACTAGAAAGCATCTCCAAGTCCCTTTTTGCTGTTCATGTCTATGCATTGGAGCATAATCTGTTTCTTGAATTGACGGGTCATTGAAGGAATTCTCAGTTGATTTCCTTACTTGGGCTTGGTTATCCCTGTGTGGCGTAACAGTGGTAATTCCTTAGGCAACAGCAAGCTGCAGGTGATTGCTTGGGTTTGTTGGCCAATGCAGCGATTCATTGCTGGACAGACAACATTGCTCATTGAGGTGTATGGCAAATAAATATCCAACCAGAATTTCTGGTAGAGGTACAATGCATTTCCTCCATAGTTCTTTATATTAAATTAGCTCTTGGAGGGTTGGTTGTTTTTTTTTTTTTTCAGATAACGATCAGTGTTATAGAACTCCCATATTATACTCCACAGCAATCTATAATTTTGCAATAGGAGAGCAGAGATCCAATCTTTTATGCATCAGAGGAAGAGATTTGTTGTACCCAAGTCCATAGTTACTCATGCTACTGTTTGATCGCATTTTGACTTTTACCTTGCAATCTTATTGCACTTTTCAGTAGTGAGCAACTATCCATGCCTTAATTCTTACTGATGGGAAAAGTAGCCTCAGTGGGTGACTGATGAGAGGTTATGTGGGGGTCTGGCAGCAAGTGTAGAGAACCTGTAGCTCCTGTCCCTCAGTTCCAGTCTGCAACCACTAGATGGGTCTGAAACTTCTGCAAGAGTGACAAGTGGTTCCAAGGAAGAATGAAAGGGAATACTGAAGGAACAAAATGTTTGAGGCCTGTTTCTGCAAGATTGCAGAAGGAAGCAGATGTGCGCGTAACAGTCTTTGTGTATTTTCAATAGCAGCTTAAACGAATTCAGTAAAAAGTACAGGGCATCAAGCATGCTGCTCATGTGATGGCTTAGAAGGTGATGGGGCCATTGGTCTGTATGTTAGTCTGTACTTAATACGTTTCCTCATGCAACAAGCTTGTGAATTGTCTGTCTCACTCACTTCATAGCATTTTGATGCCCAGGGTAAGAGCAAAATCCTGGCATCCAGTGAGATGTCTCCTTGGCTCCACGTGTTGGTGGTCCCATGTCTCTGGAGGTCCACAGATAATTGCCAGAAACCTACTGTGTATCCATATGGTGAAGTCTGGTTGTTGGGTTTTTTTTTTTGTAAGTAGATTTTAAGATTTCATAAGAGACCAGGTTTAACTGTGGAAATGACCATATGTTTGTGACATCAGATGCTAGATTGATTTCTGCAGCTTTCTAGGAATTGGAATACCTGCACATGATTCTCAGCGTGTGCTGAAGAAGCTTTTGCAAACCCAGGAAAAAATTATTGGAACGAATCCTTGACGATGTCATTTTCTTTCCTAGCAGAGGGAGAGGGGCTGTGTTTTGGGGGAGGTTTTCAGAGTTTATATTCTGCAAGAAGAAAGTAGAAGGAATACATTAGCTACATTGTCAATCAACTTTCTAATTTCATATAGTATGAGAGAGGAGAAACAATGGGGAAGCAAGCATTTATGTTTATGCATTTTGGTAAAATAGAGTAAAAACAACTATAAGATGTTTTCCAGAGCCTTAGTAACAGAACTGTAATTAGCATAAAAATTTCTAAGGACTGGGATAAATAAATGCCAGATGTGCTTATTTATTTATTTAGGATTTGTTCCACTTCCTATTGAGGGGAACTTTATTACTCAGAGGAAGGAAAAGGGGGAGACTGTATTGCTCTTCAGAAGCAAGTGGGAATCTTTCCATCCTGGTTGTCAGAAAACATAGCGCAGAGGTTCTGAATTTAGGGTAGAAATGTTGTTAGTGCTTTGTACAGTCAGCTACCAGCACTCAAGTGTTGGTGAAAGTTCATTTTAAGGAAGTAGGAATATAATTAAAGGTATTTGTTTTTGACTCCTGCCTTTTTTTTTTTGTTCAACAGTTACTCAGAATTGGCTCATCTGTTATTTTGAATAAAGCATCACATCCAGCTGAGATATATTTGACTTTCATATTTGTTAGGGAGAAAGACTGGGAAAAATTGGAAGGGCTCCAATTAGGCATATTTATTGGACAATTAAAATAAAAAGCAGATGAAGTTTTACTGAGAGATATAGCCAGGTAGCAATTTATATTGCAGTAAAATGAAAATTAGATGTTACTGAGTTATAGAAACAGAGCTGAGTGCTGAAGTTTTATTGCTTATTGTTTGTATTCCAGGAGCAACCAGAGGGTTCAGTCAAAATCATCACCTGCTTGTGTGAGGCACTGTGTGAATAAATAATATGTTTTGTGTTCCAAGGCTTTTTGACTTCACTGTACATGTGATTTACCACAGTCACACTGAGTTCATGTGTTCACAACATGTGAAAGTAACATAAATTCTGGGTGAAATGGAATGCGGTGTGAAAGGGGAGTGGTTGGAAAAGTAAGCTCAGTCTGCTGAGTGGAATAAAAGTTTGGAGGCAGTTTTTAATAGAATCCATTTGAGTTTTCCTTGTCTCTGATAGACTTGGATTTAAAAAAAAATAAAAGTACATATAGACATGTGGTAACTCTGTGATAGTGCAAATACATAAAATAAATTATGCATGCTCTGATTCCAGCTTCAAAGTAAATAGATTCCACAAGTGTTATTGGAGTTAATATGTGTAACGAATATATATGAAGCTAGTACATATGAAGAAAAAGCATTTCTTTTAATTAGGCAGTGACATAGGCAATTTTTGTGCCTTTAAGTAATAAAAGATGCGTAGTTAAAATTACTTTTTTTTTTTAATTATTATTTCTTGCTATTTCAATTTCTTGTTTATAAAAACTTATGGACATAAAAACATTGATTTTTAGCTTATGTTCAGCAGCCATTCAAGCGACGCATAGCATTTGGCATGTGAAGGCCTGATCAAAGTTGAACAAAATTGAACTGGAAGCCTTAGTTTATAGTGTCCATTGATGAAAAGAGTCTTCACGTTCTGTGGGATATTTGCTGCAATTAACATTCAAGACTGAAGGAATTTTTAGGAAGTGTAAAACATAATGATTCATTGCCCTCCGTTCACCTCCATCGTTATCTACTCCTACAGATCTAATGCTTTTGCTGGGGGTTGTTGAGGTCGAAGTTGACTCTGCCCATCATATTTTAGTATGGAGTAAGTAGGAACAAGAACATGGCCTCAACGTAAATTGTGTAGCATTTGGAGTTTTAACGATGTTAAATCTTAGCGAGTGCCACAGCTTTCCTTTATGACCATTTAGCAAGGTTTTGCATGGCCCAGATTTATGTTTTCATTGTCAGCAGAGAGAACAACTTCTAGTTTGTTCAAGTCGTAGGAAGTGTGCAGTGGCTTACTGCCACTGACAAGTGCAGATGAAGAGGAGAACTGATGTGATAGTTTGGCCTTTGCTTTTCCCATACTAGTTCTTCACCCAGTTGTTGGGCCCGTGATGTAGCAATTATGCTGTGACAGTTTTTTTTCCAGCATACTTTTGTCTAAGATCTTAACTTCCATACAACCAAGAGAAAGAAATACTTGGGGCACTTTCAATCTCATGCCTTTACTTGGCACTTGTGTTAAAATATTTTCCAGTACTCAATCTATTTTGTTTTCCCATCCATAAATTGAACTACTACATTGGGATGCCGTGAGGATTAAATGAATGCTTGGAAAGCTCACTGCAGATAGAAAAAATACAGTGCTGCCTCTTCAGCTCATTATGTATAATGCTGCATAGTTCAAAAGTTATGAGAGTTGCACAGAGGATCTGGCAGAAGAAGCAAGAAAATATTGAACTTCCTATTAATGTGGGGCAGCCATGGGTCTCTCTTCATCTGCCATCCATTCTTTGTTCAGAGACCGGCAGTGCAATGAATGATCCCATTCTCGTGAGTGTTCCCCTTTGCAATAGCCTTTGAAAATGAGGAGAGTTTCACATGGGGAAGTCTTGTAGGGCTCCTGATTGACGTTGTTCAGCTTTTGTCAAACATCAGCATTTAATTCTTTTCGAGTTCGTTTCTTCCAAAATAACAGAGTGTCCCTAAGTTTATGGGCCTGGCCATTTGGAGAGCATAAACTAAGATAGTATTTTTTAAGTCAATCAGCATTTGTCATGAGAAATTGTAATTCAGTTACATTGTATACGATGACAAGATATTTAAAGCTAGTTTTTGTCGTTAGATATACACATATCTCCCCGGGAATTGTAACTTCTTATAATATGCATGTAATATTTTGAATGTGTTAATTATTAGGGAAATGTAATGGCAGTTATGGCTGGACTTTATCACGGAACTGTGATGAAAACATCTGTGCTTCTGACTATTGCATTTCTTTGTATTTTACATGGGGTCAAGAAACCTACCAGAAATTCCAAGAAGTAACAGTGATGCTAAAGCAGCTTAGATTCAAGAAGCCAAGTGCAGCTTTGAGTGGAACTCAAAGCTGGGAGAACACTGAGGATATGTCATCACAGCTAAAAATTTGTGGCTGTTGTTTGTGGCAAGCTGCTTGGTGTTTGGTTGGTAATACAGTTGAACTGCCATCTTGTGATTGCAGTCATTCAGAAAGTATTTGATATTTTAAAAAATGCAAGATGATTCCTAAACCAGTGGGAAATGTGTAAAACCTAGCAACAAATCCAATCTTATGTTTGATCGTCTGTGACTAAAGCGCCGTGTGATAAGAACTTATTGCTTAGCGTGAGGCTTCCAGAGCTTCCTATCTAATGGCAATTTCAGTGTTTAAAAAAAACCATAGATAGGAAAAGAAATGCTTTATAGACGAACAGACCTGGGCCTGCATAATGCAGAGCTTCCATTATCAGGTCCTAAACTGAAGTGCAGGGAGCAAGAGCTGTAGAATAGAGAGCAGCATTGGTGTCAGCGCCAGAGGGAGCCGCTTGCCCAGCTCTTGGCTGCAGAGCAGCTCCAAGGCTGGAGAGAGCCAACAAAAGGGGACAAAATGGCAGTGAAATCACGATAAGCTGTTGAACGCTTTCCACACGCAAAATAGTATTTTAAAGGTGAAGTTACACGGGAGGATGAAGCTGGTCTGTTTGCCAGATGTGATGTCTTGCTTATAATGAATAGTTTGAATTACATTCAAATTCTAATCTAGCCCCCTTTTTTTTTCCTGGTTTGCTGTTGCAAGTGTTTACAAAGCAGTTTACAAAGTAGATATTATAAAAACCGAATTATGATTCTCATATTACAACTGTAACTTTGGACCCTCTATTTGCTGTAACAGTGTCAGTACATTTTATATTTACATATTGGACCTTTACAGTTGCATTCTTTTTTCTTAACAATGCGACACGTGGCAGGAATTCAGATAAGGCTAATTCTTCTTTTCCTCAAATGCTCACCTTCATTTTCCTTAGTAATTTCACATTTAGTATGGGATTACGTGCATTCTCTGAGGCTGCTCAGAACTGGGATACAACAGTTCTGGACTTCATAGGTAAAAGTATTATTATTCAAGTATTTATGTTTGGGTGAAGTTCCAGTGTTGCAGAGTGAAATCAGAGCTGAGCTGGTGGCTTTTTTTTTTGTTCCTCCCCCCTGCACTGTAGAAGAGCATCCCACACAGCACCTCCGGGACCCTGGTGTAAAGCATTTGTAAACTATGTGCTAGGACAGATGAAAGATGACTTAAGCAGTTAAGCAAGTGCTTCTGCAAGTTGTCTGGGGTCACAGAAGTAGCCTCTGGCAGAGTGAGGAATTGAACCTGAACCTCTGAAGTTCTAGTTCACCTTATTCATAAGATATTTCTTCTTCTCTTAACCTTACTGCCATAAAATGGGATCTCTGCACACTAACGATAATACTTTTAAAACTAGATTTGTGTGTCCTACTACTGCTGTAGTAAAACTCACTTATTTACAGGCATGCGTGTACACACGTATGCGCAGACAGACACACAAATCCTTTCCTTAGACAGGGGCTCTGCTGATGAGGCAGGTATAACAGTACCAAAATCAATTCATGAGCTGCAGTTATTATTTTGCAGCACTGAAGTTCATTCGGTCTGCATGCTTAAGAGATCCAAGGCAGGTACCTGCCCACAGAGGTTGAAGAGTGTGTGTGTGTTTGCACGTGCACACACATTTTTTAAAGTGTGTGTGTGTATACATAAATAAATGCAATTCAGTATTCTGCCAGTTATACTGCTAGGTTGAAATGGCAAACTAGTCAGTTTCTCTGATGGGATGATAAAGAACAAAAATGTATTTCATCCTGAAACTTTTTCCATTCTTAAGTGAATTGCAAATAGGCATAAGTGACAATTCGGTTAATATGAGTTAGAAATGAGGAACCAGGAGGTGTAATGGTGTTAGTTTGAAATGCTCCAGCTGGATCTCTCTGCACACTTGCTGACTGAGGCAAGTGAGTAGAGAGTCAGGGAATGCAGATGTGAGGAGGTGCTTGGGTCTCAGGAACATCTCACTGTTGAACTGGGGTACCAAAATATCTAAGTGAGCTCCCAGAGAAGGGCTTGGATTGAAGCACAGAAGGGCCTGAGGCACCAGTTAAAACACCTGACTGGTTCCCCTTCTTCCCAGGACCTCCTATAATGTTGCTTGTGTGTCGGCGCAACTTTTTCTTGCTCCTGGGCAAGGTTCTGGCCTTCAGTCAGGGAAGAATAGTAGATTTCATTAAATTTGCAGCCTTTTATCAAATTTCAAGAACAAAATCCCACTGAAACAGGAGAAGGATGCCTATAGAGAAATCACAACCTGAAAGCTGTAAATTTAACAGGTATGACTTTCAAACATACTCCTTCACTCTGTTTGCAAGTCCAGATATTGTCAGAAGTGGACTGAACGACCTAAAACATTTGAGAGAGACTCCTTGGTGTGTTTTTAATGCGGTTGACTTCATCTTTCTGGTCTTTGATTCTGTTTATTATCTTTTTGTTTCAAAGACTAAACAAGAGCAAACAATTTGTTGTGATTTAACTTGTTGTGTGGAGGACAGATGGATTGGAAGTTCGTATAAAAAGTCTTCAGTTTTGTGTCAGGTCAAGTACAGTGTTTTCAAAGCACCATTTGAAACTGTCATATACGTTGCACTTTCTCAAATGCTTTTGCAAATATGTTTTCCAAGTGAGGCTATTTATCCAAGAACCTTCTCTCAGTCGAGCATTCAGAGAACAGTAGCTGTTGTTTGTATCTTGAAGGAGATTATTTATTACTAAGACAAAATGAGTCTGCACTATCTCACTTCTCTATGCAGGGTGATTTATCAAAACCTGGAGGATTATGAAAAAATCAAAGCAGAGTAATTGGGCAGGAGAATGGCACTCGAAGTTCAATCTGCATAATTGTAAATTTAGTGAACCATAGAGTGGCTTGGTGGAAAAACTCTGTGCTGTGGCAGAGTCTGGTTTTTGTTTGTCTGAGGGAAGAGATATTACGATTTTCTAGGAGGTTCACCTGAATTCCATCAGGAGTCATCTTTGAAAGCCACAACCAAAAACAGGAGGTGCGATTTAGCTCAGATGAGGTTTAGCCCCGAGCCCATTGAAATCGTAGGAAAATTTCCCATTGATGTCAGTGTTTGCAGGATCCTGAGGCAGTATCTCTGGCAATGTTGCGTTCTCTACTAAATAATGACATTCTAATGAAAAATACTACCGCTGTCCATACTGCTTCTGTAAATAAACATTTGTATTACTTGCTTTTAAAGAGATCTCGAAGAAAATTATATGCTCAGTTATTTATCTAGAGCTCCATTGAACCTTCTTACCAACAACGCGGTAATGTAGCTCAAGCATACTTTGTGAATGGGCAAAGTGCTCAGAAAATGCTTAGGCTTTGCAATTATGTCCTCTGATGTGAATGAACACAGGCAATCGTGCGACAGTTAAAGCATTCCGTTTAAGGGAAAAAAAAACCCAATTTGACCACATAGAGAGGTCATCAAATTGAACTTTGAGACTAGATTATTTCTTTATTTATTGAAAGGCTGGATGATTTTATTGCCATTAATAATATTTGTAGCTCTAGTATGCAAACTAAGATAAGAATAATCAAATCTCATGCTTCAAGGCATAAGCTAATCACCTGCTGGGTCTGGCATAATTGGTTAATGCATTATACTAAGAAAGGAGGGTCACTTTCTGTGAAACTTTGTGTCCTGGCCATGCTCACTGAAAGCATCCTGGATTTAAGAGGCCAGAGTTTCCTGATCCCTTTAGGCAGCTCTTTTGTCCATAAAGTGATGTGTATTGAGGGCCATTTGACATTAATGTTATAATCTTATTTTTGTATTTCCTGATTTTAAGTTGTGTTAGTTTGAGTTACATTTCATATGTTAGAGATTATACACCGTGCATTAAGTGTTCCTTGCTTTTGCCATTTGTTCAAAAGTAGAAAAGATTCCAAATGATGTAAGAAATAGGATTAGTGATAAGCTGCAGAAAAGTGCATGCACACACATTAATTCGTATCTTCAATTATAAAATAATCAATTTATCTATCTGTCCTGGTGTCTGGACATAGATAGTGGTTGTACTGCTTATATAAGTAACGAAAAAATGTTTACAGTGCTTTACAGGCCCCAGATTAGGTGAGTAATAAGTTGTAATAGGTTTTTGATTAACTCCCTGGCAGTAGGAGTTGGATTTACCTGATACGGAGTCTGTTTCTGGCAGTGGATTCACCAGAAACCACCTGCTGAAAATCACTGATTCTGTAATTGAATCTCTGCTCATTTTAGTGAATGCGTTTTGTTTTCTTAGACCCAGATTGTGGTGGATTCTGGCACGCGGGTACGAAGCAAGGAAGCGTAAACATTTTTCCCTGCTGGTCTGCTCAGTGGAAGCTGACCACGTGTGCAGTCCGTGCACTCTAGTGAGCAAAAAGACCATTCCAAGCCCAGTCTTCTCCTTAGCAAAAGCAGATATGATATGAGGCATTGAAACATCCAAGCCAGAGTTCTCAAGGATGTGTTAAAAAAAAAAACACCAACTGCAACGCTCCCCTACCTCCTGCTGCTAAGATGTGGTGTTATTGTTTTTAGATTGATTTATGTAGAAATCTTTTTTTTTTTTTTTAAGAATTAAATTATATTAAGGTTTTTCCGGACCATGCAAAACCTGCATGTTTACAGCACAGTTTTGAAGCTGGGGAGCAGTGTGGTATGGTATTGGGCTGGGATTTCACTCACAACAGCAGTGGGAGTAGGGGCTGAGGCTGATGGGAGATCAGGAACCTCCTTAATGCCGCAGCTCAGCTCGAGCTGCACAAAACCTCTACCTTTCTCAGGCTGGAGGTCTGAGCTCAAATAAGCGCAGGAGTATTGTTAACTGTTCTGCTGCAGGTTTCTTCTTCCTTTTTTTTTTTTCTTTTCCTCTCCTATTTCTGTGTAAAATTCAAGATATTGGCTCATACAGCCCAATACTCCTCTTAAGAGCAACAACAACAAAAAGCCAAGATTGTTATCCGTGTGAAAGCCCTCAAATGCAGGCCTTGAGGAAAACCTAAACCCTCTAATGCAGCAGAAATATATGTGGCAGGGTTTTTTCTCCAGCTGAATACTTCTAATAAAACATTTTCATAATTTCCACACAGTGGTAATCATTTTCTTGCTTTTTCTTTATCTATACCTATTACTGTTCATAGCGTAGCTGCTCAGTTCTGATAACCTAATGGAAACGCATTCCAAGAGGAGCTCAAGATTTGAAGAATTTCATAAAATTCTCTGAACTTCCACTTCAAAGTATGCTGGCACAGTTTACTGCGACTGTTATTAAGACATTCGTAATTTTACTATTTTGATCTGAAAACGCAGTTATTTCATTTCCTGGTCATTTATATGTTTCTCTTCTAAAGCAGTTTAGGCTTTTGGAAGTTATCAGTCCGTAGTTACGATTTTACAATTAGTTGGCCCATTACCATAGTGGCAAATATTGGTTTGTGGGATTTCACAGAACAACACTGGATGAAAAAAAACAGCCTTGCAGAGACAAACCCAAATGCACAGGCAAGATTGGTATTTCGGTATGAGGATCTGTTGACTGTTTATGTATAAACGATCTTGGAAAGGAAAATCAACTCAGCATAGATTGCTACGTTGATACATTCATCTGTAGACGTGTTTGTGTTGGTTCTTACCCTAATTTTGCCTTTATTCACTAAACCAATCCTTTAAGCAGGGACTTCAGTTTGTACACTGAAGTTTAATTTTGCCCTCTCTAGATGCAGCTGGCTCCCATAATCACAAAGTGAGATACCTGAAATGCATACGAGTGATGAAAGCTTAGAATTCCTGTGGGTCATCACTGATGTACTCAGTTGTGCCCAGGACTTCATCTCGTCTTGAAATGAATTCATTGTGTGCGTCTTCAAAAGTCAAATAATTTAAAGTCTAAATGATAAAAATAAGCTTCTAAAGCAAGCTGTTTGTGATTGTAATCGTTTCAAATGAAATTGCAATAGGACAAGATCCTGCGAGGCGTCAGGTATCCTCAGTTCCCGTCCCTTCACTAAATATGAATGTTTTTACTGTTTTACAGAAGACTGGCTAGATTTGCAAGATGTCTTTTTCAGGTGTCTATAGGATTCATTACTTATAAATATTTAAGGACTGCTTTAGCATAAGCATGTGCTTTAATAGAAGAACAAAGCTTACCATGTGCAATTAGCCTCTTCCAAGTTGTAATCCCAGTTAGCTATGTGCCACTTAAGGTCTAAATATTGAGCAGCCAAACTCAATCTGAATTCTAATGTAAATAGCTACATTAGCTCTCCAGGAACAATCTGCTATTTGTTTCTCTCAGGTCTTGCATGTTTTTCTGACTTTATTTTGTGTGTGTGTGAACACTGCATACAAGCATCTGATTCTCTGGGTGCACATACAGAATTTCATCTCCTTTTGGCTTTAAGTTAAATGTCCAAGTCAAAGCTTTGGAAGTTTTAGTAGTAGGTGGACTCTACAATGTGTTCTGTTGTGCTTGTTTCTTTTTTCTTTTTCTTTCTTTTTAATGTTGGCCTCACATTTTTGTCACTGGATAGTTCAGATGAGTGCCCACCTATGTCCCATGGTTCTTGCACTACTGCTTGTTTCTTGCCCTGGAACCTCAGGCAGGCTCAGGGCATGCTACGTTATGAACCCTGAACAGGAAGGACTGTTCTTCTGATTTCTACCAGCTTTTTCTTGCTTGTTGCACTGCTCTGCTTTTGTAGAGCACGCTTTCTTCTTTCCTTTCTTCTTTTCTTAAAGCATCACATTCCTTCAGTTACTCAGTAGCTTTCTTAGCTGGTAAATCTTATTTTGTTAGAAGCCGCCTGCGATGTTTAATCCTTTTCCATTAAAATACTAAAATCTCTCTTTAGTTGTCAGACATCCTTCACTTCATGGTTATCACAGTCAAAGAATGAGATATTTCCTCCAAGGTTTGCTGGGAAAGTTTCTATCCCATCGTAGGAAGCTGACCCTCTTGGAGTGATTCTGCAAGCCGATTCGTATGATCCACTGACTATTTCTCTACTTCAAAGTGACTTTACTAGACTGATATTTTTGTGCTGGTAACTTGTACAGATACGGAATTTGTCCCTACAGAGGTGTGATTTTAATCTGTCGTCAGGAAGATATTCGCAGCCAGCTTTTGTGCAGTAGATTATTGATAGTGCCTCTCCCTTTATGCTTAGCATGCCGAGTGAGTGAGGCAAGCTCTAAAGAATTTCAATGGACTGGCTTAGACCTCCCTAAAATGGCAAATAAACTGCACAGTGGGTTGTATTCTCGTATTTTGCAAATGTTGGACAGAAAAATAAATCACCACAGATAGTGAGACACGTAGAAGTTTCAATCTGAAACATGGATGCGCTTCCAGAACTGCAATCAAGTGCTGTCCTTTGTGTTTGAAGATGTGAAGCTGCTGGAACCTGGTATGTGTGGAGGTTGTCTGACATCAGTTTCATTATGGCTACTTGCATCAGGCTTCTCATATTTGGAGAATATGCGCCACACACTCTGTGCAAATGGCAGCATCTTGAGCATGGCAGACTTTAGAAAACACATTAGAGGAAATCTGGAGTGTCTTTTCTGCTCTTTTTGACTTATTTTTTTCTTTTAAGTTATTTTTGCATGTGGTTTCACTGTTTCAACATGTGTAGAAATGTGTTGGGGTAATGGAACCTCTGGAATAGAAATGAGAAGGAAGAAAATGAGTGTAGAAGGTTCTTCTAGCACAGAAGTTGCTGAAAGACACATCCAAATAGAAGTAAAATATATTTTGTTTAATTAAAAAATATATATTTTTAAAGTTTTTATTTTACGAAGCAATTTTGCGAAAAAAAACATTTGCACTAGCGCTAGAAGACCTTGCAGGAATGAGGTTTCAGGTGCAGACAGAGCAAGAGTTTCATTCCATTGCTCCTTATAATCAAGAGAAAGGGTAGAGTTTAATATCATTACTCAAGCAAGCAATGATCTCGCTGCAGTGGACAATCTCTCTGCAGTGTTCTCTGTAAACAAAGAAGCTATTCCACTCATGAGTTCAGGTTGAAACACAGCTATCATGAAAGTAGAAAATGGTCAGATGTAAGCAAGCTCATTTCCCTGTATCCCCAAGCAGTCCTTAATGGCAGCGCTGCCATTTGTTATTTACCTTTTCTGTATTTAATCTAAAGTTAAAGTGCTCTATAATCAGGAAGCAGATCTTTGCGCTATCTAATCCCAGCTGGTACTGTTGGATCTAGTTATACTAAAATACTTAGTTCATAATTTTTACTCTTCAGCAGTATAGTTCTGCAACTGTGTTACAATTCAAGCAGATTAGGTTTCAGACTGAAAAAAAAATAAAATAGTTCAAAGATTAGATGTATTTTACGATTTCAGTGGATGCTTAATTCACCTCACTGTCTGATAGGATTCATTTTGAGAATTTTCATTGCCCTGCAGAAAAAGGAAACTTTCAGCCGGTGCAATACCCAAGTAAATTAATAAAATATTGCAGACATCCATATCAAGGTGGAATATGCTCTCGATAGCTCTGTTTTTGCAATTTTTCTTAACTGGAACGCATTGTTTTTGTGAGTCCTGTGAAGAAGTTTGTAGTATGATGGATAACACATCATGAATAATTAGACAGTGCTAGGGTGTAAATCCCAACAGAAACAATGCATCTCTTAGATTAGTTGTTTCTTCTGCAAAGGGCGGTATACAATGATGGAGTAGAGCCATTCATTTTATATACGTTCCATTTGCAAGTAATCTTTCATGTGAAAGAAAAACAAGATGTATGATAGCTTACATGTCAATTAAAGCATGTTAGGAATGGAAAAGCGTTTTCAGAAGCCTGAAAACAAAGTTTTTCAGTTGAAGAATTAGCTCTTGGCTAGGGAGTAATACCTGTGCAAGAATCAACAGCAGCCTCATTATGAATCTACCCCTACCTAGGAGTCTTGCAATTAACGATGAAAATGAATGGGGAGGACTTGTCTTGTAATTAGCGCAGGTTGGGACATCTGAACTGTCCCAGCAAGAGCATCTGAACTTTCCCAGTGCAGTGAAAGAAAACTTCAAAGAAGTTACTATTCTTTCAGTTCAGTTGGCTCACTGGTTGATTGGGTTGGGTATTTTAAAGGATTAGCTCCCTGCTGTGGCAAATAAGTATTGAAATGCTGGAAATGCTGATTTTCAGAAAGACTGCTCGGAATGAAAGCTGCTTTCTCTTTCTGTTAATCTTATTACCATGTATCACCAGAATGTAGAAGGTGGGGAATTCGGGGAGGAATCTGCATTATGATAGCAGCGCACTGTGACCTTTCTGTGATACCGTCTCGCCTTTGTGGGATTGTAAGGTTTTCAATGTTAGCATGTCAATCAGTTGTCTTACATTCATGAGTCTTTAAAAGAATTGATGCAAGTGAATGTGCACTAATTAGAGCAATATTATGGATTGGGAGGATATATTCAAAAGTAGAAAGTTCTTCAGTGTTAGCTGTTGCTTCAGGTCCCTACAAAGCCACTATTCCCTCCTTCCTGTCTAAAGAAATAACTTTCAATAAACTTCTCCAGGTTTCTGCCTTTAGTCACAAGGACACGCATGCTGCATTTTCCAGGGCTGGTACCACGCCAATAAACTAATAACACAGTGTTCTTCTTAATGAGGTGGCAGTTTTCCTACCTCCGAAAATTAAGAATGTCAGTCTGCAGCTATTTGGCATGAGGTACCTCTGCCCATATCACTCTTTTCCAGCAGCAGTGAAAACAAAGTAATGTTATTATCCACGAGTCCAGATCCAACTTGAAGTTCTATATGCAATATATCTCCAGCTCATCCCCTAATCAGCATCTTCCTGTAGAAGTCAGGAAGGCTTTCCCATAGCTATTTCTGCCTGGTATCATACGGCTGGCAGAAAGGAGAGGGAAGGGGTAGGAAAGAAACAAAAGGTCAGTCAGTGCCCTCTGCAGCATGCAGATTTTTGAAGAATGTGTGCATTGTGGTATAAGCAAAATGGAAGAGATCTATTTGTGAACGTGAAAAATTAAATCAACCTTTACACAGAATAATAA
The DNA here is from genome assembly GCA_030625065.1 of Alectoris magna. Taxonomy (NCBI): domain Eukaryota; kingdom Metazoa; phylum Chordata; class Aves; order Galliformes; family Phasianidae; genus Alectoris; species Alectoris magna. Next base: position 5,003,098 of record CM060569.1, read on the forward strand.
CTTGCACTTCTAGACTAACAAGCCTCAGAACGAGCAGAATACTGCAAAAATCAGTGTGACTGTGCCAATAATTTTCCATAGAGCTCAAGTGCAAAACGCTCTTGCTCTAAGGACTGCGAATGCTGTGGGAAGTGACAAAAGTATTTGCTGTTTTAAAATACGTCTGTGGCCCAAAAAGTGACTGCAAAAAAATGTCAGTAGATCTATGCCCTGCAAATTTTCACTCTTTCTGCTGACTCCTATGGAAAAACAAGTATGTGCTATTCTTTACAACAGTTAGTACCGCAGAGCTAACGCGTCTCTGAGAAGGAATGAGCTGGATTAAGACCTGACTGTATTAATTAAGTCCCAAACGTAGACTTTATTGTAGACGATGACACACGGACCATAGATAATCCAATCTGATGCTCAGATCTCAGGCAGAACTTTAGTGGTGAAAATCAGAAAACCTTATAAGTCAAGTGAATCTCATCAGGGGTCGTTCGCAACAAAATACATTGAACTTTCTGACACCACTTCCAGACTCATTTTTCAGCGTATAATTGTATTTTAACACAAATTTCTTCAGTCCTTGTCCTTGAAGTCCTCTTTGTTCATCTGTGAAACAGATGCTCTTTGAGCAGTGGCTAGACCAGCTCAGCACAATGAAGACATTAACTTTTCTGTAACCAGCTCCTTTCTAACCTACAGATGGTACCTTGGCACTAACAGAGATGACAGAAACCAGCCTTTCTATGGCTATGCGTACCTTTTTTATTGCAAATTTTTCTTTTCTTTCCATTCTGCTTACTCTTTTGCTGGCTGTTAAAAGAGCACAAAGTTGAGAGCACATTCTAAAGATGTGGGACACTTTCTGAGGACAGTAGGAAGCGTCTGTGTGATTAAATATATGCATTTATGGTGTGGTTTTTTTTTTCCCACTGATCGCGTTTAAAGCAATTTCCTGTCCTGTAAAGGGCTGTTTTAATTTTAGCAGATGGTACCATTTTTCATCATCGAAACTGTAAAGCTTTATGTAATTTACTTACATATATTTTGTATTTATTTCCTTGCAAGTTCTTAATTTCTTGAATGTAATAGCTCTCAGTGGATTCTGCCATGTACCGCTGTGCTATGCCAAATACTCAGCATTGATTTTCATATTGACTTATATCAATTGTGCCATTAGTGTGAAATGGATGGGAAACACATCAGATATAATCCTGAATGTTTTCATTCTTCAATCTGATATTAATAATTCAGAATCTATTTCGCAGTGAATATGCATTTTAAATCTCTGCCAGGATTAGAAAATAAATTTACCTCAAACCCCCGTGACTATATTGGTTATGCGTTGGCTTATTCACTGCCGTTTTTCCATTCTGCCATGTGTATTTCCTGCTTCTAGCAATCCACAGTACAACCACAAAAGTCTGTCCTTTTCAACCCCATCATTCATCAAAGAAAATCACTCGAGGTCCCTGCTGATGTACTTGCATCATCTCAAATGATTCTTACTTTCTCTTATTCTATCCGTTACCTTCTGTTCTGGAAAAAAAACACCCTGCTTTCCTAGCAGACTTTTTCTGCATAATGTGGCAGGTTTCCTAGAGTCTGCAGCTCTTCTGCAAGGCAGATGGGGAATTCTGGGACAGTCCCAGTTAAAACTGAAATGCAAGTTTCTGATGAGTTCAATATGAAAATGAAATTCTGACTGAAATAGTAGCTCTTCTGTTTTTATTTTCAGCTTAACTTGGAGTTTACACCCGCCTTATATTTACAGTTCACTGTGTAAGTTGTTGATGTTAGTACTGATAGTACAGGCGACCCGGCACTCTCAGCGCCCACGTTAGCTGCAGGAAGCTAAGCAGGCACATCCTGGCTTCTGATATCTAGAATGATGACCAAGGCAGATGGAAGTGCAGATGTTTCTGCCAAAATGATCACCGGTGAAACAATAAGCATGTCATTTAAATGATCATCTTTGGGTCTCAGAGCTACTTCACCATTGAGATAGAGGTGTACTGGGGCTTGGTCAGTGTGTTCAGAGTGGCTGCTCAGGACGCTCTTGTGGCAGCTGAACCCAGGCTGCACTTCCCATTTCCAAATGTTCGTTTCGTTGCACAAATGCAAGCTGAAGCTAGTTCTAACTCCCTCCCTTATTAACAGGCCTTTCCATATATCTCACCTTGGTGCTGTTTTGCTGTGGTTCAAGTACGTGTAGTTTTTACCATTACTGTACTCTTCTTATTACAGTTTTGTGTTCACCTCTCTCCTGCCATTTCTCTGTTTTCCTCCGAGTGTACTCACACCAGAAATCTTTCCTTCTTAGCTGAACATGCCAGTAATCACTCCTCACTCAACGTGTTCTGACTGTCATTCTATGTTTTCCCTCATGTTGTTTCCTCTTGTCTTCCTTTACATTCAAGCATTTCATGACAGCAGGTTATGTTATTCCATATTGGTAAAACACCATGTGAATATACAAACCGATATGCATGATTTTTAAGAATCATGTGGATCTGAAGACGTGGTATTTTTACATTCCTTGGGATTGATTTCAGTTTGGCATGTGTCGACTTGTGCTGAAATTGCAAATGTGTTTTTTTAAGTTGGTTGACACTTGAGTTACTCAGATGGTGTATATCTGACAAAGAACAGTAGAGGCAAAGTGAAGCTGATGAGTATTTGGGACAGAGAGGTGCGAGAATCATCAGTTGTATAGATGGTACAAGCAAAAGATGCTATGCCAGTTGATTTTGGTTTATGTGGTAGGATGCAGCTTTGCATGACCTGCCTTCTGTAGAGCATTTGTGTACTTTTGTTGCTAAGCACGTCTTTGATGCTGATTTCAGACGTATTTTGTCTGCATCAATTTTAAAACAACACATTATTTTACCTTACTACTGGTATAATATTTTTCTTTTCAAGTTACATAATTTTTAAGCTGGTAGACGTGTTGGAGGTGAATGGTTGCTGTCATATTTCTGTACAATTTCTTTCTCTTCAGAGATTGAAAACAATGCTTTCAAACCTTTTTTTTTTTTTCTTTTCTTTTTCTTTTTTAAGTTATGCTTTGTCTGTTGTGCAGGCCTCCAAAAAGCTTGGTCTGCAAAATAGTTGTATGTAGTCTAGATTTGTACAGAAGCTGGGATTATCAGCATTTTAATGAGATGCTTGGCCATTCTCAAGATCAAGCTCTACCTTATAGCAACTCTGACTGTACAGATTTGACCAACATTTTTATGGCCACAGCATTTTGCTTGTTGCCTAGGCTTGGTTGAAGCACAGATCCAGGCACTTCTAAATGTAAACTTCTGTGAAGTCTACTACTACCAGTGTTACTCTAACCTTCAGAAATAAGGAGGCTGATAAGTCACTTCTATTTTATATTTGTAAAATGGAGGGTTATAGTAATTAGTGGGGTTTATTTCGACTAATTTATGGTTGAAATCAGCATCACATATTGTGCATCTTTCCTGACTGGTTTTGTTTTCTGATGTGTGGTGTCACATAGCCCCTGTGTTACAGCTGGAGTATTTACTTTTTTGACAGCGTAATACAGAACATTTTCAAACTTCTCTGTAGAAATCTCATAGAGATCTGACAAGATAATAGCTTTTGCCCGTACCCTGTGTCTTTTCCTCTTTAGCTATTCAGGCTCTTCTCTGGTGCTGTGAGCTCCTCAGATAAGTGTTACTTGATTGTTTAATAACTAAGGTGCTTTCCATAAAGCCTATCATGCTGCCAGAAACCATGCTGTTTATTTCATTCGTGTTCTGATCAATTGGGTATTAAGTAATTACTATTCTGGGTTATCTCCAAAGGCTTTTTGCCTCTGCTTACCCTCCGTTAGAAGGATGCTGTATCCTGGCAGTCAGCTGTGTTGAGGTGTGTTGTACCTAATTACTGGAGAGTGGTAACAAACACATTTCTTGGTCCGTGTGAAGCGAGTTGCAGGCATTGCCAGCAGCACTGAACCAAGCAGTTTAGTGTCATGCACATGAAAGTGCTCTGCAGATCTTGAAATTGATTTTGCTTTTTCTTGTGCCAAACGTGGCATAATGATGCTTAAAGTGTTTAGTTTGGTGCCCTAGGCCAAACATCCCCACCAGGCTGTCGTTGGGGGCTATCTGATGGCTGAGTGCTCATTAGAGGTGGAGAGCACTCATTCTGCACCTGCAGGAGAGCAAAGGACACAGCTTGCTCTGCAGGGAGCTGAGTTTGCCCTCACCAAATCATGCTCTGCGAACCACACCAGCCTACTGTAAGTGGAGAGGATCAGGGATTTGCTTCAAAATTGCTCTGCTGCTCTGAGCCAGTATAAAAACAGCCTTTGTGTCTGTGTTGCTGCTGTCTTTTTTCCCTCTCTCTTTGTATTACTCGTTAGAAAGATGGATCTTACAGAGAGGCGGCTTTGTGATCAGAAGCGCGTTAGCTGCGGTTGGGTTGTTGGTTGGTTACAAGGAGCTCCCATGGCACAAGTGGCTGTGAGGGAGTTTTACATCTGTCTTCCAAAGCATGTGCTGCTCTTCTGCTTGCTGTGAGAAAGCTGCAAGACAAAAATCCTGTGCAATTACACCAAACCCTCAGACGTGATGCGGAACTGCAGTGGGCAATTGTAATCACAAGGGTTTTCTTAATAAATGTTGGTCCTGTGAGGACAGAGCGGTAATAAAAGCACGTCACTCACAGGGACTGCTGGAAAGGTGACCAGGGCACGCTTTTATTGACAAGGAATGGGCCTGCAGCTGCAGTGGAGATTGATCTATATTAGCAACCGAGATGGTAAAGAAATGGTGAAAAGCAGCCCTCAGCCCTTCACCTTAACAGAATCATGTGACAAAAATCTTAATGAAAATGGGAAATACCAGGAATTCACTTCATTTTCTTTACTGAGGAAAGTGATCCTCTTTCAGGCAGTTCATGAGACAGTCTGCTAAGTGAAGAATAACAGAGAGTGATTTACATTATCACTGAATTCAATCTTGAAGCCAGTAATTTTGGTGTCAACCCACAATTACAGGCAATCGCTTCCACTCAGCTCGTTGTTCTTGTCTGTTACTGTTTACAGTGTGTGCTTACCTAACGCACAGCGTTGCATTGAGCCGTACTTTTGCAGTAATTAATCTGCAATGTTATATTGTCCTTCCGTACCATTTCTTCAGTGAGAAGCCGTAGACCAGCAAAAATGCTTCTGGTTAAATGAGGAAGGAAATACTTTTACAGTTGTTTCTTTCCCTTTTCTTGCTCCGTAGCTTCACACATTGTATATATCACTTTGTGGACTGAGCAGGTGGAAAGGATTTCTTGCCAATATGGGCATGGCGGCCACCTGAAACCCCATCAGCACGTGCATCTTCTGCTGAATTTGTGAAATTCTGGAATGGCAGCACTGTCACAGAGCTGGAGCCCCCTGCCATCCCCCTGCCCAGCTGCTGACAGCTGGAGCAGCTCCAGCTTCACACCAGACCATTTCCACAGGGTGAGCTTCTTGACCTGATCACGATGACTCCTGGGAAGAGGCAGAGGGCACTGCACGTGTTGGGCGTCTAGTTGGAGGGAGTACGCTCCAGCCTTGGAGAAGGTTCTGTCCTGTTTCTGTGCCTGAGCTTCAGGTTTATTTTTCTTAGTGATTCTTTCAAAGTGTTTGATTGTTTTTATCAAGGGTAATTAATGGACTTTGAATATTACCAAGCTATGTGATGATTGAGCTACTGTTGTTTTTGACAATAACCTGAATTGGTTAGCCTTGGAATATGGAGCTGTTGGCTTTGGGTTTTCTGAGGACCAATGGAATATACTAACATTTACTGAATAGCTGATGGCCCTAGTTGCTCGTAGATTGGTTTCCTTGGTTTGCCAGGAATGTAGTGAGTTTTGCCTTCTTTGAATCCCAGGAGTGACAGTTCTGCCTTGCATCCTTTGCAGATGTCCGAGCCTGAGGCCTGTGGGTTCTCACCATGCTCGTGAACCACGTGGAACAGTAACACTGACGTTTACAAAATGTGGATAATGTCATTAAGGGAAGTATGCTGAATGATCTCTCTTGGGCTGTAGTGATACCAAGAAAATCTTAAACACCCCCATATTGGCAAGATGGAAAAACTTGACATCTTTCTTGTGAACCATTTCGGTGTAGAGTTCTAAAAAATTCTGGCAGCAATTTCAGCCTTCATGTAGTTGCACTTGTTTGGAGAAGTGATAAAATAAAAAGATGCAGGTTTTAGGCTTTTCAGTGTAACAGCTTACAGACAATATTGAAGTTTTTGATAATTACTGAGAGTTCCTCTGTGTGACACTTTTGATCATTATATTTTCATAAGGATTTCTGATTTCCTGAGGAGCACAGGCCTTGTGAATTCTTGCTGTTATATCTCTGTGGTTATCATTATTATTTTTTAGTCTAACCTTTACATAAGTTTTCTGTAAATTCTTCTCATTAGGCAAAATGTTGTGTTTGATTCATTTAACCCATCTACTTGTGTGGTATGGCAGTCACTTCATTAAACATCTCGATGAGAATAAACAGAAAGCAAGCTGTCTTGCAAAGATGAGATCCTGTGTAATGTGTTAAGCTATATTAATCGTTCCAGTTTTACATATTAAAAGATAATTAGAGCTCAGCATAAAAACTATGGTATGCAAAAAGTGAAAACATTTTTATAGCAGACATGCACAGATTTACACACTTAATTCTCATATAATGGCTGAAACCCTCTTATATATCAGCTGATATTCTCACATAATTTCCTCTCTCTTAAATAAATTCTCATCTTCCTTACCCAAATCTGCAACTCATAATTTATGCAGCGTAGCGCTCTGAAAGAAAGATCGGGCAGCATAAATTTAGGCTAAAGAAATATAATCTTGTAGTCAAGGAAGAGCACTCTTCGGGGAGCTATACCCACCCAGAAATGTGGGGAAAGGAGAGCATGCAGCCAATCTGTGGGGACTTCTCCATCATGCCACTGGTGGGAATGGTGATGTTGATACACTCTAGGCTGTAGCTTCTCAGTTTCATGTCTCTTATTATCAGATGTGGATGCCTGTGAAGTTTTGGTGAATAGTCTGTGAAACAGGCGAAACAAAAGTTCTTCCATCCTGAAGCACATAAGAAGCCATAGTATTTTGCCATTTATGTGAGAGTTGTACCTTGCCACCCATGTAGTTGTCTCTGAACTCCTGCGGTGTGATGCCCACCATGGTGACCGTAGCTCACTCACACATAGGACTCTTCCTTACTTTGCCTGTAAGGGTGTTGTATGTGTGTGCATATGTGCAAATGACACAACAAGGATGCTCACGATGGTCTTGCATTTGGCCAAGATGTGTTTCTCCAGTGGCTGTTATGTAGGTACATGTAAGTTCTTAGGTATTGGTGAGTTAGTAGAATTGCCAGAAGTGCTCATTGGTGTAGTGGGCGCTTGTACTTGGTTCTGATTCAGTCACCGCTGGGAGGTTGCTGTCATGCTGAGGGATAATTCTCAGTAAGTGACTGGGGTGTGATAGAGAGCAGGCACTGTGCAGTGAAGGGTGAGAGAATGAAGTTCTCTGGGACATGAGTGGGGCGTTACTGAAGAACTGTGAAGCAGCAAAGATGAAAGTAGGATAACGTGTCATGGCTTTCAAAAAAAGTTACCGTTCAACCATGCAGCCTTTGTTATATTGAGACTGTTGGGTTACTGCTGCTAAATTCTAGGGGGAAAAAAATTATTATTATTTTTTCTTCTCTCTTTTGCCCTTTTTTTTCCTTTTCATAAGGGTGGGGGAGGGGAGCTAGGGAGAAATAAAGCTTTTTACATGTATATACCTGTGTTATTAAAATAGAAAAAGGGGACAGTTAGCAACTCTCCCTTGTACTGGGTGCTATGTTCCAGAATGTCATTAAGTGAAGGCATGGAGTAACAGGAAGTCTGGAAAATCATCTCCCTAAACAGAATCAAATTCTCTTTCTCTACATCTCCTCAATTATATTCAACTTCTCAGTGTAGTTCCAATGGACAGACCTTTTTTTGGCTGTAAGTGAGAGCAGTTGCTGGCTTTGGTTCCAGCCAAAATGATCGGTCTGACGGTTTAATGAGCATTGATATTCATCCTAAACTTCTAAAAGCATAAAGACCCATATCAACTAACGCAGTAATAAAGATATATTCCATAATGAATGTAGAAACCTTGACAAGTTTGGGTGACTTTCTGTGTCTTGATGTTTGGCCATGTGCTTTTACCTCAAAAGTAGCAGAAATACTACTGTGGTCTAGCAAGCAGCGTGCGATCTTCTATGAATTTAAATCCTAAGGGATCAAATACTGACACAGTGAATGTAGAAAATTCTGTTGGTCGATATGACATACCAAAGATACAGTTATTTTGTTATCAGTCTTCACCGTTTCTTCACAGTTTCACCATCTTCACTGTTTTTTTTTAAGCAAGAAACTGTGCTAGAGGCATGGATGAGTTCAGCTGAACTACGCTTGTTTTAATAACGTTTGGGTTTGGTTTTTTTTTGTCTTTTGAAATTAGACATATGTACACATTAAATGAGAATTACCTTTCTTATTTGTCCTACCCACGTTCCAGTCACAGAAGCGAGCGGGTTATTGCCATGCCAAATAAGAAGACTTTGGGGTATTGTAAAGCTGGAACATGTTAGACCCCTTGGGAGGGTCCTGAACTTTTTACGTGTGCAAAGTCATAAATGCTGCACGATTCACTAATGAACAGGACCCAGGTAGCTTCAGTGGCACATACATGCCAGATGGAGCTATATACATCATTAGTCAATGGAGCAGAATTTCAATGAGAAGACAAATGGGGCTAATAAAGCATAAAGCACTTGCAGCTTCACAGTGAGTTATTGTGTATGCTTATAGCATGAGTTTTGCAATATTAAAGATTACTTATACATGATGAAGTTCAGAATTTTGTTTAGATGTAACCATGACAATGGACTAAATGATTACAGCGGCCTTTGGAAAACTGAATGCACACAATCTGTAGATCTATCCTGTCTTGAACCCGAAAAATATGGGAAGATTAGAGTTATAGAAAATTGTTGTACCATGATTTACACTTTAAGTTACACTTTGACTTAAAGTTGAGCAATTTTACACAACTGATTATTTAATGAAAAATTAGATACAAGTGCATGGGAGCTCACATGAACGACCATACGGCGCTTGAGCGTATTTCAGCTGGGATATTTCCCACCCCATTAAACTGAAGTGTGCTACCAATTTTTTTTAAAATTATTTTTATTTTTTCTGCTTCTTGCCAGTTCTTCTCAATCTCAGTCTCTTTTGTCTGTCATTGAAAAGAGAACATATGTTCTCTGGTAGGTTCTTTATCACTTACCTGGTGTGATATAAGGAAAAAAATTGTGAACACCTTCCCAGCAAATTACCAATACTTGTTCCTTCAGATTTGGTCTGTGAGCTTCAAACAGCTGCCCCCTCAGCTCATGTGATAGATCCCCCTGTCTGTGGGAGTCCGATGGGGGGCTAGGAGCCTTGATTAGGATTCCAGCGTGCTGCTTAACTATGAGTCATCTGTGGGAATAGTGCGTGTTTCTGGCAGCAGGCTGGGAGAAGCTTCAAGCCCTGTGAGTGGTTTCAGAGAAAGAAGAGAGCAGAGCCCCCATTGTCTCAGCCAGGATTCATCAGATGGATAAGAAAAACAGTTTTCTTTTATGCAAGAAAATACGTGAAATATTGCTGGCAATATAATGGCAGCAATTTAATTATGCAGTCTCTACTACAAGATTGTGAGATAATTTGCATAGATTTCTAAGATGTTTTGCATATGCAAAAAAACCTTTGATTCATAACTGCTTCTTTTGGTCCTTTGAGTGCTTTCCATTGATTTCTTTATGTTCATATGATTAGGAAGGTTACTGAAAAAGTGTAAAGTTTTTATTGTTCTGCTGAGTAAAGGATGGTCTTCTAGGTGTTGTGTTATAACTCTTGTCTAAAGGGCTTAATCAAAAAGATCATCCAGTGAAGAGTTCTCTTTAGATCAAAATTCACTTCTCACTTTGTTTGTTATCTCTGGGGGTCAGATAAAAATGTTTCTAATGCTTTGACATATTTTTCTTTGTCTGCTCCTTCTTGCAGTTGACCTGACAATTAAGTGACTATTTAAGGATTTAAGCAGAACAATACGCTATTTCTCAGTAGTAATGACTTGAGACTTCACCTTTTATGGAAGACTAACGTTTGTCCTTTTTTATGTGCCAAGTCCTCTAGCAACTTTGGTTAGTTCTCAACTTTGGAGCTATAGTATTCAGGATCAGGAGATAAATTGTTGTTTTTATTGTATTTTATTTTTATTCTTTGCACAACTTGATGCAGTGTTAATGGGTACTTAACAGTAATTAGCTCTTTCTGTCTTGACAAATGATTACCTCCAGCAGACCTCCTCATAGGAGCAGAGAAAGCAGAGGGTCGTCTCTGATATTAGTTGGTCAAGTTACTTGAACTATCAGCCTTCTTCAGTTATTACAGCTGCCATTGAGAAGCAAATGTTAAATATCAAAAGATAGAAGCCCCCTGAAGTAACACGTGAAGTGCTTTCTGCATGCAGACCCTTTCCCCAGTGTGAGAGCAGTGTTGATGTAGACGATATGAAAATCTCAGGTAGCTCCAAGGCGGGTGGAAGGAAATCAAATGAATGGACTGAAGCAGTGTGTGATCATGAAGTAAAATGTTGGGGAGGCTGACCTTGTATTTACGTCCAGCATCATGCTACTATTGTGCACTTTATATAATTGCTTTTAGAGTATTTGATCACGCTCCTTACCAACAAAATGCCATTACAGTGTCAGTGGAACGTCAGCAGAAGCTGGACTTAAGGTTATACATCTGTTCACAGGTACCCACCAAATTAAAAATAAATACATCGGGAGATTTTGCAGAGGAGAGGTAGGCTAATTCTTCTGTGTAGTTTCTCTTCTAGCACACTAAAATGATTATGAGTGGATGTACCTTATGGTTATTCATCATAGATGAATGCAGATGAGCACAGGTAATACTGTAATACATCTCCCTTTGCTTGCAAGGGCTTGTTTGGGCATGGATCTTGTTTGGGAAAAAGCGACACTCTTGGACTGGGGAGAAAAAGGCAGTATGCACTAGGATAGTTGCCAGGACTATAGGGCACAGAGCTGACCTTTGCTTCTTTTTGTGAGCCATGCTCTGTCTTTATTTTACCCTGAAGCCCTGAACCTCTGCCGTACAGGCCAAGCCATGTCAGCAGATGTTTCCATCAAGTCCCTTTGTGACATCAGTGGCCCAATGGCTTTGGGAGCAGCGAGGAAGAGTGATGTTTTCTGCTGGTGGGAGGTCATTGGTTTACGGCTCTTTACAACCTACAGGCAATCTAGCAAAAGCAATGGCCACGCGTGTTGAGCAGCGTGAGTCTTAGCCTGTTCTTTTGGTGGTAGAATGGAACATATCAAGTTCTGATGATTCATACTAGTGTTTTATTGACAGTACTGCACTACACTACTTTGAATTATTTTATTATCTGGTAATTTTAATATTCCTATATATAATATGTATAAATCTACTACAAATAATATGAAGACAATATAAAAAATAAACAATTGGGAGCAACTGTCAGCACATCTGAACCCATAACTCTATCTATATAGTCATTCAAAGCTATTAGATAGCACCTATTTTTAAAAAATCTAAATGTATATTAATTATTCATTCGTAGCTGTGACAGTTTCATTTATTTTTTTTGTTCATCCATATAAAGCCAGGATGGTTTCAGAGTTCTAGTATTTTTTATAACAACGTTGCTTTTGGTAGCTTTGTATTTTTTACTGTGTGTGAGAACTGAATCCCTGGAATCTTAAATCAGTAAGTACAGAACGAGTCATTTAAGTTGTTCTTTATTCTTTTGAAATGAGGAGTCATACGTAGTTGCTTGCTGCACAAGAAGCATTTCAGTATCTCTGAGCAGTTTTATTATCCCACCGTGTTTCAGTGCAGAGCCATGACCCTAACCTGGGATAGAAACCAAAGGATGAGCAGCATGAGATGTTGTCATTTGGTTTTGTTTGAGACCCTTTTAACAATACAATAATGTATGATAGCTGAGCTTTCATTTGGGGGGGGGGGAAAATGGTTTAAGAAAACAGTTATATCTTAAACTTTACCAAAATGTGGTTTGGACTAAACAAAATAAAACTTAGTGATGCATTTACATGCAACACAGGTAATTAATCTAAATATCCTTGGAGTCTGGCATCCAGCTATAAATGAGGTTAGATATCTTGTATCAGGGTGAGTGTGCATCGAGTGCTTTGTTTAGAAAAATGTTTGAGTCAGCACTGTTCTTTGACACGCGTTGTTTCAGTGCATCCACAATATTCAGATACTGGAGAGCCTATTTTGCTGAATCAAATTGATTTGCACATTCTTCTCTGAGATTGTTTAATATCTCATGTTCATGAAGATAGCAACTTTTACACATCATTTCATTTAAAATGTAGGATTCTGGTTTGCACTTGATAAGCTATGATGCTGGGAAGCGCTGCATTTTCATGAATAATAGCTGGAGTACCTGAAACCTTTTTAAAGAGCTTTTTTTCCCCCCTGTGTTTAATTGGAGTAATCTCATTTTTGCACATACCGTGAGAGTCATGTTTTGTGACATTAAGTTTTAAAAAGGCGGCTTTTGGTTCGTTTTAAAGCAGAACTTCATCCTGCTGATGGATTTTAAATGGTTGCCTGCTGTAACTGCAGACTGAGTCTAGGTTTTCTGTGTTGTAAACAGAAATTAAAGTGAAGACTGAAACGAATCATCTCACTTGAACACACATCTGTGCTCAGTGCTGTACTGTTCTAAATAAACACACATATTCCAGACCTGTTTGAATTCAGTCTCAGATTGAATTTCAAGTTGTTGCTTGCTTCCAAAGGGGAGTGCTAGCAGGTCTTGGTGTTTTTCTTTAAACAGAAATTTTAGACAAATGTTAAATGATTGTAGCCATGCATATCTTATTTGAACAGCTAGCTCTTCTTTGTATGTGATTTTCTGACTTTGTGGATTTAACACATTTTAGCTAATACATCTTGATTTTTATGATGCTGTTGCTCCTTCAGAGGGCTATTTCTATGGTATTTAAAGAAAGTAACCTTCGAAAGTCCAATAAATAGTTTTATTAGCTGTTGCAACCTTTTAGAAATGCAGTGCTATCATGATTTAACGACTCTACTCCAAGATTTTCAGCAGTTTCTTGGCTGAAATAACAATTTAGATGTAGATTTTGGTCACTAACTTTTCCTGGAAGTGGCCAGATGACAATCTGATTCCAGTCCCATTGTTAATCTATTACTAACTCAAGAAAAGAAGATCGGTATTTTCTTGAATAAAAAAGGTATCCCCTAGCAGTGGATGCACAACACAGTTTTCAGGGAGAGCATTTATTAGCCTGTTGTTACATCAGAGCATTGCTATTAAATGTTAACTAGGTTTACTTTAAAACGCCTGAAGTCTCTGTTGCATGTTCCATGGTAAGAATCTGTTACCTGCTTGCAGGAACATAATGAGAAAGACATGCTAAAAGTCAAATTTGCTATTCATATAATTATATCATTATATTAGGAGTATTTCTACCCCTGGAGCTTGACGTGCCGCTGGGCAAATTCTCCATTTACTGTAGATGGGCAGACTGTGGGTGTGGAAAAGTAAAGAAAACCATTTAAAAATTGACATAGCTTGCCAAACAGGTTAGATGGATTAGTCTCAGAAGAGTACAAGTATTAGCAGAAATGAAAGAGGCCACTGAACAGAAAGCTGGTACACAACCTATCTATTTTTTTATTCCTTGTGTGGCCAGATGTGATCTATATGGTGCCTTAGAATTTGTTATGTCAGTGAACCGTACATGTCACAAAACCCTTAATGGAAATCTTGAGTTGCCTTGGAGCACTTGAGGACTGTTGTTTTTGTCCTCCCGTCTTTTTGTGTTGCCCAAATAAGCAAAGATTTTTTCTATAGAAATATATTAAATTTCAGAAATAAGGTTATTTGCACGGCACTTCCCTGTGAAACCTATAGAGAACTTTGTGTAGATACCCAATCCTATGCTGATACTGTTCATACTCAAAATAGTAGATGGTTCTTGAGTTGAACTTTACCCTTAAAATAGATAATGCGTCCAAACATGAGACTGCTCCTTTTTCTTCTGCTGAGCTTGAACATGGGTTTTATGAGGTTCACCTTAGCTGCCATAGTCAGTTATTACTGATGATGCTTAGGAAGGTACTGCAATTTCTTTTTTTTTTTAATTGGTGACATTATGCCCCCAGAGATACTGGAACTTTCCTTCCTTCAATAAAAATGCAGCCAAAAGAAAATTTCAGCTACAGCAGAACTGCAATAGGACATATTCACATAATGGAAATGGAGCATATTAATTGGATATGCATGAAATGAAAATTACCTTGCACAGAAACAGAAATCAAACCTACAATTTCCCAAGTATTAATTTTATTTTTTTTCATCTTTAGTGATAAGCAGGGACATATTTTTTGGCATTTAAAAAGCCAGAAACACTCTCTGGAGTTTCAGAGTGCAAACATGCCTGTCTTTTAATGTGAGTTGTGAAACTGAGACCTGAGTGACCTGTTTATCTGCTGCTTTGTATGAGTGGAGACTGGGTCTAATCTGACTCTACCTCCCTCAATTTCTTTGAAAAACTGCAATTAAATTTCAGACACAATAGGATTAAAGAATTGTATTGCTTATAACATAACCTCTCTGTGCAGTGTTATCGAAGTCATAGTCTCACTGATATTTTACTTGAGTACAGAAATAAAAAGGCCACTTAATTCATCTTAGATATCTCTTTCAGGACTGTCTCTCCGTTTTCTGGTATTTATGTTTCTTCCAGTTTCATTTTCATTACGTCATTTCCTTGGAAGATGATTCAGCAACCTATCAGACCTCACTATTAAGTGTATGGTTTTCTTTTTTCAAAAAAAATTACGTGTTTTTTATATCTAAAGATACAGGAGGCTGCAATTTTTGACCCCATAGGGCACAATAACAGTTGTAGTGAGATGAAAAAAAGGGCAAAAAAAAAATGAACCATATCTGGAAGATGAATATATTTACTTCATCTGGATACATTAATTAATACATTAATTAATTAATACATTATTGAGTTTTGCATTAGGGCAAATAAGTAATAAGTACTTGGGGAAATATTTGTTTCCAGAGACTATCATTCTTCTGTAGCCTCTACTCCATTCCCATTATCACTTTATCTCCTGTCCTGTTTAAAGAGGATTTCTTTAGGAAGTGTCCTAATTTGCTAATTTATTTTCTTTTTCTAACCTCATCACTATGTGTATAGATGATCACCAGAGTAGTAATCATGCCATGGATTTAGGGCTACCATGCCAGAGTGTGCCAGGATGTGTATGCGCTAAATTAATGTGCCAGTCTTGAGTTGTCCTCTCATGAATGAAAAAGACAGGATAAAATACTGTTCCATAAACATATTTACCATCAAATAAGATCACAGATGTGTAGATAAAGTTATTTCATTAAATATTTGTGGCCTGGTATTGGCAATGTTTTTTCTGCATCCAAGTATAACTATGTGACCAACGCTCATGCATTCCAGAGTTGTCTGATTTCCCGGAATGCAGCCGAGTTGTAAGCTGCCTTATGACACAGAGCGACTTTACACCCAGCGTTATGCAGGGCTCCAAGCAGACAATGGCTTGGCACCAGCTTGCTCAACAGATTTGTTTTGCTGTTTCCAGTTTGGAAGAGACCTGTGTCAAAGGAGTCAATTTGGCCAATTGCTCCGGAGGAAAAGTCCAAAAGACATTGCTATTTAAGGGCAGCAAAATGAAATTCCAGCCCACACCATGAATGCCACGATGAGCTGGCAGACTTGTGGTCTTGACACAGGCCAAACAACTTGGAAAATGCCAGGAACCCTTCTTTTGGGAACAAGAAGTACATCTTGTGAAAACAGCAGGATTATTTTATGTTCTTTAATCGTGTTCCAAGTATCTGTTTTCAAAAAGACGCTATTCAAAGCCTTCAGATTCACCTCCCTGACAGAAAATTACGTTCCCTGCAATATCTGAAGGATGAAACTATAGGTAGATTTTACAGCTGTTCACAAATGGAAAAGACCAATTTAAATAAGTGATTTAAAATGATGGTTTTAAGTTGAAAAAAAAAAAAAAAGATAAAATTTAGTTGTAGTCTCCAGTTCTTTTCTTAAAGAAAGATGTGTCAAATTTATTTTGGAAGCCAAAATACTAAGACAAAAAAAAAAAAAAAAAAAAAAAGTAATTAATTTTATGGTAACTAATTATTTTCATCATCATTTTTCAGACTTTCCAAATATTTGGTACTAAAAAATGGATGTACATGCATGGCACAGTTGTCGGAACAGACAAATTAGACTAAGTCAGGAGGACTGGAGCTCAGCAAAGGCTGAGCACCTAACGCTCCTAGCAGGGGCTCTCCTTAGCTGCTTGGTATTCTGCATCCACCTCTTCCACATTTTTGAATTAATAGATCACATACTTTCCTACCGCTTCCTTATCGCAGACTTGCTGGCTTTTCAGCTCATTGCCATTTTTCCAACATTCACGAAATTAATCCAAATGAGAAGATATTCTTCAGCTCATTAAGATTTGTGAGGCGCTATTGGCTCGGTATATTTTTAAATGAGCATTTAAAAGATTTTAATAGATTGTAAGACATTTATATTTTAACATTTTATTTTAACATTGCTATTCATAATATCACGTAGAAATCTAAATGTGATAACTTTAAAAACAGAAATGCTTGTAGTCTAAATTAAGTAGCCATGTTTCAGAATTGATTGCTGCTTCTGCTTGTAATAAAAATCGTGGTAAAAGTGTATCACAAAAGAAAGTAAATACCTAAATTCTGTGTGTGCTCTGTCCAGTCCTCCACTCTACACCTCGTAACACTAAACCCGCGTCTGTGTGGTGCATGTATAATCCTGTATTATGCCAGTTCAGTAATATAACTACCTCCTCATTATAAGTGATACACGTGGTAATGAAGCATTGCATGTTGTAATTCTAACTTCTCTCCAGGGACGCAAGACTCATTTTGAAGTCTCATATCACAACACCTCTCCTGGTTGAAACCTCTGCAGAAATGAGATGGTTATGTTATTCCCTGGCCTCCCTGTAAACTCCCAAGAGATCAGCTGGCTTTGATATTGCAGAATTTAGTGGAGAGGCAAGGAGGCAATATTTATGCCAATATAAAACACGGAACTGTATCTGCAATTTATATTTGAATCACCAGTCCATCTTAAGTGGATTTGTATGTTGAATTACAAATGTGTTTTCATACGGCCACAGACTCTAAGTGGGTGGCGGCAGGATACATGAGTTAATCTCCTAGAGTACAGGTAAGCAGTCCCATAATTTCTGTGCTTTACAATGATCCAGCTGAGAAACTCATCCAGGAGCATAAAAGAACCCTGATGAGAAAAAGATAAGCAACATATGTAAGTACAATCTTAGAACAGAGCCTCTAGTGTTAATAGGATATTTTGTCAGAATCTCATTAGGCTGTAACTAGAATTTGCATACTGAACAATACTGATTTAAATCTTTCCTGAAGGGGCAAAAATGAAACATAAACCTAACTTTTCTCAGGCTTAACGTATTCACTGAAAATAATTTTCTTCTTCACCTTAGACAGCAGCTACTGCTTCTCCTTTCCTTTTGCTGCTGCCTCGGTTCAGTGGTTCTGGTGCACTGCGCCCATAATCCTTTGACCAAACTCAAGCTAGTCATCACAGATGCAATAATGGATAAAACTCTGGCTGCTCTTGTTTTTCTGTCCTTCTGGAAGATTGGGATCTTCTTTCCTGTGGGAAAATCACCAGCCATTCCATCCACATTGCTTTTCTGTCAAATCGCTGTGTGCTATGAAGTTCTTCAAAATGGGTAGCCTGAATCACAAGGGTAGGAGAAAAAAAGTGTAAAAAGAGTTTGAGCATATGAAAAGCGCCACTGAAACTGCAGAACACATACAATGCACGTGAGTTTCAGTGAACGGGAAATGGAATTCATGGTTACGTTTCCAGATGTCTTCTGCATTACTCTCAGTGAGTGCCCCATTTCTTTCAACTATCAAGGTTACTGAACTTCAGATACACTTCTCCTACTGTGTTTACAAATCAATTAAGTCAAAAGAACAAAGCTTTTTTACATGCTGGAGAAGTAATGCTCATTAAATTTTGGATAAGGTGCAAAGACAATTACTTCTAAAAATGGATGAAATTAATTGCACTCTTTGGTTTCTTTTGATCTTCTACAGCTTACATTATGCTTGTTGGTTTTCTTCCCCCGTCTTGAATCCGTCGTTATTCCAGAGACAGCCATGGGTTAGTGATTGAAACAATTTTTTATGAATAAATTTGAGGATGCACTGTCTGCTCTCAACATAATAAGGCTGAATAAAGGAAAACTAAGATTCCAGTGTGAGAATTGGTGCAGCTGATCTGTGGTCATCCGCGTGCTGGCGGGGTGGATATGAGGTGAGATGGTGTGGGAATGCAGAGTGCTCTCACCCCTTCCTAGTCGTGCCTTCATAGGGCAGCCCTAGCACAACTCCTAAATCTGTTTCTCTTACCATAACACAACTAATTTCCCTTATATTTCTGGGAAAATCGTGAAGATTAATTAACGTTTTTGAATTTGTAGTATGCTTGGTTTGGTACTAGTTAGTATTGCAGATACAATGCACTTGTCTTAGTATGAAGTTTTACAGGGCTGACGTCCACCCGTACTGCTGGTTTAAACTTTTTAGCTCCTACTTGATGAGCGTTTCTTCTGAAATGCATAATGATCTAGCAGTTGCCATTCTGAAAGAAAGAGTGTGTGACTTTGTTGTTGCTATATGCTATTGCAATACAAACAGCTTTGGAAAACGGGAACACTCTTCTCACTAATTTTTCCCCATTACTGAAGTGTGGCACAGTGGACCCTTCTCAATTTGGCACGCAATCATGAAAAATCATAGGATCAAATAGAACCAAGACTATGTGCTTATAATTATAACAAGTGGAGTGATATCAAAAGATATCAAAAGATTCAGAAGATAAGCACTTCACAGAAAGTGTTCGTGTTTTAGAGTATTCCTGCAGCAAATCCGGTGCTTACTTGAGCAGGTCACCTGTGGTCAGTAGACATTCTGGCTGAACACTGATGACAGGGTTATGTTCTTGCTCGACTTGCATGTAGGCAACATGCAGATTTCTGTGGATACATAGGTTCAGTCAGGGAGGCGTGCATGTTGTTTGTCTCCTGTGTATGCAGTTAATGAGAGTGGAATAGGAACCTCCATGGATGTTGAATGGGGAGGAGGTTGTATCACCAACATTTTCTGTACTGAGTGTTCACCTGCTCAGCTCTCTTGGAGGTGTGAGGGCCACGGCTGTTAGAACCACTTTTGAATCAGAGATGAGGTTTCTAGGAAAGAGGGTAGTCTGTAACTCCTCTCTCTTTGTTTAGGGATAACCCAGGTGTGAGTTGATACTTCATTTGATAAACAACTGGGGAGTATTTTGTGTGTTTAGATGACAAAGTGCAACCATTATTGAGCTTTTAAAATCTCTGTTTTCTTGTCTGTCGTGCATTGTATGCAAAAGGAGGAGAAGAAATACCCAGTTTTGCTCCTAATCAGTTTTACGTAGAGGTAAAGATTTTTCATAATTGGGAAGTGCTAATCCAGACTGCTGATGTGAATGGAACTTTTCTTATTCATCTCAGTGACCCTTAATCTGCCAAACATGTTGTAAAGGTTGATCACTGAAATTCTGTGACACATACAGAATAATGCCATTCACTTTTTTGTATGGGTGGAAAAACGTGGACATAAGGAGACATGGTTTGGCAGCAGTAGAGTAAAGCAACTGTAAAACTGGAGAACTCTCGAGTCTGAGCCTAAATGTTGTGTTTTATATCTTTATTTGTGGTGAGGAGATGTCTCTAGGACAAGAATTAAATTTCTCTATTACAACTATTAATCTTAAAGGTTCAAGGACCATAGTTCTCCCTAGCGAATAGTTTTCATGGGCAAGTGCATTAGGTGAGTATGAGGCAAACGTCTGTTGAGTAAGGGCTGAGCTTGGAGTCTTCAGCACCATGTTCTTTTGCTGTATGATTGATGAAGCTCAGCTGTAATTAAATTTAAAGCCATAGATTTGGCAGAGAATAGTATCCATTAACAGGACTGATGTCATTCTATTCCATATGATTCATTAGCAGCACCAGTATGTGTTTCCTACAGTTTACGTGATGTCCTAGGACATTAAAGTTAATGGTAACATTAACTTGGGACATTAGGTTTGTTTATTTTCTTAATATCAGCGAAGCTGTAAGCTTAGGTTTGCCTAATTTTGGGGCATTCACAGAAGAGGAGTAATGTTCTTTGAAGGTTTAGTATTCTGTTTATGATTGTTTAACATTCAGCATCAATGCTTTTATTGCACAGACGTTGGCATTTTACTCATTATCTCTTTGGTTTTCATGCCAGGTTCTTGCAAGAAGTGTATTTGATGCCAGGTGCCAAATAACCTTTTGTCGTCTTGCTGAATGAGGCACTGCTTTTGTTCTACAGACAAAAATTGCATCTAGATTTTATAAACATTAAAAAATATATCCGTCTTCTCTTCTCCCTTCACCTCTGACACACACACAATTTGGCAAGAACTTGCAGTACCCCTGAATCCGTACATTCTGCTCAAAGTGAGAAGAGAAATACCTCTCATTTTTAAGGATTATCTCTGGCCAATTAAAGGCTTTTGCTAATTAATAGATCTTTCTCATCTGCCCAGTGCTTAGCTATGTGGCAGGACTGTAGAGTTGCGAGGGCTGTGTGAGATAAAATGTGTTGGATCGTGGGATATAGAAGGCCTCAAAACAACCTGAAATTTTACCTATAAATTGCTGTGTGCGTTAAAACCACCCTTAAGGCTCTGTGTGCCAGATGTATGTGGGATGATTGTTCTGAGTCATGTTTCAAAAAGAAAAGCTGGAAGAAAGAATGCAAGACAAACATGTAAATCCTTTAATTAATTCAAGAATTATTTATGTTAAATTATCGTACGTTCACAGGATTACACATCTGCATTTTTCTCAATACACTCAGCTGTTTTAAACCTAGCAGCTAATTCCTAATTTGCTTTCATATATTCTTTGAAAAGGCAAAGAAAAGCTTAAGAATTCTTATGTAAACCAGATCATTCCAGTGAAATCATTTTATTACCACAATCCATTACACAGCACTTTGGTGATAAAGGAGTGTATACTGGAAGAGTAAGTCTTGCAGTTCACAAACTGTTGTGGTAGGGGGTCGTTCTCTTTTACCTCACATTCTTTCTTTCTTTTTCTCTCCTCCTTGATTTTATTTTAAATAAAATGGAATGGGACAAGCCTGTCCATGTATAAATCAACATAATCTTTCTTCTTTAGCTCAGCCAAAGAAATGCCTTTAAATACTGTCCTATAGTTCTCTGCTGGTTTCCAAGAAAAAAAATATGATGCAAACTACTTCCAGTTCTTTCCCCAATGAGCCTATCCGGAGGTTTGAGTTATTTACTTGCCCTTTCAGGAAAAATAAAATAAAAAATATCAGAAGACCTTAAGAGAACGTAGGATTGATTCATTACAAATTATTTAACGTTGTTTCTTATCAGTTGAGCGCAGTTTAGGAACGCCTCTCATTAAAACAAGGTATGTCTTAAAGATGCAGGGCTTGGCTTCTCATAAAGTTCCTCTCTGCCCAACTCTCCAGCCTATGCAGAGGTGATGGAGGGTGCAGAGAGGGAGTATAGGACTTTTTTTTTTAATCATTATTACCTTTTTTTCATTTTAGATTTTTTCCCCGGTTCCGTTGACACCCCTTTCTGCATAGCAGTGTGACTCACACGCTAGTGCTCGTGGTCCCTCGCCCCATTCCTCCACAGTGGTCTGTGTAGGTGAATAAGGAATAAAACTCACTGCCTTTTGGGAAGAGGAAAATAGGTTTTCTGCTTGGTAACAGGATGAAATCCTTTTCTTGGATGACTTGCATCAAAATACACAGCAACAACAAAGTGAAGAAAGATAGGGAGCCAGCAGGCATTAACAGCACACAAAAGTGGAAACAGTCTTCGTTTAGTAGAGTCTAAAAATGAGTTGGCCACCAGAATAGATAGAACCCTGCCCACAGCTTGCTGCAGGGCAGGAGTGTTTGTGACAGTGGTGGGTGTTGTGAGGGCATCCTTTGGAAGAAGGGGCAGGTGCTGGGTCATGCAGGGGCAGTGGGAACCTCAGCCAGAATTCCTTCCCTTTCCTTCCAGGATTGCTGTGCTTCTTATTGCCCTCTACTCACCTCTGCATCCCGGTTCTAACTAATTGGATCCCCTTGTCAAGAAGGTACAGCTCTAATTACCCTACATCTAAATCGCCCTTGTGGGTGAGTTGGCAGAGGAGCTCTCCACTCCATCAAGCATATCCGTATGAAGAATCCGTAACCTTTCTTTTAGTCACTCTGGATCTTGTGTTTATTTTTTATTTTTTTTTGCTTGCTCTTACGTTGTTTTTCAACATCTTGCACTCTTTGTTACTGCTGCGTATTTAATAACCGGATTTTAGAACTTGCTGACACATTAGGGCTTATTGTCTCTTAGTTTATAACATTGATAAGTTCCTCCTAGATGTGGAGCTTTGTCAAATGTTTTCTGACAATCTAAATAACTAACATCTTTGACATTTACTGCACCCCTTTGCCAGGCTAGTCAGTAATAAGCTCAATGAAATCTGAGTTACTGAGGCATGACCTGAAACAATATTAGCTGTCCTTGATTATGCTCTGAATTTTCATGTTCCCCTCCTCCCCAGCCCCAGTGTGATCCTTTTAATGGTTGTCTAAGACTTGCTCGACAACTAATGGGAAATGAACTGACTGGTAATTTCTTGCTGTGTGTCTGCTTGGCCCCATGCCAGTCTTTTGAAATGATGGTACTAAATATAAATTTTCATTACACCTTCTTCAATTTCTATGCTTGCTTCATGTAGTACTTTTAGATTAGGGTTGTTCAGCCCAGGTCTCTTATCGGTTTTAAGAACAACAATCCAGTTAATTGACAGTTTGGGGATTATCACCTTTTCTTTCAATTCCTCACCATCCTTTCCGTGTGTTGAGTCTTAGACAAATGTCTGCCTTCTTCAGTTTTAACGATAGGTACAGGAATAATTGCTGTATAGCCTTCCTGTTCCTTTGCACTCCATCACCTTTTTCTCCTGTCAGTTTCTCGGTCTATAATTATGCTTTAAATATCTTTTGGTATTAGTTGCATTCCTTTGCACTATTTGATGCTCATTTTTCAATTTGGCTTTCTCAAGTATTTTTGATTGCCTCAGGCTCTTGTTATAATTTGCATAATCCTTCTGTATTCTAGATTCTTTCTACCTTTTAACGCTGTCACTTTATCCTTGATACTGTTTTCCTCATCCTTTCTTCCTCTTGCCGACTCCTATTCTCATTTGTGACACAACCTGTAGATGTTTTATTGGAACAAACATAGCTGGTAATATCTTTCCTTTACTACACTTGATTTTTCTGGACAATTTAATTCATGTTAATTTTCTTAAACTCGCTTCTTCAAAATCTACCTTTTGGAAAGACTTATTTTTGCACTTGTCTTCCTTGACAAAACCTGATGAATATTTTGGGTATGCAGATGCGTCTTGCTTTCCAAATCCACAAGAACTTTTAGGGAAATTCTTTTTTATTCAGGAAAACAAAATAGAATAAGTTGACGTTACGATCTCCTGCTGTTTCAAATCATAAAATAATATTTTCTGCATTTGAGATTTTGCTGAAATTGTGATAGTCACTCGAGGTGATGCTGGATAATTTCGAAGCCTGGTAACCATAAATAATAAGCGTGATATAACATTAGTGATAGATTTATTCTGATTGAAATTGGAGTTCTCTCAACAATGTACTTAGAGCTGTTGGGATTGGATTAGCTGCCATCTTTCATCTAATGTTGAAGCTTTTTGTTGGTGCAAAGTAAGTGTGGAAATTTCCTAATCTGATGTGAAATAACTTGTCTCTTGGTTGTGCAAGATAGAAAATGGTGGTGAATCTGCACCTCACTCTCAAAATCAAACCAAGTTTAGTTGTAAATGAGGTAACTTTTAATATATTTGAGCAAGTGAAAGGCACAACTTTTATGAAAATGCTGGTCTTGCTTTCACACATTTAGAATTTCCTGTGTGTGTGCTATTGCAGTTCCAATGGGCCTTAATGAAATTTTTATAACCAATGTAGTGTCTTTCAGTAGAGGGATATAAAATTTGCATTGATGTCGCCAGTTATCTGAGCTTGTCTGCATTCTGCTGCGGTCTCATGATATGCCTCTGAAAGCGTTCGGAGAAGACTTGTACACGAAAACTCTTAAGAGATAATTGTAATGTTATTGTTTACTCTTCTAAAACATCAGGTCCATAATCCATTGCAAGCTAACTTTAAATTCATGAAATACAATAAACATTTGAAAACACAGTGTCTTAGAATTCAAAGGTACTGTTAAGTTAAGAGCTTTTGATGCCTTTGCAGAGGGACATTAACAACTCTATTGCTTGAGTCAGACCTACTATTTTGATCAGAGAAAGTTTGGGTTACTGCAGTTCGGTGGTTGCTAGTGTTATTACTTTCTTCGGGTATGCTATTTTGAGTTTTTTTCCTATGAAAATGAATATTTCAGTACAAAGGAAAAAACAAAAGCAAGAATAACTTTAAAGAGCGTGTACTAAGCTTGATGTTTTTGTTTTTGTTTTTGTAGAGACAAAAGTGAAAGAAGCAGGTGCATCAGTAGCTTATTCTTTAGTAGAGCTGTTTGTAGTAGTGACTTCCAAAATAATGAGGTGTCACTATTCTACTGTTTATGTGAGAGAAAGGCAAGCTTTGTGTTCCTTTTGTGAAGAGAAATCAAACTTTCCCTGCTTTCCTGTATTTCCTACTTTATTTCTATCCTTTAAAAAAAAAAACAAAAACAACAGTGTGCTGCCAAATAATTCTTGTAAATTATTTCTGGGGAATTTTAGTTACTTTAATCTGACGCACCCATATCTGTGGACTAGAAATCACATGACGTACTCACCACCTGGTCCTTTCTGTGGTAGTATCTTAACTGTAAACTGTCTACAAGTCATGATTTTTTTTTCACTGGTGGCTTTGGTAGGCAGTGATTTAATCAGTTTACCCTCAGTAGATCAAGTATTCCATCTATGAGCTTTGAATTAACTCGGCAAGTTCTTTATCTAATTTCCTTGTCTTTGTTTGGAAAACACGTGTTTTTATTGGGGACATAAAGCTCAGTTTTGCAAATCAAGGCCAGTTTTATGCCATTCCCTGAAGCATTAGGAAATGGGCTCTCCTATTTCTTCTTTGTTTTGCTGATTTCGGGCATGCAACTCTAGGGAGCAGTTATAATATATACACCGGTGGTTGACAACACCATATCTTAAGCCATAAGAAGTGTTTTTCTGTGGTACCAACGCGGCTAATACGTTATTTTAGAGTGTGTATGATACATTGCGTATGTCCTCATGTCTACAATACCTGGTATTTTTTATATCCTGCTAAGCTATTAGACTCAGTATTTTACAATGAAAGAGTGCTCCACAGTTTAATTACACGTTTTGTACAAAATATTTCCATTTAACTGTTCCAAACTGTCTCTTCCCTTTCAGTATAAGCATTTTGGCACAGCTCCCATCCCTAACAATGGGAGTGTCACATATAGTACCAAAGTGTTTGAAAATGCTTTTCTTTAGCCTTCATTTATAAAGTGTGTCTTTTCTACGTGCTCGCTATTCTAATTTATGGAATGGTCTCTACCATTGTTTTTGCAGCAAGAACAACGTAACCAGCAGTGCCTGTGTTTTTATTCAGAAGCATCCTTACATTCCCACCGTGGCTTACAATTCCCAACATCCTTGCTCAAAGCCTAATCCTATTTTTGCCTTTTCTAGTTCTGTAGACCAGACTGAAAAGCCTCATTCCTGATGCTCGTAACAGATATGTTGTTGCAGAAGACTGCCTTCAAAGTAATTCTTCATACTGAGGAGGGGAACATTGTGTAGCTAACGCTTTGGAGATGACACTACACGCAAAATGACAGCTGACTTCCATCTATCTCATGAGTTCTGGAAATGGTATAAACTGGGAAGTTTCAGCCTTTTACTAACCCACTCCATTACCTCCATCAGGAGAATTTGGGTTGTAAGAGAACTAGAAAGAAAGGTCATCCTCCTGTGCAGACAAGAAAGGAGAATGGCATAAAGAATTTGCATTGTTTACCAGCATGTGTTCCCATCCTGAGTTCAGCAGAAATTTGTCTGAGATGCAGGCAAGAGCAAACCTTCAGAATCTGTGTTAGACACGGCCAACCTGTTCTGACTGCAAGGCATAGATGGTGCTGGGAGGATGTCCTTTTGCATCCGGAGCATGCTGCATTTTCTTCATGTACATCGCTTGTTGCTCTGAAAGAAAGCTGTCTTAGCAAATCAGAATACTAAGGCAATACTATGCTGTTGCTAGGCAATAACTAGACAGAATTTGTGTAATTTTCTACATTCTGATTTTTGATACAACTAGTCTAGATTTGTTATCTTGCTGAAGTCCTTGTGTAGACAGTATAGGGTGAGAAATGAGACCAGTGAGAAAGCTGGGTTGGTAGAACTAGATTAATTAACCAGATACATAAAGAATATGTAAAGTACCTTACATTGTTTGCATTACAAATCCTAGATGCTTGCTCCAGAAGTAAAGTGTAAACAATTTGAAGTGTCACTCTGCTTCTGAGATGAAACACTCTTGCAGGAAGAAAATAATAAAATGGGAGAAAGGAAAACAAAGCAAAGATGAATGAGATAAAGATGTAGAATTGTTTAAAGAATCATGTGTTTCTTCAGTAAGATTATGTGCCTGTTTTGAAGGCTTAAGAATATAAGATCCCCTATAATTTGTTTAATGTCACCTGTTGGGACATTAGCTCCATCCTTATTAAAGTATTTAAATGTTGCACTAAGGGACATGGTTTTGTGTGGTAGATGGTCAATTGGATTGGATGATCTTGAAGGTCTTTTCCAGCCTTGGTGATTCTATGATTCTATGATATATTCCACGCAGAATGTGCTATTTACCTTCTGCACAATAGCATTATTCTGGTTATTGTGTTCACCAGGTCAGTACTACAAAGTCTAAAGGACAACTTATCTTGGCAAATACTGAGTAGAAGAGAAGAGATTCCAAAGATTACAGACTTTCTGTAGCCAGTGGAAATTATAATGTGCATGTGGCATGGCTTAAATGTTTATTGGTTGTTCGTGACTAATTTCGACTTTAACATCAGATAACCAGAGGTGGTTTCTTCAGAGCAATAACATCAGAATGGCTTCCTAAATAGAGTCTGGCATACAATTAACCTGTTTGGGGATACTAGGTAAACTTTCCACTCTGATGCCAACTTGACTCTTTGAGACATCCAAGCACACCTTTTGTGAGCATCCTTTTTTTTTTATTTAGTAGGTCGAGAGATCTAAGCCTTAAATGAAGCCAGCCATACCAGACACAGATTTTCATCACCAGTGGGATCAAGACCTTGCAGTGTGTATTGAGTTTAATACTGTAATGGATGGGACTTGCAATAAAAATCTCTGGATGTTTTGTGGATGAGTAATAAAGAGCAGATCAGAGTACAGAACTTCAGGAATCCACAGTGCCAAGGAATTTAAAACAATACTAAATTTATGCTATCTTTTGGCATTGTGTTTGTGGCTTGGAAAACTTGTAATAAAATTCAAGCCTTGTCCATTATTTAATTACTTTGCTACATTTTTTGGCACTTTCCAAGTAGCTTAATAGGTAGTTTGCATAAAATGCTACCACTGTTAAATATCTGTTTGTGCAGCTAGGAACACAGCGGTGTTCCTTCTGTCCTAATGTATCACTTAAATGGAGATAAAATAGTGATTACACTTAGTCTCTAGGACCATAGACTTGGATTTACTTTCGGCTGCTGCTACATACGTAACTGTTTTTGGCAGACTCATTTACGTTTTTAGGAGATACTGGTACTTGCTGCTAGGGTAAGTCTGACTCTAAGTGGAGTTTTGTTTTACAGTCCTGCCGTTAACCTCCTCGTCTTTTACCAGCAATACGTACGAGCAATCACGTTATCCTCCCAGGCAAAAAAAACAACCCAAAAACAACACAACCACCAAAAGCAACTGGAACTATTATGTTTGAAGGCTAGAAAAGACCATTAGCTGCTGTATGGCCTTTTTCTGTGGCTGTCATAACTGATGTGGAGATTCGCTATCTTTTAAGAGCGTGAAGGTCAAGCAGCCAGACTCATTGCATGTAGGGGTTTGTGGAGACGCGCCTGTTCTGTTCACCTTTCCTAGGGAAATGAAAGACTGCCGGAGCCTGCCAGGGGTGGGTTAACAGTAGGGTCAGTATACCTGCTGCTAAATGTCCTTCAAAAAGAGAGATGGCGTGCTGCAGGCTTTGCTTTGGAGAGGCATGCTATGTTTTGCAGTGACTCGGTGACACCAATCTTTTTCTGGCAAGCACGGTGTATTTATTTTCCTACGTTTTCTTACACTGCTTAACACTTGTGCCCAAACTGTAAGTTGCTAAGGCTCCCCTTCATGGCACTCCCACGAAAGTCATGATGAGATCAATGATTTCTACGCCCTTTCCAAGAACTGGTAAAATTAAGGATCCCAATTATTGAAAGTGTTCTGGAGTATTACTGACAACAAAATCTTCAGAATTGCACAGGAAAAGGAAATAAAAATTTTGTGGAAATAAAAGAGACTGAAGATTTCAAATTTCACATTCCCATAGGGTGTTTCCTATCGTGCTGAGTAAATCCCACTGAAAAACTGACAGTTTTCCTTAAACAGGTGCAGCTTCTGTACCGTATGGGCAGTTACATCCTTCATTGTTTTTGCCATTATTGGTATTAGTATTTTGCCATGTTCTGCACCCTATTTCATGTCAGCAGTCATGCTAATTGAAAACCTGAAGTTATTATTAATGATTATAATAATATACTGCAGCGTAAATACAATTCTTGAACAGTAACATTGAGCCTAGGAAAGTTAGTAACTAGCTTGGACGTGGCATGAAATTGCAAAGGAGGGTGATTTATTAAGTAAGATCAGCAAGAAGAAGGAAAAAGACAAGTCTTTGGTTGTAAACCTGAGTACCCATGACATTTAAAAAGTTTTCAGAAGTTTGTCTGCACTCAGAACACTATATCACACTGTTCTTTATTTCACTTCTCCTTTTCACCCTGTGCCTATGTACCTTTTCAGCTCTTGAAAAATGCCAATATAAATGTGAGATGAATTACTTGTGCCACATAAATGTTCCTTTTCTTTTTTATCTTTTATTAAGACATTGTGATTTGTGATATCCAGCTATTCGGTATTGTGTCAGTTATACCAGAATGGTAGCATTACTCTTTGGGTTGAAGCAATAGACCAGACACTGGCAATACAGAGTACATCGTGTCTGGCAAATACTGCTGAAGAATATCTATGTCCTTCTTTGGGAAGTATCAGAAATACCGAGGCAAGAAGAGGCATGGAAGGTGCTAAGGCACACCAGGAAAAGCACACCTGGTCTTCGTGCTCTGGAGGTGAGAAGTAGAGATCTTCTTTTGGCCCCTCCATTTCCTTCCTGAGAAGACCTCTGTTACCAGCAGTGCAAGCCATTTGCACTTCTCCAGAGCAAAGCAATGAGGGAGGAGTTTGTGCACGGAGTATATTAAAATGAAGTCTTCTTGCATTTTGGATTAAAAGGGAAAATTCATGCAAAGCCATTTACAGTGGTGGAATTTAAGTGCAGGACTTCTGTAGTCTGGTAGCAAAATTGTAGAGGTCCCTGCTGAAACCAAAGACAAACTACAGAATTCTGCTTTTGGGAACCTGCACTTACTTTTTGATAGCTAACACTGTAGCTGTCATATTTTGATGATAATGAATTTAGATAGCAATTGGTACCTTGCTCAAAAAAGGGACAAAATAAGAGCAGCTATGATGAATGCTGTGTGAAAGATGAGAAAGGTCTTAGGCCATTAGTGATGACTGATGCTATCGTAGAAGCATATAAATGATATACTGAAGAAATACATTAGGGCACAATATGAAGCCCTGCTAAACCTGAGGAATATATCACCAATCAGATTTCTTTCTGAAGGTCTTCTCTTTACCTATGAAGGAGGATTTGATAGGAATCCCTATCAACAATTTTAATGTTGCTGGATGTTTTAATCTGCAGACTAAGAGTGGTAATGTTTTGACTGTTAGTGGAAAGGAAGGCTTGTTACTGATATTAGGCTTTTAGTTTGGTGCATAGATTGTTTTGACTTGCTTTACTTGAGAAGAATAGTTCTCAGAGAACCACACACAGGCAGAAGTTTCTGATGGCTGTTGTAAATCCTCTCAGCTGTCAATGGCACATGGCAGCTTTCAAAAGAGAGCATCAGTCTTCTATTGCAGATGGTTAACTACTAAAATAAAGCCCTGCGGGTGCTGAGTAGAACTTCTCTTGGAGCATTTATCTGCCCTAATATGGCTATCTCATCAGCTGTGCTGAATTGTTTTGAGGATTTAAATCTAGGAGAAAGGGAATGTTATTCCATCTCAATGTCGCTGCCTGGTTTGTTGGAAACAGGTGGATTTCTTTTGCCCAGCCAACGTATTTGACTCAGTCCATGGGGTGTCTTCAGTTGCCAGATGCATGTGACTGACCACTGTGCTTTGGAAATGTTGTGGAAAGAGAACTCTACCTGACTCAACATTGATTGCGAATACTGTCCAGTATGTTTCAGATTTCTGCTGTAAGATATAGCAAGTAGTTTGTGTCTTTCCTCTTGTCTGTATCAGCAGTACTTCCCTTTCCAATCCATTCAGATTATCAGTTAGCTTAGAAACAGTTCAGTTCTACCATCAGAATGCCCAGAACAGGCACTCACTGCCCTTCTTTACTGACTTGGATTTTTCTGTTGTGGGCCAGTGTGCTCAGTTCAATGCTTTGAAGTAGACATCTGCCAATGTATTAACATATGAGTCCCAAGATTATGAACGCTTTGCTTTGTTTGGCGTGTTTGAACTAAATGTGTTATTTAGCTGAAAAGTTTCATTTTATCTGCATGTTTCAACCTGTACTAGATTTTATTGTGTTGAGACCAAAGACTTTCATGATATCAAGTGAAGCTCTTCAGTATGTTTCACAGTCTGAGCAATTTTATCTATTTAAGAACATGATACAGCATATGAAACTATCTCGTTCTCATAACATACCATAGAAAATGAGGCTCAGCTTTGGTATGCAAGCTCTAAAATACTTTAACTTTCGATAAGAACCGAGTCAGTAAAAACACCAGGATGTAATCCAAGCAAAAAGTATATTTTCTGTCCAGCCATTCCCATCACTACAGAGTTGAAAGAGTGATTTGGGCTATGAATCAATGGGAAAATTGTCTGGGTGTTTGAAAGAAAAAAAAGCAAACAAAAACCAACCAACCAAACAAAAAAAACACCAACCAAGAAAAGATGATCTTGTGTCAGTAAACAGGTTTGAGCTGCCAGCTGTCCTCTGACCTAAATTTTGTTTAAGTCAAAAACACTTGGAGAAACATACGCCGATTGAAATAATGACTAATCTGAATGCCTTTAATTCTGATTTTAATGCTGATTCTATGTGAGATCTTATTCCCTTAAAAATTTTATTACCAGTACAGCAATATCTGTGTACACCTACTCATGGTATGGGTGCCTTGCTGATGTAAAGGAGCCTGTTGCAACCTTTTGTGCTGCTAGAAGAGCGATGCATATTCAAAAATCTCCAGTGCATAGTAAGTTAAGTTTGGGTCCTCATTCAGTAACAAGGAAGGACATGTGTTTCATGAACCTTCCATTCACTGCAGATGGCCCACAGTTTCCTAAGGAACTAATAATGAGCTGACGGGTTTTGAGGAAACGAGGTTGTATTTAGAAGGCTTTGTCTGAAGAAATCTCTTTTTCTGGCCAAGTCAAATCAAACCTGCTGTGAATAGTAAGAAGTTTGATCTAAGAGTTGGTTTGCTCTTTTATCTGTCAAGTGTTTACTTCAGGGATGTTTCAAAACACAGATCTCAAAACAAATAATAGGTATATGTTGGTTGACATTCATTTGAAGATCTCTCTTGATTGCATAGGTTACATCACCGGTTTTTCCTTTTGTTAGCAATTGTCAGTTTTTTTCTTTCATGTATAGTCTGGGTAATGTTACATCTGTATAAATCAATATAATAATGGCATTATATATGTATATTGTTATTTAACCATTGCTCTCTAGGGCATAGTTATGTCAGTCATATTTTATAGAGAATTTTCATAGACCGTTATAGTCATTACAATCTGTTCTGTAGTAAAACCCTGCAAATCAGCATTTTCGTGGCATTTCAAGGGTACTAATGGTGTCGTATGAGTAAATAAGTAACAGAATCTCTGACTAACATGAATCTGTAAGCACTGTAGGAAATAATGCATGCAGAATATGCAACTAAAACACTGAACAAATGAATAATTTTTGTAGAAGATATTACAAAGACTTTTTCATGTCATCTGGCATGAGAGCTACCCCTGAATTTATGCCTGTGAATGTCAAAATATCAGTATGCACCGGTGTCATTTGGAAACCTGTCAAATGTGCATTTTGCGCTGTCTTGAATTATTTTGTATGTATGTTAAAAAGACATCAAATTATGTTTAAATCAAAGATAAATGATTGCTGTTTTGAATGTCTTTTTCGGAGAACTGCCTACAAATGAGGATGACATTGGAAATTGTGTGCAGTCACGTTTCCCCAGTACGCAATGATCTAAACCTTAAAATGTATAAATCTTCTTTTGCATGATATCTAGCCAGAATGAACTCTCTAAATATTCCTTCTAGCAAAATTCTTTTATAAATCAGTTGCAATTTATGCTTTCATTGGTGTGATGAACAGCAGCTTGTAGATCTCTTCCCAAATAATTTTCACTCAATTTTTTCAGAGGATCCAAACACGCACAGGACATAAGACAAATAATCTTAGCAGTGTTTATTGCATTTCACATCGTTATCTTAATCCATCAAGGAATTGCATGCTGAAACCAGGCCCAAGAAGTTTAATTGCAACCGTAACTTGTGCTGACCAGTACCGGATAAAACTCTTCTTTTCATGGTATCATCAGTTAAGGCAAGTCATACAACCTAGAATACAAGCATTTTTTTTTTTTTTTCCCCAGTATTCTAGCTAATAACTTTGACTTTAATTTATTAATAATGTCATAGATATTTTCAAGATCATATTGGTACTATTTCTGCAATGTGAGAACTTTTAGCCACAATCATATTTAAGCATTAGTTATCACAAGCTGTCTCATTCTCTAGCCCCTTTAAGCATGGCCAAACCATAAATAAGAAAGAGGTAACCACCAACTTTTGCTTCTGCGTTGCAATAGTGTGCAACTTCATCGTAAACAGTGAGGAAAAGTGATGATGACTTTTTGATTAGGCAGTCTGCTGGCAGAGCAGTTGTATATATTATATTTGTTTAGTGGGTTGACCACTCCATATCAAACCAATATTTTGTTTTCAAAAAGTTCTGACAACACAACTGAGAATCTGTCCCTCCCAAGTGCTCGGAATTAAGGATTTCATTCCCTAGGGTTCTCTAACAGTAGCTGCAGAAGGACCGTTGCTAATGAGCAAATCCATATTAATATGATTTTGAGGGTTTGTTGTTGTTGTTTTTAAGTAAAAGTGTGATGTACCAGATGAAGAAAATGTAATATGGACATTAAGTTCTGAGCCGTAACTTTATAGATCACTGTGTTTTGAGAAGATCCCATGAAGAGACATTCATGTCAGATTTTAACCAGAGTTTTATGACAGTAAGAATAGCAATTATTAAAGAGTCAGAGATGTCCAGTATGCAAGTCTTTAGATGCTTCTTGTAGAGGATCCAGAAAGTGTAAAATGCAAAACATAGAATAGGTCTTGCCTGCAACTTTTGGCCACCTAAATAGTATGGACATTAAATAGCCAAGATGTGTCGGGACATCAGCAGGAGAAAGAAAGTCTATGGGGATGGAATGGAGAAGGGTTTGGAGCTGGAAGTTAATGCACTTCCCTAGGAAATGGTGATTATCAAGTTATGTTAAGGAATTGTCTCTCTGACTTGGAAGACAATTTGTCTTGACAAGCCTTTTTAAAGAGCATGCTAAAAGCACAAGGGAAATGAACTATTAAGAAATGATCCTGTATGGGAGCGAATGTATGTATTACTTAATATGGCACTGGTGTGTTCAGCCTTTATTATCATTATCACAAAACCTTTCCCCCCCCCCCCCCCCTATACCATAAGAATTAGCCTGAGAATCCCGAGAGCATGAGACTCCTACTTTAGATGTTTGGCTATGAAAAACAATAAGCTATTTAGTTTTGCATTCTGCTACAGCAGCTATGTTTTCTATATCAGTGGCATATCACTGCCTATCAATTATATATATATTTCTTATTCTTATCATAAAATGAAAGGTTGAAAGGAAGTGGTTGTCAGCAACAAGCTATGGTTACTTCCCTTAGGATAATTCCGCACATCACTCTGACAAGACACTTCTGCTGATGCTTAGACTAAATATTGATGTGCTTCCCTCACTTGTCATGCTTCCCTGTGATACTCTACATAGCTCCTGGTTATATGTACCTTCTGAATACCTGCACTCCTGTTTTCCATTCTCATGACTTTATTCCTTTGTTGACTGAAACATTTGGCCTTCTCTTCCAGGGAGAATGTCCAAAAGATCGAATATATTAATACAAAAAGTTTTCAAAGCCATCTCTAGAACTCTTGCCTGACAGCAAACATCCACACCCAGAGCTCCTAATTCTCCCATTCTCCAAAGAATTAATGGAGTACAACATTAAAGAAACTGGATAAAGGCTGTAAAAACACGTAGAAAGCATCCTCATCTTTTTACCTTAATTATTGAGTAAAATACAACAGTGTACACTGTTTTGGTTTAGCTCAATTATTTCCCTGTTCAAAGATAAAAACCAGAATTATCATGGCAAGTGTGAATCCCTGGAAACTGTTATTTTTCATTATCAGACTTTGTGTTTGCATGCTCGTGTATGTTCTGGGTTTGTAACAACTCATGTCTGTAGTTGCGTGAGTCAGTAAATTGTTTATTTTCTCAGTGGAAGTTTGCACAGGACATTGAGGAGCTATTTCCTCCTAATTAGTTCCCCAGATTCCTCTTATAAGAAAAAAAACCTTAGGCTTCAAGGAGTCTGTTTGGGGTCATTATTTTCTTGATAAATATACTCTCTGCCACTCCACATTTCCCAGAAGGGAAAAACTGCAGGGTAGAGCAACGTTGTGTTGCATGTTATATTCCATGATTGGTTCAAATTACTCAATTTACCCAGTATTTTCAAAAAAGAATCCTAAATCATCCGTCAGTCACATCCTACTTCCAGTGCTGATGCCAGACAGTCATTTTCCCTTAGAGTGTCATTGAACTTGAGCTCTCCTCTGCTTGTTTCATACTTTGATGAACCGGATGGCTGCAGGGATGGGTACCGAGATCTGAGACATTTCATTTAAGATGTGGATCGTTGTTTTCTATGTGGGAAAGGAGTGGGCAGCACTAATTTTACTCTTGGTAGGTAGAGATTATTGACTTTTAAAATTTACCATCATTTTACCAAACCACTCTGCAAACTTGTCTTGTCAGGTAGGATGCTAATGCAAGGTGCTTTATCTTGTCTAGGCTTTGAATGGGAGGTCACAACCAAACCTCAGATGATGTGGAAAGAGGATGTAATTTATATAGCATGTGCTTATGTCATAAGCACCGTTGTTTTTGCCTTTAGACCAACAAATACATAGGTCACTTCAAAAGTAATGCCTCTTCTGTATTTCCGTGGAAACGACAACAGATACAGAGAGCACAATAACACTATTTGAAAGAGGAAATTCTCAGCTGCAAAGCACTACTTTTCAACACAGTCACAACCATTAGCTGTACATTCTCACCAGCAATGAACAAGAGCCTGCATGCTGCACTCGCAACCACCTGTACCAGCCAGAGGTGACCGCTGCCGCCGCTGCAGAAATGCACCACCCACTGCCTCATTGTGCTCACGTACACTGTTTGGTCTCCATCAACATTCAGCAAGAATGTCATTAGCTGCCATTTTTTCTGCACTGAGGAATTTAGTTCCACACCTTCATACGCACTTCCGTATCTGACACCATTTTGTCAGACTGTGCCCCTCCGCTGCCCTCTGTCACACGGCAACAGCACATAAGGGGATATTGTTGGGAAGGTCCAGCCTCTACTGCCATACCATCACTGTCCGTGGGCCAGCATCATAACATAGGAGGCATTACTTTTGGAGCAGACCTTGTAAATTGTGCTCATTCTTTGATAACTGCTCACCTCCATGATTCACAGTTGTCGAGCACAGCTTCATGTTTTCATTTATTCTCTTGGTGCTGAACTCAATCTAACAGAGTTTTAGGCAGCTTGAAACACTGAAACACTAAATCCTACTAAATCCCAGGGTTTCCTTTTGGCCTTCAGAGATGCCAGAACAGCTGGGCAGAGTGGACACTGCAAGCTAATTAGAATTACAGGTGTGCAGCACTGGACTGCAGCAGGTACGTGCAGATGCTCATACAGATGCAGTGTTATTCACATCCATGCTGGCCTTACAGCCAAATATTTACAAAACAACAGCTGTCAAGTGCTGTGGAGCTGAATGTGCAGCCGTAGCGCCCGTCACACGGTCCCACCAGCCAGGACTGTTTAACCCACAGATGGTTGTTGAAAAAGGAAAACACTGCCTTCAGATAATTCCGCCTTTTCTAAGGGCCACTGCCACGTTCGCTTTGCAAGCAAATGCCTCTTTACCTCTCTTTAATTTACATCATCTTGAAAAGCCAATATTCCCAGTGCTGGGGAAATATTTCTGGATTATTTTAGTGGAAATTTGTTTGGCTTCAGCCTAATTAAAATCTGAAAATACGGTAGGCATAAAATTTTCTGCTGATAGAAAATGCACCTTTTTTTTTCTCTGTGGTTAAGAGAATATCTTGCAGTTATCTCTTACATTTGCCTTTGTGCAATGTGGACGTGCAAGCTTTTCTTGCCAAGCCTCTAAGCTTCACGTGTGCACCACAATCCATGCAGCACTGTGATCTCTGAGAACAGTTGTGGGTAAAGAAAAGCTGAGATGCACGCAATTTATGCTTATTACTTAGCATTGAACTGCAACCATCATACAGCACTAGGAGCAGCAGCAGCATGCAGGAAATGCAGCCACGCCGCCTGCACCCTCTACTGGCTGATGCCCAGACCACAGAGAGCTTGAGTTGTTTTTTTTCTCTGCAGGAGAAAGCCTGGAATAATAACGCCCACAAAAAATAATGTAATAGTATCATTATTAAAAGTAATAGAAAATTTGTGTCTGCTCTTTGTCTGGAATAAGGAAGTAAGTGAGAGGTCTGAGAGACAAAAAGCGAATGAATTTCTTAGTCTTGGCTGAAAACCCATTTGCAGAGAACCACTGTGCTCACATTCTCAGCAAGGGAATGCCCAAGTTTGCCACAAGGAGATTAAGCTGTGTTGTGCTTATCCTAGATGCCAGAGGCACTGTTCATTAAGTTCTGCAAATGCCAGATGCAGAATAAGAAACTGTATTCTGCAACCAAGACCTTTAGAAATTTCAAGATTAAAATTCAAAATCATGTCTTTCTGAGTGCGGGATTCGGTTTAGCAGCAGAAGGGTATTAAAGAGCATTTGTATGGATTTCACTTTTCAGATGTTTCTGGCAGATCTTGTATAAAGTGTAGCTGAGATTTCCAACTCGCTGTAGAGTGCATATTGTAATATGACCACAGTATGCGGAGGATAATACGTTCTCCTGGGTTATGACATCAATTAAATAATAAGTTTGCCACCGTTTTTCTATTGCCATTTCTTTCTTTTCTTCTTTTCTGTTCTTCCTTTCCTGTCTGACTCTCTCTTTGTCTCAAATACGGTGCACAGTGCAGCAATGCTGCTTGCAGTTCTCCGGTTGGACTTGGCAGCCACGTCCTGCAGAGGTGGTACTGCTGTGTGTGTACGTGCAGCCAGAGACACAACTGCATTGTCCAGCATGCCCCATCATGCAGCTAGAAGGAAGACTTCTGCTGTTGTTGGTCCACTATTAAATCTTGGGAATGAGTAGATGTTGCAGGAATAATATTAATGGGCTGTAAATAGTAGCTTGCTTATGCTGCGCTGAGATCAACCAACATCACAAGTGATTTGATCTGCCTTGCATTTACTTTCTTAATAGTAACTCTGTTTTCAAGGAATTAATGTTCCTTCCCTCCCCGTCACCTGTTAAAAATGACATTTCTTCAGGTTGTTTAGATTAGGACTTCTTGAGGCCTCTCTGCTTGGGAAATCCATGGCAATTTTTTTTGTTGTCTCTGTTTTATCTGTATGTTCTTGCCCGTACATGTCTGTTGAAGACAGTGTGGTTTGTCATTGCACAGTGAATCAGATTTCTGGACATCGCGAGCTTTGAAACACGCTAAGATAAGCAGGTGAATGTATTACTGTTTGTACAATGGTATTTTTATAATGATGCTATCTCCTATTTCTCGCTGCTATTGAGGCTGATTAATGCCTGCAGAATACAGGGAGATGTCTTTTTCAGAATTTCATAAACCTGTTCTATCGACTCACCCACAAAAACAGCGCATCCCACACGATCCCTCGGGGCCTGCACTCTTTCAGAGGTCTGTCAATGCCCTCTGCAACACGGAGCAGCTGCACCTGCAGGCGGCTGTGCTGGCCGTGCCAAGCAGCTGGGGCTGGCAGCAGTGAGCAGCTGCTCCGCACAGCCTCCCTTCCTCCTCCTCCTCAGTGCAGGGCAATGCCCTGGTGCTGTGAAAATCACACCAGGTTAAATAAATACGAGGTAGGAAATATCAAGTATTGCTGCTCTGGGTCTGCAGGTACCTCAGTGCCCAAACCCAAGACCGCACCAACCTCTTTCGAAGGCAGCTATTGTAGAGTGGGTTGACAGTGGTTTACAGCCTTTTAAGAGTGCGTTTGAATTGCATCTCTTTTCCAGTTGTCAGGAATTAACTGGGACCGCATGGGTTTTAATTAATGGATTGTGTTATCTGGTGCATCTGAAAAGAAATTTTAAGAAATATCTTTGCAATCTTGGGCTCTCTTGGCTGGGAGCCATAATGAGAGCCAGGCTTAATTATATTGGTCACTGAGTTATCAGTGCAATCGTAACTGGAGGCAAACAGACTCCAATCAAGGCAAGAAAAACTGGAAGCAAAATAATGATATATTTCACAATCATCTTATTACTGACTGATTTAAATGAGGGCCTCAGATGGTTTATCAGTGCTGAGTGTGTGTCAAGGTTTCAGCAAGTCTTAATTCGCAAGAGTTGAAGGTTTATGGAAACGCTGCTGAGAAGGGAAAAGATGTTCTTCCTTAAATGCATGCGGAAAACAATTTACTATTTTTACTTGCAAATGCTAACAATCCAGCCTACATTTTTATTTTTCTGCTGAGATCAGGTATCAGGAAACCACCACAGTTCTCTGATGAGATTCCTCTAACATCCAGTTCATTACACCAGTGATGAAGCTGGCTGTGTCATTTCCTTACTGGGTCAAAAAGAATACAAATTGTATGTGATACCGACTTCCTTCTTTGGAGAATGTCCCCATATGCTTTAAAATTCATTGTGTCAGAAGCAGTATACAGTATGTACCCTTTTCAACTACTGGCTTAAGCTAATTTAATTGGAAAGTCAGCAGTAGATTGGCTTTCACACAGCATAATCAGAAAACTCTTTACATAAACGCTTTTTGTAATTACAAATATAGTCTGGCCCTGTGTTTTTCTATACTTGGTCACTGCAAACCGAAGTCATGGTGGATTTTGTCTTCAAAGAATTTTTGGAAAGGGGCAGAGTCATAAAACTCTTCTGGTCTAAGGGTATTCACAGCCATATAAACAAGGAAATGGATTTTATAATTAATTCAGAATTCCCTGGCAAGTGCAGTGTTGTAACGTGTCGTAATCTACTGATTAAGTTCCAGTAAGAGCACTGGCAGTGGCTTTCTTTGTCAATATCTGTCTTTCAGTGGCACCCGAAAGAAGCTCAGATTCTTGGTATCAGAGCATCCGTGGGAGGACTGTGCTGGTCTGAGCATCTGATCCAGGCGCTGCAGCATTAGGGGGTCACTTGGTAGGAAGAGGTTTTGTGTCACCTTTGTGTCCTGTGCGCTTCCCCGTGTCCTCATGAGCTGTGCCGTAGAAGCCCAGTGAAAAGGGGCAGTGAGAAGTTAGGGCTAAGTGGGCATCCAATGCCTTCCAGTAAAGCTTTTAATCCAGTAGGGTCCAACTACACAGAGGACTTTGCCATCTATCAGACTATTGGTCAAGGCTGTTAATTAAATGAAAATGTGAAATAAATCTACAGTGCAGAGATGCAACGTAACCAATTAAGTATTCCAGTACAAGGTGCTAATGATAAAATGCGAATGTCACCGGGGACAATCTATATGATGTCAGAATACAAATCCTACCGGGTGACACGATATGCCATTCCCATCACGGGCAGGGAGGATGAGAACCGCTGACCCTGAGCGCTGAAGTCAGGCGCTGCAGTAAGGACAGATGGGCACACGCTTGGGGACTTTTTGAAGGCAAAGGAATGGATTTAGAGTTGAAACACTTAAACCATGTACTTCTTATTGTCTTAACCCTCGTTGTGTGAACATCTGGCCGTTCCTGAGTGATGGAGTTCTTTGCGTGCAGGTACCAAAAAAACCCAATATTAAGTGAAGCAAGTCATAAGCAACTAATGACAAATGCTAGAAGCGACTGAGGGATGGCCTCCATCCTTCTGAAGAGTCTGTGCAGTGGGAGGAGGGACTGAGTCTTTAAGTGACTCTTCTCTTGACAAGGTTAAGCCAAAAGGACAGCAATAACAAAGCACTCGTGGCTATCTAAAGCAGATTGAAGACAGGTAGTATAATTTTGTTAAAGACTTGACAGTTGGGGGCAGTCCAGAGAATATAAATGGGCAACATAAATAAAGTTAAATTTAAGTTTCAGGAAATCAAAGAAAATATTTAATGATGTTACTTGCAAGAAACAATTTAATGAGCTGTCTTGAGACAAGCAAATTAGTGAATAATTAGGATCTTATATATGCAAACAATCCCACCTTTTCTACCTATTAAAAAGGTTAAATCTTTTCTATAGTCTGATGAAATCTATATTTAAAGAAGTGATACTATTCAAAGTTGTGTTTCACAGGCTATTGGTATATATGTCAGAGAGAAAAGTTCAGAGCAGTAGTACTTCAGATGCGCACTTTATATACCTCACATATGTACTTTAGCTTAGTTTGCATGCTGGTGTCTTCTTTCTTCTTTTTAGCTTTTCGTTGTATGCTTTGTTCTTTTTTTAAAGTTGGGTATTGAGATGTGGATTGCATGGAGGGCTTCGTGTTCTGAAACTCAGGGAAGGAGCAAAGAACGGAGCAAAGAGTTAAATGTCAGAGTATTGCAGGACATTGGGCTTCGAAATTGTCATGGATGCTCAGTCCATGCTAATTTCTCTCTTTCCCTTCCCATTATTTTAATATGCACAGATAACACATCCGCTGAACTACACGTTAGCTAACGTCATTCTTCAAACCAGTTTTGCATCCTTAGATTTTAATAAAATTATACTTTCTTGGCATGCAGCACATTGAATTATATTTAGCAACGTTCTAATTGACTACAAACCCTCCTTCCCCTTCTTTCCAATGAGTCCAAACACTGTATGTGTTTATGTACATATGTATGTGCACGTATGTGTAAATAAATCCCAGCACCAGGGATGGGGCAAAACAAAAGCAGTGCTGTGTGTGAACTGGTACCATGCAGCAGCTGCTGTGAGAGGGAAGGAAAGAAAATCTCAGTGCTCAGCAGCAACTTGGCATCATTTCTGCACAAGCCAAGATGGGTTTGGGTCAGGTGAAAGACTGACCGCCGACAGTGGGATTGTAGTAAGTGGGATGGAAATCATCTCCCTCCAAAAATGTTCTGGTAGGGGGATAAATGGTTGGAGTTTTTCGTGTAGGTGACAGTGGACAATAAATTTATGGATTCTTGGAGCGCTCCAGTGGGTGCTTCCATGATGGCCCATGGGGAAGATGCATGTATCCTCCTTGAAGGAACAGGAGGCAAAATGCACACAGCTGGATTCCACCATCTCATCAGATGGAAACAAGGGTGTGCTTGCTTTCTGTCAACATTTCAGTGCAAAGCAACAACAACAAAAAACCACAAGCCAAAGATAAAATTTCTCCAGGCTGTGTTACAGATAGAGAATGGCAGAATAGCTCACCTCGTATCGTACTTGTTGTTGAGAGTTTGTAGACTGTAGGTTGTCTGTGGCTGGTGGCAAGTGATTGATATTCATATGCACATTTTCTGTCTGGTTTTGAAATCCTTTTTTTTTTTCCCCTAGTGTTCCCTTGAGAATAGCATAACAACATGCACAGCAAAGACTGTGCCTTTTCTCCCTGTGTGAGAGCCATACACTTTCAGCTGCAGTGAAAGAGTTAAATTTCAGAGCGCTGAAGGATGCTGGACTTTGACAATTAATCATGAACTATTATAATTATTGATACTTACCAGGTGAAAAATGTGCCCAAGACAGAATGATTGCAGTACACAGAAATGTCACAGGATGAGCTGCTGCTGTGTGCTGTCATCCCTGCCATGGACACTTAGATATAGATCCTCAGTGGGACCTGGAGACGTAAATAGCTGCATGTGGCCGGGGTTGGCCTTTGCTCTGCTGGGATGCGCTTGCAGGTGAGGGCTGTGACACCAAACCCCACAGTGGGATCCCACCTGTGTGGGAGTGTGAGCAGGCGTGCTGTGCTGGGCCGGTGTCTGTTGTGAGACGAGGTGGCTGTCAACACAACAAAATAGGGGGTTTAACACAGCGTGGAGGGGATTCTCTCCTAAAACAACGGGAGATGTTAATGAGCTCTCTCCAAGAGGCTTAACTAGGGATGCTTATAATCTTTTAGTGTGTGGTTGTGTCTGTCCTTAAACATGAAAAGACCTTTCAGCATTCAAATGACTATTTTCCTTCTGATCCGGCCTTCCTCTCTCCCACATACCAACTTTCATTCTCTGCTGCGCTCCTAGAAAACATGAAGGACCGGAGACCGATTATTCTCAATTAAAGATAAAAATTAAGCAACGAGAATCACATTATGGGGAAGGAAAAAAAAAAAAAAAAAAGGAAAAGAAAAGAAATAGCAGAAAGAAATCACATCAGTAGCCCCATATTTTGTGTGCGCTGGCGGTCTGAGTAAGAGCTGGTTGCTTACTCAGTGATGCCCGTGTGAAACATCAGAGCGTTGCACGCGGCTGTAACTCGG
The DNA here is from genome assembly GCA_030625065.1 of Alectoris magna. Classification (NCBI taxonomy): domain Eukaryota; kingdom Metazoa; phylum Chordata; class Aves; order Galliformes; family Phasianidae; genus Alectoris; species Alectoris magna. Next base: position 5,046,697 of record CM060569.1, read on the forward strand.
TGTGCACACACACGCAGGTGCGCACGGCCCCTCCGTTTCGCATCGGGCACGCGAGGGGCTCCGCGCGGCCGTGCAGCCCGGGGGGAGCTCGAGCCCTTCTCGTGCCGCGGAGCCCCCGCGTGGGGGCCGGGGGTGCCCGGTGGAGGGGGGCGGGGGGGAGAGCGGGGCCGGGGCGGTGCGGAGGGGCCGGGGCTGTTCGCCGCGCTGCCGCTGGGGGTATCTTTGTACCATTTTTCATCCAGCAGCAATTTGGAGTGGAAACGTGTAATAGGGGGAAAAAAAGCAGGGTTCTCGGCGGTATCGGCGAGCCGTGCAGCCAGGAGCCAAAAAAGATTAGCGGCCCCCCCCCCCCCCCCGCCCCGCAGCCACGCTCACCCCCCACTTCCACACACACACACACACACACACACACACACAGAGCACACACGCGCACATCCTCGCGGCACCGCGCGGCTCCGCGCTCACCCGCCGGACATCGAGCGAAAAGGGATTCGTCTGGAGGGCAATTTCGGATCGGGGGAGATCTATTGGATTAGGAGGATTATCTGCCTGCAGACGGAGAGAAGTAGCGTTTGATCATTTCTATTGCTTGCCTGATGGTCGGATTTAAATGGAGGTGGCTCGGCACGGATGAGGCTGAATTCCGGATGGGGATTTCCAGCCCCCCCTCCCCTCGCCCCGATCCGAGGAAAGGGGAGAAAAATATCTCCGAATCGATATAATTCGGAAGCGTCCGGGGCACGATTGGGAAACCTCCAGCTCCCGGCGGCTCGGAGAGAGCCGGAGGAGGCGAATCCGATGAATTACAGTTTCAGCGGGGATTGCAGAAAAGCGGCCGCGAACTGGTAAATACTTTGATGCTGTCAGCGTGCGGGGCGAGCCCGGGCCGGGCTGGGGATGGGCTGCGGGGTTGGGATGGGGTCGGGGTGCGGGAGCCCGGCTGAGCCCACGGGCAGCGCGAGGGCGGTGCGGGGCTGAGCCCGGAGGTGCGCGTGCTGTGCCCGAGGCGCCGCGCGCTGCTGCAGCCGCCCGGGGAGCGGAGCCTCGGGGGAGGCTGCGGGGAGGAGGGGGGGGGGGGGGGTGTTGCAGGGAGATTTGCACGCGCACATCTGCCCCACGCGGCCGCCCCGGCGAACTTTTCCTCCCCGCTGCCCCCAGGGCCGCGCTCCGCCGCTTCCTGCGGCCGCTCGGTGCCGGCCGGGTGCGGGCAGTGCCTCCTCCGGGCAGCGCCGTGCGGGGGCTGAGCGCCGCTCCCCCCACCCGCACAGCACCCCCCCCTCCCCCCCCCCGCCGTCCTCCCCCTTCCTCTTTTCCTGACGGTTGCTCTCGTCTCATCTTGCTGAAGGAAAATCAATTTTCAGCAGGTTTAATTAAAATTAATCAGTCAAATTACTTAATATTAATTGACTTATAATTAAAGCCAGAAAGTTACCTTGGAATCAGCAGAAAGGATATTATCTCAAATCATTTTAAGGATGCGTATGGTTCCAGATCAATTACATTAAAATAATTGTTTAAATAAAGGAAAACAGAGCCTCATTACAGCAGTGCGTTCTTGCAGCTGCAGGTGACACAGCCTGGACAGGCCATTTTCTCCCTTAAATGTGCTGACCTTTCCAAGGAGCAGCATCTCAGTTTGACACTGCTTTGGCTTTCTGGAAGGCCACTTTGGTTGAGCTCTAACAACTGTGGCATTAACGACCGCTGGTATAAAATGGAAACGTACCTTACAGATGGTATAAATACCGAAGTGCATGCTTTTAGCACGTTGAGATGTTCTGTGGATTGGAAATAGAGCAGATTTTTTTATTATTATTATTCCCAGCAGAAGTGTAAGAAAATGCTCAAGGAAATATTTTCTTTTCGACTGCTGACTTCCAGTGTGACAGCATTTGCAATTGTCCATAGCCTCAGTGGGGCCGGGTTGCACCTCTGCATTCCAGAGATCACTCGTGTCTAAAAACATGTATTTGTGATAAGGCTCCGAATAACTTTTTGGGGCTCCTTGAATACCTGCATTGCTTTTTATCAGATTGTTTGTTTGTTTGTTGTCGTTGCTTTAGTTATTTGTTTATTTAGAGATACATACGTTATTTTTATTTTTACTGTCAGAGCACTTCTGATGCATCTAGGCGTTACGCTTGCTGAAGGAGCAGCACTGCGAGCTTTGGGAACTTTTCTCCTTTTTCTTCTTGGACTGGCTTCATCTGAAGCAAAGGATACTTATGAAATTGCATGCACTTTTATTACAGGCACCTGACAAGTGCAAGACCAAGCGTGATACAAATGAGCATGTAAAAATAGAGCTCATTACTCAGGGCCCTGATTTTCAGAGATACTGATTCCCATTGACTGCACTGAGACTTGTGTGGGCTCAACAGCTGTAACACGCAGCCCACTTTTGCATCTTTGAAATTAGATTTGCAGACTGGGAGCCAAGAGCTAAGTAGCCATGTTTGGAAATACTGCTCGGATGGTTCTTTCTTTTACTTTTATTTATTTACTTATTTATTTATTTATTCATTCATTCCCTTCTCCCTCTGGTGTATGATGCACGGGCAAAGAAGGATGCTTCTTAGTTACTTTTGATAAATGGCAACAGTTTTCTTAGCTACAGATTGCAGCAAGGTAGACAAAAGCAGTTTTGCAGTAGGTGGTCGAGGTGTCCTTAAACACATGCAACATTTCTCATTTATTCTGTGTGTTTGATATGAAGCACATACAGGCTGCAGGGAGAAAAATGAGGAGGAGGATAATCACGCTAAGGGTACTAGGAAGCAGGATTTGGCCGAACACCTCTGTTTTGTGATTAAGTGAAGTAGCAGCGAAACCATCAGAGAGTGTTCAGGCTGTTTAAGGCAGTACGTTGCGTGGAAGCGAGCAGAGATGTTGACTTGCTGCTGCTTTGGGTATCTCATCCCTTTCTCTATGGTGGGGTAAGGAGATCTCCTGGCTGATGGCACTGAAACACCCTTAACAAAGTGGGCTTGCTCAGGATTATTTGGCTGGAGGTGGAGCAGGCTGCTGAGGAGGGTTATTTAAAGACTGGGACAGAGCTGTAGGCAGATAAATTGATTTGCAAATGAATGGAAGATTTGAACCTGGTAATGGTGGCAGTTTTTTATCAGTTTGCATATTTAATATCCACTGGCACATACACAGGCACAAACCACTGTAATTGTTCTAATGGAGTCTGGGGAAAAGAGAAGAAAGCAGAGGCTTAGATATGGTCTTAGTTTGTAATGGATTGGCGTGCCTTTCTTTATTAAAAGCAAATACACATTCCTTTCTAATAGAGACGTGGAGCTGTATTACAGATCCTTGGCTAGCTTTGAATTATTTGTTTGCTGTCATATTTATTATGTTTTTTTAATCACATGAAAAAGAAACTGTTTAAAAATTAAATAGTGAAAAAGAAGAGCAAAAGGAGACAGACATTCTTTGAAAGCAAATAGTGAAAAGACAATATTTTGCCAGAGATTCAGTAGAAACCTTTGGGTATTTCTTTTAATAAAAGATGGGCAGTAATCAATCTGATCCAGTAAACAATGTAATTTCTTGTTAGTCACAGAGATCCATCCACGATAAATATAATGGGGAGTGACAAAAATAGATCCTGACTGCTGAATAAATGCTGTTATAAAAGCACATTTCCATTACAGCAGCCCTGCTTCTGAGCTCTGCATCAGGAAGGAGTGTGCATGCAGAGAGAGATGCCTCCTCGCTCCCTGCTTGTTGCAGAAGACTTTGTGTGGGAGTGGTGGGGAGACTGGGGATGTAAAAAAGGGGCTGATGTGCAAACTTCAACAAGTTGTATATTGACTCAGTGCAGATGCCGAAACACATCCTGTTGTTTTAATGACAAGTGGTGGCTTACCGTTCCCTGGATGACAGTTGAATTCTCACAATTACAAGGGGATATCATGTTGAGTTCTTGGTGACTCAGCTGTGTGTTTTCACCCCCCTCTGGAGACCCCACTTTTTCCAACAAACTTCATTCTCATAATTATGAATCACTAGTTAACTATGTGGTTCTTGTTACCCAAGGAGAACAAGTGTCTAGCTAGCAACTTACTACCACGGTTGAGGTTTCCCATGCACCCACTCTAAGACCCCACTTTGCTCTTGAAAAATAGAGAGGTGGTGTCAGGAGAGGCACCCTAGGTGTGAAGCCGTGGGGCACAGCACCTGCTGTACGTGTCCTTCTGGTAATCCAGCCATGTTCAGATCCGCACTGCATGCCTCAATGTGAATTTTTTTTTCCCCACTGCCAAAGGCAAATTATAGATGAGGCCATTAAAAGAAAAGCAATTGGAGCTCCCTCACCCCCATTTGTTGAATTCCTGTATTTTGTTCTTGTAACATTTTCTGCATAATCAGTTTTAGTGCTGCCTTTGGGTAGTCTGCTGCTTTCCACTGATGCTTGGTTAGGTCTTCTGCACCATTATAAAGGAGAATCTAATGCTTTGAAATTAGCAACACGTGCATGTAAAATCATAAAAATGATCAAGGACACTTTAAAATATTATATTTCAAGTGACTCATATCCTTTTAACCAAGCAGAGAACTTAAATGGCAATGTAAAATATATTTTCTAAATCTACTCAATCACAACCTGCCTAGAGATGCCATTAACCCACTTGTTGAACTGGTTCTGGGAATTTAATGAGGGGGAATACATTTATGTTGTATCTTGTACTCTTACTTAATTCCATCTCTCTGAAACTTTTCACTGCAATACCTGAACTGCAACTATTTCTTTAACTATCCCCTTCCCAATCCCATCCACCAGTTTCCAAAAACCACTCGTAGGTGGTGAAGTGTTGGATAGGCACATAGCATTGGAAATACTCAGGAGAGAACGGCTACTTTCAGAGATGCCCTACTGTAAAACACAGTGAATATTCTGACAATTTCAGACCTGTGAAAAAATAGGTGGTGTGGGGTGGAGCTTTGTTTCTCCGGGCTGGTTCTTCCACTGGAGACTGAAGCCCTGAAATAGTCACTGCTGGGTTAGGAAGCACTTCTGTCACTGGAGTCATGGTCACTGTGACCGGGACGTGGCCACAGGCGGCTCTGGGGCTGGCTGCCATAACTTAAAGGAGTGTCTCTCTGGCAGAGAGTAGTAGAGAATGATACCAGGACAAGGAGCTGAAGAATAGGAGCTACACGTGAAGTGAGATGGGAGGAGTAAATCTTTGCAGACGTTTAATAGTGTTATATTCTAAGCTTTTGGGAAATTTTATTTGAAATTTTTTTACAACGGTAAATATAGTCTGTGCTCCATCCTATTTCTATTTCGTGTGAGAGAAAAATTCCCCGTCTATGGCACAACACTTTACTGCTACCATTACTGCAGACTTTATAGATCAGAGATGTGTCAGCATGTTAGCTTTAGCTGTAATGCTTTTTTTGTGTGAAACCTTATGGGCCTTGCAGCCACTTTCTCATACTGACACTCATAAACCGTTCAAGTTCTCATATTTATTATTTAATTTGCTTCCTATATAAAGCAACAGAGCACTTCAATACATGAATGTGAAGCTAAAAATGACAGGCAGGCATGAATGGGACTAATGAGTTTTAATAATGCACATATTAGAAACCGCTAAAGGAAGTTTAATTAAGAAAAACAAGTTAAGCATGAAGTTCATTTTGGAAGAAATGCAAGTAAAGTCACAGATGTACAGAATGCTCCATCACAGGAAATGGACTCTCAAGTTGATAGATCCCTATGATGCCAATATTGCACTCCAAATGTAGTGCGCACTCCACAGCTCTGTAAGCATGGTAACACCATTCAAGAGCACTTTTGAACTTGTGTTAGAGATACTGGGTTTGTGATTAACAAATTATATTTGTACCTCTGTGGTTTTTATAATGGGTTGGAATTTGATCTCGATTGCACTGATGGAATTGAGACCAGGGTCAGATCCAGTAAGAGGAACATTTGCTATGTTGGTGCCACAAGGAAGTTTGTTGCCTTTTTTTTTTTTTTTCTTTTTAATTCATCATATTAAAAAGCTAGCTATTGATCTAGCTCTATAACAAGATTTTTGTGTGCTTTGGAAGTGTTATTATATGTTAGCCAGATAGCAAAGCAATTCGTAGACAAATCCGAGTTCATTCCATTATCTGCGTTTTCGGAGTTCTCTGCAAAGAAATGGTATTAACTGCATTTTAGCTTTTTTTTTTTTTAATCTTGAATTCTTAATACCTGAAATAGGAAAATCAAAGTGGCATCTTTCTTCTGAATCTGACACAGAAGTTTGCCTTACGTGATGATCTTCCATTACGGTATTATTGTTGGTATTATAACTGTATTAAAGGCAGTTAACAAAATCCAGTTTATTTTTCTCCCGTGATTAACCACAGTGAACCAAGCATTGCTCACAAATGTAGATGAGGTAATTAAGTAACTCTGTTATTAATTTTAGAACATTTTCACCTGCAAGGGATGCTAAAAGAACACCTCCTTTCAGGGCACTCCATCCCCACCTGATCGCTCCAGCAGAGTATACCAAGCTCTGGTATACTCTGCTAACACCAAGCTCCGGTATACTCTGCTAATACCAAAAGTGATCACTTTTGTAAAGCGTTAGTTGAAGCAAGTTAAATGAACTTGGCTTTACAGTGTACCGTATGCCAATTTCAGTATTGGATGTATATAGTATACAGTATATAGTATACAGTATATAGACGAGAGACAGATGTTGAATATTTGTTTTTCTCTAGTGTGACCTATGGTTAACAGGAATTCAGTTCAGTTTCTAGAGTAGGTCAAAAACTCTTCATGTCCTGAAGCACACTACTGCCATCAACACAATAGCCATCTGATCATTTGGTAGAATAGCTCTAGCACTCAAATGTGAGTATAAATGTGGTCCATTTAAGAGTTAACCATAAGCTGCTAAAAGGAATAAAGGTTCACTTCAGTGCCCATTATATTCCACGCCAGTGCATCTGTCATTTTTAATTTAAATCTGTATTACTTAGCTGTCTAAAACTTTACACATAAGTGACAGAGTTACCCATTCTTTCTGTTATGGGTAAAATCACCATTTCCTTACCTACTTAGTGTGCAAAATGTCAGATAGCTACAGTCCACATTAACAAATTGTAACCAACTTCTGGTAATATAAACAATTACTTCAGCTAAGAAGTAGAACTATTTTAAGAAAATGATTTATTGATGCGAGTAAATGGAAGATAGTAAGACTGGAGTGACCCTCTTCTTTCCATACGTTTAATTTGTCTAATTCAAAAACATCTTAACAGAAAATTAAGATCTGAAGTCTTCTTATTTTGGCAAACTAAGATGCAGAAATTATTCAAAGAGATCTTTTGATCATGAAAATACTAATTAATAATGAGTTAGCATTAGTGAATATTCCCACTAATGGGGAAGAACAAAAATATAGCGAAACTGAAAAGTACATGGCAATTTAAATGAGTCTTACATCATCTACTCAATTTAATTCAACTTTTCATTAACTTGTGCTTCATTGTGTTGAATAATGTATCCATATATATATACGCTTGTAGTTTTTACTGATTTGGTTGTAAGGTTTTGTGTACAAAAGGTACTGTTAAGCAGAAGCAAACGTGAGACTTTCATTGAGGAATCAGATCCTCTGATCTGTGAGTGATATATTGACACAGCTTGAAGCATTTGGAAATCCCTACCCCTGGATTGTTTGCGGACCTGTGTAGCATAACGCTTGTAATCTCATACTAATGTAGGCTGGGACCGTGACCCCATCAGAATAATGTCTTATTTGTACCCTTGTTGGCAGTTTCAGCAAAGGCTGTGCATGTCAATAGGTTTGGATCTGTAGCTGCTTTCTGAAGCTCCCCAGACCCCCCTCCAGATCCGCGCCTTTCTGAGGTGTGTGAGACTCAGGATTGCAGTCTCTTATCGTTGCATAAACCTGCTTTTTAGAATGCAGATAGATAGCTCATTTCTTGAACTAAACGCATGTAAATCCCTTCCTTTAACCAAGCACCTATGGAAGTACCCAAAAGCAGGGTCTGTTTCCAAATTTTTATTACTACACAGCGAGAAAATATGCGGTATTTGAGACAACGCTTCCCTTCACCAACTTGAAATGTGAAGGAAGAGATGGGAAACTTCATGATACGTCTCTGGAGGATTTGCCTGATCATGTTGGCAGTCGGCGTGTCACACTGATCCGGTGTTCACCCTGGGTCAGAGTTGTCCCTTTTAATGGCTTCTGTTTTGCTGGCCGTGTTCCTGTTTGGGATCGTAGCGTTCTTCAGAACACAGGTTTCCTTTTAGAGACACAAAACATCTTTAGGCTCTCAGTCGTAAGTAGAGACCGCTGTAAGGAAAAATGGATGCAAATGCAGTTGATTCTGCAAAATTGTATTTGTGTATTGAGACGAAGCAGCATTGTATGATGTTCAAAACCCTTACAATCACTTTCTATGAATATTTGTGCAATTGGGATTTTGCAGTAAAATTGAAGTGGAAAGGAATTTTTAAGCATGAATATCAAGTCACAGAGTACATCTTCAGCTAACAAGAAAGCAGCCAGTGGTGTAAAGACTAAATAATGCCCAGCATATGGCCAGGAGCACCAAGTCCCACTGAAGGTCTTATTAATCCGTTGGAGCTATTGACAGGTGGTACAGTTCAAGACATCCCTTAAGATTTGAAGCTCTGTGCAAGAGTGACAAAGAGGAGTCTGGCTGCTGCAGTTTGCAGCAGATGCGACTGGTTGTGGGATGCCCTGTGTCATTGGAAATGCAAAGATACTCTGAAGTTATCTTGGGCTGTTCGCTCCTCAGCATACTAAATGCTGTTCTAAAGTATTTCAGCATCTGAGCTATAAAGTAATTTAAATTCAGAAAGGAAGATAATCAAATAATGGATGATAGAAAAAACCACTATATAGGATAGAGTGTTCCAAAGACCGTGAAAGACTTTATCAAATACCTTTTACAGTAGAATTCATTTGCGTTACCACAGGGAACAATTGTGATCCTCACATCTAGACAATAAAAAATCTGAAAATGCTTCTCCTTGTCCTCCTCAGATCTACAGTACTCTCTGCTAAAGCTTTATACCTTGGCTCAAACTGATCATCGCTGCTCCTTGGGTTACTGTGCTGCTCATCTCCCTGATTATTCTACATCCTGTTAATTGCTTCTGTCTCACTGACTCCTGATCAGTTCTTTGGAGTCTGGATACCATGGGAAAGTCCTGTGTAGATCATCTGCTGGAGGACTAAGGCAAATTTTGTGTCCAACATTGATGCTGAGCAACTAAGACAGCTAAGCTCCAGGCTGGCATCCCCATTTTGCCTTCCCACTTAGTTCTGGATATACAATTTTGGCATAAAATTCTCAAAAGATCGGAGTAGTCTCAGTCTCCTTATTTGTGTGAGTTCTTACTGTTGTAAGCTCGGTGCAACCAGCAGTGGGCTCAGATGTTTGACCTGACTCTCAACAATGAACTGTTCCCTAATGGGGAAAAACGTAAACCTGGAATTCAAGTTATGAGCACAGTGCAAATCTGTTGATTCCCACTTTGCAAAGCCTTACAGTTCATTGCCTAGCGTGGCTTAAAAATCTATTCACTGAAGCTAGCTAGTACCCAAAAATTAATTATTGAGAATAGCCAAACAATTTAGTCTTATCAGTTTAGCCCAGTTTCTGCAAAACTTCATCCAAGGGAAGCAAACCAGAACTTTCAATCACAGCAGAGATGTTCAGCTGCAGCAGCGAGATGAACGAGCTTAAAACTGTAGCCTGGCTCTATGATTTGCTTTGAATTTACATAACTTATTCTGAACTGAAATTATTATTTAAAGGAAAATGTCTCGCTGAAGTCTTACAGTCTGAAATATGTCTCTGTTGCGATTGACTCCCGTGATTTCCATCGCTGTTGGTCAAACTTCCTGTTTTAGGTACCAAAAGCGGGTTAGAAAGTTGTCTTAGAGCTGAAGACTGGTCTGTATAGACCAATAATGGTCCATAGGGTGAATTGTTCCAGCTTTCCATGACCTCCTGTTCCATTACTGCACATCAGCTCAGAGCAGCAAAGCTGCATGAAGTGGCCTCTGCTCCAGCACCTGTCCTCTTTCTTTCCTATTTCTCAAGCAATATCCCACTACCTTCAAAATTTGAAATGCGGCAAAGCAGCAGCTTACCGAGAGCCAATTGTTCGCATGCCATTCTGTTCACATTTATTAAACACATACGTTAACTCGGGAGAATTATTTTCTGCAGCTAAATTGGTGTGTTTCCAGTAAACACGGAGAGTTTGAAGCTGGAGAATGAAGGGCATAAGCCTGTTTGTTAATGCAGTTTCACAGTGAAGGTGTTAGAATTAGCAGAGAAAGAAAGGGAGGGAGAAAACTGTGGAAAAGCTTCATCTATCTCCTTATTGCCTCCTGAGATAGATTGTTCAGAGCTAAAGGAATGCTAGACATGAACCAAATCTCCTGCTGTCCTATATAGCTTTTACAATCTCCTTTTTAATAACCCAAACTGCAGGGTAGTCTGACTATTAGACAAGCCGTTCTTTTGAATTCTCTCTCCAATGTGTATAGACATGATAAAAAAAAAAACACAACAATTCTCATTAAAACTGCCAATGCTTTTCAAAAGCAGGTGGTTTGAAATGTTTCCTATGCAAAGCAAAACACTTCTCTTGTGCTTTACACACTGCTTAATAGGGAGCGTAAGATTACACTGCTATGTTGTGTATAACACTGCATTTTAAATAATAGGATATTGTAAATCGTGTTAGAAATATGTTTAACATGCATATGGAAGATGTAATGATATGCACTGAGTAATTTTCAGAAGTGCTGGAACACAGCCTTGTGTGACAACCTCAGAGCTAACGTGGTTGAAAATAGAGTCTGGAATTTGAGATTATGCAATCCCTGATCCTAACTGATGATTTTTCCAGGATACTGTTCAGTCAGCATGTGGGTCTATGAAAGATAAGATTTCCACTGCCCTCTGGGAGCGATTGTTGTTTATATTGTAAAATAAGAGTGGTAGGAATTGAGTGTGTTCATGGTGAGTTTTCATTTGTGAGTAGTTGAAAAGGAAGGAGGGATGGGTCTGAAGTAAACATTGTGATATACTGCTCCATCCCTAATGTGCCTGCTCATACCCTTTTCCTGATCAGTTTTCAGGGACAAACACTGATGTCTAGTCGTAGTTCCGTGCAAATCCAGAGTTTCCATTCACTTTGGTGGGAGCAGAATGTGGGCCTTCATCGTTTCGGCGGCTGTTTCACGCTGCCACAATTCGGGTACATTTCATTAGCTGTTAGAAATTTGAGGGATGAGAACGCCATACAAAGCATGGTAATTTGTGTTATTCTTACGAAGATACACCAATTGTCCTGATGTTTGAATCAGAAGTTGTACTGTTAAATGAATAAATGTTTGTATGCATTGTCATCTGCTTTGGATGAAATAAAAAGCATTTGAATCTTCTGTATGCCTGTATATCTTAATTCACAATTTCACTTTAAAAAAAGTAATTACTTTCTTTTTGGTAACTAGTGCAAATAAGACGAGAATTGATTTTGAGATGATTCAGTTGAATAAAATATGAGCATAAACACGTATTTAATGGGGCCTGGCAGCAAAGTGCTTATTCTTGACAAGGTGAATTTTAAAAACACGTTTCCTATCAGTTCTGTTTCTTCTGAAAAACCTGTGTAAATTCAGCAGGTGACGTTATGGATAATCCAGTAATCAGTGCTTCACCCGCCATTTCATGGACCCATAAACTAGTGCAGTTTTACTTACATGGCTCTAGCAACTATTAATGTATGTACGTAACTTGTGAAACATCTAGTTATCACTCTGCTCATATTAGCTCTTTCATACTAATGATTTATTTTCATTTTCTCCAGGATATAGACCTGCGGCTAACTGGATTTGATTTATAAGAGGGGATTCTGCAGTAAATGGCCGCTCTCTTCATATTGCTGCTATGGAAAACAGAATTGTCAATAGGATGTAGTCTGATAAATAGTGCTGAGTGAAGATGCAGCTTCAATAAGTGTGAAATCAATGGAAGATACTTACCGCATGAAAAGCCTTTTGAGATTTTTCTGACAGGCTCCTATTTAGGAAACTTGATCTGTTTCCTTTGGTCGCCCTCTTTTTACACCAGTGGATACAAATAAGATTGCTTCATTGTAGTCACACAACTAATGTGGGACCATGGCCTTTCCAAGATCCATGTGGCTGAACTGTGTATGGAGAGCGCTGATAGCCCGCCTGCTACACATGGGATTGAATGCCACTTTTGCTTTCTCTATACTTGGATTTTTGCTTCACGCTGCAGCTGTGTCCTCCCAAAAATTGGATGATACCAACCCAGTGGTGACCACCAACTTTGGCAAGATAAGAGGGATTAAGAAGGAACTAAATAATGAAATTTTGGGGCCTGTTATTCAGTTTCTCGGGGTTCCGTATGCCGCCCCTCCAACAGGGGAGCGCCGCTTTCAACCTCCTGAGCCTCCGTCTCCCTGGGCAGATATCAAAAATACCACTCAGTTTGCTCCAGTGTGTCCCCAGAACATTATAGAAGGCAGGTTGCCTGAAGTCATGCTTCCCGTGTGGTTTACTAATAACTTGGATGTAGTTTCCACCTATGTACAAGATCAGAATGAAGACTGCCTCTATTTAAATATCTATGTCCCAACCGAGGATGGTGAGTTAATAGCAGGCAAAACAGGGAGATCTTTTTATTTTCCTGTTCTACGTTCTAACAATATTAATTCATGTCTACTGTTAGCATGGCTTTCTTTGTTGCATGCCAGCATACTACATGTACGCATGCTGCTTTTCTTTGTATGCATCTGTCCTTTTTTAAAAAAAGAATACTGTCTACACTCATTTCTTTTCTCCCACAGCACGTGTATTTTTAGGTCAAATTTGGTGCCTAATTCTCATTGCCACCCACTGACTTCTGGGAAGATGCATCAACATCTTATCCATTGCATGTGCAGGCACCACAAGTTGAGATTCTTCCGCACCTAATAACGCAGGTCATATTTGAGTTAGATAGTGGTGTTGCATGCTCCTACTGTCTGTGACGGAGCTCCATGTTATTTTCTAGTCTTCTATTCATTTTTCAGTCAAAAGAATATCCAAGGAATGTGCCAGAAAACCCGGCAAGAAAATTTGTAGAAAAGGAGGTATGTATAAAGTGTACAAAAAAAAATGGGGGAAAAATCGAAACCTTACAAAGGAGGAACATATAATACCGCTGAAAGAGGTTGATTTGCCGATGCTGTAAAGTGAACAGTTGTGGTCCGTCGTGTCGTAGTAAAGCCAGAAAAGTACTTAAAGAGAAGACTGCGTAAAGCAGATGAGCAGATAACATTTGTAAAGCTTGAACTTGGTTGCACCTGAACATCTCTCTTTCACTGCCCTATACTGATCCCGTTGGCAGCTTCTCTGTCATGGCCTCGTGGTGTAGAGGAGTGTCTGTCCCTCATGGGCTGACACCCTGCGTTGTATATGCATGCACAGGAGGTGGCTCTCATGCCTGGGAGCCGCTGATGCTGCTGGCACTCCGCAGCTCTATAATCCAGTGGCATGGTGCGGTGGCTATTAGGTACTGTAGCAAAGCAGAGCTGAAAATCTGTGTTGACTTCCTACTTGATCCATGCTGTTTTCTTAAAGCAGCGTTAACTTTCCTGGAACGTTTTTGTGAAACGCTTCCTTTACGCGTTTTGAAAAGTGAGTGCTGATTTCTTTTCTTGTGTGATTACGGCTCTGTTTGTAAAACCCCAAATCTCTTAACGGGGGTATACAGAAATGTTCAAATGTGGTGACCTGATACTTTGGAAACCAGGGTGTTTTAGAACCTTGGCTTCTACCGTTGTAGTGTTAGACAGCATGGGAGAATTTGCAGATTTCTTTGTGGACATTTCCAAATCCCCAAGGCAATTGATATGTGATGTGCAAGGTATATTCTGGTATTAATTTGAAGCAGGCATTTGGTGACAACTTTAAAGTATTTAGTACTACTTTACACATTTGTTTTGCAAAAAGTTATTGGTTTTTTTTTTTATTGTTATCTCTAAAATGTGCTGTGTAATTGTTGGTCTACGCTTGAAGCTAGAGTGCTTTTTAGGGTAAACAGAGCTGTGTGGAAATACACAGGTACCTATTTCTTGTAATCCGCATACTTAGTATAAGTTGCTATATGCTGCTGTTACTCCAGAACAAATACATTTTAGGAGAGTGTCGTAGCAAGAAATGGTAAAAAGTCAGGCAAGGTTCAACTCTATTAACTCAGATCTAGGCATCTAAATGAAGGTGGCCTTATTTTCCAAGGTTTTTGCTCTTGAAGATTTTACTGATTGTTAATTGCAGCTAGTTGTTAATTATTAATTGTTAATTGTAGTTGCTCAGCGTATGCTTTTTTAGATGTCTAAATCCAGTTGCAGTTACTTAAGGCAGATAAATTTGTTTTTAAAGCACTGGGCTTTGAGTCAACCTCTGATGTTTCTATTGGGGAATTTCTTTTCTCGGTGCTGTAAAAATACAATTGCTTAAGCTGGACTGCCAAAGTTGGAAACAAAGATAATCAGGGTACGGTGAGCAACGTCACTTCTTCACACATCACTCAAGTTAGAATAACTGCTGTCATTTATATGCATTCAATTAATGTGCAGCGCTGCAGCAGTTATTACGCAGTTCATCAAGCGTGTGTAATTAGCTGAGCAACTTTCACTTCCTATCACCCAGACACTGATTCACAAAGTCATAAATAAAGATGCAGATCTCCATCATTGTTCTCAGAAAGTGTTTTTCCTATGAGAGAATATTAAAAAAAAAAAAAAAAAAAAAGTCAGAAAAATAGTAAAAATAAAAGCAGGAAGAGCCCAGTGGATGAGAAAGTCATGTTTATTGTCTTGTGAGCCTGAAGGAGAATAAAGAGAGTTATTTGAAATTCAGGAGGTAATTCTGCAGTTAAATTCCTTGCACAAACAGCACAACGAGGAGCAGCAGCAGCCTACCTCTTCTCCTTGACAAGTGCAGAGAACCACTGGATACCTTTTGCCTGGGCAGCTGGCAGAGCAGCAGCCATCCCTGTTGGCAGAGCAGCTCACCCTCTGCTCACCCATACACAGCCTCGGGTTACCCTTGGCCTGGAGTGCCTTCATACCCCATAGGAGAAGGGATCAAGTGGTAGAAAAAAAGTGCAGTATAGTAAGGTCGTCTTCCAGCTTGGGAATAGCCTTGGTTTTGTATGAGAAAGAAGAGAGGACAGATGTTGCCTCGTTTGCTGGATGTAGGTTGCAGTCATTTCATTACGATCAGCGATAAGTTACTGAAAAAAGTAAATAGGAAAATGAGAGGAAAACTTCTATGCCATTTGCTTAATTAAAACAAGATACATAAATTAGAAGTTACCAAACCGACAGTATGCTATCTTATATACTGTTTAATGCTTTCTTATTATATGAAATAGATTTTATTAGATACATAAACTAGTAACTACAATTAATTGTCAGCTGAGGGATATGAGGAAATTAAAAACTTTGAGGAACAGGAAGTAATCTGATGAAGACAGCTGTAGAAATGAAAGCAATCCTATCTGCAAGTCCTGCTAGATGTTGTAATGGGAATTATAACCGTTATGATGTGTTGCTGGGATTTCGATATGAGCACTACAGAGACTACCAGTTGATAGGATGGGAGCTGAGTGGAAAGGGAGGAGGAAATATTAGCCTGATTTTTGCTCAATATAGTTGCTTATATTTCAGTATACTCCTTAAACTTCAATTTACTGTCTCTGTAAGTAATGAAAGATCATTTGTTTTCATGTCTGTTTCTTACCGGGCCTGTGAATGTCAGAAGTTGCTTAATTCTATTATGGACGTGCATACAACGACACCTCTGCTTGCTAGGGCTGGTTTTTGAGGATTTGTTCAAAGGCATTTGTTATTTTTGTGTTGCTTTCTCTGTGGAGAGTCTCCATAGTTTTAAGTTGTAGTAGAACCCAAATCATATCCCAGATGACACCATTTTACTGACTGACACTGGTTATGTTGCTGATGATGTAATATTTCTTGCAGACTTTAGCATCATTTATAGGAAAGACCTGAATAGTTTTGCACTTTATTTAGTGTTGCTGATCTCTGTTTTATAGTCACGGCACTGGAATGCCACTGGAATGACAGAGTAACTCGTTACCACTCGTTACCACTTTTGTGGATTGCACTTTCTGTTTTAGCTGCAAGCTCATGGGTTTTTTTTTAATACTGTATATCCATTTAGTTGCGTTACAAGAGTTTGCACCCATGAATGTCCTACTTTCAGTTCTATGGACAATTATAAAATGAAGTTTGAAGATCATAACTAGCATGACCGCTAAAAGAAACCCCAGATATTATGTGTTCTGCGGTTGGGATGACAGTATGCCTTTTGCAATGAACTTCTACACAAGCCTTCACATTGCCTGGATAGATCTCAGTGTGAAGATGCAGAAGTGTGGTTTCCACAGAAAATATGATATATACTGGATGTCGCGGAAGTAGTTTGGGAGAGAAGACTATTTGTAGGAGAATTGTGGGTGGAATAAGGAAAGAAATCACTTGATCCTTACTTTTACATTTGGGAATTACCAATGGCTAAGAAACTGCCCAACATCAGTGACTTCTTCACATGTGGATTCTGTTTCTTATTCTAGTCGGTGCAGCGAATAAATTTTAAATGCGAAGAATCATGATCTGAACTACCTCATTTGAGAGTGTAGTATGAGACAGCTCTATTAATATTTATGCCTCCTAATGGGCTACTTGATTTTCAGAGAGCAAAGCTCCCTCCACCATACTTTCTGGGTTATGTCTGCGATTACTATGGATGCACAGGAACATACATGTGTTCATACAAATACACTCTCAGAAACAAAACAAAAAGAGCAGTGCTATCATCGCATTCTGCATGGAACATTTGTTTTTTTTTTTTCCTTTGAAAATATCTTACATCAATTGTGATTCATAAATGCCACTGATAACTTTAGGGCTTTTAATCTTAGCAATAGGAAAGATTTTCCAGAAGTCTAAGCAGATACGAAAAGTCCTATTTAGCCCGTTACCCTTTGCTTACATTGGATGTTTCTTTCAATACTCTATTTAACTACCTCAGAGCTGTTTGACTGACCATCTGATTTTGGAAAAAAAAGGTAATTAATGCAACCTATATGGTTTCTAGGACTTTTATTAAATAACCATTCTTCTGTACGCTTTTTTTCAGCTCTGAAATCAATAAGGAAAGTACAAGTTTGGGCCTGAGGAAATCTGTATTTCCATCTCCAACATTTGTTGATTGATTATCAGATTCTTTTTTTTCTAAATGTCTGATGTAGGAAATAATATTGAAGTAGTGGACTTGTGGATGCTGTATTACTGAAAACCAATTGAGATATTCTTCTCCGTGGCCGTGTAAATGAAAGAAGTCTGAGGTGTGTGCCTCCAGCACTGCAGGCTCAGCTGTGTCAAATTACGTTGCACTGCCCAGAGGCTAAGAACATGCACTTGCAGACCGTTACCAGGGCTTATGATGTCTCGAGAATGAGTGTCAAAGCTCCCAGAGATACCTCAGTTCGTATTTTGGTGCATCTCAACCTTTGCAGAGGGTGTAGATCTTCACCCGGCCACTTTGACCATTCATAATGAATTGTTTGCCTGTAGTTCACTTGTGTCAGTAGTTGCCTGTACACATCTGGAGTTTTCCCCTGTTTGCCCTTCCTGGCTTCTGGCTGAAGAGCCCTCCAACCTGTCTTGCCCTTGCAAGGCCAGTGCTCTTCCCTGCAGTATCAGCTGGTGCAGATGTAGTCCATAATCCTGAACTCAGGTGCTTTGTAGTGAAACAACAAGGCTGTTGCATTTTTCTGTTCAATTTTTGAATCCCTGTGTTCCTGTTTTTCATTCCTCAGATACCATAGCAGCGCTTTTTATTATACTAGTAATACATGGAAGAAGATAATGAAGCAAACATTGTCTTGTACAGACCTTTTCATCCTTTCACAATCTAAAGCTGTTAGTGTCAGTTAGCAGCACTATTCAAAGACGTGTAGTAGGTTTATGTCATATTTGAAATAACATAAAATGCTTAAATTCTGATGTACTTCCACAGTCCTTTTTCTGGGTGAGCCAATTCTTGACAATAGACGACTTTGCAGACTGCGTTTTAAGACTCCAGTCATCTTAAATGCCATCAACATTGGTCAGAGTCCTCCCTAAACGTCTAGTTGTTCAAGCTGTTGCTGACCACATAGTCATCGTGCTGTCATTGCTTTGCTCATACAACTTGACAGTACTTATAGCTCTAACAGGTCTTAAATTCTGATCTAATTCCATTCCTTGTCCATTATTTTGTTGCTCCCTTTTCATTTTCCACATCCTCCCACACACAGGCTCTAAAATAGTACTGCTACCTGCTAATATGAAGTCAGATAGAACTGTTTTGTGCTTCTTCACCTTGACTTTCTCAGGTTGGACCAGCTGTACTCAGTAAATAACACTGAAGTGGTTTTCCTTTCAATCTGCTGCTTTCTAATTTATCACATAAAGCCAGACTGGACAAAATATTAGAAGAAGTAGTTATGGACGTACATTTGTCCATTTGCAAGAGAAATCTTTGAGTAACTTGCATAACTTTCGGATAGCTATGTTTTTCTGCTTACTTCTTTGTCATTTTTTTTTTCCTGTATCGTATTATTTATTATCCCTTTGCTCTTCTCTGTGTTCATTCCCTTTGTTTCCTTGTAATACATAAGGATACAAATACTTCTAGTTTTCCTTGCATATTTTTGAAGCTTGAATCACGATGCTTGCATGTGTCAAACCATTCTTAAAGATCATCTCAATTATAATGTTAATAATCCGCTTATAACTTGAATATTGCTCCAGTATAATTCCAGGTTTTCTTCAAATTCTTTTCACTTGTAATTCTTTAACCCTCTTCATTTCTACTTACTTTGTGTTGCCAAATGCACGTCTTCTCTGCTTTGATATGTATAGTATTAATTATATTCTGCATTCAGAACCCCGCTGCTTTAATGAGCTTAACATAAATGAGATTTGTTTTTGGGATATCCATCCATTTCTTCTGTTTTAGTATTAATATCCCATATATTACTTTCTCACGCTTCTAATAACAAAGTTTTATCCTAAATAGACGGCAACCCTGAATTACAAAAGACTGGGAGAAGTGGGACAAATCTGACTCAAAGCTTTGTTTGCACCCATCTTCTGACACATCTCAGGTCGCTGGCCAGAATCAGCCACCTGGGGCTGCTGTAAGTGAAGGCAGAGATTGCCAGACGTGTGGAAACTGCACAGTGCTGGTTCTGGAGCTGGTTTTCCCTTCCAGAGTTTTGCTGTAGAGTCGAACTTCAGCAGCAACAAATCATGTTGCTAATCCTTCCACTGTGGGAATTGTTCTAATATTGCGTTGTGTTATCAGAGCAGTGATCAGAATCTGCCCTGGTAGAGTTTTCTGTGCTCTTTTCATTGAGAATGGCTTTTGCCTTTCCTATTCGTACTGCTACGAATCGCTGTGAACGTACACAATAAGTTTGGTCTCAGGTACGTGTCTGAAGAAGGAAAATTACCTTTCTGGGTCTTCAGCTGTTGAAGCTCTGGAATCACATTAATTAAATTACCCTGTAAAGGTCTGTCTACCAAGGAGGGCACAGGGAGAAAAAAAACCTTATGCAAGTTTTCTCTGTTTGCCAATAGATTTGACCCAAAGGAGCATTTTGGGGGAAGGTCATGGCCAGTCTGACTGGTAAACTTTAGCAGCAGCACTGTTGGAGCGGTGTGCCCTGCACATGGGCTCTTCCAGAGTGTTTGTGGGGATCCAGCACTTGTCCCTTTATGTCACAGAGGAGTCAGAACACACATTGCAAGTTGCTGTGGGTGCTGTTCCCTTTTTATTTATGTCCGTGGCAATTTACAGTTCAATATCTTGTGAGATGCTGAATTATTGCATAGGATAATTAAGTTTGGGCTATACTAATGGCAGTATTTTGGGATCAGGCCCGCAGGGGCAAAGTATTGAGGTCTCTTGGTATGATTTAGTATTTTTTTAAATACATTTTTTATCCTTATTTTATTTTGTAATGTGTGGAAAAATCATATTATCATATGTAAAGAGAAACTGGTAAGCAGAAATCTATAAGAGCGAGACAGCCAATTATTATTTGTATTTGTTTTCTGGCAAGCTTCCATTTGTTAAATTTCACCCTTTCTATAAAGGCCTTCTTTAATTATTAGCTGAAAATCAGGTATTTATGTAATTATTGTAATTATATCTACACATCTAGTGTACTTGCAATTATTTCATTAAAAATTGTAATTATTATACAATTATAAGGGATAATGACGTCCTTGTAACATGTTGCAGAAGCCCTAATTAAATGATGGCATAAATGAATTGGAAGTAATTTAGAAGTTTTGAATATTGTTTTATCAGAAATATCAGAAGTGATTCATCCACATTATGAACTGGCAGTGAAACCCCTGCAAAGTTATTTTGAGCAGAGATTTCACAGAGCTCATGGAAAAGGATTTGTCTCTATTGCCTCTCTGTCATTACTTTCTGTTCTCTATATTCTTAAACTCCAAACCTGCAGATTTTTAATAGAAAGGTGCGTTGTGTAAGACGATAGCACAGCTTGCTGAATCTTTCTAGAAGGCTCAGCCTGGAGCAAAATAGGATCTATGTGAAAGCACAGCCTGTACTTAGGGGAAAAACCTATGCAACAGTTGGTTCAAAGCGGTGGAAAAAAATATATATATATGAGGAGGTTTCATTACGTGCTGAGCACTGATGATCTGTCTGAATGTTGGAATGCCCAAATGCTGCAACTCCAGGTGCTGGGGAAAGAGAGACAGAAGTTCCTCCTGTTGCACAGGGCAGTGTGATGCTCCGAGCGTGGGAGGAGCGTTAGGCAGAGTGGGAACAGACCGGCCCTGCGGAGCATCTCCCTTCCTGTCTCTGGAGTGGGTGGGGAAAGACAGACAGGGATAACATGCGCCAGCATCTACCAAAGCCTCAGCATCACAGGTTTCTTATCTTCTGCCCTGTCAACTTTCTGTAGTGCACAGATGATCTCTCCCTTCGGATAATTTTAAAAGTCATTGAAAATGGCAGCAAGGCATATATAATGTTTAGGCTTGTTTTATCAATCTGTTATTTTAAATCTAATGCTGTGCTACTAAGTGATGGGTACATAACAGAGAGCCCATGGCAGGACTGGTGCTCACGTAGCCACCCTTACCATGGCACCCATCTCGGTTTGCTCCTGAAGGCAGCACCCTGCTGTGGGCTGGTGCCATGCAGACTGGCTGGAGGGCCCCATCCGAGCGCACCCGCTGCTCGCCTCCCACCTGCCAGCTGGAGCTCCTCCTCCAGTCCTTGCTCCCTGTTTGCTGGGGGAATGACTCATGCACATTCTTCCCGTTTACTTCAGATGCATTCAGGCAGGTTAGGCAAACCTTATGTTCAATTTGCTTGGTTCATATCAGTTCATTTTTTGCCCAAGTTTGATTAAAGAGGGCTTACAGGAGATACTCTATTGCAGAACGTCCCACAAAAGGATAGAAGCCAACCTCCAAGAGGCAGGAGATGCTGGAGCTGCCAAAAGCCCACCTACCCATGGCAAGCTCCCTGGCTGCACCATCTGATGGTCAGGTTCCCTGCTGGGGCAGCCGCTGAGGGACTGAGCTGCCCTGGTGGGGGCTGTTTCCCAGGAACCTGCTGCCCTTTAATCAAAAGCTGAGCACCACCCCAGCTGTCAAGTTCCATTCCAGTGCCCTGGCAGGGATTATTTTAGTTCCTGCCAACACTACGCTTTGCTTTTAGTCTTCGATATATTGATATTAATATAGTGAACAGAGAAACAAAACATACCATTACGAGCAGGATCTATCTGAAGCAATGAGAATTCAGTCTCTCAGAGTCCTCATTCCCAAAGCAGCGCCTTTAATGAGATGGACCCAGTGGTAAGGGAATATGAACCAGGCATTTACGTACGTATATATGTATATACAGTCACAAATAGATGGGAAAGCTCGAGGAAATGCTGTACTATTTGCCTAATTTCATTGCAAAATTTACATTCATACGTTTTCATACTTACGTTAAAATGCCAAGAAAGTTTCAGAGTTTTTTCAAAAAAGAAGAATTTAGTCACTTGAGGCCAGACGTAAGATATGTGCATGAGCCAAGTAGGTACTATGTCAGGTTTTGCACATTTACGTACTCTGAGTCTGCTTCCAGTAATAGTGCCCCATGATCTGTATAGCGCTTTGGATCCATGAAATATCGCTGTAGGGTTGGTGTAGGGGCAGGTTTATTTCATGAAATTTCACAAGAAATCATTAGGCTGTAAACCTAGATTTTAAATTCTTTGTCCTTTCCTTGTTTCTCCATGCTAAACTCGCATGAAGTACCCTCCATATGAATCAGTGAAAACTGTGCTATGTAGAACAGGCAGGAGAACTGAGTTTATGTCCTACATTTTTCAGTCATTACTGTGTTCATTAATTACAAATTGATTACTTTTGCTAGAAACAATAACTTTTGAAACAAAAGATAATTGCTCTAGGTAAGCACCTGCAGTCTCTTGAGATGATGTTTTCGAAGATGAAGCCTCGTGTAAAGGGAGAGGCAAAAGAAGCAACGATTGCCTTTCCTTCACAGTGCAATGGACCTCCGTACTGGCAGGCACCTCGTGCAGTGTTGCAGTCACAGTTCTTGAAGTATTGAAGGCATTACCTGGCCAACAGCATGCTGTGATGCCAGATCATAGGGAACGTTGGCTCGGGTGCTACAGAGACAGGGATGAATGCTGACAAGGTCACTGTAAGAGTGCCCCATCCAGAATCTCGGCCCGTTGGCAGAAGCTCCTCGCCTCCCCTTCTGCGCGCATTACATTCTGTGTCGTTCACATCAGGGCGAGAGCTGCCCCTTGAACTGCGAAGCAGTCATGTGTTCTTGACAGGCTGGTTTTGCTTCTTTCCCTGACATCCGTGAACGATGCCCGCCGGAATGCAGCGCGGCAGCAGCGGGCCATCGCCTCACAGAGGTGAGCGGGAGGCAGCCGGCGTCTGAGAGGAGAAGGAAGGCGAGCTGACAGCAAAGATGGCTCCTGACACCCTCACGGCAGCAGGTGCGTGCCGAGCACGGAGCCGGGTTGAAAAGGTTCTTTCCCTTTAGGCAAAGCAAGACCAAGAAGCAGGCAGTGCAGAAATCCGCCCTGCAGTTTTCGGTGGCAAAAAGTATTTTTTTCTCCACAGTTTGCTTACATGTATGAGTTGCCATTTTCCTGCCCAGAGCTTTGACATACTGAACTACAAGCTGGGTGTTCTCAGCCCAATGGGCAGCAGCAGAACAGAAGCAGCAGGTGATTTAGAAAATGTCTAAAGGAGGGTTACAAAGATGGGGAGGGGTCTGGAGGGCAAGACATTTGAGGAGCAGCTGAGGGCACTTGGTTTGTTGGGCGCAGAGCAGAGCAGGCTGAGGGGAGCCCTCATGGCAGCCCGCACTCCACACAGGAGCGGTAGAGCTGAGCTCTGCTCTCTGACAACGTCAGGGCCCAGGGAATGGCGTGGGTGCATCAGGTGGAGGTTCAGGAATATTCTCTTCCAACTCTAGATATCCTGTGATTCACTCCGTATGCGTTCCACAGCCCTTCCAGGCTCAGTTGTTGCCCTGTTCCAGCAGTCTGAGCATCACTGCTGCCCAGCGCGTGGGCATTTGTGATGGGAGAAGTCACGAGATAGCTTTGACCTGAAGTAGAGCAAAAGCTGTCCCTCCCTTAATATTGCTTGATTAAAAATGGAATAAACTCAGCAGTAAGTCAGATTTTGGCCTATTGTTTGAATTATGAATATTCTTCTAAATGCTGTCACTTCCTTAAAGAAATACAGTGGTTTCTTTTGAATTTTAAGTGACTTTGGATTGAAATTCTGTGTGAGTGATTATCTGGCTCAGTGAATACTGTTGTTATTATTAGCAGTTTGGGGTGTTAACCTCTTCATTGCCAAAATCTCTTAAGTGCAGCGTGCCATTGTACTGGCACTCAGGAACTAGAAAGGTTAAGAAGCCATTGAAACGTATTCAAGAAATGTCATAATTTTCAGGCTGATGAAGTGCAAGCCTGGAAGAGAACAAAGAAACAATAATTACATTTACTTTATGCTTGCAAAGAAGACAGTTTGAAGGAAAGCAGGCCATAGACAGTAGCTTATTTTCGGTTCTGCCCCCATTAGTTATGTCACATTCCCACTTCAATTCTGTAAGCCCAGAAATGTGCTGCTTAAACCGAGTTTGGTTGCATGGGGATGATTTGACACAGAGCCACATGTTCCTTTCCAGTCATTCTGGTCCTTGCCAGCCCTTTCCCATTCTCTCCCTCCCTCCCTTAGCTAAGCAGCATCTGGCCTTCTCCCTCTGGTGAACTTGCGTGACTCTATTTCAAGTATAGATTTAGTTATTAAATCTGGAGATAAAGTATGGATCTGTTCCACTAATCAGATACTGCAGCGACTAGAGCCATAGACGTACTCGGAGAGATCAATTAGATTAGATTATCAGATCATTATAAGCAAACTCTTAAAGACAAAGCAATAGAAAGTAATCTCATGTCACTGTGTTTCTTTAGAGGATATTTATGCTATTGTTTGTTAGCTTCTCTGTTTTCTCTACATCTGCTTAGTACTGCAGTGGTGCTGAGCCTCACTTCAGTGCAGGGCTGGAGGGTCAGTACCAATCCATGCAGTGAAACCTCTGTGATGCTTTCCATAAGCTCAAACACATTATGAGTTTTCTCGGGGAACTCGTTTTGGATCTTGATCTCTGGGGTTAGACAGAAGCCTTCTGTTTGGTTGACACCCTTCTGTTATCTCTCTTGTCTCATTCTGTATTTATTATTTTGACTGTGATCTTATTTTGACTACTTTTATTGCATAAGCTCGATGTTATGAGCAAATGCTAGCTAAGTCAGATAAAGATTCATTCACTCTCTAGCTCTTTGTTTTCAGAATTCCTGTGGAAATGGTTTTCTAGTGTATAACAGCCCATCTTGTCAGTTCTGAGTCTTGAAGTTGTGCTCCCTACAGCCTGCAGTATCATTTTCTTAGCATGTGTATATACATGAACTTCTCTTTTAAATATGTATTTAGTAAGTATCAAGACTAATGTTATTATACTGTTTTCGTGAGAGAATTGGCAGAATAGTATACATCAAAGGCAACAATTAGTGTATTTTCATTTGACTTGTTCAGCCTATTAGGTTGTTCAATTTTGCATAGAAAATCATTAACTTGTAATTTGGTGAGGAAGGTCTTAGAAGAGGAGTGGTGGATGTAAATCAGTTGGTGAGGGGGCTCTCATACGGCATTCGAATAACAGGGCTTTGAAATATCGTGAAATACTTTCTTATGCATTTACTGCGAGTGCAGAGAGGTGAAAGAAGCTGCAGGATTGTCACTGGTTTAGGAGTTAACAAAGAAACTCCAGCTGGTTTTGCCTAATATTAGCATCTAGAAGAAGACTGTATCCCCTTCTTTTCTCAGTGAGCTCTGCAGATATGCAGGATTGAGATTGCAGTGTGCCAGCCCTCCTTTTAAAAAAAGATGAAGGACATCAGAATCAGGTTTGAGATAACAGTTCATTGTGTTTATGAAAAGTCCTGTATCAGGTCTTGCTTTTGGGTTAGAACTGGACTAACTTGGTATAAAGATTATTCCTTTTTACTCATTTTTTTTTTCTTTCCCCAAACTAGTTCCAGAAGTGTTGCATTGCAGGTGATGTTACATCCATCACACGTGTTGCTTTGTGACTTTGGAATTAGCAGAAGTTGAAAAAGGGATGGAAAAAATTGTGAAGTGCATTTCTTTCCCATTCTTAATGGGAACACGTGACCTAAAATTCTGACAATTTAGAAATAGTTATCTGGTATTAAATAAATTCAAAACCGTTTAGATTTTGGCCAATTAAAATCAAAGAGGAAAGGTCAGAAATCAACACCAAAATAGAAGAATTATTAACTAAAGATTCCATCGTACAGCAGCTAATCAGGGCTTTTGTGTGCCCTGCTGTGCCAATATCTATTCTGAAACTAGTCATTATGTCTCTGTTCTAAAAAAGAACTAATTTTGAAGACTTCACTGCACTAAAATCAAGTAATTTACCACCCTTGACAATTATTTTTTGCTGTGGTTTTATGATGTTTTTCCTGATGAAGCATTTAGTGCCAGACGCAGCAGCTTCTGGTTTTGTCTGCACTTCCCAGGTTGAAATTTCTTTGAGTGCAGTTACAATTCTTTGGTGCCAAAGCACTTGATTGCCTTCATAAACTGGGACGTTTAGCTGCAAAACTGACATAAGCATTAGGATTACATTATTGATTATTTTGAAGGTGCAAAAATCCATGAAGGCCTTTCTGTTGTGCTCAGCTGAAAGCACCTGTACCCATTAGCGCTCAGTGGGTGCGTTCCTGGCCACATCAAAGCCAATCGTGAAATTCCAGGTTAGCAAGACCAAGACCAGATCTCCATTTCATAAAGATGGACGCTTTTAAATGTGAAAGTAGGTACAGAGGATTGGAATGTTTTGTAGAAGATTTTAAGAATTGTGCCTGGGATAGATAAATGTCATTTCCTTTTTTTTTTTTTCTCTCCATCCTTCTATTTTCTAAGTAATTTTACATCTTGCATCACAGTACTTCCAGTGCTAACAAATCAGTTTTACCTTCTATATATTTTCTGTGCTTCCTCAGCTCACAGGCATTATCCTGTGTTGTCTTTATTTCCAGTCTCCAACTCTGTTTTTCTTCATTTAATACCTCCTTAGGGCTAAAAAAAAAAACCCCAAGCTGTTCGTTTGCCAATATCGCTGTTAAAATTTTCCTTTATGTTGAAGATAGAGAGAGCAGGACAAAAGAGTGGACTTCTGCAGTCACACACAGAGAGGGAAAGAGACTTCATGCCGTCGTGGAGCTGAATTTAACACATCCCATTCTTTTCATCACACGCCTATTCTTTGGGCCAGGCTGTTTATGATGCTCCTGGGTTGCTTTTGTGGCTCCCGTAGCTGAAGCAATGTTTGTCGTCTTTAATTCTTACACAACTTAATCCTGATCTTTCCTAAGTGCAAGTATTTGTCAGTCAGTTGCCCCCTACAGGGGTGAGACTCAAGTCTTATCTCGGCCTGTGAAATATTTCCTGCCTCCCACTTGACTTGCAGTCTTACAGCTTCCAAATACAGCAAAAGAAAGGATTGCTGCGGCTTCTATTAATTATTTACATGCTGTTATCAAACATTCCTAGAGTGCCGTAAATTTACAGGCTTTAGTACAAACGTGGAGAAAACAAGTTCCCTGCTCTAGAGAATTTACAGGGAAGAAAAGACAACAGGGGTGAAGATGTAAAGCCAGTGGTTGCAGTAAAGTAGTGCAGAATACAGTAGTAAAGTAGTGCAGAATACAAGAGTTTTGATAAGAAGGGATTGCTGTAATACACGGTGTGAAGGAGGAGAGCAGGATGCGTGCGCAGAGCGCTGCGAGAGGAGAAAGAGGCAGCAGTAAAAGCCAGTAACAAATAACGTGCAGGGATTACAAGGAAAGCAAAAGGATTGACCTGATTTGTGTGTTTACCACTCAGCGTCTTAGTGGTGCCCTTTCAGCTCCTGAATATAATCGTTTAACTCTGGGGGTGGCAGAAGCCATTGCACATCTCAAAGGAGGACCTGCGGGTCTCTCTCCTGCTATATGTGAGCTGGTGTGGGATTGTTCCTGCATGTCCCACGGAGCAATGGCAATGGCCAGCTCTGAGGAGGCGAGGTGGCACGTTGGTTGTGCTGTGCTCTGGTGGCAGCAGTCAGTGCACACCCATCCTTCCCAAGGCAGCAATGTGACCGCACGTTGCTGTGCTGGATGCAGGCTGCCGCTGCTTTGTGAACTGCCTCTGCTCTACTATAGAACCATTATCATTTTCTGCTCTTCCTCTAATGTGATTTTATTTTTAGATGCATGAAAGGATGAGCGCAAAGAATAGAAGAGCGTATAAACAAGTCGGAGTGAGTCGAGGTGAATAGGCTGGACTTGGTGCACAGAAATCCACAAAGGCTGACATCGTTTCCCAGTGATTTTGTTACTGCCGCTGCATTGTGTAGTAGCGCACGTCGGTAGGTTCACTGCGGTTGTACCAAAGGCTACAGTCACTGCTGTGGAGATCAGCTGAAGTGAAGAAATATTAAGTGGTATAACACGTGATAGAATAATTGGCTGCAGTGCATAGAAGTACATGTCAAAACAATACAAACTGTTACCTGAAAAAAAAAACCCAACCCAAAACAAAACCACTGTGATTTATTCGTCACCCTTTGCTGAGTGGAAGGGGATGCTCTAGCTCACTTCTGGCTCAGGCAGTGTATTGCACCGAGGGCTTCACCCCCGTACGCTAGCACTGCACCCAATTAAAGCCTTTCCTTAAGCATGCCCCTATTTTTAAGCAGGAGGGCAGTTGTAGAGCCTGGGAATTATCCAGGAACACTCCATGTTGGCTATTAATTTAAAGGCTTGCCTGATGGCAAATTCACCACTTACAATGATGGGAGGAAGACTTGTCCTGTAGTTTGCTGAAGGATGACTCCAAAGGACCATACATCATGTGGACATTGCTTTGGCAGTTTAAAGTGGCCATAAAATGTATGTAAATCAACTTAAGATGTTGTTGTAACGTAGACATTATTGCAGTCACTGTCTTGAATTCCGAGCCAGCCAAATACTGGAATGTTTGTGTACTTTCACCCTGGGTAGATGTAGCTACAAAGACATTGCTGCTGGCCTTCTGCACATGGAGCTGCATTTATTTGCTTATTTACTGCAACTTCCTTTTCACTAATTTTGAGATGGGATACTTTAAGACAAAGGAGTCGAGTGTATGGTTCCAAGTCTGTGGACAGAAAGATCAGCCAAAAGTTAAACTTGGGAATGAACACATAATCAGCAACCTCGTGCTTGTCTGTTAGAGCAAAATAGCATTAAAGAACAGAACGTTTGACTGTAATGGAAGTTGCAGTTCCCTCTGCCAGGGCAGCGGTCCTCCTGAAACTGTCATCTATTGCAACTTGAGTGATTGCTAATTGCCTTTATGAAAACACCAACGTCAATTATATTTTTGTGTCACCTGTATAGCTTTATATTTGCATATAATTAGGAAGGCATTCATGCAACACCAAAAAAATTAGGGAACCATTCAACAGAAATTAGATTCACATTGGAATCTTAGCATTAAACATGCTGAAGGTATGGAACAAGCTGTATTGTACTGAGCATGCTTTCAGCTCAGAAAATTGGGAAAAATGCAGTGTGTCACTAACTGTGAACACTGCCCACACCTCCTTGTGAGCTGGGCTTGCACCTAGCGCCGATGAAATGCTGCTCCCCATTGCAAGTGCTTATTATTTGTTCGGGGTAGTTGGTGTGAAACTTCACAGATCCATTGATGTGCCCAAAATGCAGACTGCTCAGCAGATTTTAAGCTCCTAGCAGTTTCATGGGTAGAGCCATTGTCCCTGATAGCTGACTTTGGGTGTATTGAGGACTTCAGCAGCACATCTGGCTTTCACCTTGAGCATTGCAAGAACTCATGTGTGGATCCAAACGGTCTGGCACGAGCCAGTGCCTCTTTCAAAGAAGAGATAATTAGAATGACTTCTCTGTCTTTCTTGGAGTCATGGTGTCATTTCTTCTGGCAGCAGATGCAGCAAAATCATTGTACTTAAGTTTCCTGTGCTATTTTAATGGCCCAGATTTTTTTTTTTCAAGGGGGTTTATATTGTGTGGAATGCAATGACAAGTGCATTAATTCCAGGCTTTCTATGAGCGTGGCTCTGCAGTATCCATACTCATTTTATGGTCTGTAGTAGACAGGACTGAACTGCTTTATAGTTTTGCTCTCTTTTAGTGAATTGGAGTAATTCCTCACAGTAATAAAACATAGACCCGAATTAGCAAAAATCTGATCCCTAATTGACCTTATCTTGCTGCCAGTCTGATGTAATCCAGTTCTGCTGTGCTCTTGCCCTCATTTCCTGTGGATGGTGAAAGAACACTCACGCTCGTTGGTGAGCAAACAGAAAAAATTCAGGCACTTTCCACTTTGCGGATACGTTTTACTTAAGTTTCCACAATTAAAACTATTTTCATTTTTTAAATGGAATATGTTGCTGATGTGACTGTCATCTTGGGCAAATCTGTGTCTTTGTGCATATGGCAGTGCCCACAGTGTTGAAATACCAGCAGCTCTGGTACCTCACGTATCTCCATGAGACAGATGTGGATTTCCCTTTCCCTTTTCCTTTCCCTACATTATAATACAGACTTGTAGTAAACTATTGATTAGTTTGCATTTGGGAGTTTCCCTTGTAGTTACTGGAATCATTAGTAAAACAGTGGTACAGAAATTTCAAAACACAGTCTATTAAATAACAATTTCTAGATGAAATTAAGATGAATTTTTGCACTTTGTCAATTAAAGCGAACTAACATAAAAGCTAAGAGTGCATTTTAGGGATTTTTTTAATATTATTATTGATTAAGCTACAGTTCTTGAGATTTCTGTATCTTAAATACCCTGTCATGTGATCGCAGAAGATTATCTGAGATAAAAATTAACTTGGACAAAGTTAATCAAAGTGAACTGACTGCGTTTTCCTTCCTCAGACTGACAAAAAGAAGAGTCAGAAAAAAACATAATGATCAGAATTGAAAGCCCTCTCTACTTTATACATCTTGGAGTGTTTTTGCCATAAAAATGTGAAACACTCTTCAAAAATATGGAAGCAAAAACCCGATTTAATCCAGTGTCACTATAAAAATTTAATAGCAGTGCAAGGCTGAGGCTCACATCGTGCCTTCAGAAGTGCTTCTGCCATGTTACATCAGTCTTCCTGCCCACATCCTCTGTGCTGTTCTAGACAATTTTTTATGGTACTTTTTAGGATTATTTTTTTTTAGGGAAAGCACAAAATGCTCACTTCTGCACAGCAATTGATATGGAGGCAAAAAGCGTGCAGGGGCATACTTTTGTCAAAGCATTTATTGAAGAGCTAACACGGTGCTGCCAAACACCATGCTCTGTCACAGCCTCCTGTAAGCCATGGAGGGGGCTGGAAAAAACACCACCATTGCTTGCATTGGCATCCTACCCTTCTGTAAGAGAATAGGACTTTGGGTGTCTAAAACCGTTTTTGTTCTCAGTGTCCTTCCTTTCAGAAGTCAAAACCAACTCTCTGACCGCCTCTGAGTTCAAATTCCTCACTTCTGCAACTTCTGCAGAACCTTCTTAGCCCAAGTCGCCATTGTGAACAATGGGAGTAGCCCGTGTGTTTTGAAACCCAAAGCCAACTTTCTTTTTGTACATAACGGAGAGGACAAAGGGCACTCCATACTTATTTTGTTACCTTTGCTGATCGTCTTTAAACTGGCTCAGCCTCTTTATATTTCTATGTAGAATGAGGATTTTGGTCGCAGTCACAGCGAGCGTCCCAGTAGAAGTTAAACACTGCAAAAAAGTTGTCATTTAGAGTGGAAAATCCACCGAAGCTTCAGTGTAGGTAGCAGCAACTAATGTAAAGTTAAAGACTAGAGCAGAAGGCAGTCTGCTTCTCTGAACAATCACCATCAATATTTACGCTCCAGAATAATTAATAATTCATGGCACATGACAGTCACAGAACACACTGTGTTGATGCTGTACATCTGGGTTCTTGTGTTTGTTTGTTTGTTTGTTTCTCTTCACAAAGCAACACCTTTAATCCCGGGGTGGTTTGTGAACAAGCAGTCGGCAGCCACCAGCCTGGGAAGTGGAGCTGGCAGCCGGCTGGGCCATGCGGTGGCCATGGCTCTTTGTTGTGCTCCTACTATGGCACAGCTTCACCATGGGTTTCTTACAGGTGCCAAAGGCAAAGATTCTGATAGATGAAGTTGTTTTACTCTCTTTCTCCTTTTTTTTTTTTTTTCCCCCCCCCTCTTTTTTTAAATGTAAGTCTGAGCAATTAAAATTATCCGTGCTTATATCAGGTTCAGGCTGAATGTTGTGCAGGAAGCTCAGGGACAGCCTTCCTCTGCTTAAAAGGAGCTTATAATCAGGAGAGCGACCAACTTCTTATGTGGTCTGATAATGATAGGACAAGGGGGAATGGCTTTAAACTAAAAGAAGGCAGATTCAGGTTAGATGATAGCAGGAAATCCTTTACCCAGAGAGTGGTGAGGCCCTGGCACTGCTATGCAGAGCTGTGTGCTCCATCCCTGGGGGGGGTGCCCAAGGTCATGGATGGGCCCTGGGCAGCCCAAGCTGGTGGGGACAGCCAGCCCATGGCAGGGGGTCAGAACTGGGACCTTGTAGCAGACAGGCAAGACAAGGTGTAAGAGAAATATGTAAGAGAAATACTTTATCTTCTATCATGTGGAGAGCTGTTTAGTGCAGGACATGTGTTCTCCCATACAGACGTGGGGTAGATGTGTGCATGCAATACGGACTGTAGGTAGTTTCATAAGGCACTTGCATAGGAGGCCAGATTAGATGAGTTCAACTTAATTCCGGTGTTTTCTAACCTCTGAGTCTTTGACACTGCAACCTTAATGTTAGTTTAATATAGTTTCTTTAAAGTAATACAGATCAAGAGTCCCCGTAGGTCCTGTAAATCTGATAACCACATGGAAAATTTAGCAGGAGAAGCTTCTGGGAAAGAATGGGAAAATGCAAGTTCTTATGGCAGTGTCTCTTTATGGTGGCTTGAAGAAAAGCTTGTGTAAACTACCACAAAAAGGGTGAAATCTTCATCCCTTTGAAATCAAAGGGATTTATTGGAGAGTTTATGTGATTAGCACAGATGAAGATGTCTGCTGCAAGAGGCAGAAGGATTTTTTTAAGGAAGCCTTTAAAGTGACACACCGAACTGTTAAATTCTGTAGATTTCTATTGTGCAACTCTACTGGATCCTGTCATGTTTCTCAAGGCAGAAAGTTCACAAAGCCGTATTTATTTGCATTATCTATATTTCTATCTATCTATCTATATCTATATATAACGCAAAGATAAAATGTAGACTGTTTCTGTCTGAAAATCTGTATAGCATTCCTGTGTTCGTTGTTGCTGGAGTAGAAATCTGTGTTCCCTTGAATTCTGGGGCCACGTGCTGGAGGAGAGGTAGTCACATTACTTATGGATTGCATTAACATTGGATTAAGAAAGCCACAATAAGATTTATCTATTTGATCTTTCACAATTAAGCATTAGTCTAGTTTAAAGCTTTAAAGTATCAGACAGTACAGCAGCATAAGTTCTAATTAGCATCGGAGCTAATGCATAAATTGGTGTTCGTGTGAAATAAACATGCCAAAGAGCATAATACATGTATTATTTTAAAGCTTGTGGGGGTTTGTTCTGATATTAATTATAAATCAAGATGCCAAATGATTTATGTTAGATGTTCTTCCTATTAATTAAATTATATTACACTAATAAATCAGTCTTCTTCCCTAATTATAAGAATAGAAAGTTGGAAATGGCTTGTTGTCCTCACTGTGTTCCCTAGTTGGGATTATAGGAAAAAATACCTTAAGCTATCTTAATATGCCTTTGTTTCCCCAAATTTTTGGCTTCACTCTTCCACGGTGTATTCAGCAATCACCAACCTTAGAAATACATTAGCTGAAGTTTTCAGGCAGCCTTTGTCTTAACAAATGACAGCAAATACGGTGAGATTTCCAGCGCAGAAACAGGAGTGTGATGGTGGCAATCTATCTGGCACTGCCATAATGAAGCCTCCAATTCTGCAAGAGCCAGATGGTTTCACCTGGCCTTCTGGAGCAATACAAAAGGAAAAGATGGGCACGCATTTCCCTAAGGCAAATCTCCAAGGCAAAAGTAGAATCTCCTTCTCTTCCTCCTCCCATCCTTCCCTTCCCACCCAGCCACAAGCACATCTGATGGCAGCAGCATGGCGTTGAAGGCTGCGGAAGGAAGAAAGGAGGTTAAAAGCCCTTGAAACATATGGCGTGCTTTGGCTTAATAGGAAGTAGGTGGCAGGCTCTGCAGGGGTGCAGCATGTTTTCGTGGAGCATTTGTTTCCCAAATACCTGTTTATGATTTTTGCCCCGCAGACACGCAGTAAGTGGATGTAACTGCAATGTATGTCTCGGTGCAGTGTGTGCTCCCTGTAAATGTGACAGTGATGAGTTTGATGAATGAGGAGGTGGTAACCAAAACAAAGGCAGAGAGTGGTGGAAGGACAACGTAGGAACTAAAAGCAGGTGCCATTTAGGGTACAGCCTGCTGGTACTGTTTACTTCCCTGCTGAGGTAGAAATCTTTCTCCTCTAAAAGCCTTCGCAAGGAGCTGAGGATATCCCTCTGCAGCACCGTACTACAGGACAAACATTGCAGGGAAAACCTGTTAAAGGCACCTCTTAGTTTTACTGAATTATTACTGCTCTGAGCAAAAATATACTGTAGGAAAAACTCAGCTGTTAAATGCAGTGCATTTGGAGCGAGCATTTGCTTCACTGTGGAGTTTGAAATGTATTTCTCCCCCCCAGAAAAGGATACGAAAGTAGAAAATGAAGTGTGTTCCTATAAGAAGTAGGTGGAAATTTTCACCATTGTCTAGAAGCCCTCACAATATTGTGACTGCCGTGGCAGGTGAATAATGAGCCGCTATGCTGGGCTTCCAGCTAAATGGGCCTTTGTCCTGTCTATGCTGCAAAGACATCCAGAAGAATGCAGAGCAGTTTTCCAGTACACAATGAATCACTCAGTGAGGCCAAATGACACTCTCCGAGCACTCGTCCCAGATATTACAGCTGTTGAAGGAAGCTGCTTATGAAACAAGGGTAGGCTCAGTCGCTTCGTGACCTCAAAGCTCCCGCGCTGTAGGAAATAGTTGGGGTAACTCATTGCAGGGATTGCTGTGCTTTTAAACCCACAAAGCCCTAAAAGGAAATTACTGGAGTGTTAGAAAGATACAACTCTGGGATCTGATCTGTGAGGATGGGCTCTGGAAGCAGTGCGATGGCGTTGGGTGGATCGCACAACGGCAGGGAGGACTGACGGGTATTTAATTCATAAACTTGTCAAAACAGGGAACGGAATACCAGAAAGCGGGAGAGTTGTCCCTCCCCAGCCAGTAAAGCTATCTCAATTGCAGCATGTTTGGTGAAATAGACTTTTCCTTCCACGCTCAGTCTCTACTACAGAGGGAGCTGTGTCAGTTTTTAGATATGCATAAGCGGGAATTTAGGTATTTTTGTATTGGTAAACAGTTTAAAATGCACCAGCGAAAAAACAATCTCACTGCATCTGGTCTGTGGAGGAGTTCCAGGTGCAGAGTGGAGAAACACCGCGGTCCCTCGGTCACCACTGGTTTTAGTGCTCCACAATCACCCACGTGATATTGGCACTGCTCTAGGAATGGCGCGTGAGCAGCGACAGTCCCTCTAATGCAGCATTGCAAGGGGCTATACATTATTTACAAGTTACACTTGCCTTCCAATTCCAGCCATTTTTTCCATGAAACTTTCATGCATTTTAAAAGTGCAAATAGTCATAGGTAAGAAGGTACACCAGATAGGTCGGAAAAGAAGAAAGAGATTTAATACAGTCATTGCTACATCATTTTCTTTACTACATGGATAATCCGATTCTTGGCATTGATAATATGTATTAAAAAACTCTGCTTTCATTGTAGTGCACAGTTTAATTTCTTCTCTTTTTTCCCTTTTTTCCTTCACTTAATGTACAATTTTTCTTAGATAGCGAGGTGAGATGGTGATAAACCACGTATGAATTTACAAACTAAACAGAAATCAAGATGATATTAGCTGGGAAAAACGTGCATGCCTACACAAAGTTCTGCTCTGTTGTAGGATAAGGTAACAGAACATCACAGATGTTCTGTTACAGAGTAAATGTATGGTCACCAAAAGGCCCATTGCCATTTGTGCTACTGCATGGGAAAACTACGTGTGTGCATTGGGAAGGTGGTGCTGCTGGCACCTGGAATGGGGCTGTTCTGCCTCTGTGTGCTCAGAGACTGTGATCTGCTGTGGAGCTGTGTCCTCTGCCTATTGCTGCTAGGAATGGCTGGGACATCCTGCTGTACACTCTCTTTAAAAAGTGAAAGTCCTGTATTTTGGCAGCTGACCCCCCAAACCCCCATATTTGTGAGCTGTGGGACCAGGCACCAAAGCTTCTATTCACTCTGCTCTCACAGCAGTGGCACAGAGAAAGTGTCACATGAGAAACTTGGAGAAATTTTCCTCTGGTGTCTCAGTCCCCTCCTGTGAGGCAATCAGAATCCTTCTGAGACATTTCAGGTTGACTCAGGGGCTCCTTTAGCACTGTATTGGAATAGCTTCATTACAGTCAATGGCACAATTCCATTGAGTAACTATTCAGCAGTGTGAGAAAGAAACTCACAATATGCGACAATAAAAGGCCCAATTTTGTCTTCTTTAAATGCACAAAATTCCCACTGACTTCCTTGCAAAAAGAAAAAAGCGCTATCAGGCCTAATGCTGTCTGTCTAAATATAATTCTACCTGACACTTTTGACCTTTATTTTTAGAACAGTTTTGCTTTTAAAAGGGAGTATGGAAATAGAGGAGCATCTATCCATATACATAGGGGGAAAAGTAAAATCGTGTCTGTTCCTCATTCTGGGTGCTGAAACATTGCAACATGCACGCCAAACTCCATGCTTGACCTTCAAGCCTTCAAGCAAAGCATTAAATGAATAAAAGACACAGCAAAGCCTTGTTTGATATGTAGTCTGAGAATGGTGGTGCCTACAATCGCATTTAAGCCCATCAAACTCTTTATTCATCTTTTAATGTATATTTTAAAAGGTCCAGACGAGACAGAGTTAAAGTGTGGGCCCAAATGAGTAAGGTCATGTGCCATTTTTTATGTTACAGAAGAAACGATGTGTACTATTACACGTATTGGCAATGGCCAGGAATTGGTACTGGAAAGACTCCATGCTTCATTTTGCTTAGACTAAATCAACAGTTTACAACTGTTGTAGTGTGAGTTTTTTCTTTCTGTTCGCATTTAGCTGCATACAGCGATAAAGTTGTGTTCTCTCTGCCGAGAATGTTCCTCTCACAAGAATTGCAATGTGAAAATAAAACACCAGATGGCACCCGGGAGCATTCCTGAGAGTGGTACGGACTGAATCCGCAGTGAAAATGGTGTTGGAATTGGGTTGAAACGAATAAAACAACAGCCTTCCCTTCTTGCTAACGATGAGCACATTTCAACCCATGATCTCTCTTATTTTAGTTATGTTTCTTGCAGTCCTTGACGACTTCTGAAAGGGTCGTGGATACTTTTCAAGATAATTTTAGACGTTATTATAAAAAAGACCATCTATCTGATCTTGTAACTACATGAAATTCAATAAACTTCTGTTAAAAAGCCAAGGTGCGAAGTGAACAGCGTGGGCACAGACCCAGTAACTTCCTCGGCACTACAGAGATTACTCCTTTTGAAATCAGCTTGTGTCAGGATTGGGATTGGCTGCTTCCATTCAGTAACACTTGGGTCTCTTTCCACAATGAGTAGGAACCAGTCCAGCTGTGGGGAGGCAATTCACAGAACGGTCATGCCACAAATTCTAATGATATCTTTGTATATTCAAAGTCCGATGCCCTTCCTTCTTGATTGTATAGTTGCTTCAAGGATTTGGCTGTGGGCTAAACCTGTCCTCCCTCTGCAGTGCACTAAAGCAAGCTAAATTCTGTAAAGGAAAAATGCAGTTAAAAATGTAAGGTATTGTTTAAAAAATGATTTTTGATTAAAAGCCTTTGTGAAAAGTAAACTCTAAAACAGAATTGTCACTGCATAATTTATAAGTGCATTACCATCATCATAACACAATTTTTAAATGCCTTGCACTTTACATCATGACTGTCGTATTCATCTCCTTTCGTATATTGGTATTTACTAGTGGTGTGACCAATCTCATTACTTCTTTTCTTTGACAGACAAAAAGAGAGATGGAAAGTTTTAGATTAATTTAGGACCTGAGTTCTCTTCTTAAATTACAGATATAAACTGCAATAGCTAAAGGTGTTTTGGCATGTGTTTGAAAAGCAATCAAAACCACACTAACATCTATGATGCCTGTTCAGATCTTGTTCTTGCACAGATTCTGAGTGTTGACAGAAAATGTGGCTGGGCCCAAATCTCCAACCCCAACACCCGAGCTTAATTCACTTATAGAACTAAAATGTCTCTAGGTCAAAAGGCATCGCTGATAACAGAGAATACACATCTAAATCATATACCAGTATATATGAATGTGTATCTCTCCATTAGATTGTATAGCTACTAAAAATACCCCCCACAGTCAGCATCTTTTCATGGCAACCTGTTTCCTAAGACCTGCCTACTACAACATCCTTCGTTTGGGGACTGATTTCTTTTTTTTTGGTTTTTTTTTTTCCCCATTGAAAAAAGCTTGCAATACACATCACCTTTGATTTCTAACAGTTCATGAGGAGCCTTGCTGGATCCTAACCTATGACCCTGAGGTGAAGTGAATAGCCGTGTAAATCTGGGCAGGAATGATTCCCCCTTCCTAAAAAGAATAAGGGCTGAATTCTTCTGGGATCAATTTGGAGTCATCTAAGATGTGTTTGAATGCATCGGAGACAACATTTAGCCTGTGGAGCATTGCATTGCTGCCAAGTGAGCATTGCTATGCGTGGCCCAGACCTGTAGTTCAAATAAGGACACTCAGTCAATGCATGGGCACTGAGTTGAGCGTACAGTCTGATCACCATTCCTGTTCTCTGGTGCTTTTGATCTACTTTTGTGTCTTTTGGAAGGTTATTTGTAATCTCTGTTTCTCGTATCTCTTTGCAAGTTCAAATACTTTCTAAAGTCTTTTGAGGAAATGAAATGTTTGTGCAGCGCTGGGTCTGTCTTAACGTCGCATAATAATTACAGCGCCAACATTTCAGCTAACAATGCTTGCTGAATGCTACCCCACTGTGAATGATTCTAGTTTTCATTGTTGTCTTATTAAACCAGCCTGTACTTTGTACCAGAGCTAACACAGCATCCAGTTTGCTTTCAAGATAATCAAAAAAAGTATCTTAGATTATTCAGATGTGTAGAATAACCTATCGTTATTCTGAAAGCGGGAAAACAATTGCTTGACCTATGAGAACTTTGGGAAGGAAGAATAACGCAGTCATTATAGAGAAGCTCTGAGTTAATTAAATTATGACGTGTTTTCTCTAACCGATTCAGTAGTTGCCAATGGTATTGGACTCAGCTTCTTGTTTTCCCCTGACCCTGCATGCCAAAAAGCAGTGATGGCCTCACACAGCCTTCACTCTGTCTCCAGCTACTTCCTTCAACAGGGATGATTTTCATTATCGCGTCTTTAACTTCTTATTAAAACACCCGCAGCACTGTTGTTGAGTTTTTTTGTTTGTTTGCTTGTTTGTTTTTTATGGTGGTGTTTGTGACAGAGACATCTATCAGATACAAAGCAGCTTCAGGCCATATTCCAGTTTTACACAAGCCGTCGAATAGCTCTGGTGGTATCCACTTCAAATCAGTGCAAATGCCGTTGCCAATTCTTGATCCATCCATTTGCCTAATGACCACACTGCTTAAGAGGACTCACATAGGAAATAGTTTGCTTTTACTCGAAATAATGCTGAAGTAATTAGATGTTCTAAGTTGCCTGAATCCTGTAAGTACCATTAGGATCTCCTGGTACTTGGAAGCAGAGCGATGGGAAAGCTAATTTAGAAAATCACATATAAAATGTATTCAGAAGTTATTTTTGAAAGGTATTGCAAAAAAGCATACTTTTATACATGGAACTATTAAGTACTTCAGCAAATCCTTTGCAAACTTGTCAAAATGTCATATCCAGGTACTGGATTGGAAAATTAGTAACTGCTGAAGTGTGCAAGTGTTTAAAGGTGTCACTGTGTGTGGCAGACTGGCGGATTTTAGCTTCTGGCTTAAAGGAGAGATGTTAATCATTATGGCTGATATTTAAAATGTCAGAAGACCTTAGCGTGAAGATAAAGGATTTACTGTGAGACTCTGCTGTGTCATGTTTCCTCTCAGAACAGAAGGAAGAGCGGCACCTGTTCCTTTTTTTCTTTTTTCTTTTAATGCAGTGACGCAGTAATAGCTCCAGCGGCGTCCAAAGGCAGGGCTGTGATGTGGAGAAATTAACTCCACCAAGACTGCTTAGCTCTTCCTTGCTCTTCAGCACTGCTCCTTTTCCTTGTTTCTCTGTACTCAGTCATAGCTGTGTTTGGGACCATTGCACCCAATGGCATTGGCAGGAATGCATGGCTGGCGTAAGGGGACCCCAATTAATTGCCTCCATCCTCACCTGCTGCTCTTCTCCTTTTCTTTGGCTTTGGGTGAAGCTTTAAAAAAGAAGGGAAATTTTCTTCTTAAACAGCAAGTTTCTTGGCAAGGATTGTGACTACCTCTGCTTGATGGTTTCTAAGACAATGATGGGGAAGCTAAGGGTAGAATTATTTCACTTCTACAGGCAGTGCTTTCAGACTGCTCAGTGAGAGCAGTTTCAATGGCTGC
This sequence comes from Alectoris magna, assembly GCA_030625065.1. Taxonomy (NCBI): domain Eukaryota; kingdom Metazoa; phylum Chordata; class Aves; order Galliformes; family Phasianidae; genus Alectoris; species Alectoris magna. Next base: position 5,087,374 of record CM060569.1, read on the forward strand.
AAGAGTCTAAAAAGGGGTGAAGGAGAAAGCTCACCTATGTTTTTTGTGGTGTTGGATTTTCTTTTCTCCGTTTCATAAAAGGCTGAAAAAGGCGCTCAGGTAGCTTAAGCTTTAAATTATTTGAGTCTAATCACATTGTTCATAACTCTGCCAGGTTAATTTTGCTCATCTTTCTAAAACGAAGCAAGTCGCATCTGAATTTCCCTCCTTTGATGCTCACTTGAATAACCTGCTGTACAGGTACACCTGTAGGATGGCATTCTTCAAACAGACACAAAATGATCCATAGCTACTGAATAACAGGAGTGCATTACCCTGCTCAGAAAGGTATTTATTCATTTTGTTCAAACATAATTTCGATGCTGGTTTAAGTATTTCAGTTAGGGCTGTGCTTCTTTCCTGATCAATAGTATGAAGCTGGTTATCACCAGATAAAGTTATATTCACATCCATTTTTCAGTTTCAAAGATGACAGAAGTTAGAGAAAGTGTTTTATGTAGAGAATAGTGTTTTATATGCTAGGAAATAGACGAAAAGATTTTCTTGCTTTTGGCAAGGTAACATAGAGACTTTGTGGTTGGTGTTCAGCCTTTAAAAGAGAATGGAAGAAGACTGATGTCTTGATGAATATTAATTGACACCTTTTGACATTTTTTTTTTCTATGAAACAAGCTGTTTCCTAAAAACAGAAATGGATTCAGGGCTGTTATCTCGGTACCACCGCAAAAGAACGTTTGAATCTCAATATTTTATCAATATTTCTAGCAGATTGGATGGTTTTGCAAACTGAAAAATGACTCTTGGGACAGGGAGCAAGCTACCGATTTGGCATCTGAGCTCACAAGTTAAATTCACTCTGATTACTAATCAATGAGTTTCTCATGGCCCTTGAAGGAAGAGGAAGGTCATCTTTATCCTCTTTTCATTGGCTTGTGCTCTGCATTTATGCACACGTGCAGCTGAAATTGTTGTTAGTTAATGGCTTCATTGGCAGCTGCACTGAAAAGACAATGAGCAGTGCTGGGATGTGCTCCCTGAATACCAGTCTTAAGTTGGGACACGTCAAGGTAGCAATATTTATTTCTGAACCACCTTGCTAACCAGCTCTGGTTACTCTAAAGAGAAAGCTGACATTTTTCTCAGGCCGTGCATGGGTGTGCATTTCTGTAAGGCTATCCAATGTGACCCTAGAAAGGAGGTTCTTGTGATGACTTCAAGTCAGAGAGGCTTCCACTTAGCTTTCCCCATTCCTTTCTGAAATCAGATCCTTCTGTTTGCAAGTGGCTGTTTTTTCTCTCGACTCTCCCTTCCATCACCTCTTACAAGCTGTCACCGTGCAGCAGAGCACCGAGGTCCCGGTGCTCATCCCTGAAGGGCTGCGTGTCAGTGATGCTCTGTGTGGCATCTGCTGTCACCACCAGCTGCAGCATCACCGCTGCCACCCCTGTGGCTGTGACATGCAGGGTGATACTGAGACCTGGGGTTACCTTCAAGCCCAGGTTTCTCACACAGATTAAGTGTGCTGTGCCCATAGCTAACAGAAGGTGTCTTATGGTATTTGTGCTGCTGTAGATGGTGTTTTTTGTTTGTTTCTTTCTTTCCACTTTTTCTCAACATGATGCAAAGGAGATGAAAGACATTTGTTTTCCTTACAGAATACTTCGCTTTCAGCAGTGGTTTAGTGCTCAGTCTTACAATATTACGTTTAAATCTTCAGCTTTTTTTGCTGCATGCATGTTGCCTCCCATAGCTTGCTCAACATAAAAGAAACCTGACATTATTCTTTTTCTCCAGACAATGCACTGCCTCTTTCTTCCTCTCTTTCTTCACTCCCCATAGCTCCTCTTGTTTTGTTCTTCCCAACATGTAATCCCTCTTACTTTCCCACTAGATGAAAAGCGGAGGCTTCAGAAACAGAAGGCACAATACCTATAGTATAAATTATCTGTGCCAGAAAATTCAATGGAAAACCTCCTAATAATTCTTCACCATCTATCGCTCATTGGAAAATAGAGTCTACAAAAAGGGGTAAATGAGTGATCAAGTGCTGGATTAGTAGTCGATACACTGAGAGTGAAGAGTTCTTTGCCATAGCGTGGAAAGAGTGTTGAATAATTAGGAACACAAAAGATAATAATGATAATGATAATAATAATGATGATGATGATCGTAATAATAATAATAATAATTTTGTCTTAGTGATGACAATGGATGCTCTTGCTATGAGTTGTATTTCTCAAAGACACAAAGATTAAGTAGCGGCAATTTCTGCATCAGTATCATCAAGATCAAAACATTGTCTATAATTTTTTGGTGTCTGAGGCAGTTTTGACAAGCGTAGACCTGACAGTCAATGGTCAGAACACATTTAATACATCTTTTCATGTGCTGAAGTTAGTAGGTCTAAGGTCTCCCTGGGGTAATATGATGTAAAAGATGTTCATGGCACTAATTTACTCACAGACCATTAGCTCTCTGTAGAAGCTAGACTTAAAGGATCTGTGTGGAAGGAATGTACTCTTCAGATGCCCATATTAACTTCAGTCCTTCATTTTCTTAATGCAGTTTCCTGTAGCTGTCCCGTTGGTCATGTGATGTACCATTAAGAGCAGACCTTGGAAAGTCGCTGCTCTGCTATTTTGCACCAAATATTCTGAGTGCTTCATTCCTTAAGTAAAGTGGGAAGATGAAATTTTAAGTATAAAAATGATTTGTTGTAGTCAGTTTTGACAAACAGTACTCGCTGCTGTTCCAGTGTCTGAAAGAAATTGGCACAGAAAAAAATGAAATGCTAACTATCTTTATGAAGCTTTCTTATAGTCATTCTGCCTCTGTTTTCCAATTTTCATAAGACACCTATAAGAAAATGAACAAGGAAGCAATATATAAACAGCATGACAAAGATAGCCTTTCGCCATTAGTTCTATGGATCTCCTGTTTTATAGATAGCTACTTTTTTAATATTCTGAAGGCAAGTTTTGGACAAAAAGCCAAGAATCTATAGAATGATGCACACTAATGGAGAATTAATGCCCAATATCAAGTTGTGTTGCCATTTGAATCATCTATCATGCAGCTTGGGGCCAGCAGATTTATCAAGCATGTCAGCTGTCATTATCTGATCACCTGAAGGGTCATCCTTCTCCCCAAGCAGGATAGGAAGCTTCCAGAATGCACATAATAAAAAATAACGTGTGGGATCTCTGAAGATCTTCTTGGTCGCAAATCAACTCAGATAAGTTGCTGTTAACATTGCGCTAGATATAGACAAAGTGACATGCTTGACAGTTACTAATTACAACAGGCAGCCAAAAGAGCTGCGTTGAGATAGGAGGACAGAAACAGCTAAATTAGTACACTGTGTTGACACACTCACTCAATATTTTGTAATATGCAAGCATAGCATATTCCCAGGTCGGGTGAACCTGACAGGCGTGAGCTACTGACATTTCACAAAAATGAGCAGAGAACACCATTTTTAATTTTTCAATTAGCTCAAAAGTAATCATCCTACCAAAACGGAATGCAGACGGTGTCCCAGCAGGGGAAGCTCGCCGTGCCGCTGCTCTGTCCGAGTTCAGAAGCAGCTTCCAGCAGGATGCCCTTAACCTGCTGAGGCCACCAAGGAGACGTTCCTGTTAGTTAAAGCCAAGGGATGCAGACGTCTGCCCTGCTCCCTCTCTCCTTGTGGTCCCCAGAGGGATTTCTGCATCACCTCACTTTAAAGGAGGAATTAGTGAGATGTAAATCTGGGATAATTCTGCCCTGCTGGATCTCACTCACGGAGCTCCAAGCTCCCCTGGCATATGCCCTTTGTTGGGACAGCGTCCAAGAACAGGTTGCGTTCAGATGCCTGGGGTGGAGGCAGGGAGCTTTATTTTGTTGTTTTCTTTCTTCCTCTTTTGATCTGTTACAAAAACTGCCAAATGATCTTGTCGTGAGCCGGGTGATACGGTGTGTGTTTCATTTGGAAATGTGTATGCCCACAGGAGGTTAACTGGTGCCTTGTAAGATGGATCCTGATAAAAACCTAACCCAGCTGTGCGGCTGTTTGGAAACGGAATCCTGCATGGGAATCCCAGGGTGCTGTACTTCTGCTTTGCCAGAACGTTTGTGGATACTTTTAAAAACAATCCTAAGACTCGACGAGACTGAGCTTGTTATCCTTTACCACATCATGACACCTCCCTACATTTTCCTAACAAGCATTTTTTACAGCCTCGGGCTTTTAATTGGGAAAACGGGGACTTCTTTAACTTCAGTGCTGTATTTCAACCAATGGAAGAATGTGACACAGCACTGAGGTCAGCACTTCATAGCATGTTTATAACGCTGTTCTCAACCTCACGTTGTGCTCAAATCTTTCTTTCCTTTCTGTGGTCAGACTTGCCAAATCACATCTGCTTTTGCCTTTACAGTCTCTTTCAAATCTCCACCTCACTACCTCACAGGGACGTAAGAACCTCTTCATTCATTATCCTGATCTCAGTGTCCCCTTGCCAGCTGTAGGTTGTCTCTGGTGGCACCGAGGTCTCCCCAGAGCAGGGGGGACCCCACTGTGTGTATGGGCACACCGTGCATGTGTCTTCCTCTGAATCTTTCATTTCTCTTTCCCTATGTGAACTCCCAAGCCTACTGTATTGTACTGTGTCCTATTCCACCAGGCTGTGTGAATGCAGAGTATCATGGGGATAATGTCTTTTTCTGTCCCTTAAATAATGGCTAAAGTTTATCGTGAGGTATGTCACAAGCTGGCTGCCTGTGTCTGAACTCACACATTTCATCAGCCTTTTTATCATTCAATTGCAGACCAAATACTCCCTTGTCTAAATGAAAGAGAATTAGCAGTGTGTGTATATTTGACTCAGCACTGCATAGACTCATCAAAGCATTTCTGCAGAAGCAGATTCATTTTTGGAAAACCGTGCACCACAGATCCTTGGTGAAATTAGAGTGTTGCTGAAGGAGCTTTACCAACCTGAAGGCAATACACGGACCAGCACTGTTAATAAAACTGTAACTCACCTTCGGACAAACACTGTGTGCAAACTAAACCTGAGGGCTGAACCACAGATTCATACTTTAAAAGATCAGAAGGAAACATCATAATCCAATTTGATTTTCTGTCCGCAGACCTTCACCCAATCAATTCTGTGGCTGCAGACCAAAGCTGCAGTTTGTAACCTGGATCAACTCAGGTCATTAGGCTGCGTTGCTGTTACTGACTCAAGACTGTTTTGGGTTTTTTTCTGAGGAAATAGAAAATATTTCCCTAGCTGATTGTTAAACTGTTCAACAAATTGAGCGCTGCTATGAGCCTGAAATGTGAGATAACCCAGAGGAAGCGGGTTACACTGGAATGCAGATGACACAGGTACAGCTTGACACAGGATTTACCTTTTTCTCTTATGCTGATCTGAAGGCGAGCTGAAATCTCAGCATGCACAATGACTTCTGCATTGAATGTGAGCCTGAGAAACTTGCACTGGAGGTTTCTCCATTTCACTTCAATGGGATGTACATAAAATGCCTTTTGCTTTCTATTTTGAGGTAAAGAACTTCTGCTCCACAATTTTTCATTTTTCATTGCAATACAAAATGATCTCTACATCTCTTGAAGTTTGCGTTTTTCTAGGGTTCAGAAAAAGCTATTCCATATGAATGTTTCCTTTTGCATCGAGTCAGCTGTGACTGTGGTGTTCTCTGACATTTTCCCCTCACTGCAGACTGTTGTGTATCTCTTAAAGGCAGTGAGCCATTCTGGGACTGATGTGACAAGACATGACAGGAAATTCCACTGAATAAAACAAATTATACACTAGAGATGTGCTGAACTGACTGAAAACAATTTGGACACCAGGGGCTAGGAAAGGTGCTGAGAAGGTTGAGAGCAATGACGTTTTCTCTGAGATTTTATTTGAAGTGTGTTGATACACAACTTGTGTAAATCTGAGTGTGAGGTCCTCTTTGGGTTGTGTCCCTTTGGATCCCTTGCTACGAAGGGAGTGCACGTGTGTGAGTAGGCTGAGCCAGCGAGTTTCTTTTAAGTGATAATGACTCCTTTTGATTTTGATTCATATTTGAAAATGCACGTATTCATATTTTCAGTTTGTGTTTTACTGCATAGTATTGTGTGTGCAGAATAGAAATGGCTGAGGTATGTGGCCATTCTCTACTTCGTAGCTGTAATGAAGCAATCATATGCTTGGGTTGCAAAACAAATCCTTATTCAAAAGCATGCTAAATGATCAATGGGAAGATTTGGTTCTGGCTAATTTTACTTTATGTAGCGATAAAGAATGACCAGTATATTAAATGGAACAAGGAAGGACACAGCTGCAGTGGGAAAAATATTTAAATACAGCCAGAGGAAAGGGAAAGAAGTCCAGTAAAGGAGCTGAGGATTATTTGTCATTGGTATCCTCCAACTTTGACAATAAAGAAATTTGATTGGGTTCTTCTTTTACTTCCATCAATTTAAAATCACAATATGTCAGCTTCCCGTGTGAGGTACTTGTAAGCAAGGCAAAGGTAGTGAATTAGTATTGATGAACTAGGATTATCATTCTGCCTGTACAATAATACAACATAAGTTTTGTATAATGCGTTTCTATGGATGCGAGCTGAGTGGATGTGCTGCTGGCAATGAACTCATACCATCATAGTGAATTTCATGTATCTGTCTTATCTTGTCATGTAAATGTTTGAAAATATCATAGAACAGGTCATATGGCCGTCTGGCAGCAGGGGACTGTGAGCACAAGGAGTCTGCATCTGAGGGGCTTTTCCATGTAGGCCGTGCTCCCCGAGTGCTGCAGGGAAGGCAGCTGTGGAAGCAGCACTGGGTTGCAAGGTCGGTACTGCTGGGAAAGCAGAGGGTCGTAATGATGGGCGATGTCATGCTTAGGGGTGTGGGGCTGTGGGCATGGTGGTGATGAGCTGATGGTTGGACTAGATGATAGATGTGTTTTCCAACCTCAATGATTCTGTGAGTCTATGATTAATTCTGTATTTTGCATTTCATTTGGGTAGCCTCGCATTTTCTAAGAATATGCTGAAATGAATACTGGGAATCATACAAAATTTTCAGGTAACACCTGAATAATGACACTTGAGCTTCCTGTTGACACCTATTCGGATGAAAATTTCAGTAATGCTTTTATGCAACAGCAGGTCTAGTTTTTAGGTTTGGAAGGACTAATGCTGATTTTAAAGAATATGCTTGAGATTTCTTTGTTGCACTGTCAGAAATGACCATCAGCAGATCTTCAGAATTCTTCCCTTGAAAGTCAAATTGGTATATTGCAATCATTCCTGCTCGGTTTTCCAGCAGGAAACTGTCCCCGGCAATGCTGAACTCACACCAGGACTTGACCTGCCAGGCTTACTGGGGCTATGGAACTGATGTTGAGAATCAGTCTTGGCTGCCTACTATTAATTTGGTGCTTTGATACAGATTACAGAACTTGTTAAAATGATTTTTGTCACATGAAATTCAGTAAAGCCTACAGATGGAAATGTACCGTTGGTTGTGTAAGCTGCAGCATTATACAGGTTTTAACTGCATTTCTGAGAGCAAGTACAAACTAAAATATTCGTCTCAATGGAAATATAAAGTAGATTGCAGCCTTGAATGAACTCCAAAGCAGCTCAATAGAAGATGTTCTTGGAAAACATAGATACTAGCGCTTATGCATATTGTGCATATCAGCATATAGATGTCACGCTGTACTGCCTGCACCCACAGTGATGTATATGGGTGGATTTTCAAAGGAGCACACCCTGTGCTCAAGAAGCTGGCGCAGCAGATCCATACGCAGCGCATGCAGTGCCTTGCTGCGGTGGGGCTGGCTGCCTCATGGGCCGGCACAGCCACTCCTGTTCGGGTTGCACTATCACCAGTGAGTCAGTCAAATTCATTTCCACACATGACTAACTGTACACCTTAATTTGCGATAACAGGAAGCCGTGGTAATTTATCTAGCCGTTGTAATTACTTTTTTTTTCTAATCCGATTTATCAAAATCTGTTTCATTGTCTCTGCAGTAATTTTGTATAGGGAGTACATAGAAACAGATTCCCAAAACATGATGATTCATTTTGATTAAACTGTTCCTGTGCCTGGTGTTGCTTGCAGTTGGAGAGTGTCAAATTCTGTGGTAGAGCTGGTAAAAATAATCCTGCCCCTGTATGCGGTGCTTTAGCAGTGCTTTGCACGTGGTCTCACCCACACGGCATTCTGTGAAACGATCTGTTAGCTGAGACCAAATTCCTCTGCTTTTGCAGATTAGAAACCAGATCCAGCCATCCAAAAGTGGCATCGACTTCTCCTCGTCATTAACGGGGAAGACACAAAGAGAGTTTACTGGGTTACGTATTCATGGGTGTATATGCATGTGTGCGTATTTGATGCATACATCAAACCAAGAACATTGTTCCAAGTAGGTGTTACATATTTCACAAAGCCCTTAAAATATGCGATGCAGAGCAGTGTATGAGGATATACTTTACCTGCCAGGAAACAAATCTCTGTTACCAATTGCATAACAATCTGCAGAACATATATATGGTTGACCATATTGAAAAGAATTATGGCATCTTGCAAGCGATAAACCCTTTTCTTTATTGTAAATATTGTAAATTAGGTATTGCAAATATTTTCTCAGAGATTAAGGGTTTTTTTTCTTCCCTGTAGTTCTCATTAGCTCAGCACATGTATTTCAATTATAGACTTTTTTGTTTGTTTAGGTCGTTGGGTTTTTTGTTTTTTTTTTTTCTGAGAAGAGAAAGGGATTTTCTTCCCTGCTTTCTGGGACTGAAAAGAAGAAATGCATATTGGGAAAAACAAAACAAAACAAAGCAACAAAAGATACGCATCCATAGCAGATCGAGTTAATAACTTTTCTGTAGCCCGTTCCAATTACTCTGTGTAAAGGCGATATTTAATCGTTTTGTTAGCATTAGTATTTTACGTACATTAAGATTAAATGATGTTTTTCTCCCTCCTGATCACGTGTAAGGAGTATAACCCTACTTGTTCTTGCTTTTGCTAAGAACCAGCCCTTGTTGGGTACGCAGTGCATCCTCTTGAAGCGCTTGGTTCTGCTGTCCCAAGTCTGCTCAGTGACATGTTCTGTTGAATTTTAATTTAGGGTAGCATCTGTATCCAGCTCATATTTAAGGGCTTCTAAATAGCAAGGAGCTCATAAAACACTGTCCTCCAGCTCTCCGGAATTACTTTCTTTAAAAAATAAAACAAAAGAAATAACCCTAAATGCTGATATTAATTCACAGTGTAGTTTAGTACCCGATATTAAATGTTAAGTGCTAACAGTGAATCTAGGGAGACAGTGCCATATTTTGTAGTCTAAGTACTTTCAAGTAGCACAAGGTCTTTCAACATAATTAGCAGAGAATATTGAGCCCAGCCAGAAATATGGGATTCATCATTAAATGCAGAGGCTTCTTTATCTCCGTGAGTCTAATCATGTGTGCAGAAGACTAATTGTTAATGGCATAGGCTTTATTGCTCCTAGCTTTCCTCTATTTTAAATTGAATGGTCTGCTTTGTGAGAAATAATTAGTTTTTATTGTTTTACCTGTATTGAGTCTTGTTGATAATCTTATGGTTTTACCAATTCAGATTCAGAGAGCAATTAGTGGCAGTGGGAGTGTATCCTTTAAAATCACAAAGTATTGTTATTTTTCCATCTTTTTTCTTCACTTTTTTTTTTTCTTTTCTTGTGACAATAACCGATGTAGGATCTCTAACGTTTAATGGGAAAATGTCTGTAGTTAACAAATGAAAAACATTTGGTTTTGCAGTATGTAGTTAAGGATGTAGTTTTTCTGGTGGCACGCGCTTTAACAATTTGTGGGATGCTCCACCTGTGTCTTTGAAAACAGAAAACGTAAAGTCTCGCAATGTTCTGTGATTTACAAACCCATAGCCTGACCTTGCTTTTCGGTTGAGTGACTTACAGTCGTGGTTAAGGATTAATTAGCCTTCTGGTACTTGTTCACGTAGAAGAAAGACTTGCTTATCTGTCACGAGGGTCATTTGCTGTGTTTTGAAGAGTCTGGATCAACCCCTTGTGTTTTTTTCATGTTTAACAAATCCACCCGTTTCCCTAAGCTGAAGTTTTGCACTAGACTGAGGGACCGCACGCCACTAACATGTATCAGATCTGTTGCTTGTAGCTGCAGAGGCAGGTCCTTGGCTCTCTTGGCCTAAGTACCAAGTCTCACCTTGCTCATTCGTACATCTCAGTGATTTTAGAGTGAGATTCTTGGCTTGATGCTCAGTAGGGAAAAATAAATATGCCCGAGAAGTCACTGTGAGATGGATTTACAGGACGGATGATTTCCTATCTTTTGTTCAGGTCTGCATTTCATGCTTCCAAACGTATTTCCCATGGGTTGCTAAAGGTGTCTGCCCATGCTGCGGTGTGTGCACTTGCTGCTGTCAGTGCTCTCTCAGCAGGAGAGCTCCAAAAGTTTAGGAAAATAGTCAATATAAAAACACTTTACATTCTTGAACGAAAACAAATTGTTGAAGAATTTTTAATTGCTTACCCTACATTGGTAAGTTCAGATAATGATCTAATGATCCCCTAATGTTCACTTACGTTCAATTATGAAACACGAATGGGGAATGTTCACGTTAGACTTGATGGAAGATTTACCCTATTATTGCCCATTATTTACCATATTATAATGACTGTACTGCATCTCAGATATTGACATCCATTTACAAATACTTTCATTAAGTTAGAACTTTCCCTGAAAGACAAGGAACATTAAAATACCACAGCAATAACTGTTCATAAAAATATGGGGTTGAACCATCTGAAGTACAGGCTCTATGAAATGCATATGAGTGTGTAGTAGTGGACTTTAAAATCCCTTTCTTAGCCCAAGTGGGCTCATGCTTGTTTTTCCAGTAAAGTCCCTGTCTTTCCAAAAGGCTGCTTTATCCATGTGTCAGATTCATCTCAAATCCAAAGCTCTTTGGGATCCTCAAGAAAAGCAATGCTTTGCTTACATCTCCTCAGCAGTCCTATCCAACTAAAGCACGGTTGATATGATGACTTCTCACAATATAATGGCTGAATTAGGATTCCTGATGTTCATACAGTCTTTTAGTAGATAGAGTACTCACTCAGGCTTGCAGGACTAAAACTCTGGGCTCACAGCCTCAGGGAGATCATATACTTACCTTCCATTTCCCAATGGAATGCCTGAGGTATTCAGCATGGAGGCACTGTCCATTCTGGTTAAATCTCTGTCATTCTACAGCAAAACCCCAAACCCTCAAGCTTCCTGTGCTGAACAGACAGTCTGTCTGCAGCTCAGTCACTGAGGCCACCACCTGGGTCAGCAGAGATCTAGGTCGAGTTCTTCACTCATGTATGGATGGAACAGCCACTAGGTAAGATCCCTCATGAGAAGTCCCCAAGAGAGGGAATTGCACACAAACCTCTCTTTCTTGCTTTTTGTAAATAGCTGCTTTACCCCAGCTTGCACACCTCTTTGGCTCCAGTTAATCTGAGCATCTGAGATGGTTGTGGAGGGCAGAGAGCACTTGTGGTTGAGAGCAGGGTGTTACAGCATTACAGGAGTGGGTAAAAGACGTGAGATTGAACCCTACCATGCAAGAGTGATGTGGCACAGTTGCCTCTTTTCCTCAGCAGCTGACAGAAGAGAACTGACTTGTATCGCTTCCTACTGTTACGCTTTTATAGGAATGACCCTCAGTCACTTCTTTAAAAACGTGCAATACTCCAGTAGTAAAGGATTATTTGGGGACAGGCTGTAGCAGTTAAAGAGGTAACCACTACACTGTCTTTTTGTGTTGCTACCCTTTCTCTGCAAGCAATCACTGCCTCCAAGCTGTTGTTCTCATTGCCTGTCGATCTAGAGACAGCCAGGTTAGCCTGAACCAGCATTAAAGGTGCTTTAAGCTAATCAGTTTGACTTGTTGCTGAAACATCCACACAGTCTGTTAACGGGAATGGTAACAGATAACAGAGAAGGATCATAATGACACAGAGAGCACCTCCAGGTGCCCCCACTCATCAGCTCCCCAAACTGGAGAATGCCATACTGTGAACTCCTGCTGGAAATAGCAGCCTCAGTTGAGGCACCTGAACCTTACAGAGAGTTGGGTTTATGCCACTCTCATCTCTTCAGCATTCCCAATCTGCTTTTTACTGTGTTAGCTGTTGTGAATCCCTCCCTGAGTGCCTAATTTCCCCACGTGTGCTCCAAGAAGGTACTTCTTAGAGTGCCATGGGTTTAGAAGTCAGGTGCTAAAAATTAGGAAGTTACATGGTCAGAGTGGATGTGGTGAGGTCTGTTTGTGTGTTCACGTCCTTTTTCACGTGTTTTATTCTCTCACTGACTGCATTTATCAAGCATTCAGTACTTAGTAAAAACAACGAGGAAAACAAATAGGGTTGTTTTATCCCACCAATATGATAGAATAGTTAAATTAATGGCTAAATCTAATTAGGAAATGAAAAATTACAGCTTGTCTGCTGCCAATACTAAAGCCAATGAACTGTGAGATCAAGCTATGGTTACACTCCAAAATTATCTCACCATTGTTGAATCTTAAGGTGGCTTTGCTGCCTGCACTTGGAAATAAATAATCCTAGCAATTATGGTTTGTAATTTGTGAGTGGTTTGAAATGTAGTGGCTTTTACTATAATAAATGGATTATTGTATGTTGACAAAGTACAGGTTTAATTAACAGTGACAGATAAGGCTCTAGCATTTAGAAGCTGTTTATATTAAAAATTACCTGATAAAAGGTTCTTTTTTAGCATTCCAAGTACTCACTTGTGCATTACCATCTTGATCTGCTACCATATGTATTCATCATTGCACGGATGTGGCTTGGAAGCACAGCAAGTGTTTCTGAGACATTAGACTGTCATAATAACTGATAGATCAATGGCTTGATTTACATATTTATTATTGAGAAACCGCTTGTTTTCATCAACATAACTTACATTTTACGCATCCTTTGTCTAAAGTTAATTTGAAAATATTAATTTTCCCGTGACAGCTCAGTGCTCTTCCTGTTTAATCACTTAATTTCCCTTCCACCTGAGAATGACATTCAGTGAAATGAATGAGAAATGATAACTTCAGGATGCCATTGTCCTTGCTGACGGGGGGCAAACAGTCCGGGAGAGGTCTGGGTAGCTGTACAAGATGTATCAGTCACAGAAACAAGAGTTAATTACTTTGTATTCTTTCTCTTTACATGAAAACGTTCCTTTACATAAAGTACTCTTTAGTTTATTAGTTTTCTTCATTAAAAAAAAAAAAAAGAAGTATGTATTTCATGAAAAAAATCATCCCAAATGCAAAGAGTTGTGCCATCTGTCAGCAAGAGAACTGTCGTTTCACTCTGCATATTTTGATTTCAGCATCGTATTCAGCATCATCTGGATCACTGTGTCTTAATCCTTCAATGACGTGAAGTTGCAGAAAGGCACTATTGATGGATTACAGGGAAAACAGTCACCGAAGTGTTTTCATGAGTGAAAAAAAGTGTTGGCATTTCTCTTTCTTTGATAATTCCTCATTTTTTTTTCATTAATTTCATCCATTTCTGCAGTTCGAGCCATTCAAGATGCAGAAAGTAATACAAATAGGTAGACAGGCAGGAAACTGATGGCAGGGAGTGGCTTATAGCTTTCCATATCGTTGCTCTGTCTGTGATAGAAATGAAAAGGCAAAGTAGGGAGGAAATAAACAACAGAGGAATTAAAAAAAAGGAGGCAGTAATATATTGAAGAGTGTAAGAGTGCAATGGGAAACAATGTACGAGGCCAGAGTGCAGGGAAAGCAGTCCTGGAGCTGTTGGTGGTTTAGTAAAACACCAGGAGTGTACTTGACACGTAGGTTATACCCTTTTAAGAAATTACTAAAGATTTGCCAAGTCTTCTTGTATTTCCATCAGTTTGTACCTTTACAGATTCCCCCCATCAGGGCTTTTTCTGAAGGTATTTCGATGGTACACTTGCTTGGGAATAGTGCTCCTCCCTGCACACTGCAGCCCACATCAGCACTGAAGCTCAGCCTGGTACCTAAGGGTATCTCCATCCAGATCTCTGTCCTCCTGGGTGAGCAGCATTACTGCTGCGGGTGGGGATTTCACTGATGGGCATGGAACACCTATTTTGTTTAGTATAGGCATTTTAAGAATGAATATAAGACTTTGTTTTGTTCTATTTTCATATGCCGTCAGTTTAGCACATCCATCAGCTGCACGCTGATAGGGACAGCGGACATGATTGTAGCCTCCAGCCTGTTACTAACTTTAGTTTGGTGAAGGTTCAACCTAGTTCACTTACTTGGCTCGGCTCTGTTGCATGACTGAAGATCTAAGGGAAAAATGCTCGGAGTCCCAGCATCTGTTAATTTCAGCTATTTAAAGTACAAATGAATCAGAGGAATGATTTTTAAACTGTTTTCTTGGAAGATTTCCTCTTACTGCTTGTGTCTACACAGAAAATGATTTCAATTCTTTTAAAATTCCAAGTTACAAAGCAGCCACTCGAAAATATTTTTCATCCATTATCAAGTCAATAATTATCATAATTCCTACGATACAGTGATGTGCTCCACTGGTGGTGACGTTCAGTGGTGAGCTTGGCGGTGCCTGTGAGGGATCGTTCTTCCTGCCAGACAAAACCCCCAACAGCTGCACTGAATCCCTGTATGTCGTGGGTGCTGCGCTGGCAGCTGCAGTCCCCATGGAACTGCATTACCTCCGTAGTATGGAGGCACCACAGGAAATTTAATTGAAGCAGTCTGAGTGGTGTTATAAAATCAGAGATGTTTCTTATTCTTATTACGTACTTAAAAATATTATCTTCATCTACACCCTAATAGTTTCTTACAATTTTCCCTTGGTTTGAAAAAAACAATGTATTTTAGTACAAAGAGATGAAAAACACCCTGGTAACCGGGATAGCTACAGAGATTTTCAATTACCAATCTACAAGTTCACTGACTTTTCATTTATATCTTTCCTCTGAAGAAATGGTGGTGGTTGTATTATAAGATGAGGTAGATGCATCTTCTGTTTTGGCTTCTCTTCGTGTTCTCAGGAATTTGTTGTTCCTTTGGGTACTTTTGCTGTTGGCTCTCTGCTATCTTTTTTTTCCAATCTTCTCCATACTGTGAGAACAATAATATGTGCCGCAATTGCATTCCCCTTATCCCCAAGGCTAACCGCTGTCTTTCACTAAGTATATGTGTGATGTGAACATTTCCTTTTGTTTTGGATATGACTTCATCTATATGAATCTGACACACATGCTCACAAATATACAAATACATTGTGGTACATAAAACTGTAGTGCTGCACTATGACATTATGTAGGAATGCAAACATATGACAACACCCTCCTTTATAGATAAATAGAAGCTGAAAAAAAAAGAAAAAACAGAAAAAAATTGCAACAAGCATACTTTCAAAATGAATGCTATTGATCTGCATGTGTCTGTCCAAAGAAACAGAGGACGAAATCTGGAGGATAAAATAAATTCCAAATTTACAGTGTTGCCAAAGCAATGTGGCCAATACAAAACTGAAAATATTTGGGGCCAAATTCGGCAGTTGTGTGAATGAAACCTTGCTGCAGCCCAATCTTGCCACAATTTACTAATGCACTTCGGAGGATGCTTTTCAATTAGCTAAATATCACAGCTGCATCTCGCGCATCAGGCAGTCGGTGTTAGCTCAGCCGCCATGCTGAGAGGCCAGAGGGCTCTTCTGCAGAAGGGAAAGGAAAGCAACACGAGGCTTTAAGGCGAGACAGCTGATTGCCCTTTTTATTTGCTACCATCCTTCCTTCTTTCTGGACACCCAAATAGCACCAATTTACATTAAAAATGTATGCAGATGATTTTGACTTCTGTTTATGCCAACCATTAAATGTGACCCTTTGTGATTTACAGTTGCGGTTTTATTCTGGAATTCATGTGGCTGCTTGCAATTATTTATCTTTTTAATTAAAAAAAACCAAAATAACAAAAACAAACAACTGGGCAGGACAGGCTTCGTGCATTTCTGTCTCACTGTACAGATGTTTCTACATGGGTTTTGAAGTAAACATCTCTCTATGGTGAGTGGGACTGGAAGACAGTGCAGTGCATGTAATTGCACAGTTTGTTATGCTGTTGGAAGACAGGAAGAGGGCAAGGCCTCAGGAAAAAAAATGACAGCTTTCTACCTGACTTGCAGAAGAAGAAATCTGTGGGAACACCAAGCTACAGGATATAGTTCTTTTTCTGTAGGATTACTGTTAGCCTCACTTTACTTCTTTTGTAGATACACAGTACCTATTTTTACTTCTCTGTATTTACAGCGTGCAGTTATGATTGTCTTTAAAAAGCTGTGGGGTGTGAAAGAGAAATATATATATATTTTACATAAAAGAGTTCAGAATTGCTTTTCCTGAGGAATGTCAGGGATGCCAGAGGACGTCAATGTCAGTGAAGCTGCTATGCTAAGAATTTACTTTTCATTCATTTTCTCTGCCTCCATGTTTGAAATCTTGATAAAGGTTGAAAGTTTAGAGATGACTGATGTAATTATGGATGCAGTGTCTGTTTAGCTAATTGGCAGCACTTTGAATAAAGGTACCATTTATAAATTATTCATAAATACGTATTTCGTGATTAATAGGTGGAGTCTGTTTCCTCAGCTCACTGAAAAGCATATTCAAAGTGTTTTAGTGAATTCATAACAGATGCTGCTCTAACAAATTGTTATAAAACACATTATAATGTGTAGATATAACCAAAGCAATATACATCATTTCACTGTTACTCAGTGTCATTGTTTTCTTATATCATTTCTCACATCAGTGTCACGCTGAATAAAGAAGTTCTTTTTTTTTTTCCTTTTCTTATGAATAGTATGGGGAATGAAACCATATTCCCTTTGTGAAATGCCAGCTCCATTAAAATCAGCGGTGAAACTTCCATTATCATCACTGTGTTCAATAGCAAGATTCAAATTTCTTTGTTGTCCATTGGAACGAGAGTTTCAATCCCCTCTCTTATTGTTCCTCCATCAGCGGGGCTGATGGTGGACAAGATTTTCTGCTGTTGTCTGTTTCCATCCTTTGTCTTACAGTCACTCCGGTTGCTGCTTTGTCTTGAGCGGTTCCAATCCCACAGACCCATGCACTGTGGGTGCATGAGGGTGGATGAGCACAACCCATGGATAAGAGCAAGACTGAGGTCTTGGTTTGGAAAGCATCATTACTGTGGCTAAAATCTGTCTGAATGCACTGAGAATCCAGAAGACAGTGTTTGTTGATTGGAATTATTTTCATGGGAATCTTCAGTTATCAAGTGTACCGAATAACCTGCTACTCTCTGAGAATACACCAATGCTGTAGTTCAAATAGTTATTCCATGTCCATAGGATGGTCCACTGTATTTGATTTTCTAGAGGTTTCCATAGGTTATTGACATATTCATAGAATTTAGGAAAACTGATGGTCAGTATTCACGGAAGCAACAATCTCGCTGATCAGGACATTATAAAATGTGATGCAAAATTCCAGCTGACTGCTGAAAAATGAATGTGGCGTTGGTGGGGAGAAGATTACAGCACACCTCCATACCAAAAACATGGGCTCTTGATGCGGTCTGGGGATGGCTGCTCTTCTGACAATGCAGGATCACTAACATATAGCCCTGCTGCTGGCACTGCTTTGTTTGCTGTGAACAAAGTCACGTTCTCAGCTTTCAATAAAAAAGGATGTTTACCCAAGAACACTCTTCCAGAACAGCCTATGTGAGAGGTATCGTACGTTGAGTGATACTTCCCCAGAATTTCTCTTCCTAGATTTCAAAGGCATCGCAGACTTGCTAAACCTGTCATTAGAAGCAAACTCCTTGAGTTACAAACACCTACCAGAAGGCAGCTCATGCCGGAGCAACAAGTGTAAAATTTGCAAAAATGTTTCCATAACCGCTGCTAAGAAATAGTCCTTACAACACAACCATCAAAATTCATGGGTTCTCTCTTGCTCTCTCTGTCTATCTCAGACTGCATCATATTTCACCCAGTGCAACCGAATGTCCTTAGGGGAAACTGTGAGTGAAAATAAACAACCCCTGTGCATTAAAATGAATTCGCCCAGCCAATTGCTGGAAAAAAAAAAAAAGAAAGAAAAACCAAAACGATATTTCTCCCAGGACAACCACTCCATTTCCATCCTCCCCTACAAATCCTTAGGGAAGATGTACAAAATACCTTCAACGCCCATGTTAGGAGAATAATTCACATCTATTGGATATGAAAACAAGGAAATCAACAGTGCTTTTATTACACGTTATAATTCTGCTTTCCACTTTTTTCTTGTATTGCAGAGGCAACAATTTCCTGTCTGTTTTGTTGTCCCATTGACAGAAGTCTGGATCATCTTGATTTAGGCCCTTCTGCGAGTACCTGGCATCTCTTCCCCTGAATTTCGTAAATGACTTGGTTGAATGTGAACAATTTTTCTCAGCCATGTTTAGTTTGAAAGGAACTTCTCCTGTACCAAAACGAAAGATTTTACCTGTCATTTTTTTTTTTTCCTCCTAACCATATTCCCTGTTCTAATAAAAATTCCCTTGCAGACCTTTTTTCACTTCTATCCTCACAGGGTCCCAACAGCAGCAGCAATAACGTTATGTCCAGGGAAAGAGAACTGTGACCCCTTTTCACTTTTATGGCACATTGCATATGTGTGCATATATATACGGAGTGCAGCATCCCAGTGCAAACACAGACATTTCTTTGAGTCTAGATCTCACGTCTGAAAAGTGATAGTTTTGTTTTTGTGTGAGCCTTGATATGGCATATGGTCAAATACAAGTCATCTTCAACTGTTAGTGAAAAACCTTTATTTGGTTTAGAAACAGGAAAAGAGCACCTAACAAATGGCTGAAGCTGCATGTTCGGGTAGTATAGCAATGCTATACTATGCTATAATGCTGCAGCCGCTATCTATAAACCTCAGGGTATCTGTGCTATGACTCAGCATCTGTATTTCAGAATATTTAATTCCCAGCCTCCATATTTTTCAGTGATTTCCAGTGCTCTGTTTACAAGTAAAAAAGATATAGGGTTTTCTTTTCCACCTAAAGCTAATAAGGGATTTGAAGCCAACTGTGTTCTCTCCTTCTCTTACATCACCAGAAATAAACTTCTTAATGTCTAAATGTCACTGTAACTTCCACCTGCACATTGCTGTTATCTTCTGCCTGTGCTCATCAGTGCAGGTGTAGCTGCTTAAGAGTTAATGCACAAATACATTGATTTGCACATAGCAGCCTGGTTTGTAGCTACCTGTTGCCAGCAGCATTAAGTGGTGCTGGGAGCAGAGTATCATGCAGCTCTCTGGAGCTTGGCTGGTTAGCAGATGGATGGGAGCACCCTACTTCTGGACAGGCTGGTGGGTGTGTGAAGGGCTTGGGAAGCACTGGGCAGAGTGGCTTGGAATCATGTCTGATGGAAATAGGGATTGTGTTGAAAAGAGAGAGGGAGAAGGAGTAATCTATGTTCCTAAATGTTTAGGGATGCCCATGCTCTAGTACTCTGCAATACAATAACGTTAGGGGGCCTTGAGCTCTTTATTGCTTCTGAGCCCATCTGTGCAAAATGGGACTCCACCTCCTCTTTGTTTAATGCTGCCCAGACTGCATCTGCTGAAAATATTCAGCTTTGTCTAATCAGAGAACAGAAAAATTATTGTGGTAATAGAGAAGACTAAGAATTTCACTGTTGATGGGTGCAAAGGTTTTCTGAGAGCTTCACAATAAGAGCACAAGAATAATTAAATTTGGGTTATTTGTTAATCATCCATTTTAATTGGGAACTTTTGCTTGTTCTGTCCTCTGCCTGCCTGCGACTCCCAAATGAATAATTGCCACGTATCTTTAGAGGGATATCATAGCAACCAAAACACGGTGAAGGCAATAAATGAGCCTACAGTCCAGCAGTTTATTTTCACAGACATTCATCAATGAAACTGCAGTTTGATCGCAGAGCCTGAATTCATTTCTTGTATTTGAATTTCCCCCCAGCTACTATTGCAACTTTTTGTTAAGCGACTCCTGATGAGTAGATGACTTTAACCTCTTTTCAGCTCCAACTTTTCACTGCGTTATTGTAGACTGCAGATTAAACAAGGCCTACGCTGACACGAGTAAACTTAAGCAGTGTAATTTTATTTTGTGATGTCACGGTAATGCTTACAGTTACCAGGTACTCTCACGCATTAGCTGAGTCTGATATAATCTAATCTGAAGTGTTAATTTTTCCCTCGTATGGAGCCATATGAAAACTGTAAAATATCCCTGGCAACAAAGAAGTAATGAAAGTCTTTTTCCAGCAGTGAAAGGCACAATTTTTTTTAGTCTCCACTATTCTCTTACCTGCCTCCTTCCTCAAAGGAATTGTATCATTTGATTCATATGCTTCACGGAGCAACAAGCTTGCGGAAATAGTCAGCTAGGTCTGTATTATTTGTGTTAGTTGATCAAACTTCAGAGTAACCTGCCACTTTGAGGTGGTTCTTCTAATTCTTTCACCAGACCAACTGCCGACAAGATATTTTTTATCCCAGTACAAGGTGACTGATAAAAGTGCTCTCTACGTGGAACTGATAAGAAATGAATAATCTCCCAGACAAAATATATGGCCTTTGCAAGAGACAGGATAATCACTTCTGTGAAGCAGTAATACCGGGGAATGCAATCGATTGAGAACAAACTTGTGAACCAGCAGCAAGTAGTGCAAGGGCTGTTCTACCCTGAACCTACAGGAAGCTGTTAAGAGATGAAGACCTGTGTTAGAAAAATATGGGTCTTGACTAGTCTCTTTAGGAGTGTTTCTCAGAAATGCATCTTGCACGCAGCTTTGAGGAATTACTCATAAATTATGTTCAGAGTGAAGAAAAGGGTTACTTGCCAAGTAGGTGTCAAGTATGTTCTGTGAAGTTCTTTCAGCTGTGTTCCAAGCATTATAAAGGATCTTGTGCATTTAAGAACGTGGTTGCTGGTCATCCTCTGAATGCTGTGGTGCTCCACAACTGGAACACCAGGGCTAGGTGATACTCCAAGGTACCAAAGACCAATGGTTAGGAAAGCTGTCTTTCTTTTGAAGAGGTCTTTAAGAGGAAGAAAGAGAATGTAGAGATTTCTGCTGTGGTTGGAGTGAGATGTTCTGTTTCATCACTTCCTGGTTTGCAAAGAAATGCACTAAAGAAATGTCACAGAATCCTCTCCAGCTAGATTTGTTGTTCCTTCCCACTCCTACCTGCTCCATCTCATCTTTACGTGGGGAGCTGCGCATTGTTGTTCTTCCACCTTTTGCCTCTCCAGTCAAAGACTCTCGTTTCTTGTAGCCTTAAACAGATAGGCTTTTATTCTCTTCATTGCCTCTTTGTGCTTAGTTCTTCCCTTATTCTCCTCATTTCTTCCTTACCTGTGATTTTGCCAGCCGTATATTTATACCATTCTCTCTTCTTGCCCTTGGTTGGTACAACTACCATCTGACTTCTTTTTTGTGTGTGATGTGACTTTTTTCCTCAATTCTGATGTTCTGCAGTGTGTGAAATGCACTGAACTGTGGAGTTGCCAAGAAGCATCACACAATGAGAAGAGATAAAAGTATTGAACTGTGAGAGTGTACTTACGCTCTGTGTGCTGCCGCACAGACAGGACAGGCTCCCTGCAGCACACCTGTATTTATGCTGCACAAATTTTTAGACTAATTATGACATATGCTGCTCATTCACTTTTGCTTCCTTGGGCTTACGATATAATTCCATGGGGAAGAAATGCCCTTTCTGTGAATAACCTCATGCTATCTGTGTAGCTTTTTCCTTTCTGAACATCTTTATCATCTGTAGGGCAGCTCCAGAAAAGCCAAGTAATGAACTTGAACAATATAACATACCAGCTTTGTGAGCAAATCCAATAACACAAAAGCTTCTAATAGTTCTTGTATTTTAAAACTTGGCTTCAGTGAAATACACATCTCAGCAATAATATGTACATTTGTAGGTATTTATCCTCATCAGAGATGGCCTCTGTTTGAGTGCCATTTACATAAATACATCCAAATGGTTTTTTAGATTTTTATATAGACTCCGTCCATCCCTATTACACTGCTGTGATTACACTTCACTGCCTGCTTTCTGATCAACTTAGAAGCAGCACTGTACTGCAGTCGAAGCATTGGCATTAGTCTGAAGATGTAAGTAACTTCTATTTACTTCTGCAGGGTGTTCTGCAGTCAGAATACATATTTGCGATTAAAAGAAAAAGTGTAGTACTACATATGTTGCATAAAAACAAATTCATTGCACTTGTATTGCCTTAAAGGTGCAAGGAAAGTTTTAAAAGAATAGCAATTAATGTACAATAACCGAGGACAGGAAATAAGATTTATTGCGTGGATCACTTATTCCTCTTAGCTTCTTTCTATAAGAAAACAGAGCTTCTAAACGTGTGAAGTAAACTAGTAGGATTTTTTTAAACGTATGAAAACACAGACATTCTTGAAATAGGTGTTTTCTACTAAATTGGGAATATACACTCACAAAGAAGTCCCATTTACTTGGGAGAAAAGCATCTCATTTATAACAGCTTATAGTTGCAGGAGTTGAACTTGGACAAGTCAGTCTTCCACTTCTCCCAGAAGAGTGCAGCAAACAATATAAACAATATTCGGTTTAGATGCATCCAATACTTAACTGAAGGTGACCACCTAGCCATTTTTCCTTTCTTCCCTTCCTTCCATCCCCTGATATGCAGTGCCTAAGGATTAGTTCTCTTCAACAGCAATCGAGGTACGGGTTAAGATTTCTTGTGGCTGATACTACAGCAATGCACTGTTTGCACCGCGCACAGTGTTTTAGGCCATGCTGTTTGCAAATGTTAAATCACAGCCATAGCTTTGTTTCTGTGCTGACGAGGGTCTCCTTTGGATCTTACAAATGTCTGGCGATTATGTATTGTTTAAAGAGACAGGGCTTGTGAGTGGGTGGAAAACTCACTGTTATCTACAAATGAAACCTTCTACAAAGTAACTTGCGTAACATAAAGGTTCATCAGCATGCATGCCATCACTGTCTCTGGTCCTTCTTGGATTGCATTTGTATGTTCATCATGGATACAGTCACTGCATCAGGTGTTTTCATTTCCAGAAGAAAATGTGCTCTATTCTGGCTTAATAGCTCCTGACTTGTTTATGAAAGTCTGCAGGGAAAGAGGAATTTACATTAACAGGTACAGTAGGTGTATTGGACCTTAAGATATGAACTCCAGACACAACAGTAATCATTTCAGCTGGCTAAAGTGTCTGAAGAAGCTAAAACTTGACTGTCGTGTTCTGAAATAACAAAATGCAAATCTGCAAGGAGCTCCCTACCAGTTTTTCTTTGGAAGTAGATACCCTGGGTCCGTATGTATTCTTTAAACTGCACTAGCTAGGAACATAAGCTGGGTAGGTGTTAAGGAAAAAAACCACCACAACAGATTGTATCACAAAGCAAGACGTACGCTGTTTGAATGCATCAATAATTCCCTTTTTCGTCTGTTTTTACAGAGGAGCTGAAAAGGATGCAAATCTATTCTACAATTTAGACTTGAACTGTTTATGACAGATGTATATTAATATAAAATTCTTTTCTTAATGCACACATGGGAGAAGCAGATTGTACAGAAATAACTGGGCTAATTAAAATTGAGTGAATGTTTTAATTTCTTTTAAATATAACAACATATTTTCTACCTGCGCCAGCTCTATGCCTTATTCTTTTTGAGGTATTGGAAAGAAAGTAAAATAGCTGACTGCATTACATCAAGAGAATTATTATTATTTTTTTTTTCCCCAGCCCTTTAATGTATTTTTCTGTGTTACAATGCATCCTGTTCCATCAAAACGGTCTTGCCCTAACTCTTGCCTTGTGTCTTTCTACACAGAAATTCAGTTTTTCATATGCACGTACGTGAAAATAACTTGCGGGTCATGACGACCCTGAGAAACAGTTTTAATTTCTAATGCTTAGTAATGAACAATTTGGTTTGAATAATAAACCATTATCTGTCAATTTCAGACTTTTACACAGAACACGGATACTTTGCTTGCTTTGTGTTCTTCCTTGGGATCAAGTGGACTAGGCATTCAGTCTTGCAAAGTGCAAGCTTCGCTTTCACAAACTGCAGTATAAATGAAAACAAATTCTCCTCTTAGTGTCTTTTTAGTCTTGCTACTCTTAGCTTCTAGTACTGAATTAATGTCATGCTCACAACATCTATTGATTTCAGGGAGTAATGTATCAGATATCCAGTTATGTGTTATCATCTGTCTTCTTATGAAGTGATTCTATTTGCTCATCTTTCCCATTTGTCCAGTATCTTTATTTGCATTAAAATTGCCCCTGCAGCTTGCCATATTTTGTCTTGCTCCATAACAGCATTATAATTCATAGTTTCTTCAATGTTTATTGCTAATAATAATTACCTGGGTCCTGTTCTGCATGTGGGAGGTTTTCAGCTCTTGTTAGTGACTTTTCAAGGGTTGTGAATCATATTGTTAGTGTTTAATATATATGGGCAAATGGAATTATATTAACATGAACTTCCTTCTCATGAAAAACAAGATCTTTTAAGTAACTACTGTAGTGGGGATGTAAATTCAGTTTAAAGAGTTTGTTAGGCTTGCTTGGGTTGAATGCTTGCCTGTTAGATAACCGAGTTTGACGTTTTCTTCTCCAGAGCTGTGATTTCCTTTGCGTTAATCCTCTTCTTCCTCTTCCTTACTTCTTACTGTTACTCTTCCCTTCCAAAAGACATTGTCAGCTTTCCTGCTGTGTTGATGTCCATGTCAGAATACCCCTGGCTTGTTTCTAATTTGCCATCGGATTCTGCAATACTTGACATTTCCTTGGTCGCTATACTGGTTTACATCTTAAGCCCAGGCCTTCAGGGAAGGCATGGAGTATTTAAGAAAGTTGTGGTGTTTGGTGGTTGTTTGTTTGGTGTTTTTTGGGGATCCTTTGAGCTTACACACAAAGAAAAGATGCTTATTGACCTTAAATAAAGTTTCACAGTATTTACTTTAGTTTTATGTGGCTTTCTTCAGGCTTTCAGCCTGAAACTGTTCATGGAACAGTTTTCTATTAAGAACCAAGATGTGTCTTGCTGATCCTCAGGAAATGGAAGAAGACAAACCGTACCAAAATATATTCTATCACTGTCGAAAAATAAACCGAATAGAAATTCTACTCCAAGATGCCATCATAGCTCAGTATTTCTGTTCAGATGAGAGAGTTTTGTATATTGGACATCCACCTGAAATGTTTCAGTGTGAATACTACCACCTAATGCTAGTGCATGGATGAAAAAGCAGAAAAAAGTGTCAGTGAAGGCTGAAATCATGCAGAACCTTGTCTGCACAAACAGGGAACGCTCCTTTAGGGGCTGCGGATTGGGGCTTTGGAGGGAACCAAACACTCCAAATCAGAGGGTTTGGGATGTTTTATATGCCTTTTATGAACTTAATTTCCATTTTAATACTGATGCTACACATACATGAAAAATTATCCACTCCCAACTTCTCTATGGAACAGTTACCATCTCCAGGAACGTTTTCACAAAGAAACCTTATGAAAGATTTTTCACATCTTCTATTCTACTGTGCAATGCATCAAATCTCAGAAGATATTAAATGTGTTTCTGTGGGAGAATGCCATGTTCCTTGCATAATTTTACCAGTCTTATTACATAGTAGCCTTCTTAAAGCAACAACAATATCAAAGCTCTTTTGCTTGCTCTATGTTCTGTTATGTGGTGCTTTTCCATATCCTTTGCTAGTTAAAGAAAAAACCTCGAGAGCCTTGAAAATGCGCTGCTGTTGCAGCGTAAACCTGACAAGGAGAGATTAAATTAGGGATTATATCTGGTCCTTCGGTTCAAGAAATTACTGAAAAGAGAAATGCTCTTAATTCATTATTTAGTGCAGGTTTGTAGAAATGTGTTTTTCCAATTGAAAGAAAATGAGTAAGAATTTATGTATCACAGTTTTATATTAATAATCCCTATTTTTCAATTAATCCTTACTAAATTAACTATAACAACGCTCAAGGAATTCTCGGGAATCTGAAAAGCTCTAAGCAACTACCTGTCAATCCTGTTTCTCTATCGTCCTCAACAGTGTATCCACGGAACCAAAAAAGGAAGACTTATTTTTCCTTTATTGCTATTTTTGATCCACTTCTAGTGGACACAGCAGAAGTATATGGACTTCCACATGCTAGAGCTTAGGCACTCAGTTCTCTCTGTGGATTTCATGCATTTATCTGTATTTGGGAGACAGACTAGAAGGTATTAAGCTGTGAGATGAATAATCTGCTTAAATGATAAAGTACTGGTAAGCGGTATTGAAAGCAATAAATGTGTTTCTTTGATGGTCATTTCCTATTTGTCCTGAATAATATTGCTAAGGACTGCAGTCTGGTATTCCGGGCACAGAAGAATTTTCTTCTGTTTTGTAGGGCAATTTTGCCTCATATGATGTGACAACATTCATGTTCAACTGAATGATTATTTCATGCTGACAGCTTAACTAACTATGAAAGAAGATAGTATTGACTGCAGCTTAGGTCATTATTTTAGGTTCCTGTGAGAGTTGCTGCCTGAGGTTTAGTTTTAATTTTTAAAGCTTAATTTATGGTAAAAATATTCATCCTAAAAATAGCTCTTACACAAAGACTTACTAATGGTGGAGAAAAAAAACTGGGGGGAGGGGGTTTATGTAATGGAAGAATTACTGTCCAAGCAAAGTACTCAATGTATAGAAACTTCAGAGGGGGGGAAAAAAAAAGTGAAGTGGTAAATTAAAAGATTAAATGTACCGTTCCTTCTGGATAAAGGAGATGGGTCAAGATGTAATAGCAAGTTAGGGACCAAATTCTCTGCTGAGACATTAGTGTGGTACCATATTGCTTAATTGAGCTTCACTGGATTCAGCTGAAAGCCTGGTCATACTTATTTTTCTCCCAGTCTGTTGTAAACTAGGTAAAAATCCACTAAGGTCACTGGTGTTACGAGTGATAACTGAGTAACGATCTAGCAGTACATGTGTAAGTGGTAGTGAAGTTACAGGTGGCCCAGAGCACAGCAATGACCTGCTTGGGGGTTATTCTTTCAAGAACTGGATGCATCAGACATTAATAAAAACTCAGCTGGATAAAAACGTACAACTTCAAAACTTATGTAAAATACCAAATATATAGTTTTATATGTGGTTTCTAGACCTCGTAAAAGTATTAAATACTTAACAGTAGCATTGCTAATAGGGATGTTAACAAGCATAGCAGTTTTATGCAGCAGAATAATATTCTTTGTTCCTCAGACCTTTTTGTATGACTAAGTTTGCAACTGCGTGCCCTTAAGTATGTTTCAAGGATTTGAACAGTGATGAAGGTGCTATTGTAAGGAATATGTGGGAGTATTCATCCACAGGAACATTTAAAAATACATATAAACAGACCATCTGGTGCAATGAGGTGTATTTCAAAGGCAAAATATTTGCTCTTTAGATGTGTCTCAGAGTTGAGGATAAATTTCTTCCTTGGAAAAGACAGTTCAGCAGTTTTTAGAAATAAGTTCCTTCATTTGGAGAAGGGAAAGGAACCCAGTTGGGATGTGGATGTTTTATAGTTCATTTTTGGAATCTTTTTTTTTTTATTAATAAGCAAATCTCTTAAATCATTCTTACCTATTCAAGAACTTGAAGAATAACATCATTAATTTCACGCAAATGTAAAAACAGTTGGCTGTGCCTTCTTGATATTTGTTTATACAACTATGGAAGCTATGCTAGCTTGTATAGAAAAGTTGATTATGGTTAATGCCCTTTTTAGAGCTTTCTAATGTAGAAGGTTCCAGTCAGGACAGTGCCCATTCATTGCTTCTGCATGTACTACCCATGTATTTCTATTCCAGATTGCGAGACAGTTTGGATTCCCATATGCAAGTGTTTTTCCTATTCAGAGTTCTGCAAAACATTGTGTATTAAGCTGTATGTCTGTGTTTTTCCTAAAGAGGGAAGTGAAAAAATTTCTTGAACAATTAAGAATTCTAACTATTTACTTCGATAGCTGTATCCTTTTTAGGAGATGTGCTGTTGGTTACATAGCGTATGCACGCAGTCAGGCTGTGATCATTTGCACTTTCTCAAAAGATGTTTTAGGAACGGCAGCATAAGATAACTAACATATGTCCTCCAGATTGATGTCACCTTGGATAATGTATTTTTCTTCTCTTTATCATACATGTTAAATTCTGCTCTTTGATCTAATGTGGTGCTCTGCAGCAAACATTAATGATTGCTGCTGTCAGATAGGACTTTAATCCATTCCAGAGCCTGGATGTCTGATGTATGAATAATTTGATGCAATAGCACTTTCTCTCCCCAGCCCTTGCTAGGCATGCTGCTCTTCTTGACTGTGTTTAGAGACTTTCAGCACACCAGTCATATGAGTCTTCCCACCTGATTTTGGTTAATCTAAATTTTGTTTAATATCTCCTCATACAGAAACTTTTAAATAGTTATTTTTGTATGGACTTCTGACACTGTGCTAAAGACAACCGATCACTCTGTATTAACATCCCAATAAATGGATTCATTGCGATGTGATACGCACAGCATGAGGTCTGCATTTGACTATCAGTATCTCATTCAACCTCTCAATGTCCTTATGATCTGTGCAATGACTGTTACTCTCCAAACTAGCACAACTAAGCCGGTCATCTAGGGGATTATGTCCTCCTCCTGGGAGATGGGTTTTCTGCAGATAAAACATTTCCGGTTGCTGTGAGGGCTTTTAAAACTTTTCACAATGCTCCCTGTTGCTCACTGCCAGTGATTTTGGCACCGTGGGTGTGGCTGGAGCCCTTCTGCCCCACCAGGCCACAAAATGGTGGCTGCAGCCCCCTCTGTGCTGGATGTGGGTTGTGCTGGTGGCGGGGCTGTTCCCAACCCCTCCCCTCCTTGCAGAACTCCCAATTCTCTTTCCCCCAGACATTTTTTGATTGCCTAACACACTGTGACAGCTTTATGCAGGATACAGTTGAATGACATAAACACCTCTTCCAATTTTTTCCTCCTTAAAGTATATTTTCTCAATACAACTTATTTCAGAAGCGTCCTGAGTGTTTACAGAGCTCTCTACATCTCTTGAACACACTGAGGAACACTACCAAAAAAAAACCCAACAAAACCAGACCACCCCCAAAGCAACAAAACTATGCAAAAGTTCTGCATGTTCTATCTAGAACAAAACCATCTGGTTCAGCTGGGTGCGGGGTTGGTCCAGCACATCACTATCCATCAAACTGTGATGTCTCCTCCATTCTACGTCATAGATCTGTTGATTATGTATCTTTGAAAAGGAATTACTGCTTCAGCCAGACATTTATCTCTCATCAGGTTTTATTATCTCCCTTATTTACACAGCTACTTGGATTATAAAGAGCCATTAAATAGTGCAAACTAGCAGTTTGTCAAATTTAAGTCTTCACGGCCCAATAACTTTCAGGGTGAGTGGACTTCTGCTCAGTCTTTCCTAAGCAAGACATTTTGTTTTAATTACTTCTTGTAAACAACAGCGGGGGGGGGGGGCAGGAGGGAATAAAAATAAACAGACCCGACCCTCATGCGCCGGGCTTTTGTTAGGGCGGGATTCTTCCGGCCAAGTGACGGCGGCCTGGCAGCGGGGCGGAGGAGCCGCTCATTGCTTCCCGCCTCACGTCGGCGGCGGCCGCGGCGCTGCTGCGGACCCTGCTCGGTTGCTATGGCGACGGCGGCCCTGTTAGCAGCGGCTACCGCTGGCGCTGCTGCTCGGAGGCCGTGCCTCAGTGCGGCAGAGAGATGAGAAATATGTATATTTAAATGGATTTATAGGTGGAGATGTGTAACAGAATGTAAGCCGTCATGTGAGGCACTTGTGGGAGGGGAAAAAAAAGACTCTTGCTCGAATGTGATGCTGTGCGTGCCACCCCAGGTGTGTCAGCCATAGGCATGCAGCCTGAGCTGAGCAGAAAAGATGGCCTGTGTGTCTTTCGGTTTTTCGTTCCCCCCCCCCCCAGTATCTCTGTTTCTTCTGTAAAATGGAAACAGGAAAGAAACTATTGCTTCAAGTCAGTTTAATTACACTGGTGCGTTGGTCTATCTCTTCCCCAGCAAATCTCCATGCAGAAATCATCTTAGATGTTTTCCAGATATCACTAAGGTTGGATTAATGTACCAATGATATTTTACTGAGCTGCCTGTACTTACTGCACAGTGCGCAGGTTAATGCTCTTTCAGGGTTGGTGCATTCCATGGCCCTTTCCTTCCCCACTGATAAATAGTGGTTTTGTTCTCAAAACAAAGCTACTTTTGAGATGGCTTTCAGCCCTCAGGAGAACAAATTATGTGTTCAAACAAATGTGTTTTCCCTTCAGTTGCTAAATTGAAATTCTTGTCTGCTGATTGGAAAGAACCCTTTCACCACTGTCAGTGGTAGGGCTTGTTAAATACTAAAAGGCGGTAACAATTTCATGACTTCTACCTAAACACCTGCATGTCCAGGAGCCCTCGAAGGAACATTTACCTGAGCGTTATGGCTACAGAGATGAGACAAGCTCCTGTCAGGCTTTTGGCTGTGCTTCATCTATGTGCAGAGGTCTTGCTGTGAAGATGGGCCTTGTTTCTCTTTGATGGCTTTGTCCAACTATTCCTATTTTTGCCCTGGTTGCTCCCCGTGGTGGGGCTCAGCATTGGCTGTGATAGGTGTCAGCTGGAGCAGTGCACGGCTCCTGTTTTACAGTCACATAAAATACTGTCTGGTTAAAACCTGGTGTTGTGCTTAGTGCTATTCTCTGTCAACTCATCATAAGTGCCAGCAGGGCTGGATTTAGTGATGTAATGAAGACATGGAACTAATGATTATTTTTTGATTGAATAGAATGACGTGCCACTATTTATTTCTGTGAATGAGGGAAAAGAGCTCCCTTTTCTGGTTTAAGTTTTCTCAGGGAGTTCTGAAACACATTTGCAGATTTGTGAATTGAATGCCTGGCTACAGATGTTATCATGCTTATGTACTTGTACAAAGCCAGACCCTGTTTCCTTTAGCATATGCAGACTGTATACGTATTGCAGAAGTACATATAGTATTATAGAGTTTTGGTGCAGGCTGACTCCAGAGGTAGAACGGAGCTGGTATGCGAGACCTGGGAGCAGTTTCTTCCCTTAGCAAATTATCCTGGACCTTCCAACTGTAGGTTGCGCTGGTGATCTCCAGGGGTCAGAAGCTGCTCTCATGCATTTGTATTTGAGATTCCCTGTTTCTACTTCAGCATTGGCTGTCAAAAAGCCCAGCTCCCGTGCTGGGAAAATAACTGGATGGATTTGTCCTAAAGCAGGCACCAAAGCTTTTGTTCATGGGGCTGGCTGTCAACAAAATGCTGAGATAAGCTGGTTGACACGAGAGTTTCTGTCCTGGAGATCAATTGCATTCCTGACACAGTGGCAGAAAGGGAGTTCTGCACTCTCATCTGGCCAATAAATTGCTATCTTTATGTTCTCTGTTTGTCTTTTTTACCATCTTACAGAATTTGCTGTAATTGCCGTCGATTGTTCTTATTACTTTTGGAATGTGCTCTACAACAAAGTGCGCTAAGAGGATTTTAACACAGAACATGACTGAGAGAGTCTGTAATCAGTGAGAGTGTCTGCCCTTGTGAATCCAGTTGCAGTACTGGGATGCAACAAGCTGTATTAACAGGGGTACAGTGCATGAATTTTTGTGTGTATACAGCATGGTTACGCTATTAGTAACTAGCGTATTTCTATCTGATCAGCATCATAGAAGATATTTTCAGTAGCTGAGAGTTTAGCATAGATGAGGCATGAACTTATTTTATAATAATCACAACAGTTAATCTTCAGCTGCTTTTTTTGATGAAGCATGCACTTCATGCTCTGTTTTGGTTATCCATCTCAGGCTGCTGTGTAGTTTTGCTAGCGATTATAAGCATGCTTATATTGTTAATCCTTTCTATTTATTCTTCTCTAAGTAAAACAGAACAAGAAAGTCTAGGGAAGAGTAAAGAGTACTTAGTACGTATCAGCAGTGTGGAAAAGGTATACTTATACCTCCCTGGAATGGGTGGTAGTATCTCAGTAGCAAAGAAAACAACTGCCAGCCACAAGTGAAGAGGCAGAAATTAGAGAGCAACTGCAGAAAAATCACTGAAATTAAGGACATGCTCGTTTAGTGTGATTGGAGCATGTAAATATTAACTCTAATGATGACAACATGTAAATTGGAGTGCTCAGTAAAACTTGAGCACATGAAACTGAAGTGCCACAACCTGCTTTATTGATCATTTTCAGTCATCTGCATCTAATTTGCCTACTATTTACATATGCTTTCATATCATCCACTTATAGCGTAATTCTTGTGAGGAAATTCATATTTACAGGTACATATAAAAAGTACCAGAACTCATTAAATTTTGGGATAACCTTCAATGCAAGGATCCAGCAAACAAAACAACACCCCCCAAAATGGATTAAAGTCAATAAGAATGCTTCCTAGATCATTCAAAGGACTACAGTTTTCAAATAATTATGGGCTTTCCTGTCAAAAGTTTTTGTTCTTATACGGCTTCTAGATGATGATCATTGGTATTGAAGAAAAGATCTTACAATTGCAAGAGTTATTTTTTCCATAGTTTTTTCCCTAATTAATGTGCCAATGCATTCATAAATTTAGAGCAGCTGCATGTTTTAGGTTGTCTGGTTCAATTAAAGACTCTGCAATCTTTGTAATGTAAAAACCTTTAACGTTTTAAAATCTCTACAAATAGGAACAAGAGCAGTGAAGTTGCTATTTTCTAGGATCCCAAAAGTAAAGAAAACTGCTGATCTAGGTCAACCTGTTAACAATGTACGGTCAAGAGGCTGAAAGGTCTGTGTGCTGCCTGGGTAGCAAGCTTCCAGCAGTGGCATTGAAATGGAGCAGTTTATCCTGACAGCTGACGACGTTTGCTTACATTAGTTCAAGATTTAATAAGACAGGCGAAATCACGGGCACCCTCTGTCATTTTGTCAAAGCCCTTGTGGACGAGGAACTTTTCACATGGAAGGAAAGGTTTCCTGAGTATTCGTAATTGAATGTCAGGCTGTGGAATGGGCAGAGCTATACAAAATATAAATGAAAACTTTGGACAAAAAGCACTAAAGAAAGGTTTTTATAGATTGCTGAAGCAAGCACTTCTACAAAATGTGTGCTGGACTCTACTATTTTGCAAATATTTAGTCGCTATGGCACTATTAAATGACAATATAATTCTTTGTATCCTAGAAATTCATAATGATTGCGTTTTCAATTAATTTGGCCGTCTAGTTCCTAGGGATTTATTTATTTCTCCTCTAGTCCTAAGGTGCTGAAAGCCTGTAGACATCATGGCAAACAAGGAGAATTATTTGACTTCTCTCATGCTAAAATTGAAACTGGTGGCTCGCCAAGAAGAGACCACAGAAGCAGTTACTGGGAAATAAACCAGCTGTCTGTTAAAAATACCTAATGGAAGTGAGGGCCAGAAAGACCAATCACAGAAGTACTTGATCATTAAGGAAACCTTAAGGAGCTGCAGAGAACTTTGTGCAATGCAGCATGAGATTGATAGGAACTTACACTTGCAGGTTCAGATAAGGCATGTGGGAAATAGTATGTGTAAGACATCAGGGGTTCTCCTTTTCTTTTTCTTTCAGGCTATACTAAAGCAAAAACATTGGATGCTTAATAGTAGTAATACTTCAGTACTACTACTGCATTTGAAGAAAAGAAAAAGCAAAGAAATGGAAGGCTTCACACGTACCAACCAAATGTGTAGACCCGTACTATTGGACTGGTAATAGCGATCTTTGTCACCGACTGCAGGTGTTGAAAGACACTGGAGTTTGTTTTTGTTAACCTTGGTCGTTTAGCACTTTGTCACC
This sequence comes from Alectoris magna, assembly GCA_030625065.1. NCBI lineage: Eukaryota > Metazoa > Chordata > Aves > Galliformes > Phasianidae > Alectoris > Alectoris magna. The sequence continues at coordinate 5,121,468 of CM060569.1, forward strand.
ATATGCATACTGCTGCATACCTTAAAACTGATCAATTACATTGATTACAGGGGAAGAATGGAAGAAACTGTTCTGGTAAACGAGAAGAATAAAGGAGACAAATGAGTTAAAGAAGGAAGCAAGTGGGGGAAAGCATGTCATGAAAGGTGACAGGTGGAAAAAATGCAAGGGTACAGCAGGAAAAGCATGGAAAATAGGATGGAAAAAGAAAGTTACTAGCAAACAGAATGCAAAAAGGTACTAAGGAGGCTGATAGGGCAATAGGAAGGGAAACGAAAAAAGAAGTCTGTGACACATAAGAGAAACACACACACACACACACTTGGGGGAGTGGAGAAAAAGAGGAATTAGGAAGTGCTCAGTGTGGAATCCCCCCTGAGCCCAACATACAGACACATGCTCATGGTAAAGCTTTTAATCTCATTAGTTACAATTCTCTTTAAATGTTAATGTGCTTTTCTAAAAGTCGATGACTTCCGTGGTCACCTTTTCTGGTTCAAGGAGATGTGCTCTGCCTTAATGTGTGCAAGGGGCCTGTTTGTATGGCCGGGGTATGCGTGTGACTTGCCATTCGGGATTAATGGCTGTCATTGTGTGACTCCGGATCTTTGTCCCTGAAGCTGTCAATATACGGTTAGCATCTGTATCTGTAACCAAGGGCTAGAGGGTCTAAGAGGAAAAAGACGTCAAAAAAGCCTGTAAAATTACAGGGTCATCCGTTTCTGTCTTGGTGCAGGGTAGCTTCCTGTAATAAATCATGTGAGGAAATAACTTGAAATATTAATTTCTCCCTGCATCGTCCAATAACTTAAACTAAACCATTACGACAGACTCTCAATAGTGTACTTATTAAGTGGGAAGTAAATTGCAGCATTGCTTGTGCAGCTTTGGCATTTGCTGCTGAGACTGGCTGAATGGCCTGAGACTTGCAGTTTACATTATAAAATCTGGGTGGGATCAATGTTTGTAGATGTAGAATATTTAACACAGAAAAGGTTGCCTGGTTATGATCGAGTGTAAGGACTGTGAATATTCCTTCCCTTAAACAGCAAGAAAGATATTCAGTGTGAGATTAAAAAAAATCCCAAATCTGAAACAGGCAAAATTTATTTCCTGCCAACTATTACCAAACCCACACTTATTCTTGTGATAAAGACAAAGAAAAATCGTTTCGTGTAGAACTGATTACATCCTTTGGGATGGAAGATGACCCATACATTCTCTGAGTGCTTGCCTTGTGTGCACGGCTGTACAAGGTGACATAGTAGCAAATAATGCACTCTACATTGGTACTAGGATTTTGACTATTGATTTTGAGGGTCTAAACTTGATCTGTTAATATTCAGAATGTAGCAGCTAACAAAAATGGGCTGAATGATCAGAATAGAAAATGTCTTTTGTAACCATTCAAGACAAATGTGTTTTTTATTTGTGACTTAAAGCCTTTTCTGTGAAACCATGTTATTCTTACATGCTGTCAGACCTAAATTAGTCACTTTAATGTTAAATTTGGCAAGTTTTTGCATGTGAACTTCAGTTAAAATTAAGGATTTTATCAATTCACTTGATTCTCACACTGGATTATCTAATGTGGAGAGGAAAAGAAAAAAGAAAGAATGCTCTCAATAAAAGTAAGACGTATTGGATGTGGGATCCCCTCTTCCAGGATTTGTCTAGGATTAATGTATTTTATTTTATTCATCAGACATCAGTCTAACGGCCATAACATCTTCCATGGTAAAAGAAAACAACCATTGTTTTCCATAGAATGCTCAAGAGAATTCCATGTTACGGATCCTTGCAGAAGTAAAACCACAATAGCCATAGCCTGCACCAAACTGGGAAGTTTTGCTAGAACTTCTTTCCATGCCTGTTCTGTCTGTCTCTTTTTTAAAAGCTGATGTAAAGGTCACTGCAGTCAATGAAAAGGCTCCTGTTGACTTCAGTGAGTTTGGTTCACTCCCGAAATGCCAGTGAATAAATGTGGGCTTTGCAAGATGCCTGGAGAATTTGAGGCAGGGGGAATCCTGGAAAAGATGAAAATGTTGCAGAATCTTTCCCAGCAGCACAGTCCCATGAGTCCAATTCCCATTTATATCAAAGGAGCTCCAACCCTGCTTTCTCAGTTAACCCTGTATGTTTTTTTTTCATTTCATCCGGAAAAAGTGATTGACAGAAACAATCAAGAACTGTTCATCACCTACCTTCGTTTTGGTTTAGCTGTGAACTAAAAGCAATGGGGGATTTACACTCATGACCTTCGATAATTGCATACTGTAATGTAACAACCCAGCTACCAGTCATGAGCCAGAGTTCCAAAAGAACAAAACAGTTGTGGAATTTTTCCTTTCTACAGATCCTATTTCCTGTTCTTTTTATGAACTTCAAACTGTTTGCTGGTGGTGACTTTTATCTAGCTCTAAAAATTATTTTGGAGGGAGAAGTAAGGATATGTTTCCAAGATACTAGATTGCACATAGTATCCAAAAGCTGCATGCTACCAACAGATTTCCAAGTACCTTTACCTTTGTAGGAGCTTTTACTCTGTCTTTCCTGTCCTCTCACATCCTTTTCTACAGGGCGCTGCTGATGAAGTGTGAGCTACTCGTGAGGCTGGTGGCACTGGGATAAGGGAAGCTTCCTGCTAGGCCAAGTGTTTGGAGGGGTGGGGGTGATGAGAACCAAAGGATGAGTCGTTTTCTGATAGGTTATAAATAATACTACACAATATTCAGAACTGTCATGGTTGTTTACATTGTTTCAATTCATTTTTAAATCTAGTTGCTTAGTGAGTGGAGGGACGTGTTTTAATGAGATGATTGCAGGCTGTTACGTTGTTATTGCAGCATTCACTGTGTCCAAAAAAACCCGTACTGTTCAGAGGTGCACCATTTGTTAATCGAGATTGGAGATGCTGCAGTGCTTAGATTATTCAGTGAGCTAACGCTGTGGAAAGAGAAAGCTCAGTTCTGAATTTGGCTTTTCTTGTGTGGCTGTGAAACCACTGACAGGTCAGAATTCATGGGAGGATTGGGAGGACATCACAGCTTTATTCAGCAGTTTAATGAACTCCCCAAACGTCAGCTCCTCACCACTGTGTAATGGATGAGTTTGCTCCCTCTTGCTGTTTGCTGTTATCTTGAGGACTCATCAACCTTAACTGAGTTGTCTCTATTCCAGAATACCTAACCATGGGCTTAGAAATTCCCTCCACCTCTCTGGTGACTCAGACTGTTCAGGAAGGTTTGTCACACTGCTGCGTGACTCAGATGCTCCCTGAGGGTGCTGGGCTGGGCTTATTGCATGCACTGACCTTTGTCATCCTTCTCAGCAATGATGATAGACTCCAAGCACACATTTTAAGATCATTTCCCACTTGCATCTGCAAAACGTTTACTGAAAGCTCCCATTTTAAATGCTCTTTCCTACACTGTTAGGTAGAGATTCCTCTGCCAACCTCTTCCTGTGCAGGAAAGAAGCCATCTAACACAGGGACTTTGCACTGAGGACAGCTAAATTTAGCATTGGTTACTGACTCATAAAATTAGGAAGACATAACTGCCGTTTAGTTTTTTACCCTAGTAGTGGAATCTAGTAGTAGGCTCCAGCTGCTGTGCTGTAGGGGAGGTGACCGCTGGCTGGGGTTGGGGAGTTAGCTTTACTGAGGTGTAATACAAATAGCTAGAATCTGAACTTTTTGAATAATGAGTATCACTTCGTACTCTGACCTGTTGGACTGACATGTAGGAAGGGACAGGTAATAGCAGATAAATATGTTTGTGTGTGTTTTGTAATTATTTGTTGTCCTGTTTTTGAGGGCTCAGAATTGCAATCATCTCCACAGGCAGAGAGGCGAACGTAGCAGTGGAGGGAGGGAGGAATAATCAGATAATGGTTTGAAAAACACTTGTCTTCACCAATTGCAATCTGCTGTAAATCTGAACTTTGAAGAAAAAAGTCAAAGCTTGTAGAAGAGAAAATTTACCATTCAGTCACTATATTCTATACAAGGTGTTCAAACCTTTATATAGGGTAACTATCAGTGTAGGTAAATGCAATGTGTTTTCACGCTGCCTTGGTTTTTGAAGTGAGCCTTGGATGTTAGACTAATGGATGTGTAATGTGTTCACAGTGCAGTAGCTAGAATAAACATTATTAATTAGCATGTGATACTCAGTTGATTAATTAGGTGATACTTGGAATATAGCTGGAGAATATTGTATTATTTCCTAGCATATTAACTGATTTTCGTGATGTGCTTCCTATGAAACAAAAGTGTATGTGTGCTCAGTGAAAAGCAAAGCAATCTGTTCTACCTTTTTCTGGTGGTCTGTGCTGGGAAAACACCAAAAGAACTGAAAGGTGGAGAAACAGCTAGAAGCAGGAACAGACTGTATGACTGTGCTATGGCGTGAGATCTTTATGATCAAAATTATATCATATGCATATTCTGTTCTCAATTCAAATGATGAGGGGTGAGCTTTGGTTTAGATTCAAATGCAACTTGACATGTAGTTCATTTGCCATCTGGGTAAGATTTATATGCAAAATACTGGAAGTGTCAGTTCTATATTTATTATTTTTAAATGGTTTCAGACTATGTATATACAGCATTTTAGTTCCTTGGATTCTTGTCAGCACAAATATATAAGACAAATGTGGTAAAATGAAATGTGGGGTTACTTATTTCTGCATATCTTTTCAAAGCTCGAGTCTGTATTTAGTATTTGTGACTGCTATCAATTTACCACAACTTCTCTCTGATAGTCGTTTAAAAAGGGGTCAGAAGGGGAATACCAAAATATCTTAGGAAATGAAAGCTGCTTGCTAGTTTTAGTTCATTGCTTTATTTCTTCACTCCTTCCTTCTATTTCTTGTAAGTTTATGCAGTGATATATGATCACTGAAATATCAAGCTATTCTGATGATTCTAGGTGATGATGTCATTTATCTTCTGATGTACTATGGTAAATATGATATCATGCAGGTGTCCTTTCCATAGGTCAAAGTAACACCTAAATCCACGCAAAGATGGAGTTAGAAAGTACTTCATTTGGTTCCCTTCAATGACGTTAATCAGTTCTACCAAACTGCTTTTTTCTTATTTAGCCCTCTACTTTTTTTTTTTGTGACTGGATTGTAGTTCTGTTAAAAGCTACTGCCTCCCTTCCAAAACCTCAGATTACTTCCATCTGATCATCTCAGTGATAACGCTGGTTTCAAGGCTCAAACAACACACGTTGACCTTGGTAATGATGATTAATAGTATTTCAGCAATTTCTTGATCCTGGCTCATCTCCGTGTTCATTCCAAGTCTGCGTTGCACAATCTGGGGCACAAAAGCTCCGAAGTACACCCAAATATAATGTGAAGTTAATGTCCCTTGATCAGATCTAGAAGTAACAGCTTAAAAGAAAAGATTCTTAGTACTTTAATATAAATCAGTATTAGGCTAGCTCAATTCATTCTCAAAGTACAGATAGCTGAATAAATTCCTGTATTTCACATAAAAAAACCCCAAACGATGCAAATGAGACTAGTACCATTTTACCTTCTTTGCTGTTATTTTGGGGGTTTTGAGTCTCTAAAACGGTGTGAGCTCAAGCTGTGTCTTTTCACTGCAAATACTGGACTGCTTTACATCACAGATGGTTCAAATCTGACCTTTCAGGTGCTAAGTGAATGCCTCTGAAACAGACAAAATAGCCTGGTACATCTGCATGGTATGTCATGATCGTATTACCTGATCATCTTACAGGGAGAGATGAGTTTCTGACAGGAGCACATCCCACATGTTGCTGTGCAAACTTTGGTTGAGGCACAGCCGGAGGTTAGATTTTCTCATTCGGGTTGTTGAGGTAAAACAAGTTGCTGGCACACAGGCACAGACATTGGGAAGTCTGTTTGTGCATATATGGATGAGACAGCCGCACATGTACACAAAGAGTTTTTTAACAAGTTTGGCTTATTTCTATTGCAGCTAAGACAGCTGAAAGCAATCTGACTGAATGTTCCTGACATTAAATGTTTCCTCGTGATTTTGTAGAAATAGAATAGAATAGCGAAAGCAGTAATGAGCTTACATATTTATCCTATACGAAGAAAAGAATGAGTGTCACAACTGATTTGTCATTTTGCCCGTTTTGAGTAAAGGAGCCCATAGCATCAAGTATCTGTATTCTGGCTGTACTTGTGGTTTAGGATGTAAAATATGCTGGTGGGTATTTGCTGGGAAAGGTGCTTAAGGTTTTTGTCAGGTCATATTAAGAAGCAAGCAACGAGGAAAAAAAAAACAACAAAAATGTGAAGTGGGAAGCGAGCTTTTGATATATTATCAACTGATTTTCAATATTGCTGTTTTAAATTTAAGAGTGAAGCTGATTTTTTCACTTCTGTAAATGAATGTGTTCAAAATTCTGTGTCCTGTTGTCTGTTCCTCATTAGCAGGGTTTGCTGAGATGGGTGAAGGGGAAATGGTTTCAAACTGAAAGAGGGGGAGAAATTGGATATAAGGACAAAACTTTTTACGACAGTGGTAGTGAAGCAGTGGAACAGGTTGCCCAGAGAGGTGGTGGTGCCCCATCCCTGGAGACACCCATGGTCAGGCTGGCCTGTGCTCAGAGCACCCGACAGAGCTGTGGGTGGCCCTGTCCATTGATTGCAGGGAGTTGGACAAGATGGCCTTTAAACGTCCCTTACAGCTCAAATGATTTTATGATTCTATTTGAGTTTTTGTAACGCTATTCACATAAGGCCTAAAAGAAAAGTCTTTGGCACTTTGAATAAAGCTCATGTTGACTGCAGCTTCAGCAAGGAGGGAAACGCTTGTCCCTTTTTGCTGTAACATCCATTGTAATGGTTGTGGTGAACATTATCATTATAACATGGAAAAAGAATCAATGGTACTAATGAATGCAATATTGCATGTTAATGAGCCATGTTCCTGTGTCTTGTAGGCTGTATCCTTGAGACGTACTTAAATAAATAACCTTAAGAAAGAAACCTTCAAATAACTAAATGGTTTTAACTTAAGCTCATAAAATCAATGAAAGTAGAAGCTAAAGCTCTTGCTTATCTATTACTTCAGCACTAGGTCAGTGTTACAGCACACATGGGACAGAATATCCTTCAATGATTTTGCACAAGATTCCTGTGGTTTGCAGAGAAAGGGTGATAAGGTAAAGACAGGAGTAACTCTGAAGTGCTTTGTTTGCATTGGTTGAAGTCAATCCCATCACACTGCACAGTTCTTGTACGTGTTAGAGCTCTGTTATGTGAACCTCTGCTTATGTGGCCATCTAATTGCTACAGGGGGCAACCTTTAAGCTGGTCAAGCAGCTTTGGGTGCTTTCTTGTCTCAGTATCAGAAGTAAAAGCATGAACCAAACTGACTCATAAAGTGTAAATAGGATGTGTTGTTTTCAAATGATTGCATGTTTGTGTTGGTAAAAGCCAAAAACAGTGATTTTTTCCTATCATATCTGAAAAAAAAAAAAAAAAGTTGTTTAACATGGAAAGACTTCAGTTATAAATGCATTTGTGTTTTTTAGCCTGATCCTATCTGTGTTCTTTCCACTTCATGCATCTTCACTGTAGAATCTGTGTTTTCTAAGGATTAGCAACACACACTGTGCTTCTGGTCTGCAATATCCACGTAATATCTGGGATTATATAGCTTTTAAACTTAATTTCTCCTTATCCTCACATTTTCCTTTATTTTCACTTCTATATTTAAAAATATGGAATTATAGATGGGAAATTTACTTTACTGTTGTATTTGTGGTCATTGTAAACTGTTTTGATGTGAACCCAAACTCAAGTCCTCTGTGGAAATAGCCCTGTCTCCTGTAATCATAAGTGTCATCTTAGAGGATGACAGCCTCAAAGTTTCTGGGGAACATTGTTCTCATGGGAACTTGGTGTTGTGAAGAGAGGCGCTTGCAGGTATTTTAAATCAGTCCCTTAGAGCGTTTTGAAGTATAACAGCAGGACCTTGAATTTGACCGAATACTATGTGGGGAGTAGCGTAGAGAAAGAGAAGGATGATGCACTGTTAGCTTTAGGTCTGATGGAATTTACTGGCTGTGTTCTGAACTAATTGAAACTTCTCATTCACATCCAAAAATGGCATGATTTAGCCAAGGTATCACAGAGGCATCAAGGTAACACCGAATTTCAGCAGAGGACTCTGCTCATTCCTTGCATGTTTACTTTCCACTGTAAAGGCAATTTTGGAATGAATCTTAGCTTGAGCATTGCTTGGTGGGTGCATATTGCCTCAGGGGGACCTATGGCATAGGAGCCTTTATAGATAAATAAGATGTGAGGCTTTTTTTCCTGTCAGCTTGGATATTTCTCATATTTTTTTTCTATTAAGAGCTTCCTTTTAAATACTGTTAAATTGGATTATTAGTTTTTTTTTTTTTTTTCCTAGTTAATTACTGTTTCTAGTTAAGTTATTGTAGAGTTCATACTCAGTGATTCCGGTATTTTTTTGATGTAAAAAGTACGCTAGAGGGAAATATGTCTTTGTAGTTAAGGTTATATACTTCCTAAATATTTTATAAGCAATACATGATAAAGAATTCATGATAAGGTTCTGGGGGGAAAAAGAACCAATTGAATACAAGTGAGCATGACTGGTAATTTAATACCAGGAGGAAAGACAAAAGTAACATTTGTCATGAACCTGAATCTTTATTCACGGTAATCACAAATGAAATATTTCTATCATGGATAGCCAACTTATTTATCCAATAGTTGCATTGTTTCCCTTATTCCCTCTGATATCTGCCTTAGAAACGTATCTGCTGCTCCAAAGAGCCGCACTGAATTGCTGCTGGTAATGGTTTTAGTGATTCAGAAGGAGGTTTACGGAGTCTGCAGTGTGGCAGGCCAGTTGTCACTTACAAACTTTGTTTCGGAGATGATGTAGCATGCATTTGTTCCTCTTGTGTTCTTGTCCAGCTAGGCAGAAATCTTCTGAGCAGGAGGGAGTTTCAGTGGTTGGCCTTTATGTGGATTCCTGTCTCAGCAACTACACAGAGAAGCCACCCTTGCACATGTTCCAATTCTCTGTGCTGATGCTGTCAGCACTTATTTGCGTCTGTAGGATGTCAGAGGTCACCTTCACATCTCATAGGGAAATGGTAACTGAGATGGCCTGTTCTTTTTCAGGAAAGCACAGGAGAACTTGTCTTTTGGGGACCATGAAGAAATGTTGAATAGCTGTGAGAGGATTATTTGTATCTGAGAGGTTTAGCGTGATTCAGTGCAGAGCATGTGAAAAAGCAAAATACTGTAGTGTTAAACTGTACCTAAAAGGATCAACAGGAATGCTGTAGTTAGCCTCGTGTCTGAATTCAGAGTTCTGTTGTGTGGAGGGGAATTTGGTGAGAGAGAACGTGCAGGCAAGATCCTCCTGTAACACCACAGTGAAGAGAAATCCTTTAATTTTTGATCAGCCAGGTAGGTTTAGAGCCAATTATATATATATTTTAAAACTGTTTTAGGAATAGTTTCATTGAAATTGACTTTTATACAATCAACAGAGTGAAAATGGAACAAATGAGAGGAGTTGGAATTCAGTTAGACTATTTTTTTTTCTTTAGGTGACCAGTGATAGTGACCCACTTACAGTCTGGATTTTGTGAAAGCTTTGGCGCCCCCCTTCTGACACAGCTTTAGAAATGCATTCTATTGTGTGAACCAATGAAATCCTGCAGTAGATGAAATCACTAGGAGCTATAGGCAACTTGTGATGGATTCAAAAAAGTAAACATAGCTGTTATTTCTTCCTTCCTTATATATATATATATATGTGTGTGTATATATGTATGTATATATGGGTGTATATATATATATATATACTCTTTAATGGTATATGGAATTGTGCCAAAAGATGCAAAGCATAGACAAAACCTTCCAGAAATCCTTAGGAAGGACTTTTAAGATCAGCTTAAGTGATAAGAGTACAAAAAATTATGGGGATGGGAAGGAGAAGAAATAACTATACAACACTGGGGTTACCGGAGGGATCTTTCTTTGAAGATGATTTACTAACTGTAATGATGAATTAAAAGTTAATTGTCATTTGCCAGGATAGTGTTCTGAACTGCAGTGATGAAGACCTGGATTTAAATCCCAATATCTTGATTCCTTGTCTTATCCTGCTGTACTTACCCTTTCGGAGAACACAGCAAACAATACTCACATGCACTTATAGTAGCTGTGTGCATCCTCTTATCTTTTGAGGAGCAATGCATGAAGATTAGCCACAAAGATTTCCCAAAAGAAATGAATAACAGCAAAGACTCCTAGGTGAGAAGGAAGAACCAGAAAAATAAAATAAGAGAATTTGGTGAGATTTGGATGGACTTGGTACCAGGACCTGAAAACACAGCTGAAAGAACAAGTATTAATAAAAATGTTCAACCACAAATAGAAGGCCGTTTTCTGCTGCATTTAGAACAAGCTGCATACAGAACAATGTTCAGATTTAAGAAGAAGCAAGGAGAGCTACAGTAGAAGTACTGGGAGGCAGCTGCAGGAAGCCTTACTTTTAACAGTTTTCTATAAGCTGGAGAAAGGATTTTTACTTGGAATGCAAATAGCATGTATAAAGGCTTTAAAAAGAGACGAGCAGAAACTTGGAAAGATACAAGTGGAAATAAAGGAGGAGGTGTAAGAAGAATGCAGGGTGATTTACATGACAGAATCACGAAGAAAGACATTTTTGCACACTTCAGAGGAGTTTTACCATTATCAGGTGTGATTGTTAGTTGCAGTATTTGAAGTAAGTATTTGAACGCACAATTAGACTCTGGCAGACCATTACTGTGCCTTGATGGGATGGGAAAGGAGGAGATACGTTCTTTGCTTTTTTTTAGGTGCATCCCTTATTGCAAATAGCCAATTTTCAGGAAGGCTGGAAGGTTTGCTTTAGTATTCTTCACTGCGATGGTTCACAGTGACTCAGAAACTTTACAATAACTTTTTCTCAGTAAATCTTTCAAAATACTCTTCAGTCAGTCAGCAGAAGAAAAAGACAAGCTTTATTTCAGACCTTCCCAAAGAATGCAAATACCAATGTGGGGAGCCTGCTGGGACCCAAGTGCGGGAGGCTGAGGGCAAGACAGAATGAGAGGGAAGTGTTTTCCCTGCAGCATCATCTGTGTTTCTTACACATGAGTATGGAGAGCCCACATTCAGATACAGGTGCAGACCTGGCTTTGCTCAACTAGTTGTCTTTTTTTATGGAGGTTTATTTCCTAGCTATAGCTGACATATTAAGCTGAAGTTGTGGTTTTTAGTAGAACAAACCCACTGCCGTATCATCAAAATGAAAGATAGAAATGACCTATGAGACCACGTGTACGAGACACATGCACGATATTGTCCCCAGTGGAAGGCGCGTCAGATCACAAAAGCATTCAGTGCTTTGTCTTAGCCAAAGAATCTGCAGTTTCAAGTAGGATATTGCTGCACTATGTCATGGATAAATGACGGGAAATATATATGAAGAAAAGTGTCATAAAAGAGACAAAAGTGGAAAGGTACAAAACGTGCTTAATTTATCTTAGTACATAAGTCAGCAGTAGGTTTGCACTCTCATTACACATGCCTTAAGGCCTACAGAATGGGTCCCAACAGGGATGTTAAGGGTAGAGATCTTTCATGCTTGCCCCATGCATAGCAGATGTTGTTTGTGGCGTGCTGTGTAATAAGGGGTTTTATTCATACAGACTGAGAATACTGTGCTGAGTAGTTGTCACTAAAATCAAGTGGGGAAAGTATTTCCGCAAACTCTGAAGGGAAATGAAGCAGTATGTGTTGCATTTGGGTGTTTACCATTTCAGTAGTTTAATAATTTCCCATTTGGGGAAATAGAAAAAGAAAACTAGAGGGTTTTTAATATCTTCACTGTTGAAAAAGGATTCATGGAATTGAAGTCACAAAGATGAAGAAAGCAATTAACAGCAGGAAAAAAAAAAAAAAAAAGATAAAGGGCATCTACCTCCAGTGGATATGAGAAACCTCATTTTACTTTGAGAATCTTTATAATAGAGGTTAAATTAGGGGATTTCAAAAGAAACCATTTAGGTTATCATTTCTTGCTGAGGTCTGTCTTGTATTTTTGTGTTAATCATAAAGTTACTTTTCTTGAGGTCACAAAAAAGCAGAAAATGTCAAATCTCAGTGCAAATGACTGAGAAAGATGATGTATTTTCTTCCTTGGTGCAGGAAGCAAGAGCTTAGAGAAACAGGAGTAAGAGACAATATCCTGCGGAACAGCAATTGCATTAAGATGCTGATGCAGTGTGGCAGAGAAAACTATGATGAACTCTTCCACTTGAAACCATCGAAATATGGTCATTAATGACTAGAGTAGCCCACTTTCTTTTTTCCTCAGAATTGTATAGAAATAGCACACTGTTAACATTCTTGAAGGCTTTTTGCAAATCATGTAGTGGATAAAATGCTTCTTAGTGCTTCAAGTGTATACAGGCTTAGTGAGGGAGAACACTAAGTGAGATAAAAAGCCAGTTTTGCAACAGACTTTCTATGTAACCTCAAGTAAACCATTCCAACATTGGTTTGTTTTCCATTCTCCCAAATGGAAATGCAAAATCACCTCTGTCACAGGTGAACTGTGGTTGTAAATTCATTCATTGGTAAGAAGTACTCATATACATGAGTGTAAGAACAGTAATAAACACAAGAAATGGAAGGCAGAAAGAAATGGTTATCAAAAGACATTGCTCAGCTCCCTTCAGAGTCTCTGAAGAATGTTCCCCTCTAGTACTAGTTCAGATCTCAGAAGTCCCTGAGACTGTATAACCCTATAAATTACAATTAATGTTAACTTTGCACATTAGTTGAACCTCTGACTTCCTTTTCCCTCTGCTCAGCCTTTCAAAGCTGCCAAAGCTTCTATTTCTGACCACGCTGCGGGAGAATTATGCTTAAGTCACCTTAAATTAAGCCTGAGTTTAGTCTTCAGATGTAGCACTTCTGCAGTAGGCCTTCCTTGTTTCTCCATTAATGTCATACTATGCCTGAACATTGGCCTTAATCTCAAACAGCTGTCTGGCATAGTTGCCTTTCATCTGTTACATGTGTTTAGCTTCCTGTTTTCTCAAGTCTAGAAATTAATTTTAGCCTTCTTGTATCATGTTGTACATTCACAGAACCTGAATCACATCAGTTGCCATCTGTTGCAAGTTCTGAATCTTTGCAGTATACTTCCTATAACCTGACGGTCAGAAACATACACATTGCCCCAGTACTGCTTCACTGAATGCTTTGCAGGGCCGAAGGTCTTCCAGGTAGCATTACGTCTTCTGCTTTCTTAGCAAATGCATCACAGGGTTTTTTTGGAAGGAGCACAGAGTGGCATTTCTCCATACCTTTTGACACTATGTATAGATATAATAACAAGACTATAACTATGGTATTGTCTTCAGTATATTTTTCAGAATTTAGAACGAAAAATCACCAAGTGCATAGCTTGATCCTATACTTGATATGTTAAGGAAAGACTTGCTTACAAATGAAATTAAAACCTTTTTTTTTGTTGTAATACTGCATGCGTTGTTTGCAAAGCCTATCATGTACTCAAAGGGTAATGGGTTATCCTCTTGGAAGTATGGAATTCTTTCTTTCTGTTGCCTGTGCAGCAGCAGAGCAGCACTGTGCGTATCACTCAGTGTCCTTGTACAAAGATGTGCATTAGCACATGACTGCATGGTGAACATTTTTCAACTTTCTAAAAAAATCTCTAATAAAACAAGGGACATGTGCAGTCCTACCTAGCCTCCTCAGTAGTTCTTAACTTGAAGGAGCTAAGAGTTTCACACTAAATCAAATTCTGTGTAAAGAACATCATGACTTTAGTCTTCTTCTTACAAAAAGGGTAAGAAAATCCCATTTGCACTATGCTCATCCTTCTTTAGGAATAATATGCAACAAGAAGTCAATCCCTTTTTTCTCTCAGATACCTCTAACCACTGCCTAGGGAGAGGATAACCTACATCCAGTAGCACTCTCCTCTTATTTCCACTTCTTCCATCCTTCTCTTGTGACCCTCCATTAATCCCTTTCATCCTCCAAAGCCGAAAGAAACCTACATCTAAAGTTACTCTTATCCTTTAACTCTTCCGAAAACAAAATGCTGCAACGGCTTCTGAAAAATGCCTTACAAATTTGTGTGAGTGCCTGTGATATTTCTAAAGATCTCAGACATCTTTGAGAGCTGTGTGAGCTACTTATTTTTAATGGCACAATATTGACCTAGGGTCGATATTTCAGAAAACAGAAAAACAAGTTCATCCTTCTTACAAAAGGCTACCAAAGGCTTATGGACCACGTGAATCCCCCTTCGGTTTGAAAAGCAGGGCGTAACTGAACTTGCTTCTGTAATATGGGCCTTGCTCTGGCTTTCTGGCTTTATTTTCATTTTTAGAAAATACTGCATTTGTATTCAGTTACTTGAGGGCATTCCACATAATCAGGGAATCGTGGTTTACTAAAATGGATCTAGGGTTTTACATGCTGAAAATAACCAAACAAAAAACCCACAAATGAACGCAAAACCTTATAAGATCGGTGCTGTGTGATGTCGGAAAGGTATTAACACAACAGCTAGTGCTCTTGTTTATTTTCAGATTTACTACAACAGCAAACTAACTTAGTTTTGATTGTATCAGTAATTACAATTAAAATCTAAGGAATCAATCTGTCGCATACTTTCTAGTAGTCATCCTAATGTGGTTTTTAATGCCTTAAGAAATGAGCAGATTTCGAATGCTGCTGGAGTAACCTCGGTTTCCTTTTCAAATATACTAATCAACCTTTGACTAATGTAACTTTTGCTGGGTATAGGAATTTTTCTGTTAAACGGGATGGTGTTTTTAATCTCGTGATCTTGAATACGGGAAGAGCTTACTAGAGTATTATACCACTGAAAGACAGAAATTGTTTTATAAAATTTAAAATATTAATTTATATTGGATAGTATGTCCTGAATTGAAGTTTGCTCTTTTGGAATGTCTGTCTCCAGTGGCTGGCATTCTGCTGCTTTAACCCCACACAGCTGCTTTAACCTCTGTCTTGCAAAATGCTAAAGCAAAAATTGCATGGTGAAGGCATAATTTTACAATTGTAATCACATTTTGTTTTAGGAAAGTCTACATAGAGCTTTAGGCACATAACATTTAATTATTAATCTGACTGGAAAGAACTAGCATTGTTAGAATAATTAAGAACAGCAATCCAGCAACTGTCTACAGAAAACCTCCCTCCACTTCTATCTTAAATTACACTTTGAGACTTCTTGGAACTGTCACCAACTAAATATCTTCGGAAGACCCCATTCATGTGAGTGGGGAGAATCCAATGAGACAGAAGTTACTCTTGTTCTTAAACTTACTCAAATGCTTAAATGTTTTGCCAAATCACCACAGTGTTAATTTCCCACCTTTTCTAGACTTGTCATACAAGAGGTACATGAGGTGGTATTATTTAACTCTCTATGGGAAACTGCTCATGGAAATGCCTTCTTTGAGTATGAGATGTGTGATTTATTTTGTTTGTTTCAAAAACTCAAGGAAGAAAGATTTTAGAACAGATTGATGGCCTGTCTACTGGTGATAAGCATAGTTCTTAGCACTTCCATCTTTTATATTAGCAAAGAGGAAGCAAGTATATGCTTGTTATGGGTCAGTACTATATTCTGTCTAGTGCATTTCTGGAAGCTGAGATTTGACTAGTTACAATCTCAAATTTTTAATTTCATCGTTAGTCATCTATCGAGAGTTTGTTTGGTTAAACTTAATATTATCAACAGATATGTTTGTAGCTTTGCATCTGAAATGTTTCTGGCACTATGCTAATTGTTCAGCTGTCTTTGTTAATGAAAATTAGGGGACAAGTGACATTACTCAAAATGTTCTCTTCTTCCTATATTGAAGCCTCAGAATCCCGAAGTTCCCCGGTGTTCTCTATCAAAGGCACAGATGCAGCCACATCCATGTGTTCTTTCTTCTTACTCTCCCCACTCCACCTTCCCTATGACATTCAATATCCATGTTTTCTCCTGACACAGAGCTGGACAAATGCATGTTTATAGGGCATGGGGAGAACGCAGCTGGGGGCATACCATGCAGTGCCAGAACCATTGCTATTGCTGAGAGCCAGGCCTCTGCCCCAAGTGCCTGGCTTTAATGGAGGTATTATTTCATCTGCAGCAAGAGGCTGTCTGCTGCCGTGCTATGGGATTTCTCTTCTGCAAAACAGATAAAACTGCAACAGTCTCTGTTGCGTTCACAATTTGAACTCTTTGACAGTATCTCACTTCTGGACTTCGTCAAGCAAGAAAAGCATGAAATCAATAAGGAAGATGGGAGCTGTTAGCTTTGGCCTCAGTTCTCTAGGGAAACTGTTTGTGTGTTCTAAGTATGACTTGTATGTATCAGCGCTTCTAAGACTAGTCTCTAGTAAAGAACTTAGATATTTACAGATATTCATTGTGACTCATCGAGTAAATGATATTCATTTTCCAAATTAGTTATGTATGCCTGTCAAATACGTACTTTCCAGACAGCTGTGGTCCATTAAATGTATAATTTTCTTTTTAAGAAAATTAAAATTCAAAGCCAAAATGAAACATTGGGGCAAATTTTTAGCAAATGGAGATTGGAACAATTCTCCAGTGAGAAATCGTAGTAGGTGGCTATAAAATAAGTATTTTTGGGCCTGAGTGGTTATAAAGATAGAAGTAAACGGAGCATCTTGCTACCAGGATAGTACAGGTTCCTAGATAACTCGTTCTCCATTCATGGGTCCCAGTAATGGATTTGTCTATAAAGGATGATGGCAAGGAAATCTTTGGGACCTTTAATTCACGTCTGAAAACCAGTATAGGCTGTACAGTTTATTATTTGACATAGCAAAGACGACAGATGCAACTAGTTGCAAGACTTTAAGGGTTCAGTAAGTTTTGGATATGACACATACTCACGTGAATCACCCATCTGTGCTTTCAGTGATGTGGACTAATATTCAAGACAAAAGTATTTCAGATGATCATGTAAACATAGTGCACAGTGTGTTGAATTTATAAATTCAGTTCTTCCTGTCCGTGTGAAATGAACTCCACGCACAAATTAGCAGTGGATGGGCAAGTTTTATAAAAGTATGAAATTGTTTGCATCAAGAAACAAAACCAAAAGTCTAACTGGGTTGCATGTGAGGGAAGGGTACGTCCCCTCCTGCCCCTTCTCTGCCTAATCCTAATGTCTGGAAATTGGAGTGGGATTCATATGAAGATTAAGATTTGGTGGTGTGGGAGTCACCCTGCAGCTGTCTGTGTGATCCAGCTATCTGAACGCCTATCATCATTTGCAGAGATGTAGTTGCTAACATCAGTGGTGTTTACAGGTGCATGGGTCTACGTTTGTGTATTACATTTTCCTGTTGGCTGCACTACCTGTATCACCTGCAAGTTCCTTTTTTAGCTACCCAAGTCATGCATGGGGCACTAGTTTTAGTCTTGATAGTTCAAAGCTAACTTGTAAAGTTATAGCTCTTTACCTGGAATTTGGATATCCTGCTGTGGAACTTAATAATGTCAGAAAGTGTTTTTTGTTTGTCCTTTACACAGACAATAGCCACAATTTGCAAAAACAAAAGCTGTGGTCTGCTGGAAATTGGAGAAGCTCTACAACAGGATGCCGTGGGTTGCGATGAATTAAAAGGCTAAGACTTGCAGGGAAGGACAGTGGCAAAGGACAAGTTCTATAACTTCTATGAGAGTGGGTCCAGCTGGGGACGCGGCGTAGCTCAGCGTGTCAGTCTTTGTAACCCTTTCCAAAACTGCAGTGAATCCTAACCTTGTGTGTACATGGCTTTAATTTACAAATAATACCGATTGCAAAGTTGTTTCCACTGCTTGCTATTGAAACATTAAAGCTGTTTTTTAACAGCATCTGACAATATAAAGCTGAATATTAAATTCATGCATTTAAATGAAGAGCTTATTTTCCTTAATCTGCATAGAAGTCTATGTCTGTAATTACTTCCAGAAAATTTTAGATTGTATAACGGTGATTAAAAAAAACCACAACTGTTCAATCCAAAACTCTAGATAAGACGGCTTACTGAATATCATTGTTCAGTATTGTTTCCAGGAGACAATAAAAGAAAAATAAACAATGGTTTGTTTTTAGGAAGTTACTATCAGTAATAGGTTCCTTTCCTCTTGCTTTCAAACTATCACATCTGCATCTAGTCTTTTTCTGTCAGATATACACACATTGTAAACAGCAAATCCCAGGAGAAAGAGGATTACCCGACTTTCTTACTTTAGAATACATTTCTACATCTTTCTCCTACATTTAAATCAAGAAGTTAAAATATGCTTAGCACATCTGTAAATACGAAGGCATGATTTAAAAGCTCTCGGAGCCTACTAAAGTTAATTGAATCAACACCTTTTTTTTCTACATTAAATCCACTGCATTTACAGCTTACTTAATAATCCTGTAGCTAAATAGCCAAAATGAATGCCTAATGTTAACCAAAACTTTATTGAATCTGCAATGATAGCGAACCGAAATCTTAAAGGAAAATTGTAAACATAAAATGTTGCCCTCAACTGTGGTAAATACAAATTGTTGATGGTAAAGTGAAAACAAGGGCTTATATTTTTATTATTTACAATTGGATCCTCAGGCAAAAGCAGTCTTTGTCCCGCAGGGGAAAAGTATTAGCTGATTGTTAAAAAAATGTCATTCAGTTTCCCTTTTTGTTAGTTTAATAGTCTGCAGTATTGTTCTGTCTGCAGTTTTTGCTATGCTTGCTGTAGAAACTTTGCACAGCGGGATGTAGCTTGGCTTATTGTGGTACCTTTCCACGAGCTTCTGTTGACTTGGGGCAGACGAGGAGTGTTTGCTCAACTATTTCCAGAAGTATCCCCATGGATTTGATGTTCTAATCATATCAGGAACTGTTTTTTTAAAGCAAAAATTATGATAGTAATTATCACTAAAGCATGATTATAAAACATCTTAATGCTCTGTGCAGTTGTTACAATTCCATATTAATTTAGCTACAAGTTGCTATCCAAAGGAGTAGCGTGAAACCTTGGACCGTCATTTTAATTTAGTAATTCATGCTATTTATGTAAATTCTCTATGTTTGTTAGGAAAATAAAATACCTCTTACCCCACCAGGATCAGCTTTTAAAATAGAGAAATGTAACTCAGCATAAAACGCCTGATAACTGCCCTTTATAACGATCCGAAGTAAGCAGGCTTCTGAGACAAATTAATTAATGAGGAAAAAAGGGAGAGGGCTTTTTTTTTTTTTTCAGTGGTGAGAAATGTTATGCTTTTATCACGGTGCCTTGTGGTGCTTTCCTACAAAGTGCTGTCATTGTCAATAGATAAAGGATTAGAAATGTTATATTGTCCCAAACCCATCCACTCTCACCTAAGTGGATCTTGTGAAATGGAAGCAAATGGAAACTCCGACATTCTACCCTTAAGTTTTTAGTGCTTTGGTAAATAAGGTATTGTAGAGCTGAACCTGACATTTTGTAAAGCTGTTTTATTTTCGTGATCATTTCCTGTTCACCAGCTTCATTCGATTATTAAGTAGTAGGCATGAGGGGAAAGTTTCTACTACGGTTTTGAGCCGTCTATAGGAATCGATGGAATCTGTGTAAATATGTGGTCCCTGGTATCATTGCTTGTCTGTAAGTTCTGCTACATTAGAAGTGATGCACTGGTTTCCCTTCATGCTCCGTTCAGTATAAGGTTTTTTTATCTATCCATTTGGGAATTCTTAATATAACATGCAGAGCAAGTGAACTGTGGTTTCAAAACAAGTACCGCGCTAATATTGAAAACATGTCAAGATGAAAATGATTTCTCGTATGACAAGTGCTTGATCCTACGGACCTTCAAGAGCTGGCTGTGCCTGTTCTTGTTCTGTGACTGTTCCATTGCTGAGATGTTGTGAGTTTTCCTACCTTAAATTTGTGCTTTTCTAAAAATAAAGTTTGTAAATGCAAGAAAAAAAGAAATTGAGGCAAGGTGCTCTTCTTCTGACAGCCTTTCACATAAGTGCTGCCCTCTCAGTTCTCCCATCTCTGTTTCTCAGAGCTGCGCACTTCGATTCTGTTAAAAAGTGTGGGCAAATGCAATTGTGTTTCTCAAAGCTGGTGACCACAGTTCCTATTTAAAGGGCTTTTGAGGATTCCTTGAAAGCTTTGAGTAGTGGAGAAATATCTGACTTGGAGTATCTATTCTTTTCAAGATCCAAGTTAATGGGAAGACTGTAGTTCTGAACACTGGGTTTTTAGTATTGGTACTTAGTGATTTTTTTTTTTTTAAATGTATTTCTATTTATATTTCAGTAGTAATCAGAGCTTCAGATCTGTGGGAAGAATCTCTGTTAAAAAGGTACACAGGAGAACCTGCCTGTATGTATGTGTGTGTACATATCTCCACGTAGTACATAACTAAACCAAATCATTGACCTGGGAGAAACTTTGTTGTATGACTGTTTTAAGACATTTGAGTGTGTCCTTACATGAAGACAGATACACGTTTTCACAAGTGGTATCTCTGCCCCTGAGATGACAAGAAGCAAATGTGGATTTAACAGCGAGAACAAGGAAGCTCTGTGCCATAGGTACCAGTGTCAGCATTAGATAATTGGGAAATTGTGGACAGTGCTGAAGACAGACCTTTACAGTTAGCAAAGTACAATTCAGCCTAATATAACGCAGTGTGAATGACTCAGCATAGGTGATGTTTTCCTTGGTTATTCATTGTGGAGTCAGACTTTGTTCTTGCTGCTGATGCATGGCAAGAAACATAGAGGTTTGGAGTTGATATCAGGGAATTGCTAGGTTGGTGAATGAAGTGTTCTCTCTTTCACTACTTTAAAGAACTTCAGCTCTGTGAGGGGGATGGAGAATCAAGTTTTACTGATAGTAAGGAACTCACGAAGAATAAAGCTTGCTTATGATCTCTGTTGTATGCAGGATGGTAAAAATACCGCACAGGTTACAGTAGTACAATGAAGCGTCGAACTGAAAAGCATGTAGCTGAAAACCAGAAGACGTGAAGTACACTGGAGAAAGGAGTGGGAGAACTTATTTCATTCCAAACCCTTATATGAAAATATTAGGCACTATTAACTTGATTTCTGCAGTGCTCAATTATGTGGTTACATGAAGATACTTTTGCTCTGATTAGGATACAGAGCGAGGTCTCGAGAGCTGGACTGTGGGCTCAGCTGTGCCATAAACAAAACTACACAGATGCTGTGACAACAGCCTCTGCAGTTAGTAGAATTAGTTAGGGGGAAGGTTTTTCCAGTACAGGGCAGGCTGTGACAGCATTTGGCTGAATATTTTTGATTCCACGTCTGGGAATAGAAAGGCAAATAATTTTAGTATTTAGGGTAAGAGGTAGCAGACATTTTGTTATTTCTGAAGGCCAATACTACCTATCTGAGAGAAGATAATACAAAGAGCATAAAAACATCAACAGATAGCTCAAACCTGACCATTTTTACTGAAATTGATGGTGTTTTCTTGGCTGTCTCTCTTCATATATGCTTGAAAAGCATCCTTCACTTATTGCATCCTGATTTGTAGTGCTGTACAGCAACACTGGGGGCATGTTCGAAAGAATATGAAGATTACTATTGATATTGAATTGATAGCAACAGTAAATTTTAATTTTGGAATTTAAAATTTGGATCTTAAAATGACTTTTCAATTGTATGGAATGAGCTAAACGCCGCTTTCCTAGGCTTAACCAAATTCACGTCTTCCTAAAAATTAGGAAGCAATTTGATTAATGCCAGTTATGAATTTAGCATATTATTTGTGTACATAAATAAAAAGCAAGGTGTCTATGAGAAGAAAAATCATTTAATTTCATCACAAAGCTTTGTTATTACGTCCAAGTGATTCAAATTATTTGTTGATTAGATTTATGTTCCGAATAACTGATGGAAGTTTTACCGGGCCAAAATTTGGGATGCTCAGTACCAGTTAACTTCAACTCTGAGTTGACCTCCTGGCCAGATGCAAATAGGAGCAGTTCTGTTAATGGCAGTGGATCTATCCTTGCGTTATTAGGAGGTTTAGCCTGTTGACTTCAGAGAACTTTCCTAGCAGCTTAAAGTTAAACATGTGCATGAGTCTTCATTAGGATCTGAATTGTAGTCATTACCTGTAGAGAGAGAAAATTGATTCATGATCTTGAAGTTCAGGTGGTGGAGCAGCTGTGTAATGTTGCATTCAATTCATTATAATGGTGTGTCACCCTGGAATGTGAGTGTCTGTTAAACAACATGAATTATTAATACCAGTGAAATGTTAAAAGCTGCACAGACGTGATACAGGCTGGTGAGGTTGCACAAGAGTGGTGGATGCTGATGATAACTGCTGTATGACAGTTAGGGATTTCATTCTTCATGTCTGCTACTTTCCCATCTCTCTCCTCTGGATGCACTCCATCTGCAGGGTTTCTTGTTAAACACACAGGTTTTGTTTTTCTCTGTCAATGCTGGCCAACAGAGTCCCAGCCTGTTTGAGGCATCTTTATGCTTGCAGGTAATCCCAATGGGAGGAACAGCTGCAGCTTCACCACAGGTGCCTGTTCCTCTCCTTACTCCACTGGAAAGACAAACAAATAGCTTGCGCTCCCCTTCATACTCAAATATAACCTTTCTTTTCCAAGGACTAGAACAGAAGTCAGTATGTTTTAGAAGCTGCTATGTCTGGAATAATTATCAGGCTGTCAGCTCTTCTCCTCTCAATTGCTTCTTGCTTGTACTAAGGGTACTGAACTCAGTGCAAGCTGAGTTTTACATTGCAAACCTGTAAGGATTAGCGGGTAACTCATCTAGGACGTCAGCTTTGTACTTTGTTAGGAAAGAAGTGCTGACAAACTTCACAGCCGGTGTGGAGTGGATGGGCTGAGGGACACTGCGGCTCTCATAGTGATCTGTGCTTATCCTGCCTTCTTCTCTAGTAGTGCTGCATGACTCCGTGTAAGGCATGTCATGTAACCAAAAGCCACCAAGAAAGGGAATGAGATCTGTAGAGTGGGAAAGGGAATGGGATTTAAAGCCTGAAAGTAGGCTTCATTTAGGCTGTTCCATCTGGGACATGTGAACATAGAGTGCTTTTGCCTCGGAGAATACATCGAATTATGGACTGCACCTAAAAAGGGAAGCAGAGAAGTGAAATGTTATCCACCGTCATGGATTTTTATATCATTTAAATTCATGCAAATCTACTGTTCAGTAATGAAGTTCCTCCAGATTTAAGGGAAATCAAGATCCAGCCAGTGTGATTAATCTTGTGAATAAAAAGGTTTGGGATTAAACATTCTTTGTGTGACACTTCAGCAATATGCTTTTATGAAAGACACAGCAGGCGTTAGTCTTGAAGTGTCAGAATAACTCCTTTAGTGACAAAGCATTTATACATTTAAATTTTTGAAGAAAGTTGGCAACCCTTTTGTGGGTTCAATTTGCAGCTGTCATTCACTTGTAGATGCAAATTTGAGTTACTTGCAGTTCTAATTACAATACTTGATTGTCATCACAAATCAGGTAGTAAGAAATAAAACGATCGAGGTTTGTGCCGTCATTTGTTGTTAAAACATGAGTGCAAATGTTATCATCAAAAAGCAAAGACAGCCAGAGCTTTGCCCTGCTGATAAGCTCTACAAATAAGTACGCTATGCAAATAAAAGGAATTTACAGGGGAGAAATAAGGAAAGAAGGGAGCGTGTGGTGAAAGCAAGACAATAATAAGTGATAATGTAAGGTGGATTATTTTGTCTATTGCAATAAATTATGATGGCAGAGATTTTTTTCAGTTCAGTTTTTCCATTAGGCCCAGCAAGGAATTCTAGTTCTTTTTCTTCTGCTGACAGCTTTCTAATTTTCAAATGAAAGAAGATGATATTATAATATTATTCATCAGATGACTATTGTGCTGCATCTTTCCAGTTTGTCATTACCTTTGTAAGAAAAACTATTGTATGGTTATGCTTTAATTTCAACATATAAGACTTTGATTTTTTTTAAATTCTCTTCACAAAAAATGTTGAGGTCTGATGACTGTTAATTATAACTCATCATCATTTTCTTTTAAATTATACGACATAAGATGGGTAAAACACATGATTGTGCTTCAGCTAACATCTGATAGGTGGATAATTCAGCACCGATTTTTTGTTGTTGTTCACTTGCAGGGCTTATATTGTACACAAAAAATAGCTCGAATAACAGAGGATTGGTTATTTTGTACTGGAATCTGAGCAGTGCCTAAAAAGGCAAGGTGGCTTCACTTCAGGTCTTTAATTTTGAGTTAAATTGAACAAATGAAGAAAAAATAGTCAGGAAGTTGCTTATTTAAGATTATTTGGACGTCTTTAATCGTTTAACATGTGCACTGACAAATTCCATGGAGTTGCAGTCCACTCAGTGAATTATTCTAATAGCTCTGTTATCTCAACAGTGTTCCATAGTCTCACCTCTTTTCCTTTCTATTGAACAGACACCTTAGCTCAAAGGTTGATTATTACTGTGGTGATTTCTAAATTGCTAGATCCAAAGAATCTACTTAAGCTAACATAAAAGGTCCTTTATTTGTTCTGACTTTTCCCATTTCTAAAGGAGAACTCTTTGGCCCAAACAATAGCTATACACAAAAGAAGAGATGCATTAAGTTTTGGAGATTTGTTCTGTTGTTTTACAAAATGGTGTCAACTTACAGTATCACTTCTTGTGATGAACAGCTTTCCAAGGCCAAGAAGCTAATGACATCCCCAACGTCCATTCCTCCCATGCGCATCTGGCCTAAAAGGCCACAGCTTATTTCTGCTGAATCAAGAATTTATTATCAGCTTTAATGTATTTGGGAGCTCAAGTACATTAGTCCTTCATCAGAGGGAATGATAAGAAACAGTATTAGTATGGCTGGACTTTAATTATTTCTGAGCACGTAATTACTCTCCCGTTAACTGGGCAGGAGTTACGATAGTTCTTTCAATCTGAGGAAAGGAAAGCCACCTGCGAACATGCAGTGGTCAGCTACAGAGATTCTTCTCCCATTCTCTGTGAGGCAGAGATATAGAGAAAGAAGAAAGCAGCTTTAACCTGTGACATCTTAAAAATAGCTCAGGTAGTCCCTTTGGAAAAGGAATCTGGGTACGGTGTGTTTTGCGGCATGATGATAAGGAAGATGGCTTGGATTTATGCCTTTCACAGAAACTCAGAACTGTATAAATAATAAAATCAGCCCGGTTATTTTTAGTAGCTAATCCAAATAATGTTTCGCTGTATAGTGAAAATCTTAGTATGAGATTAGTCCTTTGTGTTATTTGTTGAAGATTTGACTAGATAAACATAGAGGTCTTTTCCAGCCTTAACGATTCTATGATATTTAATGCTCTGTGCAACGGTTGTTGAGATTTGGAACCATAAAGACCAGATGTGGGCATATTTTTTAAAAGTAATACCAGTTGTGGTTTCATCCAGAAAAGAAATAGCCCCTTTCTGTGCAAGTTATTTGGAGAACGGTATGCTGTTTGCCTTTCCAGATACTACTTCATTCCTTTCTGGTGACCTTTAAAAAATTAATATAGAAACCATGTAAGTGATTTGTGATTGTATATCTTTGGCTGTGCCCGGTTCGTTAAATGCATAGCTCTAAGAATTTTAAGCTGATTCTTCCCGTACCTGAAAACCCACCATGAAATGATTATTCTTTGCATGCATCTTTTACTTTTGTAGTTTTATTCCTTCGGAAGTAAGTTGCTGTGGTATGAGAATAATGGACAACAAGTCATTTGAATGTGTGTATTCAGATATGATCATGGTATCTAGATACCATATATTGTAAGGATTACATTCAGGGCTACTGTTAGGAAACGCTATTGTACTATTGTATTATTATACAGAATGGTTGTTGCAGTTGTAACTGCTTGTGTTTAATTCTCACGTATAATTCCAGTGGTTCTGTATTTAGAATGAGTTTAAAGCTATACTTCTGACTGACGCAGCAATTGAGGTATTGAGTTTTGGTTCTCAGTAACGTGGTTCAGCTCCTAAATTCACAGCTAAAATCTCATGGTGCTTCATGGGTTGTTTCCGTTTCTCAAATCCATGCACCTGGTACAAACATTTTTTGTTTGTTTTTTTTAAATGCATCACTCCAATACATAGTATTTCACCAAAAACCTACAAGTTTACTGCTGAATGACTAATATGCTGTAAAAGAAGAGCTTTTTTTCAGTGCAAACGTTATAACAATGGTGCTCAGATTTAATGCATGTCTCTTGCCTACATCTACTGCAAATATCAGCACATACCGTTCATCTTCTTTTGTTGGTGTTTTTGTCTATTGCTATTTTATGCATGAGACGGTTCTTGTTTTCAACTCTGTGCTTGGCTGGCCTTTTTTATTTTATTTTATTTTATTTCTTTGTTACTTAGTCCTGTGTTTGTACTGATTGCTTTTTTGCATGCAAATTACAGAATGTCATGGAAATGAAAGAGCTCTGAAAAAAAAAACACAAAAAAAACAAAAAAACAAAAAAAAAAAGGAAAGATATGCTGAGTTCCAACTGTCTTTTGTTTGTGCGTAAGTGTGTAAAATCTGACGTGGAAATATTTTCAAAATGGCCTTTGACTTTCCTTCTGGTGTATATTTTTATTACTCAGTAAAAGTGTGGGCATTTTTCCCACTGGAAAATGTGATGAATCTATTAAGACTTGTTAATGATATAGTGCTGGGCATGAGTGCTGCAAACTATTTATGGAAGTAAGAAATTATTATAGAGTGCATTCTGCCCAAGCTAGAAGTGCAGTTCCACACTCAGTGGAACTTCTGTATACTGTGGTGAAACCCTGCCCTCATTGAAATCAATGGCAAAAATCACTGTTTTCAGTCGGTCTAGGATTTCACATTTGTTTCAACTTATGGATTTTCATGGTTCTTACAGATATCTCAGCAGGTGGTCAAAGGTTTCAAGGGAAACTACAGTTCTGTTTAAATGAGAATGTAAAATTTTGATTTGTGTATTAAAAAGGAATCAAAATGCAAATTTGTTTTAACCAAATGCAGACGTTTATTAGCTACCCGATTGTATCAAATGTAAGATAATTTGATGTTTGTCTCCATTATTCCTAATAAGAAATTAAGCGCTTCTGCATAGTTTATTATAGTGGGTATGCTTTTAGTAAACAAGCTTTGATTCTTCATTTAACAAAAATAAAGCACTGGGCACTCTTTGGTTCTTGTGCTAGTTGTTTCTAATAGCCATACCCCTAGGGAAGGTGTTGCAGTAATATTGAAAAACTTAATGAAAATTTGGTTGTTATAAACTGAGATTTCCCTCCTTGCAAATGCTTTTCTTGAAACGTCCATGGGAATTTAATATCGTTGTTTTTTTTCCTCAGTCTTGTATATTCTTGAATTGTCTTTTTTCCTCCATTTTCTCCGTTCTCAATCCTAGGTCCCCTTACAAAGAAACAGACAGATGATTTAGGTGATAATGACGGTGCTGAAGATGAAGGTATTTTTTTGCCGCCAAACTGATTTGCATGACAAGGATCCCTGAAAATCTTTTTTCTCCCCTCTTTTTTTGACTTCTTGTCTTCTTTTGAAGAGTTTTTTTTATTATTATTATTCCCATTTTTGATGTGTTTTGTCTTCTTGCTTGTTGTTATACATATATATATTTTACATTTTTTAAAAGAAAATGTCGTTAAGTTCTGCGTTTTGATACAAAACCGTAACAATATTTAAAGCAGAGGGTTTTTTGTTTTCTTGAAATGGACTTTTGATATGTTGCATTCCACCTTTTGACTCAATTTTGTCCATTCTATTTGAACTAACACTCTTTTAAAGTTTCTCTGTACACCTTTTTGCATGTTTTCTAACCCTATGTATTTCACCAAGTAAAAAGATGTTTCTTTTTTTTTTCTTTTTCTTTTTTTTTTTCACTGACTGATATCAGTTTGATAAACTTATCAAATACTTTGTTCGTAAAAGGAAAAAAAATACGGAAAACTTAAGAAAGTGTCTCTTAAGCAACTGAATCTCCCCAAATACAAAACCTTCTGCATTGATAGCGACCCGAACAAATACGAGTGATTGAACGACCGCCCCACCTCCCTGTACAAGAGGGGCAGCCCTGGAGCAGCTGCAGTACTTGCAGTTGGTGAGGCTCTGTGCAGCAACTGTGAATTCAGTGGAGCTAAACTGATGTCATCTAAAGGAATCTGATCCCATCTGTTTTCCGCAAGCATACAAAGATGCCTATCTGCTTGTGTTCTTTAGAATCCCTATTACCAAGTAATATCAAAACTTTGAAATGTCAAGCAGTCAATTCAGTTTATGTATTATATGTGTTATAAGCTGAGCAGATTTGAATTTTGTTCAAGGCAATGAAAATGGTAACAAGGGGCTCTATCCCCTGAGCAGTCTCCTCCCTTCAATTACATCTGTTTCAAAGTTGCGAAACTTAGGCACATACTTTGCATATTTTTTTATGGTCAGTGAGTAAAACAAATATGAGCCCGGTAGGTTCTACTTGTTGCTCTGTTAACATTGCTTTTTTGGCCAGAGATAACGATAAAGCCTAATTTGTGAACAGTAAGGCTCTTAACAAAACGTTAACCGTAGAGTACATTAACTGTTTTGGTCTTATCGCAGAAGATCAAGGAAGGGAAATACGAGCATTCAGCTTCTTAGCCAATAACTGAACAGAGACTTTACATGGAAACTCACAAACTTCTCTCATTTTCCTTGATCCTCTTCTAAAGTGGAAGTTAAGTGTGTAAATGAAAGGCCACCAGCTGGCCCAAGATTTGACAGAAGATCTAATTGAAAAAACTCATTTGAAAGCTCTCATGCTATTCAGAACTGAGTGTGGTAATTCAGATCCACTTAGCAGTATGAGTCCAAGTCATTTTTACATTAATTCATGACAAAGCATGGCAAAAGATATTCTTGTGAATTCTGTAAGACACGTTACGTTGGATTAGCCACTGTAGGAGTGATTCTATCTTGTTTTAACAATATGTTTCAAGAAACAGTCTGAAACCCAGTTTATTCATCCAGTGGACCTTAATGGCTCTCCTAATTTGCTGTATAATTGCCAGGACAGATGCTAATGCCTTAACATTTGTTGAGTCAGTGCGTAAGTAGACACGCTTACAGGATACTACTAAAACAGTTTGCTGAAATTCTGCAGTGGCTGCTATCAGAAAGCAGTTTAACACACAGTCAAATGAGAGTAGGGATCTCGGTCTTTGGAGAACCAGCATCCATGTCAGGGAAAACCCAACTCCCACATCGACAGCTGTAGGAGAGAGAGGACTGTAAGAGCACAGCAGTCAAACTAGAGGGAAAGAAACACATTTACAACATTAATAAATCTCTGTATTTTATGGGACTGGGATTAATTTTCTCTGGCATACAAGCGGTGGTTTTGTTCTCCTTTCCGTGCCAATAGAAGAATGCAAGCATTAATTAGATGTTTGCTACTTCCAAGAGTCTCAGAGAGACAGGGCAAACTTAAATTTTTATGACCAGTAGATGCTGAAGGCTTCTGGGAATGTATGCTAGGTTAGTAGAAACTGTGTGTGCTGAGGCACAGCGTTTCACTGTCTCTCAGGGGAGCAGTTGCATTGGATGACCTGTGTTTTGTGAACCTGTTCTCTGCACTGGAGCTTTTGTATGTGTTGCAAATGCAGAACTGAGGAGTTCACATGTCATGTATTAGCATATGAGTAGCAGGAAAAATGGACAGGAAGTACAAAGCCACCTTACTTCTCCAGATTTTTAATCTGCCCATTAAACCCTTTGCCTTTTGCAGTATGATAGATTTTTATATTGATTAAAAGTACAGTTGTGATACTGGGAACAAAATATAGCCAACGCTAAACTGAATGAATGTTGCGGTTGGAATTAGGGAGACCTGGCTCATGGTGAGAAGGACTGTCTCACATAGCCACAGAATCCAAGCTACATAAGCAGATGTCCAGTGATTTCTAAAATACCCAGGATGGTTTCTGTATTACGTAGGGATTTCAGAGCTCCCACTTACATTTGTTGTAAGCCTTTCTCAATGAAAAATCTCTCATAGCAGCTCCTTGGCTCAAATGCCTGGAAAGTATTCTATGTTGTGTCACTCACACATCAGAGTTTGATCAGAAGATTTCATTTTAAAACAGTGTTCAATAATCCTACTCCTATCTATCTGCCACGAGTCACTGCCAGTATTGCTGGCCAAACCTTGTCAGCACAAGCGCTGGAATCAGCAATCAAACATGGATCTCTGGTATGTGCTGCAACCAGTAGACCAGGCTTAATTAGATCATTTTTCATTTTTGTTTTTAAAAGACCCGAAGGCAGTAGTGCACATTACCAGCTAATGATCTGCAAATTTGCTGTTTAAAAAATGAAGGTGTTTTCAGTTTTTACCAATGTGAAATGTGTGCACAGTCAAATTATATAAATACTCCTTTTCCCCCCAGTCTGATAGCATTCTTGTTTGTGTAACCCTTTCATGAGATTGCTTACCTGTTTTTCAATAAACATTGAATTACCTGGGCAGGCACTAAAAATAGGAGTGGCAAAAAGACCTGCAACCAGTGAGCATCTTTGAATTTTGTATGGCAGTGATGGATTTGCCTATTTGCTGACATGCAGGTGAGCAATATCTAGCATAGAAGCAAAATTTAAGTCATTCAGCAGTCAAATAAACAGCACCTTCCTCATGCGTGCACACAGTCTAGAAGTGAAGTTTGGTTTAAAAAGTGAAATATCTTGATAATGTTAATATGTTTCTACCAGTCTTAATTTTCGTAACGCAATACTTTGACTTCATTTAATATGGCTACAGGAGGAAAAAAATAAATAAATCTATGCGCTCTTATTTCCTGTATGCTAAAATTGGTAGCATGACTTAATACAGCAACACAAGTTATTAATCAGCCTGCATACTGAGTGATCACAACTGGACTTCTAAGTAGTTAGTGCTGTATTAAATATCCATGAAGGATTGCTCACAAATGAATTCTTCTCATCCGCCATTCTGTCATACACACATTACTTAGGAAATCAATCTGTCAATCTTAGATCCTTATTTAGTCCCCAGTGTTATCTGAGCATCTCAATTTTTAATGTATTCACTGTCACAACATCCTTCTGAGATAGAGGAATGCTATTATTCCATTTTTAGAAATGAGGGACACAGACATTGTGAAGAATGCAGATGCCATGTCCACAGCAAAGCAGGGAACTGTCAATGCATGCCTCGAAGTGAGGGCTGCAGTGTAATTGCTAGATGCAGCTATTCTTCCCTTCTCCATTCCAGTCCCTCCTGTGAAATAGGAGACAGATTGGGAACAGATGTTGCTGTTTGTTCACAGGCTGTAACTGTGATCATTCTGATCATTTAGTGTGATGCTCTGCCTTACAGGGGCCATTGAACTTCATAGAATGAAGGAAGTTCTTGGTCCAGAAGCATGTTTTAAATCAAAAACAAAATTCTCTCTTCAGTTTTAAATTGCTAATGATGCAAAATCCATCTGCAATTTCCTTCTTATGCTTAACAGTCTGTGGCTTCACTGGCACAGGAGAAGAAAGCATTTCAGAAAACAGGATCTTTTCCAGAAAATCCTATTGCTCTATTAGTATTAAAATAGACTAGGTTGCTAAGTTTAGCTTTTCGTCTGCTTTCAGCTGTCATGGTAAGAAATGGGGAGAGAAACAATCATTCCGTCTGGCTCTAGTTGTACATTTTTGGACTTCAGAGATCAGTAAACAGCAGAACACGTTCATTTACCTCACAAAGCAACCACACGTTCCAAGCTTTAATTATGGCCCCTAATGAGTTCCATCCAGACAGGAGTAGCACAGATTTTACTGCTTTGGATGGACTTGTTGATGGATACACGTAGACATCTTCCGTTCATTTTATCACCCATTCCTGTTAGTTCTGTGATTGCGACTCCTGTGTACAGATTCTCATGTTATTTGCATATTAAATTTTGGCAATGTTATTTTCCCTTTACACAGAGAAGCTCGAGTCAGGTGATGAATGTAGTGATATTATTAACACTTGAAAAAAAGCATAGTAAAAATTTTGACAGACCTTTAGTTTAAGTACCTCCTTGGGACTCTGCTATATTTTTATCAGTGTCAAGTATTGCTTGTACAGTGAAGAGTCTCAGCTTTTGCATTTCTAGCCATCCTTTAACAGCTTAAAATTGCTGCTTAGCTGGCCATTGAGGTCCCACTGTAATTAGAACATGCTCCACGCGCATACCTGTAGCAGCGTTCAAAAATTCTCTCTTTTTTTACATTGCAAAGTATATATTTATATATATATATATTTCATAGACCTCCATCAGGATCTCAAATCCCTTTCTTTCCGGCAAGTGCAATTAGGCGTTCCAGGGTACCCCCAAATGATCCTTTGGTTTCACAGATACAAAAACAAATGAAAGAAAAGGAGTTATTTCTATTTAGCTCAAACTCGACAGGTAGAGGCAGTCTTTTAATATATGAAATACGGCTGAAACTTCATTACATTCCCACCAGAAGTTCAACAGATATTCCAGCAATCTCAGGCCACCTAGTTAATATCACAGGTTTAAAGTATAACATTCATTGGATGTTTACATATTAGTACTGATAAGGGCATGTGCTAATTTATAGCATTCATCTGTGAGGCATTTGATGGATTTGGAATGCAAGATCGCATGCTTTCAAAAGGCTTTTAAACAATCAGAAGTATTGCATTGATTGGCACAAAGCTCCATTAAACCTTTTATGAAAAATGTTTGTGAAAGTGCACCGCTTTTATCCAGCTATGATCTGTGTAAGGAATATGTAGGTTTTACAGTAACCTACCTAAAAGTCATCCAGTGCTTCAGTGTTGTTTTAGGTTCCAAAATCACATGAAAAGTGGTTTACTTAAAAGCCTACATCACAATTATTTCACAATTTTTAGTCAGAAATGAATCTTTTTTTTCAGAAAATTCCATTTTTTTTTCATTTAGTAAATACTGCTCGTGACATCCGTAGTGAACTGCTTGTTGTTGTGAGTTGTCCCCCAGTAAGGTTTCTTCCTTTCCCGTTTTGATTGTTTTCTGCACGTTACACTTAAGTCACGTGGCCGACTCACATGAGCTTCAAATGACTGAATGTGTAATTATGTTTTGTTATATATGACAATTGTGGCCAATATTCACAGTCAGACCCAGTTCCCCGTTGTGTGATATAACAAACACAGAATAAAGAATAGCCCCATTCCTAAATTGCCTGCAATGTAATTAAGAGCTGGCATAAAAAGCAGTTGCGACAAACATTAGGAAGGTACGGAGGAGAGATGATGGAAATCATAATAAGAAAGTTAATGTATACAGCATATAAATAAGATTGTTCGCAGCAATATCGTAAGACCTACTTATATGTTTTATAAACCAGCACTTTAAAGCCAAACAAATCATTGCACTCAAAACTTACCTTCTGTGTGAATAAAAACAGAAGAGTTAAATTTGAGAAGGGTCTGTCTTGGACAGTGCTGCTGCTGTGTGGCTCTAAATTACTTGTGTGTCGTGTTTGCTTAAAGCAGGACTTTATAAAATGTACTGTCCACGACTCCATTAAATTGGATCTAAATCTACATTTCCTGGATGAAATGTCACATTTGCACCCCAGTTATTTCGACCTGTTCAGAGCAAGCTACTTCCGTGAATAACTGCTCATCTGCATCCACGAGTGTCTGTTATTAATGTGTGAGAAAATGTAACTGTAGTTTGCAGAGACCGCTGCTGAACATGAGCACAAAGAACTGCAGTGATCTCTTGTGAGTTTAAAATGAGCCTTTCTTTATCTGCCTGTAATGTATACAAACGTAGTAGTGAGGGGATAACAAAAATATGGCACAGACAGAATTTACTCAGAGTAAATTGTGTCTGATTTTAGTCACAAATGCGTGCTTTCCTCAGAAGACAGACACCCATTCTTTTCTGAATATCCCAATATTATTTCCCAGATAAACAGGCCAGTGCTACCAACATTTCATTACTGTTCACAGTTGGTGCTCTGTAATTCTATGTAATTTTAATTAAAGAAGAATTCTGAGACAGTCTCCCCCTGTGCTACCACCAAGCATACAATTAAGTGTGTACAGTTTCTGCTGGGAGCAGTCAGACAATGATTTCAGATTAATAATTTATTATTACTTCCATACTTGTACCAAATAATAGCAATAATAAAAAAAAGGCACAGGCTACGAGCATGCCAGCGACTGAAAGCAGTGTGGGAATTTCAAAATACTTCTTCCTTGGTGTAGATTTTAAACATCAGGAGCTTACAATTCTATCCTGTGGACAATGAAGAGAAGTAATCTCCTTAGCACCGCAGTCTGAAAATTGCTTGTTGGAAAGCCCTTACCGTATGCTTGAGTGAGGAAAGCAATACAAGCAATTTCGTGTACAACCCTTCATCATCCTTTTGGTCTTGAATAAATGATTGTTCTGATACTTCTAATATTGAAGATCCAATTTCTGATCTTGACCGTTCTGGCATTTTCTTCAAATTACAATCAATATCAAAATAATAGTAGCACCTGGCTTTCTATAAACAGACACATCTGTGCTGATCTTTTCCAGCATATTTTAAAAGCACGGCTTTTAGTTTAACTGCCCTTCCCAAGTCATCCTTCCAGTGCTTCAGAACAATTCATGCAAGTCTAGAGTGATCTTACCTAGTAGAATCTTAAATAAGATTCATCCAAATTGAAGGAATCAACAATACATCTGAGATTTCTTCAAATGCTGAAGCGAGTAATCAGGGAATTCACTTGAATGCTCTCATAATGACAGAAACATCTTTGAACCAGAATATGCACCGCAGTTCCTCGTTGGGAAGTTTTCGTGTGCTCTCTTGTTATTGTCTTTATTTTCAAGGACTGTTAGAATGGAATATTAGAGTTTATGTCAGATGGGGGAAAAGGCTCTGCTAGTAAATTAGCTCAAAATACAATTTAATCCAGACAAATGAAAACGATAAGGTCGTATTTTAGTTGTTTTCTTTCCAATCAAAGAAAAATAAACCTTTACAAGCAAATGTTATTCCACCAGTCCTCAATTAACAATTTCTTTAAGCTGGTGCTTAAAAGCCGTCCTCACAAGAAGCAGCGGTGATTCAAGTTTTCAGATACTCAAGATGTTGTCCTGAGTAGATGCATCTATCTGAAAATCACACAGTTTGAGGGGGAAAGGATACCCAAATCAGTGTCCTCATTGAAAAGAAACCTCAAAAGATGTGTCAGTATCTAATTTTCTGAGAGAACGGTGGAGCTACTAAGATTTAAAATTGTTACTTGAGTTCAGCGTCACACTTAGGAAACTTGCTTTTTGTTTGAATGCAGGGTCATCCCTTTCAGGTGTAGCATAAAGTGCTTGCCACAGTTGAGTAAATAAAGAAGTACCCACCCTCCTTAACCATCAGGCGAGTCAGGTTATATGTATAATGTGTGTCTGAGGTCTGAGTGTTAAACAGCTTCCAAGTCATTTCTAAAATTTTGGGCTTCAGAACTGTCAAGACAGCCAACTTATAAGTTTATAAAGAATTTGTGATTTATAAATTATTGATTTGTCATACTGGAAGCTGTAAGTGTATGAGGAGAAAGCTTCTTAATCTTAATATGATGGATTGCCTTCAGCTAAGTGAGGAGGAGGGTGGGCCGAGATTTTCTGAAGTGTTCAGGCTATGCATAAATGTGCTCACAGTGGCATTAATATACATTTTACGTCCAATTCAGCAGGAACACAATCAGACCACAGTCCCGTTGCATTTGAGCAAGTGTTACCATTTTCAATCCCTTTCTGCTTTACTGAGGCCCATAAGTGTTTCAAAAATATGAACTCTCGTTATAAGCTTGCAAACCACAAGGAAACACTTATGTTGCCTGCCCATTTTCTTATGTCAAGACGTTGCTTGAGAAACACTTCAAGAAAAATAACCTCACTAAATAAATAAGTAAGTAAATATTGCATGCATCCTGATTAACGCTTTCTTGAGATAAAATGTATCTTAATGTTTTTTCCAGACATTCGGGACAGTGGGGGACCTAAGCCTGTGATGGTGTATATTCATGGAGGGTCCTACATGGAAGGCACTGGAAATTTATATGATGGCAGTGTTCTAGCAAGTTATGGGAATGTGATAGTCATCACGGTCAACTATCGCCTTGGGGTACTTGGTAAGAAGCTTTCAGATTTCCATTAATCCCTGATACGTGTAATGTGATTCGTGTTATACATGAGAGTGTGCTCTTCAAAAAAAGATCACTGATACTGTTTTCTTCGGTTTACAAAGTTGTCAAAAATTTAAAAAAAAAAAAAAAAGATTTTTTTTTACTCTGAGGATGAGATGAATGGCATTGCAAGTATTATTTGTGGTGTTTGGTTTGCGTTTAGTGATATCAAGCAGGTGTTTCCGTTGCTGAGTTGTTCAGATGAGCTCTTGTTTTCTGTGAATAGTGGCACTGCTTGACTTCACAGATAGGTGAGTTAGTTTTTTATATATGTATATATATGTAAAAGTTAAACCGTAGACAATGGAGTTTTCTGTTGGAAGTGATTAAGTTTTGATTAACAGATTTTTTCGTGCTTTGAAAAGAACTAAGAACTTTATGAAAATATTATTTAGTAAGTGTTACACTTTATACCTATTTGTTTTGATCTCCATTGTGGTTTTGAAATGAGTTGTGGTTAGGATTCAAATATCTCCAATACCTCTTTTCTAAACCAAATTGTAGAGTGAATAGACTTACTTCTGAATGAAAAGGATATGCTGATGCTACCGGTAGACTTGACTGGTATGTCTCTGGTTGGCTGTATTTCTAAAAAATATGCTTTGCTATCTGCTCAGCGTACTCACAGATATGAGAAAAGTCTGACAGGAGTTGTGACGATGATTGTTTGTTTTGTTCTGCATGTCCTACTGCAGTGTTACTTGCTAAGGCTCCTGCAGGTAGGATTTCAATTATCGGATATTTTGAAAGTCAGAACAGTAATCTTGCAGTACTTGCATAGGTATATGGGTGTTCCCCGTAACATCTGAAGTAGCTTGATAAGCCAGGCGTCGTTCACAGCAGCAAGTTGGTTCTGAAGATCAGTGAACTCGATTTTCAGTTTGAGGGCAACAGAAACGTCTGCTACTCTGTTTTTCTTTTGTATGGTCATTGTATTTCATCAGTACTTTGTTTCTTTCTGTTTTGGAATCAATTAGCATAATAATTGAATTTATTTTTTTTTCCCTGCTTGATCATCTCTGTAATTTATCTCCAGTGGTGCCATTTGTATTAAAATTTGCTACCTGAAAGCAGTTTATTTTTTACTGGCAATGGATTTTGACATAGATTTTGAAGACCTAATCTATGGCAGTTGCCTCTTACAAAGGATGGAATATATTCCAGAACAATCAGAAAGATGATCGTTGCTGGACTTATGTCTTTAGCATCCAGTTGGAAGTTTCATTTGTGATGTACTTCTTGAAGGAAGAAAATACTGATATTTTGCATGTTTGTCTCCCTTCGCCTGTCTCCCGGTTTACTTTGAGTCCTTGGACATATATTAGTGCTGTGGTTATTAATCTGTAATCTGTGACTGTACACAAACAAGTGTGTTGTCCTTCATATTTGAAAGATTTATCTGTGTTATATACCAGAAGGGTACAGTGTTCAGTAATATAGTAGCCATCACCTGAAGGAATTGTTTATTTTTATAAATTATGTAGTCTGATTCCTAAATTTACTTGTAGTTGCAGTGTTTGAAAGGTGACAATTTCTTCGCTAATGGTAATGGCTTTTCCTCTTGGGATTTTAAGACTGATCCCCAAGGTAACCCACTGCTAACATCTTACTGAGCCTGGGAGGTTTCCATTTGTGGTCGTGCTTTTGTGCTTGTTTGCTTTGTGCTCCTTACAGAGCTTTCAAGGAGCGGAGTGTTAATTTTCTTTTAAGTGGGACCTATTGCAGTAAAGCTTCTAAAACTCACAGCAGAATCTGGTGATTGACATATATACTTACTTAAAATTACTTTCAACTGAAACAATCCTTTATCAAGTTTGCAGTGCTTTCTTAGTAAAATAAATGTATTTTTGACTATATATAAAAGTCTGTCAGGTATTTTGTTTCCGGTACAATGCCTATCTACCTATCTATGTGTAAGATAGCCTCAGAGTTGGACTCTTTTGTAACCATGCAAGATATCAGCTTTTTCTGTTTTCAAACTTGTACTCATCAGTGTACAGAAATGCTTGTCCATAATGGTACAGCCGAACGTTACTCTTTGCAGTAGCATTAAAAAAGACATGCTTTTACAAATACATAGCTGACAAATTCTTAGCTTCCCTTACCTAGCTCACATCCCTTAAGGTTTAGCTTCTCTGCCCATGGCGTGTGGGAGGGCTAGATGTCACTTCATTGCTGTGTAAAATGCCTGGCTGTACGGGGAAAAGTAATATAAGGATTCTTTCTTTGAAAGGTAGTATAGGGATTCTTTCTCCACAGGAGAAGATTTACGAACTATCTTCTCATTTCTTACATCTTGGTCTCTTGTATCTGTCTTTGTGGATGAATATCTTACTACAGATGATCCATGTGAGTCTTAGGAATTCTGCCATTGTTTAACCAGGATTCTCCCTGTGACATTTCTTAACAAGAAATCCAGTTAAAGAAATATTTAGAGTTTTTGTCTGAACTGATAGTGATGAGAAGGAAGGATGTGCTATCATCGGGTTATTTTCATTATCGTTATTAAGTCCATAGCACACAGCTCTTGGTACAGTTTAGAGTATTTTCTTTTTATTCTGAGCTGAAACAATCTTTGTCCTATAGATTAATCTGCTTGAGGCACTACAGTTGACAGAGATGCGAGATTTGCTTCTTTCTAAAATTTTAAAATGCTTAGAAGTGGAATCTCTTTGGTAAAGATAATAAAAATTGAAGTGTGGAGCAAGTGCATTTAAAAACCAAACAAAAACCCTG
Source organism: Alectoris magna (assembly GCA_030625065.1). Lineage (NCBI taxonomy): Eukaryota > Metazoa > Chordata > Aves > Galliformes > Phasianidae > Alectoris > Alectoris magna. The sequence goes on from CM060569.1 coordinate 5,160,587, forward strand.
AGAGTTCTCTGACCCAATTTTGTCTTTGTCTGAAGCAAGTCTGAGAATGAAAGTCTGTTAGAATCTTTCCTTAGATATTGATGAGATGGAGAAGAGAATTGTTTGCCCTGGAAACTTGGGGACTACTGAATAAGAAACCATTGGAAACAGACTATTTATATCTTCTCTGCAATCTTTTTAAATGCAAGTCTTGTACAAGCAATCTTTTCTAGTGAGTAGTCTGATGTCCTTGAAGGATAGCACCGAAGTAGGTGCAGACAAATTTTTACAGTTTTATAGCTTATTTTTATGAAAAGACAGATTTGAAGATAAATTTGGGTTTTGAACTCAACTAAATTAAGTTTTCAAATGTTTATCTAAAATATCTCCAACTGGTAAAAAGGCAGGAGCTTTTTATTTAAATTTCATAAAAGAAACGTAAAGGGATTATAAAAGGAGTTTATTTAGCATCCAGACAAAGATCATGATAGACAGATTTAATACCCCCAGTGTTGTTTTCTATGTTCTTTCTTTTGAAAAGAAGTCAGCATTGGCTTCTTCCCCTTTAGTTTAAGTTTCCAAGAGGAAAAAGTTGTCAACTCATTTATGCCAACTGAACACGTTTATCCATTTTATTAATTTCTGTTTCTTGCTTTTGGTTATCTTTTGGCCACTGGAATTTAACAGAACTGAAAGAAAAACATTTTTAAAGCAGCTCACGATTAAACTGAATTGAATGATGGAAAAATAGTTCAGAGGAATCTCTACGTAAATCACTGCTTTAAATTCCCCATTTTTTTTTTTCCTCTTCACGAGGCAAAGGTTTTTCCCATCTCTTTTTGGTTTTTTGGCCATTTTTTACTTTTAATGGCAGTTTGTAATTATTTGCACTGTTACTGTAGCGCTGTGTTTGAAAGGCCTGGTATCCTTATAAATATTAAATCCTAATTTTGCCAATGGTTGAACTTAAATCAGTGAGACTCAGAAGTACAGTGCTTCCCGATATGGAAAAGCCTTGTTTGCCCACACTTTGAAGCAATACAACAAGAAAATTGTTGCTTATGCACAGAGCTTTTGACAGGAGCTATTCTTAGAGTCCTATTGTGTTCTTCAGCCTAAACTTCAATTTTTCAGTAGTTTGTTGTGTCAGATGGCTACGGTGGGCTGAAGCAGTCGTGTGAAGTAAAATACTGAAGCAAAGGAAAGCCAAGCAAAAACACTGCAGCAAAAGTTGTTTCCTACTTTTGTTAGCAACTGTAAGAGCTTTGTGAACAATGAAGTGACGGAGGATGAGTCTTATTATGTTTTAACATTATTTGTTGCTGTGTGTTAGAATACACGTGTTTGGAAAATACATTAGGCTTGAAAATATGTTTTGCTCCTCACATAATACAGCCAACCAGCAATATGTTACAGGCAAAAGAGTGGTGTGAAATATAGACTCAGCCCTGCAGTAAGTGTTGGGCAATTTGTCCCAGGCCCTGCATTTCTGCCATTACCCATGGGTTGAAGAACTACCTGTTTGGCCATTTGCAGGATCAAACATAGGGCTGAGCACACACAGCAAAAAAAAAAAAGTCAGAACAGTTCTGAAGTACCCGGCCATTTGTCAGGGAAGTTGGAGTAGCTGACCTTTACAGGTCCCTTCCAACTCAAATGATTCCATGATTTCAGGAGTCGAGTTCCATTGTGATTGACTGGAGGACATCGTCTTGTTTTCATTTTCTTTCCTAAGCACAATAGAAAACTAAATTATTTGAGTGCTTTCAAATTAGATGTGATTTATTCTGTGTTAATCTAATTTGTTAAAACTGTTTGATTCTTTTATTTTTGGTGATCATTTACTATTTTTTCCATCAGAAATTTTTTTGCTTTTGTTTTTTTCTTGCCTTGCCTTTTCTATCTTGGTAATACTACTGTGAATATTAAACAGAGGATATCTTTCAAATATGTTTGCAATACACTCAATAGATGCTTTCAAAAATATCTATTAACTTTAGACATAACCCTTTCAAAAACTGCTTCATGGCAAATGAGAAAAGCTTTATTCATCTTCATAAAGTTAATGTGATGAATTAGCACCCTGCGCCACTTAGGCATTTTTGCCTATATAATAGATGGCCTGTTCTGCAACCTGGTGAGCTGTCTTGCCTCTCAAAAATAAGCCTCTCCACCTATCCACATGGTAGTAACCGTTCAGTTTATGTAACAGTGGAGCAAGAAGGTTTGTGTTAGTGAGACATAAGAGAAAGAAAGAAAGAAAGAAAAAAGCTGAGATTATTTAGCTGCATTGCTTAGACTATTAAGTTTTCTTTTACAGTTCACGATTTAATATCCAGTCAAAATGGGAAAATGTTTGATCATTAGTGACTGTGACAAGCACATCCATTACCTTTTTATGAAACCTTAAAGATACCATCAGGAGATGGCATTTCCTTCCAGCTTTGCTTTACCACAAAGAGGTCTCTGATGAGCCTTTTTCTATTCTCTCTTTACTAATATATTTGAGTAGAAATGATAGATGAATTGAAAATTATATATTATTGCCTAATTAAAAGTACATTACATTGAAAGTAAAGATGGAAAATTAATAGCAAAGCACATCAAAATGTGCAGTTGAAAATCATTCATTTAAGTTTCCTGAATTGGATGAACATACAGAGAATGTAATTCATAAATACTTTTGGGGGCCCTTGACAGCTTCGTAACAAGTTTCTATTAGATATATAAATATTGAGTTGTTCGTAAATGAAATTTTATCATCTTGAGGTTGCACAGAAGAAAGCTTGTCCTGAAGGTCTTATCTGACCCCACCTTATCCTTGAGCATCGCTGTTTCTTTGTATGAAGCACTCCAAATGAATATAATACTGGATAAATAGAACAGGCTAAGATAAAAAGCATGCTGCAGCTTACTGTTCCCTCTGGTGACATACTTCACATGGTCTGATTTACACATAGCATTCTAAAAATGTATTATACAATTCTTATTTAATATAGTAGGTAACCTCAGGTCAACACAGATTGCAGGAGGCCCAAGCACGATTCATCTAGATTTACAGTGTCCTAATTTCATAGATCTGTTAATAGAATTAGCATTTGGATCTCAAACCAGCTCTAATTAATGACATTTTAGTGGCTTTTTTTGTGAGCTAGTACCAGCCAAAGGGAGTCATGTATGCAGTGAAGCAGAGAAAGGAAGATTGCCACACTCGGATCTGTACCATCAAAATGACAAAATGAACTTGAAGTAAACAATAGGTTATTGACTAGATACGTTTAAAGGGTCAACTGCAGTGCACAGCATGCAAGATATTTATGAAATGGGAACCCTGAATATATAGTGCAATTTTAAAATGAACCATTTCTTTTCTATTTGTGCTTTTTCTAGCACAACAAATTGACATTATCCATCTGCTTAGATAGATGGATATATATACTCACTTCTTTATTTTTCAGGGCACAAAGACATTATTTTCTTTGCCATTGAATAGGTTTCTGTCTCTGTACAGGTACCCTTTAACTAGCAGGTTTGTTCTAATATTTGTCATTAGGCTTCTTTTTTTTTTTGCTAAACAAAAAATAACAAATAACAAACTTAAAAACTATTTGTTTTGGTATAAGAACAGTTTGTGTCATTGCTGTAAAGAGAAATTGCTTTTTGGTGAGGTAAGTTCCCTTTATCAATATTAATCCATGTAATAAAAATATTTCAGTTTTGCCAGATTAATCTTTGAACTCATAATAAACTTCAACTTGATAAAATTTGTGAAATAGGAACGGTTGAAGACAGGTTATGGAAATCTTACTGCCTCAGGAAAAAAAAAAATGGAAATCTTTGACCCTATTATCCTACATAAAGTTTGTAATTCTTACCATCTAGCTACGTGTAGTTACCTGCACCTCTAAGTAATATTTGACCAAATTACTTTTACACTGTCATTCATCCCTGCGTGTTACCTCTTATCTACAATATTACAAATGTTTCCTGTGTTCAAAATGTGTTATCCTCTATACAACACCCTAAGCCTTTGGCTGTCTTGCCATGAGAGCCCTGTTAGGGCGTCAAAGTTGGCCCTGTCCTTACAAGCAAATGGAATTTTCCAGTACTCCACTCTTCCCAGGAAAGGATCTGTAAGCCAGAAGTGGGAATAAATTAAGACTTCTATGCAATCTGATCTCACTGCAGAGCATTCCAACACTGACATAATCTTCTGATTTTCAACCGAGGCAGAAAGATCAAGAAGTTATTAAGATCATAATTATGTAACATTAAGAAATATGCTACAGCTTAGCATCTAGATTATCTCTCTTCCCAGATAGAGCACAGTTGGCATAGATAGCATAGTTTTGAATCCTCAATTCATTGTATTTTATTACGTATGTTGAAATAGTCACGACTTTCCTGATGTTTAAATGAAGCAGTTCTGTATACTTCTGACCTTGGAAGCAAAGGATAACATGACAAGGATCTTGACTGGAAATGTCGTTCACATTTTTCAACCTATTGAAGTGCATAATACTGCTCAAATTTTATGTTTTCTTCGTGTGTGATGTAGTTTACACATGGAGGTGCTAGCTCAAATACTGACTTGATGCTTCTTTGCTGTAATACGTCATGATTCTTTCTGAATCAATTGAGCAAGCTCTGTATTTTGAGGTTGCCACAGAACTTTATAATGGTTCTATATTGTAATGTGGACAATAGATTTAGAAGGTCCAAAACTCTTGGCAGCAGTGCAAGTCTTAAATTTTTTCTTCAATCTAGTGGGATGCGTGTGCAAATAACTCTCTCTGCTAACACAGAGAAACGTACATTAAAATATAGCAATTTGCATTGCTTTCCTCGGAAAGGGTAGTCAGGCATTGGAATGCACTGCCCAGGGAGGTGGTGGAGTCACCGACCATGGGAGTGTTCAAGAAACGTTTGGATGTTGCGTTGAGGGGTATGATTTAGCTGGGAAGTATTGGTAATGGTTGGACTGGATGATCTTCTAGGCCTTTTCCAACCTTGATAATTCTGTGATTCTGTGATTCTGTAAGACTGCATTTTTTCGTTCACTGTTTTCTTCACTTCCTGATATATTGAAAAATACTTATTATTTTGTGAAAATAGAGTTTGAATGTGTGTGTTTTGTGGCAAACTGCTAGATGAAGTCGTACAGAAGACTGGGTAAATGATGTATATTGGTAAATATCTCTTTTTATGCGAAGTACAATAATTACCGTCAGCCAAATATAAACAATAGATGTTGATGTCTTTGTAGAAGTATTTTCACTATCTCTTGTGTTGTACATTTTGCAAACTAAACAGTTTGGAAAAAAGTAAGGTGACGTATCTTTTCTAAGTGTTTGAAATATCTGCTGCATGTTTCAGGGGGTCTATCATTGCTCAAAGATGAGAAGTAAGACAGAAATCATACTTGGGCTTTTTCATTACTCTGCAGTAATATTTCACACTTTACGTGCCAAGATTCTAATGCAATAGAACAAAAATGGTGAGCATTCACTACCTGTCCAAGAATTCCACTGATTTTAAAAACGATTTCTTACTGGATATTTCTGTCAGCTGCTGAATGTTTGATTTCATGAAAGCTCTCACGTTCATCGTGATTTGTTCACCTTCTCAGCACTTTTCATCAGGATTCTTGTTGAGTGATTTTACGTTGCCGCAGGTATGCTGTAAAATTTATCTAGGTTGTTTTGTTTTTCATTAAGTGATAATGAGGTATTCAGTATAAAATAGAAATAGTGGAGGCGTGGTACCATGTAGATCCAAAGTTTAAAAAAGAAAAGGCAAGCATCTCCCTAACTTGTTTTCGTTACTTAGGTTCTAACGTTCCGTGGAGTTGGCGAACATTAATTAGTATCTTCTCACTGATTTCAACGAGAAGCATATGGGTAAATTAAATTCTTTCCTCAAAAGTTTGTTTCCATCTCTACTTGCTGGTATAATGTATTGCACATTAGTTGATTTGCTTCTGTGGCTGTAATTTCCCTTTCAACTTCAGGAAAGTACTCTGGCTCAACTGAAAATGGTTTTGCATTTCATCTGCAAGGCTTTATTAAAGCACTGAGACACAATAGGGTGTGCTTTACAGACCCATTAATGTATGCCCCATGTGTGTTGTGAGGCACGAGGCCAAAGGCCATGTGCTTTCAGCTACCCATGAACCATATTAATGACCCTGTAAAATACACTCCTGAGTGTCCTAATGCTATTATAATTACTCACTTTATTATTACATGCCTCTTCAAAAAAATTCTCTAAATATTTTCCTTTCCCTTTTATACAGCCCTTAACTAGGAAGGCTAATTTATGGGAGACTGAAAGGGAAATGTTCACAATAAAAAGAATATTAACATTCTTTTCACCATTTCTTTCTGGTAATTTAAAACTTTGTCTTTTAACGCTTCATAGACCTGGACATCCTGAGTGTTCCAAGCTTACAAACCATTTAATCTCCGAGTATTTCCTGTTGTCGTAATGAATAGTTGTTTGGATGCACATTGCTAGATTCTGTTTCTCATCAACTTCTTAAATTTATAATTAAAAGAGAACACAAAAGGGAAAAGCGCTCACTATTTCCTATTTTTTTCTTCTTGATAGAAAAGGAAAGAAAGATAATTTGCTTGCCTTCACATTGCTAATATAGCTCTTTTCTGATGTGAGTTTTCTCCAGCTGAAAACTTTTTGTGTGTTACTGATAGACAGCAAGGTTCTACCTGCATTTTCCAGCAATTGCAGAATTCAGCATCTGATTTAATAACTTCTGGCTTTGCAGTTGTCTCTAAGCTGAATGTTATGGGAGTAACAATCAGAACGTGATGTTTAAGACTGCATTTTTAAATAGCTTTAAAATGACGTGTACTTTTCCTCCCTCCCTCCCCCTCTGTATGGGTACGTAATATTTCTTCATCCTTTGAAAGTTCCATGTAGTTTTTGGATGGCTTCCTTTTATAATTGTATCATAGGCAGTGTTTTGATCTCAGGTTCAAATTCAGTCACGGCAGCAGATGTTTTCATTGATAAGCTTCTTTTGAGAGTACTGTGGGCAAACAGATTTACATACAGGAAGATATTTAGTGTAGTGGAACTGATAGTTTTGAAGAAGCAGTAATCATAATAAATGCTCAATTTAAATATTTTCTTTTTCTTTAGATATACAGAAATGAAAAAATAGCATTATATGGCTATAGTGTATCAAAAATGCAGCCAACAGTCAGAAGTAATCTGGATGATTTTAGGGACTCATTTTTTCAGACAATGTTGTCTTGTGACCACTCCCAATTCCAGATTACCACAGAGCAAGACCTCTCGCAGTGGAAAGCAGCTGTCATTAGATGATCCTTAGCTTTGTTAGAACCTTGCCTATTCTTACTAGGACCAGCCACAATTAGACAATACCATGTGTTGTACCAAAGAGGCAGTGACGTGCTGCGTCCACAGGAGAAGCAGTTGCTGTTGATGCCTGTGATGGAGGTTCTTGTTCTGCTGCCTGGAGCTCCAAGGAAAGGTTGGGTCATGTACTTAGTCTTCTTTTTATTCCTGTTGTTGCAGCCTACTGCCGTTGCACTAGCAGTATATCAGTCCTCCTCTGCTCTTGTGTGGCTCTCTTCTAACATTCAAAAGAAAAAAAAAGATGGAAAGATGGGAGTAAGTAGGTTTATTTCCCATTAATGATTGAAAACTGGCATTTGGATGATTGAAATAGATAAATGAAGTTCCTTTCCCCGGCTACACAGAGGACAGCTTTTGTCATGAGATGTGCACTTTTCATTTACACAAGTGCTTAGTTAGTCTTTTGCTGCTAAAACTTTTGAGTCCTTTAAAAGGTTTTTCATCACATTCTGTGTGGTTCTTCAGCATATCCTCCCTGGAGATCTGCACGAGTTAGGTAAAGATAATCAATCTCACTCTGAAAGAAACAAAATTACTTGTGACGATCAATGTCCACTAATAGTTAGTTGTTGTTAAAGTCATCCTGCAAAGTTGCAGAACCCAGCAAAAATTTATCCAGAATTTGGTTCTGAACTTCCCATTGCCAAGTAAGCGATATGCAGGGCACCAGAAGAAATGAAAACAGGTATACTGAAAGGCTTTGGTTTTTGCTGTCTTCAATTTGAGTTTGTACAGAATGAGGAAGATTTTTTGAAAAACAGGCATCTTTGCAGAAAATTAAAATGATTGGCACTGCTGATCACTGTCTCTGGGAGAAAAATCTCTTGAACAAGTTATTTTCCTGAGCTGAACTGAAGAGTATTCACAAAAGGTGCCTCCACATGCAGACAGACATCTGTTTGTACTTATGAACCAACCCTAGCAGTTAGAAGTTCAAGTCAAAGTAAAATCTGTAAACGTTAGGCCTCTACCCTTACCTGGGTGCTGTGTTGGATGGGATGATTGTGTTGCTCACACAGGTGTCTAATAGCATGGGAGATGCCCTAAGGTATCACATCTGGCATCCAGCTGTTGCTGCAAGGGCGTAGATCTTTATTTGTGAAACAGTAAGCCCTCTGAGGCTGCCTTGCAAACATCTCTCAACCAATCTGTATAAATGGCTGTCAGGAGGCAGTAAAGAAGATGGAGATGGACTCATCTCAGTGGTATCTAGCAGAAGGACAAGCAGCACACATACAGGAAATCCTAATAAGGAAAACCTTTTTTATTCTGGAGGTGATCAAACACTGGAGCAGGTTTCTCAGACAGGTTGTGGAGTCTCCATTCCAAACAGATGCTCACACCCCACCTGGACGTGGTCCTGTGTAACCTGCTGTAGCTGACTATGCTTCAGTAGGGGATTTGGTAGACCAAATTTGCAGAGGTCCCTGCTACCCTGGGATTGTGATTCCGTAATCTTAAAACCCAGGAAAAGGATGACAAGGGGCAAATGACTTGTTGTCTGTCTGATCTTTGTACTTCTGACAATCTTTGCAAGCCTTTCTAAACTATATATTGAACTCATGAAAATTAATAACCTGTTATAATTTTACGTCTAAGGAACCTTAGACGTAAAAACAAACAAACAAAAAAAACAAACAAACCCTAAACTGTGCTCTTCTGTCAAACAATAACCACTCTACTTCAACCTGCATATTATCTACCTGTACTTATTAGGGCTTTTTCAATTGGAATTTGAGTTTTCTGGAAAGGGGCTCTTGATTTTGAGTTCTAAAGACTGCCTGAAAGTTATCAGTGAGTGGAAGACTATTTTTTTCTCTGCATTTCACCTCTGCTTTTTGTCTTAAGAAGGATTCCAGTGTAAAGTGGATGCTCCGTCTCTCAAGGTGTTCAAGTCTAGGTTGAATGGGGCCCCTGGGCAACCTGATCTAGTAAATGTGGAAGTTTGGTGGCCCTGCCAGGCAGGGGGGTTGGAACTTCATGATCCTTGAGGTCCCTTCCAACACGGGTCATTCTTTTCTTCTGTGATTCTGTAAAGTGTACCTGCATTCATAAACATGGGCTCGTTGTAGTTTGATACCAGTTACTTAGGTTCAGCCTGCCAATCACAGACCTATGTGGCAATTTTTTTTCCCCTTTGTTTTTGTCATGCCAGGAGGCGTCTTCTGTGTTCTCACTCATCTCTCTGCTCCTCTTCCACAAAATTACACAATTCCCAACCAGCTATTTTTTTTTTTACATCTCTTGACACGCATTGAAAAAGCCTATGTTGATAAAGACCAGTTTCTTCACTCAAAACTGCCTGCGCTATTGGTGAACACATCACTTAGGGTACATTAGCAAAATTCTAAAACCTTACTTTTTGGAATCTGATCATACTTTAAAAGCAGCAAAAGGAAAAAAAAATAAATTGCCAATTACAGCTAATAGCTTTCTGCGGTTGACATGTATAAAGCAGATTGAAGGTGCTTTTAATAGCAGCTTCTCAGTAAATGCAAGTACTGAAATGCCTTGGAATGAAGGAGTTGCAAAAAGCAGGTTTGATGTCCTGTGCTTAACAACTTGCAGAATGCAGTAGGCTGTTTTAAAGACATCTTTGGGGATTCCTCTATAAGAATACAACTGATAAATGGTTCTGTTTTCCTTTCCCTTGGGAGTTTTTACGTATATCTGATACTTTTTGTGTCATTTTCTTTAAAAATCCCTAAAATAATGCTAGTTTAAAAAGAATACAGTCAGAAGGCAAGGCTAGAGATAAACCTCATTACTTCATCAAATTTATCATGGTGTCTTTAACATAAACATCACATGGGCAAATCAAGTTCTCTTTTTCTCTTTAAAACAAAAAAAAATATTGTACATATTAAGTCACTTTTCAGAAGGAATTTAACTGTAATTATGGTGGTTGAAGAATTTCAAGAAAGGCAAAGGACTTTTTAATAGTAAGGTAGGTCAGGAAGTAAAGATCACTCAATGAAACAAGGTTTCTGAACATTTTTTTTGGTTTTGTGTTTTTCAGTGCTGTGTGAAGCACATGAAGTGCAGATGAAAGGTTAAGAGAGTAATAAACAAAAGCTTGAATTTGATTTTGATGTGCAAGCTGCACTTTGATCTTCAGACTGTAAAACACTGCTAGTGGGTCAGCACTAACACTCAGCACAACAAACAATCAAGTTGTTCGGTGCGGTATAAAATTCAGAGCTCTTTTTTTTTTTATACTCCATGAAAAAAACCCATAGCTGTGGCAAAGATACCCGTACCCAAGGAAGGAAGGGAGAATGGAGACGTTTTATCATTTTGTGTCACTTAAAACAACTTTAAACGGGCGTTTATTAAATATTTTCATCAAAATGCTGCAATCATTAACACATAAGACTGCAGAAGAGGGTTTACATTAACTATTCATTAATGATGTTCTTGAAAACACCGTATTAATCCACAATATTACTTAAAACCTGGAAACAAATTGTAGGTTATGTGGTAACTTAAAAAGATCAGTTCTTATATTTCCATCAGATGAAATAGCGATGTAATTTTCGACTGCATTCTTGACATCTGACAATATGATTCTTAGAAAATACTGTGTTGTTCATAAGGAAAGCACTAGATTGTAATAACTGGTGTGGGATTAACTATGAAACGGTATTCAATCAAGAGCAGAAAAAAGAGCCCCAAAACCTACTCAGAAGATTCCTTAGGCAAAACTGAGTAAATTAAGTCAGAATATTTGTTTATTTATATTAATTTAAATGTTGCTTTGCTGCTGTCGTGGTGGGGCCCACCTGATGTTGATCTCATTTCAATCTATTAGAGCATCTTTATTCTGTAGGTTTTCTCTCATGTTTGCCACTGCTGAAAATTTGGCCAGCAGGAAAGAAATTGCACATGTTAAGGCTGAGTCTGTGTGTAGTATCACAACACTGGTGCAAGCCAGTTTGGCCTCACGTGTGGAAAAACCCTTTTTTGGTGTCCTTTACAATTGTTTCTCAGCAGAAGAGACAATTCTGGAAAGACCCAGATTGTTAAACTATCTCTAAGTTACAGTAATGCCCCTGTGTATTATGTAACCATCTGTTAATTATACCTGACCAATTCATTAATGAATTTCTCATTTGGTTCATTAGAGAAAGGTGGACGGTGCTTCTGAGATTTCCCATGCTATGTATAGCTGCGTACTGGAGAAATGTTTGGTTTCTGGGGTGCAACAAGCAGATTAATATAATTTATCTCCTTCCGTGTTTTGCATTTGTTTTGTTTCTCAGCCAGCGAACATTGGCTTCGCTGCCTGTCTGTACACAGCTGAGTGCAAACCATGAGGGGAAAGATTATTGCTTGCTTCTTACTTGTTCTACACCAAATAGCAGGTAGCAGTGGCATTTCCTTTCCCTTGATCCTCCAGCTTATACCAGGCACTTTACACTAGTGAGTGCATAATACCTAAAGCTATTGCAGCACGGTGCACCCTTAGAGATTCTGTTCCAGGATTTCACGTCAAGGAGCTTGAGTGCTGTGTTGAAATGTGTGACACGTAGGGAAGTTAATAAAGCACCTGTGTAGATCTGAAAGCCAGAATATGCTGTATCCATACGTTTGGAGTAGTAATGCAAGAGAAACCAGAAATTTGGCATTGTAATCCATTTATTTTTCAGAAAGTTGTGTTTAATCTCTTGTCCTTCACATAAAAAGCTGAATTCCAAGTGAAACAAAATCAAATATCATTGCTAGTCTTGTATTTTTCTGCCAGAATAACGCATCTCAATATTTAAGGTGTAAACAATGATGGCTTTTTTAAAAAAGAACTGCACTGATTCCTGTTATTTATGCAGCTTATTTGGTCAGACACTGTGCCGTACGTTTTTATGGGACAAACAATCTTTGTTCCTTCTTTGTGATAAATGTTTTCAGACTATAAATTTATATATGGTTTGCGTTAGTAGAAAATGGAAAAAAAAAAAGAATAAGTAATTGAAATAGTTTTTTCCAGACAGGCCTGTTGCTGCGTAGCTCTCCATATTATTTTCAGAAACTGCCTATGCCAATATTTCTATTTTTGTTTTAGAGAATAATTAAATTGTAATGCCTAAGGCTATCTGAAATTGTATCAGTAAAAAAAGTTACCAAAGTGAAATGTGTCATTGCATGAGGGATGGCACTGAGGAAATAGAACAGTAATATCAGAATTATTCGTCTAATTAGCTTAGATTCATTGTTGTTTTCAGTAGTTGAGTTATATGGCTTCTAGAGCTTAGCAGGAAGAAATACAGAGGGAGATGCATGTAACTGGCACAGGTACAGATGATGCCAAATGGCAAACACGATTTGATATCTCTGTTCAGAGTTTAAACGTATAGTGTATCTTTCAATAGCTCTTTTTCTTTCTCTAATCTCAAAGATTTTTTAGCTCGCTTTTTTTTTTTTTTTGATTACTCATATATCTAAAAAGAAAGATTCTCCCACCCCCATCGCCATTAACTCAGTAAATCTAGGTGTCATCTGCCTAACAGCATAATGAGCAGTAATAGCTCATAATGACCATAATGAGCACTAACAGCTGAACATGTCAAATATACTGGAAAAAAAGAATAGTTCCCTGTGGGACTCCGGCCTCCTCAAAGTGGAGTTACTAAGTGGTACTGCAGATAGCAGTGAACTACTGAACTGCAGTGTAACCACAGCTTGTTCAAAAAAAATATGTCATGGAGAAAGCCAACTTACACGTGACATTTTTTTGACATTATATTCATTATAAAGTAAGATTTCTCAGCAGATTTTGAAACAAACCAGAGATTTGAGTTTCCAATCAAACAAGAAGGGCAAGTTCTTCTTAGGGCAAAAGCATAGTACAAATGTAACTCTGACCACAGGACAGCATACTGATGTAGTGTCTGATAAAGGTTGAACAGATATTTTTGAGCACATTTAGAGCGTTTAAGGAAGAATGCACCCTTAACATTCCTGTTTTACCTTATCTCTACAGCAAAAGCATGTCTTGGGAACTGCAATAGTGGGATAGGTTGTGCGCCATTCCTGTTGCAGTGCATGTGGCTACATATGTCCTAGGTTAATTTATCTGATTCATCTTACACAGAAGATTGTTATTTTGCAATTCTTGCATTTCAGGCCTTTGGAAGTATTCAGACATTTTGTAATAGTTTTACCTTTATTTTACTCATCCGTCACAGTGAAAGTTTTTCTAGCTGGAAATTTACATTTACAGATATCATGTGTCCCTTGATACTGAATGATACTCCATGCAAGAAATTATACTATTTAGCAATAAAATGGTCTTTTACACCTCTATAAAATTCAGCTACTTTTTGATCGATTTTATTCTAATTTTTCTGTAGGTTTTACTCCTTGCAGTAGTTTCTGGCTTACACGGCATCGGCTGTATTCTGACTGAAGTGTTTTAGCTCTACTAGTCTTGCAGCAGAATTCAAAACAAATGTATATCTAGTTTGCATGTCACTGGCTAAGGTAATGTTTTGCAGAAATAAAGTCAGCCTTTTGTTTAGTATTTCAGAGAGGATGTGCTTTCTCTCAGGTCATATGGGAAAGTTGTTCCAAAGAGGACAACGTAATTCCCCATACCTCTTTACAAACTAATTGACTATTTATTTTGCTTGTATATATGAACTTTGAAGTTACAACACAATGTTTCATTTTCAGTCCTACAATGAGCAGTCATCAAAATTGTAGGAAGAAATCAAATTCATTATCAAGTATTTCTTCAAGTAGATTTTGGGCTTTGAAGATGTTACAGAAGTAATACATTGGACTAAAATTGATTCAGTTCCATTTAGCTCAAACCAACAGCTAAAATATCTTGGTTTTTAAGTACATGAATATTCTTCTCAGTAAGCGGTACACTTTGTTTCTCCTCAAGTAATTGCATTCACGTGGATACGTTTGCAACATCAAGCCTGAGAGTTTAGAAGTATCAACATCTATCAGACAAAAAACAGGAGAATCTAAGGTAATAAACAAACAAACAAACAAACAAACAAACAGTCTTGCCTTATTAATCAGTAAGAGCAGTGAGCCCAAACATGTTGGTCTTCTAAAGATCAATGTCACTGAGTCCTGATGTTAAGTACAGTGTTGTGCTGCTTACATACACACTGTACATAACTACAGATTGCACTGATTTTAGCAAACGTTCTATAAAACCTACTTAGGTGGAAACATTTTCAAGGAATACTGATAAGTAAAACTTCTGTAATGGGAAAGAACGTGCTGGTTCCGTAACAACCTCTTGATTCAAATGGTATGTAAAAACTGAAATCAGAAACGGCACTAAATACTAAGAATTCTTGAATAACTGAACGCTCAGTGTTATCCTTATCTGTAATCATCGGAAATTATTCTTAAACAAAGAAAAGTCTATCCCACAGAAGGTAGTGACCAAAGACTCTGAAATTATTCGGAGAGGGTTGATTTTTAGAATCATGTTTAATATTTTATCAAACTTACTGTTTTTTAAAAGACGTGAGTCTTTCCAGAAGATAAATCAGGGATCAGTACTTGAAGGAATTATCTATAATTAGTGGAGCTAAATGTTTGTTATGACATCTTTCTCTCCCCCCCCCCCCCCCTTTCTTCCTTTCTCTGTCACCCCTTCTTTTTTTTTCCTTTTCGTTACTTCACAGATAACCATCTGCTTAATAGCAGTTTTTCACACACTCTTGATTCTGACGAGGAAAGAATTTCTTTAATTAGTGTCTTATTTCTGTAACTTATGTGGACTAGGAAAGCATAAATCTGAAAAGTTTTTAAAAGGTTTAATAAAAATGGACAAAGTGAACTCCTCCTTGAAATTAAAGTCTACTCCGTATCCATAAATGATTGCTTGAAATCTACAGAAATTATTCTTAAGCCACAGAAATCTCCCCACAGACAGTAGTGAGCAAAGGCTCTACATTTCAGTTATTTACGTGTAATCACCAATGGGTGAGTGCCCACAGAAAATCAAAAGCAAAACAACAACAAACACAGAAAACATCAAACCGAGTTATCTGAATATTTTGATTTTTGAGTAGAGTTCATAAGTCATTAATATCCACATCACACTTCTCCATCTTCAGGTCATATTCAGAATTTATCAATTTGAAACATATAATACTATTTTTTTTCCTTTATTTTCTAGCTATTGTTAAATCACACGTAAATCACTAAAGTACAAATCTCCGTAGAGACCATCTCAGAGTCTGTCTGCATGCTAATAGTGGTTCCTTCTGTTTAAATGTATTATCACTTTAGACAGATAACTTTCCAGTAGTTTTCTGTTTTCCTTCATCAAGTCTTGTGCTTTCCCCTAGGAATTTCAGGGCAAAACAGCCTTTCAGCTATTCTTAACCCATCCCATACTGTGCCTGGGTGACACCAGGCCTAATTGGCCTGTAATCTATTTTGAAGAATTCTTGCTGTAATACCTGCAAATCCTTTTTACAGATGCTGTTTTCTTACCCAAATGACAACCTTCTAACTCTGGTCAAGATTTTGTTCTGGCTTTAAAAAGAAAGCAAAATAAAAGTATAAAATTAAGTCCTAAATGCAGTCAGCTGTGAAGATGATGCTTTGTGGTCCAGGTGATACAAAAATCAAATGCAAACAAGAATGAGTCAGGCCCTAAAAAAAACAGATCTGAGCAGCTGTTAATTAAGAAAGCAACGATGGTACACAGTTGGTTACTGCTGTAATTATTATGTAGATAATTTCACATCTACTTATTTCTAGCTTTTAACGTACTTGTCTTGGCATTGGATACATTGGATGGTTGCAACAGCTAAAAAGATTGTATTATATTTTCATTGAATTCCTAACAAATTATGAAGATGCTTCTTTTTGATTTGCCATCCTATACTGAAGTAGAAAGAGGTATCAGGATGATATTCTTGTTGTTGTTGTTGTTTTTCTTTATTATTCAGCCTTTTGGGGCAAAAAACCAACAACAATGTTCTATTAGAATCAGGTGTTACATGGAGGAAATTGTGCTAATGCTGTTCACTGTGAGACAGAAACTGAATTCATGTTTGTAAGCTGGAGTATGGGTTGGGACCATTTGGGGAGCAGTAGTGTTGGTTTGGGGTCTTTTTTACAAGTTGCTTTTGCCTCTGGCTTTTCTCATTTCCCTTGACAGTGTTAAGCTATGCAGGCAGAAGGGATAACTATTCTCCTGACTCATAAAAACCTTAAGAAAAATTTCTCCTTTTTGCTTTTATGTTGGCAAAAAATGTACCAAATGGCTATTTTTGTTTTCCTTGGGTTTTGTTTTTGTTTTGCTTTTCTATTTAACTTCAGGGAAAATTACTTGAAGACTTTGTTTATTTTTTTTTTTCCCCTGCTCTATTTGTTCCTCTTTGATGTTAGTTTTTAGTAATTTATTTAAGAATGACATACAAAGAGCAATCGAAAGAATCTTAATGCAGCTGCTTAGTTATAAATAGGAAAAACAGAGAAAATATTTCTTTGTGTGTGTCACTTACAACATCTGGGGCAAGTGACGGTGTACTGCCTTTAAGTATATGAAGCCTGCACATGCCCTGTTCAGGTTTTTGTTATGTGGGTATCTAGCAGGGACCTGAAAAACTACGTTCAGTACAAGAGGTGCTCCACCAGTTCCAGTTGCTGTAGCTTTCCAGCCTGGTTTATTGTTTCATTTTTCTGGCTTTTATGGAGACTAGGAATTCCTCAGATAGCTATTGTGTGAATGAATCCGGCTCCTACTTTCCATTGCAATTATATGGACATATGTTGCCCTTCTTCGTTGCTGTTTCTTTCTTGAAAAACTCAGTTAATCTACTGTAATAAGAATGTTTGATTCTCTTGTTTGATTGATGTATTCCACTAGGAAGAGTAACTGATTTTGATGGTCTTTTCTGGCCTTCAAAAGACAAGTAGTTACAAGTACTTGCAGGCAACTGACTTATACCAAAAGTAAGCTGGCACAAATCTTTCACACCTCAACTACTTGCACATTCTCATCTTTTTTCCCAACATTTTTGTTCTTTATCTCTCACATACAGACCTGTCAAGTTTCATGAGCTGATCATAAGCCCCACTTTCTTGATCTGTAGAACCATCTGATTGTTCATTCATCCATCCCTATCTCATGGTCTGATACGTGCTCCCATTCTTCCCATTTTCACTGAAAGTTCTATTTCTGTCTTGAAGGAAGCAGAAAGCTGTCCTTATAGCAGGTTGAACTTCTTCAGGATGTTTCATAGCTCTTTATCATTCTTCCAATCTGATGGTTTTACGGCACTCACTGTCTCAAATATTACGCTCATGTTATGAATGGTCTAAAGAAAAATCGATATTCATATTTAGACAGAAAACTTCACAGAAATTATGCTGAAAATCGCAGAGATATTATTTACATTTTTAAAGTATGTCAACATAATGAATTCACTTTTTTTTTTTTCTATAAAATCGTATTATTTTTTTCCAAACTTGCAAAACAAAATCCTAGATTTTCAGACCATAAGATTTGTGCATAATTTTACTTATCTGCATTTCTTTGTCAAAAGAATACACTGTCCCAAAAAGACATCAACGATTAGAATGGGAACTCGATTGGTATATTGACAGTTTCATTTTTGAATGAGTCACCATTTCTCCAACTATTGCATAATGGAATCTACGTATACCTTTTATTAAAAATATCTCTGTTTTGCACTCTGACAAAAAAAAATGAAGTAACTGGTATTTTGTATTGCATTAAAAATGGAAGATAGATTTGTGCGAAGGTGACTTGTAAATGAGGTGATTCATTATTTTCTGTGCGTAGGCTTTTAATACAAAAATATGGGAACATATTAGAGTCCGATGATCCCTCTGAGTGGCCAAGGTTTTCTTCCATTTTTGCCACCTTCCCATTATTACAGTAATGATCACCAAATGTAATTCAACGTCTCCAATGAAAAAAGTCTTGAATACAGATATTCTGTTCTACAGAAGACGGTGTTACGCATTAAAAAGAAATAAATGGTATCCATCTTACTCTCCATCCTCTCAGGATTAATATGTAATGGAGTAATGATACAGGCGCAAACATTGTGGCAATACACAGCTTAATATCAAGCTTAAGAGGACATACAATCTTTGTAATGTAGACGGGGGTCAGAGTTGATTTCTTTTTGTTTCCTATACACTACTTGTTTTTTAAAAAAAAGATTGTGACATAGTTTCTTGTTCTGTAGAATGGAAAATTGCTACTTATTATATTTGTTACACAGCTGTCATCAGTCATTAATATTTATAAAGTGTTTTGACATCTCCAGAGAGCTGCATCCTACATGTGAATAATCATTCACTCCAGAAAACCAAAGGTATTAATATTAATAATTATTACTATCATTTTTATATTTATTTTGTTTCCTGAATTGGAAAGGTATGTATTATTTCTCTCTTCATTTACATAAAATGAAATAATTTCTATATTTGTATTCTGAAAGTTGTGTAGAGCAACAGTGCTTGCAATGTCTCTCTTCAGAATATATCCACAAATTCAAATTAAAAAATATAATTATTTATTTTCCTGGAATCCCCGTTAAACAAAATAACACTAGCCTTTGATTTAACTGTTATAGTTGTTAGGAAGACTGATCCTCTGTCACGCAGAGATTTGGTTTATTTTGTTCAAATACTGCCATTTAGACAGGTGTTCAGTGTAGTCTACTTTCCTTGTTCATTCTTTCTGTTTATTAAAATGGGCCATGATTTTTATCACTGGTTATCCTATTGTAAACACACAGCTTTAATTTCCAAAGGCGTCTTCCTTCCTGAATGCTATGGTAATCCTCAACCCACACATTATTGGTTTTCATTTCCTTTTGAATGTCAATTTTAAACCCCTAAGTATTGAACCCAAATTAATTTTTTATACGGGCTCTTTATTCATCATGTGGAGTAAATTGTCTCAAATTGGTCATTTGCATAGTGCCGGACATTTTGCTAGTAACTTATCTCTTAAAAATAAACGTATTCCCTCTTGTCTTGATTCCTCTTCTAATAGCATTTTAGAAATAGTTTAGATAAGATTAAGTAAGACTCTTTGGCAAAACTTTAGGTGTTACACTGGGAACAGATAAACATGACCTGCCATATGTATTAATTGTTAGAGATGATGTTCATTCTTTCTGGATATGGATTTGAATATGCTGTTTGTGAAAGGTCTTAAGGTAATTACCCTGGAGAATGGCTGTTTATTCTAAGATTGATTCCTGATGAAGAAATCACTGTAAAAACTTCTACAAAGCATTCTCTTACAAAGAAGCAAATTGGTTTTGAGAGGTTCAGTTGAATGGGAAAATGTAATTAAGACACAAGAACAAAACCCAAATGTTTATCAGTGCCAGTTGTGATCGTGCATTTGCAGTATGGACACTTACAGAATAGGAAAGATCACATGTTTACATAACAAGCCGATTATCACAGCCAGTGGGTCTTAACATTCGCATAGATAGATCTGGAACTGGACAGAGCTCAGAGATTCCGTGAACTTTATTCAGATGAGGATTAATAACAACACCTCTCTGATAAACCATTTAAAAATTAAGGTGGTTTGTAAGGTGCTGGCTTTAATGCTTGCTTTTTAGAGAAAGCAAAAGTTTTCTGTAGTGGCTTGTAGAGATTTTTCTCTTTTCCTACATACTGAATTTTATTGCAGACGATGTTTTGAACAAGTTTGTCCTGTAGACTTCAGTTTTTCTCTCCTTTTTGTGTATTTGTTGTTAGTAGAATATCTGAAGAAATAAATGCCAGCTTAGTTGCATTTAGAAATAAAGTACTTTGAAGTTTTAGAATATTAGAGCTCTAAAGATGCTAACACAAACACGCTATCTAGCTGTGCAGTAGGTTTGGATCTGGAAACAAAAGGATCATTACTACTGAACCAGGTGGCTGTTGTGTATGGGTGAGGAGGAGTTCTTCATTTTGATTAATTTAGTGCACTAAACAGTCTACCCCAAAAATGTTTTCAAATATCTGTTTTCAACTCTTTTCAATTCTGCCCCAGGCTGTTTATTTTGAAAGGCAGCAAGGAAGTCTTGTACCCATCTCAGTTTTATTTGATTCTGTTGGAAGTTGTGGGACTTTTTCCCTTGGAATTTTTATGTCTTTAAAACCAACATAGGTGGGGCTGCTGTGATGTTCTGAAACGATCACCTTAGCTATGGTGCTATGAGTGAATTCCATATCTCTCAGTCTGAGTAAAGGAGAAGCTCTCTGATGGAATAAAGGAAGAATAGATGAAGAAAATAACAGGTATCACAATTATTAATATCACCTTTCACACTCCACAATTATACTAAACTACTGGTGTCTATTATTTAAAACAAAGAAATGAGAGCACATAGTGTAGGTCACTGTGACTTTCCTTTTTAGAATTACAATAGACTGCTAGGTTTTGTTGTTGTTGTTGTCTTTTTAAACAGACACAGAGCATTTGAGTATTGGTCAAGAATTCCAATATATGCCTGCTTTTAATTGTGAATCTAGCTGGAGAGATCGGCTTTGTCTCTCATTTGAGGAAATGAGGCACAAGATCAGTTAATAAATTTGTTGCAGTTCATTGCTGTGACAGCTAATAGATGTACATATTGGCGATTTGTGTAGTAGACTATCATTTACTGTCACTTTTTAAAATTAGAATGTGATCTTCCATTGTCTTTAATCTATTTGCATCATGGATGACGAATTTCTTTCCTTCGGGGTAATCCCTTATTATCGTAAAATAACTTTACCCAAACTGTGCCATGAGGAAGTCACCACCCAGAACTGTAAGCATCTGAAATCTTTCCATTTCACTCTTTAAGAGCCGTATCTCAAGTGCTGACTTCTCACGGTTCTTAGAGCACTACTCTTCTGCTGTAATCGCATTTAACACCAATTAGAGAATGGATTCTGTAACAGCTTTGACTCTCCAGATCTCTGTCATAATGATAGATAGATATCATAGGGAACCATTTTGTTTCCAAATCAAAAGAATGTCACTGTATAGTGTGGCTCATTTCTTTTGAGCTTCAAGAGATGATGCAGACAGTGTGCATAGCACACAGGAGTGTCCTTTGGTTTTTGCTGGTCAGCATGAAACAACGAAGTCGAGATTCTTGAAGATGTTATCATACTGTTATTTCAGCTAAGGTGAAGACTAGTAACGTGAGGAAGTCAACACAAGTTCAGTTATGCTGAAAATCACTTTTTGTACTGTCCTGGTAAGGAATGAGGGATCTTGAGGTGGCCACAGCCAGTAATGTTCAATGAATA
This sequence comes from Alectoris magna, assembly GCA_030625065.1. NCBI lineage: Eukaryota > Metazoa > Chordata > Aves > Galliformes > Phasianidae > Alectoris > Alectoris magna. Next base: position 5,182,235 of record CM060569.1, read on the forward strand.
TTCATTTAGCCCAATCAAATGAATATTTCTTAATTTCTTTGTTTTCTGTTTCGTATGCACACAACTGAGATGAGTTAAGGAAGTAGTAACAAGGACTGATTGAAGTATCCTCAAAAAGCCATAAGAATCTGAAGTGGCACTAACAACGTGAGGAATACATTGATTCTTCAGGCTGGTAACTTAGCAACTCAAGAGGATAAATTAGGAATTAAAAACAAAATCATCCTAGCTAAAAAACTAAAAACTGAAGAAAAAGCTGCAGCGCTTAGAAATGCAGCACTAAGAGCAACAGGCAATTGGTTTATGTAGAAAAACACAGCATCTCTGCTTACATGCATAGCATGGCACAAAGGTAGAAAACCTTAACTATACCTGCTGGAATAGCAGATGCCCACAGTGAAGTAAACTCATTTCATCCCAATGTTTAACCATGTATAACTTGCTCTCACAAGATGAATGGTTAGTATTTCCTACATTAATTCAGATGATTCTCACTAGCTTAAAAATGCTCTGTGCCGGCATGTCGTAATTTCAGCAGCTTACACCTTAAAGTGAGGATGGTTTCCATTCTCAGTTATGAGTTAGGAATGGTGGACAGTACTGTTGACAACATATACAGCAAACAGAATTTAATGTTCTCACCTAAGATCAGTCCAAAAAAAAAAAAAAAAAAAGAAGAAGAAGAAGAATTATTTTAGTCCACTGAGAAGCAAGTCTGCATTTACATAGAAAATTTTCAGATTCAAAGAACATTTTGAGTCTAATTAACTTTCCTCGTCCTTATTTATGTCACGTTTGCTTACATTTTAGGTAACTTGTACCTGATTACATAAAAATTATCTTTCCATGGAAAGATATCCACCAGAAAGTCATTGGATGACTTTGAGATGCATGCTATTAAGACTGTTAGAACTCTTTCTTGTAAAGCTCATTTATCTAAATCATGGGGTTATTTTAAGCATGACGAAAGGATAGGAGGTATGGCTTGTAGTCTTTACTTGTTTTATTTTAGTCCCATCCCTCCTATTATCTGCCTTGTAACCTTGGTTAAGTCCATTAACCTCTTTATGACTCTGTGTCACTTCCCGTGTGCTGTCTTTTACAATTTAGTCGTTAAGAACAGGCGTGTATGCACAGCCCATGGCACAATGGGGCCCTTGATGTTGCTGCATTAGAAACTGCAAATAATTGAAGTAACCTATCAACAGTCAATAAGCCAACACAGAGCTACCCAATGATCCATGCCATTTAATTTTCAATCTAGTTAATGTTTTAATTATTTTCCTCCCCCTCTTCTACTTAGTATTGTACATAGGGATATTCAAATTTGCTTCTGCATCAAGTTACTGCATACTCTAGCAAGGTCTGAATGTAGGCCGTGGGTGGGCTGGGACTTGGTATGAACAAGCTGGCATTGTCAGGGTCAAAAACATTCTCTAGAGAAGTGCTTCGTGTTTATGGTGACTAAACTTTAAGTTTTGTATCCTTGTTATGTGTTGGACACTGTACTTTTCAAAGTTAAAAATCACCAAGGCTCTACAAGGTCCCTGAGTGCAGCTATGGATGAGTTGACCATTTGAAATAACAAATGTGATCTCTCTTTTTCCAAATGTCATTGCTCCATTATGTCCTGAGTGGTTCCCTCCATCTCCTCTAACAATCCATCAGAACTAAAATTTGTACTTGTACTTCACCTTTTTATTAAAAGAGTGAGAGAACTAGCCATATGTTACAGTACTGTATACGGATAATTTCCACTTTGAAGCCAAGAGATTTATCTTACTTTTCCAGTACCCCATAGCTATTTTTCAGTTTTGGTTAATGCTACGTAAAGCCCAATTTGATTTGCAGAGGAAGGGCTGGATGTCTTTGTGCAATCACTTAACGTGCAGAGGTCCAGAGTAAGCTTTTAAATAGTCTTTTATATCATATCTTCTACAGCGATTTTATACTTTAAAAAATGTTTGTAAATCACTGCTTGAAATTTCCAATGTTTATATGCATATTTGCACTTTTCAGTGCAAATTAATGTCTCTCTAGGCAAAGCAATCTCTTCACAATGGCGGAGTACAAGAACAATTTTAGAACAGAGCCTCAAACTTTTTGTGTGTTGTTTCTGCTGAATAGGGACAGGTTCCCACCCAGAAATGCTTAGATGACATGTGGGTAATGGTTTTTATTTAGAATAATATCGTATCTAGATTCATTGAGTGGTTGTCTTCGCAACCTGAAAGGTATGGGAAAATACCTAGCAACACCCGAGTGGTTGACAGTGCTTCAATTTTCAACTCCCTGGTTCTCATGTCTTAGTTATCCATAGTTTGAAGATAGATTCTCTTGTACAGTCCGTATAGCCAGAATTAGACAGTGACTGATGCCATGGAATAAGTATGGAATAATGTGGTCCACTTTAGTCTTACGTAAGTTGCTCTTGTCACAAAAATTGTATGCTCCCTTGACAGCTTTCCCCTAAGGCAAGTTTTCAAACTTTTAAAAAGTTCTGACCTCTGTTGTTTTTTCAAAGACAGGTCTGGATGCCAGCTTAAGAGACTCAAGTCAATTGACAGTAAAGTTGGGCTGACTATATGATTAAACCTAAAAAATGCATCTTGCAAGTCAGAAAGAGAAAGTCATGGACCATTTCCAAGTCTATTACTGTTAGTTGAAAGCCACTCTTCTAAGAGGAAAATCTGTTAGTATTTACATTGAGCAACAAATAAATTAGGAATGTTGCTTTCACGGCTTCCTTCTTTATTCCAGCTCAGTTCTCTTTCTAAGGACAAAAAGAACATTAAGTTCTATTTTTATCTCTTTATAAAGTATACCTAGAGCCTGCAAGTTTCCTGAGGCCTGGCAGCAATGACCCTGGATGCAGTAATCCCAAATGCTTGAGGTGAGCTGTTGTGGCTGCAGGGCATGTACCAAGACAGCTCCTTGTCCCCTTGAAAGCCCTGCAGCTTGCTTCCAGGACTTTGGTCTTTTACTGCAGCATGTGTTAAATTTTAGCAAACAAATAGATTTTCTAGCTTCTTACTGTGTTAATATTTCATTTTCTCTCCTCATAAATATAGACATAGTCTAAGCATGGAGGAAATAGAAAGCTCAGCAGGTATAATATTCTGCCCAAGTCAGTGGAACTGCTTTATGACATCCAGTCTTCCTTCACTGTAGCCTTCATTGCGTTAGAGTACTACACAGTATACCATTGAAGTCAGTTCTGGCCTCTGATTGCAGTTCACTCTGCTTTTTGCAGGGTTTTTTGTTGTTGTTTGTTTTTTGTGTTTTCTCCATTAAATTAAAATATAACAAAGAGCTTTCAGGACAACATATTACTAATAGAGTAGTGGTAGTTTGACAAGAACTGATCTGCTGTCCCATCAGCATGTTATGATTTGCAGTGAAAAGCAGAAGACCTGATGGACTGACTGGGCTTTTAAGATCTCCTACTTCATGACAAAGGACTGTATGAAAATGTCACTGCACAACTTGGGTGTTGGCATGTGAATGCCTTTGCGTATCTCGTGTCCGTGGATTTTTGTAATGGAGTGCAATTGGAGTGTTAATGATGCATGATGGTTCTCTTTTTAATTACAGTTTCAAGAAGGCAACCAGCTTGCAACTAATTTAATGTATTTCATGCTGAGTTTTGAATCATTCCACTTTATTAATAAAAATCTCATGTGATATTTTGTCTGTTTAATGTGTCAATACTGGGATCTCTGGAAACTAGATGTGACTTTTCTAAAAGTTGTCAAGAGAATCTTAACAGAAATGTTTTTCTGTACCCCTCTCTTAATTAGCACTAGCAGAATTTCAGCTTTTTACTAGTTTTCTAGAATTTCCTTGATATTTAATACATTTTGGTAATTTAATGTATTTATCATATACAGTGAAGTTCTCAGGCAGCTGTTTTAGACCTCTGGTATGAAAGCAGTCCTGTTAAGTTTCTGTTTGTTTATGCTGGAAAGGACTTTAAATTTTTAATCATAATATTCTACAGCAACCCTTAATTTGTTCAGAAACAAAGTATTTGCTGGGATCTTCTGCATTTTTCTACTAAATCCATATATATGAACAATCTCTTCATCACTAACATGCTTCAGAGCTTTCTGTCATTCTTAATAAATCTTCCAGCCTCTGATTTTATGTTCTTTGCTTTGTCTTGCGACGTTCCTTGAGCCCCTATCTGTAGGCTTATATTTATTACTGAGAACTTTCCCTTTTCCCCCCAACTGCTATAATAACAACTTTTTACACTGTCTAAAGAGCTGCATTCAGTTTTGCTCTAAACCATGTTGGTTTGCTTTGTTGTCAGTTTTTAGAGAGCTGTGTTTTGTGATTATTGGTTTCTGGTTTTGAGCATTTAGGAAGTTCCCAGCGTTTAAGTGGTTCCCAGTTATAATTCATGATTTTCCATTTAAAGTGTGCATCTACTAAGCTGTTCTCACCCCCTTCTTCTTCTTTTTTTCTTCTTAACTGGTTCTTCCAAGTGATTTGGTTCACAATGATTTTCAGCTTCACGGAATCAGACGTTCTAAAGAAAAAGGAATAGTTTGTTCAGTTTCATCATATCCAAATATATTAGATTTTAGTCACTGGAAACAACAATGAGTTCTTATGCTCTCTTTTATTTTCGAAGACAAGTTCTAGCCCCATACTTACATGCAACTATGAAAATGGCATAGTTTAATTTTTTTTCCTCAATCTGCTTGCAAACTAGATTATTCCACATAGCCAGCTCAGATACCTAAATGACAGGAGCAACTGGACTGCAGTAGCTGAGGAATGGCAGTCTTTTTCAGAAAAGTGTGAGTGCAGCTCAGGTTTGCAGAGAAAAAAATGAAAGAGGGAAGTGGCATTCTTTTACATGCTTTCCTCAGGACAGTATGACAACAGCCTGATACGGAATCCCCTCATGTTAGATTCACATATTTGAGATAGGAGACCTTCTTCTATAATTGCCAGAGTCTCATTTTATTTCTGACAGAAGGAAGTGTTCAGAACTTGACCTCTCAGATTAAATATTCCCATGATTATAGGATTGCTTCTTTACATACCAGTTAGGTGTTGACATATCCCTTCGTCGTGTCCCATGGGGTGTGTGATGATACATAGCAGATGTCAACAGGGACCTCATCTTCTGTTCAGCTGTGTTATGAGTCCGTGAGAATTCCAGATCTTCTGTTTAGCATTAACATGTTGGCAACTCTGTTGTGTGTGTTACTGACAGTCTCCTCCCTCTCTGCACTCTTTCCAAATGGATTTGGTGCGTAAGATATAAGTGACAGTCTCAAAGACAATAGACTTCCTACAACTTGGGCTTGTACCTAGGAAAATCATTTCCCAGGTAGAAAAAGGAGAGTTAGGAGTGCTCAGACTATGGGAGAGGTTTATTAGATGGCAAAGAATCCTCATGGGAAAGCTTTTATAAGCAGTGAGCTGTAAAAAAAAAAAGTTTAAGCTACAGCTATGTCATCTTAGCTGTCAATCATTCACAAGAGAAAGATGACTAAAAGGACAGGCTTCATTTGTTATTATACTCACAGAATTACTTATTGACATTGAATATTATTATCTTTCACTGTCCCTCAATCCTTTCTAAAGATTTATTTTAGCATTACTTTTCCAATGCTGCCTTCTCCACTAAGTGCCAGCGGTGTCATCCAGATTACAACTGTGTTCATAAAGATGCAAATCTGATGGCACAGCTCTATTTCTCAGGCACCTCATCATGGAAGGAAATAAGGAATGATTTCCTTCCACATTCTGTTAAGTCTTGAATGTGTTCTGATCTCAGGATCTCATTTAGACACAAATAAATGCTCCTTTTGCTCCTCTCTTTCATTTTCCATTTGTTATTATTTTAGAGAGCTTTCTGACTCCAGTGAGTCCACTAATGCTACAGTCTCCTGTCGTGTCTTTGCTGTTTAGATGATTTTAAGATGGATATTAGGAGGAATTTCTTCTCAGAAAGAGTGGTAAAGCATTGGCACAGGCTGCCCAGGGAGGCTGTGGAGTCACCATCCCTGGAGGTTTTCAAGAACCGTGGAGATGTGGCACAGTGGTCAGTGAGCAGCATGTTGAGGATGGGTTGGGGTTGGAAGTCTATTCCTACTTTAATGATGTTATGACTGTATAGGATGCACTGGTACTTTTCCTCTTCTTCTTTTTTATACTTTCACCCTTCTCCTAGTGATGATGTGGAAGATGTTGTGGACACAACTCCTTCTCAGTGTACATAGTAATAAAAATATTTTTTTGTTTTGTTGTTATATATATATATTTTTTTTACCTCTTTTACCAGTAAGAGTCTTACTTAAGTTGAAATTAAGAGTTGGTGGGAGGTTAGGAGTCCTTTCAGGAAAGCATCATGTAAATCTCTTTTGAGTTAAATGCAGTGAAGAGTCATGCTGGGGTTGCACAGAAACCAGGACATGTTTAACTGTGTTAGTACAGCTCTGTCTGGGTTAAGTAGCTTTACTGAACAGCAGGGCATAGGAGGCTGATCAGAGGACTGTGCTAATTCAGTTAAATCCTTTTCCATTTTGGAAATGTCACATTTAGAGCCAGTATATTTCTGTGTAGTGCTATATTTTGTCATGCAAACATACGCTGATAAATCTTTCAATTCTAAGGTCACTGACTCATTCATTTTTAAAACTGTATTTTTTTTTCCCCCAGCTAAAACATCCAGATAACATTGTAGGGAACAGCATACAAAGTGATGAGCCCAGACCCAATAGCTCTACTTTTAGCTGATGCCTATTATGTGTGTATTTGTGTGAAGGTAAGTATAATGCAATGACAGGCTTTTAGAGATTTCTAATCTTTATATTTTTCTAACCCCCAAAATAGGAGCCTGACTTCAGTTTCTGAAATGACAATGCACGTGTCTTTATGCTAAGCTTTTAAGCATGCTTTCATTTTTGCACATTTATAGTTTGCTCAGTTTTTTTGAGTGTTGTAGGGGTACATCTCTTTTACCTGGGCTGTATTCTCTATATTCCAGAACAGCTGCTCATGTAGAAGAAGGGCACCAATACCTACACAGATGTAGATATTCTGTGGTTATGAGAGCTAATCAAAATATTTTTCAGAATGTTCTATTCCTTTTTTCCCTCCTATAACAATCTTTTTCTGCATCCTTTGTAAAGAGCTTAAGCCCATCTGTATGAGAGATCTTACAGTGAGCAGGGCGTACGTTCTGAAGAGAAAATGTTTCTGGCTACAGCTTGCGTTTAAAACCCAAGTTAAGATGTATGACAATTGCAAGCACTTGTGCTAGTTCTCTGTATGTTTGAGTTTAATATTGCAGTAGCTGAAAATCCAGTGCTTTCAATTTTTGCTTTCTGAAGCCCACATAAGAAAGGGATTTATTTTTCTTAATCGCTTAATTAAGTAGGATGTCCTGTGGAAAACTGAGTATTCCAAATTCTTAGTAGCTATGTGAGTTGTTGAAAAACTTCTGATTTTTTACGATAGAGTGAAACAGAGGAGACTCTAACAAAATTCAGCTCGGAGGGCCTTATAAGAATTAATTAACTAAATTAACTGAGATTGTTCTCACTGAATCAGATGCCGGTAGCAGCAGTGAGTGCTGCGCTTCTGCCGCCGTTACTCTTGCAGTGAAAGCGGATGAGGGTGTTGGGATTTTGTTTGTTTGCTTGTTTTTAATGACAGAGGTAATATAATGCAAACGTGTATTTTAAGGCCCCAAATTATGTCTACTTATTTTTACAACCACTACCAACTACAAAAATGTCGTCTGCTTCTCTTTCCACCTACTGAAGCGGCATAAACGTAACTTCGAAGATGATTCTGGGGGTTGTGTGGTAAGGAGGCAGGAGCTGTGCTCCTTCAGAATTGGTTCTTGAAGATAGATTGGGAAGATTAATTTCAAAAAGTCATGCTGGAACAATTCTGCAGACAGAGATAGACTTGGATCTAATAATGGATGCACGGGATAGTACTTTGAGAGAGTTAAAAAGAGGAAAGCGTTGAGTGATTCCTTTGTGAAGCGAGATGTGATCAGCGCAGTCCTTGGGGATTGCACAGGTTTACTGAGTGCGGGGATGCACCTCCCTTAGGAAGACATTAGAGTTTGACTTTCAAATGACTGACGCCACTGTTCTTAAACCACGCACACACACACGCATAAATGCATACACGTATTTAACATAAATAAAACAATCTGTTAATGACAGAGTAATAATGTGTTGCATGTTTCCTTTTGCATTTTTCCTTCGAATCTCCATTTTACCCTTAAACCTGTTTGAAGTCTCTTGTTTTCTCTTGTGACATCAGTATTCCTTGATGTCCAGAACTGCTATAATTATTAGCAGTCTAGATTCACTTCTTTTTTCCTTTTTCTTGTTTTTACTTTTCTTCTTTCATTCTTTCTTTCTATTATTCAATCTTCCTTACTTTTTTCCCCTCTATTGCCTTTCCCTTCATACTTTGTTTTTTGAGCTCTTAGCTACAAATACAAGTTTGAAAGGGCAAATCCATTAAAAGAAATGGCAATTGCTTTATGAATCTCCTAGGAAAAAAGCAAGGATTGTTTCTATTCCCCCTTCACCTGGGAAGTTGAGACCATTTGCACAGATACACTCTCTATCTCATCTTTAGCTTTTCCAAGATGCCCCCCAGCAAGGCTTCTCCATGTAGCAAGCTTTCTCTTGCTGAAATAATTTTCTTCCTTTTTTTTTTTTTTCTTTTTTCCTGCTGTTTCCTGTTGGACCTTTGATGATGTTGGTACTTCAATTGCAGCTAAAAAATTTCAGAGACTATAAAAAGTGGTTTTGCTGCAGTGGCATTTACAAAATTGCCAATTGAAAGGAACTTCAATCAACTGTTCTATTTCGAAAAAATAACACCATTTTAAGGTTGGTGCAGGAAAGAAAAAGAAACAATTAAAAATGGTCGGGGCTTTATTCACTGCAGTGACCTTGAAATACGTCATCCTGCTATGGATTACTCACCTTATGGTGTACACACAATGGTTTTCTAGCAGTGAAACTTCACTTTCAGCATGGCTTCATAGTTTTCTGGTTTCTCTGTAAAGCCTCAGTATTGTCATTCTTATATGCCTGTTCTGCCAAGCTTTCTTATTGTGCGTTGACAAAACTCTACTGGGACACAATGAATGTGCTCTGAATTGCTGTTACCAGAACTGAATCCCAGGAGCCTTCCTTGAGCAGAGGCAGTATTTGTTGCAGGTGCTTTTTCCAGGCATTTTACAGAAATACGAATACACTGCAAGAACTGGATTGGTTTTTAATTTTGAAAGTTACTTGCTACATAGGTTCAATAGAGCAGGGCATTTACGCACAGCTCCAAACTGAATGTTTCATGAGCCCTCGTCCTCCTTACTGAGATTGAAAGTGTATTTTGAATAAGGTTGTACCTCATTTTACACCAGGTATATCAAAAGCAGTCTTACTGCTGCTGTTGTATAGCAATTGCTTTTTTAAATTGGTAAATTTTCATGCAGGAAGAAGGGAAAAACAGTCAACTTTCCAGTAATTGTTGTTTCTCATTGCAGAGGGAGATTTACAAATAGTGCAACAATGTCAAAGGTAAAATTATTACTAAGGTGCTCTGCCATGAATCCTAGCGAGCTCTTGCCTGAAATCTATCAACTTGAAGGCTACAATCATGTTTTATGAATGTAATGTAGTTTCAATTGTAAAAATCTATTGCCATAATCTGAGAGAGAGATGGAGAGATTCTTTGAGGAGATGCAAACGAGTAACAAAAAATGCAATCCAACTGACTCCTGTTATTCCTTGAGGCAGGCATAACACAGTGCTCACGTCCAGTCCGTTACACCTAAAAACCTTAGGTTGTTTTTGAAGCAGTTTATTAGTTAAATTAGAAATAACTTGGGGGGGGGGGGGGGGGGGGGGAAGAACCTAAAGATGATTTTCTAGAGGAAAATAAAATAGTGGTGTAGACAAGTGATGAACACTCAATTTACTACTGATTAATGAAAGACAATGGTTTGGTAATTACAGAAGTACTACAGTTCAACTTGAAAGATAGGATGAATTTCCATTCCATGACCTTTACATCCTGCTATGCTGCCTGGAAACTGACTCCTTTTAGTTAAGTACTTAACGTTTTCCCATATCAAAGGAGAACATCTTTTGGGTGTTCTCTTCAGAAAGCAAGGATTGCGTGACTTGTTTTACGTGACTTTACCGAGTATTTTTAGTCCAGTAATGATATAAACATACATGAATCATATATACTTAGCTTTTGAACATCCTTCTAATATCAACAGCAACTGTGAAATTATTCCCACCGTTGTTGCATCATGCAATTATAAAATGTGTTACTTAAATCTCCCTTTCCACCAACTTTTTTAGTTCCTGGGCCTAATTTAAGGTAATCTTCTGGGAAAAGGTGATATTAATTAACTGGTTGCATCTCTCCGTCATACAATTAACACTCTTGACTTTTTAAGATCCCATGCACATTATCAGCCACTAGGGGACACCGAAGAGTAATTGAACCTGTTCTATCTAGTCCCGAGAGAAGGGATGCACATTCATTTCTATTTCAGCTTCCATTGGCACACAGATCAAACATACCCAAATCGCTTCCAAGCTTAAGCCCTCCATATGGCATAACATGGCATTACCAAGCGTGCCAGCAGGAGAGCTCTAATGGGTCCTGACACGCAACATCCCAATTAAGTGTCACAATGAAAGCTGCAATTTTAGCTTGTTTAATAATAGACTTCAAGGGTGCAAGTCTTTATTTCAGAACATCTTTTAATAAATGTAAGAGAAACATGAGAGATGGAGAAGGCTAAACAGTAGTTTAGTTACTTTAAAATCAGATCAGAGAATTCTTAGCTTAAAATGAAGTCTCTCCAGTGAGACCCTATGATGTTGCACACCCAACGTACACACATGCATATACTGATAGGGTGCACACTTATCTACTGTGATGCCTCCTTTGTTTTTAAAAGCCGTATTTGTAACAAGAAGTATCATTTTATACTGGTTGAAATCTTTGTTGAAAACCTGCTCTGCTCTGCATCGCGGAACTCCTCAGTTCCTGAGGCTGGGCTTTACTGCATGGCAGAGGACAGTGGAAAGGAAGTGTGAAAGTAAAAAGTTTCTTTGAAAAATCAAGACTAATTTTATTCTGAAATGAAAATGCTCGGTATCTTCTCACAACTATGACTCGCTTATTCTTCTGTATAGACAAACCTACTGCACGCAGTAATTCCCTTCTTAAAATCTGCAGTTGGAGTTAATGGGAGGATCGACATTATGGAGTAGCAGGAATATTTTTAATGTACTTTTTCTTAGTGGTTTTTTTTTCATAGAAACACACACGTTCCTAAGAGAGAGCTCTGCTCTTCTTTCCATGAGAGTGTTTTTTAATTACTTTATACAGCTGAATAACAGATGCATAAAAACACCAGATCCAGGAAAAAAACAAGCAAATAACATTTGACATCTCTATAAGTAGTGACTTTCTAATGGGTGGTACTGGAGAGATCAACAAATATGGCAGTAAAGAGAGTGCAGACTGTACAGCCCAGCATGTCAGCAAGCAACGTGGCAAGATGCAGAAAATTATCTCAGATGCCATCTTTCCTTTCTGACCTCACACTGTGTGTGCATAATACGTGCAACAACATACATTTCTGCTTCAATAGATTATCTGGGGAGAGATTTTTTTTGGCTTTCTTCTTCATTAGAGCCAGATGAGGAATTTAAAGGCAAGCCAGCAATGCAAATAGGAAAGGAAGAAGGGAATTTGTAGCGATAGGGTGGTGATTACTGAAATAACTGTGAGAAAATTTGGTTTCACGTTCACTAAAGTAGTTCAGTTGTTGGTAAAATGTTTAGTTGTTGATAAAATGATACATGTTCTTTCCCCTTAGTTCAGCTAAAAGCATAACTGAATTCAGTATCAACTAAGACCTATAATATCATCATGGATGTTTTTGATGTAACGTGCATAATCTCAGAATGAAGAGTCGTGGATCAAAGCTAAATGTATGTGCAGTATGCACATCAACTACAGTTATGAGGACATCAGGAAGATTTAGGTGGGCTCCGTATAGTTCTTTATCACGGATTCAGTTGCTGGATCCCAGGGAGGGGTGATTAGGCACTGCAGCTGTTTTGGGAGGAGAAGGAAGAAGTAAAAGGGGAAGGCCAGGGGCAATTAAGGAGAGCACTTCTCATCTTTAAGAGAGCTCTTGCTATAGAGGAAAGCTTCCTGGGGGAGCTCAGCTAGACACGTTTCCCAGGAAAAGGTAGCTCTGAGATGGCAGTGCTGTGTGGGAGTAAGATTTTCTTTGTAAGCCCAGTTCATGTGATGTTAAAACACATTTTTTTTTATTAAGTTTAAGTTGGTAACTGTAGTAGTTTATTTTTTTATCTGCAAGTTAGTAGCATTGTTTGCTCTTATGCTGTAATATAAATCCTTTCTACTTCAATGTTTTATAGTATGTATAGTAATAAAATATCTTACGGGGAGCAAGTGATGGGTAAATTCTGCAAGGTCACGTTATTTATGGGATGACTATAACTTCTGAAAATGGAAGGGAAAGGGGGGAAAAAAATAGGTCTTCAAGTTGATTTCCCAGTAAACTGAAAAGATACTAAGAATAGATGTGAGCAAAAAGAAGGGAAGCCACAGCAGGATAAGTAGTGAGCTCGGCAGCACGCAGGTCTTGTCTACAGCAGTATTGAAAACAGTCTTTATTTACTGTCTTCAAGTGTATGCCGTGTTTAGGAGCTTGCTGTATTAACTGTCAGTGGTATCACGTGGCTCTGAAGTGCTTGTGCTGACTTTGGAATAAGAAATAATGAAGGAAAAAAACCTGTATTTAGCCAGCCTGTTCCTGGGACAGTCAGCCAGCTGTGCCTTAGGTCAGTTGTTTTGATGGCATAGTTTTATTGCATGTCTTTAACTTTAGCACCTGTTTACTTTTGGCTATCCAGAGATTCTCCTTCGTTGAGATTTTTTTAGTCCCTATCCCTGTGTATCTGTTGTCCTTGCTGGTGTTTGTATGATTGGTCCTCTTTGTTTAGGAAGGGAATCAGATACCGTTGCTTAATAGAGTAAATGTGTTATCATGGTGTAACACACCAGTAGGTGTGAAAGGCATATTTCAGCACTGGCATGGTTGGAAAAGGCAGGTTACGTAATAAATACTTTACAGCAGAGATGTTGTGTTTACTGACCTGTATAAACTCCAGAGATTTCATTCTGCAAGCGTGGTAATAAATTTGTTCTGTGGTGCACGCACCACTCAAACTTGTAATCAATATAAGCAGTGGTGTGGCATGCCTGCATCTGCTGGATTTAGTCATTTCAGGCAGTCAGATTTACATTCATAAAAGTCTCTTGTTCCATAGTATAACGTCTGAAGCTAATGTAAAATACAAAGGACTGCACGGTCCTGAAATTGAGTGATCCCTCACAATTGTTCAGCCTGCTACACATGGTGTTTTTAGCAAGAGCTCTTACTCCAAGTATGTGAATTGGAAGCTTTGAGAGCCTCAAGGCACTGAGCAGTACAAGAACCACGAGTGAATTTGCATATCCGTCTCCATTACCAGGGAGCCGAGGGCCAGAACCTGTCACTCAGAGGAAGGTGTGGAATTGTATTCCCACTAAATGGAATGCTTGCTCTTGGAGCAGTCTTTGAGAACTGGTCACGTAATTCTCAGTTATGCTATTAAGCTTCCACTGCAGCCTACGACTGTTGTCTTATGCCTTGGAATATCCAGTTCCCAACAGAAATGTGAGCCTAAAGGCTTTACACACTTGCAGTAAAGCAGCATAGGATTTTAGATGTAATCCTCGTGTGAATTAACTGAGTGCTTTGGCAGAGCAGACAGAGCTATTTCTGCCTGAGGGTGGAAAGCCCCTCATCATCATCATCTGCTGGAAAGGCTATGGGAGCTGAGCTCGCTGCTGTGGAGGATTGATGGGAAGGTACTTTGGCAACGGGATATCTGCGTCCTCATAGAACTCTGCCCTGTTCACCTTGACCCTTATTTCAGTACCAGCAAAGCTGATTTTTTCTAGGGCTACGTGGGGTTTTGTTGCTCATTGTTCATACGTGCTTGGAAGGTAGCAGTTTGCTTAGAACTTATCTCAAGGTCTGGCAGAGGAGCTTCAAAAGCCTCTACAACCACAGCAGTTTTACCCACTAATTATATTGCCTCCTTATACTTGGATTTGGGATTCCTTTCCGGGGCCACTAGAGCTTGTGGTTTCCAGACGTGGTCCCTCAGCTCTCCCAGTGAGCGGATCAGACTGGGAAGTGTAAATATTTGATACTCTCACCACACGGTTTTTATCATTATTCATCCAGAACTTAAAATTTCCAAGACATGTGACACTTTTTTTTCCTTTTCTCCTAAGAAAGTGTAACAGTGTTAATAGCATGGGGACTTTTTAAATTTAAACTGCCAAATATAAAAATTAATGAGGTGTGAAGAGATGCAGGCCTTAGTATCTGTCTGTCAACAACTTAAATATGGGGAAATAAAATAACTTACTTGAATAGCATCTGATTGTGTGCTTTATTTTGATTCACGTTTTGGTTCTGAGAGGCGCTTAGTGCTTACGAGAAGAGAACACTTAATAGCTGGCAAGAGCAGCCTGTGTGTCAGTCTCCCAAAGATTATTAGTTTTCAAGGACAAAATCAAAGAGAAATATTGCTACTAATGTTTCTTTTAAAGTTCCAGCACAAAGCAAATGCAGTTCAGCAGGCAGGCATGTGAAAACAAGCTTGGGGGCTGAAAGGCAAAGCTCTTAGTACAAACCTTGGTGGCAATGGAGCTGTTTGCATTGCTGCTCTTGAGCAATAGAGATCTTTTCAGTGTGAACTGTACTATTTGTTCCCTATTTCTACCCAAAAGGTAAAATCTTGAAGGCCTAAAACTTTGTTTTTAACAAGATTGTTTTTTAAATATTTATGGCTAGAATGCGATGAAGGCAGATATTGTTTTCTTTTGTTTCCTTTCTGGAGTGTATGTAATGCTCCAGAACACTGACCAGTGTTGCAGCTACTATTTGGGGCATTTAAAAAAGTTCTGTATTAACAGGTGAAGCACATTACTCATCTTTTATGTTGCATTAAGCCTCTCAATTTTAATTAACTTCTTTAAGGATGTCAGTCTGAACTCATTGACATTAATTACAAAGTTCCGTTGGCTTTAGCTATCAAGCTCTGTGCTTCCCTGGGGCTAGAGATTCAACCAGGAGAGAGTTACAGAATTATCCCCTGAGATATTGTGAGTTTGAACCTCCACCTCCCTTGGAAGGCAAGTACCTGATTCAGCACTGCTGCTACTCTTCCAACAGTGCCCAAAGCTTGATCTACCAAGGAGCAGCTCCTGAGGGACCAGTGGAGGCCATTGAAGCTGCTTGGAATGTTCAGGGCTAGAGGTTAACAGCATCTGCATCCCGATGGGGATGGCTCTGAAGACCACACTGCATGCATTTACTGTGCCACAGTTTTCCCTCTGCTCGTGTTGTCGTCTAACTCTGTAGTGGTCAGGCTGGTCTGCTGTTGTGACTGGAGTGAAACTGAATCATAGAATCATAGAACGACTGTGTTGAAAGGGACCACAATGGTCATCCAGTTTCTACCCCCCTGCTATGTGCGGGGTCACCGAGGACCAGACCATGCTGCCCAGAGCCACATCCAGCCTGGCGCTGAATGCCTCCATGGATGGGACATCCACCCTCTTGTTGTGCATACATGTCTGTGTGCGCATGTTTGAGTTACCTTTTAGAAATGAGCAAAGCAAACTCTTCGGGTGCTTGCTACAGGAAATGGGGATTTCATGTTTTATTTGTATTCTTAAGTTTGTGGATACAGCAAAAATGGTAAAAATAAGGAAGTACTTACTGCAGCAGCAATAATTGCTTCATCTCTTTGGCCATAACACCCTGGGATACGGCTCATAATTTTATTTATTTTAAAAAAAAATGCATTATAGTGCAAATCCACATTTTAAATAGGCTGGTAATTTTTTGAACTGAGATCATACAGAAACAAGAGCAGATGACAAATATTTTTTAGAAGTTCTTAGAAAGTGATGTCTAATTTGGGAAATGCTAGGGCTGTCATCTATTGCATATGGTTGATGACACACTTAGCTTTTCCAAAAATTGAAATTATTCTGTGGTTATTGTTCATTTCCTTTATTCATTAACAGATTAGCTGTTTTTAAAGCAATGCCAAATGAATTGAGCCAGAGGGCAGAATAAAGTCTAAGTCTGTACTATTTCTGTCCCATATTCATTAATCAAATGCATTTGGAAACAAATAGTATCCTCGATTCGCTTACCCACTATTATGCTGATGTAACTCCATCAAATTCTGAGGATTTTTTTCACTTACACCATGTGAGTAAAGTGGAATATCAGGTCTCGCATCTCTAGCAAAAGGCAATTTGTTTGCCAGGAAGGTTGGATGAAATGTAGATATTACACAGGCAAATGCCTCTAGCTGCTGTGTTTACCACAACCAGCTCAAAGAGAATTATTTAATCCTTGTTTGCATAGTAACTTCTGATAAATAATTCAAGAACGTATGGCCTGAAGTTTTTTTTTAAGGCAGTGCCGGAGGGAGAAACACGATTCTGTTCCAGTTTTAACAAGGAGCCAGGAACCCCAGCAGAGTTGTTAGAGATGTATTCGTGCTCTTCGGACGTGTTTTAGTCTAAAAGGTGCAGTGAAATGCACAAGAGGACTTTGAGATATTTCATGGGGAGTTGTCACAAGAGGAAATACGCTTTAGTGCAATGCAAATGTCGAGTGTTTGTAGTGTGAGAGGAAACTAGCAGGCTGGAAGATAGCTCTTTAGTAACAGGGCTTAATAGTGTAATCCATTAAATCAAGCGGCTAGAGAGTGCTGTTCTGAAAAAGGATTTTTGTTTGCCTTATTGCAACAGGATACTTAATACAGGCTTGCTGACAGTAAGTGCTTACAACTGACTTCTCTCTCTTTCCCCTCTCTCTGGTTATCTTTAACATGTCTTTTCATTACTTAATCAGAATCACTTAAATGGCATCATTATCTTTGGCTCCTCCATTTTCTTTCACAG
Source organism: Alectoris magna (assembly GCA_030625065.1). Taxonomy (NCBI): domain Eukaryota; kingdom Metazoa; phylum Chordata; class Aves; order Galliformes; family Phasianidae; genus Alectoris; species Alectoris magna. The sequence goes on from CM060569.1 coordinate 5,199,338, forward strand.
TATGTATTTGTGTTAAATTACTTAGTTATAGAACCAAAACAATTGTTGGTGAATGTAATAAACTGAGTTAGTCAGATGGATTCTGACACCCTTATTAGCTGTATCTGCTTACTGCAGAGGGGTTTGCACTGAGTTAATACATAGCTGAGAGTGAATAAAACAAAACTACTCTTTATGTCGTTCACCTGGAAGGTGAAAAAGTAACTGTAATCCCTGGCAACCTAGGTGACATCAATGCTATTTAAAAACAGTTTGTCCGCAGTATGTCACAAGCCCATACAAACCTTGTATTTACTAATTATAATTGCAATCAACAGCTGCTTGTTTGAATTTAGAGCAAAATCCTGTTTGCACTCATCCAACTATCTGACCTGAATTCTGTTTGTTTTCTGTCGCAAGAAGGCTTTGTATGGCGATATTCTTTCCTCAGCCCCGTTCTTGCTCCTTTGTGATAGATACACAAAAGGCAGTAGAGGTGACGCTGAGTTTCCTGATGGAATACGCAGGAGCTCATCTGGACTGATCTTCCCAAACTGCAGCTTAGCAAGTGCAACAGCACGGTCACTTCCAGGCTGTGGTACTCTGTACGTGCTCCTGACGTGGGCTTCTGCTGCCTCAAAACAGGTATTTGTAAAGAGGGGAAAAGGACAGCAAGTGAAATGAGGCTTCTGCAAAAAGCCAAGTCGTGACTTTTCTGCCCACGGCACGTAGCTTTTATCGAGGTTACTGGAAGATAGATTTTCACATGACTCTGTCTCATTCTCTCTCTAATATTATGCAGAAAACTGAGTTATCGCTGAAGTTTTATTGGCCAGGTAGAAGGAAAGCAAGTCTAAGCAACACATGGCTTCTTGATGTCTAATGCAATAATTATCCTTGATTTTTGTTACGGTGTTGTGATTTTAACAAATTTCAAATGGAAGTAAGCAATCTGGCAAGCAATTAATTATTCTTACAGAAGGCTCAAAAAGTGCAAATTTAGCAGAAGGACAAACTGAAATGTGTGTGTAGTATTTGCTCTGCCGGGTTCTCTCAGGCAGGCTGCTAAAAAGCGTGGGTGACAGCTGTGTGTCTCCAGGTGAGGCTGATTTTGTCTGAACTCTGGTTTTGTTCCATGTGATTTGGCTGTCTGTACTTCAACGAGAAACAGAACTAGCACCGTGCTCTGTGCTCAGTTTTTCCCTGTGTTCTGATGTGCAGAATTCCCAGTGAGACTCTTTTGATACAGCATTCCCCAGAAAATCCTTTACAATCTCATACTGTGCTTCTTTCAGACCTGGGGTGTAACAACACCGTTTTAGTCTCAGCATCTGTTCACGGCAGAAGATCAATGCTGTAGAATTGTGTATTAATATAAACCTCCAGTGTGTATTGCTGATCATACTTTTATTATTTCTGGCTGTATGGAGACAATCTGCCAGGATCCAGTTCTACCTGTAGAGGTTTTTAAAGCATCCTCTTCTTTTGGGCCCTATCTGCAGCCTCGCGTAGCCTTGATGAGTGAGGCAGGATACCTGTACCCACTGTAACCTTTAGAGAAGTACCACCGAGCTGTGGAATTGAATGTTGTAGCAGAAATGCCAGGTCATTGTTGGGGTTCACGACAACGTTCAGAATAGAGGCTGAAAAACAAGTTCGACGGGCTGTGGAAGAGAACAATGAGAACAAAAGCTCAGAAGTCAAGTGGGGAGCGGAATCCCCCCTGCGATGATTACCCTGACTGGAGAAGAAGCCCGTGAATAGAAGCAACTTGTGGCTCTGATTGGACGACCACTTGCGTGGGCAGTTAGTGCCTAGACATGAAGGAGACTTGTTAAGTGTTCTGTTGACGGTGAATAGAAAGTTAAGGGAGGGAGCTTGGAGATGTATTTAAAGGATGATAGAACCTGCAAGACCTTCACAGACTGAAGAGCTGGGCAGCAAGAAACCAGGTGAGGTTTAATGAAAGCAAGTGTAGAGTCTTGCACCTGGGTGGGAATAACTGCAAGTACCAGTATGGGTTGGGACACGGCCTGCTGGAGGGGAGCTCTGGGGAGAAGGACCTGGGGGTGACGGTTTGGCCATGAGCCAGTAGTGGGCCCTGGTGGCCAAGAAGGCCAGTGGCATCCTGGAGTGCGTCAAAAGGAGTGTGATTGTGTGAATCCATGCCTCATTAAGCTGCAAGTCACAGCCTGAAGCAGTGATGGAGCACCTGGTGGGAAGGCAGGGCCAGCCCAGGAGCTCAGGTGTTTGCAGTGTACCCGAGTGACTGGAAGGTGTGGAGCCCGGATGCACCCCTCCCAGACTTCGTTTAAGGGTTGGCAGCGGAGGTGAGGGTATCTTGCTGGAGATTTCTATGTGTCTGAGTCTTTCTGAAGGTAAGTAGTTTTTCTTTATTCCTCTGCTTTTAGCTGTCGTATTTGAGCGAATTCTCACTTGCGGAGAACAATGCTGGGGCAATGCTGCTCTGCTGTCATTGCTGTGTTTTCCATTGCCTAAGAGCATTTTTATCAAATGGGACCTAGTTCATCACCTAAAGCATGAAGCAATGTTCACGTGTGAAACAGCATATTTTTCTCGTTAGGAGGGAAGAGTAAATGTTTTTATCTTTCCCACATGATGGAAAATAGTAGCGAATTAAGCTATTCTGTACCGTGAGTGTGCAGATTGAGCCTTGATTACAGCTTGAAAGGCAGCTTCTGTCAGTTGTTGTAACATTTTAGATGCGAATAGTACAAGTGGCAGCACCCAGTTGTTGATCTCACACAGAAACTCTTTTATGCTTACTTATGTGAACTTCCAGCGTAGCAAATGATGTAGTGTAACTGTTGCACCTTTCTTGCTGAAAGCCCCAAGAGCATAAAGTGCATCTCACCCATGAATAAGTTTATATGTGTGTATATATATGGCTCAGCATCAGATGGCTTTTCTTATTATTATTATTATTTTTTAAGCGTCATTTGTTACATCTTCTATAGAAATCCTGTATTACAGACATCTGCAACCTCTTCATTGCCTATAGGGATAGTTTTACTTGAAGGAAACAAATCTATCTAAGCAAAGACTGAAAAGTATGTATGTCTGAAGCTCTGTTGGGTAGCATGAAAGTTTCAACAGGTTTTTCATATCTCTCCCTACTCTAAGGGAGAACTCAAAGAAATCTGATTTAGGAGTGAACTTAAAGTAATAAGGGGATATCATCAACTGTGGTGGAAGGGAGAAGAACATCTGCTTCCCTGCATTGCTTGAATCCATCTTCTTTAAATCCATCTCTCTCTGTAACTGGCTATGGAGTAGAGTCCATTGTTTATTCTCTACTTTGTTACACAGCTGTGTGCAAAGCGCCTGGTGGGTCATTTCTCTGCTTAGGATAGATGAACTCTTATTGTCTGAACATAGGCAGCTGAGTGTACTCCTTTAAATGGGAGTAGAGCTGCTTGCCTCTGCTTCCGCAAGCACAAAGTTCAGCTTACAGCTGAGGGGGGCTATGGATACTTTTGTTTTTCCACATTTGTTTCACTTCTTCCAGTGTTCCTGTGACCTTGGAGAAAGGTTTAGGGTTTCAGGACCTGGCAAGCAATTGACAAGATGGCTTTGCAGTGCTGCGCCCACGCATCACACTTATTGGGATCAACCGCATCCTCTAATTGGTGCCTACAGAAGAAGGAAGTTCAGTGTTAATGTTGCTGGAATGAGGATCTTGTCTTGTGGTTGCTTATGCGAGCGAGTGATTTTATTCACACCAGCGATCTCGGTGACTTCAGGGAGTCTCCTCACAGTGGTTTGCTGACTTGAGGCTGCCATGTGTAAATTTTGGCTGCTGGAAGTTTTATAATTATGCATTTTTAATTAATTATTGCATATCAGAAATAAATTATTTCTCTCGAGCCAAAGAATAACGTAGTACACCAAGTTACTCGGATGAAGGTGATAGAGTTGGAGGAAGAACTGTCATCGTATTTTCTGACATCAATTTGTGTGGCTAACGTTTTAGTAATAAAAACCAAAATGTAAATCTGTGGCCTGCTGCGAAAGGAAGTCCACAGTTTCAATGAACGCTGCAGGATCTACTCATAAATATTCATTAAATAGTGCCTTCCTGAAAGTGAAATTTAAGTACTTAAGGTAATGGAATAAAAGTAGTTGAGAAGCTATTTTGGACATGTTTGAAAACAGAATAGAAAAGAGAAGATAAGTAGGATGAAGTTTATGACTTGGTTTCTAATCTGAAAGGACGGAATAAATGCACTGTGGGGTTAATGGTACTGAAATGCCTTGTCCCGCAGCTAGAGAAGCCAAATTAGCTTCTGATGGAAGAACAGCAGAATTTCAGCCTCCCTGGACACCTCATCATTATGATGTCAGATTTTTACAACTTTATGCTGGGAATAATGTGTAACATATTGTGTGTTCCGTCATTTAGAGACTGCAAGGTTTTCCACGCAGGGAAAGGCCCCCAGAAATAACAGTTCAAGGAGAGACGGAATGCAACAGAATCCGCTGTGGATGGAAATGTCTGCAACTCTTCCTTCCCCCTCAAGAGCTCTCTCTTCATGCTGTTGCTTTCTGGCACAAAGGTGGTGTGCTGGAGGTGCTTAATTCCATGAGTAAAACAGTGACGGGCCAGTACAAAATGGGGGAAAGGGGGGTAAGAAAAACCTCATGTGTGAGTTCACTTGCTTCTGCAAGGCTCTCCTGAAGCTACTGCTGGCTTGTGCTTATCTCATATGAGCAGAGATAATTCCCCCAGGTACTCAGGATCTGGTGGCTGCTGTTTCACCTTCTCGAGTGGGGAGGAGGAGAACCTAAGCCTCTTGAAGCTGCAGCTGTTCCATCAGTGCTGTAGAGTGCCTCCAGAGCTCTTCCTGCTGTGCTCTGTGCTCCTGAGCCAAGGCACGGACAGGTGGAAGTGTTGGGGTTGACTTGGATTGAGTCTTCTGCTCTTGGATCAGCCTTCTGGATGTTCCCATCCAACATGTGAAAGGATGGTGTGAGGGGTTCTTGCTGGAGCCAGGTCTCCTTTTTTGAAGGAATATTTAGGACACACAGGCCTGATTGGTGACTCCACAGTTAAATTGAGTACTTTTACTCTGCCTGATTCAGATGGCAAGCTTTTACCTGAACAAATGGGTGGAGCCAGTGTTCTTTTCCCCTGGTTTCCCACGGAGTTGGCTTTGTTGTAGCCTGATGCAGTAAATGAGTTCCTGATGCAATCGTGGCTTCAGTCTGTTCAGAAAAACACTGCGCGTGCTGCATCAAGCTATATCTGGAAACTGTCAGGAATAGGCTTGTCTTCCATATATGGAAGCTAATAACATACAGGCCTCAGTGTGTCAAAATGCAGTAGGTTTAATACACCAAGTGTGAGTAAATAATATATATTTGCATACCGTGGAGCTCCTTGATTATTTAAGAAGCTGCCTTGGCTAAAAGCTTTAAGAACATCTAATTAAATGTTGTGAGTCAAAGCAATTTTATTTTTAGTTAAATAAAGAGCGCACGCAAAAGAAACAAACAAAAACGGACTTATATAATGGATTTATTATGGACAATATTTCAGTAAAACATCTGTTACTGTATTTGTTCTGTTGTTTGCCAGAGAGGGATGAAGGTTTTAAAAATAATAGTTAAGTATCAAGCATTGACTTTTTTTTTTACCTTGTGTCTATTATCAAACTGTGGACGCACGGTTCTGATCGTGGTAGGCCTTGGTGTTCCTTTCAAATTTGGTTTAATTTGAGAGGGCTTCCACTGAACTCCATAGACGCATGCTTACATCACCAAGGAGAGAATGAAGTGTGGTTTCTATTTTAAACTCATTTACTATTTTGCTGCCTGAGCTCTTGCAGTGAGACAATGCGAGGTCGACGGACTGGGGGCAGGTTCAGCAAAGCCCTGATGGTAGCATTTGCTATTTTTGTTATCTCAGTGCCATTGCCCATGCAAAGCCTGCGGGTCCACAGCATCTCTCGTGGGAGCATGCAAGGAAGTCCTGAGGCAGTGCAGGAGTAGATCCTGGTGGGGACTAATTTAATATCTTAAAAATATGATGCTCTCAAGTGTCGTAGAGCGCTTTCATGCATCGGTGTGCTCTCTAACTGTTCCAGAATGATATCTAGATGGGAAAACAGCTTTAATTTCTATGGACTTTCCGAACAATCTTCTGTTTTCACCCTTATTTTTGATGAAAACCAATATTAGTAAATCCGATGCTAACTATTGCAAAACAAGCTTCAGTCCGTGAAGGGGTGTATACGATATGCCAGATAGAGTGTCTCTCAGCATTACAAAGGGGGAATTGAGAAAATACGTGCTGAGACATGACCAGAATTACAGATGCAGTGTTTTTATGCCATTAATTACTAGGCTTTGCTCAAAATTACTGCGATCAGTCAATTTCCAGTGTCCTTTGTAAATCTGGCACTGTCACTTCAAAATGAAGATTTATCATAGATGTTGAAATTATTAGAAGAAACTAACTCAGGTACCTCATTATTCTCATCTCTTAAAGAGAGTATTGCTGACTTTTAAAAAAATTACTACTATTTTTCTTATTTAAATTCTTCTGTTGGTCATTGATTTGTTTATCTGCAGAGCTGCCATTTTAGCTTGCTTGTGGTTGACTGTAGCTTTGCAGATAACGTCTAAATTGGCGTTCTTGGCTGAAGGCATATCACAAGATTGAAGAAATGACCTTTACAGTGTAATACCATCTCTTAGCCATCAGGAATTAGTGTACTGCATCTATCATTCTTGCAGGCCTTAAGGTACGTGCTTGGTTCTGCTGTGCCTTTCCTGTAATTATGTTACAGCTTCGAGAGAGACGCTTCTCTCTTTTCAGTACAGTTGTCACTGCAGTTGGTACTCATTTGACCATTATTTCCATCATGTGTTATGTAGATGATAGAATAACAAAGCGGCTTTCTGAAATAGCTGCATTTTGGTTGACTTTTGTAACTTGGTGGGTTTTCTTTTGCTGAAGTTCTTATTTGGCTTAGTGGTTTTTCTGTGGTACTTGGTTACTTAAAGTACTTGTTTATCGTTTAGATTAAACAAGAAAATGAAAGGATTGAACTTAATCTGAGGTTTTGTGCAAATTATTAAAACATTACATAAACTGCTTTGCACAGTGGAATGTTTTGATTTTTTTTCTAGAAACTAAATTCCAGTTGGAAAAAGAAATATGTACTTAATGCTTCACAGAACAATTAGTTGCTTATAATAATGCACTTGAAAAGCTTTACATGCTGTAGCTAATGAAAAGAATTTACTATTATAAGCAGTTATAAAAGCTGTGTCTTTCATTTACCTGCAGCAATTTACAATGTATGCAGCAGTAGAAAATAATAATTAATGATGAGAACCACAAAGTATCTGATTTAGGGTCTAATTTTCAAGTAAGAAGCAAATGGAAATTGGAGATTGTTTAGAGTGATTTAAGTTCATTAAGATATACGAGCCCTGGGATGATCTCAGCAATCCTTGTGATTGTCAGCTGCTGCTTAAGACAGGTGTGACATTGGCAAGGAATGCTGAAATGAGTGTTGCTAGAAGTCATTATTGGTGCCTCACCTGGGAAAGCAGCATTTAAGCTAGAACTAATTCGGTGAGGGAAGCAAGTGACAGAATGCCACAAGCTCTGACTTTAATTGGAAGAGAAAGTAGGGATGTTGCATCTGGGAAATGAACTTGAATGTGCTGATCCAGATCCTTCTGGTGTGTTAGCTTGTGCTGGCACAAGTGGAACTGTCTGTGTAAAGGACAGCACAAAAGGATGAGGTGATGTTTCTGGAGACCCAGACTGTTTCCGGGCGTTGTGAAGAAGCATGGTAAAAATGTCTCATCCTACAGCCCCAAAAATGAGGAGCATTGCTCCCATTGTAGGATGCTCTACCGCATCATCTTCAGAGTGAAATTCACGCGTGGGTAGACCAGCCATGCCCTTACTCCCTGCTGTTTTCCCATATCAGTAATACAGTCCTGTGAATGAGAATGGTTAGGTATTACTGTCTTTGCAATAGCTGTGCCCACTCACCGCATCTGCGCTCTTGCCTGTGCTGTAGGAAGTGCTATGTCTCAAGTGAAAGCAGGTTTCTAAAACTCACTGCTACCTCTTAGAGATCCCTGTTGTACCAGCCACCCCCGTTACCATCCCCACTGCTAGCTTGCTGGAGCCTGGACTAAAAACAAAACTAGCAAAATGCTTCAGTGATCTTATATTAGATTTCCTAGCCAAAGAGTTGTACATCGCAAAACTTGAGGAGCTGCTTTTTTTGAAAGTATAGTAGTCAGCTCTTTCACTTCACAGTGAAATTTTTTCAGTAATTTATTTAATCTGTGTGCCTGAAGGAGGAGAGAGACTAGCAAACAGAACGAAGTGCATCTGTGGATCTGTCAGAGACTGAACAGTGAAAAGTAGGCAGAGGCACTTGCTGAAGCTAGTTTTAAGACTAGATTGTCCGTGATTTTATGAGTGCTTTCATTTTTGAATCTGAAATAAGGATGTTACTTTGAGAACATCCCATGTTGAAATACTTAGCATTGTGGTTTACATTTGAGCAAAAGAAAAATCAAAGAAAGAGTGAGTCGCCTTAAAGCCAGAGGAGAATGGCAGTGGGAAAATGTGGAGAAATATTAATAACAACAGGCAGGCGTAACAGAGAGGGCGTCCCATTGACAATGATATTCTCTTACAGAGATAAAGTCATAAAGCACAGTTGTAAATTTGAGGCAGGTACTTCAAGGGGTTGGGCGCTCTTTTGGATAGAAGACTGAACTGCAAGATGCTCTGCAAAACACTGTGCTTTTCAATACTACTCTGCTCAGGTTTTGTTCAGAATCCAGGCGCTAGAAAGATGGTCACATACTTCCCACTGACTTCAGAACTGTTGTTTCACTTCAACCTTCTAGAAAGCGACTTCTAAACTTATCAACCCCTGAATCAAACAATGGGTTTTACCCTGGCTGCTGCAGGGGTCCAGCCCTTTGTAGGAGGGGCTCTCAGGAAGACCTCTGGAGCTTTGAAGCAGCAGATTGACCAGGAGGAGCTGCTTCTCACGTTGCAGTTCATTAGTATGAAACCCTGTAGTTGCAGCTGTAAGAGCTGTACGTTTAATAGCCATTCTCTGTAAAATGGTTTGGTACATACATTAAAAAAAAAAATTGGAAAAAAAAAATGACACTAATAACTAGCAATCTTTTTAAAGGCTAGTGTGGGTTGAGCAGCAATGCAGGAGTTAGTTTTGACTGTATCAAAATTATAGTCAAGGGAGTAGATTGCACATAATGTCCAATATAAATCTGATGCTTATGTTCGTAAGAAAACAGTAATTAGCAAGACAAGCTAACTCTCTGCATCTCTTCTCCCTTTGAATATCTGGAGAATGAAGCAGGAGCTCTTAGTATGTCCTCACCTTAATACGATTATATTTCTGGCCAGAGTTATCTGTTGATCACTATTCACTGACCGTTATTTGTACACAACAGTATCCACACGAACCATGCGACATGTGGAGGATTATTGCTGTAATAGGAACTAATCAATGAAACCACTCACGACGCTTCTAATGAGGTGATAGTGAAGGGTTTTTCTTTTGTTTGCTGCAGCAGCAGATTTGTCAAAACAGACCAAGTTGTTCACAGCCAGCAGGAAAATGGCTTTCAGTGCAAGATCCCAGACACCATTTTTCTCTTTCTCTATAATAATATTAAAGTTGAAAAACGATTATTCTGGTCCCCCATTATTAAACAAGCTATTACAAAGCAAGTGAAGGATTTCTGCACCTTCAATTTTCCACCTAATAATAGTAAAATATATCCATTGTTGCCCTGACAATATTAATGCTATTTTTTTTCCCAGTGCCTCAAGCGATGAGTCTCACCGCTTTCTTTGCCAGCTTAAAACAAACTGTGGTTTTAGCTTTTAATATTAAAGACAGATTCATGTTTGTTTTTTAATTGATTTCAGGTGTGTTTAGTTGTAATGCGCTGGTTTGATATTTACCAGTGTAATGGGCATATAACAACTAAATCTTTGCAGTGGCCTTTGGATAGTTCTTAGTGCCAATATTTTGCACTGAGGCGTAGTTGTTAACTGTAAAACTGCAAAATATGCTAAATATGCTAAAATAAGCATACATCAGATATCGAGCACTGAGGCGGAGTTAATGCCATTGGTCTACGCTTAGTTTATGATGACGCGTTTCTGAAGTTAAAGCTTCAGCTGCAGAGGCTCTGTTTTATTCTGGGGGTGCTGTTACCAAATCTCCGCTGATTTATTAGAGAATGTTCAGCTCCCATAAAAATAGATGAGTAAGTATTTAACTGGAGCATGTTCACCCCTGCAGAACAGAACCCCTGGAACACAGAAACAGCTCTTCCCAGGCACCTGCTCTGAACACGGCATAGGCTCGCTCAGCTTTGTCTCCAGGCAGAAATTAGGAAACAAAAGAAAGTGTGATCTTCATTGGATGATCCTTTTAAATAACTCTATTAAAGTATTTATGCTGAAAATATTCCAAATGCAAAAATAAGCTAGAACTTTGTAGATTATGCAAATTCAAAGAGACTTTGGGGACATCCATTAATATTTGTGTGCTGGATAGTTTGGTGTGCTGCTTCAGTGATCTGGAGCTTGATCACTGTGTGTAATCATAATTTGTTCATAAAACTATCCAGGCCTGTCAGTGCATTGCCTGAAATTAAACTTGTGCAGAGCTTATGAAAAATTGAATGGCAGTTCATTTTCACAAAACATGACAAACATAAAGGAAATCATGAATTAATTTTAAACTCTGCTTAGCAGAGTCTTATCAGTTTGATGGAACCCTTTGTCTTACAGAAGTCTGGCATCACAGCTGATATGCTTAATTAGTATCAAGCATCACAAACTGCCTGTGATTGGCAGGTCAGATCATTTGGTGTCCTCCCCAACCTCCCCACGAATTGCAGTCTGAAATATGATAATTTTTGGTGAGGAAAGCTGACTGCTGTAACTTTCACACCTTTACATCAAATTAAACACACCAAAATGGAGCTGCTATTGCAGATGAAGTGAAGGCTGACATAAATAAAATAAAGTTACATTCGTTGCTGCTGCCAGATCTCTTTAGATCTGAGATTACAGCACTCTCGTTTGGGAATAGTCTTCTGATGTGAATGTGAACATAATATGTTTCCTTTTAGCACTTGGAAAAGTGAACCCACCCCACACAAGCAATTAAAGTCTTCCAATTGCTTAGCAGGCATGTCCAAAAAGCCAGTTTGGAGGGTATACAAACTAAGAATATTTATTTCAAGATCTCTGCCTGAACATGAGGTGTACCTGCCATCAGGAGGATTTGAGAGCAGTGGCCACCTTATGTAGTCAGTGTCAAAAATACAGGCAAGGGCCTTACTAGTGTGAAAGTAAAGATTTCAGTCTCACGCTTTGGTTTAAATATATTAATAGACTGTCTAACTACGCAGAGGGGAAAGAAGTAAAGGAGTAGCTCTTAAGAATGTTAGAAGGAATTGTCCAATTCTCCTTTCTCACTGAAGATCAGCTTGTAGTCAGATCAACATATATTCAGACTGCGCTGGTATAAGTTCTTATGGTTTGTACGTCTGCACTGGAAGTCAGGACTTTGGGCAGGCAGTAGAATAGTTCAGATTAGTCTGAGGAGACAGCAGTATCTCTTAGAGGTGTTCTGCTACCCTGAGCCATTGCTGACTGTTTCCACGACTTTCCTGAGTGCAGCCTTTGAGTGCACTCTGTCTGTTGCTCCTGCTGTGGTCTTTACCACCTTGCAGGGGGAATAACGTAGCCCAGATAAATGACTGCTCTGCATTCCAGGTTGCTCTTTTGTTTTCCTCGTGACGCCTTTATATCAACTTTGTTCATTTTGGGGTGCAGCCAGGCTTTCTTCTGCTCTTTAAAGTGAAACTCTGTCAACTGGAGGAGCAGAACTTGCGTCAAGAAATCTGCTTTCTCTCAGCAGAAGGACGTTGTTAGGCCATAGCTGTGCTCTCCCCTGAGGACTCGGCTTAACTCTAAACTCAGTTGTCGCCGCTCGTCTTCATTTCTCAGCATTTCCAGAATTACTGTACTGTAGAAGTCATTTCTGATGTAGCATTACAGATTAAGGCAGAGCTTTTTTTTTCCTATTATATAGCTGAGAGAGCTTTGGTGTGTCTAAGAAACACACGGTGTCAGGGGAGAAATGTTTTTTTACTTACCTTACGTTTCAGTTTTAATAGCTACTAAAAGTATTTATTCCTTCTGTAGTTACCAGCGTAAAAAGCCTATCAAATATGTATCATTGGCAATGAGCGTATTTCTTTTTAAAATTATTTTTTATTTTTAATGGAATGATGAGTAATGCTGCTAATGAGACACAACTTAGCAAAGCAGAAAGTGCGAGTTCAGTCCATGTGCTCAGCTGAATCACTCCTTCATTATCTCAGGGCTTTGGTTTCCAAAACCAGCGTGAGGATGGGTCCTGCAAGTGTCCTTGCACCCTGAATCTTTGGAAAGTTGTTAATCTGTTTTGTTTGCTTTTAGTTTACGCTGGTGATTTAAAAGCTGCTTGAATCAAATGATAGCACAAACGATTCTCTCAGGCACGCAGAGCACATCAGTTGGAGTTCTCATATGTACTATGATATGTTTTTAAATTCCCCTCGGGCATTATGAAAGCTTTATACCTGCTTACAGAAGCTCACACATCTGACCTTGATGCAGATGGGCCCTATTTTGTTGGGAGAAGATTCGATTGGACTTGATTTGCAAGTTGCCTTGATTATCTAGAAATGCTCTGCTAAAAGTGTTTTTTTTTTTTTTCCCCCCTGCTTCTCTGTAGTAAGTGTAATACTTCAGAGTAGTGGTGGGCATTCTAAAATGGTCGCTCTGATGTTTATTATGATTTTGTACGATCCTGAGTGGCACGTGATTAAAGGGATGATTTTGAAGTGTCACGCTTCAGCCTTGTTAATGTAGTTGGCAATTTTCGAGTGGTACTAGTGTCAGAGCGGTGCAGAGATTCTTTACAGCTCTAATACAGTAAGCCTCTAATGGGTAGTCCTTTTCCATCCACGCAGTGCTTTTGGCGGTTCAACCCTTTTAAGGGGAAATAGAAAATGTGGTGCAGGTTTAATCTCTAGCTATGAAAGTTGTGGTCTCCAGTGCTTCCCTGCGTTCCCTTTCTGTCTTCTATAAGTATTGGCCACTAGCCAGAAGGTGTGATAAGCTAAACTTTTTCTCAGACTATCGACCTTGATTCTTGAGACCTATGCATGTGAACCTAACTGTGTTTAAGTTACATTGCTATAAATATCCACCAGTCTTGGCCTCGGCAGGAACATTTTTTCCCAATCTCTAAACAGCCAATTTTCCCTGAAAATAGAGCTTCTGCACTAAACAACAGGGAGTAGAAGTGGGCAGGACAACTTCACAGAGCAAGAGATTGAAGCACCTGGCAAGTATTGGGCTATGCAGCTCATCCCACAGGAAAGCAATCAGCTCCCTTCTCCACCATCTGGAAATCAGAGCATCTTTGCCAGCAGAGGAACTTGCTCTGCAGTCCTTATTCTGCTTTCCTTCTGTTCTTTCCTCCACAAAGAGCATTTTCTCCCTTTCTTGTTGCGCAGGCTGATCCAGAGTCCCATGTGAGAAAGTAGATGGAGGTGGGAGCACTGTGGGATGGTTATTCCTCACTTTTGTCCAAAAATACATGGTAGGACATTACATTTGACTCAAGTTTTTTCCAGCTTTGACAGCATGAAGTCTCTGACCAGTGACAAATAACGGCTGAAGTTAGTTTTGCAGTGAAACTGAGTTGTTTTACTTGAAATGATATTTAAATGTCTTCCAAATGATTTTGTGGAATTTCATGGATATGGCTGAAACTGAATGTAGAACTGTGGCTTATTTAGTTGCTTCTTTTTGTTTTCCTATCATTTCTTACCCAGATTTTGTCTACGATGGAATTCTGGTTCTGTTTGAGACTGTTGGTGCATCAGATGTGTCCTCTGTGTAATGCAGGTGTTAGTCATGTGTACAAATGTGTCTTTAAGTCTGCAGATTTGTTGTTCCCAATAATCAGAAACCGGCTTTGAATTTTTTTTTTTCCAGTTCAAAGAGTTTATTAGAGGCATTAGTCCTGCAGCATTAGTTCTGAGACTTCCTCGTTGCACATGGAAGTCTTGTTTTTTATTTTTTTAAACTGGATTATGTATATGAAAGTAAATGATCACTTTTAGATATTCACAACATGACATTTTTAAATACATTTAAACATTTTACCGTCTATTCCTAAGATATCTGAGATCTCTTTGTTAATGGGAGGCTCTCATTCTCGTTTCTTAACAGTCGCAATGCGAGTGCGTTGAGAGGACACTTGGATGCACACCCACAGGCTGGGTGGGATGTGGGTGCAGTGTTACAGGATCTCTGAGTGCTTCTCTTCTGCACTCATGGTGAAACTGGAAAGGCCATCCAGATCCTTTAAAAAAACAACAACAAAACACAAAACAACTTGTAGTGAATGCTGAAATTGGGGTTAATCCTAATCCTACAGTCAGGTTGGGAGCAAGCCCTTCTGCAACTATGAGGCTGGGTTGAACTAAGTATGAAGGGTGTGATATATTGTCACGTATTCAGGAAAAAGTAAGCTATTATGGCATTTAATTAAAATTCTCACCGTAATAATGCGTGTGTCTGTAATGATCATGAAATTATTTCCTTTGTTTGTTCTGCACTTTGAACCCCAATTTGCACAATTTTCATATATGTTCTGAATGTGATAATCATTATCTGATCAGACGCGTAAAGTCTCCTGTTAAAATATTGATATTGTCAAGCTGGCTTTTCATGAAAGAAAAAAGAATAATAAAATAGTTGAACATTGTATCCAGAGCAAAGCTTGACTGAAGCAATGCTACTCCAGCTCCTCTGATCTGAAATAATGGGTTTTAAAAACGGGAAGACAGTTTTGTGAATTGATGAGCAAGAAACATTCAAAAATATAGACTGTAAGTAGAATATTGTTTTAAAAAGATAATCTGATGTTAGTTCTGGGAAGCTTTGTTTTTGGTCTTTCTTTTACATTGACCTCTTACATTTTGAGCTGTATTAATTGTCTCTAAGTGCCAATTATTCATTTTTTTTGGAACAGTAGTAAATAACAGACTCGCTTATGTTTGGTTTCTACCAAGGGAGTGCTGGGCAGGTCCCTTGGTATCTTCTATTTGCAATATTTCTGTTTTAGAGGGAGGATGAGGCACAGACCTCTGAGGCAGGGCTGGGAGTGGAATAAAGGAATAGGATCCTCAGATGCTGGATTGTCAAGCCTGGACCAGCTAGATCTCCAGCTGTAGTACTGGAATTGCAAAGTCAGCACAAAATGCCAGAGATGTTGCCATTTGTCTTGTACAAAGAGGAAATAGAGGGGAACTAAAGGCAATCTTACTTAACTGATCATTCTGTAGCTTGAGACAGTTCAAATAAGTCTCCAAGTTGCAATGTCCTGAAGTTCCTTCCCATTAGCTTTGAATGTAGTTTGTATAAATCAAGTTTTCCTGTGCATGTTATTTTGGTTTGGCATGCTTCCTTTAACCTCCCTTGCTGTAGTAATGTCGAAGCAATAAAACAGAAATGCTTTTGGGCACTCTGTGGGATGCGAGGCTTAAGCACCTCACTCCGACCTTAACGCTGGGACCAGTTTTACACCCTCTACCATTAAAATCAAATAGACAGCATTCCTTCAAACGTTCTTACTATCTACCAGTTGCTCAACACCTACACATTATATCATCTGGTTTACTTCCCCGTTAAAGATGGGGAAAGGAAAATGCCTGCAGGGTAGCCCAGCTGGCCTTGGGCACTGCAGGAGGGGCCCTGCTTGCCTGTGCTGCCCCAGTCATGTCATCTTTCCTTTCTTTCCTCTATTTTTTTTTTCAATTTCTAAAATGACAACAAATGGTTCATCTCTAAAAATATATAAATAAGGTTTTGAGAAACTGGTCTCCTGTATGGATTTTTTTTTTAGCTATGTATCATATGATAAAAATGTTAAATATGTATAAAGAAAAATTCACTAGCATATATATTGCTAATTATAATTATATTAATATAATTATATTATTAATTATTATAATATATAATTATATTAATATAATTATATTAAATAATATATTCACCAATATATTAAATATATTAATATTAAATTACAAATGGATGACAGAAAAATTAGCCACTTGGAGTTAAACTTTTATCTATATTTCTACTTAGTTTTCAAAACTTTTACTGGCGTATTTCAGAACGTATGTCTGCTCTGAAGCAGCTAAATCAGAAATGCTTTTAAGGGAGTTTCTGCTTGAGAAATACGGAACACAGCAATAAGAGGGGAGAAATAACAGATATTACTGCAGCAGGTTTCAGGCTGTCTGGTAGATTTAGAATTAGCGGAGGTAATAGCATTAATAAGGTCTTGCATTACTGCATCAGCTACTTGGTTCACCACGCCATTGAGGAAGGGGATCATCACCATCCATCTCTTGCTGTTGAAGGATATTAGCCATCCATTTGCTGAGAGGTTTTCATCTGCAGAGATGTGAAATGATGTTTGACCCGAGTGCTCGTTGAATGCAAACCAATGACAAAAATAGACAGCTTTCCAGATGCAGTTATTACGAGTCTTTTCAGAAGAATACTTCAGTGGATAAATTTGGTGTCTGTAGTTTGATTAGTGTGATATAAGTAATGTCTGTTTCATAATATTAGAAATCTATGTGCATATTCTAAAATTACACATGATTAAGATTTTTTTTTCCACTTCCTCTTGGATTCAGGTTGAGACAAGCAATAGGAAGTGTGCACATAAACTTTTGTGCAGTGGCTGCTACGTGTCCTTTAAGTGCAGCAAGTGAAATCAGTGGACAGATGAGGAGGCTTTTAAAGGAAAGCAAAGTTGAGTTATATGAAAGGATTGCAGCCTAACAACTTATTGCAATCATTTACGAGACAAAGGGCAAGGCTTTATCTAAAGACATTAATGCCCTGAACCTCTATAGACGTTCTCAGCTCTGTGCTGAGGGGAAAACATGTTGAAGAATGGTGCATCTTCAGTGAACCTGTTTGGCACTTATCTTGATGACCCCGTTCTTATTACTGTTTCCAGATACTAAAGTGATGGAAATATTATAGAATAAATAGAAACCCTGGCTGATCCCAGTCTGAGCCGTAAAGTACGGTATGTGCAACAATGGTAGGCTTTTCCCAAAAAAAGCAAGGCAGCTGTTTGTGACCTTGCAGCCACGGGCATCTGTGGCCACTGAAAACATCTTCTACGTGTTAATTAAAACATAAGTATAATTGCAGGCATTGTAGTACTAATGCCTGGAACAGTATAGAAGACGAATTAGGGCTCTGAGATAAATTGTCAATTTCTCTAAGGGTATTTGGACTCCACATACAAAAGAGTGGCTGAATGTGTTTTACAAGAATTTATGCCCTCTCATATGTGAAGAGATTAAAACAACAATACGCAGTGCATTGTGGTGGCCGTTTATATGTGTATCAGTTGTCTGTAAAGGATATTCTGACTTTAGATGGCCCTATAAACGTTAATGAAGTCGGGCTGTGTTTTCTTGGGATTCTTGTGTGTGAAGCATTGCAATGGAGAAGCAATGCAATTGTTGTTTTTAAGAGGTGTGGGCAGTGTATGAGGTTTGCAGCCTGTGAATACAATTAAAGCAGGCGTGTTGGTGGCTGGTTGGAGATGTGCGAGGGCAGTCTGGAGAATGACTGCGATTTGAAGGCTATTAGGTGTCTGTTTCTAATCTTGTTTCCTCGGTGCCGGAAGGATTAAGAGCATGATTACAGCCCGTTAGGATTTGCTCATTGAAATACTTAGAAGTTTATTAACAATAAGGAAATTAAACTTGTATCTCCTTGTTTGTATTTGGTGAGGATAGTGCTTTTTCTGTGGGAACATGTTTTCTAGCGCTGCTTAGGAAAGTACAGCTAGCTTAGGATCAGGTGTATAATAGCTTCTTGGCCATCTGTTTTTGGACAAACCCATTTACCTGCAGTTGTCTATCCCCGTATTTGTTCCTCAGATTGCTAATAAAAGGCTCCATCAAGGAAAATTACTTTAATACTTTGTCACCTACCTATCTCCTAATCGAGGGCAGCGTGGGCTGGGTATCAGAATCACCTCATAAGGAATGTGTGCCCGGGGAGTGTCTTCAGCTGTTACCTAAGCTCTTGCATAGCTCACAAAGCTCTGAACTTCTGACTGTTGCTTCTTGGTGATTCCCATCACACATGCTGTGGTAGGAGATGTGAAGCCAAGCTCCCAGGACAGACGTACAATCTGTGTATGCACTCTGCCTATGTATGTGACCCCTTGGGAGACAGAGGCACACCACTTCCACAGCCAAGGGGTGCCTGCAGCTGAGAACAGGCTGCATGGACACTGTTGTTGTTTCTACTCTCTGCTGTGACTAAGTGCACAGTTCCCCTGATGTCTTTAATGAAGTTTACAGCTCTTGCTCAACGTTATACGTGGTGCTTGCTGTAGGTGGTAACGGTAAGATTTGCTGAATTCACAGGTTTATGAAGTGTAGCACTAAAACAGCTTAAGGCTTCATCAGTTCTAGTTCAGCCGCTAAGCCACAATCTGCAGAATGAATATGGATGACATCTGAGAATTTATGCTAATTATCAGACTTTAAGATGTTCCATGGCTTAGATTGAGTAAATTAATATTTTTAACTCTAATTTTAGTGGGAGTAACAATTGAAAACAACTATAAAATCAGAGCATCATAAAAATATACAGCCAGACTGAGAATGTGGCTCTAGATGATGATGATAATAACACTATACAAAACGTTATTCTAAATGCCTCTTTATAGAAAGATAGGCAGAGTAAGTGTAATGCATAACTTCCAATTTTTAGTTTCTCTTATCTATCTGCATTTGCTGTACTGCTCTACAAGTAAAAGGCAGAAAGTTATGAACATAATGCCAGAATTTGAATGTTATGAACTCAGAATTCTTAGCAATTGAATTGGGGCGATCTAGCTTTAAAACTAGGTCTTGTAGAATGATAGATGCAAAACCAATTAATTCTTTCAAGTGTTTGTTTGTTTTATTTCAGTATAGGTGCCCTGCTCAGCAGAGCAAGCCTCTATCTGCCATTAAAAGTACGGTGCATATCTTTGCCTTTGAGATATTTATTTACTCTGCTTTTTCTGTTGCATCACATGGAAGCCCCAGGTTAACTTTTTTTTTTTCCTCCATGGAAAAGCTATTCTTCCTTTCATTTAACGCCATGCTCATGTATATTCCTTAGAGGTATTTTGGACTTTGTATCCATCTCTTACACAGCAACCGCGGGGGGAGGAGGGAGAAGGTAGAAAGCCTATTAATCACGGAAATAGCAAAGAATGTTGTTTTTTTTATTAAAAAAAAAAAAGTATCTTTCTGAGTAGAAAATTTTGGAGCCATGCTGTGACAATGTGCAACATCTATAGATTTTGAAATTACAGTGGGGAGTTCTGATGATGAAAGGAGTTTAAATGTAGGAATAGAACAAAAAGAATTAGATTAAATTGAAAATTCTATTGATTTTGTTTTATGACCTGTGATTTCAGTCATCGTAGGACCGAGAGACCTAAACGTGCATCAAGAACCCACTGTTATTAAGAGCTTAAAGTCAATGATGGTAAGTGTGGCAGGATATATTTGAATGTCAGTGAAGATATGATTGCAGCATATTTAGGCATTCCCCTGCATTATTTATGAGTGATGGCAGTATTGATAGAACAACTGCCGTTTCATATAAGATTTTGGAAAAAGTGTGCAACTTGAGCTGAATTGGACAGCTAATTTGTGTTACATCATCACTGAATTACTACTTAAGCTAGTTATATTAAAGCTGGTTTAGATATGTCAGTTTAATGCAGGTGCCCTTGGAGATTCACAGAGGGAGGAAGTTTCAAGTGGAATCTAAATCTCGTTCAGACGAAATTTCATTTGCACGTGAGATTATCCGAAGATTACTTAAAAAGCATTTGAAAATACAATCCTGGGGAACTGCCCGCCGAATCCTCTGAAGAGCCCCTGGAGGGGTGGGGTCAGACTGGCAGGAAGGGAACCGTGACAGAGTAAAAGAAGCTGAGGACTATACAAAGTCATTACTGTGTTTTAAAAGTCCATTGCTGTTTAATCACTGCAATAGCTACAGGAAGAACGCATGTCAAATCATAACAGCACAAACCGGGGATTTAGCGAGTAAATCTGTAATGCTCAGAGGACTTTTGTACTACATTTCCTCTTAGTGATCCACTTACGCTCTCATAAGCGTTTTGTAGATAAAGATGTGGAAGATCTGGTGAATTCCAGGAGAGGACCTAAATAGAATTTCATCCTTTGGCAAGTGGTCCCACTTGGGGTTGTGCTGTAGCTCTATACCTCGAAGATATGATATGAATTACCTTTAGGCACAGATCGCAGATTTTATTGGATTGAGCGTTTCAGAAGCAGCCTAATGGAAGAAGGATTTAGGGGCTATCACATTCTTGTAGATAGCTATGAACTTTGATTTTTATCTTGGGTGTTTGACATGTTTCACAACAGCTTAAATTGTTTTTAGGGCAGTGACTGTCAGTGCGCATCCTTTCTGTTTGGATGTTTGTGAGGATGAGTGTCTGTTAGTTAACGGACGTACCCTGTGTGGTCTGACATAAATGTTACCATTAATAGTAAAAGGCAAGGCAAAAGAATGTTTGGCTTTTTATTTTTTTAACCCCTGTTCCCTTAACTGGGTAATTACATGCTTGGATTGAGGTTTCTAATCAAACTTTATTTTCATATTGTTTTTATATTGGGATCTTTATTTCACGGGGAGATTACTTCCAGTAATGCATCTCAGATAAACAGAAGAGAGCAAACCACAGATAAATCCATCGCTAATTTTGGCATTATCAATCACTTTTTATGCTAATGCACAAAATCTCTGAAGACAAACATTTAGCTCTATTCAATGTGTTACTGTATGTCAACTGTTGATAGAGAGGTTTTGTAGTGATTTTGGATATGTCACGCTCCACTTAAAATTCTCCAGCATTTCCCATTGATAAATACCAAGGCATAACTGTCATTTGCATGAATGGAAGCTATAATTATAAATGTACTTACGGCCTGTGTTGAAGTCAGGAATGTAAAGAGGGGTGTTTGCTAATGTAGAAATATAAATAACAGTTATAAATATTCACTTGTTAGGATGAAAATTATGTTTCAGAGCGCTTGAGATGCCTTTTGTCTTTGTATTTTAAATTATTATAATAGGAGGCAGAAATCTAGTATTTACTATGTAGCAATTAAATAAGTTTGGCAAGAGCAGCGTATCCATTTATCAAACATGCAAAATAATTGCAAAAATTGGTTTGGCAAATACGAGGTTGGAAGAATAATGAAGGCCAGCACCATTGGAGGTGAACCAGTTGATTGAAATTTTAGCTCCATGCTGTGATGCTTTCCTAAATGAAGGTGTGGAGGCGTATCAGCTACTTGTTTTCTTGGCATTATTCAAGGGATTTGCTTGACTGGAGCAGCCCTTTAGCTAGCCCAGAGGCTCCTGAAATACCCTGAGGCCGTATAGATTTGACAAGTGCATCTCTTTCTTAGTTACTGGAGGTGTAGGAGTGCAGGATATCTTCAGTCATGGTCCAGAAAGATACCATGAGTTGAAGTTTTTCTCCAAGAAGTGTTGTGTTGTCCCTTATGTCTTCCCTTTCAATAATTACATTAATGCCCTTCTGCTGAAGAAAAGAGATCTTTCCGTATAATCTCAAATTAATGCTATCTAGATAAGGCAATTGTCCAGTGACAAATGTATTTATTGAATTAGAATTGTCAAAAGGAATCAAATAGTGACTCTATTAAATCTTTTTTTTTTTTTTAAATTGATTCTTATTCTCCTAATTTGTATCAAAACAATGTTTAGCATGTTTATCATGTGTGGTCATAGCAGAAGCGTTTCCCAGGCTCCTTTCAGAAAGGCTTTAGCGCCTGCTTTCACTTCTGTGATGCTCGTGCTGTAGAGAAGCTGTAATAAGACTTGTTTAGTGAGTAACACATAGTACCCATTTTATTGCTAGATGGTGCACTTTCTATTCTATATACACAGGTTGCCCTGAAAGTAATGCCTCCAATTAATTTCCGTAGAAGCTGTAACAGATGCAGAGAGCATAATTACACTACTTGACAGAGCAAATTCTCAGAATAAAATAGTTGGTTTTTTTTAGCATAGCGACCACGATTAGCTGTGCATTTTCTCCACGATGAAGAGCCTGCATGCTTTAAAAATAAGCTTAAAAATAAATAGTATATTTAATATCCCAAGACAAATTCAACTTAACGTCCACACTGCTTTAAACACAGGCTTCCTCATTTTTATAAAGTCAATCAGTGTTTTAAAAGTTGCTTTAAATGCAGAGCGCAATGCCTTTGTATTTCTGCTGGAATTGTTTTAAGCTACAAAAATTACAGCTGTATCTTATTGTGTGTTCATTAAATAGTAATTTATCTTTAGATAAAATAGAATATAAACAAAACAGACTCAGCGTCATTTTAATTTGGGGCAAGGAAGTGAATCACTGCGCAACAAAGTGCTGCCTGAATCACGTTTGCAGCTCTTTGCAAACTTCTCCCATGAAGCCGTTGCTAAGAGACGCCATCAAGTGTGTGGCTTCTCCAGAGCAGCTTCTGGTTTACCCCTTCTGAAGAGTTGAGAACTTAATATTAGTAAAAAACAGTATTTTTTCTAACATGTATCTGTCTGCTTCTGGTTTTGTTGCTTTGTTTTAGGGAATGGACAGAGAAAACATTAGATATTGTTCAGGCAAGTAAAATGTGGCTGCTTGGAAACACAAGTTGTGCAATTACTTATGCTTAAAAAGCAGTTACATAATTTTATGACTCAGATTCTTGGAACAATCTGTCAAAATTCTAAAAAATGAAAAATAAGAAAATCACATTTCCAGTTTCCCAAATCCATTTTAATTGGTTTATGCATGCGCAGGCAGAATAATTGATTGATGCTGAGATCACGAGGCAAGGAGTGAGCTAACAGAATCAGATTAATGAAAACATACAGTCATTACAACTGTGGAAAAAACACTTAGAATTCATAATGTCTTGGGGCAAATAATCAGAAGCGTTATCAATGAACAATTACAGTTAATGAAAGTCTTCCTGTATGTATAAGATTACCACGCGTGGTTACAGATGTGTTTTAAATGAAAGATTTATTGCAAGTTTCCTGCCTCAAATATGCATGAGATGTAAACACTTTGTTTGTGATAACAAATCAAATCAATTTCTGCAGAACACTTCATGGCAGAAGATCAAAGTTTATGTACGCTTTCATTTATATTCCATAAAAGATTAATTTCATGCCCTTTAATGCATTATATTAATCGTTTTCTCTAATGTGTGTTATTAATGAATATTCCTATAAAGACTAACAAAGTACTGGTGTATTAATAATGGAAGTAAAAAATTAACTTTTATTGGTAGGAAAATTTCTGCCTTTTGCAAAAGTAGGGAAAGAGTCTTGTGACAAAGAAGTAGGAAATACCGCACAGAACATAAAAATGAGGTCCTGAGGGCAGGTAGTTCTGAAGAGTCAGGGCTTTGGGAACTGCATATCTTTCTCTTTCCTCCAGCACAGAAAGAGGTCCAAAACCTTTTCAAAAGCAAAATGCACAGAAGCAGATCTCAGACAGCTCTGGCACGAAACACAGAGAAGATCTTAGGAGGAAATAAAAAATAAAGGTGACTGCATGGCTGCCATTTTTATAAGAGAAGTTCTGCTGATATTCTCCAAATTTCCTAGAAAAACTTTATCTTTTGAACTTTCTGAAGTTAGAAAGCAAAATTAAAGAACCCGTGTTGTGTGTCTTTATGCAAATGCATAATGTGTTTTCGCAAAGATTTCCCACAGGAAATTATAGGAATGAAATCTTGTTTTTATGACTTTACCAGTAATTTGCACAGGTAAATAAACTGCAACTGTAATTCCACCTCGTGTAAAATAATGTCACTGAAGGGGTAGTAGAGGCTCTCAGAAAGAAGCACAAATTATCCTAACCCTTCAGCATCGCTTAGCTGCCTGGAGTCTTGAAAAATACCAGCCTGTGAATACCAAATGTAACTCTACATTTGATATTACGCAGAATGATATGAACACAGGATTCATGTCTGAGGGATTGCTGCCTATCAGCTGCTTGCAATGTATTCTCCTTGAGTGCTGGTTCTTTACTAGCACCACGCTTGGGAACTTGAGTCTTTCTGCACCAAGTTCTGCACATTGTCTGGCTACTACTAGGTTGTGACTCTGCTGTCATCACAGGAACTGTCCCGTAGAAATCAGTGTGGTTTTAGTTGTTTTGGGCTGATGGAAGAGTGAGGTGCAGAATTCAAAGAATGCTGAGTAGGATCATTGCTAAAGGTGCTGTTCTTTTGTGAAATCTCCTTAATGAAAGTATCCAGTTGAGGGGGAAAAACAGGGAAGAGATGAGAAAGCTGAGTGGGACTTTTAGAATGCTATAGACCTTAGCTGGTAGCTGTTCCCGCTCATCGCAGACACGGTTCTTTTTTCTTGTAAGCGTGCTCACAAATTCTGCTAGCGATTCTACTTGTTTGGAAGAAAAGGCAGGGATGTTTAATACAAAGATTAATAACATTAAAATGGATTTTAAGTATGCAGTGAAGAGCTGGACGCTGCTTTGCACGAAATGGATGCTTTTATTTTTTTTTTTTTGGTGAAAGCTCTAAGGTGAGAAACCCAAGTCCATCATTTTTCATGCTTCCATCCTGCCTTCCTGCTGTAAATTTCGTTATTTTCCTATGCTCAGAGCTTGCGTTGAAATGTGCAGGGGCAAAAATATTCCTCGAGGCATTTGATAACCATATTTCATCTCCACTTGTACTTCCCCGGAAAACAATGGGCAATTTCTGCTTCTATGGAAATTTAAGTTCTGCATACAAAGATCCTGTGATAGCACAGGTGATAACGCGCTTGTTTGCAATGCTGGCTACTTGATGAATTCTCACTTAAATAACAGTTATAGTGATATTAACCTCCTCAGAATAATATCATTATGGTTTGAATGAGGAATTAGTAAACAACTCACAGCTGTTGTGCAAAATGTTTGTGTAGAAATCCATATTCATGAATATTTAATACAGTAACACTCATTAATTTGTTTCTTACAGAGAAACAACTAAATGATATTTTATAGATTGCTGTTTGGTAAATAACGCAGTTTGTTTTTCATGCCTGGTGACAGTGATGTACGAATATCCCTGTGTGTGCTTTCTCCCTAAGCATTGCAAAAAGCTGTTTTATAGGAGCTTTAAACATCATTGGAGCAAATGTTCTTCCATTTGCCTTGTGGGTGTGAAGGGGCTAAAGGATGAAGGTTGCAAAACTACGGCATAGGATCTCAAGAGGTCAACGTGTTCATCCCTTTTCCCAAACAAAAGTTCTTAGGCTCTTCCCCAAAAAAACACCTGTTGTTTCTGCAATTGGCAGAGATTCCAGTAGTCAGAAGCAGTCTATTCTTAGATCTGTGCTATGAAACAGATTTTCTTTCCTGTAATGACTTCAGAGATCTAAGTTGGAGTGAGCCCTGTTTTGAGGACATTGGATCAGATTTACGGAAGAACTCGGGAATCTGAATTATTCCATGATTCCATCAGTTTCTATACTGAAATGTATACCTCTGCTATTTAAGACCACTGCCATCCCATATGCGTATGAAATTTGGGGGATATTTTATTCCTTTCATCCTTGCAACCACTTATTCCCTGTTTAAATGAAAGTCACTGCTCTTGGCCCCTCAGTCCCATACTTTTTTCATCTAAATGGGATGTGATTGACTTGTGAGTTGAAATAACACTGGTAGAGAGAGAAAACCAAACAAAAACCCACTCAGAGTAGATTTACTGAACACTTAGCTAAGAGTTTGGAAGCTTTACCCTTTTCAGAGGATGTCAGACAGTGTGAGGTCAATGAGGTGCTAAGCACCACCTTCCTCCAGCATCACCTGAAAAAAGGTTTACTGCTGTTGCTATAAATGAATTGTTTCTCTGGGATAAAGTAATACAACGGAGATAATGGGGTTTATTTTTTCAAGCCAACTTGACACGCACGCAGGTACTTCTGAAATTTCTCCAGTGTTGCATAAGCCTGGAGGGGGAACAGGAATATTTTACTAGCTAATTTAATTGAGGTATAACTAGATTTTGTGAGGTGGTCAATAAGCAGAAGCGGTTACTCAGATCAGTGAGGTCGTCTTTGCTCTTAATTTTGGCACTAATTTCGTTTAGAGCTGTGTCAATAAACTTTTAAAAGGACGAAAGCTGTTCCTTAAGGATTTTTTATTTCTATTTTTTTTTTCTGCTTAACGCGTTAGTACAGGTTAGGGGCTGACCTGCTGGAGGGGAGCTCTGCAGAGAAAGACCTGGGTGCCCTGGTGGACCACAGGTTGCCCATGGGCTAGCATTGTGCCCTGGCGGCTGTGAAGGCTGATGACACCCGGGGTGCATTTAAAAAAAAAAAAAAAAAAACAGGTCGAGGGAGGTGATTTGTTTTCCCCTCCTACTCTGCACAGTTCCACTTTTCATGCTGAGGATGCAGGCTAGGTTTTACAGGAGCATCTTTGAAACTTTTTTTTAAGGTGTTTGGGTTGGTTTTTTTTGCATCATAAGCTCTGAAGTTAGGAAACAACCCGGACTGTGTTCTATGCCTCTGGATGATGGAAGGCAGCCCCAAATCCCTGTGCTTATTGATTTGGTAAAATATTCTTGCAGGATGATATCAATTCATATCTGAATCAGAAAGTTCTATCATAATTTTTTCCCTCCCCAAGATTTAACAGCTCCCAATGATGTTTTCTTCTGTGAAATCTAGTTAGTTTTTTAACATCGTGGCTATCCAGAGCTGTAAGTTCCTCAGTTTGTTTCTTTATTGTGTGATTTTAAGTAGTAGTTTCTTTTCTTCAGTTGCAACTACAAAGAGCAGGATTTTGCAGATAATGGTTGAGAAGTGAAAATGCATTTGGTGGTGTTCTTCCAGTTCTTGGTAGTGCCTCTGTGCAACTCTTTGCTCTCATGGTTGATGGCTGTGTTGATACCTAGTTTGTTTTGCTTAGCCTAGAAAGCCATTTATTTAATGCTGTCTGCAGCCATGTATATAAGGAATTAAATCAATTCTAGAGAGGATATGTGCCCTTCTCAGGTGCTTAAGAATACGTAATTTAAAAGGGGCTGGGATTTACCAATGAAAAGTACAGTGTTAAT
This sequence comes from Alectoris magna, assembly GCA_030625065.1. Classification (NCBI taxonomy): domain Eukaryota; kingdom Metazoa; phylum Chordata; class Aves; order Galliformes; family Phasianidae; genus Alectoris; species Alectoris magna. The sequence continues at coordinate 5,226,671 of CM060569.1, forward strand.
GTTAAACACTTCTCTGCATTACTTCAAATCATTAATGCTGCCAAAGTCCCCGTGCAATTCACTGGTGTTTAAATCTTTGAAATACTTCTGCACAGCAATCATGAGTCAATTTAGCAATTATTTAGCTAAGATATGCATGCTATTTCTTCACGATTTTTCCTTTCCGTGCTCACAGTTACTACTTTTGCAGGTGTTTTTTTTTTTTCCTTTACGATTCCTCTCCTTTGTGTATACGTAGCTGGAAATAAGTGCATTCTTTCCCTTGCAGTTATGCCAGTGTTCTAAAAATAGGGAATAATGCCTTTTTAAATTATGTGATACTGTATCTTTTTAGCTATCTTATGGAAAAGAAAAATACTCCTATGTAGCAGGAGCATTCTGTTATGGACAGCTTGGGCTTAGAGGATTTATTTTTCTTCCCAATGAGAAAAAAATATTTTGATGTGTTTTTCCACATTTGCTTTAAAAAGTGAGGCAATTAAAATAAGTTGAATAAAACATGAGGATCTTTGGTTACCATGGATAGTCTTCTTTTTCCTTTTTGCCTTGACTCTTGTCCTTTCCTTAATTTAACGTCCTGCAAATATTTTCATTAGTTGTTGTATCACCAAAGAAGGAGTTATTCTATGCGACCTGTATGGAGTGGGAAGGTGGCATTTCAGGTGGAAAAGCTTGAGTCGTGTGACTGCTATATATTGACGACCCAATTAGTAATCTCAAACTCATTTTATTAGTGGTTACCCGTTTTGAAATTCAGTTAAGAATTAAAGGATTCCTATGCTGTTAACCACATATAACTGGGAGTAATTATGTCCTACATACATAAAGTTTCTGTAATGAAGTTAAAATTAAGGTGATCAGTGCTAAGAGAAAACAGCCTATCGTGTCTACGTTTTGCTTTTAAATGTGTTCCATGGTACTTTTGAGATCTGTTATAGAATCCTTTGGTTAGTAGGAGGTGCAATGGGTTACAGACTTGTTTTCCCATGTGATGCATTTTTGACCCTTTCTTGAGTTAATAGTCTAAAACTTCATTTTAGATATGTTTAATTTATATTAATAAATTCTGATAAAATCCACTAGGCTTTAAGTGTGATTAGTTATTTTAAAATTTCATACATAATGTATAAGAGTGGCATTGGACTTAGATTAGCAAATTCACAGTATCGTAGCCAAATTCGAGTAAAATGAGTGTTTGCGAATGTTGAACTGATTTAAAGTGGATAGATGGAACCTCACTGAAATGCACTAATGGTCTTACAGAGCTTTTCTGGAGTCTTGCTTACCTAGGCATAACTCAGATTATGTAGAAACCATTGCTATTGCATGAAACCTGTGTGCAGTTGAACTAAAATAAATTCAGTGTGTATTTCCTTCTGTATAGATTGAGGTTTTTAGCCTTGTGTACTGGAGACACTCTGAAGAAAAGACATTGAGCTCTGAAGAATGAAAATCTGCTAACATGTTGAAGAGCAATGTAGTAAGCTAATTCTTTAATACACGATGCTTGATTGAATGCTAAATTACATGAAAAGGCCCTTATGCAACACTCATGCATGAACTCAAGGACTAGCAAGTCAGTTCAGTAATTAAGAATCCAAAACATTTAGGATAGACTCAAATTCAGTGCCTCTGCTTTGCTAATTAATGTTTTGCTCAGCATCAGGCACAGATATGCTGAGTCCATTAATTTCCTTCCTGGAGTGGAAGGGGAGCGATGCTCATGGTGAGATGTGCAGTGTGTTCAAAGGAGTTGGAATCTTCTCTCTTTGGATCGCTAGAGGCTGAGATGTGACAGCAGTACCTACTACTATAGCTGTAGAGACCACTTAGGCTGCTAGAGAATGTGGGAATATTGGTTTTCTTTCAGTGAGGAGGAAGGCACTTGACGGGACAGGACATGGCATGCGGCTATCTGTTGTGTAACAGCCTTAGTTTGGGTGAAGCTTTTTGTTGGAAGTATTAAAATGGTAGTCTTTTGGGGCAAATAAAACTCTGCTGCTGTGCAATGCCTGAAATACCATTTTACTCATTCAAACCAATGATTTATTGTGCAGTGCACATTCCGCTATAGTCAATATGAAGCCCAGAAGCATAGGAAGTCACCCAGAAGTATAACGGACAGAGCAATAAGCTTCCCATGTCATTTATAGTATAAGGCAAAAGCATTATACTATACATTGGTATATTATATTAATATTATAAAAAGTAAAATAATATAAAATAAATATAAAATAAAATAGTATAATATATTAGTATTACATTATCCAGTAATTTTCCTGTAAGACAATATAGTTAGAAATTCACCTCTGACAGATTTTGAATAACTTTTGAATTGCTTATTAGTTAAATGGCTTATGGTTGGTGGAACACACAATTAAAAAATGGAATCTACGTGAGCGAGGGTTTTGCTTCATCAGTTTTCCTGGTTTGCTGAATGAAAATTTATGAATTTCCTGATGATTTATTGTCACTTCTCTTCAGAAAATTCGTTTTGTGCCAGTAGACCATTATGAAAATCTCCAGATCCAGACTTTATTGAAATAAACCACGGTTTTCTATTTGACTCTCGAGCAAATGGTATTTGTTGTAAGTTGTGAAAGTGCAAGATCTGTTACTGCCTCCCACCTTTTAAGAAAAGGAAAATGACAAAGGAGTTGAAGGTTATTTTTGGTATGTTGTGGGATAATAAATATTTAGATCTGTCATGTGTACATTCCAAGTGACTCGATTGCTGCTCAGGTTGATGGCAGAAGAGGAGCAAGGATGCTTGAGCTTTAAGTTTGTTGGGTTTTTGTTATATAACTAGAGCATATTGACAGGAAGCCATTAAATAGTTTGTGTGAATGGCACAGTTGGTAGGCACATTGCCTTCATTGTGTTAGGGTTTAAAATAATGTATTTTTTCACATTATTATTCAATGAATAGGTTTTTTTTTTTTAAAGTTTTGATTAAAATGTGCATAGTTACATTGTTAAAGTGATGTGTATTGCCTTTAAAGCTAATTTTATACTGAAAAAGAGAATGCTGTAGAGTTTATAGCGCTAGTGGTTCAACTTCATTATTTTTTTTCTTTGCACACACCCTTTTTATTTGCAGCTTGCATGCATGTAACTTTGGTCATGTTCATTTTGTGGCTCTTAAGGCCAGGCTTACCAAGACTAAGTGCTTTCATGGATCTTTAAGTGATCACTTAGAAATCATGGAAATATGTAACTTTCCAACTAGAGAAATACATAAATATGAACTCTAGTACTGGCTTAAAATATTCTCAACCCCATGCCTGAGAGTCATCTCTGGTCTTACCTTCCATGTCATAGCCACTTTCAGAAGTTAAGGCTCTAAATTACTTTTCTTCAACTTATGCCAATTTACTCTGCCTTTTTCCCATTTACTAGTCCATAATTTACAGCTCCATTTGTCACCTCTGTGTCTGGCCTGGGATTTTGGCTAAATACTTTTACTTGTAGTAAATTAAGCAGTTTCTGATTTGTGTTCTGTTCTTCGGTAGGTTGGCAGACGGGCTCTTTGGAGCATTAGGTGGATGAATTTCTCTGGCAGGTTGTTTGCTGTAGTTATTCTTATTTACTTGTCATCGGACACTCCTAATGTGAATTACAGCATTCTAATTCCCTAGGAGAAAAGCATGCAAATACATTATAACGAACGCTAGTTTTGAAATGGTCTTGCTAACATAAAAAATTTGCTCAAAGGATTTTCTTTTAGAGGAAGGATCAAATAAAATATTAGCTATAAAAAACAGTTAAGTCAGTTCTGTGTACTGAGCACTGTAACTGCACATACGTAAGGTTTTCCATCAACTGTTGGAAGCGTGGAGAAAAGATACAGGTCAATACTATGTGGTTACACTCAACGAGTGGTCATCTCATTTCTTCTTACTCTCAGCATCCAATGGCACTTTTGGAAGCTTCAGGCAGCAGCCTCCCCTCCTGAGCTCTGCTGAACGGCTGCTCCTGGCTTTGCACCAAATTCTGATGCAGGTCCAGATCCAGCAGTCCTGAAGGCTGCTATCATCCCTCTGCCTGACAGATGTATCGCCTTACTTGACATCTAATAGCAATTCGTCATTAGCATTTTAGTGGAGCTCAAGCTGTAAATGTGAAATAGCATTCTCAGAGAGTAGTGCTGGAGAAAATACTATGTTCATTCTCCTTCAGCTCAGGAAATAAGAGTGCACGCACGTAACACAATGCTGCTTAAAGTAATTTCCAAGTCTTGAGGGAGTCTCTGTATCTGTAATCAAATCTTCAGGCTCTTTCTTCAGAATTATCTGCTATTTTATTATTTCCTAATGCTGCGTGTGTCACATCTGAATATCTGTGTTCTTAAGCCATCCTGCACAGATAATAGAATTTGATAGAAATTTCTTTTTTTTTAAGTTTAGACTTATTAGAAAATTGTAACAGTGGTTGATTCTTTAGAAGCGCTACTTAATAAGTATCAGAAAAAGTGGCATATGTGTTTCTCCTCCCATCTTATTTCCTCACTGAGCGTGGAAGGAATGGAACTGGGAAAACAGAAAGAGGCTCTAAAGAGAGAAAGAACCTGAAGGACAACTCGATGTGTGTATGGTTTTTGGTATTGCACATCCTTAATCACAAAATACCTGCTAGTTTGGCTTAAAGCCGTGTGTATGTTCATTTGAGAGGAGAGGGTGTTTTTGAAGACAAAAAGCATTGAGGTTTTGTGTTGCAGCAGGCCCCATCTTTGACAAAATACTCATTGATTTATTGTTATTTTTCTTAGCACTATCCAAGTGTGCACTTAGCAAATGTGGAAAAGGAAATTGCGAAGGAATGTGTTCCTATTCAGAGATCTCGATGAAGAGCTAAAAATAGTATTTTGGAAAGTGAGCTGTTATTGCTATCATTTTGGTGGTTCTACAGTCTTCAAAGCCAATAATCTTTGAGCCATATTGGTACTCTCTTGCTCTCCAAGCACAAAGGGAAAAGACAGCAAAAATTCCAAGTGTAAATGGAAATATTAAGATATTCTATTAACTCTAACATTTGATACGTCTTCTAGATGCAGTATTTTGGCAATAGTTCTTTATCTAATGACTGCCAAAACATTTTAGCATCTTCGTAGTCTCTTTAATAAAAGCAACAGAAGTTCTATTAAATATTCTTTCCATTCTTTTATTGGGCTGAGAAATAAAAGCCTATAACTTTGTTTAGTTCCATGTTTTTTTGTGTGTGTGTGTGTGGTGATTGTTTTTCTTGGATATTGGTCAGTAAGAAAAGCACTGATGTAGAAAGGCTAATTTCTGAATGTCAGCCAGGGACAGAATCAAAATATTTTGATCTTTCAGTAAGCCTTAAATACAGCCAAGGTTCAAGTGAGAGACTTTTCCCTTCAGGAAAGTGAGCGGATACGTTCTGCAGGTTTACTTCCAAATGTTTTCTGCTCCGTTCTTCTGGCACATTGTATCAGGGGTAACTTCAGTAATTACCTACTCTTGAACACAGATAAAGGCTTAAAGGTACTGTTTTTCAACAATCGTTTATCCAAATTACAAAGCCAGTGGACATTGAGTCAATTAGCAGTGTCATAACGTGCAATTATATTTATTGTTGATTCTCTGTTTAAGGAGTGTTGGATTAAGCAAAATTTGCGAATGCTTGAATTTATACATAAAATTAAGCATTTTAGAGGTGAGACTACAACAAGACTTGGTTCAATGTTGGAAGAATGTTTGGTATCTGCTGAAAAAGCAGATTGAGCAAGAGAAATTACACAAGGTTAGCATGAATTCCTTTTCAGCTTTACAGACTCTTACAAAACAACCCTTGTGTCTTCCTGAAGAGTTGATTAAATCTGTAATTCAGACTAATTATTTCAATGTAGACGTCTATTTCAAGGACTGCTCTTCTTCGTGTAGTTAGAATTAGATTAACAAGGAAATCTGTTACAAATTCTAGTTGAGGATATCCATGTAAACTTGTAAAGGATTCATTTTACATTAGTATCTATGCCCTATCCTAGCTTAAGTGCTAATTTGAATGCTTCAACTGACTTTAAATGACTGTGAATGTGGTATAGTATGGTGACTTTCACCTTGATCTATAGTGATCAAATCAAATTCACCATTATTAAACATTGTGCTTCTATCGGAACATCATTCCTTGAGTGTGGAGAGCATTGGATAGAGGAAAAAAAAAAAGAAACACCTGGAATTCTGGTTAAGAAAATATGTTTGTAAATGATGTAAGTTTGTGTTTTGGAGTTCTGTTGAAACGGTGAAGTGATTGAGAATGTATGGAATACTTTCAATTATTGAAAAGTTGGAGCCAGCTCACTGAGCATCTAACCAAGCTGCACCATGGCTTGGATTTTTCCTAAGGCACCTAACCACATTGTATTCTAACTCCCTTTAAAATCAATATCTGCAACCTGTTCAGCTTTTAAGGATCCCAATACCTTCTTGTTTAGCCTGGAAATGATGCTGTTTGGGTCCAAATCCTGCAACCTGATGAATGCAACCAAGGAAGGTGTCTGTATGATAAGGGATGCAGTGTAGACTGTTGTTTTTTCTAAACTGGCAGGAAAAGGGCTCCATTACGTCAAAGCAAACAGATGACTTTACTTTTGTATGCAGTAGTACACAAAAAAATGATGTGTGCTTTATGCTGTAAAGAAGCCCAGTTTGAGAAAAATCGTACCGGTTTAATCAATAGCGATGTTTTGTCTGACTAAAAAGTACTTATGAGTGTTGTTTTGCAAGAACAAGCCTCGCAAACATCTCTGCCTTTTAAGAGCTGGGGCTTTTTGTTCTCATATATCTAAGTGCCAATTACCTTTCTTGTCTGCTTCTATAAACATACTAAGTTTTGTTCCTGGAAATATGACTACAGAAAATGCAGTTTCTGGGAACAGGGCTGGTAATGTTGATTGGTGACTAATTAGCGTCATTTCCAGAATTATCATCTCAGGACGAGTTTCCAAGAAGGGACTGACAACCTGGTGTGTTGGTGGATACCCAAGCCATGCTGGCATCTTACTACCTCTCCCATAATTCAAAGTTAAGGCTGTGACAAATGACAATTATGGATTTGTATTGTTTTTTCTAATCATAATTTCCTGAAGGATAGCTCTGTTCCCTTCAGCCTAGCCTTGTATTACACTTTCTGCTTCTGTTACAGGAAAAGCACCAAAAAGCAGAATGCAGTAATGGCCTTAGTTGGCTGCCTGCACGTGTTTCTTCTGTGCGTGAAGAATCTTAAGCCTCAAATAGGTCATGTACTTTTCTGTGTATAATTTGCTGTAATATCTGCTCCGGTATGTGAGAACTGATCTTATGGCACATCTCAAAATGAGCCTGTGATGTATGAGAATATCTCAAGATAATTAGTGGAAGAGTCTAAGCAAATAAAATGTAAAAAATGAAACAGGAAAAAATTAGGCAAGAAAATAAAATAAGCGTGACAAAGGAAAGTAACAGTAATAAATTACCATTTGAATTTCATTACAATTTTTAGTTGGCTTGAAATGGGAATCCAGAAGATGCTCTGGGTTTAGTCAGAGAACTTTGATGTTTTGTGGTTAAGAAGTTTTGGGAGCAGAGCTGCCGGTGGCAAACTGGAGGGTTTGTTCCAGTCTGATGAGGAATAACCTGCGTACAGGGACTAAGCAGGTGGATACGTGGTCATGTTGGATGGTATTTGAATCCATTTTTGCATTTCTTCAGAAAACATCTTTTGTTGGACGGCTTATAATTTAAGCTCATAGTCTTCATTAGAAAATTCTGTTGATATATCTATGCTAGCATAGTGCTAGTTCCAAAACATCTGTTGTTCTGCTTTTCCCTAGGGACTTTTGCTGATATGGCAATTTGGATCAGCTGTGGATATGATTTATGTTTGTTTATTGGCAAGACTTTAAAATCAGCAAATCCAGATAAGATGGATACAATTTATGCAGGCCTCTCTGCTTATTTAGGTATCAAAAGTGTTTTTGCAAGCATCTCTGTATCTAAATTCAGACTTGTTGGCACTGATGTATCAAGAAAAAGTATCAGAATCCAGTCCAGTTGTGCAGGTTTTCAAGACATGGAATAATGGTCAAGGTTTTAGGATATTGAATCTGGTTTTGCCATTAGTTCTCTGGACTCATTTTGCTTGAATGTCTTATCATTTAATTTTGCCCCATGGTGACTGAGAACATAGAGACGGGGAAGTTCCCTGTATGCAAAACTAAACACAGCCTTTGTGTTTGTGGTCTTGATCTGAAGGTCTTTGGTGCTGCCAGCAGCCATGGTGGAACATGTTGTGATCATAGACGTTCTTTTCATTTTTTGCAAGGACACAACTGAAGGGATAAACTGGCTTAGTCGCATTTTTGGGCAGACAGCAAGCATGCTTTTTTTTTTGGTTCTATTTAATGTAGCTACCCTTCTGTTCTCAGACATTTGCTGCAGAAAGTAATGAAATAAACACTAAAAATGATTGTGGAGAATCAGTCTGGATTGTCTGCAGCCTATGCATTTAAATCGCCAAGAGGCCTTCTGCGGTCTCACCAGTTATCACTTCTGCACATGTTGAGCCTCTGCTGCCTGCCAGCAGCAGTTCAGTAAGTTCTGCACAGGATTTTCTCCTGAATCAATCCATTCTAAGCTGGTAGTAGAGCTACTGATGTATTTTAATGAATTCTGTTTCACATTTTCCCATTTATACTGCAGTTTATATACTGTCCTTAGAGATTTCTGTATTCATCTTATCTGGCTTTAGAAGAGTACTGGAGGATCTGGTAAATGACAGCTGCTGTGTTTCTAAATTTTGCTGCAAGGTTTCAGCAAGATAACGTTGCAGGACTGGAGGGTTTTTTTTGTTGAGTTTCTTCTTTCCTTTTTTTTAACCAGAACTGAAGGCTAGAACAAATTAGTCTGTTGTTTAGCGAGTAACAGCATGTATACAAATTTCCAACAACACTCAGACCAATAAGAAACATGCCTCAGATTGCATATAATGAAAAGGTAATTCTTTTCCAGTGAGACACTTGATTTAGGATAAATATCACATCGTGGAAGTAAAGGGAGTGCCCTGAGTTGCAACGTCTATGGTCTCCAGTGGTGCAGCCAACCAAATGACAACACCGTGAACTTATATATCAAGCAGTTTAGAAACTATTTATGTTTTCCACCTCCATCGCTCTTTATAGAAAAGCTGCCTTAGAACTTCACTCAGCCCCCTGCTACTTATTGCCTACTATTGCTTGTTAATGACTATTTGTTCTTGTGCTTTAACTTTTCTCCTTCTCCTCTTAGTATTTCTTCCTCTTCCTACCCAGCGTGTTTTAGTTACAAAACAGGTCATTGCCAGTTTTTAAGAAAATGTCTGTTTATTTTGCAGCAGGCTGATAAACTGCTAATTATGTTAGCAGCACAAGACCACCAAGCAGAGAGGTTTTTTTTTTTCAGTAACTGAAAACGAGGTTACTTTAGAGGACTAGAACAAGCAATGAAATCAGTATTGTAAAATCTTAGTGAAGCTTTAAGTCTTCAAATTTACCAAGACGCTGCGCAGGATACGCGGATGCACCACACTGAAGGTCTAGATATGCTCTAATTCCTCTGTGGCACATATCCCAGCAAGAACCCTTCTCCTTCAGATCTGTGCCTTGACAGGGAAAAGCTTCAGTGCTGAGGCTTTTTTCCTCATTTCTTTGTTTTCTTGCAGAAATGCTTCTTGGTTTTTTTTGTTTTGTTTTTCTTTGATTTGCTCAAGAAAGCCACTTTTCTTTTAAATTTTGCAGAAGGTCTCAGATGAGGGAATACTTTACCTTTATGGCTTTTGAATAACAAGTTTCCCTGATATACCCCGCAGAGCAGTCTCCTGTCTGAACTCTGCAGCTCTCCAGGTACTTTGTGTGTTCCCCTGCTACAAGGCTGCTTTTTCCTATGATGTGTGAATGTCACATCTCCTCCCAGACAAGGTTGAATCTTGATGCTTCTAAGCTTGGAGTTGAAAGACATAAACAATAATTTCATTACTGGTATACCTTATTGAGGGATTGTGTCACGTTAGAGCAGTGTAGTGTTCAAATGCCTACACATCACTTAAGTGCTATACTCCCTAGAGTAAGTCTTCCAACAGCGATTATTCTAACTCGCTGAAACAATAATATATAAATTACCAGTTCACAAAGTTGTCTGAAGTGCTTAACTCCAAACCGATGTCTTCTTTCTTATCGGTAGTCATTGCGGTTATTTGATGTACCTTTTTCTTCACGAATTGTCTTGTTTTACCTAAGTTCAATCCATACAAACTGACCTGCCTAGAAGTTGCACGTGGGGGAATATGGTTACTTTGAGATTGAGACAGAGATCTGAAACATTGTCATGGGTTTCTTTCCAAGTTGCTCTCACCCAGTGAAAATCAGATTAGGAGCAAAATCCTAGCTTTTCAGTTGCTCCCATATTCAAGAATGAAAAATATGTATTCCCCGCAAGGATAATCTGAATAGCAAGCACGTTTCATCTTTTGTGTTTGATTTACTTTTCTTGGAGGTTCTTCATTTATTGGTACTTGATTTGTGTCTTTACGGTTGATTTACTGCCTAGGACAATGTTAAACTGACAGGTTTGGAAGGTGGAAGATAGAGGCAGAGGTGTTCTTCCCGCAGCATGGACAGAAGTTGCAAGAAGCAGCAATCCCCTGATGCTGAGTTGCTCTCAGTCTCTCTATCAGTTTCACTTCTTCAACTTTTCAAAGAAGCTTTGAGATCAGTTACTGCAGTGTTGGCTGCAGTACAATGAAGAACAGTCCCGTGTTACAGGGATTTGTCTAAATCGTTCTTCGTTTAAGGCAAATCAAGTGGTGCTCTATGATGCATTTTTAAATGGGTTATTTTTTCTCCTCTGCAATAACATATCGACACAATTCTTCTTTGTAGAGCTGGTGCTTATTTCCGAATGAGACCTCAGAAGAGATGGGGTTAGGGATTATTGCTGCAGTAGATGCTCCTGTTTTTGTTACCTTTCCTGCCCTGTTGATGTACTCAAGTCTCAAATATCCAAGGGAATGACTTGAGGAGAGATGGGGTTGGATGAATAATCAGGAATTCGCTAAAGAAGGGTTATAAAAATGTTACAATACATCACCTTTGGCAAAGGCTGCAAGCAGATTCCACGTTTTGAAAGAAATGCAGACAGATTTTTGAAGAGAGGAGGAATAGCTTTTAATAAGAACTGGCAGAGCAGATCTTGGTGAAACTACACATACTTCATCTTGCCCTCTGTAGTACCATGTAGACAGGGGTGTTGAGAGTGGATAGCTAGAAATACCTCAAGCTTGATCAAGCTATTTACCATAAAAGCTGAAAATTACCTGCTTATTTTATCAAAAAGCTGCAGCATAGAATCTTATGACTAAAGGATCAAAGAAATGTCTTTGCTTTTCTTGTACCCGTAATGTCTGCTTATTTTATTCATCTGTATGCTTACCCGTGTCCAGTCACAACTCAGGGATTCTTATTAAAACACATGTTTATAGGAGTTTGTCTTTAGCTTCATGGTGCAGCCAGTACTCCTTTTGTATGTGGACCACTCCGGTAGCAGGCACATAAAATGAAGAAGTACACTTTGAACTTTTTTCTTTTTTTTTTTTTTTTTTTTTTTTTGCTGATGAAAGGAGTAGAGAATAATGAATCATTGCATGATAAATTTCTTCTGAAAATCAGCTTTTAATCTTACTGGCTTCCATCCCATAAAATGAGATAGGATTTACAGTTTCTGTTTTACAGCCATATAGATATTTTAAAGGAAGTTACTGTAGATGACATTGGTGTTTCTGTCCTTAAATGATTTACTGTATTTAATGAAGCTGCATGTTTTCATTTGTTTGCTTTTTTACCTTCTTGTCCCTAAACGCATCATCTTATACTAGGGCATTGCTATTATTCCCAACCACCACCATCTTCTCTGTCACATCTCAGCCCATGTGACAATTGTGACTCGACCCTAGGAATAAGTATTATTCCTTCTTGAAGACTGTTGATATAGGAATGCATGCGTCTGTTGCATAAGCCCTGGAATAGGCTCCCCAGGGAGATGGTTGAGTCACCATCCCAGGATGTGTTTAAAAGCCATGTGGATGTGGTGCTCAGGGACATGATTTAGTGGAGGGCTGTTAGAGTTAGGGTAGTATGGTTAGGTTGCGGTTGTACTCGATGATCTTTAAGGTCTTTTCCAACCTGAGTGGTTCTATGGTTCTATAAAAATCATATGATCTGTGTGTAAATATATATAATTATTACATATCAGTTGCCAATATATATATCATAATATTATGTTGGCATATTGTAAATGCCAACATGTATTTTTTTTTTTACTTTGTAGAAGCCTTGCGATCTCCCTGCGTTCAGTGAACTCTGGTTTTGCTTTGTACAAAAGTACGTTTGCCTCCTGTTGCTTGTCAGTGGGCCTTAAAGTCTTCTGCCAACATTGCACTGAGCTCCCGCCACCGATTGCTTCTGTATTTCATTTTCATCTGCTCCGCTGGAGATGAATAAATGCAGCTCTCTAAAGTGCTCCTCCACTCCCCTTTGAAAGCTGAATTCTAGGCACTGTATGCAGTAGGGAGACAAATAATCATAGTGCTTTTCAAATTGTTTGTCTTCTATTGCTAAACTCAAATATGTTTAAATAGTGAAAGTTACCAACTTGAAACATACTATCTGCTTCTGTAATGAAGGCCAGAGGGAATTTAACCCTAATCATTTTCTTCTTTCCTGGAAGCAAGTGAACTCGCTATCAGTGAGGGTACTGGTCCTTACCAGTGAGAATGAACTTCAGAAAATTGCCACTTGACATTGGAGAGCATTGTGCAGATTCCACCAGCACAACCAGAAATTGAAATAGTGGCCCCAAGAGCGAAAGGTTTAATAATGCAGCAAGTCTGTCAAGCAATTGAATTTAAATAATGCTGTAATGCAAAACACTAGTTACTAATTACTACAAGGAAGGAATTGCAATGGAAACTTTCAACAGTTTGTTATTATGCTGTGGCAATGTTATGAGATTGGCTTGGTCTTGTAATATAAAATCGTGATTTCAAATTGATTTTAATGAATGAAATGAAATGAGCAGAAAGCCTATTTGGAGTAGACACTTGAAAATAGGAATTCAATACTTAAAGAAAATATAAACTCAAGTCATTTAATGGTAAACACAAGAAAAATGTTGGACGGTTCTCATGGCACAAGTAGGCTGTAATTCAAAGCGATGCTGAGCTCAGGCTGTGACCCACGTTTTAGGTGTTCCACTGTCTTGCTCAAAGCCAAGATTGGGGGGCGCAGCTGTGTGACTGGCTTAGTTTTACTAGAAAAACAAAACTAAACCAATAACAGAGTTGTTCAGCTCTGAGGTTGCCTTCAAGCAAAAGCATTGTGATACAAAAAAAAAAAAAACAACTTTAATAATGCAAAACTGAAATCTTGATGTGATTATAGTAAATCTAGAGTTCAAGGGAAGAGCACTGGCATGAAAAGATGGAAAACCTTCAGAAAAGGCAGGTTCAGAGGTCTGACGCCCTGTGAGATGAAGGATCTGCCCAATCCAGAAGCAGCAGCAATTGACATAGCCACTCTGATGGATGGCTGCCTGGCCTGCAAGGACCTGCTCGGTGCCACTGTTGGGCAGTGTAATCGTGCTGGCACTTAGCCTTGTAGCACATTAACCCAAGTAGTTTGCTGTGGCTGTTAACTGCTACAAACTTGTTCTTTCCTCTTATATCATTTCTGATACAGTATGTGTGGAGGAAGAAGCCCAAGTGAATGTGACATAGGGGATGGAGGGTTAAAAGGTAAGGCTGAATACTCATCTCTCTTGAGAATTAGTTTGCACTGCTTTGTTACTAGAATTATAGTTAAACAAATATATCTCAAGAAAGTGAAGACATTAGTTATGTTTAGCCTGGCTGTCTACTGAAACAAAGATCATTTTTGTTTAATTCATGCCAACCAGTTCATTTTGGCTGACATTCAATATTCCTATGCTTTGGTTGTTGAAGTATTTTACGTGGCAGAAGCTATAAACAATTATATTATAGAAGCAGATGGATAGAAAAATGAGACCCTGACAGCAGATTCTTTCAGTGAGAATGACGAGATAGAAACTGCACATGGTTTAAGAGGTAGGGCAGCAGCAACTAACAAAAAATAACGGTATTAAATGGCATAGAAGAATTGAAAGCTATGAGGTCACATTCCTTAGAGAGAAAAGAAATATCAGTGCTGTGGATGCTATATTAATTACTGTAGAGCGAAGTGGCAGTGATCGTGCTGTAATAATACTGATGAGTAATGTTATGTGTTTCTTGAGTAAGAAAATTCAATCCATGTTTACATGGTCTGAAACAGAATATGAGAGGAATGGATACTGGAAAGAAGCATAGACCTACAATTTTCATTTCCCATACTTCCATGAAGCAATTTTGTTTCCCTCTTGAAGAGCATCACCCGTGCTTGAATTATTTTATTTAATGTTATTTTTGATCTTGGGCAGATCTGCCATGAGATAGCATACGTGTTCTCTTATTAAGATGTCAGTGGTTTTGGACCAAAACAACAGCTGACAAACCCAACCGCAAAATGTGGAGTATGAGTGTCGTTTAAGCCTTTTCTCTTGCCTCTTTGGTCTAGGTTAATTTGCTCAGTGCATTAATTTGCAACAAAGTAAGACACAGCATCCAGTCAATAGGGCCAGTTCTGAATCTTAGAGTAACATTTTTCTTTTGTTCTTTAGAAAATTGGTGGTTGTGTCTGGGGACTTCATTAGGGGAGCAGCAGGATTCTTTCTGTGAGTTCCTCAGCAAGAAGGGAGCCTCATTACCAATTTTTAATATGAAAATGTAAGAGGGAGGTTTGAATAATGACAAACTGTAGAGCCATGTGATAGTACAGCATTTACAAATGGTGGAGTCCGTGTGTAAGATATGGCTGAGTGGTTACTGCAGAATTGATATCAATAAGAGAATCTCTGCTCTTATAGTAGCACTTGATAAAAATGTTCTTTATGTATTGGTATAAGTAATATCAAGGTATGCATGTGTTTCTGGTCCTGACATTAAATTATGATTTAACAAGTGTATGGGAACTGTTGAGTCACAGCCTGAACCACTGATTGAGCACCTGGGGAAAGGACCCAGTCAGCCCTGGGAGCACAGGTGAAGGCAATTCAGCTGTGTGACCAGAAGGGGTAGAGCCTGGCTGCGCCTCTCTTAGACCTCATTTAAGAGCTGACTGCCACTGCTGTAGGCTTTCTTGTTGGAGATCCCTCTTTGGCGAAGCTTTCCCCTGCGAGCCTGGAATCTTCTGATGGGGATGACCGATCTTCTTCCCTTCCTTTATAGCACCTTTCTATTGTGCCTGTCCTTCCATCATCACACCTTTGTTGTAACGCCTTTCCCATCGTATTGATCTGTCCATTTGCTACAACAAGTATGGTGTTAAGTGCATATTATGTATAATATATGCGTTACAGAAGTTGTTTCATTATACGATGGACTGGCAGTGGAAGAGAGTAAAATGAAATATTGCAGATACTGATTTTGTACGATCCTACGGATAGTTAATTCCTTCCTCTAATTCATGGTAAAATCTTTGTTTTAGATAAAGACTTGCTGTTTGTGTATTTGAAAAGCAGTTAGTGCACCCTGATAACTGAGATGATGTAAAAATCGATGTACTGATTGGTTTCCCTTCATCCCCTCCATTGCTGTGTATACTAATAATGAAATTTAAACTAAGTAGGCTCCTAATTCAGTTAGTTGTTTTGGTTTGGCTTGTGTGCATGATTAGCTATACATTTGCAAAAGGCTTTGATACAGTTGGAGCCACTGAAGGGAATAGAAAACAATTTCAGTGAAGGGTACGTATCCTGGTAACACGTAGTTGCTCTGTCTGGGCAAGAGCAAAGAAGTAGAAGATCACTGAGACTGAGAACATGGTCTCACCAGTAAATAACTGCTGCTTGTAACAGTTCTTCTGAAGTCTTTTTTTTTTTTTTTAACATTTTCTACTGTGACGTTGCGTTGTGAATGTGAAGGAAAGAGCCCTTCATAAAATGGCATTTCTCCATGTTAACTGGTATTCGATACCAATGATGTCTTTCCCAGACTTAAGCACGTTACCTTAATTTCTCCACAAGACATATCTAATTCAAAAATATTTTTACTCCTTCAGTGGGAATGAACTTGAGTAAGGGACCAGGAACGTCGGTCAGGAAAGATATCTGCAGGTCTCCTGTCCAGGGTCATCCAGAGAAAAGGGCTAACGCCCAAGTTTGATAGGGCTGCTCAAGCTCTTGTCTGAATGTCTGAAAATCTCCAAGATTTTTTTGAATATTTCCTGGACAGCCATTAAGATCACATAGCTTCCGTGGAGCTTATGTTACATTGCAGTGTTCTCAGCAAATCGAAGTATTAGGGCAATTACCTTCATAGCAAATTAATACTAAAAGAGGAGAAAATGGATCTCACGACTTGATTTAATATGTGGCAGATGAAAGTTTCCTCTTTGTGTTTTACAGTAAACAAGTCATTCTTATGCTTTTTACATTGAGCTCCAGCTTTCTTATCGATGAAGATTTGGTCCTAGTTTTCCTCTCACATACATCCGTCTCCAGTCTGCCCAGAGCTGTTCTCCAACTTCTGTTCCCTCACAGCACTACATATCTCCCTCTTCCCCTCCTAATAAATAAACACACTTTCAGTAATCAAAGCACAAACTGAATCTAATTATTCTTCTGTGGGTGTATCCATTGATGTCACTTAAACGTAGTCAGTATTTCTCTGACCATGCCTCACTCACTCACTAAGTTGGTTTATTAGAATCTTACCATTGTGAGCAGCGATGTGTTTTAGATATAGGGAAGCTATTCTTGGTTTCAGTAAACCTGACAATCTATGTGAACTTACCAAATTAAGAAGAAATGAGCTTCTCAGAAATATCAGGGTTTTTTTAGGGATTTTTTTAAATAGAAAAAGTGCATTAAACCACACATTGTTTTCCATTTTCATACACTAGCTTGATGGTTTTTAACATTAACTACTTCATACACAAAGCGGTTCAGAGGGTAATTACTAAATATACACTTGGAATGCTGTACTACACGTCTATAATAACCAGTCTTGAGTAATGTGTTCTGCAGTCTCTGGGTTTGAATAGAGATACGCTTGGCATTTTTGTAACAATTTTGATATAAGAAACTGGATTTTTTTTAAAGTTAGCTGAAGAATTGGTCTTGCCATGGTTTAGTTGGAAGAATGCGGAGTGGGATTTGAACAGTTTATTTGCTATTTTATCAGAAGTTGGATATTACTTAGAATAAGATCCGTTGTTTGATAGTTGGTTGATTGCTGCGACTTTAGGAAGACTTCTAACATGCTAGATGGATGACTATTTCTAACCCCTTACTGCTTACATAGTGCATATTTTAAAAATGCAGAGATATGCATTAAAAAAAGTTTAAATAATTCTGTATGGAAAATGTGCTATTTTCTGAGTGGTAAACAGATCTCTAAATGAGGTGTGTTGTTTATTTGGATGCTGTCAGCTTGAGGCATCAATTTGTTTCATTTAACGTTTTAATGGGAGTAGCCGCTTGTTTTATGACATGGTCAATTTTTGTGGATTAGTAGAGGATGGGATCTTTACTAAATCCCAGGTTTTGTTTCTTTATGGGACTGTCTGTGTCTTTAAATGAAATCTTGCTGTCTGTTCGGGAGGTGTTGGAGAAGTTCTCACCGGGGATGTGCTGTGACCTTGGTGTTGTGTGCCATTTGTGCATCATTAAAAGGTTGTAATGAAGTTCTGCCGCACACAGATTGTAAAAGGTCAAGCAGAAAGTTGGGAGCCAATGAGGTTGGGAAGAAAAATTGTGCTAGCAGCAGAGGTTGAGGGATTCATTATATTGATGCTATGGGGTTTTCAGCAGAGTAATAACTGAGTTAGCAATGGAATGTAAATCTTCTCAGCCACTTAGTCTGAGTCTGCTTCCTCTTGATTTGTGGGGATATATTTTTACTGGAGTACAGGAAAAGTCATTATGCTTTCAAGAAAGCCACTGGAACTAGTTAATGTGTTGTAGGTAGAAAGACAGAAGATAAACAGAACTGTATGGGGCTCATCTGTAAAAGCAGGGCATCGGTGACAGTAAGAAAACAATTGCACCGAATGAAAACGTTTAGGTAAACAATTGGAGCTGCTACACCACGTAATTGTAGGTTGGCAGGTTTTTGTTGCCAGGCTATGCCATATATATGCAGAACATTGGGATAATAACCATAAAGTCTGGCGTTACGGTTCGTAGCGTAGGAAGTGGTAGTGGACTTCCAAAATCATATTTAGGTGGGAGAGTATCCATCAGTCTTACAGATTGAATCATTTTCCTCCGTTTCTCTGAAAAACGGCCCTTGTAATTGCTGAAATATTAGATGTTCATCAGATACAACAACATTTAACAGGTCATGTAGCTTCCTTCCATTATAATCAACTTCAGATTAATTTAAGCTATTGTGCGTTATGAAATAAAATGAAAGAATAAATCTAAACTGGAACTGCCAGATCCTTAGAAAATTTAAGAGTAACTAAAATATATGGAACAATTTTTGCTTTCCCGTTCTTTGGATATGCTAAATTATATTCTGGCGTAGTTTATCATAATCTGCTCATTGACAAGAATGTTACATGGTTTTTTTTTTTTTTTTTACTTCTAAAGTCTTGCATGCAGGACTTTCCCATTTGCTCTGTCAGATCCGGTGGTTTTCATTACTTAGGGAAAAGTTTAGAACTTTTTTTTTTTTTACTTATTCACGTTTGGAATACGGAAGAAGAAGCAATTTGGCATGACCATTTTTTAATTACTTGAATGTGCAAATACTCAGCTGGGAGAACTAAAAGAACAAATACCACAAATCATCATCCGATACATTTAGAAATCACCCAGGCTTTTTACTGCTGCCTTCAGTGAAGGCTGGATAAGAGCTTGCAGTATTCCCAGATTGTCCTCCAAAGTCATTGATTTTTCACCCCTATATGAGTTAATTAATGTTATTTAGGAAATTAAATCAAAAAAGAGGAAAACAGCCCAAAAGCTGATATCAGCTTTGTTGTTGTCTGGGTGGACACTGATCATTTTCTAAACTTGAGCTGTGTAGAAAGCATCAAGCCCATTATTCCTAAGTGGTCCTAAAAAGCTAAATGTCAGTGTTCATCCCTTTTCATTCCTGGCAGGTGATCTTGTAACTAATCTAATGTGTCAATTACAGCCAGCTTTGAAAGGAGATACTCAGTGTATCTGGAGAAAAAAAAAATTACTGTGACCAGGTTATTTGGCATCCAGTCAGCTTACATCAGATCACTGTAAATTACCTGTCACATTATTCCATTTCTGAACATGCTTTGTTTCAACATCCTCAGCTAAGCAGCAACATATTTTGTGCCTTTCTTCTGTCGCGCTTTCACACTTGCCGTGCAGTTCTGTTTTGTTCTAGAGAATACCATCTCTTTGCAGGTTGTGATAAAAGAGCTCATGGGTTTTCAAAGAAAGCTTTGAATATTGGAGGCATATTCTACTGTGCATTGATTATACTGAGGTGTTTAATTAATCAGCATTACTAGAGAAAAATGTTACTGAAGAAATGAGCGGAAAATTACAGAAACTTCTTTCTGACACCGACTCGACTGTTTCCCTCACTTCCCTTCCAAAGCTGTGAACGTGCAGCACTCCTGTTAACCCAAACCCAATAGCTCAAAAGGCTTTGTATTTATTGGGGCCCAACCTCTATCTGTCACACGATGCAACTAAGAAAAAGCCAACCCCTGGATTTACAGTTTCTCTTCAAGTTTAAAGAAAATTGTATTCCAGTATGGTCCCTTTTTAGTATGTTACGGAATCAAATCCCTAGAATCTGTAGCTCTGCCTCTCTGATGTGTGCTCTCCTGGATGCTGATTCAAAGAGAGACAGTTTGGAGACATTTCTCAAACAGCCTCAGGAGTCAGGCTCCCAGGATTTACCTATTCATTCTCCTGCCCCAAACAGAGTATCAGCCGTATTCCCGTCATTCTTGATTGATACGAACATCCATGTTCATATAGTTCCTGAGAGAAGATGACTGTAACTACTCCAGAAAATCTATTCCTGTGTTTAACTGTCCTTATCAATAGATATTTTTCCTAATAACTAATCAAAATCTACCTTTCAGCCTGGAGAAGAGGAGGCTCAGGGGAGAACTTATTGCTCTCTATAACTTCCTGAAGGGAGGTTGTAGTGAGCTGGGGGTTGGCCTCTTCTCTCGTGTCATTAGTGGTAGGACTAGAGGCATTGGTTTCAATCTGCGGCAGGGGAGATTCAGGCCGGACATTAGGAAATATTACTTCTTGGATAGGGTGGTCAGGCATTGGAATGGCCTGCCCAGGGAGGTGGTAGAGTCACCAACCCTGGGGGTGTTCAAGGAACGATTGGATGTTGTGTTGAGGGACATGGTTTAGTAGGAGCTATTGGTGACAGGTGAACGGTTGGACTGGATGGTAAGACTTGTAGGTCTTTTCCAACCTTGGTGATCCTATGATTCTGTAATTCTACCTTGCTTCACTCTTCTTCGGAGAAGGCAGCACAAGGAATGAGGAATGCATTGCAGGATTGCATATTGGCAGACTGTTATCAAGTCTCTCTTTTATGCCCTCTTCACCATCTCAGTGGTTTTCTTTCATGCGTTATGTTCTTCGTCATCTCTTCACTGTTCCCTATTCCTCTCCTCACAGCTCCTGCCTGTGAAGGTGGTGCCAAAGCAGAGGCAGTTCTCTAGATGAAGTCTTTCCAGTGCTTATTAGAGCAGAAGGGATCGCTCTGCTTGTCCTAGAGGTGATACTTCTGTTTGTACATCTTGTTTTATGAAAGGGCTTCTGCTAAACGTGGGATCTTTGGATAAAGACCAAACTGCAGATCCAATCTGGACAGGAAGAGTACAGATGTCAGTGTATAATTTAATGCTGCTTTTCTGTCCTCATTACAGCAAATATGCTTGCTTTGAAAGTTCTGAGGAGTCTTAGACTCACTGTCTCTCAGTTACGGTGTGTTAATTTATTTGCCCTTTACTTATTTTGTACGATGTGCCAAAACATCTTAATGAACTGCAAACACTTAAAAAAAAATTCCTGTACTGCATCTTCCCATTTGGGCTTCCAAGGGCTAAAACTGTGGACCCAACTCTGTGCTGATATGGCCAGCACATCCAAGCACAGGTATCGTTCTCCTACCCACCTGTGCTCCCTTCGTAGCTGGGGATCCATAAAGAGGAAATGAGTTTGAAGCCTACAAGAAGGGCAAAAGTGCAGGAGTGAGTAAAATCCTCCTGCCAGATTATTTCTAAATCAAAATTACACTTGGTTGGGGCATGATACTCCACGTTGTATCTGAAAGAGTTGTGTTAAAGAATGTAAATTACATAGCGATTATAATAGTTGCTATTTCTATTCACTTCTCAAGATGTACTTTGCATTAGGTATCTATCAGTTATTTTTCTGCTAGTACATTATGAACTTTTTGCCAGTTACAGTCAATTAAGATACTGAAACATTATGTCCTGGTTCCCACTAATGCATCCTTCTTTCAGTGAGTTCTCTGTTGTTGAGTGCATGCACCTATGAAAAATAAGACATGTTGCCAGAAATAACAAAATAGCACCGTCAGAGTAAAAAGGCTTAATAAACATCTGTGCCTTGAATTGCTTCAACTACATATATATATATTTTTTTTCAATTGGTTTCTCCCAGTCACCTCGTCACTGAAAAATCTGTTTTTTTTTCTCTCCTCCTCCTATTAAAAACATGACTACTATTCCACACCATCCCCCAAAAAACTGACTTGGTACACATGTGTAGGGCTATGTGAAGTCTTCCTGGGGCTGCTTGGAGTATAAACGCTTCTCTGTAAGGTAAACATTTGCTTCGGTTCAGTAATCAGAAGATGCTGGTTTTGACATTGCAAACCAGTTATATTCCTTGCATTTTGTATTAGATTTACAGTACCTTTGGCTTAGAAAATGTACTTTGTTAACACATCTTTTGTTTCCTGTGAAAGCACACGCGATCAGAATTGTTTGGGGATGTGTAAACATTGTTCTCAACTGACAACGTTTTTTAAATTCAGTTCAGTTTCGGGACAGACGAGCTGGAGGTCTGGTAGGACACATGATTAAATGCCTTCTACTACTATGCTGCTTTGGTTTCTTTTTTTGGTTTGTTTTTTTGTTTTTTTTTGGAGACAGTCCTGGGTTCTGGTTTAAGTCACGGAGCTTTATCAGTTATTCCAAGAAAGGGAAGATAAGGAATGTGCTGCAGTATTTGTGTGCTTCATGGTGTACGATGCTCTCACCTTTGTAGGGAAATCGTCTTATAAGTGACTGTATCCTCTTCAGGCCCTGTTTAGAATAGATTGGAAAAAAATAATGAATGTGACATTCAGAAAGAAAGAGGCAGCTACGTGTTGATACATCAACTTAAATCTACAGAAGCAGTTGCTGATTTGAGCAGGCAAAATACGTACTGGTTTTGGGGCTAACTTTTTTGCAAAGTGCTGAAGACAATGGACTTGCAGTCCTATGGCTAATGTAAAGTACAGCCTACTGGCCTGAAAGAGGTGCTGATCTGATGAATTTTGTTGTACAGAACCTGGCATGGATGAGCATGTGGCGTGGATGAGAACTCTATTTTGTATCATACATAATATTTTATAATCCTGGTTTTGCTTTTTAAAAATGGATCTTATTATTTTTGGCAACAAATGCTGCTAGAGATTGAGAGTCTTGCAAAATGACTGAGCTTCTGTTGAGGCCAATTTTTGCAACAGTATGTTAATGAAGCTTGAAAAAAAAGACTTGAAAAAAAAATCTCCATTTTCATGTTGAACCACATAATAGAGTTAGCACTTCAGTGCCCAAATTATGTAAGTGACAGAGAAAGGGAGAAATCAAGGGCCCTGCTCCCAAAGCAGTTGAATTAAGCAGGCTTCAGATCGTATTGAGAATCTGTGCTTGTCATACTTCTATAATTAGATGGAAAATTCTTTCCTGTAGGGCACTGGTAATGAGCCAATAGCTTTTGGAGTTGCTCATTATATTCTCCATCAAACCCTCGGTGCTCAGGATACCCACCTCCTATGCCCAACACATCCACGCTGCTGCTCTTTATTTCTGCAGAGACATTGAAAAGAGAATGGTGTTAAATTTAACATAATCTAACAACTTTAACATTGTTAGCTCTTCTGGGTTCCATCAAGAGATTACTGAGTTTTCAGAGTATCCACTACTGCTGCCCCGTGCTGGTTGTCGTGCCTGGTGCTGGTTTGCTGGATTTTGGTCATAGCGTGCAAGTATTATGCCCTTAGCTGCAAGCACTTGTGCTAGCAAAGTGCCTTACCCAGCCCTTGTTTCGTGCAAAGCTGTTGTGAATGGATGTTTTTATTTATGAAGGCTTGTCATCACGCCTACTGAAATTTAACGGTGTATTGCTGTGAGATGGGGTCATCAGGGCTCTTATTAGCTTGGCCAGAAGATAAATAAAAATGCCTGGGGGCCCCATCTGCTATATTTCTTGAGTACCTGCTATTTAATCACCTTCCTACTCTGTTCAGGATGCCAGTTATCTGTATTACTTATTTTATTTAAGTGTATGGAATCAGGTGTGGTAATGATTTCTACATGCATATAGAAATGATGTACTAGCTTCCCTACGGTATCTGAAACTGCTGTGGCTCAACAGTGTCAGAGATACTTATGACACCAAAATCCAAGTTGCAGTATTTTATCCTTTTGCTGCCAGCACTGAAATTTCTACGTGGTTACTTAACCAATTAAAAATGGTTTATTACTTTTAATTACCTGTCCAGGTTACTTTGTATTCTAATTTGTCAAATCAAAGTAGAATATTTTATACGTGCTTCCTTTGTTGCTAACAGACAAGGCAGCTACGTGCCATGTTACGGAGACACTGCTCATGCTGTTTCTGGGACTAGCATTATAAGAAGTGGGAGGGAGCATTTTGTCCATGTCATTTCAGGGATCCTAGACCCAAATTGTGATTTGTCTTACTGTTCTTTTAAATGGATGTCACATTGTAAATGTCAATATTGGCAAAGCCTCACGCTAATATCTGTGAGAAATGGCATTTTTTTTCCCTAAAATCTATTGTAGGGAAATCATTTTATTCTGAGTTTCTTGCTGAATTTACACTAAAATGCTCAAGTATCATGATGCTTTTCCCAGAGCTGTGTGCTTGCTTCTGACAGTCTTGCTGGTTGAGGTTGGTGTGTGAAAAGCGGCTGAGGCGGAGCAGGTGGAATCTGGGGTACAAACTAGGTGTGTGCTGAGGTACTTCTCATGCCTGCCTCACCTTCCTCTTCTCTTTTCATCTTTAGCTTGTGGGCAGTGTGCTTTTGCATGGTACGTGGGGCTTATCTTCTGCAGCTCTGGATGAAGTGCCAGATCTCTATTCCCTTTATGGTAACGAAAGCATCATGACTGTTTCTTTGGCAAAGCTGAGGATTAGTTCCTTGCTCTCTGCTTGGACCTGCTGATGGTTGAGATTCTTTTCTTTTCTCCACCCCCCCTCTTCTCTCCGTAGTTCTTTCAGAAAGCTCTTCAGAAATGCTTCCTTATTGCTATGATGCCATCCTGCTTTCTTTGAGGGTTCCTTACAGATATGTTCTGATTGCTTTCTTCCCCTCCACCCCATGTGTTATCTATGATTGGTTTAATTTGCAGCTAAATTAAATAAACCATTCTGTGATGCTGAATCAGAGCCCTATCGCTCATCCTGTCACCTGTCCAAACCAACACCACAGCAGCTCCAGAGATTGCATGTGACTTAAGTTTTAAGCTTATTCTAACTAAAAGAGAATGCTTACTCCTTTTTCTTTCCCCAATTCTTCCTCTGTTTTTTATCCTAGTTGCTTTTATCTTATCAGATGAGGATAGATAGTAGCACTCTGCTCTGCCTCTAAAAGCAGAACACAAATGCACAAGTAATAACCGTATGAGAGTAAAATTACAGCCGCAGCCACATAGAATATTTTTAAGCAAAAAATGTGCACAGCTTGTTTTTATTTTTCATTTCGATTTTGTCTCAATTATAACCTAAATTTTATGTTCTTTGGGGAGTATATGGCTGCACAATAACTGCTATCAAGCTAACCTGGCTGAAACTTCAAAATGATGATGCTGTGAGAGTAAGTCAGGGTACGGTAACAGACCGCATTCAACAATAGGAAATTATTAATCACTGGAGAGCTATTGAAGTGAAAACCTTATTTCATAGGGTTTTGGTGACAAGCTGAAGTTAAAAGTCAGATGGAACACGTTCCATTAGTTTTCAGTAGTCCTCTTTGTGTACAGCATAATACAAAGAGGCACCACACAGTGCATCACAAGCCCAGAGCTGAACCCTTCAGGCTAGTGCTAATCTTGGGGGATCTCCTCAGGTGGGCTGGACTTGACTGCTTCCACGAAGAGTTTGTACTGAGCGCATTCTCTTGTAGTCTTCAGGTGGATCGCTTAGCAGTTGTGGCCCCAGAGAAGATTTCACATGGTTGTTTGTGGAACATCCAAGGGAAACAGCGAGTTTACAGCAATACGTTTCCATCCTGACATAGGATGTTTAGTTCAAACGGGGTTGCATTGTTCAGGTGCACCCTTAATGCACAGCACTCAGAAGCCTGCGGTGATCACAAGGAGTCATGTCTGCGACCAAGCTCCAGTATCACAGAATGCCCTTAGAAGAGGGGAGGCAGGCATTGGCAATGCTTGAGGCACTCTGGTGTAAATCGTGCTCTCCTCATCTTTGACTGACGGAGCTCAAGAAGGTGAGGCTTTCTTTCAAAACTGATAAACAAAAGGTTACAAGCGTGCTCGGGTACACTTCGCCCATTGTTCAGTGCTGTGCAACAGCATGTCATGAAGAAAGCACCTCCATGCTGGCGCGGTGACCTCCAGCAGCAAGCAGTCCTCCTTGGACTGGCAAGCATCAGAAAGCTGCACACTGTCAGTCGCAACTGTTAAGCAGCAAATTTCCCAGAAAATAGACAGCTAATTGATGTAGACAGCAGGAGATGCAACTGATCGGAGCAAAGACTAGCATGTTGATCACAACGTACGTTTTCTTTATCTGCATTCATGGATGATATGGGGAGGTCTGTGCTGAGGAAGAGCCTTCTTATTTGGAGTGTTTCAAGTACGGAGTTTATGGGAGCCAAGAGATTTTCAATTCAGTGTTTCCCTATGGGCATATGTTGAGGTGACTATATGAATAATAACAATTAAAAAAACAAACACAACAAAACTCTTATTTGTTTACTTCTAGAGCAGTGTTTACTGCCTGAGCCTGTGGGTGTATTGGTCTTTCCCCAGTATAAACACTCTCATGTGTTTTTGTTGTTTTCCCCCCACCCCCTCCCAATAAGCTCACAAAATAAAGGCCTTAATAAAGACACCTTGGTTACACTTTTAGTACTTTACCTTAAAAATAAGCCTTCAGGATTATTAGTCTGGCATCATTAGGAACAAAACATTCACTCTGAAAAGCAAATTGCAACGTACTTTGTAGGGATAAACAGGATTTGGTTGTTGTTGGGAGATGTTATTGTGCTTTATGAGCAGTAAGACGTGAAACTTGTATCACTCTGAAAACACTATTAAGTGAATGAGGCGGATGGAGGAACAGGGCAGCAAGCTCTGGGAGAATTTGTTTGATCTGTTTTGGTGATGTTAGACGCAGTAGCTTGTGCATGGTTTATCAAACTCTGGCAGGCAGGCTGTAGAAATGCTTGTTTCTAGCTCGCTGCAGTAGAGAGAGCTACTGAAATCACCAGAATTACACAGGGGAGGATAAAAGCCTAAGCCTGTGCCTGTGGTTGGTGACCGGTTAGGGTTACCGTCAGTCAAATTACCATAGCATAATTTGCTGTGCCTGAAAAAGACTGGACATCCAAATCCTGCCCTTCAGGTGAAAGAAATCCTGGGATGAGCAGGATTTAAGAGGTCAAGATTGGTATGGTAATAAGTAAATGTCTGGATTTCTGAAGAGGGTAAAGATGCATGATAAACCTTGTTTCCTAGCCAAATTTCAGCAGGTGAAGGTGAATTTATTTTTATTAAATAACTAGCCAGGAATCCGATTTTATGGCAAAACTACAAGGACCTTATCCCGCATGCTTTTTCTGTAAATGTAACTGTCTTACAATTGAGCTATGTAGTCAATATAGCTGCTCCATTGTATGCCATAACACACTTGGAAGGTAAGAACCAAGCCAGTTCTTCTGCCACTCATTGCTCAGTTCAGTTATTTTATGTGGCATCGCTTGAGTTGTCAAAACTGTTCCGGTGAAGTATGTCTGCCTCTTTGAGGAGAAAGAAGTAAGCTGGGAAGTGAGTATTTTGACGTAACTAATCCCTTCTGCCGCCTCCAGGAATAATCTGTCTCATGGCTGGGCCAAAGCAGGCTTTAGAGTTCTTACACACGCTAAATGTGAATGTTTTTTTTTCTTGAATTTATGATTAATGCACTGGTTTTCCTCTTTCCTGGTTTGCTGATGTCCTAATGTCTGTTTCAAACTACACAGTCCTGGATGAAATCAAAGAAGCAATCAGTTGCTATAAAACTTGTCATTTGAATGGCAAATAGTAGGACGACTGATAGACTGCTCAAGCTGCACTTTAACTGCATACTGATCTTTCTCACTGTAAAGTGCACACTGAAGTTTTCCATTCCTTATTTGCAGCCCCTAGTGAATCTTTGCTACTGTGCTCCTGTGCTTATGATTTTAGTGAGTGCCTGCTGTAAATAGTCATGCACACGATTTCTGCGTGTCCTGGAGATTTTATGTTATTGTTCCCATTCAAGCGCTCTGCCTCTATTTGCCATGAGTTTACGTATTTTCTTTCTGCCTTCATCTTCTTGGGAGCCCAACTTTTTGGGAGTAGCCTTGCATTGATGGGTGGATTATTTCATGGATATTCTCATCACTTGAAGTTTTGCTGTAGAAATATAATTTCCTTGATGTGCTTCTCATTTTCTAAATGCTGATGATAAGGTGAACTATCTTGCCTTCAAAGAAAACACTACAATGTTTTGGGCTCATTGTTTTAGTTAACGTTTTGCATCTTGCGCATTGGTATTTGGATTTCTTCAGTGAAAGTCAATGAGATTTTAAAATAAATTTTCAAAACTTATTAGCTGTAGTGAATATTAGGATGAGGCCAGTGAGAGTGGAGTAAGTGTAATTCAGGTGTAAAATAGCACAATGAAAATTCAACGTTGTTAGTCCAATAATACCAATCCAGTAGCTGTCACCTTACAGGTATATGCGTGAAGAATATGTGGTAAACATAAAGAATATGGATTCCTTGCATCCAGAAGAGACTGTTTATAAGTCAGTCTATGTCTTTCTGTTCCTGCAGCAAAATCTTACACCAGCTGCATCTCTTCCTCTATCAGGAACTCACACTGAGAGCAGTGGGCTGAGGGGACTGGGCAAGCATTTCAGTTTTATTGACAAGTGTTTACCCTCTGCTCTCGTCACGTATAAATGTTTAAGTGTTAAAGGATAACTGTAATGTTATGATGAAGAAATGCCAATACGTCAGGATTGCATCCATGTAAATGCATTCTATGCACTTTCCTGCTCTTCTCTTTATTGTTGTGATTGGTTTTCCTGTACCAAGATAACCTTACAGATTTCACAGGAGTGCCTCTTAATTTAAGTGAGATCAGGATCAGTGGTCTCCTACACTGGGGCCAATTTTGCTGGTTCATCTGCTGAGTTGTGCTTTTCTATCTTCAGAAAATCACTTTAATTCCAGTTAAACTATTTCATGTTATCAGTGACCTCAAAATGTGCTACCCTGGTTCTACAGAATAAGGTTAAGACTTTTCTCTCAGCACCAGCTCATTGAATTAGGGGTCAGATTCAGAGCCGCTGTTAAAACGCTATAATAAAAATTGATCTTAGGGGAGCTATGTTACTTTGCATCGAGTGAGAATATAGCCACCTGTAAATCTTAAATTCAGATTTTTTTTTCATAGGCTGTGTTATTGTAAGGTAACATTAAATCTATTGCATACATCTAGTTGCTAGTGCAGTGGAAAGCCCACAGTGTTGTACAAATCAGAAGTCAGCAGAGGCTTTAATTTAGTCAGAGACAAGCTTAGAAGGCAGTCAAAGAGCCACTGATGTAGTTCAAATGCTCTTTGTCCTGCAGAAATAAAGAGCCTGTTTGTTCTACATTTTTTTACATTAGCATCTTCTACCTTGCTGAAAGAAAAAGAGACAGAACTGTAAACCCGATCTCTTGTTTTTATGGAAATCAAACACTGAAATTACTAAAAAAAAAACTATGAAAAACTTCGGCTGTGTAATAAAAAGGGGTGGTTTGCAAAAGCATTTAATAAGTTTTTACAGACTGAAAACTTTACACCTTGGAAGTATTGGGTCAGAAAGTAGCTCTTTTTACTTCTAATTTTCCCTGTTGCTTCTCACATTGCTCACAACCACTGCAATGCAGGTGTTGCCAGAAAAAGATTTTCTGAGCTGGGTTTTCAGAGCTGCTGGGTTCTGGGCAGCTTCCACTGAAGATGAAATACTCAGTATCTCACAGTCACGTCGCTCAAGCCATTGGGAACAAGACCTCAACTCTTGGCAGAGGCGTCTTCTTGACTGTCAAATACTCTTCAATAGCAATCTGTGCTACCTAAGGGAGGGAAGTTATGATCACATTACCTGATTATAGGGCAACCGTGATGAACTACTTTGCTTCTCATCCCATAGAAAAAGCACTGACAGTTTTTAACTTCTTTGTCCATTATTTCCTCGCTCTGTCCTTTTGTACCAAATC
This sequence comes from Alectoris magna, assembly GCA_030625065.1. Taxonomy (NCBI): domain Eukaryota; kingdom Metazoa; phylum Chordata; class Aves; order Galliformes; family Phasianidae; genus Alectoris; species Alectoris magna. Next base: position 5,256,576 of record CM060569.1, read on the forward strand.
ATTCACATGTGCTTGAAAGAATCACCTGGTGTTAGATTGGTACACCCTTTTCTATGTCCTCCTTCCTCGCCAGATGAGCCCTAATGTTTTGTAAGCATCTCCTTTTTCTTCTTTCCTTGTTCTAGTGTTGTCTTCAAATTACACGTTCACTAAATTATTTGTGCATCTGGCACAATGGAATGGATGAATGATACATTTAGATCTGTGCATAGAATTTCTGTATGTATGTGTATACTTATGGGTATTTCCAGTCTATTACATGGCAACTTGTAATGGACAGACCACAGAGAGGCATGCGGTATTGTAGGAAGCGGAGCTGTAAAACTTGTATAGACACAACTACTAGGCTGAAATTTGCCCTGCAGTATAAAATTGACGGTAGAGTAGAGAGAACATTATTAGGGGATGAACTCGTTAACTGCAAAATGTAACTTCAGGGCTTTTTTGTCTTCTTTTCACTGGTGTAAAGCGTGACGATATCATCTAAGGATACTGAATAAGCAGGATGCTTTTCTTCAGGATCTGTCATTTTAGAGAATTTTAGATTGATTGCCCTTAATAAAAATGAGCTTTTTTTTTTTTTTAGCTTTAGTTTTCTCTGTTTTATGTGAAAGTGAGTGTGTAGCATCAATAATAAAAGAAATAATTTGATGCTGTTAGAATAGATTTAATAAATATGGTTCATATATATTACTGTTAAGTCTGAAATTTGAAAAGAAACCACAAATTACGGGAAATCTTAAAAAATATATATATAAAAAAAATGAGTTGCTTTGGCCAAAATTCAGATATTAAAATGTCATTCCATCAGTGTCTACTGTGAAATGCTATTGGTGTCAGTTAACACAAAAAGGTCTAAGAATAATAGTTTTTCCTAGCATCTCATAATGCATTAGAACAGAGTATTGTCATCATGTACTTCAGTCCGGAAGGAACACAGTTTATGGCATTGTATCTTCATTACTTAAGTTGTCAAATTATCCAAAATTCACTCAGTTCTTTGGCACAACATTTTCTTGCTGACTTCAACAGCCATTCGCCATATTAAACACAAGACATTTACTGTGCGGCTATGAGAAGGTTTCTTGTTTTCTGTGAGTCCGTTTGAAAACTGGAATGCAATAAATGGATTCTAATGACTCATTGCATAGCTTTGGTGCCACCTGTATGCAAGGAGTGGTGTGAGGAACTTAAAACGCATTCCTGAAAAATATATTGATTGAACTGGTTCTGTCAGCAGCTTTCACCCCAAAGAGATGACAAATTTGAATGGATACTTCTGACTTTATACTAGCCAACATCATCCTATATTATCTCATAACATTACTCTGTCCTACAAAGCGTTCTTTCAATCTGCCAGCTTTACATGATGAACAATATAGTGGCTTTCTGTCCTATCTCTTTAAGTGATATTCATGTAAGCAAACTTTAGAAACTGTTTATCTTTGCAAAATAAAAAAATAATCTTTTAAAATCAAACCAAACGAATAGCAAAAGTTATTGAATAAGTGCTTGAGGACTTATCAGATTTTAATTGTAAATCAGAGTTGGACTTGATTTTAAAGCTCCCTAACTCTATTTGCTTTATGTTTCATTTTGTTCACATCCCTTGCAAGATTTAAATCTCAGTACTTTGGTCCTGAAGTTTAGTTAGTTTGTGGTTTTTTTTCCAGGCTTAACTGAAGGATGCCAAATGAAAACTTGTTCAGTGTTGCCATTATCTTGCTATGCTCAAATTATTAAGCTTTTACAGGAGCTGAGTTCCAAGGTTACCAAGGTCTGAGGAGTGATTTGATTTTATATCCAGGTAGTAAGACCAAATTGATAATCCTACCTGTGCTACCAGAGTGTAAAGCTACAAAGCTGCAACTCCTTTCATAAATGTTTGCTGTACTACTAAAGGGTGCAAAATACTTTCATCATACTTCCAAGGGCAGTATGGAAGCATATGGTCCTGACAAATAGAAGTAATTTGGGCTATCATCATTAGCCACAAAAGGAATTGAACAGGTTGTTTCATATTGCAGCATTTACCACTCTACTATTAATGGTTTTGAATTCAAGCATCATATGCTGTATAACATCTTGCATTTCAGTAATACGTGCTTTGCATTTTGTCTTTCCTCGCTGAAATAAGCGTTGCATAGGATCTGTCATGCGATTCACTTGTCAATGTAAATTTTAAAACAGATGCAGAAAATAGTGATGCAGGTAGGTTGAGGCATGTCAGAAAGCCAATGGTGTTCAAACTAGCTATAATGCCTTGATCTGTTTCCTAACCCTTAACAGGTATTAGGCAAGTAATGCAGACACACAGCATAAGGACACTGCTGTGTTAGTACAGCAAAATAGGGACAGGAGTGCTCTTTATGATAAGTTTGAATTTAAATGATGGCTGTTAAGGAGTTCCTGATGAATCCTATACCATTGCATTCTGCTCCTTAGGCAAAAACCACATGGAAGTGCTACAGAAATTCTATATCTTACAACAGCTCCACTGTCCCTCAATACATACAAGGTTATCTGGCCCCTCTTCTTCAGGATGGAGCAGTCCAAATCATTCAGGGGTTGTTGGCACTACTGGTAGCACCACAATGCTTTTGTGCTCCCATAGGTTAAAAGAAAACCGAACAAAAATATCAACCAAACAAATAAATCCACCAGCCCTGTGGATGACAGAAATCCCAGTGAATTCCCCAGGGCTGGAATTTCATCTCTGGAATAAAGATACCAAAATGACTGCTCTTTCTCCTGAGCTCAGAGAGGCCTTTCCCTAGATCAGACATTCAGCTTTGCTCCAAATATCATCTTCAGTGTCTAATAATCAATTCTCATCTGAGAATAATGAGACACAGAAGCATTTTACAGTGCAATTGCCACCCTGCAAAGAAACATTTTTTCTTAAAAAAAATAAAAATAAAAAAATGAAGGTGCTGTAATTCATTTTCAGGCTTTTCAAGGAAGATACTTTAAACACATGACTGATCACTAAGCGTTGTTTAAGTAGTCCTGTAATTTGAGGTTCCTTTTTATGACAGATCTGAAATAGATCTCGAGTAGGCCATAGAAAAAGAATACCATCTCTTTAAAAAAAATCAATAGCTTTCAAGGCCCAGGATGGCCTCTGTGCTGAGATTAATAAAGCTTGACAATACATTCTGAATGCAAGCAATGACTTCTATTACAAGGGGAAAAATGAAAAAGCTGCTATTACTGACATAGTCAATAGATTGCACCTCAGTGTATACTGTACTTTCTACATTTTTAATATAAATGTGTTCGGTTTCAGAGACGGGAGCATTATCAGCATTCATTTTACTTGAGGCAATAATGTGAGAAGTTGTCTCGTGTAATAAATAAATAACCTGTCTTTAAAACCATTTACTCAGATTGCTTTTCCCAAATGCTTATTTAGAGGTGCTCTATAAGGTGTCATATACTGACACAGTTGTGTTATAAGGATTTTAGAAGATGCAGTTTCTTTGTTTTGTGCATAATTTAAATGTTTGTAGAGGATTTTTGTTCGGCTGCCTTGAGAAGGATAATAATGGCTGCCTCCTACAGTGGTGTGATTTCTTGTGATAAGCTGTAGAATGTGGCTTAATGGTCCCTATTTCTCAGGGTCACAAAGACAATCCAGTGCGGGGCAGAAAGCTACCTGATGGCTGTCCACTGCCCATCTTTCAGTTTCAGCTCTCTCTCTTTCCCCCACTGTATTTTTTTGCACTTTGAGAAAAAGGATAGGGGAAATTGTCTTCACTATATAAATGCACATGCTCAGATCTTTGTAACTTTGTAATGTCCTCTTGTATTAAGGAATGATCTTCTCTGTAAATGGATCATCGTAGATGATACTTATTTATAAGACATTGTATTCATTCACACTTCACGCTGTCACTTCTCTGTATCTATCTTGCCAAATATATTTGTGTGAACAAAACCTATTTAATGTGTTCAGAAGGAAAGTGGGCTTTGGCATGCGTAGCTTATAGGAGCATAAAAATGAGAAATAATCAGTGAGCTTTGAATTACTTCTAACCCCTGAAGGAGGTGCTTTTTACTCATCTGATGTCTGGTCATAACAGACGTTCTTTAAACCTCATCAGAACAATGGCCTGATATATCTCTAATGCCTCTTTTACATCAGCGCAAATGTGCTGATTCCATTGGAGTGACCCATGATTTACGCTGTTGTAAAGAAAGAAGAATCAGGCTGTAAATATACAAGGGAGGGAAAGCATAACTGTCTGAGACTTCTGGAGACTCTAAGTACAAAATAGAGGAAGATTTATTTAGAGTGATTTAGGGGTTGTAGCTGCATAATAGGCTATAACTGAGCACAGGAAATTTAGGCTGACGAGAAGTTGTGTGGTTTGCTGCTTTGTGGCTCAGCCATCCGCAGCTCAAGGTGAAGAACTCAGCGGTTAACAGGTAGACACGTTCCTGACTACAGTGTTAGGAAAGAGGGGGGGATACACCACTGTTTATGCATCTATATACTCCTGTGGTTCTAGACCTGGCTTTGACTCACAAAAATCTGCCCCTTCTCAGACCTCCCACTTCAAAGAGCAGATTTTGAACAAACCTTCCAAGTCATCGTCTCTGCTGTATGAAGAAAGAATTATCTTCTCACTAGTAAGGATGGCCTCCATAAAGTAAAGTGTTCTGCAGTGTTTTGTTTAGGTCACACAGAGAAACTTAGTTTAGAAATATTGCAGAAGAAAAGCTGTTATCATTTTCTGTCCCAGAACTCAGTGCTGATCTGATTACGTCTGACTGTGATTCCAGGTTATCTACCTAATTTGTCTACAACATTATTACCAACATGTGTTTTCCCATGAGGAACATATTAATTTGGTTGTTGCCTTGGGGAAATCTAAACAAAAAAAAGATTAAGTACAAGAATTCTTTTCCATAAAAAGGAGCATCATATCCAGAATAAATGACAGGCTTGTATTTAGTAGGGGGTTGAAATCAGAGTATTTTCAGTCTACGCTTTCCAATATAAATTGCTCATTTTCAAAGCACAATGCTCTGCGTAATTAGATCGCACAGTTGCAGCATCTGGGCTGCGTATCAGCCTGTTAAGTGATGTGGTAAAAGCTATGAATAGTGGGACGGATGGAAGAAACCGATGCCCATCTACAGAATTGTGGATCTCTTGCATTCTCCAGTTTCTGAGATGGAAATGCTGTTTTCCCGGTGCTCTTTCCCTCTTCTTTGTGGCACATAAATCACTGGAACTGGAGTGGCGGTGACGCTTCTGGTGGTGACATTGTTTCCAGCTTCTGCCTCCTGTACAGCAGGGTGGCCGTGAGAACATTCAGCCCTGAGCTGCGATTAGTGATTGCTCACTCATTTCCTCTGAAGCACAGTCATCTAACTAATGACAGCATTTCTTCAGCTGGAGATAATATGACAGATAGCATGGGGCTCTGTGAATCACACCATGTATGTGCATGAAAAGATTATTCTCCTTTCTAATTAAGTGTGTCAGACCAGCAGAACTGAGACCGCTTCCAGCGTGGAAGGATAATATGAGGAAGTTTCCTTAGCATGTGCTCTGGCACTGCCATCCGTACTGATCCCCACTCCCTTCCTTTGGCTTTTAATGGGGGAGCACCCAGAACCTGAACTGCCATAGACAGGCGATGGGTGCGGTACAAACTTAAGCACTGTAAAAGATTATTGAGGCATTGATTATTAGCACATTTTCCAGGTGATATATGAAGGTGCAGAAGGAGATGGAAAATGGAGATTTACACGGATAAAAAATGAATTTTATAGCTTTTTCCATAGCCATATAAATGCCTTTATTAAGCCATGTATTTGTGGCTCTTTACCACAACAGAGTCAGTGTGGATCAACTTTGCTTTGATTCTACTGAATAGAAACGAGATGTGATGTTTGATGAAGAAGGGTATACCATTATTCCATTTATTGTTCTCGTGTAATTCCTTTGGTTTATAGGTCTAGTTTTGTTGTCAGTGATTCAAATTCAACAAACCTCAGGTGTGAGCTTCAGGTGTGACTATAAATCCCTTATTCTCTTGGAAACAAAATGGGAATAAAAAGTTTGTCATATCACAGACAACCAGATAGTCAGATATCAAGCTTTTGATATTAAAGTTTATTTCTTTTTCTTCTTCTTTTCAAGAGAAGAGCTCTATTCTATATGAAAGGGAAACAAACAAGCAAAAAGTTTATTTAAAAAAAAAAACCAAACAGCTTTTCAATTTTTTATTATTATTTTTTTGTTTTCCAAGAAGTCGGGTGGTGCTCTAACACTGTGCTGAACTTTGCTAGCATGCCGGCTTAGGAGAAAATTGCTGCTTATCTAATTTTACGTACCCTGAAAGCAACTTTGAAAAATAGGAGTCATTGAGTAATATCTTTACTAGTGCTATAAATCAGAGACTTATTTGCATACTAATGAAAATTCAAACCATAGTGCCTCTGTGAAGTAATACTGCCCTGCGTTAAGGATCAGTGTTAGAATGTGACCTCGAGTCCATCCTGTAGAGAACCAGAAATCTGGGCTATCTTCTAGCGAGATGTCTTCTATTTACTTCTTGTTGATGGTGGCTTTTAGTTTTTCCCTTTCTTGTTGATTGCTTGGTTTTGGCTTGTTTTGTTTTTTTTTTTCATGCTTTAACTGAATAAATTCATAGAAGGGTGAAATTATTCACTGGTTGTTGAGATAATGCTGTATCTGTGTAAGCAATTCATTAAAATGTTATCGTCGGTAGCATCAAAAATACTTGAAATAGTCAGCAGATAAATTACATCAGCAAGTCTTGGCTGTGACTTTTGTCAGGGCTAATTCAGAAATGTGCATGGGGCTGTGTGAAACAGGACAATGCAGAAGGTGAACTTTGTTCTTTTCTGGGAACCACTTTGTGTCAATGTTGTTCAAAAGTGGCTGTGATGAATCTGAAACTAATATCAAAATTCATCAAAGAATGGCACTGAGCTTCTTAGGACAGAAACAATGAAATGCAACAAGACCAGAAAAACCCAAACAAGAAACAAACCAACAAAAAGAAAACCAACCAACCAAAACCCTTTAAAAATCTCACACAAATTTTGAATCAAATTTGTGGGGATATTTTGTTGATAGTAAAGTATATACACACAAGTGACCATTTTAGGGTTGGAATACCAAATTAAATCTAAGCAACAGTGGTCAAGGCAATGCTACTTCATTAAATGTTCCACCTACAGGGAACAGATGAAAAAGCTTCCAATTGAATCAAATTGGAAGACTGCAAATGAGATATGTAATTTTTATTAAAAGATAAAGCAATTTTCCCCTTGGTAAAGTCAGCAGATGAAAAAGGACAGTGCGCAAAGTTTTTAGAATCAGAATGTATTGTTTAGAACCACCTTTCAATTTTTCAGTCTCCGGATTAGAGTATAACTTTACACATCTGCTTCTTTCTGTGTCAACTTCTCCCTGGCCTCAATTTTATTTAGATATTTATTTTATGCTTTAACTCATTTAGGTAGTCTCTAAGCACCCCTACAGTCTTGTTGACTTTGAGCCTACTTAAGATTACTGAGTCTGTGCAAAAATTATTGAATCGGGCAGAAAGGTGATTATGAATGTATGATGAAACCTCTATGAATGGACATAAAGCCTATTTTTACGTAAATCATAGAGTCTCTAAAAATTATTTGAGTAAATGAGTTGCATATTGGGTAGATAGATGGGCAAGCTATGAGGGCCGCTCCAAAAGTCATGCCTCCTGTGGTATTATCTTGGCCCACGATGTTGGAGGTAGATGTTGGTTGGCATGGCAGTAGAGATTGAACCTTCCCTCCAGTATCCCGTTATAATTTGTTGTTGCATGACAGATGGCAGCGTAGGGGGCGGTCTGACAAAATGACATCTGACATAGAGGTGCATATGAAGCAAAGCTATGTAGTTGAATTCCTCCGTGTGACAAAGTTACAGCCATTGATATCTACTGGCACTTTTGACATAGGATTCAGGTATTTAGTAAGGTAGGATTTTATTCTGTGATAAAATCAATTTACTAGAATACAAAAGGGCTTACTGTGGCAGTGCTATTCTTCCCAGTTCACATAGCTCTGCAGCATGGTACAGGAAAAAATGTTTTGTTCAGTTACGAGTTCTGGTTTGAAGAAACCTCGGGCAAAATTAATTGAGGACATGAACTCTGTCCTTTGAGGTCTATTAATTTGGCCAGATTGGAAGCCCTAGTAAGTATTTGATCATTGGACTCATGAAGTGTAATACAGCCTGGGGCACCAGTTACGTTCCTGATCTCTGCAATAAGTTGACCTGGAATAGAAGCTGTTTACAGAACTAGTTAATTGAGTATGCAATGTAAAAACTTCATCAGGTTTCTTATTTACAGTATTACCAGTAATATATGACAACTTATCTATTGCTTAAAATGAAATGCTCGTTTAATAAGACAAGAACAAAAAAATCAGTCTGCATTGAAGCATGTAAAACCATGCATTTCTTCATTAAACCTAATGTTTATTCGCATTGAAATACGTCTGCATCCTCTCAGCAAAGAACCGAAATATAACTACATGTACAATATACATTTTCTGACATGATCAGTGTTGCTTTACTGCACCCTGTAGCGCATGCGGTAAGAATGCCATGCAATGCAGTCACCAAGTAATTAAAGGCAGCTTTATACAGAGTCAGGTAACTGTTAGAATTTCAGCTGTGAAAAGCTTTGAGTCAAATGTAGTGTGGCAGGCAGAACTTGAGTACCAGAATGCCCCATCATAAAATCTTGCAAACAAAAAGCTTTAAAGAATATCATGCAAGTCTTGTTCCGCTTTGAATAGAAATAAAACCAGGAAAAGCTGATTGATTTTTTAAAATTTATTTATTTAAAAAAAAAAAAAAAAAGCATTGAACCTGTATTCCCGTAGATAAGATAATCATAAGCAGTTACTTTTCTGTATACGCTTTATGTTTGAAAGGATGTTCTCATAAGCTACAAGTATTTCCTTTGTCTTCATGGCAAATTGCATGGCTGTTCTTAGCAAACTTAGTTCACTCGTGCCACAGTTATTACAGGCTATTGAAGCTCTGAGTGAAATATTTAGAGCTCTTTTTTTGCAATTGGCAAAAATACTATGGGCACTGGTGATTTCCATAAGCATAACAAGAACAAATGAACTCAGGGCTTTTAATGTATGCAAAATACAGGTATTTCAATACTGTAGAGTTAATTTAGCTAAAAGTACATTTCAGCGCCCTATTTTGTCAGAAAGGAAAGTTGTCACAATTCTTGACCATTCCTTATGTTTTCTGAAGTGGCCTGATTAATAAGCAAGAAAGAAGCCATCGAAGAATCACCTTTTTTCCATTCTTTTCACCAAATACTGAATGATCGTGTTAGTGGGCTAGTCATCCCTGACTATCAGTTTTGAAATGGCAGGACAAATTGCACTGCTGAAATTAATGAAGAAGTCTGAGATATGACAAATACCAAACGTTTATAGCGATTGCTTTAGTTTCAAGCCATTACAGGTGAAGCAGAGGTGGAAGAATAACAATAATCTTGCCAGGAAACAACACAATTATCCCGTCAATCACAAATATATTTCCTTTCAAGCACAGTAATTAAATAAGCAATAGTATTATTTAGTTGATGAATAAGAAATACAAAAATAGGAGCAGAAGCAAGCAAAAGGAGAAGGTGAAGACCTTGGCTATGGTCTGGAAGAGGTTTGTAATTGCGTTGTTGTCTGGGTGTTGACTGCCTGATTGAGCAGCCTTGGAGGTGTCCGCAAGCTGTCAAGCTGGGGAATTGGAGTTAATGGACAGCTAATATCATGATTGAATGGTAAAAGTGGAGCCTGATCTCTTTGAGGATGGAAAATCAATAGTCTATTAGATTTGTCGGGATGACAGGGAGAAAAAAGTGGATGTCTGTTGTATTTGCTTGCATTACCAGGGCTGCTCTAATTAAGCACCCACCTCTAGATGGAGGGGAATGTGGAGAATTGAAGTAGTAATGAGATTCAGGCTTGAAGTAAATGAAGTAACTGCAGCATAAGGCACGCTGACAGACAATTAAACCTCTTTATCAATGCTGCTTCTTTCCAGAAATAAAATCTCATATGGCAGCTATAAAATAAGGCTGAGGCCGGTATGATCATAAATCTTATTGCAGCTTGTGGCTGTGTGCATTATTGTTCGAGTTGTTTTGGAGCTGTTTTTACAGAAAAACGTAGATGCATTGCCTATTGCTGAGCTTTCTTAATGAAAATTACTCTACATCAGACCTGTGCTCTTCTGCTTTAACTACTGATATCCAACATGACACTCACAGCTCGCTGGTGGCGCAGCAGGTCTGGGTATGTGCCAACCAGTTCAGTGGCACAAGGTAGCTCTCATTCTTCGTGTTTTTTACCTTCTTGCCATCAGGAGGTAACTTATCTGCCGAATTCAATCAGCATACGGATATCTCATCTGAACCTGATGCTAAATGTAATGCTTCTGTTGTTGGGAATGTAAGAAATGAGCCTGCATTCGCTGGAGTGCAGTGCCGTACAGCACTGCTCAGTGGAATTAAATCCGGAATCCCTGGGGATTTTGGATGGCTCACACACGAGTATGCACTATTGTTATTTCTGATCCCTTTTCTAACCAATGAGGTTTAACAAATGAAGGGTTTGCAGGCTCAAGATTTCTTAAGGGAGGAATTTTTACTTCTCCAACAAGCAGTGGCACCAAGGAGGGCCTTACTTCTGCCAACCCTTCAGCTGAGCACTGCTGGACAAGTGTTCAGGCAACAGTGCACATTGAATTGCATCATTTTTCAGCAGGTAAGATGTGGGAGGAAAAAGTCCTTTACCTTACAGTCCCGTTCACTCCATACCTGAAGTGACTGCTTTTCACTGTAGCAAGTCGTAGCTGTTGCATGCTGTTTCTCAGAAGCAGAAGACAATAAATATTTATAAAAAGTTAATTACAACTTGAAAATACGTAAAGCAGGTTTTTAACACTTTAATTGCTGAGTGCTCCAAGTGACAAAATAAGGAAAGGGTCTGCATATGCTCCTTGTGCATATCTGTGAATTTACTTCATATTTTGCAGTAATTTGTGAGAGAATTTGCAAACACTTTAAAAACTAGTTTGATCAAGGACTGAATTTATATTCAGGGATTACTTTTGTCAGGGTTCTTCCAAGCGATCATCTGCACTGAGACCCTAAGCAGACTCAGAGGCAAGACCACCACATTTATGGCATTTTGTTGTGTTTCTGTAAGTGTTTGTACTGGCTGCGTGGAGCCTTTGTGTACATCAGCTCACCAGTGCCTTTGGTTTGGCTACTGTATTTTTTTTTATCTGTTAAAATGAAAGGCAATTTATCCCGGCCTATTCTGTGTTTCTATTTTATTTCCATAGTGCAACACGTTAGAATATCAATTTAAATAACTATTTCTAAAGAGGTGTAAAAAAAAAAAAAAAAAAAACATTGTTCTTAACATTACAGCTATATCTATAAGCCAGTTGTTTCTTTCACATATGAGTATTTTTTGCCTCTGAATGTTCATGTGGTTGGTTTCCCTTCATTATGAATTAAGGTTGATCCAAAGTTATTAACTTCTGCTTTCACATTACCTAATTTGACTTTATTTAAATAGCCACTGGTTGCTTTTCCTTGCTTCTCAAAATCTCTCCCACCTTGATCACTTTTTTTTTTCTTTTTTTCTAGTTATTACCATTACTGAATTGATTACCCCAGGTTTAATATAAAGAAATCAAGTTGAAGACTGTAGCTTCCTTCAGTGTGTACACAATTCTGGTTCGAAGGTGGGGTACCTGAAAGATCTCCCCGTCTCTTTTTGAGAAAATACTTTATGGTTTGAGCCCCTTTCTTTTTATATGGCTTTGTTTTTAATTGGGTTGATGGTGCTTAAAAATTTTATGATGTAAGTTCTTATGAGGAAAAACCTTCGATATTTGGCATATCTACTGAGGGTACAATGAGCACTATTCTGTTGGTTTGTCTGGGTCAGCAGACTAAATAAATGACAAATGACAGAGTGTTTTAAATCGAGTGCTTAGTTCAGCCTGCCTTCACATCTGCTGTGATTTAGAGTAAAAACAGATATGAGTTCGATGACCTTGATTTAGTCTTTGGAGAATGTTTGTAGAGCATTAAGAGTTCACAAGTTGTCATGATGATGAACTAATCGACTCGTAGGAGGACACAGAGCAAGTGCCAGAGTCTGAAAGCGTTTGACATTTTCTGGTGTGCCGTGAGTGTCTCACTGAGGGGGCTGGACCTGCTGGGAACTGAGTTCTCCAAGACTCTTTGGCACTGGATAATGTCTCATTAAGTCAGGCCTTAAGGCAGTGTGGATTCGAGTTCAGATCTTAGAGCAGAGTTTTGTAATATAGGTTGGAAAATGCTTGCTTGTGTTCTCTTATGTTCATTATATTGTTGTCATGTCGTTCAAAAATTAAAATTAGAATTTGGCAAAGAATAGTTTTTGACTTTTTGTAGCAAACTCCAGCTTCATTGTCAGTCTGAGTTTGGAGTATTCCCTATAGAAAAGGTTCATGAGCCTGCAGTGCCGTAAACTCAGCTTAGTAAGACAGCCTGTGGCTCCTAAGCATGCCGAAAATTACTAAATTTTAATCAAAAGCAGTGAAATAGCTAGTATGACTTCCCCTGGAAAATAACACAGCATTAACAAACAGTGGAGTCTCTCGGAGTGCTAAGTGTGCAGTACAAAATGAACAAAGGACTTCACCCAAGCAACAAGAGTTGCCTGGAATAAATATATGGTAATAACTGTAGTATAAATAACGTGACGCAAATAAAGATGTCCACAGATGAGCTTTCCCTGGAAGTGACGACACTTGGGGTATTTTTTAAAATAATGTGTGTGGCTAATAGAGAAGCCAGCAGTCCTCGCTGAGAGCAGCACCGGTACCCTGACAGGAGCTACCTCTTATTTATTCCAAGCACTGGGACTTCATTTTCCTTGCTTATCTGAGTTTGGCACTTAAGAATCAGAGGGAGGCGAGAGGCAGAAGACTCCCTGGTACGTTCTTGTTGACGTAGGCAAAATGCATCTATTTCAAATGGGATACTGATTTTTGACAGTCTGACTGAAGTCTGATCTGTTAAAATACATATATCATTGTAGGCTAGTGAAAATGTGGCTGTATAAATCATTCTTTTGACATACCGGCATTTCTGTGATATTTCTTAATGTTATACTTCTCTCCTGCACAGCATACACTGAATTCAGTGCTGCTGTGACAGAGTAACTATATTAGTGCTTAACAGGAGTGCAGGGAAATGAGCATGCTTTGCTGCACTGATTATTGAAAAATAGAAAATAGTCTTTGTTTAGGTTACACCTGAAGCGTGAGAAGAATTCATAATATATCAGAAGCTCCAGTTCTCACTTTAAAAATAATTCTTAGATAATTTTGGATTGTGTTAATGTGAATCCCTTTGGCAGATTTCAATAAGACCCTTTTGATTTCGTTTCGACTTAGAATTAATGTCTTAGAAAAGACTTTTAAAAGCAAATATTCTACTGCTGGTGAATATGAACAAGAACAAATCAAAGATAAAGCGCCACATAGTTTTTCAATTATGTGAATGTTTTGTTTAATTTGAATTGTAGACTTGATGCGATTGTAAGCAATCATTCAATAATTTTACAAATCAGAAGAGAGATTAAAAGTTTTTTTCATTTCATCTACTGGGAACTTTGGAACAGGTTTTTTGCTTTAGATTTGGTAGTGGGTCTCCGTGAAGTCCTACACAAGCCATGACCAAGTCCATGCGAAGGTCTGGTACGGTCCAAGGGATGTTTAGGAGGAAAAATACTTGCAGCTGCTTCATTGTATTTTAGGCGCTATTCGTGGTTTTTGGTCTCTGTACCTGTTCTTCCTGAGACCCGTGGCAGTGTATCTTTCTGTGCCTGCATTTATTTATTTATCTCAAATCCCAGATCATTAGGTTCAGTTCTCATTAAAAATTCCCGCTTTTAGATTTAAATCTCACTACTAATGGTGAGTGAGGGGAAAAAGAAAAAAAGCTAACCATTCATCTCTCCAGCACTTGAAAGTACTGAAGTAATAAAAAAGATCAGGCTAGACTAAAACCTGAGTCACTACATGGAGAAGATTATGAAGTTACAACTTAATGTGTATGTACTTCAAAATTTTAAAGCAGAATATAGATTATTCTAGTAGCTCCATAAATACTTAACTGAGCTCCTCAGGCCTATTATTCTGATGCTACATTCATTCCAACCATAAATTTAAACTAGACTGTGTCAAAGGAACAATTACAGTTTGTCAAGAAAAGGAAAATTTAAACTCGTGTCCTTTTCTTTATAAATTATTAGACAGATAAAATGTGTTATTTTCCCCTTAAATTTTAAATTCATTTAACATCAAGTTCACTGCCATCTGGATACATGGTCTCATCCAATTTTCAAGGACTTATTCAGCTATTTTTTGCTTTGGTTTAAAAGAAAATCTTTATATACGACGTTCTCACTGTTTTCAAAGAGTTATCTGGAGAATGCTGACCAATTTATGTTTGGGATCATAAATCACATTCCATTAAGCATATTAGAAAACAAATTTTTCTCTTCAGAATATACTTTATGGAATATCAGATGTGATGCAGCATAACAGAGTTACATTTGCAGTCAGTATATTTTCTGTAGAATGGATTCAATTTGTTTTTAAGACAAATAGAAGTTAATGTTCTCTTTACTCAGTGCTTTCTACAATGCAATTTATAAGCATTTCATTCATAGGACCTGGAAGCTTTCCAGTTGCATTCAGTCAGGAGTATCTGACCTTGGGTTTGGGTTTAGGCTGCACATTCTCCCATTTTTGAATGTATTTATGCTTTCTATAGATTTTAAATGGACGGTATTGATTTTATACAGGTTGTGAAAATAATACCTAAAGCAGTTTACCATATATGCTAAAGAAGTGGAAAATGGCCATTTCATTTCTTTCCCAAAGACCCAGCCATTTTGGATATTGCATATGCTTGTGTTATCTCTAGTCTGTACCCTTAATGAATGCTTTATCTTTGGCAGTAATATGCAGAGCATAAGTGGTATTGGCCTTGGAGGGTGTTTTTACTTAATTTGCTGGATGTGAAGTCTCTGTTTCCAATAATTTATTATGTTTCAAAACCATCTCTGGGAAAACAAAATGTGCGCCCAAGGCTAGCTTGTATTTATTTCCAATCAATTTTTGAAGCCGTGCTATTTCCTGGCATTAAAAAATAGATATCAGTCCACCGTTTTTCTGCACCCCTCCACCCCTGGCATTTAAAACGTGAGTGAAATCAATGTGATCATCTATTGATTTGTATAACATCTTCTGTGTCCTTCAAATTGCATAGTGGAATTAGAAGTTGTGTTAAACTCTAGAAATAATTTGATGGCAGATTATGCTAAGTATTTAATCACCCCCCTAAAACAACACTAACAAACACCCCGGCTGACTCTCTCACACAGAAATTGATTCTCTTGCACTGGGTTTCTGACTTTGTAAAGTATATTTTAAAGAGCTTAACTGCTAAATTAGAAGACAAGATTACAGCAATGTAGATAAATTTACATTGTTCGGAGATTTTTGCCTAATTGTTTATTCTTTTCTGTGTAGTAAAAATGAGGAAAACCAACACTATGGAAATATATGGGATTTGGAATGGATTGTTTCTGTGTACAGGGAGGATCTCATGGTTGTGGGATTTGGTTGGTAATCTGCAGATCTGGACTGCATCTACGGGACTTCTTTGTATGGGACATTCTATGATTCTATGACTTAAAGAAATCACTGTACCTTACTGCATACTCATGTATGTCCCTCATGTAGGTACTCGCGTGTTCCTCGTACCCAGCTTGTAAGGTATTTTGGTAGAGCTGGTCACTCATTTGGCATTTCTTTCATGTTTAGCCTAAAAATATCGATGTCCCAGCTGGAAGTCTGTCTGTTGGGACACTGAAAA
Source organism: Alectoris magna (assembly GCA_030625065.1). NCBI lineage: Eukaryota > Metazoa > Chordata > Aves > Galliformes > Phasianidae > Alectoris > Alectoris magna. Next base: position 5,272,589 of record CM060569.1, read on the forward strand.
GAAAGGAAAGGAGCATAAACTCTGTGAGCTTTGGATAGTTTTTACTGTGTCTATATCTCATATTCCTGTGCAGTGAAAGCCTGCTCAGAGCTCACCACAGGTACTGGCTAGCTTTGGTCATTTTTTCTACCCGTCTGGACAAATGGGGTAAAAACCCAGGTGAAAAAAGCAATGCTGTAAATCTCTTTTATCACCTCCTACAAAAACTAAACCTACAGCCCACAAAATATATGTGCTTTACTTCACATGCCTAAGTCATCCTATTGAAATCAATGGGACTTCTGAGGGGCATAGATTTAAACAAGAGCATCACTCCTTGCAGGTCCTGCAGCACGATTTATGGATAGGCCACATAGGCCTCACTGAGAAATTTTGGCCGCAGAAGCATACAAGGATACATGATTTTTAGCCTCATGGCAGATTTTCTGGATTGTGTTTTTTGAGTTTGTGCAATTGGTTGTTCCCATGGCTGGGTTAGAGGGTCCTGGTGGTACGTGGGGTCTGCAGGGTACCAGCAGAGAGGAAAGGAAGAGGTACAGCACAGGCAGCAGAGAGATGCTGAGGAAAGCTGAGAAGAGAGACCCTTCCCCTACCAGCCTTCAGGATGGCAGAAGGGTAATTTGTTTGGAAATCAGGGGCTGAACAGTGCTTGATGGAGTCCAGAAAGCTACAGAGGAAATGTCATCAAGCTTGGGGCAGAGAGCAGCCTGGTAGAGCAGGGGAGGAATGAGGAAATCTTCCCCAAATCTAAAATAAGAAGTTATTTGTTTTCTGTTTTATCTAATTACTTTGGATTTTCCCTGTCCTAAGAAATTAGTTATTCTGATTCTTACTTTAATTGACCTTTTTAATTTTAGGAGAATGCCTGTCTTTTTTATGGTCTCACAATATGGAAAGGTATAGGCAGATGTACCTCACGCTTCAGCTAAGTTTGAGTCCTATTACAGACATCGAGGTGATTTCATTTTGTTACTTAGGGACACTTTTTATGAGGGAAGTTAGTAGGTGCTGCAGTGCTTTGCTGAATCCAGATATTCTTATCCCTTTCTGAGCACTTTGTAGCCAACTCCATGGATGCAGGTATAATACATGCTGGTATTTAAAGCTGTGGTGCAAGATATAAGATATTTTTAATATTGATTTAGCTGTCTGCTTAGGTGACCCCCAGAATGATTACCGTATTTACCTTTGAACTTCTCTTTTTTCTTTCTTTTTCTTTGTATAAAAAGCCCAGATTATTTTTCTTTTTGTGTAGCATAAGCCTCATCTGGCACAACTCGGTACAAAAAAAAGCTCGACATCAGGGAACCAAAGTATATTTTTTCTTTCCAACTACCATCAGAATGAGCACTAGGACCAAAGGCTCTCATTGAAAATAATTCCTTAAATAATCACTTACCTTGAAGGCATTTGATCTGTACGATCTGAATGAAACTGCTGATAACTTCAGAGAAATAGAAAACTGTGCTAAAAATCACTTTCTCCTGGGGACTGAAGTCCTGTCAGTCACGTGACGGATTAGAGGCTTGGCAGCACTCCAGCCCATCAGACGGCATGTAAGTTCTTTGATGCCAATTGCATTAGCTTTTCTCTACTAATGTGCTTCATAGCTTGGAAAATAAAAGAATGAAGGTCAACGTACCAGCATGTACCCCTCGTACGGCAATGGCTTCTCCTAATGTTCAGGAGAACAATGCTTGAGTGCAAGCTGCAGGCTGGGTGACTTTCTGCTGTGCTCAAGGTCCTGAGATTTTGTCCCTAAGTCCTAAGTGCAATGAGTGCTTGTCAGAGCCCTGTCCCAGGCTGCAATTTACTCTGAAATTCCCAGCCAGACATTGTTAGCCTTCAGCCATCATGGTCTGCTATTTATGAGTGGATGCCGTGGGCTATGAACTTTCCACAGTGCCTTACCGCTGCTGAACTCCTTTGTCTGTCGCCTGGTCTTGCGCGTTGTGGGAACCATAATGCATAGAAAGTGGTGTAGCTTACGAGTAAAAAAAGCCAGAGTCAGATTTACTGGAGTGCCCTCACAGAAACAGCTCTGCTTTACGTACATCTTCTCCCATAGCCATCTTTCTATAGTGTTGGTACAGAGATGGATGAGAGAGCCATGTGTCTGCTGACTATGTTAGCCATAATACAGTAGAGGCACCACGTAGGTGATGGGTGACAGGAAACGATCATGTGTTTGCAAGGTGATTAATTCCTACATCATTCTTTCCCTGCTCGGAGACAGTGAGGAAGAACCAATGTGTTCCCTAAAGCGTCTGAAGTGTGATACTTGCTAGGAGGTGAAGTTTGAGTTGAAGCAAAATGTAAAAATGCCAGCTGCCTGAGAAAGCACCAGAGCGCAGCAAGGCGTCCGCATCCTTCTCCTATCTAATCATCACGGAATAGTTGTTTTAGCTGTGGAGAAGCATAAATCAAGTCCCAAAAGAGATTCTGAGCCCCTCCAGCCTGAATTCCACCCTACCCAGGGTGTGCCGGAGAGGTTTCCACACCTTTTCTAGTTTCTCAGCCTGCATAATGCCCTGCGTTCTTCACGTTGCGTGTGTTTGGGGAAGCTTGGAAAACTTCAGTACTGCTGCTGTACCACAGCCCTTAAATTCACACTTTGCTACAGTGAAGGAGTAAACTGTAACTCCCCAGACAGCAGTTGGCACATAGTCTGGCATCAATCAGCTCGTAAAAGTGGTGGATTGACACTGAAATCTACCTTGCGACTAGTAAAAGAACTAGAAGAGTATAAAATCCTGGAAAGACAGGAAGCTCTTTCACACAGAATGACAAAAAATTGAATAGGTTATTTTGGTCTTAAGCTGTTTTTAGTCCAAACGGAGAAGGGTTTTATTTTTACCTCTGATTTTGAAGTTTTACATTGGAGCGACCTCATCGGGGAGGCAGGCTGTAATGTGGAGAATCATTTGTAATATTTCCCCATGACTGCTTTGCACTAAATTTGCCCTTCAAGGTGGAAGTGATGTTTTTAAGTCATTAGAAGGGGGGTAGTCTTTCAAAGCGAGAGAGCTCTACTGTACTTCTCTTCCTTCATACTGATAATAATTAATGCTTATACAACAGAGATGGGGTAACATTGCAATAGATACCTGTGATAAACTTATAACTTTATGAGAAAACTCATTTACTGCTACCATCAGGATATCATTACACACGGTGTCTGATTTGGAGTGAATAAAATCTTCATTATTTTGCTAGTTTAAGAGCAGTAACAACGAGAGTATGTAAACAGTAAAGGCAGAACACACTTTGACATTAATTGAACAAGGCAGATGATGAGTGGTGGGGAGATTAAAGTGCAAGAAAGATTGGAGTCATTTTTAGTTGCTTAACTGTTGCCCTGTTGAATGAAGAGGCACGTCTTCCATAACTTCAGTGGTAGCAAAATGTGAGTTGTGTATAAAGTAGAGGTTTGGCCTGAGATTAAATGCTTTAATTAGGGGTATGCAAATCTGGATCTTCATTTTGCAGTGGAAATAGCAAGAAAAAATAAAAAATTCTGTCCTTAGGTCCTGTAGGTTTTTTTGATCAATGAGAAGATGAATCGTGCACCTTTGGCTGAATGATTTTGCTTTGCATACACCGCTGAGGTCCAAATGTTCTGTTAATTTACTGAGCCTCTGACTTTGCAAGGTTTGAACTGGAAAAAAAAAAAAAAGCACAGGACAAGTCCAACCATAACCTTGGAAGTGTTAGAGCATAATTGCAGAATCTTGTTCATATAATTTACAAATAAGATTTTGGGATAAATAGAGGGCATCCTGGCACATGACACTCTTTTCACTTTTTCATTCTTTTCACATGAGGTTTTCAAAGTACACCAGCAATGTTATTTCTCTTCTTGTGCAGCTACATTCTGAATACTTGCAGTGTTTATCTGGAATTCTTTTGTTGTGCTATTATTTGAAGTACTGATTTGGAAGGGTATTTACAGCTTACTGTAAGATATGCACTAGTAAGTGCAGTATAAGCAGGGATATTATGTAGGCTGTAACTGTTCTGTGTTTTCTAATACTTCTTATAATGCAAGATGCCTTTTAGAATTGCTTTCATGACTTTTAATTGTTGAAAACCACAGCAGATCTTTGCGTGTGTCTGAATTAGAGAGAAAACTAGAGCAGTTTTTCTTCAAAGCGTGAAACCTGGTTAGAAAAGTTGGTTTGTCTAAATTAAGTTCCCAGAATGCTGTCCTTGAAAGCATTTCACCCACATATTTTGGCACATGCTTTTAAAATACCACAGTACGGAGAGGCAGTTCTTCTTCAGCAGTGCCCATTTCGTAATCATTCTATGAGTTCTTCATATTTCATCTTTCAGACATGTCCATTAGGTGCTTATTGGAAAGCCAGTTTTGTATTTTCTAATTTTACAGTCCTTTCTATTTCTTTCTCGTTTTGTATGATGTTGCATTGGAGGGGGTAGGAGCAGAAGCAGTGCTCCTTGTAATTAGTTTTGTTTCCTTTGGCTCATACATACAATGTTAATCATCTTCCAAAAACCAAATATATATTTGCGATCGTGCTGTTTATTTATACCCTCTCCTTTGTTTCATACTCTCTCACTCAGGCTGTGGCCATTTAATCAGTTCAGTCCTCATGTGGTGTAAACGAAGAGATGAAAACCTTGGAAGGAGCAGGAACGAGCGTAGGAGAATAAGGATTTTTTAAAACTAGTTTTGCCATTACTAGAGCTTCATTCTGTTCCACCTTGGGAGATTTCTTCCTCCACCCCCAACCTCCACAATGCTCCTCTTTGCTATGGTACATCTCACAAAATTGTTTGTTTTAACAAATTCTGTTTTAGCTATCAGTTGGTGACTGCGAGGGGGTAAAAACTTTTAGACAAGAAGCAGAAATAAGTAGCTGGAGGCAGGATCTCTCTATTATTTGGGAAGTAAACAGATTTATCTCTCTTAAAGTTGTGATTAGTAAATCCGTTACCATTTAACTGCCCTGTGGCTAAGAAGATAATATTGCAGTTTATCCCAAGCCAGAAATATGCCAATGAATGTCATCTTTGTAGTGACATTACAGTCATTAGAAACGTTTTTTTCCTAACAAAGGAGGACATAGCTGAGCAGAAAATATTATACACTTGAAATATTTCAAAAGGCACGCTCTCAGATCAATTGAAATAGTGTTCTTTTAGGTGCACAATTAAAGTTACAATTACACTCACGAAGTATTTAGTTGCTGTTGATTTTCTTTGAGTTGGAGTCAGTAGAAAAGGGGAATATGAGCTGAACAGGTGTCTGAAATAAGGGTATGTGGGAAGAGGAATGAGAAGACAGATGGTGGGGGTGACAAAACAAGGCCGGGAGAAGAAGAGAATCAGGAGCTAGGTGGACTGAATGCAAGAGACAGCAGAAAATGCAAGGAGGCGCAAAGCGGGGCTCTCTAGTAGAGCAAATGGAGTTCAGGAGCTGGGAGAATCTTCCAAAAGTCCCCTTTGTTTTGCTGTCACTCGGTGTCTGTAAAGCTGCTGACAGGTTGTCCTGTTCTTCTACCAACCGTGAAAACTCTTGCTTGCTCCTTAGAAAGTGTTACACGAATGCCTGCAGCTCATGCCTGGTGTATGCAGATTGTGGGGTTCAGCTCCCAGCTGCCTCTTTTGCCGTGTGTTGCTCAACTTTATCCTGCTTCCTCCAGCCTTCTGTGGCACAACTTGATCCATTCAGAGAGGTCCTCTTAGTGAACTGAATGGATCTGAGCTGCTTTTCTTTTAGGGGGAAATGGGGGTGAGGGGGAAGAGGAAGTATGTTAAGTCATTCATATGGAAAAGATTTCACAAGCAGCACCAGTTCCAGGCATCTTAATTTAAGTGCCTAACTTTATATTTAGACAGCTGTTATTCTCACTGACTTTACTGCAAACTTTTATCTGCAGCCCCACATTTCTGCAAAAGAAATGTCTCTTACAGCTTGAAAATGTGAATGGATTTTATAGTTTGGAACCTGACTTTATGGATTTGCTCAAGAACACAAACCTGTTCAGTAGCAGAATCACAATTAGAATTTATTTTTCTTCGAGGGCTCAATCTTACAGGAGGCTGAACATTATTGACATTAAACTTATAGAGCTAAAGGTGTATATAATCAGAGTACACAACACTCCGAAGAACTGAGCCGTAAGCACAGAATTCACTAGACTAATGCGTTTGGAAACACTTTGCTCTGCATATAGCGAGAGTGATCACACATCAGACACCTGGCAATTTTGATGATCCTGGTTTTGTAAGAATAACATTGCATACTTTATTACCAGAAGAGAAATAAATGAGAACGCTGAACAGAAGTGCCAAAAGGAATCCTTAATATCATTTTTATGAACATCTGTCATTTTGTTTAAGTACAAAGAAAAATGAGCTTATGCAGAATGAAAAATCAGTTCTAAAATTGAGACTATTAGAACCTTTTGCAAAATGTTCTTATTTTTATTGAGCTTTTTACTATATGCATGAGAATTTGCAGCATTATTTTTATGGCTCTGCAAAACCTCCAGTGTGCACTCGGCCTTGGTATGGAACTGAGAAGCTGGTTTACACATAAGAACAAAAAGAGGTGTAATGAATCATGAAACAAGTCTGTTTTATTCAGTAAGGCATTGTCTGTGCTTTGTTTCCACATGAAGAACTGGCCACTCAAACAGAAATGACCTGCAGAATTTTTGCATAGGAAGGAAACTAAATGCATTGGAGCATACTCGAGAATAATTCTCTCATTTCACAATACTGTGAGGTTAAATTAAACAGTATTTGCGTTTGGAAACTTTTCTAGTACGAAGAACAACAACTTATTTCCTCTTGAAAATGTCATCAGTTCCTTTCTCTGGTAATTATTCAAAATTTTTGTAATTGCAAGACCATTGTTTTCAATGAAAATGCATGCAGGGATGCCTGGCATGACAGAGGATAAGAGGCTGAACGAATTTCATAGAATCATCATAGAACAGCCTGGGTTGAAAAGGACCACAATGATCATCATCCAGTTTCAACCCCCTGCTATGTGCAGGGTTGCCAACCACCAGACCAGGCTGCTCAGAGCCACATCCGGCCTGGCCTTGAATGTCTCCAGGGATGGGGCATCCGCAACCTCTTACAGTGCATCACCACACTCTGCATGAAAAACTTCTTCCTAATATCCAACCTAAACCTTCCCTGTCTCAGTTTAAAACCATTCCCCCTTGTCCTATCACTGTCGACCCTCAACTTATGAGGAATTTATGAATTTATGAGGAAAGCAAGAGCCGACACAACAAACGCTTTAAAAACAAAAATCCTCACAAATAAAATGATGCATGGACACAGCAGGTAAAAGATGTCACCAGCACACGAGGTGCACAATTAGTTTCAAAAATGGAAATTTTATATTTTATGTATTACCATCAAGCTGTGAAGAGATCAAAGAAAGCTTATTACATTTAATATCATCTACAGGCAATGGTGTAAAGTCTTGGACCTTGTTGTGTAGAGCACTGAGTTGCAGCGTGCTGCTGTTGAGATGTCATTATTGTAGAGGTTGCTGTGGAAAGTAATGGTGGTTTTACTTTTTTTTTCTCTGAAATTACTTGGTGTTGAATATGTCTTAAGACAAGGAAGGGAATATTCTCATTCTGGAGTTTCGAAACATTCCACTTCGTAAAGGTTTCTTGTGTGGGGTTTTTTTTTTTTCTTTTACTTTTAGTCTCTGAGCAATATTATGAAACCAAGAAACATTTATAAAAGCTTTTTTTCCTTGCAGCATTCTAATTTTATAGGAATGTGCAGAATTTTCCATTTAGCCTTCCCACACAACAGGCTTGGTAGTTCAATGCGTACCCTTCTCTACCGTCACTGGTGCCTCTGGGTGATTAATTTTAGAATAAACCATTGTGAGTGGAGCTCTTTCAGAGGGGGTTTTTGGAGGGTATCTGTTCTTTACATCTAGGGCAAGATGGTTCCCGCGTGGTCAGGAAAGCTGTGAAATTCAGTGTATAAAAACGTTGATTTTTTACGATCTTTAAACTTTTGGATGTGACTTTTCTACATAGGAAACAGTGCAAGTCAAAGTGCAACAAGCTATCAAGTCAAATTAAAACTAGAAATAAAAAGGGAAAGGGAGATAATTTTTTCTTGCTCTCCAGAGTCTAGCACCAGCTCCAGTGCACATCAAGGTCTGACCTTAATACTTTCACCAACAGGTTTCCTTAATAGAGTAAGAAAATAGCTAACAAAGGAGAGTTGGAGGGGGGGGGGGGGGGAAGAGAGAAAGTCCTTTGACTCACTGTTAGTGTTAGACATGCTGCTGCCTTCTCATCATTTTTATACACTATAATGTCTGATTTTTTATTTTCCCCCTTTTTTGAAATATATGGTTAGTCATTTTCATTATGAAAGGTCAATTTACTGTTCTGCTGGAATTTGAAAATTGTCCACATTTTTCCCCCAAATGTTATTACATTGGCTAACATTTTTATCGCCTATAATGACAAGATTTTGCAGAGTTTCTAGCACTCATCTTTAGGATACATTCTGCCTGAAGAGTTCGTCTACTGGTACTTAGAAGTGACCTGACTGCATACTAAATGCTGAAATATTGTGAAATGCTAATGGCTATCTTCAAGGTTTGAGAACCTTCTGTTCCCAGTAAATTGCGTTAAATGTGAATTTCAGCTCTATGAGAAATGTCTTCCCCGTCATGTTCATAAATATCAGTTAATTTAGAAGGATAAGGTCACTGGGTTTGTCTAGAAGACCATTTAAGAATAACCATTTCCTAATTTCTTAAGCTGGGATTCTCAAACTGTACAACTCTACAATGTGTTGCTTTGTAGGCTCCCCTTTTGCTGGGGCTCATTTTGCCCCATCTTGCACTACTATCCCCAAGCTTACCTAATTATAGAGGAAGTTAATAACTTAGGAAAAATACGTGGGAAATGCAGCAGGAGATAAAGTTGTGCCCATCATTCAGCCTGTTTCTGAAACCAGCCTGTTGGACACCTTTGATTTTCCTTTTGTGTGCCTCAGTTTTGTTATCTGCACATGGAGTTAATGCCGCGTGGCTCCTCCTGGAGCACTTGGCACCTACAGGTGGAAAATGCTTGTTTGTTGTTATCTGTGAATTTTAGCAGTTCTTAATTCAAAATCATTTAAACCACTTGGAAAACTGTTAATTACATTTCTGCTCTTCCACGCCTCCTCCTCCTCCCATCTGCTGCCGTTTTCTCCTACCCTTCCCTATCACCTGTTCTTCTGATGAAGGTGGAGTTCAGTTGTTGCTGCCCAATGGCCCAACTCTGCTGTTTGGCTATGTGCCTGTGCCTGCCCTCTTCTCTGGTTGTTGGCTCTGGATAGCTATGCTCATGATTTTGGCTCCCAAGCCTGGATGTTTCACTTGTCTGTTGGTTCTTTCCCTTCTTCTGCCACAAAATATTCTCATTTTCCTTCTGTTCGTAGCTTTAGTCCTTGTGGGCAGATGAGCAAAGCTGTCCCCTGGAGCTGACTGTACGCACCCCAGGGTTCTGTGAAATTGATAGTTATGAAGCAGCTGAAAAACTCCCCCCTTCGACAGTTCTTTATGTAACAGCACATGAATGTTTGTGCCATGCTGGGTATTCTGAGGTTGTGGTAATTAATGAGAAGTTTAATGTGTCAGATTGTAAAGAAACTGAGGGTAAATTTAGAAGCGTTTTTTTTCTCCATGTATTCATGGAAGATACAGATGTGGAGAATTCTTTTGCACCAGTTTATTGGGAATTTCATTTGTCAGTTTTACGATCTGCTTGCAAGTTGTAGGGGCACTTAGAGGTTGTAAGTACAGCAAATGGAAAGAAATGAGAGTGAAGAACTAGACAGACGTTTTCTAGGAGAATGTCTTTTCCTGGAAAGCGGTGTTTCAAGGAAATCTCAGTGTTTCAAGGAAGTTCCTTGGGCTTTTGCTAGGAACTTTTACAAATAGAGAGACTGTGATGTAAAGAAGGCAGTCTGCTGTTCTTCTCGCTGCTGCTTCTGATTTGACCTGTTATTGACTAGCATAATAGAAATATTTCCTTTTGCTTTTAAAGCCGTTTTAAGGGCTGCTGTGTGTTATTGATTGCGGTGGTGTCAGGCTGTTCCATCATAAAGTATGCAGGATACGTTTCAATCTAGAACAAGTAACATGTTTGCATCAATACTTGGTGGCAGATGTGTCTTTGATTTTCACACTGACATATTTCAGCTCTTATGCAATAGTTGACAGTATCACTAATTACAGTGCACTGTTGCTGTCACGGAGTGCAGTAACACAGCAACAAAAAAAAAGGCAATGTCAAAATATATTACAGAAGGAAATTATTTTGGATTCTGAAATCTTTCAAAAAAACGTCATTCGAAACAAAGCACTGCTTTGAAATGTGTTTCTACACTTTTTTTTTTCGTAAGTATTCTGTTGAAAATACAAAGATGTTCTTTTTTTCTGTTCTTTTAAATGAGAAATGGTCATTGCTCAGCAGCAGTTGATTATTTCCAAGAAGGTTATCACCGTTGTTTACCACGTGCTGTAGGTGACCACTCCTGGAGGACAGGCCTGATCCGAGCACCTTGACATTTCCATCTCGCTGCGCAGCAGGAGTTCTGTCATGGGCTGCATTGCTCAGCTTCAGGCGACAGTTAGGAACAGAAACTCTTGTAATACTGACTTACATCTTTAACTTCTGACACTTACCTATGAAACATGGCTGCGAGTTTTACCATACGTAATTTTTAAACCTAATTTAAGTTACTCCCGTACAGCTTCTCATTAAGGCAATTTCAATTTATTTTTTAGGACTGGTTTAATTAAATTTAACGTTAAGTCAATTCATATTGATTGAAATGATCTCAAATGAGTTTGGCTTAAGCCCAAATAACACAGTCTTTTGCACCTGTTTTAAGTTAAATTGGTTTAAATTTATACCAACAGTTATACTTTTGCCAACTGCCAGTGATAGGCAGCACACAGAAAGCTTACGCTTCTAGGATCTTGGGCAGCACCAAATAGAGGAACAGTCTGTACGACTACTTGTGTCTACACAGCTCTCAACTGTGTCGTTTGTGGAGTAAATACATCATTTAATTAATATAAGCTTGAGAAACTTATCAATAACAGATGTTTGATGTCCTACTACTTTAGTTCTAATTTCCCAATACATGTCACACAACCAAATAAATTGTGATTTTGTGTATTGCTGGGTTTTTTTTTTAAACATTAGTCTTTATTGTGGCTCTTGGTAAAACTCTCACTTGAACATTTTGATGTACTTTAGACATACTTGCCATGCTTTTAATGGGAAATACCAAATTCTTGCTAAATTGCAAGTAGAGGAGGACTAAATGAGGTGTGCAAATTGCTGCAGAGGATAGTAGGACTCTGTACACAAGCAGAAAAGTGTTTTACCACGACTATGCCAGACCATAGAACAGTGTGCACAGCCACAAACTTAGATGTTTCCAATGCAGAATATTTTGTTGTGAATTTTGGGGAAGGAAAGACAGTCGTTTATTTTATTTTTATTTTAATCTGTTGATTTTTTTTCTCCTCAATCTTTTCTACAGAAATGGTTTTCTGGTACGTGGTATCGACTGATGTAACCTAGTGTGTATGAGCCATATTAAATAAAAGAAATGGAAAATAACCTGCTGCCACAGTTTGATATAACACTTAACACGACACTGTTAATATCCATTGCAATGTAAATATTACTGTTTTGAAAATGTTTGACCCTTTCTAATGCAGAAGGCCACGGTACATTATATCAAGCTGCTCTGTCATGTTGCCATATGCAATGAAGTAATGAGAAGTGATGTGAACCTTGGTAAAATACCACGGTGCAGTAACCCATTTTTAATGCTGTCAGTATAAGATACGGTAGCAGGTAGAAACAAATCAAACGTAACATCTGAACAGGAAAATATTGTTAAAATTACCTCCAACCTTCAGTTAATATCTGACTGTCAGGGCATCTCTGGCTGCGGCGTCAATTCATGCTAATAAATCTGGGAAGGTTGTGGTGAGAATGATTGTGATTTTCATTATGGGGATTGCCATTTTGCTGTTATTTATTGGTTCATCATACGGTCTTGTGGTATAGCTAGCGATGTGCATTTCATTCCTGATTATTTTGCTTGACTAACAATCCTGCAAGCTTGCCTCACCTCTCTTGCCAGAGCTCCAACTGTGAACATCAAGCATCCCAGAAGCTTATTCACCATTTTACCTCGCTGTTTTTTTGTTCCATTTACTCTCAAACTTCCTTAACAGCCCCAAAGCGTGTTCCTAGTGGCATGAGAATGCTAGTAAGGTGCTTGCTAGATTTCCTTCGTAATACTTCACTAATGTCCTAAAGAGGAGGAGCAGCATCCAGTCTTTATGGCCCTGACATTTCAACAGTCCTAGGGCTGTTCCACAAATGAATCTCACACTCAGTGCCAAACTATATCTGGCAGAAGCAATGCAAAACCCAATAATTGTGTTGGACTTTATTTATTGTAGTTAACTGGACAACCAGCTAAAGAATGTAGTCTGGTTCACCAGCAGTACTGTGGAGGAATAAACTAGTAGGTGAGTTGTACTTGGTCTTAGGGGACATAAATAATGTTTAAGGTGGTTAACAGTGGATTTCAGGCTTGTCCTAATGGCTTTGTCAAAATGCAGTTCTGCAAACAATGCTTGCAAATACATATGTATAAAATAAAATCATTCTTTGGCATGTGTTGTGCAGCAAGTTAGTCTTGATCGTGCTACTTGCAGTGTGTATGAATGAGTACTGAGATTAGATTCAATTGTTCTTGTTTACACTGCTAAAGGCGGCAGTATATTAGGGCTCTCTCCTTCACCTGACCTTTCTGCTGCAGTTCTTCTCCTAATTTTCTCTTCCTGCCAATGAAAGGAGGATGACTTCACTGGGGAGTATCCATCAGCAAGCAAGTGAAACTTGCAGTTGGGCCCAGCAACAGGAGATCTGATATTTTCTCAATTTAAGGGATTATTTACAGCCTCTATAAAAGTGGAGAAAATTCCCAGAGCTCTCAGCTTTCTAAGTGGTGCTGTCCTGGCATTACACAAATTAGCAACGTGAGTTGAGACAAAGCGCTACAGGCTTTTGTGTTGGTAAGCAACACAAGAATCTAGGACTGTGCTGCAACAAGAGAACTTCTGCATAGATATTAGGAAAAGTATTCACGAGGGTGGCCAAACATTCGAAAAAGTTGGCCAGAGGTGTTTTGTAACCTCTGTCATCAGAGGTAAGAAAAATAGGTCTGGATCAAACCCTGAGCAACCTGACCCACCTTCAAAGTTTGAGTCAGTTTTGAAGTCGGCTCTGTTTCGAAGTGTCACCTTCCCCAGGCTGACTACAGGGATCCCTTCTGCCCTAAAACGTTCTGTGAGTCTTTGCCACCTATTTCACACTGAACAGTATTTGGTGATCTTCTCATTTGTCTTGATTTGCTCCAAAGGTTTAAAATAATTTTGTTTAGAGTTATAAAATGAATGTGAACTACGGTCTTAGAAGAATCATGTGCTATTGGCTCATCCGTGTTTTACAAATGCTTCTAAATGTAGCATGAAGATATTCTAAATTGTATTCATTTTTCATGTTATCTTAGAAGCTGGTCTAGAAATTGCAAGTCATATCCTTTTTAGCTCATTATTTTTTGTATACCCTATGAAAGAATTAAGGACTAACCCAGCTTGCTGCAGGCCATCAGATTCCCTCTTTGACCTTGTCTGATACAATCTCATGTTTGCATTCAAGATCGCTTAAAAAAGCAACAAAACCTGTGCTGCACAGAATAAATACACAAGAAAAACTCTTAAGAAATGCTCTTTATTCTAAGCCCAATGGGCTATCTTCATCCGATAGAGCAAGTATTTGACTAGGATCTAGTTCTGCAATGAACAGAAGCTGAAATGTAATTTACCAGCTTCTCATGAATTGTTTATTCATATCCACCCTCGGGATATTCCAGTACTATTGAATTACTCAGTATGATGTTGACAACTAGTTTAGTTTTTTTCCTCCTAATTTCAGGAATGTGTTGTTATCCAGTGTTTAGATAGGAGAATTAATTATGGACAATGTGAGATTTTTTGCAAAAAAAAAAAAAAAAGAAGAAGAAAAAGGAAAAAAAAGGAAAGTGGAGACAAGTTAAACATAAGGGGCCAAATTCTTCCCTGAATTAAAATGGTGCAGCCCAACCCATGGCAGCAAAAAGACAGAATGTAGGCAATTAAATATTACTGTAAGACTGCTTTTTCATGTGTGACGTTGCTTTTTAGATCTCCTAAGAATACTCTAGGGTTTGGGGGAAGGTTGGTTTATTTTTCTCCCCAGTTGAAGTAGTGATACAGTAATCTGTAATAAGAAAGGAAAAAGCAAGCATAAAAATTCCCTCGATATCAAATTATTTTTCAGCAAGTTGATAGAGAATGCTATGTACTTACTCCAAGAGAAGGTAAGGCTGTATTTTTATCCAGTATTGCATGACAAAAATGCAACCCAAAAATTATGCTTTGTTTATTTTTCACTGAGGCTTCAGAATGATGAGTTAGAATTTGTTGAAAATCGTGAGAATTGGACTCGTCACTTGTTCCCTTGCTGAGATGGACCTTACTGATTGATTTCACTAGGACAGAAACGTCAGCCTAGATACTGGGGCTGAAAGAAATAAGAAAAAAAAAAGAAAAACAGCAATACCTAAGCAAATATTTAGATGAAAAGGAAGACCTTAATTAATCTATTGCAGCTTTGGGCTCTAGCCTGGAAAGACGTGTCTGTTAACATTAGAATAGATGGGACTCGCTGCTTCCAGCAACGCAAGATATAAAGATGAGAGGGGATATAAAACATGAAGAAGAGAGAAGACTGCCATGAGTATTTTCAGTTACTCTTGAGACAGCTGATGTTGAGAAATTTCTCAGGTTAAAAATAATATTCTTCTCTTATGATTTTAAATTGCAGCGTTCCTTTTTCAAAAAGTTACACCAGTGATATGTCAGCATCCTTAAGTATTTGTGCTCTAGAGTAGGGCATTATTTGAATATACTATTAAAATTAAGAGTGAACATGTGTGTATTTCTAAAAGAAGGTCTTGCAAAGACAGCATAAAGGTTGAAGCATATTATGAATATTCTCTAAGCATCCAAGCTGCTATGTTGCCTGTTACCCTGTGACCTATATGTGGCAATTCTAAATTAAAAATAACCACATTCATTTTGTTTATAGGAATCCAATACCGAGGGGCGTATTGTGCCATATGCTTCCCATAGTGGTAGACTTTATATGATTGGAGTTAATCGCGGTCCTTCCTCTGCCCCCTCCTAAGAGCTGCATAATGAACTGGAATATCCAGCTTACCTACAGCTCACAGTGGGTAGTGAACTTCAGCTGACCAATGTGCTTTGTGGGGAAGAGTACCAACTTTGGTCCCAATGCTTCTTGATTGCCTGTACCCCCAGGAAACACTGGTCTGAGCCTCCTTGGTGCTCCCACTCCTTCCTGGGCTTGGGGAACGCCCCCAGCAGTCAGGGAGCTTAGAGTTAACTGGGTGGATTTTTGTTTAAGAGAAGTGCAGTCGTTCTGGCATCATGCAGGCAGACCCTTATCAGAGTGCCCTGTCAAAGCTGTTCTCCACAGTGCTGGCCCTGTCAGTCTGTGCATCTCGTGACAAGTCCCGTATCACCAGGGCTCTTGTCACAGCTTCTTCAGTGCCTGGGCTGTGATGTGCTGCTGACAATAATTTGCAGTGCTCAGCTTCAGGGATGGGGGGAACAGTAGTAGGGATCCCATCTTAAACCTTGTCCTCAGAGGTGCCGGGGAATCTTTCCCCTTCCTCTCCCTTTACCTGAAGCACTATTGGTCGGTCACATGGACATCACTGAGGTGCCACTGCTGGGAATTTCCCAGCCCCTGGATGTGCTGGGTTAGGTTGTGTCAGTGTGGGCACACTATTAGTGCCTTACAGCTCATTTGTTTTCAAGACTGCTACATTTGCGTCCATCCCATACAGCCTAATGTACATTTATCCTGTTAGAACAAGAGGCAATTTTACTGGCAGTTACTCCAATTTTTAATTAATTGATATGCATTGTGTTGAGTCCTGCCCTGTTTCCATAAGCAATAAATGAGTCTCCATAGTTATTAGCTTCGGGTTTCGTACGTACTTGATGCAATTATGTCCACTGACTCTGTGATTAACGTTTTGTTATAAGCAGCTTTCTTAGTTTATGTACATGAAATCATTCTCATATTGAATATGCTGGAGTAGTATTTGAACTCCTTGCTTTACAGAAATCACATTTCCTTTTTTAACCTTCTTTAAACCTCGTTCAGAGCTCCTTTTTACACCCGGCACTTGCAGCAGCACTATAACTCCATCGTAAATTCCTGCTTCATTGCTTTCCTTCTGAAAGGATTAGATTGCATTTCTGCTCAGCTTCTTAGTCCTGGCTATTTATTATGGCCACATGGCAAGTTGTGGAGGTTTCTCTTCTGGTCTTTGGGCTGGTGGTTTACAAAGGCAGAGCATCTTCTTTTGGAATTCAAGTTTTACACAAACTAGAGTGTTTCATGTATGAATTATAGGCAGTATGAGAACAAGATAGGCAACAAGTCAAGAACAAGTCCTACTAGCCACAGTCATCACAGTCATTTCCTCCCCCCCCCCCCCCCCCGCATTATGAAGCATGAATAATGATATTTCATTCACCCACAACTTCGAAGCCTGAAAGCAGCCCAACATAACCATTCATAAGGCTATATGTCTTGCCGGTTTCTGCTTTCTAGCCATGATCACTCGCTAGGGACTGGCAGTGGAAGTATTTCCTTTCCTTCAGGGCTTCTGTCTAGGATTCAGCAAGTCTCCTGACACTTCAAGAGTTCAGAACCTGTCACTGCTGACAGTGGAGTCTCCATTCCTTTAAAGTTTCAGTTTATGTAGCATGCAGCTCTGGAGTTCAAGTTTTTTGCATCACAGAGTAATGCAGATCTGGCAGGAAGGAATCCATCATATCCATCATTCCGGCTTTAGGAGCCTTCTTACCCTTTCTAGCTGTTGTCCTCTATTCTAAGTGCCTTTGAGAAAGCATCATTTATTAATAAGATATATTCCTTTAGCTTTTGGCAGGTTACGTTCCAAAAAAAGACCCACTGTGTCCTTATGTAATGAAATGCTGCACAATTCATGTTTCACCTCCTGCCACTGCCTGTAGAAATGAGTGGAAATGAGTAATTACCCATAAATGGTCGGCATTTCTCCATTACTTACTGCGAGTATTTGGCAGTGATCATTTGGGCTTTAAATGCTTTTTAAAACAGCCAATGCCATTCATAGGGCTGCCAGTTTCAGAACTTTAACAAGAGTCACCTAAACTCTTCAATCCATTTGTTACAAAATTACTCCATCTTTTAAATTCGGCTCTGTTCACCTCTCTCTCTCTCTCTCCTCCATGTTTAAACTATTAGTGTGGAATTCTTCGTATATTCTAGAGTATGAATGAAAGCATGAATTTTTATTATATATAAATCACATTGAAGAGTGCATTTTTATATTTACATTATTTATATAAGATACATTTAAATGTAAAGGACTTTTCCCATGTACCAAGAGAAAACTCCCTGCTTTAGTTCTGAGTAAATTCAGTGAAATTTTATGTGGTCAGTTATGTGTATGGTCAGGTGAGTTAGTGATTTACACTTGGGGATTTGAAATACAGGATGAGTATGTAGAGTCACTGATGAGGGGATGGCAAGAACACAGGTATCTGTCATGCTTTAAAATATGTATAGTATAGCATGGAAATGATACGTGTAAATGTGTATTGGATATTCCTACCATATCAGTTGGTGTACACTTCCTATAGGCTGCACAATTGCATTTGGATTAATAACACCTGTAGGGACTGAATTAAGCTGCCAGCTTGGTGAAATAGAGAGCAAGCACAAGGTTGTCACCCAGCGGATTTTGGGAACTTTAGAATATCTTCCTTAATTTCTGTGAGCATTGAATCAGAAGGCTGGAATGCAAATGAATTGCAAAACTATCTCAGGGAACATTTTTGTTGCAAAATAAGCAAACAGACCATAGGTGTACTGGTAAGGTAGACTTGTGAGTCTTCTAACTATAGTCCCGTGTAGGTCGATAGTAAAGGGGTTTTGTGCTCCTGGTCATTGTGCATAACAGAAATATTTGTGAGTGGAACTATTTTCCAGCTAGCACAGTTGTTTTATATTGAGCACTAACTTCATAGAAGTGATTCTGGTATTCTCTAAGCACCACTTTCTGGTTGGAACATGGAGACATGCTGATGCACTTGAATCAGCCTAATCAACTCATTGCTTTATAACTTCAGCTAAGCATTAATTACTCAAGAGTTTTACCACTAAGTGTTATGGTATTGATTAATAGGTTGGAATTTAAAAGTTTTAAAACTCTGTCTTAGTGCCTACATAGTGCACATCTGAGAGCTCGGAATGCTCAGAGCTCAGGTTTCAGTACATCTCCCATTAATTCTCATTAAATAGCTGCCATTCTTCTTCTCTTCCAAGATGTAAAGTGGTTGCAGCAGATTTCATGGATTTTTTATTCAAAAAAAGCTTTGACAGATGCAATAAAATAGGTACCTTTACTTAGCGTAGGTTAGATGTGAACCTAAAAGACATCCATAATTAAAGGTGTGGGTTTAGGGCCTAAAGAGGGATGCCGTGCAGGCTTTAGGACTCTAGGACATGCTCATTTGTACTCTGATGAGCTTCAGCTGTGACAGTTATTAATATTGCTCCCAAAAGACATGTCCACCACCCCTTTTCTCCACCAAGGTGGCAGAATAAATCACTTTTTCCTATCTTCTCTGGTCCCAATCTCACATGTGACCTTAAGCCACCAGTACAGTGTATTTGTGCACAGATACTGGTCTATAAACTCACCTAGTTGTGGTTGTGCCAATGCTGCCTTGTACTGACCTCCCTATGGGGGCTGTCAGCTCTTGCTCAGGGGCCCAAAACACATTCCTGGAAGCAAGAATGTTTTAAACTACTTTACCTCTCTGGTTGCCAAACACAAATCGGTTCTCCTTCCCACAGGTGCCTACTGGGAGATGAGCTTTCCAAGCATATGGTGACAAAGAGTATTACTGAAACTTGCTAAAAAATCTGTGACAAGGTTTGATTAGAAGGAAATAAATGAAATTGGAAGCATCATGAACTACGCTGAACTTTGCTCTTTCCTCAGGGCAGGCAGGAATGCCCAGATGAAGCGTGGCGTTTGGCTGGGCTGACGAGACTGAGTGCAGCTATCAGGGGAAAGCTGTGTGTGATGGAAAGGTCTTTGCATTTCCCAGGGAACATCCACATTTGCAGCAGATATTTAAAACCACAAGAAGAAAGATAACCGCAGTTGTGCTTTTTCCTAGCATTTAAAAGAAGTATCCCTTCACAGGCTTCAATGGAAGATCAAAATCCCATCATTTGAACATCAAAAAGCGTATTCTGAATATATATATATATTTTTTCCGATGCTAAACACTCCTTGCTGTGTCTTATTTATTTATTTATTTATTCTCCCAAAGAGTAAGACATTCAGACTCTAGGGTGGAGGCTGTTTATATCTTCCTTTCAAAAGCTGTTTGACAGCTGATCCCAGGAGAGGGTCTCAAAGTCTTTAAAGTTTTATTAAGCTGCAATATTTGAAATTTTGAGGCTAGACTTACAGCCTTGAAGGGAAGAGCGTTCAATGGCACGAATCTTTTAAGCTGCAGTGCTGCAAGAGATGATTTCAGCAATTTGCCACAGAGCGTTTGTCAAAGGGACAATGAGGCATTTGTGAGCAATATATGGTGGGAATAAGCTTCAAATTTTTCACATAGCAGCGTTGGAAGAAACACTGTTATGTCTGTGTGGTTTACATGGTCCTTAAAATAGCTGAAGCAGCCTCCAAGGAAGGATAAAGCCACGTTTTAAAATATAAATCTCAATTTCAGGTCAAACCAGACAAAGAAAATAAAGCAATTTAAGAAAACCACTCAGAAAATTTTCATCTCAATTTGTGAGCTTACAAGTGTAGGTCAAAGCTGGAGCTACTTAAATGAATTCATTCTAACCCACCTTGTGTACAGGAATTGGCACTTTGTATCTTTCCAGTGTTTAGCATGAGATCAGATTCCCTTTCTCTTGCTACATAAGAGGACCGGTTAATAGAATTTTTTAGCATAAATTCTATGTGAACATGAATAGGCAGAGTGGGAGGGAGAGAAGAATTCAAGCTAAAGTTGTTGTAAGCCATCTGTACTACTGCGAAACCTGTCTTAATTTTTCCAGCACGGGGCTGACCAAAATATGTTTTACTAAATGGGATTTATATCTGAGTGTAAGGGCACAGTAGAATGAGATTTATTCAGGTCAGGAAACCTTGAGTGAAAAAGACTGTTGTAGATTCCTATGAAATTTGAATTTTTTTGGTATGCTTCGTGACTGATAGATACAATGCAGATGCTTCTTAGCAATCACAATGCTAAACTGCACTGTTTCACTGATACACATTTCTTCACTATGATTTTTGAGATCTAAACTATAATGAGTGTTTTGATGATGTAAGTGGCATCCAGAGCTATCGTAAAATTGTACAAATAAGAGTGTTGGAATCCACAGGAAAAAAAAAGGTTTAAATTGCTTTGTGTTCTCATTCTGTTCACCAGTGAAGTAAATCTCTATGTGGTGCAGCATCAGCATAGACTGCAGATGAAACGGTGGAAAATAAAGTTAGCAGCAGTGTTTTTCCCTTCTTCAGGGAAGATCTGTAATGGTAAATGTAGTGCCGATAGAGGAAAAACATAACGTTAAAGTATCTCATAATAATGACTTCCCCATTCATCACAGCAGTAAGCCAACTGTTCTCCCCGTTGGTGTCACAGCAGTAGGGAAATTTCAGCTACAAGGATCCACGGTGTCGTTATCTACTTTCTGTCTCTGAGCAGACCCAAATGGCCTAATGATAGCGCCTGGTGCCATGGAGCGAAAGTTTCAGCATCCATCTGCCCCAGCACTCTCTGTCATTACTGGGTACTCAGTTTAAAGATAAAGACTAAACAATTTCTTGTTAAGGCCGAAGCGAAGTTCTAAAAAAAAGAAATTATTGGAGAATTAGATTAAATTTATTTCCCTTACGGCTAAGCGTTTGGAAACTGAACTATTGCAAGGCAGGTTGTGGGCTTGCTCCAGCTCACTTTACAAGTGGAGGAAATGCAGAAACACGTCTGTACATCTCAAAGCTGTGCAGAAAGCCCAGTTATTCTCTGGTGCTGCAGAATATTGTGCTGTAAGTGCTATATGTACATCACTGCAGAGATTAGACTGTCTTGAGCTATTTTAATTCCACTGTCTTTTCAGCTCCCTTAGATCCTACAAATGCACATACATCCTCTTGCGACCTGATTTTCCATTGCAGTTTATTTTCCAGATTTTACTTATTTATTTGTTTTGGCCAGCAACAGTAAACATGTTGATTATTTTATTTCAATGTGCCCCATATGAGACCTGTGTGAAAAGTTTGCTGAGTTCATCCTTTAAATGAGCGTTCTGATTCTTTGCTGTCCTGGCAGGGCCCGTGTTGGTGGTTCGTGTGATGTGGGGAATATCTTTTAGTTAGGAATGAGTACTTCATAGAAAGGAGCAAAAATAATAGTTAGTATCAGCTCCCACTTGGAAATGCCATTCTTGCATTTCAAGAACTGGAGTGAAGCTTATTGCCAGAGAACACAACCAGATGTTTGAGAAACGTTCGTTATGTTCATCTGTTTCAGCTTTTGAATATTCAGCTTGAAGAAACTGATTTTCCAGGTGTTTAGCTATTACCGTTTCACCCAAAGCTACTAATTAAACTGTCATAAACTTTACAAATCTAAAAGAAGTCCTTCAGTGATGAATAAAGAGAAATCAAAGGACTTGGGATTAGTGAAACTAGGTGATAAATTAGCCCTACAAATGAAATAGGACGTCCAGTTTCATTTTGAAATAAGTTTTCAGCTGTCAGTTGCTCTTCTGATTCCCTGATTATCTGCCAGGTGAGCTGCTGACCTGCTCCCATGACCGGTTAGCTGAGAAGAACCTGCATCCCTTCCCTGAACATTTGCCTTTCAGTACAGGAGAGGTGAGCAGCAGCCACACATTGAAGGTCCAAACCTGGAACTTGAAGCCACGTGTGCAGGAAGGGAGCCGATGTGTCACCCCTTGGCACTGCTCTTCTTTGTCTAATTGAATCCTCAGCTGGAATTCCCTGCAACATTTGTACCTGGAAAGCTTGTTGGGATGCTGAGCCTGAGCTGTGCTAACACAAACGAGAGCTCCAGCTTTGGAGGCCCACTGCCAAGTGTCGCTGTGGGAGGGCTGTGGTTTGTGCCTTGCTATGGAAGTCGGCTTCATGACAGAAGCCAAGTAACCGCACAGAGAGGAAAGCTCACTGAAGACTATCGAGCCATATGAAAGCTCTTTGTGTGTGTGTTTGTTTTTAATAAAAAGAAATAGCAGCAGGAGGGAAATGACCTATTAATCTGTGTAAAAAGAGGGGCAGCGTGTCTAAAGACCTGCGCTGTTTGTGAATTTAGATGTAGGCTTCTTCAATGAGTCCAGCAATCTGCTTGTGGTGCAGAAGTGAGACGCCGCTAGTGCTCTTTGAGGTCCTTTCAGCATGCTTGTAGGAAGAATGACTGGCTGTGGCTGCCTTTTCCCCTGGATTTGTTGATAAAACTCAAACCAAAAATTGTCAGTTGGGCTTGAATTGCGTTTAATGCGTCCCTACTACTCTTTCCTGCTCGCATTTGTTTGAAACAGGCTAATGAGACGAATAGCAAACTTCAGAAACCTGGAATTTTCTCACTGAGACCCAAACATGAATTTACTCTACGTTTGGGAAGAGCAAGGTAGAAAATAATCTATGCACATCATGTTTTTTGTGTCATATCAGTCCCTTGTGCCTAATTACTGAAGGAATTTCATGCAAGGATGGGACCTGTCAGAGTTCATCTGCTTGTGCTGCTTTTCCCTTCTGTGAAATCAGACTTCAGCGACAAAAACCACACCAAATATTTTTCTGATGTGATTTTAAGCACGAGTGCTTAGGCATGGTTTGAATACTTTTACATGATCCTCACTGTTTGGCTTGTTTCTCCTTTGGAGTGATTTCCCCTGGTTCTACCAGTTCCTGGAATAGTATTCAGTATCCAAAGTAACAAAATCTATGGAAACAACTCAATAGCATTACCTTCTCATGCTCCTCCTATTGTAGGCCCATTCCCATTAATCCTCCTGTCACGACATCGGTTGCCTGTTTGCACCATGTCTGCAGGTACTTCTTGCAGAGTACCTTGCTTGGTGTACAGCCTCATAGCACAAAACTTCTCAGGTCTCCTTGTAGACATCAGTTGTTTAAAGGGGAAATCATTTTTAATGTAGAGCTTTCTCTTGCGCTCACTGGATCCTAACCAGAAGCGTTCCTCATTTCTGTGAGGCTTCTTTTCCTGACATTTGCCTCAAATTGTTTCTTAGCAAAAATGTCTGCTTCCACAAAGTTCAAACCTTACCAAACAGATCTGCTTCCCAGGCTCCGTGCTTCCAGATGTTCTCTCATGATGTACCAAATCATTTACTACGCAGGGACATTCTTGCAACATCCTGTAATAATACATCACTGCAGCCCCATTGCTGATGTAATACATCATCTTAACAATGTGCTTTAAACAGCCTTCTATCGTACGCTTTGTTAAAATGAGTTTGAGGTGGCGCTGAAAATATTCATGATGAGTTCTCTGTATGTCATTAAAACCATTAGTAGTTCTTATGGTGATGTAATTTATTATCGTCCAAAAAACAATAGTTCAGGTTCCAGACCAGTCTGTTGAAAAGTAAGATAACGGGGTTATCTTGTTTCTTATTAGGTGCTTCTACTTTAATCATTATTATTCAGAAAAGTTTTATGAGCAAAATAGCCAAGTCAGAATTTTTTATTATTTTTGGCCGCACTCGTAGAGTATTTTTCTCTTCAAAGCTGAGTTGAAAACTGTATCAAAGGAAACTTTTAGTCTGGATTGCTTAAGAAACAAAATTTAAGTGATTATGTTGTTGCTGTTTTTGTTTGTGCTAATTCCTGTCTGTTTTCCCATGCTAAAATCTTGTTAATCTGTTGGCTAATTCTGAGACAACATAGTTGGAGTTGTTAAGGTGTTTCAGTAACTACATGCTTCACATACGAGAGAAGCCAGAGAGAAGAGAAGGTAGTGAATTTGGTAGTCCTTATCTCTACCTAATGCATTAAGTGAGAGAAACATTAACACGTAGATTTAACCCTGTTACGAAAGAGTAGAAGTGATAGGAAAGCAAGTTTCCTAACTCCTGCAGCTCATGGAAATGGTTTTGAAGCACAAACATAAGAACAGTGTTACTTAGTTGGCACTTAGGGGAACATTCTGAGTGTGCTGTCCACAGCTCTCAGCTTCATAGCTTTCAGCTTCCTGCTGGGGGTGCAAAGATTCACTCAAAGCATTTGTTTTGAAACTTGATTCCATTATTGATTGCGAATACCACGTCCTGGTGTTCCAGTAGAGCACGTCTATCACAACAAATCACTGAGTGCTCTTGAAATGACCTGGGCAGTGTAAACTCTTGGGGATGCAGTGGTTGTTTGTAGGTTGGTATTCACCACCATTTGGGTACCAGTGGTAAATTATATCTCACCTCCCAGTCCAGAATGATGTTCATTGGCTTCATGATGCACTGTAATCTTAAAAAAGAATTCGAGTTTTAGTACTTTGGGTTAGGACTGCAGGAGGATCTTAAAAATAAAAAAACAATCCACAAGCCTCTTATTCATACTCAGTAAATGACTCACTCCTCTAGCATTAATTCACACACAGTATATCAACTTCTAATTTCTGTTTGATTTTAGTTATAATACTCCTTGAGCTTATTTCCTCACCATTTGAAAGTGACAGTTGCATTAACTTAATAACCTTTGCAGGATAAATGAGAAAGCAGTAATGCTTTTAATAAATGTTGTTCATAAAATACAAGTGTTACAGAATACTTAATTAAAAAAATTGTATGGTCAAAATAAGAATGGAAATGTATTAGACAGGTAATATTTTCTTGCTAATAGCAGCATCTTGAATGTCTGCAGTAATTGTAATAATTTTTAGTGTAACTACCCAAACATGCTGCATGCACTGTAGCAGTGTTTGCATTTCACCTAACTTGGCAATTCCAGAGTTGGTGAAAGGAGGCATTGGAAACAACACATGTTATATTGTTGGACCTCTGTTCACTAGGGCAGTCAAAGAGGTAGCTATGAACCTTACAGTCCCTTACTGGGTCCCTATCCTGGGTAGGAAGTCTCTTGTGAAAGATGATGGTGTGTTTTTTTCTTGCTGTTGAGAAAGCAGTGCAGAAGCGTGTTCAATTTGCCAATTTGTTTCATAGCAGCTCGGGAACAAAACACACGCTGTCTTCACAAAATAGACTTTCTGAGTAAATATTTCTTAATATGATTTAACAAAGACATTGAATGAAGAGAAGGGCGTTTAGTGTTTAGGAGAAGAGTAATGGCAAAGGTGAAGTAGTGAAAGGAAGAGAAATGCTGACTGATGAAAGGTTTGACAAATGAGATCTTAGAGCATGGCATTTTAATGTGGGAAGGAATCAAAAGCTGACTTCACACTGTTCGTGTCTAGGTATGGAAGTGGAGCAATTCGAATACAGACTTATGGATGCATTGTTGTTTTTTTTTCTCTATGTCTGAATATGTTGACTTGACCATTCAATCAAATAAATCTACTAGCTGATATAAATGATAGATAATCTCTGTGTGAGTTCTTGTTAGTGAAATGGATTGGGGATAGTATTTAATTGTAAGGAATGAAATAAAGCTGACATATAAAGAGCTTCTGATTTATAGCAATCGCTTCAAAGTAGGTAGACTGCCCAAAAGAACTTTGGCTTTTAAGCCAGGGATCTTCTCTACTAGATGTTGGGTTTAATTGGTTCTTTGGGAGGTTTCTCCATAAATATTATATATATTTATTCATATTTAAATGCATGCAATCACTGTTAAGTTGCCCAGAATTTGAAGGGCAGTAACATCATGTTTTTAGAAGCTTCACAGGCTGTGCTAATGATTTCATTAGGACTTTTCATAAGCCTCCCTGCTCCCCACTGCTCAGTGAAATGTGTAGTCCAAATATTTAGGTCCCAATGAGCGCCGTACCACCACTGGTGGGTTAATTCCCCATCTGTAACATTGCTTGTCTCAATTGCTTGAAAGAAATATAAAAAGAATATATTTCAAATTGCAAAACTTAAGTTCCAAATTTCATTAATGAAGGCCAGAGTCAAAAGGGAAAAAAAAAAAAAGTACTTTTGGTAGGAATTAAGATGTCATTGGATTGAACTGTTCACCCAGCTTAACGACTGTTAATACAAAAAGAACAAAGGCTCTAATCTAATAGTAATAAAACGTATAAGTGAATTTCTGGAGGAGTTAGTTTCCACGTTGTACATCCAGCTGCTGATTACAAAGAAATTCTGAACAGTCGAGATCATAATCACGTTCTGATGATTGAAAGGATGAGTTGAATAGAGGAGCATCACATCTACCTCCTTTCCCCTCTTTTTAATCTGAAAGATTTTAAAAATCAAAGGTCCTCCCCCTGTGCTGCCTTATAGTCTGTGATCTGAGCCAGGGAAAAGTATAAGCTGCTGCATACAGACATCTCCATGCCTGCCTTCAGAAAGTGTCTTGTTCTCCACAGACCCCCAAATAGAAATGAATTTATTTAGCTGAGAGGTTCAAATAGAAGTGTTAGTAAAGTAAATCTAAGACAGAGTGTATTCAGAAGTAGCTTATGAAAGGAAAAGTGAACCACAAACAGCAAGCAATACTGAACAAAAGGAAAATATCAGTGCCTCAAAGTAGGAGCAAAAAGCCTTAAAAGTCAAAGAAAAGACAGTGCAGTTCATTTTTAGGATCTCAGTCTTCCTGGTTGAAGAAGAATCTCTATTACAACAAATCCTGATAGCTCAGATCAGTCTGCTTTTGCACAGTCAGTAGAACTAGATGATTCTGCTGGGAAATAATGAAGCCGGTATGAATTGTAGTATGTTACAGTTTGGGTTCCTTATATCTCTGCTCAGAATCAACTGTTGGAAAAAGGAACGTTGATTAAAGAATTTTGAATGGCAAGTCCTTTATTTCATCAGTGGGAACGCAAAATATTCTGGGAGTTCCTGCTGGAGAAAAATTCACCTGCGGAAAAAAAAAAGAGACAGTGCCTAATTTGTCAAAAGAAAAGTAGTCACAACTTAAGCAGACTTGTTAGAGAGTCTTCAAGGAGGATCAGTGACTGCCTTTATGTACTCCAAGAGTACCCAGCCTCTGACAGATAATAAAGGAGAGAGGATTTCTGCGCAGAATTACCTTCGTTAAATTTTTTTGAAGAAGCAATTAATAATGAGCTGTGGAGAAGTTCCAATACAGAGCGGGTGCTCTGCACGGCATTAGATAAATGAGGCTAGTCCACTCGAGATTTTTCGTACGTTCCCTCTTTTAAGGGAATATAAGAGGCGTGTAGGAGCATTCAGATGTAATACACCGCTGGTGAATAATCTGCATAAACTCGGGCCCTAGGAGAGGATTTCTTAATCTTGATGTTATAATGCAAAACTATATGATAACCATAGTGCTAAAGCATACTGGTGTTACTGTGCTTGTGTTGTGGGCTGTGTTTAAACAGATGGTTAGTGCAGGATAAAATATCAGAATGAAAAATTATTTGGAAAAAACATGATTTTTCATTGTTCCCCTACATTTATTTTACAAAATATTACTATAGCTTGAATATAGCTGCCAGAATTTGTGTTTATTGAAACTCTGATTTACTTCCAAATATGGGACCTCATTACGCTAATAGTATACTATTATGTAAATGTATTTTCTATAAATGTCTGGTATCTGTAAGTAGTTTAGTCTCTATGTCCCTAATGTAATATATCAAACAATAACTCATTTGTCAAAGGGAGACAGTTCATTAGTATTCAGTAATCATTTGGACAGAATAAAGCAGCAACAGTGTAAAAGTTGATGTTGTGAAACTTAACAAATGAGGGAATGAGGAATGTGTGATTCAGGAAATTGCAGGCCTGCCCTCCAGGGCCATTTTTAGGTCACTTGTCTGCATTTTAATATTACATTTGTTTTAGAGAGAGTCTCGGGGTCATTAGGTTGGGAGGGAAGCCAATTTGCAACCATGACATCAATATCCAGTGGGGTTCAATAAATGGGAACATAACAACACTTGGGACAGAGTCAGGGTGAAAAGGTGTAACATGGCCAACTGCGGCACTGAAACTCCGTTTTGCAGTTTAATTACTGGATGACATAAACCTTACCTTTTAACATGCTTAAATATTGGGAAATTTGCTCTTGAAATGTCTTACCTATTAAGAGAAGAAGCAGGTGTATGTCTGTATGATTTAAATTACACTCCTTGCACTCACTTCAAAGTTCAAGTGCTGCATAGATACATACTGATGTGTTTTGTCAACCCATGGGCAAGTTTGATAAAACGCCAGCCTGGCAGTTTTATGTTAGCCATTCTGCACAGGTGTTGGACGGGTAATTCTGTTTCTTGCATGGCGTTTTGCCTCTTCTCAAACTAGCAATTTCTTTTCTTCTCGCATGCATGGGTCTGTTGTATGCTGGCGTGCATTGTCTGAATTGTAGAGTGATTTTTTTACTGACTTAGTTAAAAGAGATGTTTTCAAGGGAGATTTCAAAATACCTGAAAGTACCTCATCTGTCACCACTGCTGTGAGGGCTGCTTGAATATGAATCTCTTTTATGTGAGGAATCTGAAGGACGTTGTGTACGGCCTTTAAATACCTTGCTAGGTAAAGATCCATTTTCTCCTTTGACTCTCAGAAAATGTGAATCTGTCCATGTTTCTTCATAGTGCTCTTCTCAGGTCAGAGATCAGTGCTGGTAGGGAACTCTGCTTTAGCTGTTCTGGCTGCCATGATTGTATATTGAAAAGAAATGGGTATATTCTAAAACAATCCCTTGTTTTTTGACATGTGATTTGTGCACATCTTACCTTTAATTTGGTTTTTGACCTGAAAAATAAATGAACCAGAGAGGTACCCAGGTACTGAGAGGAAGTTAGGTTTTCCATATGCTTGATCCAGATGTCTCTCTAGTCAGCCTTATTCATGAGGATGTCTGTTCATTTGATTCAATATTCTGTTCTCCTGTTATTTTCCTCCTAAAAGAACTGTAACCTCCATTCATCAAGTCTAAGATTAGCCATCTACGGCTTTTCCAAAAATACCAAGAGCTACACAGTTGCTATTGAATCAGAATTAGAATAAAACCTTCTTATAATGCTTTCTCTTTTATATTCAGCACCCTCATTTCCATCCTTCACAGCTAAATCGGGTTATTTAGATTACAGCAAGGTCTGAACCAGCTCAGATGAGCAAAATTAACTCCAGAGCTTATTTACATTTCCTTAACGAAACACTACATTGGCTTTGTATTAAAATGTTTTTTTTTTTTAAACCCAAAAACCTGAATGTGATAAGCACAGAACTGTTGTAAGGTGGAGATAAGCTTAAAAATGAAGCTTTCTTTCTTTTCTTTTCTTTTTTTTTGGGGTGGGGGCTAAATAAATTAAAAAACACTTGTTCTTTCAGAGCATGATGCAGATGACAGTTAATTAAATGACATGTTACAGTGGTCACTCTTGATAAAATTCAAAAGATAATGGTCCCACAGCGGCATTTGAAATGCTTATTGTGATCAATGTAGATGGCTTTCACCAATTCAGCTGAAGCTGTGATAAGCATCAGTGAACGCCAGGCTTGTTCTAGAAGGTTACAAACATGTATGTACCTGGAGTCCTGGTGTCCAAAACATGTCCTCTTATGAAGCCATAGCACACAGCACCACTGGGACTGTGGAGCAGTGCCAGCCCTCAGCCTGCCCATCCGTGGCTGCCAAGGGGAGCGCATCTTTGAAGCCACCTGTTTGGGATACATCAGGTCCCTGTGTTGTACTCAACAGTGCAAAGTGAGCCAAAGTCTGAGTATTGATTTTATTTTACGCAACTGAGGAATTGGAGCCCAAATGTGAATCAAAAGTATTTCTTTGTCTTGTAGGTGGTAGCCAAATATAGCCTTTTGATTTTGTCTTAAGCGACAATAACTTCCTTTCCATACGTGGCACACTGATGGAGGGAATTTCAATGAAGCTGACATTCTTTTTCATAAGAAGCGAATATTATCAGTCTGCACATGAGAAAGGAAATCCTATGGCTCAGGCTTTAAGTCTGCATTTTTCCAGGCTCTGGTCTTGTGATGAAAAAGATATACCTGCCCTGTCAATCGGTAAATCTGGAAAAAAAAAAATTAATTCATTCTTTTAATTAAAACAGTAATTGACAGAGCAGGAGGTTTCCAATATTGTATAAATTTGATATGAAAATATTTGGTATGTGAAAAATGGCCTGCCATTTATGAGGTAGTGCAAAAAGCAGACAGTTCACAACAGATGCTGTATAGTCGTACTCTTTTCAAAATGTCATCCCTCTGCTGTCACGCTGACTGCGCTGCTTTGGTGAGCAAACAAGGAAAGGAACAAGTGCAGCTGATGAGCAGGCAGAGATCATGCATCGATGAGGCCGAAGCTGTATTTGTCTTTGGGTTAATACAATATAAAAAATGAAAATCTCATAAATAAGTGTTTGAGGGGTAATGAGTCATTCCTTGGCTTTCCGCTAATGACTGACTGCAGTGATCAGGGCTGGATTTACAGACTGCCCTAGGATAGCCAAGCTAATAATGACGGTTTCTTTGTTTGTTATAACCTGAAATGGCTCTTAAAGGCAATGTCTAAATGTGTTGTCTGTATTATCCCTTGTTACTGTCATTTTAGAACCTCTGGGTTTTGAGGGCTTTTTTCCTTTCAGAGTACCTCAATGTATGTGTCTTACAAGAATCTGAAAGATTTTTACAGTCACATATTATTAATAAATGATATGTATATCATTTTACACCAGTAGACTTCAAAATAATCCTCAGAAGAGGGAACTGTAATCCTCATCTTTTATGTGGGAAAAACGAGGCTTGGAGCTGTGATCTATCTAGAGCTAAGAGGAAAGGATGCAGCTGACAAGCCAAGGGAGGCTTGCCACCTGCTGCTGGAGAGGTGCTTTGTATCCTAACATGCTCAAGCAGTGCACTTGAATAGCTACTTATTCCTCAAAATCATGTATTAGTTGAAACTATATATGAGGAAAGGCCAAAATCAGTCCATGTGTAGGTAGGCAGACAGCTTGTGTGCGTTATACTAGGTGTGAATTTAGCTCTAGTTTGATTAATTGGAAAAAAACCAAGATTCAAACTCAGAAATGTTTATTGGCTTCCTATTTGGAGTTCCTTTTCCTGCATTCCGGTAAATGGATTTGTCTGTATCCCAGAATGTTTTTCACTGTGATGCTGAAATTGCTTGTTTAGTCAAGTTTTGGGACCCGTTCCGGGTTGCTACAGGGACCAAAGCTACCTTTAGCTCAAGGGATTATTGCTTAATCACTGATTTATGACCACACAAAAATATAGTCTTTTCTCTGTGTTTATAGCAAAGCAAGGTACGTATTCACCCAGGTTCTCAAAGGTGAAATCACTGACTAACATACAAACACAACATACTGAGCCATGAAAGAAGGAGGTAAAAAGAGGTACCCCCACACCAAAACCTTGTTTTGTTTGCATTTTGGTATTATTTCTTATTTATATGATTAACAAATATGCTCTTGGTGCTTTACGGGCCTGCAGTGCTCTTAGGAAGGTCAGCTTAGGCAGACTTTGAATCTTTAGGTGTTTCACGTGGGAAAACTAACAAATACCAGCCTGCTGCATCCAAGCAAATAGTTTGCCTATTAAAAAAAAGAAAAGAAAAGAAAAGAAAAGAAAAGAAAAGAAAAGAAAAGAAAAGAAAAGAAAAGAAAAGAAAAGAAAAGAAAAGAAAAGAAAAGAAAAGAAAAGAAAAGAAAAGAAAAGATTGGTAGCTAAATTGTCTGAATGAAGAGTCTGTGACCTGCAGGGAAGGCACCTTTTTGGAGCTTCCCAAGGGGCTGGCAGGCACAGAAAGTGTCTCTCCCCTTTAATGTAGGGGTTCTTTATGGAGTCAGCAAAGTTCAGGCAAGTTCAGCTACGGGGTAAGAGAGGGCTACTGATGGGAGCTGACGGTCATGCAGAGCGAGGCAGAAGGTCCAGAATGGTGAGCTGTATTTCTACCAGATGCAGAGCTAATAAGATCTGAAGCATCTCCTCAGCCGATGTCTATGGAACACTTATTTATATTAAGTACTGGCTTGTTCATTCAGAGAGCGGTGAGGCCCCAGCACTGCTGCCCAGAGCTGTGGGTTCCCCATCCCTGGAGGTGCCCAAGGCCATGGATGGGCCCTGGGCAGCCCGAACTGGGGGCAAGCAGCTGGCCCACAGCAGGGGGTTAAGGGCTGTGGGAACTTTAAGGTCCAACCTAGGCTATCCTATGATTCTGTGTTTACAGTCCTTCATCTAGCGCTAGAGCTTCATGTACCACCAAGCACCAACTTTTCAAATCTTGAATTTCCTAGCTGGTGAACTATTAAAATGCAGATTAACTAAACTTCAAACAGATTTACTACAGATGGCTCCTGCAAAATCCTTTTGGATTACCTGCCTCTGGACATCATTTCCTAGTCTGTAGGGGTTCATTAAGGACAGATTTAAATGTGCTAGCTGGGAAAAGGCCAGCAGGAAGAGTATGCTGAAAATTATTCATATTATTATGTTTGATCTAGTGATACAGACTTACCTTTTAGGAACTCTTAAATTTCTCATTTGCAATAATGAATAAGACATGCCAGCATGTCTTATCCTTGCTTTGTTTAAGAGTAAGTGCTTTTGCAACCTTTGAGTTTTTTGTGGTAACTAAAGTGAGCTGTGCTTAGAGTGCAACGAGAAAAAACAACAGCCGCAACACGTGCTCCTCAGTTCTCAGCAGCAGCAGCAGCTCTGTTTTCCTATGAGGAGAGCCTTGAGATTCAAAGCATAGCCACGAAGCATTTTGCTTTGCTTTTGCCATCTAACCCGTTTCAAAATACAATTACCCTGGGGTTAGATCTAAGGTTTATTCCATTATGCTCATAAAAACAAACGTAGTGATGTTTAGACTTACACAATTCACTCATTGTGCTGCCACTTGTTTTTTTTCACAAATTGGCTCCAAAGCTCTTAAGTTTTTTTGGAGATGTATTTAATTTAAATTTATGCAGGAGCACTGTAATGACTTATCCTTCAGACTACAAGGGGTTTTTAATCACTTTCAACATTTAGCCCCTGATTGGGCAAAGCACTTCAGTGTAAGTACTTGGGTGCTCAAACTCCTCACCGAATCAGGTCTGAGGAGTACATGCTGAATTCTGGTTGCCTCAGGTTTTTAAACAGAGTGGAAGTGCAGCCCTGAGAGTAGGCATCATCTTGAAGCCATTGAGCAGACACGCGGTAAATTGGAGCCCTCGGCGGGGCCGGTGCTGCCATCAGAGCTGCAGAATTGGCTCTGTTGAGCTCAGCTTTCTCCTTGCCTGTGTGCCACTTCAATGGCATGCTTTTGCCTCTGGATTTTATTCTGTACTTACACAGGCTAAATACAGCAGCTCTCCTAAGTTGTTTGAAAATGCTTTCCACTTCAAATCTGTAAATGCCTTATTCATTTTTGCAAATGAGAAACTTGAGTATTTTGACAGTGTCAAGCATACAGTCCAAATACTCTTCATAGGATCCTGATCCAATTTGCCTTGACTTCAGTGAGCACTGGAAGCCAGTTTCAAAGTACACCTATTTCCAGGCTGAAGCTGCGTCTTTCATTGGCTTGCCAGAAGAAGCAGCCAAGCACTGAGGAGCTTTCAGCCCTTAGGCTGCAGACTGACTTGCCCTACAGGCTGGCTGTGCTCTAGCAGATACATCTCAAATGTCGAACCCTGGTCCCGCTAATAAAATTCCGTGCAACAAAGAGAGACACCAGTTTGTTCCCCTGACTCATGCTGACCCTCACACCTGCTCCAGAAGTTTTATATTCAATGACTCTGTGCTGGAAACCAAATTTTCAACCATGTTTCCTTCTAAAATGTGCTCCTCTACTCGTGCGAACAGATGTTTTTGCAGCTACACTTGTGCAGGTTAACAACCACAGCAGTAAAGTGCGTGCAGGTTTTAGAGTTTATCCCCTTGAGCTTTCATAAATGCTCTTTTTGGGCTCTAATAGCATTGCTGATGTTTGTGCTCAGGTGTCAGTCGTGGTGAAGTGTGCTTGCAGGCATTCATGGCTGCATAGGATTGATGAACATGGCATCTGGAGGTTGAACAGCAGGTGCTGAGAAACCACCCTTTTTTCTTCTCGCTTGTAGTTTCTAGAGCTCTGTGGCTGACTCCAGAACTATTCCGTTATATTACAAACACAGCTACTTTTCGTAGTATTGTAAGCATGAACATCATGATTGAAGTTGTGGTTTCTCGTGGATTGGGTCTTACCATCGAAATAGAAAATAAAGAGTAAAAGGTTTATTTAAGGCACTGCAGAAGTATTTACTTTTAATCCTAACTGCCCACAAACAGGATTTGCTGGCAGATTGTAACTGGTAAACAACAGGAATGCTTCATTTGCTTCCTTAACCACTTTAAAGGATGCTGCCATAGTGCACTGAAGTTTGAGAAAAAGGATATCCATCAGCACAGGCAGTGGCTGTTTCATCCTGAAGCATCAGTGCTGTCTTGCTTTCTGAACACATTGGGAGCCATTTCCTCTTTGGGGTTGGGAAGATTTGCATTCCTGGGCATTTTTCTATTTGCCTGCGTGACCCCCACAGAGACCAAGATCTTTGTTACTTTGCTTTCAGAGACTGGGGAACAGCAGATCTATAAATGTCCGTAGGAAGGGATAAAAGCAACTAATCAGAGTAAAATTTGGCAACTTGGTCCCATGGAACATGGGGTTAAGTTAATATTATTGTCTCTGGAAATAAAGGGAGGAACGAAGGGGAGGTTTTCTGGATGGCAGTTCATGACACAAAATGCAGAATTCTTCAGCGAAGCCTGACCCATGCTTCTAAGGCCATATTGAAATCACATCAACATCCTTTATTAATAATGCCTTTTCTAGAGAGCTATACAGAGGTTCTGAAGCATATTGTGCTCTCACATCCCAGGTTCTCTAACCTTCTGCAGTAATTGGCAGCCAGCCTGCTTCAAGGCTAAAATTTATAAAGGAGAGAAAGCCTCCCATATGCTGCCCTTTTAAGGAAAGTCTTCTCATTACTGGAAAGCAGGAACACAGTGATGGTAAAATACTGCAAGGATTATTTATCAATCATGCTATCAGCAAAGCTGCAGAAACACAGAACTAGAGAAATTAGACAGGGAGAAGCTGTTTTCATCTTCATCTCTCTGTTGTCCACCAATGCATAATTTTCTGGTGCTTTACATCTCTTGGTTTTAAAAGTTCATGAGCTCTGCCACCATTTCCCTCAGGAAACTTTTCCTCATTTTTATCAGTTCCCGTAACCAAGAGGTGTTTCCTGTTCTTATTTCAGTGCTATCGTGCCCACTGATAACCTGATGTAGCACCTGAATAATTCATACTGTAATGTACCTGTTGTCCCTGGGCTGCTTTTTGACCAAACTGCACTCATTTTACCTTGTGTTGTTTACTCAATTTTTGATCTTTGCCAAACTCTTCCCCTGTCAGCACCTTATCATTTTGATTTCTCTTTTGTGAGCTTACTCCTATTTGTTTTTCCTCTGTATTCTGGTTAAGAAAGACACATTGTCACACCTGGGTTGTTTAATACCTACACGCTGCTGAGCAAGTGCTGAGCTGCGTTTGCAGAAGCATCAGTTTTGGCTGCCATATGGCATTGCAAACCTGTGATGGACTTACCTGGGGTAGGAGCGAAGAAATCTCAAACATACGTTGTTCTACCTTCTCTCATATCTCCCCACTCTGCTTTTTTTTCTGCCACTGATCTTTCTTCACCATACTGTTGTTCTCTCTGCCTCTATTGTATCGCTTCTGTGTTCACAAGTCTCTTCTCACTTTAGAGTATTGGTTCATTTAGCTGTTTTTCTTCTTTCTTCCCAATTATTTTTCAGGATTGAAAATGAGGTTCTAAAGCCCTTTTTAGTGACGTTCACTTCAACTGTGCACTGCCAACATGGCTCTCAAAAGTGCTAGATATCAAGACCTCAGTCCATGTGATCATACGAAATCATCAGGTCGTGTGTAGGAAGCCAAAAGAATCCGAATAAAAGAAGCAGGCAGAATCATAAGCAAGGAACAAAATTCAATACACAGCACTCAATAATCTCAAACAAAGGCAACTGTCAGCTCTATGCTGATGAATCACAGACGTACCACTCTATTCCCAGCTTTTGATTTCCCCTTCCTGACTCTCGACCCTCTAATTATTAGGAGAGGAAGAGATTTGTTACTTTGTCCTCCCAGCTTCTCTCTGTTTCTAGCATAAGTATAAATACATTCCCAGTCTTCTAATATTTCTTTCATTCTGGAGTTTTCTTCACAGCAAACAGTTACAGCATTCTTTCTGCTGAATGAAACCTTTTCAGCTTTTATCAGTTTCTCTTCTGTTTAATGGGTTGGAAATTAGAAATTAGCAGTAAATAGGAATAGTTAATTGCTTTGGTCTGTAGTTTAAGCAATTGTGAGAAGAAATGTCTTCAGACTGAAAACAATCTTCCTTTTGTTGTGGTTTTTTTTTGTCTGAGAACAAGGTTAGTAAATCAAAACAAATTCAGCTTGGCAGAAGGCAACGTTCAAATGTTCAGTGTAGGCTTTTGCTTTCCCAGACAAATATTTTGTTTTTCAGAACTCAGGGTTTTATTGTGTTTTCTTTGTTTTTCTCTCAAATTTATTTACATGTATCTTTATCGATCTATAGGTTCCAAAAGAATTCTATATAAGCTTAATAACCACACGCAGACCACTGCATTCTGATTTTGCTGTTGATCGCCCAATAGTGTAAACAAGATATTTTTAGGTAGCCATTTTTGTCCTGCTGTTTCATAATTATTGATAAGATTTTTGTTTCCTCAGTAACATAATGCGGTTTCTAAATGCTGTTGTGGGATCACAGAATTGTAAGGTCTGGAAGGGAAGGATGCAGTGCTCCAGGTGTGGCCTCACCAGGGCAGGGTAGAGGGGTAGGATTCCGCTGGCCACGCTCTTTGTAACGCACCCCAGGATGCCACTGACCTTCTTGGCCACAAGGGCACACTGCTGGCTCATGGCCAACCTGCTGCCCACCAGAACATCCAGGTCTTTCTCTGCAGCACTCCTCTGCAGCAGGTCATCCCCTAACCTGTACTGATGCATGCAGTTATTCCTTCCCAGGTGCAGGACTCTACACTTGCCCTTATTGAACCTCATCAGCAAACTTGTTGAGGGTGCACTCTATCCCTTCAATCCAGCTCATTATTGAAGATGTTAAACAAGACCAGATCCAGCACTGGCCCCCCTGTCCTACTGCAAGTAGTTACTTGGTGCCATAGGAATGTGTATCTTTTACAGATGAACCTATTAGACGGAGTCACACATGTTGGATAAACGGGCTGCAGGAGTAGGTTTTATCAGCACAGGGTCCCTAAGCGTTATCCACAACACAAGAAAATCCAATTAGAACTGCAGGGAATTTTTTTTTCAATCTCTTAATAGGCATTGCAGCACTGCAGATGGATATTATTGCCCACTACTTAAACTTTATTACTCCATTTTTCTGCCTGTAGCCCTTTGCCTTGCCAACCCACCTTGAAGAGGCCGCAGGCAGAACCATATAACACTGCTTATGACCTTGGCATCTGCACTGTTTTGTCACATGAAAGAGAAGTCCTATTGCGACAACGAAGAGGAAGCCAGCAGCCCTTTAGGTTGGTTTTATAAGCACAGTTTGCCCTGCATCCCGATCATGAGAGCTATTTGATCCTCCTGAACAATGCTTGGACCACCCTTGATAACTGAAAAGAGAATTTGCAACTTCTTTTAGAGGCTAATGCTTTGAAAGGAGGAAGCAGGATGATGTAGGGCCAAGGAGCAGGCGTTGGCTGCAGCGAGCTCCAGGTTGCATGAGGTGCAGATTCATTGTGTGACCTTGCACTGAGTCACTTGACTTCCAGTGTTTCAGTCATGCTATAAAATTGACTAAAAGCAGGACTTAAACCAGACACTGCATCCTGGATAAATAATATACTTAGAGAAAGTATACAGGAGGAGGGGATTATGTTTTTGTATCTTAAAATACCTTTCCTGACAGAGAGGGTGGGTTTGCTATGGATGAATAATCTTTTAGCATAAATTACTGTTATTTTCAATGATGGTTTTCCAGGTATATGTATCAAAGAGTGATACAGTCTGCCTGATTTTATGGTACATTAACTTTGCCAGAATGCATTTATTATATTTAAAACCTGCTAGGTACCTGCAGTGGGAACAAAGATTGTATAATTATTTTTACTTTAGCTTGTGGGAAATCAAGTGCTCTGAATATAAAAGATTTGAGGGGTGAAAAGTTCATTCTGTTCACCCCTCCATGCTGAGAGTGTAGGCAAAGGTAATTTGATTACTAATTTGAAAATGGATGAAAGAAAACAATATAGTGATGAAATAACTGCTACTTCCATTTCTGCCCTATATATTATTGGAAGTAGTAAAGAGATGCAATAGGCGAGCTGTGGAGCAAATCTTTCATTATTTTATGATACGCATCTTCTCCGATCAATTAATCACTTCGGAATAAATAACTTCAGGGGTTTTGCTTTAAAACATATATTCAAGATTTTGCTGCAACAGCAATAAACAGCAGGAAGTGTAACAATGCTCAATCCCCGTTTTAAATGAGGAATCCAGAGTCTATGAAATTAATGGAAATATCTTCATTAAGCTCACTGGCTTCATTGCATCAAAAAACAATCATTTCTTCTTGAAAGCACTGCAAAAATCCCCATGAAGAAATTCATGGGAAATAACTGATAGAAATTTGAATTCAAGTTGACTTTTCCATATAAGTCATTCTTATATCCTAACCCTGTTACCATGTTAACTGAGCTCTCACTTTAATAATTTTATATTAAAATAATAAAAAAAAAAAAAGTTGAGCTCACAACCACATTTTGAAAACAGAGAACAATTTTCTAGTGGCACATATCCTACAAATGGGAGAAGATAAGGGTATAAAATAATGCATATAGAAAATATAGGGAGCGTGAAGTCCGCAAGCAGTCAGAAACCAAAGACTTCTGCCTAAGCATGGTGTGAGCTAGAGGGGACGTTATCCTTAGCACCCCAAAGTGAGATACAGCCCACAAACCAACTGAGTTCATGAGAAATTGCTTTTAAGTTACCTAAGAGCCCTGTGAATGGAAAAGCACAAATAAAAATGATGGCCATAGATTTATAAATGTTGTGTTGCACTACACAGATGTCCAAACAAACTCACTTTCCTTATGCCTAGGTTTTTGGCTGTCCAGCTGTAACACTTTTTACTTGACATAATACATAGCATCTTTCCTATATCTGTTTTGATGTAGTTCTTGGAGGAAGGACAAAGGTGGGAGAAAACATAAACTCTCATAGATGGCCAGTTCGCAACAGCTATCAGGAAGAGATTTACAGTATTAAAACAGATATTTTTCACACCTTGCATGGCATTATTTCTATTCAGTCACATCTGGTGTGAGATATAACACCTTGTTGACTGTGATGTATGCATGTTATGAAACAATAGCTGGAGCAGTGCACGCTAATATTTAAAAATGGTTAACAAAGAAGCGGAGCTCAAGATATGTGTTTTTAACATATATAACTAGTGATACAGGGAAATTCAATGTAAGCTGTGCATTTAAAAATTGTGCATATATTGGGGAAAAAAATACCGGAGAAAAAGATAATTCAGGATTTGATCAGATCCACCCCTACAGAGCCTGTGATGCTGACAGTAGAAGGAGTCACAGTTTGGCAGCCAAGGTGATGCTGTCCATTAGTCTTCCAAACATACAGTACGTACAGAGTAGTAATCTTGAGAAGAATGAATGATACTTAAAGTAGTTCTAGTTTCTATCCTACAAGGAAATATATTGTTTTTAAGTTAATGAGACTTGTACTAAACATTAAGGAAAATTCTTTGCTTATTTCTTAATGTTGTAATTCTTAATTTTGCCATGAGAACTTGCAAAACATTTTCAAAGTGAGTAACTTGAAATCGTGTTTCAGCTTCTTTGAATTTGACTGATGGTGAATCACTGAGGAGCAAAAGCTGTGTAGTACCTTTGTTCTTTTGGAGGAACACAGCAAAATACAGAGTGATGCTAAGTGAAGCTGCTAGTCGCTGAGCTGCTCACTTCCTTTCTGCAGTCTATGCAGCCAACTCATCACTGCTGTTTTCATAAGTTAACAAATTAAAAGAGAGATTAACTTTCTTTCTTCGGCAACTGTCTCACGAGTAAAGAATAAGTACATAAGTACTTTAACTATCAAGCGATGTTCTACACCGTTGAGTACAAATATAAAGTTATGCACATCTTATGTTGGAGGCTGAGAAATCATATAAAGATTAATCAAGCCAGCACATCTACTCATTGTATCACACTGATCCTCCTTTGAAGACAGCTGGTATTTTGCTAGCAGTACTTTGCCAGAAGTGGGACATGATTCTATACTGCAGAGTCAGAGATGCCTTTGTTGGCTGAAGCAATCCTTGAAGTCAGCAGAATTACTGTTGAGTATAAATACATTTTCCGACAAATCTCAAGCACACCAAGATTGCAATCCGTTGCAATCTTGCAGATGCTCTTTACATTCAGTAACTTTTTCAGGACTTTGCTTGAGATCTGACAGTAATTACTGCTGTGTCATTTGGGATGTGTTGTAGAGTAAAGGCTATTAAAACTCCATTTATTTTATGAGTTAGCACCCAACTTACTTTATAAGGTCTGTTAAAACAATGTGTTTCTGGAATTTCAAATACAGATGTGCGATTGCTAAAAATATTCAAAATATAATGGTGTGATACTCCTCTAGAAGTTTCTTTGCTTTAGTCTGACAGCTCCTCTAGCTGGGGGAAAGAAATTGCAAGTGATCTCCTTCCTGAGATGTGAATAATCTCATACCTGCGTAAGGGGGGAAGAAAAAAGAACCTGTTTCCATCCTTGTAGTTCAGAGATGATGGGTTCAGTTCCCTCTTCCACCATGCTTGTCTTCTTTGTGCTGTATCATCTTGTTCCTATGAACTGAATATTGCTAAAACCATAGGTAGGGGTGAGGGTACAAACATAGCGTATTGTAAACCGTTTTAGTTCCAGAGTAATTCAATAAATGCCATAGGAAAAAAGAACAGCAGTAGACCATCTATATTTTGTACCATTAACCCTAAAATGAGCAGATAAAGCTGAAATCAGAGTAGACCCCCATACTCAGGTTTGTGAGACACGTAGAAAAACGTGGCATAGAGGGGAGGAATAAGGCATGCTGCTTGTGGAGGTGCAGCAGCTCCAGATCAGGGGATTCTCTCAGTGGGTGCTGTGAGTTTTGTGAAATGTTGTTTTTTTTAAGGTTGTGGTGCTGCAACAGCATGGGCAGAAGTCCATTCTTTCACAGACCTGCAAGAAACTGTGACTCACGTTGCTTTGATTAACTCTCCTTTAATGCCACTTCACCTTCACTTATTTTCCATACGCTTATTCCTTTCCTCTGCACTGAACATCCTGCTTTGATCTCTCTGACATATTTTAGCCCTTGTCTGGGATGAGGTTTTGAGCTATTGATGAATAAGAAACAGCAAAAGTCACCTGTCATCGCAGTCTGCAGTCTTTGTTTCAGATCAGGTGGTCTTCAGCCCTAAGAGTTCCTAACCTTTTCCTTCAAGAGATGTACATGAATAAGGTTTAGTAGCCTCATCCTGGCTTTATTTGCTTTCTATAGCAAGTAGTACTGCTTGGCCTGGTAGGAAATTTTTTTCCCGTTGTAAATAGCACAGATATCATTGTACTGACCGTGGAAAAAAACACTGTGGCATATACAAGCTTTCTACAGATAACACGATCCCTTGAGAGCCCAAATTCTATGACTTCACTCCCGTTGAGTATATCTTCTTAAACAATAATAAAGGGTGTTTTCAGCTATTTAAGTGCCTTATGAAATAAACACTAATAATCCCAAAAGGAACCTAGTGAGAATGGAAGTTTAAGAGGCTTCGAAGTTTAATTCATGCACCATCTGTTTTGGTGAAAATTAACACAGATGATGTTTTACACCAACTCATCTGAAGCTAAAAAGTCCCTTTAGAACCTGTAGTATTGATTAACTGTTAAAAACAAATTTGCACTGTTTCACTTAACGTGCGAGCATTGTGGAAATTCGTGCACTTCGTAGTAGGCCACAAGAATTGTACTGAAATGCTTCTTAATGGCAGAATAGAAAACTCTCTGAGCAGGTCCCTCTGCCATAACGTTTCCTTATTGCCCCATAGTAGTGCTTGATGTTTTGTCATCTTCTGAGCACTGTTTTCTTGTATAAATTTGCCTCTTGGTCGGGGTTGAGAATTTGTTCCCTGTGACCTCAGACTCCTTTTCCTTCTCTCAGATGGGCTGCAGATGGGCTTTATTGCCTTTAAGACATTTAATTCCATTGAAATGTGAATAAGTGAAATATTTTACCCTCCCCATAAAGGAGTCCTCCTACTCAAAGGCTGTGTAATTGTACTGTACCGAAATATTACTTCTTAATTGCAGAGTAGCTTTCAAAAAAAAAAAAAAAAAAAAGTTTTAGATCTTAAAATACTTGATAGAAGCACAGAATACTTCAGGTTTGCTTTGTG
This sequence comes from Alectoris magna, assembly GCA_030625065.1. Lineage (NCBI taxonomy): Eukaryota > Metazoa > Chordata > Aves > Galliformes > Phasianidae > Alectoris > Alectoris magna. Next base: position 5,315,556 of record CM060569.1, read on the forward strand.
TTTTTTGTTTGGTTGTTTTTTATTTTCCTCACTTTGGTATTTTCCAGGTTTCAATCTTCCTGTGGCAAAAAGCTGAAACTAGCCACACTAGATGAGGCTCTTCTTTGATGCTCTCCAATTGGGCAGCGTTGCAGACCTGGCTTCCTACTGTGGACCAAAGATAGGAGCAGTAAATGCAAAGTTAGCATCTCTAACAGTATATTTACCTCAGCTGGACACTGGTTGCTTTTAACTTTATTTGTTGCAGAAGTCTTTAAATGTAGAGCAATCTCCATTATTGAGATTGAGAGCTGGATGCCATATGTGCACACATTTTTCTTTTCAAAGATTTCCAGAATCTTACTTCAGCCTCTAGTCACCTCATATACATAATTACCTGAAATATCAATTACTCCATGCTACCCATTAAGTATTACTTAGGTTAGATGTTTTGTTGGTGTTGTGCATTGATGTAATATCTATGAATGCACCTACTGAAGTCATACTTCTACCAACCCTGAAAGGTGAAGTACATGGAATCGTGTGCCCACTTGCTTTGAGTGGACAGATTGTCTTCACTTCCCTAGAATTACTTAGAATTAGAGTTGCAGTGAGCCTGACTGTGTATATGCGTATTTTCAGACGACGTAGTAGCAATGCATTTGATATTGCTGAATGAAAGAATGCAGCATCATATGGAAAATAAGAGGTGTGCATTTACTTGAGGCTGGAACTCTTTCAAAGATTCTCTAATTGTAACATAACAGTGTAAAAATATTGTCTTTCAGCAGCTGAATAAATGTTTGAGATCACTACTGGAAACAGTGCAAGCAATTTTTTGGTGACTTAAATTATTTAGGGAAGTACGAAGACCAACACGCTGATAGCATCTGTGTGTGCCCACATATACAAAGTATTTCTTACTTACCTTTAAATTTACCTTTAAATGAAGGAATTTAGGCTTTCCTTTTGTGCTATCAAGGTGCTAACTGAAGAGCATAACTCAGTCCTACAACATTTGTGCTCGTGGTGCTCCAGAAGCCTAGTTTGAGTTAACTGGTGATTTTTCACAGACGACATCTAATCTATGAGTATAAATTACTTTGCACTCCTATTATGCCTTAATTGAAGTGCACCAATGTGAAATTGCAATAGATGGAGCTGCAGTGATTTTAGCCTCAATTAACTTTGGGTGGATTTTAGTCTCTTTTCCTTTCCTTTCCTTGAACTAAAGAAGATTATTTGACATCTTGTGTTTATTTAAACTGTCGCTAGAAAATTTAGGGGCTATGTGTGTGACCAGGTATTCTGTAAGAGTGCTCTGAAGAAATACACAGGATTTGTATGTATATATTTTAATAAACATCTTCAGTATCCTAATGTGTTGTTTAACAGATGTGCAATCAGTGGTGACCAAATCCCTCAGGATTCAGCTGGGGAAAAGAGTTTAATAGCAGTCTTTTTGTTGCTTTTGCAAATGGCAGTTTCCATCCCTATAACAGCTACCTTATCCTGTTCTTGACTTTTCTTCAATTCCTTGCCTCTAATTCACAAAATGCATGTTGCAGTGCAGCAAAATCATTGCGAAGAAATAAAGCATCTCACCCTATGGAACAGGAAATTCAGACACAGCAGAAAGCAAAACCTGTGCTCAGAGAGGCAGGATGCCCTTGTGAGAAAGGAACAGGCATATGGTGATTCCAGTCAGTTCTTATTTACTTCATGTTTTACTGCCACTGATCGATATTTAGCGAAAAATTAGATCTGATGCCTCAGTCTAGGAATACGTGAGTGCTTCTGGTGTTAATAGCACCGAAAGCAGCATGGGTATCTGGATAGCACAAGTTCATGTATGAAGATCATTGTTTTCAACATGTTTTTGTCACACGCCTCTCAAAGCTTTCCCTGGTAGCAAAGATAGTCATAAAGTATATTTGTGTTTGAATTGTGTCTGCAGTGCTCAGACAACGGAAGTCAAATTTTGATTGTTTAAGGCTCATATGTTGTTCAACTCGCATATTCAAAAGCAAGAAGGCATTCCTGTGGTGTTCTGATATGACTGCTACCTGTGTTACTGTGTTCGTAAGACTCTCCTGAATTACATCTTATCTGAACCATGACTTATTTTTAGATAGTCTCCAGTTCTGATTTAAAAATGCAAGTGATGGCATTCTGAATGCAGTTCAGTAAATTGGTCCGATGGTTAATCTTTTCTATTTATTTTCAAATAAGGAGATTTGAGTTCACAGTAAATTAGCACCATAATTTCTGTGTTCTGATTGAAAGATTGCACTTTCAGATAACTGCGGGGCCTCTAACTAGTGATTTGCATATGCAGTTTTACGTGAAGATTTCTGACTTCCCTTTCATCAACTTGTAGAATACATATTAACGTTGATTGGACCCTCATCACACATCTCAACACTGTGAAGAAGTATAAGAAATTACGGTGCTGTCCCTCTCGATGAAACTCATAATTACGATTTTCTTATTTCTTAACCATGAATTTTTCCTTCAAGTGAAATTAAATCCAACCTTTTTCTCATCCATATGCATATTCAAAATTCTGAAAAACTGAGAGACATTACTGAAAACATACACTATCACCAAACCAAAGTGACCATTGTAAAGCAAAAATGATTTCCAGGCCCAAGTTAGTAAAAGCGGTCTCTGGCATGGAGCAGCTGAAATGCATGACATAAACGATGCTTTCGAAGTCTGAATTTGAACTACTTGTATTTCGAAGAAGCTGCACATATTAAACAGCTCATTATATGGCATAAATTTCTCAAATATGTTGGGTAGAGAGATCTTCAAGTACCATCTGTGCTATTTTGAAAACAATGAACTCATTTTGCCCAAATCTTGAATGAAAATGGAGAAGAGACTTTTTTTATGGGCTCAATTTGGATTTTTAAAACTTTGCACATTAAGAATATTAATATTTGATAACTCTCCGCTATAAAACTTTACCCAGGTCTGTAGCCGCTGCCTTGGACTGTATTATCTAATGTTAAACCTACGGCACGCTGTAGGACAGACAGATATATCTTAATGTCTTGTTTCTGGTTTTGCTTTTGAAAATGGTAATGGAGAAAGGCAGAGGTAGAAGACAGATATGGAATACAATGTGCTGAGGGCTACATAATTTGGCATGTTGTGTTACTTGAAGTAAACAGCGCTGGAATGGCTGTGCTTTAAGTCTTGGTGAGGCCAAGAATCTCTCCCTTGGGGTATTGCTTTCTTCCACTAAGTCAGAAAGTCAAATGATGGCTTTGGCTATGGACTTTTCCATTCTTCCAGATAGTCTTTCCTTATCATTTGTGGTTTGGTTAAATATATTTCAATGGATCAGTGTATGTTTGGTTTTTATTATTCCACACTTTATCCTATAATAAGATTTGCCTTTGCCTATGCTTTCTGTTAGTGGCTGTTGATTTTACTTACATTTTTGTTAAAGTACTCAAAGAAGGTAAATCATATAAGCATTGCTATCGTATATTATTCAGTGCTACAGTGTTTTTCATTATCCTGTGAGAATTTTGTATGCAGCTTAAAAATACTTTAAACTAAAAGTTGCATCACCCTAGAGCATGACTCAAGTTGTGTACGAACAAGTATGAATTTTCCCTTGTGGAAGGCATTAAAGCAGATGTTATCTGCTGGCAACAGAACTGCTCCTTTTTTCAAAGATGAAAATATTAATAGATATCTACTCCTTTCCCTAGCAAAATATATATTTATATATCTCTTTTTCCCCTTCTATTTTTAAAGAAGAAAAGCAGACAAATCAAACACACTCCAGATGCTTTTTGTGGCCACCTATGCCAAATGTCATCCATCAGTTCTTAGGGCTTACTTCTACTTTCCGATATGTGTCAGCACATATCACTAAAAATCCTTTAAAATGAGTTTCTGCAGCTGTATCCCTGAGACTAGACTTGCCTCCTCCTTTTCTTTTTTCCTCTTACAGCATATCCAGAAATCAGTATTAAAGATCACTTCTTGTGGACTAGCTGTGTTGCTTACACAACTGTTTTAAAGTATCTCCAAGATTATTATCAGACTTTCATTTGACTCTTCAGTGAAGATCATCCGTAATAAGCCACCATAGAGCTGATCTCGTGGGGAATCATTTGGGACTGGCTGTGCTTTGCTTTGAGCACAGGTCTGACAAGCAGAGGGCGGCTGACGCCCCTTTATTTGCTCTCCCTGTGTATGAGCTGCCTGCAGAGTCCAGGATCAGTGTACGCTTCCCATCCCAGCCCCAAATCTACCACATAGGCTTAGAGAATTGCTTTTACAAGGCTTGTCTCTGCAGCTGACCATTCCATAACAGATATCTGACCTGTACTTTCCATCGCCCCATGTCTGACAAGCTTGGCACGTGCTGTACCCACTGACTGATCATATCTGACGCATGGACTGGGATTGCTGGGGAGCAGCACCACCATGCCACAGCTGGGAAACAGCCAGTGAGAGGCCTTACAACCAATACAAACTTGCTGCTTTGTGGGCCTTCCACACAGCATGATCCTGTCAGCAAGCATGGGGTTGTTAGGTGAGAATCTCATAATGTGTGAAACCAACCACATCAGCCTTCATGTGACATACTGGAGGCACAGTGTAAAAAAAAAACCAACACAACACAATGACCACATGAAGAAGAGGCAGCTAAAGCTTTTGAAAGCACTCACAGGCATTAATAATCTGCTCACTGAAATTTTGACGTTTTCTTGCAGCCTTCTGAGAAGTCTTGGAATTAAAATCTCCAGCTGCTTCAGTGTCTGTGGCACACTTGCCAGGAGTATCACAAAATATCTAAGCAACTTCCTTCCTGCTGTAAGGGCTGGGGAAAATCATCTTTCAGGGATAGGGAAAAAAAAAAAGAAAAAGGCAAGATGCAAGGAACTGAAAACTAACATTGTTTCAAAGAGCCAAAAGGAAAGACCCTCCTTTTTGTAGGTTGTGGCCGCATTGCTAATATTAATTCAGATCTGGTACCCATTGGAGGAGTTTTTAAAATTCCAGCAGTAAAATAGCAATGCTGAAAAAGCACAGCAGAGTTCCTACACCATGTGCTGTTCTCCATGTGTGCTTTCAAAGTGCCAAAGGACAAAGGATATAGTTATGAGTTCTTATATAGAGAACTAATTAAGATCTGTAAGTTGTTGACTTTGGTGAAATGGCTAGGAATCTCCAAAAGCAAGCTTCTGGAGCAACGGCACAGGCCAGAGAAGTTGGTGCTGGCGGGATGTTTAAGCAATTCTTCCTCCCAGCTGCAGCGCTTTAAAGCCCAATAAGTGTATGAATTATTGCAGCTGTAGCGCATTTTCACAGTACGCGTTATTGTTCATACACTTAGCTTTGAGGTTCTGTTTTTACAGTAACAACCTAATTAGGGCAGTTAAAATAGTTGAGCTGGGTGACTGAAGTTATGTGAACAGTGGAAACCACTACTCACAGAAGCTTCTTCGTTTCGGAGATGTTTTCCCTAAGTCAGCTGTGTAGTCTGTGTTGAAGGGATGCATTTTCTCTCTGTTAGGAAAAAAAAAAAAAAAAAAGAGAGAAAAATCCACAGCTTTCGATGATTTTCAATTGTAATCGCCTCATGTTGGAGCCCTTCCTGGTCTCTCCCATCACTTTGATCGTTGTTATACAGCACATCCAGCTAAATTTTGTTAGTCGCAACTTGATCGTTGCAGAAATTGAAGCCTAACACGTCCCAAAGCAAAGTCATGGGCTGAAAAAGCAGTTCGGGCTATTGATATGGAAGATATTTGTCTTTGATTAATGCATGAGAGCAGAGAGTATAGATAGGTTTTTGAGCAATTTGTGTGACCTATCACATAACCTTAGTACTTGGGTGAAAAGTGTATAGTTTGCAAACATATATGTAGATAGAATGTACACCCATTAACAAATACTTTGCAATAGGACTTTGTCTTCTAATCGTAATTTTGGTTTTAAGTCTTAATTGCATCTGCCTTCTAATAGTTTAAAAGTGCAGTGCATCTACCTGCAAAGATTCTGGCTTGCTAATGTATCCTCTGTACAAAAAAAATCAAAATACAAGCCATCTATTAAAGAAGGGTTGCACATCCTTGAGCAGAAGTATATCGCAAATGAATATGAAGTTATGTTTTCCTTGCAGTAAATGGCTTATATCTCCTATGTCTTCCGTACAGGGTACTCTACTCCTTTTAGTCACCTTATCCATTGCTAAAATATGTTATTAATATTAGGAACGTCTGGTCAGCAAAGCAAGGAGCAGTATCCTCTGCTCTATGAATATCACGTATACGTTAATGTTCACAGTGTTGCTGCCCATGTAATTCATTCAGATTAGTTAGCTGGTGCAAATTCAAGTGAGATGTCTGAGACGAAAACAAATGTGCTCTTTAAGTTTAACCATATTACTTAAAATTTGCTTATCTTGCTCACATTTCTAACTGAGTAGGTACAGTCTAAAGGGCAACTGAAATTTTCTGTAGATTGCAATTACCATTGAATATTAATAGAGCTTGTCAAACCAAAGTCCTAGGCAAGGAACCTGCAATCCAAAGAAAATACAAAGCCATCCCTCAAAATGCCCTGTATTCTTCCACTGTACATTGAACCATTTTTACTTGCACAATGCAACGTATTCTTTTAGCAAAATAAAAGATGACATTTTCCACATAGGGATTTGTAACTGGAAACAGCTGAAACGCGTGCCTAAGCAGGCGAGCAATTTAAAAGTAGTAATAGTTGCTGCTTTCAGTAATGTAGCTCTTTAGGAAAAAAAAAGAAAAAGAAAAAGCAGCCCACCTTGAAGCATGGTAGGGCACTTCCTATCACGTTTTATTTTTAGAGTAGCATTGGCTGCTGTGTATTTTCTCACAGGCACAGCAAGACATTCTGCACCCTTTTTTCGTGCAGGCACAGAGGTTGCTGAGCTCCCACGGACAGAACTCATCAGAAGGATGCTTTGGTTCTCAGTGATAGGAAATGGCACTTAGGTATCCACCAGCCCAAGCCAACTCCTGCTGCATCATCAGGCTGTAGTAGTTCCCTTAACCTAGGAAAAAAAAATCCCTTTTAGCCTTCCCCTCTGCATTAATTTGCATGTTTAAATTAGGTCAGAGCTCAATTTAATTGAATCTACTGAGGTTTTTAACAACATCTTTAAACTTTCACATCTCTATTATTTTATTTATTCTTCAGAAATATTGGAATTGCATTCGAAAATTATTTATCTGAACGGCGAGCATAAATCATTAAATGGGCAGATAAGCCCATGCAGCATTAAAATTTATTAAAACGCAAAATACAGGGTCTGGTTGTGGCACACCCTGTCCATTTGCTGAACAGCCATGTGGCAGAGCCATGTTCCAAATGAGTTTAATAAATCTCTTTCTCAACCCACAAAAGACCATGTCCTCACTTCCATAATTCTATTGGCGTCTGCTCCTTTGGAGGAGATAAAAGAGGAGATAACCTGTCTGTGCAGAATATAAAATAGCAATTGTTCGGCTGATGATTGGAATGTTTCCAGTAGAAGAACTTAATTATGGAACAAAATTAGCCCAACCTGACCTTTTAGAGAGTAATAGAAAAATAAGTTTTTTTTTTTTGGAAATGTCTTCCTGAAATAACTAAAATATGGAATCATTTACTTTGCCTTTTTTGTTTTATTATTGTTTTTTTTTTTTTAACAAGAGTCAGAGATGATGGCATCTGATGGTGTTCCTGCAGAGATGACGATCTTAGGATGTTAATAAGACCATTTGCAGGGAGGGATTATATATTTCATAAATTGGCCAATGCAGTTGAAAAAACAGGCAGGCTTTCAGATGCACACGCACACATAAGCCATTGCCACCAAAGGCAGTTCACCTCCTTGACTCAAAATTGTTAGCTTAATATCTGCACAGTGGAGTGATCGTGTCCTAGAAATGACACAGATGGAGGAATACATTTGGTATTGGTTTTTATGGTATCTATATTAACTACATTCTGAAATCTCTAGGGATAAAAAGTATTGGTAGAACCTCTATTTTATCCAAGCGCTAAATAGGAGTAAGCGCTTACTCCACAGACCTACAGAATGAGTTTGATGCTGTGTTTCAATGTATTTCTGTATGGATGTAACTGCAATGAGGCGCTCCTTGCTAGGGGGAAAAAAAGAAAGAAAAGCTTCATCTGTTTTATCAGTCCTATCTCCAATTTCATGGCATTTTGAATGCTTTTAGACCATGCTGATACTATTGCATATAAGAAAAAATGCATGAACAGGTGGTGATATTAACAGGCTTCTTATGGTTCTGAAAATTGAGATAGGAATGTTTCATGTCATGAAAGTCAACATCAATAATCATCCATCTTGTGTAGATATGGAAGTCAGCCAATGTGGCTCTTGCTGAGGAGGCGTGAGATATTTCTTTTGCATCAGAGCTATTGCTCTGGACACAAGTCATAATTTCTCTAATATAGATGAATGAGGCAAATATTACTAATACTTTTTTTTTTTTTTTTTTTTTTTAACAAACTGAAAGCTCCCCCTTCTGGCACTTTTCCTGAATTGAATGCAAGTTTCTACTTCTAGCAGCAAGAGACATTTCCTCTTTAGCTTTCTTGTTAAGATCCTTTCCACAAAGAATTCTTTAAAACTAGTATATGTACGATTTCCCAAGGATTTCCCATCAAGCTTCAGGGTTTGATGTGAACTCATTTAACATCAGAGGATTGCTTAAGTCTTCACCTGTAATTTTCAGCTGTCGTTTTGCCAGGCAAAGAATTACTTGCTGCCTGTTTTGCTGCATATAATGCAGAATATAGGAAACAACTTGTTCAGAAATCTTGAGTGCCTTCGTTTGTTTTTCTTCAAGACTATCACTGCCATTTATTTTCTTTACGCTCGGAATCACTGAGAATTCTACAGCATCTTTTCAAACCAACATGCAGCTCTGCTCAGAGCAGACCCTTCCTGAGCCCCAGGAATCTGCAAGGCAGAAAAAGGGGAAAAAAAAATAATCAGAGAGAGCTGCTTAGGGCACAGTTTTGGTAATCACTCTTGTCCCGTTGGTGCTTTTGTTTCAAGGAGTGCCGCTTTCAATTTTTTTCTTTATAATCTCTAAGTCAGCACAATCACTTGTGTGCTTCGTGATGAATTGAGATGTCACTGATTTTCCTCAGTCATGTGCTTACATAAGGAACGGAGCAGGTTCTCCCAGCATCTGCAGGTGCAGGATCCAGTAGTTCCCAAAGATCCGCACGTTTTAATTTTATTACAGTCACCGGTGCCATCCCTCAGCTCCAAGCAGGCTGACAAAGCAGTCAGACTAGTTAGGAAGCTTTCATTGGATTTGCTGTCATAGGTACGATGACATCGTCTCTCTGCATCTTTAAGAAGTGTTTATGTGGGGACAGGAATGAGTGCTTCTGTGCATATTGGGGCTGGTCCTTTGCATAGGCATGCTTAGCAGCCTCTTTGACTGCATGGAAGGAAATATACGTAGGAGAGTAAAAATAGAGTAAAATAGCATAATATTCATCTCAACTGAGTACCAGGTTGTAATAGTAAAATGAGAATGAACTCATTATGAGTTCATTTCTGGGTTTTCCCTGAATACGGTGGTGATATTTTCTTCTTTGATAGTGATGCTACTTTCCATTCTCATGCAGTTAAATAAGAAGTGTGTCAGTTTTTAGTTATAAAATAGTGGTTATTTTAGAATCCGGTATCCAAACAGCGATTTACAACAGCTGCAGTGAACGAAGTATGTCCATTAGACCTGTACATTAGCTCTGAAAGTGGGAGAATTGCTGGCCTGGCACCTTATGCCACTTTCCTGTTTCCTCTCCATGGTAACAAAGATCAGGACTGACCTACACAAACAAGGCTGTTCACCCCAAATGTGCCATAGCTCTACAACCGAGGCTGCGATGCCAATTAGCCGTCAGTGCACTTTGCAGCAAAGGTCTCTTACTGTAAATGTCTACATAAGGATACCACGTTCAAAAGAATACCACATATAACCTTGCCATTCGAAGTCAAATAGGTACCATCATAAGGTAACAAAGTGCGTGTTCCCAAGACATGGATGTAGGTATGCACGTGCACCTAGCTGTCTTCTTGGTAAATTCTTACGTTATGTATGTGTTTGCACTTCTGTATTTCTTGGTAGAAATATCTCAAAATATGTTGTTCTTGTCCTAATGAAGTGTTGACAGTCCTCTGAGAACCATGTTATGGTTTTGTTTGAAAAAACCTATGAACTTTTAGGTAGGCTGTCTACACTAAGGAGAGTTACATCAGTATGACTAGAGTAGAAGACCCACTAATACATAACTAATGTGGAAATGATTGCTCTAATGGTTGCCTTTCTCTACAAAGCATGTAGTGAAAAACCGTTATATTGTTGATTTAGTGACAATTAAATCAGTTTCATATGCAAATGGAGGCACTGGGCTACATCTCAATGCCGGTATTATTTAAACATTTTGTTTTTTAAGCTTAAGAAAATTGGAAATATCAACTAGTGGGATCCAAGAGCAAAACAATGTCTTTTATCAACAGTGATTCTCTCCAAAGTCTTTATTGTCCACCATTTATTCAGTAGTCTCTAATGACAGAAGTAATAGCAATAATAAATTCCAGGCCCTGCTGAGAGTAAAGCATAAAACAATCGTTCTTGCACCTGATGTGTTGCATTGTTTTTCTTCCAGTAGGAATAAAAGGAAGCAATTCCTGTGCTCTCCTGATTGCCCCTGAGCTGTTATCTTCTTGATGTTAAGAGGACACAGAAACGGCTTAAATCGCCTTTATCCTTTTAATGTAGATTCAATTAATTGAGGTTAATGACTATGTGCTGGAACTTGGGGAGTTGAGTTCATTTTTCAATGCACTCTGTCCTGTGACACCAGCTGTGTTTTTAGGGGGAGAAAAGAACATGGAAGAAAAAAAAGAAAGAAAATGAATATTGTATTATTGTAATTTAACTGAACACGATATACAAAGAAGTGGAGTTACTGCCTCTCAGGCAGGAACAAAGCTGTCAGATGCATCTGCAGAAGTGCAATACGCAGTTGACCAACCCCTTAAAAATGCTTTCATCACATCTGTTTGCTAAACCTTTACTCTTTAACTTAGTGTAATCAGCACAGAGTCTTTGGGAGTAGTAAATTGTGACCTGTTAGTGCTTTGATGAACACTCAGCCTGTGATGTTTCTTCATCTTCCCTACATTAATATATCATGGCCAGAAGAGTGAACAGCGAAGGAGTTATTCCGGGAGGAGTGCAAAATTGCAAACTGCTGTCTAGCAACTATGGAAAATGATGTAATTGCACGATGCTTAACTTCATATACCTTTAAAGTATTACCTAGAATACTGCAAAAAGATTAGTGAGAAGAGTACTTCTCTAACCCTTTTGTTTTTTCATTTCCATTCACAGGATTTTTGAGCACTGGGGACCAAGCAGCAAAAGGAAACTATGGCCTCCTTGATCTAATTCAAGCTTTGCGATGGACTAGTGAAAATATTGGGTTCTTTGGTGGTGACCCATTAAGAATAACTGTTTTTGGATCTGGTGCAGGCGGTTCATGCGTCAATCTGTTGACTTTATCCCATTATTCTGAAGGTAACCGTTGGAGCAATTCAACCAAAGGTATTATGCAGGTTGCAAATTTTGACAATTTTGGTGTCTGCATGCCACCACCATTAGTACTATGTGATGCTCTGTATATTCCCTTTGTTCTATGAACAGTTGAGTTCAGCTCAGTATTAAGCAAACTTTCTAAAGGCTGTACTTAGCCGCCTTCTCCCTCAGCTCTTCTGTGCATGTTTAAATTTTGGGTCACTTTCTTCTTTTTCCTACGGAGCTTTGTTGAAATGCTTTATAGCAGACTTCTGAACAGCATATGCTCAGTGTATCAGTTTTGTCTCTCTTCTTTCCTACCTAAGGGTGTCCTTTTTGGAAAACCAGTCAGTCATGCTCACTGTAGATGAGGTCATCTATATTCAGACAATCATGAAAGGCAAGTTTAGTTTCTCATGAGGAGCAGAATTTAAGGAAAACTAAAAAGACACAGTTTCTCTTTTCAGGCTAACAACTAAAATACTTAAAACTGTTATTTTGTGTGAAGGAGAAGAGTACCTAGTTCAGAAATCTTTGGTCTGAAACTGCATAAGCTTCACTTGCTGTCATCTAATAAAAAGAATGGTTGAATGTCTTGCATGCATGATCCAAAATTGTCAAAGCATCCAAGTTGCAAATGGATTTTCTTCTATATCTTTTCCTATTCCATAACTAACACCTTTTCTCTCTACTTGAGGCAGACAGCAGGAATTTAAAAACACGCTGTTTGAGGCCCCCAATTTTTTATTCCATAAGCTTAGTATCAAAGTTCCACATGGTTTTTCTCATTTGCATGGCTGTTGCTTATTGATCGCATTACTTCTGTCTCACTGTTTTCACAAATAAATCCGTATTGTTTATTTTTACAAGGGAAATCACACTGTCACTGGGCATACAATCCCACACTGGTTTATATTGTAGTATCTTCGTGGAGGACTAATTGGCCAGTCATAAAACAGTAATTTCACTGAGATGAAAAGAGCTGTATTTACCCAACGCTGTGATACAGAACCCACTGAGGTCAATGAAAGTGACAGATTCTTTGGATCAGGCCTTTCAACTGTTTTAAAAGAAAGAAGTATATGGGTTATTTTTACAAGAAGCATTACCCTGTAATGTGGAGGTCACACTCCTTCATCATTTTTTTTTCACCAGATCTCCCAAGAAGTAACTTTTGCTGTGGAGGATTTGGCTTGAAGTTGAATGAGACCTTGTCTCTATTCCTTCCTCTTTCTTGATCTTAATCATAGAATCATAGAATATCCAAAGTTGGAAGGGACCCAAAAGGATGATGGAGTCCAACTCCTGGATCCACACAGGACCACACAAAAACAGATCATAATACTAATCTTACTGAGGCAATGTGGCATTCATGTGATATGCCACTATTTTAAATATCTGGACAGTCATATCTTGCCTTTTAACAGGAAGTTTTACTCTGTCATATTCAGCAGACATCCAGAATTCTGCCAGCAGCAGGATTTCTGGGGGGATACTGGTGCCATTAATTTTCCAACATAACATTTCAAAGGATCTGGAGGGAGGGTTTAAGGATGTGCTTGTAAAATGGAGTTGTCAACGTCAGGGTTTCTTTTATAACAAAAGTGAAAGAAAAAAAGCTTTATTGAATTTTGGATTAAACAGAACGTGCCACACCCGCAGGTACTCATTATATTTCATTTGGAGATTGTTAGGCTTGCCACTAAGGAATTACTAAAATAATTTGGTCAGCTTTAAACAAGGAAAACTGTTTCAATTTTTAAAATATTTTGAAATATCCTAATATTTTCCAAACAAATTTTGTAGCAAATTGTTAACCAGTCACTTTCGTAAGATGCAAATTCAGTCGCTCTCTTTGCTCCATTTTCCTTTGGAAGGATCACTTGGTAGCTGAGAGGACACATTCAACCCCTTTTCAAGATGGTGCTGTTCAGTGCTGCCCATCTGCAAGTGGGCAGAACAGCACTCATCTTTAGAAAGCACTCTGAAAACGTAGATGAATAAATGCAAATTGCAAATTATTATTATTTATTTGGTGAGCTTTTGAACAGAAGTCACAAAGCAATATGGTCTGCTGAGCATTTAAATCTTCTTGCCATCAGTTTGAAGCCCGTAAGCTATAATAATCATACACATTATCAGATAAAAATATATTTCTCCTTCCTGTGAGATACAGATCTGACAGAATGAAAATAATTTTTCACAGCATTATTCATTTTTTTACCAAGTAGCTTGAGACGAGGAATATTTCCTTAAGAATTCTTCACCAGTAGGGAGGAGGTTTAGTTTTGGTTCCTAAGATAACTTTATGGCCAGAGGACTTGACCGCTTTTACTTAATCCGGTGTTTAATGTTTATATACACTTAGCGAGCCTTTGTGTTTAAAGCAGCATTTTTTTAATACGTAGCTTACTCTTTCTGTCCTTGTTCAGAGATATTTAATAAAGCAATAAAAAGAGATTTATACAATATGCAAAAAGAAACATTATGAAGTATCATGAAATACATGTTTGTGAAAATTCAGTTTTGTCATTTTGTTAAGTTTATTACAATGCCTGGATCCCCTGTGGTAATTCCTCTGACTTTGAACTGATTTATACTAGCTCAATATCTGACCTTGTAAACATGCAAATATATTTTTACTTGCTTTATAGCTCCAGCTCTTATTTTTTACTCATTTCTTGCAAGGAAATAATATCTTAGATACGACTCCTCGTAAATTTAAGGAGAAGCTTGAGTTTACTTATTTCAGTCCCTACACCTATCTGATTTTAAGACTTGGATTTCACTTTAATACAGTCTAAAATGATTTGAAAATTCCTCAGAAGCTTGTAAAATGTTTCCTGACAGCAGTTGATTCTTATTAACTTACAAACGGGCAGAGTCTGGTACTGCAATACAGCTTATAAAGGCATGTCTCTGACTTAATCAAGAGAAAACAAAAGTATTTATTTATTTTTATCAATAGACATATGCTACCTATCAAAGCATAAGTCATGTTTTGCATTATTGAAATTGAGTTCTGAAGTAAGCTGAGTACCTTAGCTCTAGTTCCTCTTGTGGAAGTACCCAGCTCTTCATCAAACATGGGCCAGAATATACATCTTGAGCAAAATTAACTAAGTGAGGCCAGATGTCATTTCCTGTCAGTTCCTGACCAAAGCCAGTGGAATTACTCCGGGTGCCTACAAACGTAAGTCAAACCTAATTCTGAGCTATATGTCTTATATCAGTACGACTTACATTTGCCATGGACCATTTTGTATTACTCGTATTGAGCTACAGAAAGGTAGAATCCAGTGTAAAATACCTTCCAGTAGAAAGCGCTGAAGACTTGATGTGAACTGGATGCACATCCATGAAAATGAAACAAAACAAAGCAGAAAGGCCACAAGCACCTACATATAATCTAAGTTTCTATTGTACTAACTTTGGAAATGAGAATTATAGCAGATCAATTTTCCTGCCTTTTGTGACGCTCAAAATGTCTTTCAGAAATGGAACCGCCCTCTCCAGAGGGAGTGGGAAAAAGAAAAAGCCCAAAATGAAAGGAGTACATGAGACATAGGAATAAGGGTGAAGTCTTCACCATAAAGTCAATAGCAAAAACATTAATTGATTTATTGACCACAAGAGGGGTGAGACTTTACTTCATAACACACTCAAAAATGCTTACAGAGGGGAGAGGAAAAGGTCAATTTTAAAACGTGTTTTATTTCTACGAGTAGAATTCCTGATCCAGAATGCTTGTTAAATCAGCAGAAATTCAAATTAGTTGCACTGAAGTCCTTGGGATTTGCTACAAGCTTATATACAGAGCTGGCTCGTGCTCTCTTTCCTAAATGAATACCTGAACATATGCTCAAATCTCTGAATTACAAAGCTAAGTAGTGTAAAACATACATTTTTCATGTTTCACATATGATCACTATAAACATTCATTAAAAAAAGACTTTACAAGAAAGGATCTTGACTCTCAGACACATATAAATTTAATAGCTGCCTAGTACCTTCTCATCCATTGCTCCAAAACATTAACTTTTGCTGTAATATACAATTCAAATACACTGTACCTCTCAAACCAGGTTTAATCCCAAGGAGAAAGTAAAATAGCAGTACATTAGTTTTATTTAATACATAACCGTATACATGCATGCTGATGATGGCTTGGAGAGACTTCCCGGCTCTCTCTCCAGCCTATAAAGTGCTTTAAAGGCAGGAGTTTCTTTCATGCTAATAGTATTACTCTACAGAAGGTAATGCTACTTCTTTTTCTTTCTAAGTTCCTTTTGAAAGTCTGATCTTCAGCTGGACTACACAAAGGTAGAATCATTTGCTTCAGTTTCTGCACATACTGTGTTTATTTTGTAGACATTACCCGTAGACTCAACGGCAGCCAGATCTCATCATCTTGTGTATTTATCTATTACTAAGATTGTTTTTAAGTATTTTTTTCTGTTAAACTTTACTATTGTTTCAAAGAACTTCTTTGAGTCTTTCAAGTATATAGCTGTTTCAAGGTCACTTCAGTAGTTTTAAAATATTTCTCCCCACAGGACTTTTTCAAAGAGCAATAGCTCAAAGTGGAACAGCGCTCTCCAGCTGGGCGGTTAGTTTTCAGCCTGCAAAATATGCTAGGATGCTGGCTACGAAAGTTGGTTGCAACATGTCAGACACTGTAGAACTGGTAGAATGTCTACAGAAGAAGCCTTATAGAGAACTCGTTGACCAGGACATTCAACCAGCTAGATACCATATAGCCTTTGGACCAGTAATTGATGGCGACGTGATACCAGATGATCCTCAGATATTAATGGAACAAGGAGAATTCCTCAATTATGACATCATGCTGGGAGTTAATCAAGGCGAAGGGTTAAAGTTTGTTGAAAATATTGTGGATAGTGAAGATGGCATATCGGCTAGTGATTTTGACTTCGCAGTTTCTAATTTTGTCGATAACCTGTATGGATACCCCGAAGGCAAAGATATATTGAGGGAAACTATTAAATTTATGTACACCGACTGGGCAGATCGACACAACCCTGAGACCAGAAGGAAAACACTACTGGCTTTGTTTACTGATCACCAGTGGGTTGCACCAGCAGTGGCCACAGCAGATCTTCACTCGAATTTTGGATCGCCTACATATTTCTATGCCTTTTACCATCATTGCCAGACAGATCAGGTACCTGCCTGGGCAGATGCAGCCCATGGAGATGAGGTTCCTTACGTACTGGGAATCCCCATGATTGGTCCTACTGAATTATTTCCTTGTAATTTCTCCAAAAACGATGTCATGCTAAGTGCAGTAGTGATGACATACTGGACAAACTTCGCAAAAACTGGGTGAGTACCAGATAATGAATAATTTTATATACAAACACTGCATATAAATAAGCAATGCTTTCCCTTGAATATCTCCCTTGGAAATACTTACAGACGAGTAAGAAATTAAGGATTGGGTTGCATAGCTGTGTAACGTCATTGAGTTCACTTACACATTCTGGCAAAAGGAGGGAAAAATATCTTTGTGAGTAACCTGAATGAAGGAATTTTAAACACCACGTACGCAAAAATCATTTAAGGGTTCCCCAGAAAAGTAATAAATTGAGTGTTTAACATATGCATGTAGTTAAAACTGTTTTACATTAATACATCTAACTAAAAAAAATATGTGACGCAGAACTTGAGAGGTTTTGGCATTTTCACAAATCCTGCTTTTAGTGGTAGCTCAAAATACTTCTCCACCTTTGGCCATTGGAGTCTAAGTCAGTATGTGATACATTGAGTTATGCCCTGCTGTGGTCTTTCACCTCTAGAAGACCAGAGATGCTGTGTGTGAACTGAAATGCTGTGATTCAGGTTACTAAAATGAAAATAGAAAAAGCTTAATGGCCTCTCACACCGGTCTCTTGTAGGCATTTGCCCACATCACCACACTGCTGGCAGTTTTTCTTCAGAAGGAAAACATTTGTGTGAGTGATACTATCGTTTTGCAGAAATAGAGAAGCGATGAATTCTGTGTAACAAAAGATTATATATGGTTCATTTACATAATACTGTATCTAACCGAGATTAATAAGACCTCTCCTTTTAAGAAGTAGTATGCTGCTCTGTCCAAAGAAAGGCAGACTTAAACATTAAGTATAAAGTACTAATTTTAAATTTCCTTTCGAAATACTGTATAAAATTTGAGGTTTTCTTTTTTAGTGACCCAAATCAACCAGTGCCACAAGATACAAAATTCATCCATACAAAACCAAATCGTTTTGAAGAAGTAGCATGGACCAGATATTCTCAGAAAGACCAACTGTATCTTCACATTGGATTAAAACCACGCGTTAAAGAACATTATAGGGCCAATAAAGTGAACCTTTGGTTGGAACTGGTACCTCATCTGCACAATCTTAACGACATTTCACAGTATACCTCTACCACAACTAAAGTGCCATCAACAGATAATACTTTCAGACCAACAAGGAAAAATTCCGTTTCCGTTACTTCAGCCTTTCCTACAGCCAAACAAGATGATCCCAAACAGCAACCAAGCCCATTTTCAGTGGATCAAAGGGACTATTCAACAGAATTGAGTGTTACTATTGCAGTTGGTGCATCTTTACTCTTCCTGAACATTTTGGCCTTTGCAGCGCTGTACTACAAAAAGGACAAGCGGAGACATGATGTTCATAGGAGATGTAGCCCACAACGTACTACTACCAATGATCTCACCCATGCACAAGAAGAGGAGATAATGTCCCTCCAAATGAAGCACACTGACTTGGATCATGAATGTGAGTCCATCCATCCACATGAGGTGGTTCTCAGGACCGCCTGTCCCCCAGACTACACGCTAGCTATGAGAAGGTCTCCTGATGATATTCCCTTAATGACGCCCAACACCATCACAATGATCCCCAACACTATACCAGGGATTCAGCCCTTACACACATTCAATACATTTACCGGAGGACAGAACAATACTCTGCCCCATCCTCATCCCCACCCCCATTCACACTCAACAACCAGGGTATAGCCAGACAAGATGAAACAAACTTTATTTTTTGATGGATTACAGTAGGTGATATTACTGAAGATTACTTGGCTTTCAACCTACAAGACTCTTACTATTTAAATATGGAGGAATATTATGTGAATATACATATCAAGAACTTTTGGGGTTTTGGAAAAAAAAAAAAAAAAAAAGAATTGTACATATATCAAATGAACTTAAGAAACAAAAACAAACAAAATTCCACCCAACTGTTTGCAATTGCTTGAAGCAGTTGTCCTGAATGATACTTTTTCATTCACATTCAAGTATTAATTTTCTGAAGATTTGAGTTACATAACGGAATTAGGCATGTGCAACACAAACAGGAAAGAACAAAGACTGAAAGTTTTAAAAACCTATAAATATGCACAAGGGACACACTAATGGAATGTCAGATAATTTTCACCAATTTTTATTTGGACCTGTTTTATTGTGTAGACCATATTTACATATTTGAATAAGTACACAAAGCACCAATGCTGTTAAGGCCTTAGGAAGGGGCTCATGCTGAGATCTGCCAGTCAGACAAAGAAGTTTTACAGCCTGGCAGGTACAACATTATCACTTAAGTGCTGTCAGTATAAAAGTTGTGGGAATAAAAGAAACTGGATATTTTTAGCACGATGTGCATGATAATTTATATGCTTGGTGGCTGTGCTGCTGATTAAGCCGTAATTAAAATTCTTCTCATCCCATTGGAGTTTTTAATAGAAGCTTTCTCCATCAATTGGCACAACCTAAAGAAGTTTTTGAAAGGGGCAAAAGTAATTACAGTGAAGTATTTCATAGTAATTTCAGGAAAAGAAGGAATTGTGGCAGTTCTAAAAGGTATTTTTGGAATTCTAGGTATGCAGTGGTGAAAACTCACTGATTTGAATCCCAGAAAAAAAAAATCTGTTTTATTAATGTTGTTTTCCCTTTCCACCTAAGTAATGTCTAACATTAACATAATTGTAACTCTAATGGAAACTCCTGTGGTAAAGGATTTATAATTTTCTGTGACTTAGTTACGATATATTTAGTTCAAATTGGTGAGGTAAAGTGTGTCCAAAGATTGAATTGCAATGATATTTTGCAATATAAAAGCGCCCCAATATTATCACTCTGGTTACACCTCTCAGTTTATTGTTTGAACTCATGTTGCATGTTACAGAGTTTACTTATAATACTTTAATATAAAGTTGATTCCCTTTTTGCTCTACATTAGCCATTTAAATTAGTTCCGTAGACCAGAAGAAGATGGTATGTAAGAACGGGGAGAGAGCCAAAACCTGGAAATTTTAACATCTGAATACTACGTATGTTTGTGTGATTTGAAATGAGCGTTCTAAAATCTAAAGAAATTTTTCATTCCCTGTTGCGTTCCAGTAATTATATACCACAGTCCTTTCAAAATGTTTGTATATGTAATCAGATGTACATTTATATAAAAGAAATAATTGAGATGGACTTAAGAGCACATCCCTGATAAATACTTTCTCTCTTACCTGTACTATATTTCTATTAGACTAAAGTTATGTGATTTTTTTTTACATTTTTTCAAATTACTAGCAATTTTGATAGTTTGTAAGATAATGCGAAGAACTTTCTCTGACAAACTAACTGCAGTAACAGAAACATTTCTTTTCAGTTACTCTTTTTCAAGAATGAAAGCTTATTACACAAAAAAAAAATAATAATAAATTGTATACTACTTGATGGAAAATTACTTTGTACTTCTTGGCCATATTACTGGTCACTGAGTGAAATAAAGATAATCTGGATAACGAATATTATTCCAATGCTAAGAGACCTGATCTTTGCTCATTAAAGAGCTAAAATGTTTATTGCTGTTTTGTCATTTTTTAATGAAGTAATGGTAACTGTCTCAAATAAAGAGTAATATCTTAAGACCAGTCTGGTTTTTGAAGACATGAACGTGCCTTCTACAGTTAACAGAACTGCATGTTTACAGGCCAGTCCCAGCTACTATCATATCTTCCAAAAGTACCGGCTTTATGTTACAGTATTACACAGAAATCTCTCCTGTCGTTTTCAGAAAGAAGCTCAAAATATAAATATGAGGACCAAAAAAGAAAGCCAGTGAACAGGCCTAATTGGAATCCATTTGTGGAAGTCCACAACAGAACAAAATCACCTTGGTTTTATTTCAATGTGTTAACATTTATGGAACAACTGCTAGGAAGTTCAAAGCATGTTTGCTAACATCAAGCACAAACATTAAAACTGAAGCTGTAATCAAAAGAAAATGCTGTGATTTCAGTCATTTTATTTAGCTTAAAAAGCCCGCAATTGAAATCCATGTATTTAATGAGTGCATCTCTCAGTCCCCAGTATTAAATTAAGATCTTTTGGTAGAGGCAAAAACAATTTTGTCTTCAAAATCCAGAGTGGTCTGTGTGCAATTTCTGCCTGATGTGGTTGTGCTTTTAGACTGTGACCTGCCAATGTAAACCAATAAAAAATTGTCTGCCATCTGATAATTATTGTTTAATAGGAAGATTGTATTTTGCTATGTTGATGAACAAAACAACAACAACAAGAAACCCACAAGAATATTGATGGCCATAAAACAGGATATTAATGAAATATGATTTTATGTGCTTTTCTTAACTTTATCAAAACCAAAATAACTTTCTATTATAGTTTATTTGTGGCCATATATCTATATATCTCTCTATATACAGTATCTGGTAATTGTTTACTTTTATTAGTTACAAAATAAATGATTTAGGTAAACCAAGCATGACACTATACTTTATTTTTGTCAGCCAACAGTATTTAAAATGTGAAAGATGAAGTCAACGATACAAATTGTGTCAGTCCTGTTTGAAAATAAGTTCACATAGGATGCAGATACTGTGAATGATATTTTAATGGCTAATTCACATCACAGCAGCTGGCCTTCCAGAAGGGAGATGGTTTCCCACATCTTAAGATGTCATTAAGAAAGACCAAGAGATGTTTTAGAGCTGAAACATAATAAAAATAGAGGAAACGGTTTGGGAATATCGTCGTTATGCTTCATGGAATATAAGTTTGTTCTTTTTAAAATATTTATCCGTTTGATTTGTTTCCACAGTAGCCTCCAAGAAAACGAAATCAAGTGTGATATTTAATTTCTTGTATCATCCTTGGACCAGATTTCCAATAAAATGAAGATATTAGTCAATCTTTGGAAATTCAGTAAAAATCTAAAAAGCCTGCATTTACTGCTTTCACACTTTTGTAAATATGTTTGCAGACCTTTGGAAGGAAATGTATTCTGCCACTTTGAGAAAAAAATAACCGTGGAATCATTGTCTCATTTGCCTGTTAAAATTACAGGCAATATAATGTGCTGTGCTACATTTCTAGGAGAAATAAAGCAGATAAAAATGCGTTTTGCTCAGTGGTATCTTAGTTGGTTCTATGTGGTATTCCGCACCCACAGAAGAGCCGTAGGGTATGGATGAACTACCTGAATGTAACAGTCCGTAAGAAAATGTAGTTGTTTTTGTTATCTGCACTAAGTGTGGCGTTCTGTGTTACAGAACTGTAATTACCAGATGTTTTGGTTATTGAAACACGCTGAAAACAGGAAAAATAGAGGTCTAGCTTGTAAACATGTTGCGGCCTTAGAGACACCGCTGCACAGAAATGCTGGGATTTCTGTTGCCATCTTCACTAAGAGGTGATAACTGAATTCCTAAGAAGCTGCCAAACATCATGGCATTCCTTTGATGTTTGGAAGTTGTTTTTTCCCCTGAGCTGTTGGTTTAAAATATTGGCCTTTGATCCCTCTTTTTTTTTCTACTAGTGGATTGTTGCCGATGATCACTCTTTAGTATAAGCAAACATTAGATAATTTAATTATTGTTGTGAAAATGCGCGGCCAAATGAATGAAAAGAAAGGGAAATTCCCTGTAGGGGTTTTGTTATTTTTCATTCAAAGCCCTTGTTAGAATATCTGTTGAAGGAGTTCTGCTTTTTCTCTGTCTATAAGCTAAGGGACATTCTCTAAATAACATCAGAAATCTCTTTTTCCATGTGAAATAATAACACTATAAGATTAAGACGTCCTCTTGAGGTCTCCAAATAAATCTGAACAATTTGAAACACGGC
Organism: Alectoris magna; assembly: GCA_030625065.1. Taxonomy (NCBI): domain Eukaryota; kingdom Metazoa; phylum Chordata; class Aves; order Galliformes; family Phasianidae; genus Alectoris; species Alectoris magna. The sequence goes on from CM060569.1 coordinate 5,338,311, forward strand.
TTTTACTTAATCATTCCGATTCGGTTTAAGTCTGGCGCATTCACACGTGTGTATGCAGACCAGAAATGAGCAGCATTTGATGAGGCCTTCAAGAGAACTGCACAGAAGTGAGTTAACTATCAGTTCTGCACAAAGGGCCTTTTCTTTTAGGATCTCTTAATGCCATCGTACAATTGATTTCTTAGTTATATTGCGAAATAGGAAATGGTTAGAAAAAGGTAATGAACTTAAAACTGTCTGGGGGAAAATGTTTAGGTAAAAAAAACACGTTAAGAATCACTTAAAAAGAGTAGATTTTATGCACAACCCGACTTCATTTCTTTTTGTTAATATTATGATTCTCCGTAATTCATATTTATATGAAACTATTATTGCTTTAATAAGCTTTATTTTCTAAAAGGAAATTAAATATTGTATGGCAAGCAAATTGTGGATTAAAGCCAACTCGGAGCTTAATTCCCCTTACTGTTGGGATGAATGGCAAATAGAAGAGCAAGAAATCTGTGCAAGTCTTAAATGCTGTGCTTTTTTTTTTTTCTTGGGAGATAAAAGTAACATCGGAGCAGTCAAAGCAGCGTATTTGTTTGTCAGTGTATTTGCTTGTATACATATATGAACCTCTCTTTCCATGTGCTTACCTGCAGGCAGAACCCCAGCCAATAGAGGAGCTTTCTAGAGACAGATCCAAACAGGAAACGTTACCCTTTTTCCTCATACAGATTCAGTTCAAAGGTAGATATGGAGGTAACAGTACTGCCTCATTCTGCGTTCTGAAACGTTACTGACCAGATGCTTAGCTGATTACATTTATTTTATTACCAGCTGAGTTAGTATTTATCATAGTACCATTGAAATCAATGAAGCCCTGGCAATTTACACCAGTTATAGACCTGCTCCTGGACCTTTAATGTTCATCATGGCTCATCTCACCTTCCTCTTTTGCATATCTTCTCACACACATGAACATGCGCTCATAGAAATTAATGCAAGCATAACTACCTGATTTATGATCACCATCTGGCACTAAAAATGTGCTTTAAAGTAGGTTGATAGTTAGTTGCGTAGAAGTCCAATATTCAGAAAAAGATGAGCCTTCTACACGTGAAAACTCATGCTAATTACATTGGTGCAAAGAAAAGGTCTATAACAGAGTTTGTAGCATTAACATGCAATAGCAAATTTTATGCTAAGAACTTTTAAATAATGAACATTCAGTCCTGTGTCTGATCCTCAGATCTGTATGTTGATCTGTATGTCAAAACATCAATGGCACGTTACAGCAGTTGTCACCCTGATCTCTGTGCTTTTCTCTGGCTGATCAGTAGGGAAACAGGCACACAACTGAGCCACAAGCGTGCTGTAAATTCAGGTCAGAAACAGTTGGATTTTCTGTGTCACCTGAATTTTCCCATTTCAGTGTTAGCAACTCCAGGCATTCAGCATTTATGAGATTCACTTTAGAATGATGTGATTTAAATAATAAATGTGGAGTTCTTAAGTCTATATAGTTGGACATTTAGTATTCAGATTTTCAGCCATAGAGTTGTAAGAGTCAGTAACTTTTTCTAAAATGGCAGTTGATAGTACTGGCAACTGGAGTTAAGACTACGGCTAAATTAACAACAGGTTTGTGAAAGCTGAGGTTTGTGAAAGCTGAGGTTTGTGAGCTGAGTTATTCATCTCTCTGTGCCTCTGCAAAGAGGAGTGCGAATGGTCAGGTATTCACATTTAGCCACCAAATACTGAGCAGTTCTTCCCAAAAGGTTAAGTCACCATGGCATTGCAAGGTCAAACCTCAGCTCATGTTCTAAGGTACGCTGTCTTTCAGTGAGTCTTAAAATGTTGCTCCAAGCACCATGTCTGTGTGGCCACGTGTCTCTGGTATGAAGGGCAGGTATCTTGCGGCTGCAGATCAGCCATTGGCCATGCCCAGTACAATATACTCCATATAAATTTTCCCTGGGGCAGAACTAATCTTCTGGCAGGATGCAGTTTGGGAGAGTGAACGTGTAAGACACATCTTTCATCCATTAATTTGTAGAAACAACTTTGATAGTAACATAAAGTAATTAAGAGTATATGGAAGGTTCTCTATATATATACAGTTCATTTCTCACCACATTTATTTTCAGAAGTCATTTGATATTTTAATGATTGATGATTGTGATATGGTTGCAGTGTTGTTTTTCTGCCTTTCACAAGGTTAATACTGTGTAGTGGTGACATTTGCCTAAGCAGATGAATACATTTGCACACAGGTAAGTCTAGAGCAATGATGTCAACAAAGAGGAAATTTGAATCTTCTCTACAAGTAGTAAGTAATATCCAAAACCAACTGTCCAACTCTTTTGTGGTTGTTCTCATGTTAAACTCTGTACGGATTTTTTCTTTAGCATTCATCAATTTGCCTTAAATATATCTTTTCTCCTCAGTAAATGAAGTAAGTATACCATGACACTTCTTCATAGAAGGCGAAGATAATATGAACCATTGCTTTCTTCTTATGAATCACGACTTCAGTGGCCAAGATCAGAAAAAGTGATATAAGGAAAATAGCAAGACTTTTTTTTTTTTGCTATTTTTTTTTTCTTCTTCTGTAGGTGTATTCTAGTATCTTGATTCTTTCAAGGCTCACAAAAATAAATAAATAAATATATATATGTTATGTATACTATATTATGTATGTGTATTATACTATATATTTTTACATAGATATATATATATACAAGAAAATATACAACCATAACTTCCACAGCCAGAAGCCTTGTTGGGATTTTTTTTTTCTTTCCTTGTCCAGGAAGAAGGGATATGATTTAATCCATAAAAGGAGGCTTCTCCAGAAATCCACACCTAACTGTAGCTCCAAGACACATCAAGGAACTGTGAAAAATGCTTGCAAATTCTGCTCTGTTTGACAGGAGCGGGAACATAATATTGTCAAATTTAATATAATATTGGTAATGGTTGTATATTTGGCATTCCATTAACTGTGTTCTAAAAAACATGTAATCCTTTTTCACAAATATATCTTTATATTTTATAATATACCTTTTTCACGGGATATCTTAAACCTAAAAAGGCTACTTAGTTATTAGAGCTTTGATTGTGTGGTAATAGTGCCTGTGAATTTCCCTTTATCCTACACTTCTCTTGCTTACACACTACAACTCAGTTCAGGGATATTTTCTTTCCTCTGTTTTTTGGGTTGGGTTTTTTAAAGCTTCAGCTTTAATTTTCTCATTCATTTGTCATTTATGCAAGAAGTACATTATCCAAATCCTTTCAGTTATGATTTGTTTTCATTTTTTTCTTACTTCCTTTTTTTTAAAATGCCTGTGATAAGCGCAGTTTTATTCTTCTTGATGCCCTTTCTTATCGTTGTAACTATTGTCTCACACAAATGCAATCATTTTGAGGAGACATTTAAAATATTTGAATTGGAATTTTGGTTTATCTTGTTTTTGTCGTAGTTGCATACCCAGGGTTATTCATAAATAATCTCCTGTCTATGAATGTAGCATTTGGGCATAAACATTTATCAGAACAGCTCTGGAGATGAAACTCCTCTGTTGGTTTATGAAATTCTAGCCACAGAAGTTGGGGTATTCTGGATGGTGCTGGTAATCAGTCTGCTCTAGTATCTAGCGACTAATGTGGCCAAGGCCAGCTGCTTGTGAGTAGGAAGAGCTCCCTCAGTTGACAATAGGCAACTTCCAGGAAGTTCACACCATCACTGAATTATCTTCATGCACATACCAGATGGTCATTTGTCCTTTGAAAGTTGCTGGAGGTACAATTGCACAGACAAAAGCAAACCAAGTAAGGCAAGCATATGCCTCCAGGTGCCTCCAGGAATAAGTTGACTTGTAATGTCTGCTGTTTGTTGAAGGGTTTATAGCTCGTGGCCGTGCTTCAGACAAGTGTTGATGTATTTTCACTCGCTGTGCAGACATTAAGACTTCTGTTCTGAAGCAGGCTTTGTCACTGTGCCTGTGATGGTGCCACTGAGCCAGGATCACGCTGACCCCACCGCAGTAAACAGCAAATTTTCCTTTGACTGCACCTGAGAAAGATGTGCACTTTCCATTGTGGGAGGGAATGAGCTACAGGTGTGAAACATCAAACTTAATTTGTGCTTTTTTTTTTATTATTATTTTTTATTTTTTTTACTATTTATTTATTTTAACAGTTATTTAAAGAGCAGAAGAATGGTTTTATAGTATGGGTTCTAGTGTGGGAGATGTTTTTGTTGTAGACTTTTGGCTAGATGTATAAGATTATCAGGATTAAATTCTTCTTCCAGAGATTTAACTGCCAGCATCAAGTGTTTAGTGTAGGGAAGCTGATTCAATCTTACATGAAGTTAATTAGAGGAAGAATTTTAGTACTTGGTAAATCATACTTTACAGGCATATGTAGGGGGAACCAAAAGTAGCTGAATTAAATGCAATCTTTTCTCTTCTTCAGGTGTGTTTAACTACAAGACCTTGAAATCTTGTTAGGAGATAAAGCACTCTCTCCTATTTTTTTAATGCATACGTATGCAGTTGATATATACAAAGTTGTATAGATCAGAATTATACCTTTTATGCCCACTGTTTATTTTATTACTACAGTGCCTATGGCTGAGGGAATAAGACCAGCATTGATAAGAATGAAATAGCAAAGGCTCTGAAGCAGCATGAAGCAATGAACAGTCCTCACTTTGAAAACCTTATAACGAAGAAGCTTTCCAATGGTAAGCATAGTTATGACCGGAGCTGGTTGCCTGTGGCATTTGTAGCGCAGAAGGCATTTCAGAACAGATTCTGCCTTGAGATGGGTAGGCGAGCTGAAGATTCTTGTCTTATTTATTCCACTTCTCTAAATAGCTCTAGGATTAGAACAAGCTTAATAGCTAAGACATTGATATATAGTTTGCAAGAATTGTTAGTTACGTGTTATTTTATTCTTTGCAGTGTTAGTTGGTGAGAAGTAAGCTCACTCACTAGTGAGTTAGCGAAGTGGAACTGAAGAAGGATAGAGAAATGCCATAGGAGAGAGAGAGGTGGGCAAAGAGAGGGAAAGAAAATTGATGCTCAGCCCGTAAGAGGTTGATTTTGGGGATCAAACCATTACTGAGCAGCCTGGCACACCAGCAGATGTGAAGTTGTTTATGCACTTCGTGAGGCTGACGAGTTTCACCAGTTCGGGCTTTTTTGATCAGCTGGACTAAATGGTTCTTCTCTCAAGATAGCATGGGTTTAGCTGCATTTAACATGCATTATCTATACCTATCCAAAAATACTTCTTCTGGTGCAGTGGGGTCATTTTTATTGTGGTAGGGATTCCTCTTCTAGTTTTGAGTGTGTTTGTAGGCTTCACATCTTTGCCTAAGGACTATAAGAGGCGGTAGGAACAGAAAGAGAGTTCATATGTGAAAAGGATACCGCTTGTAGCTTCAAAAACTGTCCGAAAGCTGAGGGGTTTGATTAATTGTAAGCAGAGCAAAAAAATATTTGTCAGCTTAGCAGCCTCTGGTTATAATGTCACAGCAGCACTATCTTAACCTGTGTTGAGCACGAAGATGTACAGCAGACGGATCAATGTCAAGCAATTGAAGAGCTTACACGAGTATTTTTAGACTTGCGTGTGGTCTCTGACATCTGTTTGGCAAGCACCTTAGACTGTAAAATTTATAAAAACGTGCTTTAAGAGCTATACTTCATGTAAAGTATTGTGGAATTATTAAACCAGAGAGAGGACTGATTATTGCCCTATACATCATTAATATTTTGAAGAGAACTATGTAAAGTGTGATGGTTAGTGTCTAGGAGTTGCATAAATGCTGCAGCTGCATTTGTGGAAACCTCTGATCCTCGTGTTCAGAGTTGCAACCAGATTAGCTGAAAAACAATGAGAACAAACCAGATAAAACTGATTGCAATATTTGCTACACACTGAGGTCAGAGAGGTGTAAAAGCTGATGCTCACAGATGGCTTCATTGACTATGAAACTACTGAACATTACCCATTTAGGAAAGAGATCAATATGAAAAGCATCAGCTAATGGGGACTACATGTGGTGCAGTCACATCAAGTGTACGCCCGTTCCGTTTTCTGTGAGGCTTCTGTAAAACTAGTTTGTCAGAAAGGTCAGAGGTCACAGCTAGAAAATTCTGAGTTTCAGGAAGCAGCTGTGAGTATTCATGAGACTCATTGAAACTGATATCTTCCGGAGACTCTTTATTTAAAGAATTCGCCCAGATTTGCCATCCAGTTAGCTGAGACGCAGACTGTGGTTTATGGTAGAATTGTCTGGATTAAGGATCGATATAATGAGATTTCACCTCTCTTTAGGAAAAAAAACACATATATATAGTTTTTTTGCTAATGTGCTTGGAATTTTCCTAGCATCAGTCATGCGTACGTGGCATTTTCTAAGGAGTGGAAAGTTTGGGCAGCATGCTTGCTTGCATGGTATCTTTGCTGGCTTTCAGAGAGTTCATGAAGGGCACCTCAAGGAAATAGCAGCTATCTTGGCTGTATCTCTGCTGAGAGGACCTTACTTCCTGGCTACTTTTCAGTTTGTTACTACAATTAGATTTGCATTATTGCCTACTTTCTTTCTCTCGCCAGTCTCTTAGGTGTATGGTAAGGGAATGCTCTTGCTCAAATTTTGGATACAAAGTATCTTTGCCTTTTTTTGTGGTAGTGACAGCACAAAGCTAGGATATTATTGGGCTGTTAACACAAATGTAGTTCAAGCTGATCATTGCAGGCCACACTGCAGTGCAATAGAATACAATAAGAACGTGACAGGATAAAATGACCAATCATATGTAGACCACTGTATAGTTGTAACTATACAAGGCGTAATAGATGGATAGCCAGAGGTTATATAGGAATAACTCACCAATGCTGATGCTCACCATGCAAAACTCCACACAGGAGCAACCTCCAAAAGAGATGCTGCCTTAGTGGTGGTCAGTCCTTAAATGGGATCTAGGAGAGGTGGAGTCAAGCTCCACACTTCTAGGAGCACAGCTGAATTACCTTCACCTGTGCTCCCACAGCTGACCCGTCACTTGCCTCAGATGGTTAATCAGAGGTTCAGGCTGCGATTAACAGTTTCCCATACAACTACAAATGCTGCAGTCTGTTTTAAAATATTAATTTTTCAATTTTAATATTTATTCTGGTCAAAGTTGGCCTAAAATTTAAGTAGTATCTTCATTAAAATGGTATATAAATATATTTGTCATTATTGTAAACTACACCGCAGTTGTTCAGTCTGAATCAGTTTAACTTGGTTGGTATTCAGTGAGTAAAAATGAAAGAACGAACAGCAGTAAAATGTTGAGTCCTGTAATCTCAGCACTGACCATGTGCCATACGCAGCCTGAGATGCCTGCTTGCAAGGTATGGTCTCCAGCATCTATACGCTCTTCCAGTTGCAACGCGAACAAGTAGTAACCTCAGAGTTGCTTTTGAATTAAATTAGCAGTGATGTCTCTGCAGCACTGTGGTCCATCTGAGGCGGGCAGGGGTGGGAAGGGAACAGAGTACCCCACTTTCTCACTGTCATTCTTCCGTCTGTGCAGGATGAAGCAGAGACAGAATGGCACAAACTCATTTCACTTGTACCAGTGATCCCTCTTGCTTTCCTTTGGGAGGTTTGTAGCTTGTGCCCAATTAGGCAAGAGTTAAAATCAGCAATTAGAAACACTAACATTTTAGTTTAGAAAGTGAAGGCAGACTGGAATAATCCAGAGCAGACAACAGGGTCAACAGCAGACGTGGTTTGTGAATTGACTGTCTGGTGTGAGTAAACTAGGTAACTGCTGATTAGGCAGGTCCTGCGATGTGCCTTTTGTGAAAACAAATTCAGGCTGTAGCCTTCCATACACAGTACAGCTGATGATGAGTTGTTAGTTAAAGGTCTGAGAAGGCAGCTTTCAGACGCTGGGCTTGTCAGAAAAAAAACAGCAGGAGGGGGCACAAGTAATGAAAACAAATGTACACGGAGAGCTGGATGGGTAACGCGAGTGCAGAGGTCAACAGCGTGATGTGCCCTGAAGTGTGTGGCAGGAAACTGTGTAAAGTTAAAGCTAACCTGGTACACTGAAATAGTTTCCATGTGTTTATTACTTGCTGTGCTCGGGTCTTGATAGGGCAAACGTTATCGGTTATGCTTTTCTTCCCCCATGCAGGGTGTCACAGTTTTAAGTTACTTCCTATCGCTGGAGAAAGCTTGTAAAATTGTACAGGCAGGTACAGGTGGTAGGTTTGCTGGGGAAGGCTGAAGGGCTTCAACACGTGCCATCACCAGCCAGCCAGGTCAGCAGCAGGGTGGTGGCGGGGAGAGCTTTTCAGGCCTGAGTGACTGCAGAACCTTTTCCTTTCGTTCTGCACGAAGGTGGCTTTCGACAGCTCCTAATGACTCTCCTCTTATAAATGAGTAGCAGGAAAGAGAACCTTCACACTGCTGTTGACAACAGCTTTTTCATGGGTGTTGTAAAAAGTCCCGTATCACAGAATGGCTTGGACGAGGTTGCCCACACCAGCTCAGGCTGTCTTGGGCTCCATCCAAGCTAGCCTTGATCACCTCCAGGGATGGGGCACCCACAGCTCTCTGGGCACCTGTGCATTTCCATCACGTCTCATTTCTACCTGTCTCGTACTCACAATTCACAAAATTACTGAGAATTTAGAAGCCATCTTATGGATTTGTAGGTTTTAAATAATTTTCTGATTGGGATATTGGACTTGAGAAGTAGAAGGTAAGGTAATAGAAGGGAAGGAACTTGTTGATTTAATTCCTGTGAGTGTGAGACTTCAGTCTAGCACTAGGAATAATTCTGATTGTTGTTTTTTTTTCATTACAGTGTACTCACAGGCAAGTAATTACAAGTTTTACAAAAACAAACAAACAAAAAACACCCAACAGGAACTCAAGGCAAATCTGTTACAATCATTAGTTGACTTACTCACTCTACAAAAGGCAGCTGCTGTAACTTTACATGCACGTCCAGTATCAGCTGCTCATCTAATAAGCTTTGGAAAACCAGGTCTGACAACTCCAAGAAATACAGAAGCATGGCAAAAAGTGGCACTGATGTTTCAGTAAGTGACATTCTCTCTGAGTCAGCAGGAAGAAAATGCTATGGAAGCACTGGAGACCCTAGGAGGCACCACTTCTAAATAAGGCTGAGAGCCAAGACCCAACATCTCATTAAGAGTGAGAGGCTCTCCAGTGCACAGATGATAAATATGTATATGTGTTTATAGACTGCACGGAGCCCTAACTAGCAGTGGGGAAAGATGGGCATTTTTTTTCTTTGCAGTGTGTGTGAGCTTAATAAATGCTATTGGATATTTCGGCATTGGTAGCTCTAAACAGGGTATTTTGGATCTCTTAAACATGAGTCCCGCTGTAGCATCAGACCTTCCTCCAGAGAAGTTCTCTGCATGCTGTTGCTGCAGTTCACTGTAAGGCTTGTATTTTTTGTCATCTTGTGCCAGGAAGTCGTGGATGTTGCCACCTTTGTGGTTAAGCCTCTAACCAAGATGTCATTTCTGGTGGTCTGGGTGTCTTTCTGCCAACTGCTGAATCCTGGAAAAGAGTTCATGTTCAGATTTAGACAAGGAGGAATCATAGGTTGGAATTAAAGCTGCATTTCCCATTTGGCTTTGTTCTGATCCATGATTGTTCTCACAGTACAGTTAAAAATAAAATGACCTCTTTCTTTTTGTAGCTGCTGTCAAAATTGTCATTCCCCACCAGATGCCCTAACTTCCCACTGCTCCCTGCTGGTACTGCTGCCCCTGTTGTCTCTCCATCCAAAGAGTTTCTGAACAAGAGACAAGCTTTTATGGAGCCCGGCAAAGCTTCAGAAGGGAAAAGGAAAAATCGATACTGCTTCAAAGCAAAGTCTTTGCTTCAGTGAATATGACATTTGGCCTTTCTTCACTAGGGGGAAAAACAACAAGGACACTTACACCGGCAATGGAAATAGAATGAATAACAGAGAGACCTTCCAGGTTTGACATGTAAAGGGAAATGACTTTGTAGTTATTGTCCCTATTTGGTGACATCAAAAACAGGTGTAGAGTGTAAGGCGGTGCAGGCTGAGAACGAAGTGGAAAGTAACACAAAGTCAAAGAGAAGAGTTGAAGGAATTTGGAGCAAGTGATAATGGACTTGGCTGAAAAGATTGGAGAATGAAAGACACTGCGCAAAGGTGAAGTTCATTGTTGTGCAATCAAATTAACTATTAAATGCCAGCTGCAAAGGTGCTCCATAATATTAAAGGGACCTTCCAGTAAGTTTTACGCCATTTTGACAGCTTTACAGCTACTGAAAACATCCATAGAGCCTCACAGTTTGGTAATGAATGGCCTCTCCTTAAAGATGAAGCGGGTCAGAAACTTTGAAAGAAACTGGAAATACCAATTAAAGAAATGGATGCTTCTGCAAAATCAAAACAACTTTGAAAAACACTCATTTATATTTTTGGAGGATTAACAAAGAATTAAACTAAACATAAGCCTTAGAAGTCTGCTCCAATTCTTTTCCATAACCAGGTTTTCATTAATTTCATTCTAGAGCTGGTTATAACTCCCTGATTCCATTCCATTTTGACTATGCCACTCCTGAGCTAGTTTTCCAAGTTGTGTTGTTTTGACGTTTCTACTTGTGTGCCATTCACCACATGGAATTGTATAGACCTCTTTGCTTTTGGAATAATATCCATCATTTAAATGTTGTGTCATTGTTCAAAAATAGTTCTTTCCTCGTGCAAAGCTGTGCCTTCAGCTGCAGCTGCCACCAGCAGCGGTTAATTCGCAGCACCTAAATTCCCTGCTGAGTGGGTCAGCTGCTGCTGTTGCAGTCATGTTACAGAGCAGGCTTCATCCTTGGTGAATCAAATAGCATGACTTCTGAGGAGCACACTCGTCGTGCAGCAGGACAGTCATGTACTCATACTCTGACCCCTGTACTGGTGCTGGGTGAGAGTTCTGCAGCTACAAGAATCAATAAAAATGTATTGATTTCTCTGCACTGTCATAAAGCTTGTCTGCTCTCATCTCCAGTTTGCAAGCAGAAAAAGAAGACTGTAAAACTGCAATTGTCTTAGGCTTTTTCTCACCTCCCCCATTCCACGCTCATCACTCCAGAGACCAAGATCTGTTTCTGACATGCTGCTCCAGCTGCTGTATCAGCATCCTACTGTTTTTTTAACACTTGTGTTGGAAAAATAGCTGGTTTTGAAACTAAGTGCAGGGGGATTGCCTTGAAGACTAAAGGTGAGTGACTTCTCTGGAATTTAAGTAAGTCATCCCACTACATGCAGAAAAGGGTAGCAAAGGACAAATGATGTGATGAGGAGTTCATTGTCTCTGTAGATATTGCAGGTTCATGTAAAGTTACTTTTCTAGGCCGTTTCAGATCCCTTTGAAACTGATGTTTTCTATTCTAGGAAGAAGGTGGGTAGTGATCATTGATCTGAAGAACGTAGGAATGTCCTCCACTGCTGGTAGCTGTCTCAGAGGTAAAAGTGAAGCAGGAGAAGGGTAAAACAGTATTTTCAATAATATTTAACTTCACAGCAACTGTCAACTAAAACTATACCTGTCAAAAGGCAGCTGTGCAGATGTGTGCCTCTGGTGTTCATGCAGAATATTTGGGAAGCTTGGCGTCAAGCTTCTGGGGATAGATATAACAATTTGTCAGCTGTATAATCAGTTGATTAAATCCCAAAGTCCTGAGAAAACACAGAATGCAGTCACGGAGCAAACAGGCCGGAAAAGATTCACCCAAAAGACAGAAGTACAACACCCCTGCACATTGTTGAGCACGATTTCCATGATTTCACTGCCTAGGTCAGCAGTATCACTAAACAACTATATTGTAATATTACAGATCAACAACAAAAAAAGCATGAAAGAGGAGCATCTTGCAGCGTTTAAAAGCATCAGCCTTGGATGCTTTTGTTTCTATGGAGAATGAGGACTTTGACACTCAGCTGTTCCTACTGATAAGGTTCCCAGCTGCAATTTTGATAGAAATATTTGCAGTGCAGCAGAGTAATGAGCGATACACACACGTGACCACTGGTCAAATGACCGACTGCGTCTGTATCATTGCCAATATTTAAATTACGTGTTACTCAATGTATTTGCGTCACAGGAAGTAGGCACTGCTTTCTGCTCTACCAGCTGAAGGGCAAGGCACACCTGCTGACAAGTAGGAAAATACAGGTTTATCAACCCTACTGCTTTAGTGACTTTCCTTGCACTGATGGCTTCAAGCAAGTAATTCTAAGAATGCGACATTTTAAATGTCTGCTGATGGGCTGTTACGTGCAGGATGTTGAGTCAGGCTCATGCACACAATGTTATTACTGAGGTCTGCAACTGCAGACCCAGAGAAGGAAAAGGAAAAATTCCTTTGTGAGCAGTTAGGAAGGAAATACAGGTGGGTCCCCAGAAGGGTGTTCTTTGGGGGCTCTCTGCAGCTCAGCTGGCAGTGAGGATGAAGGGGAAAATAAGAATGTTTTTGGCATGCTTTTCCAGAATATATTGTATGTTTTTGTTGGTGCTATTTTTTTTTCCTGGTGGGATCAAATAAAAATCCCTATTGGATTTTCCTCTTAGTGGGATAGTTACAGTAGAGCATGGTAACAAGAGAAAAGTAATGTGTGTTGGTCACTAACACGTGCACGTATATTTTCTGATAATTCAGTATTCAACTGACTTGTCTCCTTTGTTGTGCACTATGCTTAATTGTCTTTGATATCAAGTAACATATACAATACGAGGCAAGAAAAGGTTGGGGAAAAGGCGTGATCTTTACATCTGTGGCAGTTGGTTCCCACAAGAACCCGCTCTAACAACATTATTGGGGTTTGCAGGTGCAAGGCCCTGTGAACAATAAAGAAAGGTGTGAAAACAAGGGGAAAACACTGCCTTGGCAGCTGTTGTGAAAGAATGGAGAGCTGCAAATAACAGCTCCTCTGCGCTGCTAAGGTTGAAGAGTGAAGTACCAAGGCACAGCACAACAGCCAACATTCAGTTCCAGGTCAGGCAGATGTGATCTCACTGTGTTCAGTGTCTCATCTGTGCTTTAGATTTGAGCCATAGCCCTGCAATGGAATAGGTCAATGTAGCCTTTACATCAAGATATACGTGCAAGCCACTATATGCTTGGGTTTGGGGCAGGCTTTTTAAAACAGTGTTTATACAAAAGAAGAGGGATACAACCCTTCCCAAATTAATGCACGCAAACTCACATCTTTTCCCTCCCTCCCATGCAGATATCAGGATTGCTGTAGCCCACAGATCAAGTCATGCTGGCGTACATAAAATATAATTCAATCAAGCTGGTGAAACAACCCAGATTTTAGAGATGAAGGTCTCTAAACTGGGAGAGTTCTGCTGCTGACCTGCAGACTGTTAAAGCCTGCAACTGTTTGCTCCAGCACTACAGTTGCTATGGCAATTCATATAGACAAAAGCAGTAACCTTTCAGGTTACAACCAGGTAAAAAACTAGGACTTAAAATATACTCAGAAACAAACAGGAAGCTGATATAGCTGCCAAAGGATCGATATACTGTATTCTCTGTGTCTAATACCATTTCACAGCCAGGCAGCTGCATTCTGTACGAGCTTCACATTCCCAATTCCTTTGAACTGTTGCACCACATAGAGCACGTAACAGCAATGCTGACTTTGTAAAAAAACAAAACAAAACTCTTGTAAAGAAACTAGAAAAAGAAATAAATGTCCAACCAGGCAATGGCTACTTGGATCCTTAAAAATGTAATTTTGATGGTTTCTGAGTTCAGACTCTGATGGGATACGGAGAAGAAAATCGAGCACCTGCAAATGACAAATCTTCACAACAGCAGGGAGACAGTCATGCGAGTATGATGGGATCGGATGTGTTTTAAGATAGCAGGCTGGACCTCGTGTTTCCATTTAATTAGTGAATACATCTTGTCCACACTCCTGAGATGACGGCACCTTAAATTGCATTTAAAATATGCTTCTCCTAAGAAGTGGAATTGGAAAAGACAACGGGCTTGTCAGCAGCTACTTTTATACAAGCACATAATCTTAGTTTTGTCATCTCCACTAATGAAGCCAGTGATATAAATGAGAGATCTAATGGATGGAGGCCACAGATTTATCACACTATGGCTCTGGTACATTGCTTACAAACATCATTACAAAGTGCAAAATATCACACACAAAAAAAAACACAAAAAACCAACAGATAAACGTATCTGAATCTTCTCTAAGTAGGATTTTCAATTCCTGAGTTCTTTTTTCTCATGTGAATGCACAAAGGGACCCAAATAGGTTACAAAGATGTACGTAGCTCCTTTTCCCATCAAACCGTTCATAGGTCTTTCTTTGAGGCTGACAAAACCAGAAATGCTGCAACAGCAGAACTGTGGCACGACATCTTCTTTATAGGGCACTATCAAGCCAGAAACGGTGACTGACAGCAAAGCTGCAATGTGAAATCAACAGTGATCTGTCGGCTTTCACTGAATGTCATAACAGGATCCTCCTTGACTGTATCAAGAGCTTGACCAAGCCATTGTTGTTAACTTTGAAGAGTGTCATTGCAGGGGAGAAGTGTCTGCATCTCCTGTCAGATCCCCTTTGCAAAGCAGTGTACTGACGCAACTCAGTACTACTGTAACATTTCATTTCTTCGCCCTGCCTTCACATCTTCCTACTCACAGAGTTCCAGATATACCAAATAAATCAAAGGTATAAGAATTTATGGAACCCAAAGCAGCACTGATTTTTGGAATGACTTCATGATTGTATATGGGTACTAATAAAAGGCAAAGGTTCCCTGAAGCTGCAGGCTATAAAGTGTAGTGGAGCAATATGATTAAGACAGAGTTAAGCTGTATTAAACTTTGAAGTAAAAGACACTCCATAGTGACATGTTAATAGATCCCAAGAAAGATTTGTTAATGGACTAAAAATTGAGAAGCTATTTGTAGGCAGCATTTAGGACAAAGAAAATCATTATTTCTTTACAGCTGAGCTTTGCTTACGAATGAGCAGGACAAGGCAAGAGTGACGGGTACAGGCAGAGATGCATTGCTGGGGCATTCAGCTGGGGCTGCACTGCATGCTACCACCTTACCTGCCAAGTGCTAACAGCCTGGCACTGGGCACCCTTGGCCTAGCGTGAGACTATACTGCTGAGAGACAAAGACCTTTGGTACGTCCCCTTAAGGATTTTACAGTTGGCCAGGAAAGGCATGTGCCATACCTAATTTGGACACTGACCTCTGCTGAAGAGAGAGAAATTTTACTCACTTGAATTTCTTGTTGTGGGTTTACAAAGGTGGTTTGGCATGTGATGATCTCCTGAAAAACTTCTTCAAGTGTCTGAGCCACAGAGTGTCACAGTATGCTTCCAAATTAGGACTTCTTTGCAATTAAAAGACACTGAAGTTGGGCAACAGCTAAATATGAAATGTCTTCAAGGTCTGAACTTTGTAAGGACACAGAGTCTAGCAAAAGTGTTTTGTCTGGCTGGTATGAGGTACTAAAAATTACCCTTATTACTACCTGAAAGCATCTGTGATAGGGAAGAAATTGGTATTAAAAAGTGCATCTTGGCCTGGAGTCGTTCCTTTCCAAGCTTACACACTGGGAGCAACAAAAATAACCATCATCTGGAGCATGCTGCCTCTGAAAGGCAGAAACCACCAGAACGAGGATCACTGTCTCCTCTTGATCACGAAAGGTTGATTTATTCTTGCTGCATTATTATAGAAGGTATCATATATTTTGTAACATGCTGAAAACAGTGGGGGACTTTCACTTGTTCCATCCTATATCTCTGGCTTAACTTTATTTTTCAAATCAGATACTTTCAGTTTCTCTCAATATTAAACAAAAACAGAGCAGAGGAAAATAAATCAAGCACCTCCAAATTAGTTCATCATCTCCTCTGCGAGTGGTCAGTGTTGCATCAGCCATCAAGCATTTCTAAAGCCAATTTTTATGCCGTGGCACTGAATTCCATGAATAAAATTTCTGTGATGATACCAGTGGTAAGAAATTAAAACCTCCTGGATGCTTTCTAGCATCCACATCCGCAGTCCTGGAGTCTGTGAGGCACCGCGGCCTGGTAAGAATATAACAAATTCGAAGCCTGGATGAGTCTTTGCTTGCTTGTGGTGAAGTCTGGGCTCCTCCCAAGCGACGCTGGATCCTCTCAGGTGACTGCAGCAGGTGCCTGACTTGAAAGTTCAGGAACAGCAATGAGGTGCAGAAGCAGTTTGCTTTAGTCCCTGAGGCTCAGCAGTCACAGCCTGGAAGCAGCAGGGAAAGATGTGCCAGCTCCATAGGGAGAGAAGGCAGGAGAAGCTTCCAGAACACAAAGGCAACACCACAGCTGTGAGAGTGAGGAAGTGGGCACAGGATAACGAGTCTGCAGCTGTGTGGTGGTGATGTTCAGCTGTGCATGGAGCTCACTGAGGTACAACAGAGAGAGGTGAGCCAGCTGTCCTTAGGTACAGAAGATCCCATCAAAGTAAGGATTATTTGGCAATGTTAAGAACAACGTAGGGCAGTATTTATATGTTTTTTCTATTAATGTTCCAGAATGTGTGCAAGCTGAACTAGGAAGGCCTGTGGGAGGATGTGTGAGGGGGGTGTTTTTGCACTTTGCTGAGAGGTTGTTGGAATTCCTTCTCTCTCTTCTGGCTTTTTTTTCAAATGTGTTAACAGTCGGTACCTCTAGGAAGAGGTCTGTGGGGAGAAAGTTTCTATCCTGGGAAGTAGACCTTGGAGGACATGGGGTATGGCTGTGAGGTGCTACCTGCTGTGCTGGGCTGCCAGGCAGTGTAGGACACGTGGGGCAGCGCAGGGCTGCCATGCCTGCAGGGATGGATGTTTTCTGTAGCAGAGAGAAGAAATGAGTCCTAAGAAGGAGAACTTTTAATACAGGTAGAAATGTCCTGTAAAAGAAAAATAGCGTGTGTGTGTAAATATCTAATGTTAGTCCTATGCATTAGAAAATACCTGAGTATTTACTTCCTTCAGTTATACAATTTTTTTACCTTTAATGATTTGAAGTGTACGTTATATGCTTTTGCTATGTGAGATGGAGCCACCCTAGAGCTTTTTGTTTGTTCGTTAGAAGCTACAGGATATGTTTTTTAGATCACTTTAATAACTACCAAGCATTTTCTTTTCTCTTTTGTTTTTACTGAGGATATAGTACTTGTGGAAGGGTGGGGAGTAACATAACTTTATGTATCTATCATAACTTTATGTATCAATTCAAGTGAGAACAGTACTCCTTCCTAAAAACAGCTAGTTACTTTTGAGCTGGGTAAGTCACGATATTCTGTATTTATCATTTATTTTTTTTAAAGGTGTGATAGAGAGAAAAGCCATTTAGCAAATCAAGAACAAAAATAAGATCTATGTTTTAAGAGCTGCAGGGAGTTGGAAGAAAATTGGCTCTTGTGATGAAGCATTATTCAGTCCATCACAAATGTGAACTCCAATTTTGCCCCTGAGGTGAAAAAAGTGATCTTGTTTTCCCTTCTATATAACCTTGGACTTTGCAGGATTTTCACTGTGTGCTCTGCTATACCACTTTACAGCGCCCCTGACACAAGTAATGATTTGGTATATTCAAGCCTAGAGGGATGAATGGATGTTTATTTGCAGAGTTAGGCAAGCAATCGTAGAAGAAGCAGGATGGTGCTGTTATGACATATTTTGTCCTGGATCTCCTCCATTTTCATTGCTCCTGAAGCCATGTTTAAAATATTAGGGAGTCATCGCCGCCTCTGCTTTGCCCCAGCATCGCCTGTGTTCCAGGGCTCTCTGTGGTTGGGCCTGCCTCATGCTGCTTAGCACTGCTCTGAAGGTAGAGTGAGTCAGCTGTTAAATTAAAAATTGAAAGACCAAGTTGAGTCCAGTTGTTTGAATGGGTGTATTGCTATAAATCATTAATCAGTATACCCTGAGATACAGGAAAGTGTGCACAGTAGGTCCCTTCCTGGGCAGGGCTTCAGCAAATTGTGGTTGCAAAGTCCTGGAAGCAACGTGTTCTTCTGGAGGGCATGTAGAGTTAAAGGAGAGGGGGATATATTGTAACAGCATCTCTTCAGTATTTCCTTTCTTTCATGCACAGCTTATTATTACCTTTAGTGTCACTGTGATGCATGAGAGTGACTAAGAGTGATGCTGATTGTGTGCTGCAGAGGATGGAGCTTGAATTTTCCTCTTTGACTTTCCAGCCCTTCTTTCTGGTACAGAGCAAGATTATTTTCTTGCCTCTTCCTGTCTTCTTCAGAGCACTCTAAGAATACTAACTGCATTCTTGTTTTACTGCGCTCTGCTGAGCACAGGGCTGCGAAATCCAGCTGGCACTTGTACAGAGATTCATATGGAAAACTATCCTGGCTTTTTCTTCTTAACCCTCTATATGACCATCCATTCTGCGTTTTGAGATATAGATCATATTCTTGCGTATATGATTATTTAATGTAAAAAAATATTGCTGCATATAGCTCCATAGTTTAGACTGATGAGTAAAGACTGCATAGCTTGAAGACAGAGAGCAAATCTTGTCAAAATTTTAGCACTTTATCCTGTAGAAGGAGGAGTAGGATAAGGTTTAGATAGAAGGAAAAAAATAATTTGAACAATATTTGGAGCAACAAAAAAGAGCCAGGAGGAAATTATATGTATTTCAGAGACACAGAAAGGAGAAAGAAGGCTGGCAAAGACAATCCTTGTATCAAAGCTGTTAAAATGGCATTGTCTTACAGCAGTGAGACAACTCTGCTTTCTCACATTTCTCTGCATGAGCTAACTTGACCCCAAGCCATTGTTTCTTATGGAAGTGGAATAACTTGATAGGCAGTGTGAGGCAGAATTATTTGAAGTCTTCCAGCATTGCTTCCTGTATCCAAAAAACAAACACAGACATCAGCATGTAAACAGGATGCTCAGCTGTAAACTAGAGCAAGATGTAGCTTGTTCTACATACAGCTCTTCCAGAAATAATTCTGCTTTAGTAAATAAGGCATTCTGTATGTGTATCCTACTTTAACACATTTCAGATTGCTGTCAACAAACTGTAAGATTTTAGTGGAAGGTGTTTGTTAAATAACAAGTAAGGCAAACTGGATTTTTTAAGTCAGACCTTCTCTATTTGTGTTGTTAAACTCCTGTATGGAATATGTCTTTTCCGTATTTGAATAAACGCTACCAGGGATTTACTGCTCTATTTTCAAATGTGGCAGTTCTTATAGTCTTAACGTTGAGATACTGGGATAAAAAGGAGATGATTATAAACAGTTCTCGCATTGCGTTGCTGCTGTATTTTGTTAGTTTAAAATAGTTTTTGGGGGGTGGTTGTCTCACTGGCAAAAAAAAAAACAAAAACAAACAACAAACCCAAACCCTGACCTATTGGTTTTTTTGGAGAAGAAAAAAAAAAAAAAAAGCTGCTGCAGTTTCTCTTAGAAGTCACAATTTGGACACACAGAACTGCATCTCATAAAATAAAACCATAGCTCCCAGGGTATGCTGCAGTGCCTGCATGCAGGGAAACTGATTCACTTGGCTTTATGGAGGACCTGGCAGCAGTCTCCCAGTGCCTTTGTAAAGGTTACTGAACAGGCAGAGGCAGGCTCTTCACAGCAGCACATGGCAAGAGGTTGAGAAGCAATGGCTGTGGAACAAAAGAGGTTTAGGTTGGCTATCATGGAAAAATGTTCTCCTCATTAGTCTGGTTGAGAAGAGTATGGCCAGAGAGGTTGTAGAGGCTTTATCTGTGGAGATTATCAAAACCCAACTGGGTAAAGCTCTGAGCAACATGGTCTGACCCCAGAGCTGACCCTGCTTAGAGCAGGAGAGTAGACTGCATACTTCCCAGTCCTTTCCAGTCCATGTCATGTTGTGATCCTCTGATACATGGAAGGATAGGAAACCCAGGCTAAAACTGAATATGAAATACCCTAATTTAAGTTCCAAGGAGATAAGATGCTTTTGTATCTTTTTTTTAATAGCTTTTCTACATTAAGCATTTTATCTTAAATGTTGCTCGTCTTACCCCTTCCTTCCTTTGCTTACTGTAAGGCAGACAGAAGTTTAGGTTCATGATCTAATAGTTTTTATCCAAAGTTCATGCATCTATGCAAATATCCTTTTGCCTCATTATTAGGGTATAGCAGAAGACATAGGAAATTGTAGCCCAGGAGCCTGGGGAATGTTTTCTTCCAACCTTGCAGGGAAGATGCTGCTCTTAGCAGTGTGTAGATAGGAGGAATGTGGTAGGTACAAGACAACGTGGTTACTTTCTGCTTTCTTAAAAATCAGATCTAGTTTACATAAACTACTACTTAAAGTATTTCCAAAACATTATTCTAAGTATACTGTGGGATTGTAAGTCAGACATTCTCTTCCTAACGCTTACTGTCAAGAACAAGTTGTAAACTGTGTTTATTTTTAACCTGTCCAGATATCGTATATATTGTAATATGCATAACCTCTGCCGTAGCTGTACCATGTCTGGTCTCAGCAGCAAATGATGTTGACTGGGAGGTGAACTGCAAGTGTGTAAGGCAAGCTGGAAATAGAAGGTAAAGTGTTAATTGGAAAGGAAGGGCAGCTGCTTGTGATCCAACCTGCATCTCCCTCTGTGCTAATGCTAGAGTTATAAAACAGCCGATTGTCCCTGTTTGTCTCTAAACTGACTGTATCTTCATATAGAGAAGTGTGAGGAGGTAAAATCAACAGGCTATGAAGCCTTGTTTCTTTGTTTTTCAGGTATGTGCACATATCACTGCTAACAGTGTGTGTTTAAGAGCTTGTAAGCGCTTGGCCTCAGCACAGCTGGTTATAGTGAGACCAGACAAAGAGGCTCTTCGACTGATATTGATTTACCCTGGTTGGTGTCTTGGTGTAATTTGCACCTTGTCTGTACTAATAACATCTGAAGAGTGTTGACTTCCCGATTCTAGAAATGCAAGTGTTGCGTTTGCCCCTGCAGTAGAGATCTCATGGATTTAAAATATTTGTTGGATGGCAGATGGTGGAAGCCACACCTTAAAAGGCTGCAGTTTGTTTTGATGTGGGGGTGACTTTAGAGTAGGAAGAGTTTGAAAATAAAAATGTTTGTCCAAGGATGTTTCTCTTCCAAGTCTATGAAGAACAAGAGGGGTGCCCAAAGGAACAGGGTGATCACTGCTGATGTGAGTCTACTTTAAGTGATAGACCGTGACGAACAATGATGATGCTTTGAGCCTGGAATAGTCCATTTTAAGCAGCCAGGCGGTCTGTAGAATGGCTTTGGCCCCTTACTCTCTTTGTCTTAACGATCATAATTCTGGCTGCTGAAGAATATTATACCAGTAGCTAAAAATTGGGCACATGTGCGTCAGCCTTCTCACCTTGTTATTGAATTCTATTGCTTCTATGGACACTCCTTGTTTCTCTGTGTATATTATTAAAGGCAAATCTGATTTGTCAAAAAAAAAAAAAAGAAAAGCCAATGAGATCTAAGAAGTTTGAGACCATCCAGTAACAGGCAAAGACTAGAACAAGTTTTATCTATCTCTTAAAGACTAGTATATACTTTCTCTTATCTTTGCTCAGTTTATAAACATTATGCCTTCCTAGAGGCTAAGAAACAATATAAAAACTTAATCTGAGTTAATTAGTACTAATCTGTTAGCAACGCTTATCCTCTAACAGAACACTAGTGATATCCCTGCAAGTGATAGCTGCAAGAAACTGCTACCCACGCCCCAGACTCTGCTGGTAATGGTTGCAGGAGCTCTGTGTGAAAGGCAAGGTCAAACCAACTGCTTGAGTCCTACTGTGTCATCTGAATTCTATGTACTATTTACAAGGGAATGAAGCTGTTTAGACATACAGAGCGTATTGTTTTAAAGCCTTTAATGTGTAAAAGGAAATTGAATGTAGTCCGTCATTCAGAAAACATAACAGTTTAACAAAAAGTGTGTTAATTTTCTATTTTTCTTTATAGGCAACAATAGTGCTACTCTTGGTCTGTTGCACAGTCAGCTTTTTGGTGTACCACGGAGTTGGACTTTCTGATAAATGATAAATATTTGCTGCTGAAGTTATTCTGCTTAATCTTGTTTAAAAAAGAAAAAAAAGTACGAATATAGCTGCTTCTTCCCCAGTTCTCCTCTAATGACTTTGTTGGTCTAATAAAGTGATTAGTCCTCCTTATCTCAGCTAGGGATGCTGCTAAACGAAGTTCAAATACCTATCTTGCTGGGATTATCCTTCAGGCACAATTTAAATGACCCACCAGCAAATATATCTGCTTTAATGTGACATTTGTTGTCCTTGCTGCCTTCTCCTACTAGTTCTGTAAGGCATTCTATTTTTTTTTAACTACTTAAATGAGTCTTTTCATTTCTAGAAATGACAGCCTTGTTGATAAGCCATTCATTATCTTTCACTGATGAACTCTAATTTCTATTATGCTTTGAAAGCCTTTTTATTTTTCCTTGGAAATATCCATTTATCAATGCCTCATGCCAAAAAACCTGACCATTCAGAGTGGAGTTGTCTTACTCCACGCACTGGTGCTTGGTATGGACGTGTAACAAGCTATCTATCTGATGGCATCTTCAGTCTGCAAAGGTCATTTGTTCTACTTAGGTTACTGTCTTTGCACACTGCATGTTATGTTTTGCTTAAAACCTAATTTAATCACCCTTAGATTTCAAAGCCTTGGCTACAGGGAGTAAAACACTTAATATCCCAAGATAATACTGACTGAAATGAGAATCAATGAAAGCACTAAACCACCCTTTCTGCCATCTGATAAGAGGCACTGAAGCAGCGCTACCTCTCTCAGATCTATTCTGGATCCCTTCTGCTTCCCAGTATTTCCATTCTTTTTCTAATTTCATTCAGTCTACTGTTTATGGTCTTTATGGTCAGTGCTTCACCCTCTACCCAGGAAAAAAGAAAAGCAAGATTTTTCTCACAAAACTGCTGTGTGTTTCTCTTTACCGATCTCGGCTATGGATTTGTTTATCCTGATTAAAATTAAAGCCTGTGCACTGCCAGAACTAGTGCAAAGAGATCAAGTGGGATTCGAAGTCATGTGTTTTCATTTAAATTGCAATCACAGAAGTGTGTTGGAAATTAAAAAGTTTAATAACATATTCTTTTCTCTGGTCTGCATTAGACAAGTAAATCGGGTACAGGCTGTGCTTTAAAGGAAGCCTCAGCTCTGGACAAACAGCCCTCCTTCCCCTCCCCCCAGTTTTATCCACTTTAATCTGGATTTTTATTTTTTTTTATTGGCATGACTTTACTACTTTACTTTAGCTATATTCAATAAATGGAGAGCAGTAATAGAAGCTGGTATGATTTTGATAAAATGTTGTTATTGTCTTAGGTTTGCAGTTGTCCTTTCAGTCATCATAATATTTACTTCCTTTGTTAGAGTTTGCTTGGACATATGTCTGGAAAACAGTTAAGAAATCCCAGCTACCAAATTGTAGAACAAACATTATTGCAAGGGTTTTTGTACTTGCTCGTGTAAATGTTTCTCCTGTAAAGCTATAACTGTGATAGAGTATTAGCAGACATACTCCAGCCTATGCCAATCACCCGAAGCTACCTTTGAAATCAGGCAGTTTGCTACAGTCTTTCATTCCTGTATCCTATGTAGTCCTCTGACGTCAATGCAAATGAAGTTAATACACTGGGTTTTTTGTTTCATTTTTTTTTTTTAAGCTATCAGAGGGTTCACCTTGATCACTAAACTGGGTACAGATTTAAAAGGAGTCTTCATGATGAATGCTCATAAAGGACTACTGTATATATACTCTGTTAAGCCTGCTCTGCTGTGGGTACAGCGCAGGTGATGGGGGCTGAAAAGATCATAAAACAGCACAGAGGGTACAGAAACCAGGTATCCTCCTCAATTTTTAAGTACTTGGGTCTGAATTAGGCCTCCTGATAACAAAAGGGTAAGAAGTGTGCAAGCTTTTACAACGTGATTCAGAGGAGGTGCAAGGAAGAAACTTGAGTTCAGTGTGATGGTATCTCTATGCAGCAGATAATGCTTCTCTGTGGACCTGTAAAAGCTACAAGGTCTTGGAATGAAAATAGGTGTTGACCTGTTATCTTCACTTGAGTCTGTAGTGAAAGCAAGTTATATCAAGAACTCGCGATATAAACATATGGATCTGCCGTATGGCTTGTGTTCAGAGCAGTATGGACAAGCTCTGTTCCTGTCAATAGGAGGACTAATGGCTTAAGTTACTGTTTCCCAACAGTCTCACTCAGGTCTGAGATTATAGGTCTATTGCTACAGTTAGAATAGTTTTGCTCTCTTATGTTTTTGCAGATGATATTTGATTTTTCATACCAATCCCCTGGTGAGTAAAAAATGTCCTTGATTCTGTTGATTTAAGTGAAAACTGTAACACCGTTTTATCGGGTTGTTTTTTTTTTTTTTTTTTAATTTTAATTAGCATGCTGTAGAGAGAGGATTAACATAATAAGTATAACCCCTACTTGTGTGTACCCACTATTGTATAACAGGGGAGTTTGTGCCAAACAAACAGGCGGGCCTTGCCTGAAAGAGCTTATATTCTAGTGGGACAAACAAAATGCACAACAAATGTAGAACAGCATATGGCCATCGCAGTTGGTCTTAAATAGAAAGAGATTAAATTCTTACATTTCTGCAACTTGTCCAAGCAATCCAAGTGCCTCAGAAGTGTTATGATAACCTGTTTGGTTTCTTTCTATAGATTATCTCTTAATATTTTCCTCTTTTAATATTAGCATGACTCTCATGCTAATATTATGAATATACAGCAGGGATTGTTCTGAAACTTGTACCTTTCCTCTTTGTTTTAGGTTCTCTTGCAATATATATGTGTATATATTTCAAGTAATATCTTTTCTTCACTGCTGAGATATTCCATATGGTCATTTCATTCATATAGTTAATTGACTACCTCTGTAGGGAGGCACTGCACTACCTGTATTGTGGGCTCCAGAGACACTCCTGATTGATCACTAGGTAAAGCTTTCACTCGTTAGGACTTACTGGAATGCTTGTTTTTAGCTATTTAAAGAGTTATGAAAAATAATCACAAACTACATCAAGAAAACACTCGGGTGTCTTCTTGAAAAGTACATGAAACCTTGAAAAAGAAAATGTACATCAAACAAGCTTCTGGAGACCTTTATACATTTGGCTTAAAAAAAAAAAAAAATAAATCCAAGAATGTTCATTTCTGTAGATAAGTAACAGCAGAAACATTTGGACAACACATCTTCATCCTTCTCCTACTTCCATGACAGCCAACTTGCTGGCATGAATCCTTTCCATACCTTGTAGGCTTCTTTTTACATCTTGTCAGAGATAAGATGATTGTGGAGAAAAACAATGATGATAGGGATCTATAATTATTTATGACTGATGAGCATATCTGACATTCCTTCCTGCTACCCGCTGATATGTCTACCAGATAGCAAAAGAGACAATTTCCTCTGCTGGCACAGTATATATTTTATGTTCAAGACGCTGCTTGCAGTGAGATGTTGGACAGGATTGCTGTGCCACAGTGTGAAAATATTAGTAAAAACAATGCATGTCTGGGGAAAAGTCTCTGTTAAATGTTTCTATCTTTCAAGTTGATACAGAATGAATAAAGAGAAAATGAGTCCCCTGTGATTGAGAGCTCTCTGAGATGTCAGTTCTTCATTTAATTCTGCAAGGGCAGGTAGAGCATTTTTGAGTAAAGGCTACTTATGTTTTCCCACTAATATGAGTGCTGGCAAGATCATTATTTTGAGTGATAAAACATTAAGATTAGCCTTTTTTAAATTTTTGTCTGAAGTTCGTCTTGATTCAACACGTGCTGGTATGTGTAAAATCAAAATTAAGCCCTATAGCAGGTTAGTTATTTTAATCAAAGCACTCTATATGTGTGATTTTAAAGTTCCTGAGCTTTTTTAGAAATAGCAAGCTAGTCTAAATACGACCGAGGTCTTGGAGCTCAAATAACTATGAACAAGCTTTCAAATCTACAACTAACCCTCAGAACTACCTTTATCTGAATGGCTTAAATGAAATACTGTTCTCTGGAAGGGCAAGAGGATAATGTTTAGTTTAACTGCACTTTATTTGGTACTTCACAAAATGATCAGTTGTAGAGCAATCATTAAAATCATAGGCTATAAGCTACTGTCCTTTGAAGTAAATTACATGTTGCACGATATGTGGGTCTTTGTCTTTTATCACATCAAATGGAATATGTCTAAGCCACTGGGGTTTTTAGGTTCTTCCTCATTTTGCTAGGAATGTTGTTCTTAAATAAGATATTTTGATTTAATGTAGAATAAAGAGACTTATGTTTATATTTATTTTAACTGCTGTTTTGCTTCAGTGTGTTTTCTTGCTTAGTACTGACCATAATGAGGTTACTGATAAAATAAACCAATTATGTAAGTAGGGTTTTTCTTCCTTCTCTTTTCCGTGCAGTCCCTTTAAGTTATCTTTTGTGTTCAAAAACAACTGGAGGTCAGGTTGAGTGAAGAAACCCCATGATGAGTTAAATGATCGAGACCCAGAAAAGCCTAGAGCACTAAAGCCTGTGGTGTTCCTCTTCCATTTGGAACAAATTACCTATCCCAGCTTCAAACCTCAATGGGGGTGAATTTAAATTGTTTTTTTTATTTAGCCTTAATGTTGTGTTAGCTACCCTACCTGCGCTTCGAGTATTTGCTGCAAGCGTGAGCCCTGCAGGTTGCCAAATGACCAGTTCCAATGCTGTATCTACCATTCTTTTTCTAGTTTTATTGTGTTAGCCACCCTAGATTAGAAGCCAAATGGTGTGTTGAACATGAGAGGGAGAAACCTGGGCAGCGGGGAGGTCTGCCTGGAGAAGGGCAATGCGTGTATCTCATGGTAAAAAGGCATAAGAGGATCTGAAACAGCTGGGCTTTGGTGGAAAACTGGATAGCTAAAAAAGAGGTTATATTCTATGAGCAAGATTAAAGGAAATTAAATTGCAGGATTAAGGCTCAGGTTTTGCAGTCTCATTTTCTGTTTCAATTCACAAACACCTTCTAAAACCCACCAGTGACGTGATTATTCTTTAAATAATTAAAAAAGCAGGATGCAGGTTTTCAGTGCTTAGGATTACATACGCATAATAAAGAACTCTAGCAAGTTAGTGCGATACACGTAATATCTTAATCCTTTAGAAACTATTCCTGTTTGTGGACTTCACAGGCAGAGAATCACAGAATCGTAGGGGTTGGAAGGGACCTCTAGAGATCATCGAGTCCAACCCCCCTGCCAAAGCAGGTTCCCTACACCAGGTCGCACAGGTAGGTGTCCAGGCAGGTCTTGAATATCTCCAGAGAAGGAGACTCCACAACCCGCCTGGGCAGCCTGTTCCAGTGCTCCGTCACCCTCACCGTAAAGAAGTTCTTGCGCACATTCGTGCGGAACTTCCTGTGCTCCAGTTTCCGGCCTTTTCCCCTTGTCCAGTCTCCACACACTG
The DNA here is from genome assembly GCA_030625065.1 of Alectoris magna. Taxonomy (NCBI): domain Eukaryota; kingdom Metazoa; phylum Chordata; class Aves; order Galliformes; family Phasianidae; genus Alectoris; species Alectoris magna. The sequence continues at coordinate 5,365,882 of CM060569.1, forward strand.
CTGAAAAGAGTCTGGCCTCGCCACTTTGCTCCCCACACCTTAGATATTTATAGACCTGAATCAGGTCCCTTCTCAGTCTTCTCTTCTCAAGGCTAAATGCACCCAGTTCACTTAGCTTTTCTTCAAAGGGGAGATGCTCCAGGCCCTTCACCATCTTTGTGGCCCTCCGCTGGACTCTTTCCAAGAGATCCCAGTCTTTTTTGTACTGGGGAGCCTAGAACTGGACACAGTACTCCAGATGAGGCCTTACCAGGGCAGAGTAGAGGGGGAGGATCACCTCCTTCAACCTGCTGGCCACGCTCTTTTTAATGAACCCCAGAATGCCATTGGCCTTTTTGGCCACGAAGGCACACTGCTGGCTCATGGCCAACCTGTCGTCCACCAGGACAGTCAGGTCCCTCTCTGCAGAGCTCCTCTCCAGCAGGTCATCCGCCAAGCTGTACTGGTGCATGCAATTATTCCTCCCTAGATGCAAGACTCTACACTTGCTTTTGTTAAACCTCATCTGGTTTCTTACTGCCCAGCTCACCAGCCTGTCGAGGTCTCGCTGAATGGCAGCACAGCCATTCAGGCGTGTCAGCCAATCCTCCCAACTTGTATCATCAGCAAACTTGCTGAGGGTGGCCACTATCCCCTCATCAAGGTCATCGCTGTAAACCCATCTAACTGTCCACTCATCTATCCCATACTTCCTCAGCTTTGTTATAAGGATGTCATGGGAGGCAGTATCAAATGAGTTGCTGAAATCAAGGTAGACTACATCCACTGCTCTCCCTCCATCCACCCAGCCAGTGACAACATCATAGAAGGCTACCAGGTTGGTTGAGCATGACCTTCCCCTGGTGAACCCATGCTGACTACTCCTGATAACCTCCTTATTCTTATATATTAGAAAATGCTCAGCTGTTGTGACTTTGTAGTGTACATTTCTAAATTCATTGTTTCAAAGTTCAGTTCCAAGGTTGCTATGTCTAAAATGACCGCTCTTGGCAGCTGTGCTGTCTGTACATTTCATTAATTTTCTTTCTGAATCACGGGTTAGTTTTGTAAAATAGACATATCCAATTAATTCCTCAGTATAAAAAGCAGAGACTGAGCACAAAAAATGAATAAATTAAGTTTTTGACCTCACTATATTTGGTAGATGTTTTAATAGTATCTAAGCTCTTGTTTACCCAGGTGGGTCTTCTTTAAGCGTACGTAGGAAAGAAAGATGGCATTCTAAGCTTACGTACAGATTTTTTACATTCAGATTCCAACAGAATTGGTTGGAGGGTCCCCATCCTACCAGCTACACTGATCCAAGCAGGGGTTTGGGAACATCTGCTTTCCTAGAGTCAGTCCATAAATGTGTGAACCATGTAGATTTTTTTATTGTTCATAAGCTGAACTACTTTATGAATGAGATGTTTATATTGGTACCTCTGCTTTTAATGTGACCCGAAAAGGCTTCCTGTAATGCAGCCACAAGATGGCACTTGAGCTGCACGTAACTACCTGAGCTGAGTCACTTAGCAGGCTGGTTTTAAAAAGACAAAACAAAAACACAACACCCAACGCAACAGAATCTAACCACCTTTACTTTGTAGAACAAAAACAAGCTTGTTTGTGAACAGCACTCTTAATTTAGAAGTTTAAACTACCAAAAACTTTCTTTAATCCTAGCTTTTTTGTAAAGCACAAAGTCTCCCTCTGTCCTGTGTTGACAGGATCTCGGGACTGACTAATATCTTCAACTGGTGAAATCTTTTAATCTTAACATTGAAATTTTCCGCATTTCCAGAAACATTTCCAATTTACCTAAGATGCGTTTGATATGGCAAAATGCATGTATATACTTGAGTGTTGTATGTGTGTGCCATTATTAAGCATTATTTTCTTCCAGCAAAGATGAGTGGAAGGTTTAAGTTAATATTTGGCTGTCTTCACGTTCCTTTCTAGTCATGTCACGTTAAGATTTTGAAAAATGCAGTTGTCTGGAGGTTTCTGTTTGTTTTAACTCATAGCATAAATCTATTTTTGTTTTCTGTGATGCTGGGGTAGCATTTGCCACTTTGTGATTCATTTCTGGAGTGTGTAGCCCTGATTCATTAATAAAAAATGTTCATTTCCTTGCCAGCAGACTCAATTTACTCCCTTTTGGCTCTACTATAGAAAGAAAATACTTTCTTCTCCCAGTGCCTGTAATCAAGGCAATCCTGGGCAAAAATGTTGGACGAAGGAAGAAGTATGGCAGCAAGAGGAAAAGAATTTGGGCAGCTGAGCTTACCTGGTTTTGGGAATGAACCTTTAGATTGGAGTGACTTTCCACCGTGGCTGAGAGTAATTAAGAGGCCTGTCTAGTAATATTTGAGTAAAATGCAGCAAAAGCATCAGATTCCCAGCAGTGATTACCTGTTGGTTTTGGACCCTTGTGTGAAAGCAGCGTGGACCAAGAGCTGGCACACTGAATTGGTGTAAGAAACACCTTGTTGCTGTGTTAGCTCACACTAGTGCTGTACTCTGCATTGACTAGATGTGGTTCAAACCTGATGTGGAAGAAGCAACATTGCAGTAGTAGACAATCAGTTTTGAAGTCTCAGACTTTCAGACAGGGTGGGAACAATTATCTTAAGCTATGTGACATAGTGAAGTCTGTGCTTAGGGTGTGACTAACAAAGTCAGTATGTGTACATAGATATGTGTGTATACAACCTGTTAGAGAAGGACATAGGAAGGAGCACAGTAACATCATACAGAAGAGAAAATAGTAAATATAAACTGAAGAATCAGGCACTGTGCGAAATTGTTTGTTAAATGCTTGATAGGTTTCTGGTCCTTAGGGCAAGAAAGGTAAAGCTCAAGCTGCAAAGTTGCAGTTGTTTTACTTCTGCTTAACATTGGAAAAACTGCTTTATTAATGAGGATTTGTATATTAGTTCACCTGCTCCTCAGTGATTTGCGTTGCTCGGTGCTTTCTGAAATTGCTTTCTGAGCCATAGCAGTCCAATCAGACTTTCCTATAAATACTTTATTAACAGAAGCTACTTCTGCTACAAACACCTGAAATCTGCTTTTTTTTCCCTTTTTTTCTTACTAGTATTCATACTGTATGGCCATAGGCATGGGAGACTTCTGAAGGACAGTTTGTACCTTCTCTGCAGTAGTTGTTAAGATGCTTTTTTTTTTTTTCCTTTCTTTCTTTTCTTTTTGTTCTTCTTTAACAGTAGCTCTTTCAGTATCCAATAGGGAAAACATCTCATCTGAGGGTTGTTTTTTTTTTTTTAATCTATGGGTGGGGATATATCATAAATGTCATTCTGGGAAGTGCTGCTTGACACCCTTTCCATTCATAAAATGAACATTTCTATTGCTAATTCTCTTAGGGTAAACAATACAAACCCTCTCTTCAGACAGTGAAATTTAACAGGCTGTTAGTTCTCCTGCCTTTGAGGACAGCTGAGCTCTGGAGCTTGGATAGCTGTATCCTGGATTACAGGACAAATGGTAGATTTAGGTGAGAATGAACAGCAAAATGCTCCCAAGCAGAACTAAGTCATTAATCTGTATTGAAGTAACTCCTTTTTATGAGGAGACAGTATTGTAAGGGGGCTGTGCTCAAGATCAGAGTTTACCTATGGACATTAAGAGGCTTTGTGCGTGTGATGTAATTACTGCAGTTCAAACACCTGCAGACCTGTGCTTGGGAAACCGTGCCAGGCTCCCCAAATCAAACACAGGCCATCCTGCTGCTCGATCTGCTGGTACTGTGCATCTCCCAGGTGGCTGCACCCTGGGAGGGGGTACACGGCTGTGTTTTTGGGCACAGGACGTATTACCACATCCCGTGTACAAAAACACATGGCAAACACACAGAGCCTCACAACGCAGATGGGACACGCTCTATTTGTCCAATATCCTGAGGCAGGGAAACTGCTCTCCCCCTGCGGAGAGCAACTTGTAGGCCCTGCGGCTTGGACATGGGCACCTGCAACTTATCACATCCAGCAGAAACGTTCCTACGCTTTTCTTTCCCCCAGTTACCTGGGACTGGGCCCCGCTTGAGCCCCGGCCCCCACTCCCAGGGGTGCCCCGCACAGCAGCGAGCCGAAAGCACTCCCACCCGCAGCAGTCTTTCGCACCGCACCCCGCGGCTGCCGGGCGGGGGGCGGCTCCCGACCCACCCGTGGGGCCGGGCCCCCTCCTCGGCCTCGGCCGCACCGCTCTGGGAGAGCGCGCTGCCCGCTTTACGGCTGCTGAAAACCTCCCTCGGCCAGCGCGGGGCAGCCGTACGGCGGCGGGGCAGCCGGCGGGCAGGTAACGGCGGCGGGAGGAGGAGGAGGAGGAGGAGGGCGAGGGCGGGCTGTTGGGGTGCGCGTGCGGGTCGCTGATCCTCCGGGAGCAGCATCCCCCACCCGCAGCGCCGGAAGGGCTGCGGAGCGCGGCTGTCAGCCCCAGGAGAACTTTAGTGGAAGGAAAGAAGCACTGTTAAAGCGAGGGTGCCGGGGAACACTCGCTCGGAACTGGGTAAAGAAACCGCCCCGGAGGGCTCCGCGCGGCGCCGAGGTGAGCCCCGCTGTGGGGCGGCGGGAACCAACGGCTGCGCTCGTGCCCCTTCCACTCAGCTCCGTCACTGCGCGGGGCTGCCTGCGTTTGTGTGCTCTGCGCACGGGAGCTGCTCGGGGAATTTAGGTGCGAGTGTGTCTCTGCCCCAGTTAGGAACTGAACGTGTGCTGGCTCCTCGAGGTTGTAAACACCAGAAACCAACGAGCCAGGGCTGTGCAACAGCTTGATAAATTTCTAGAAGCCATCAAAATAATGAACGGCATCCCAACGTGCTTCCCCGTCCTTCGTTTTGTGCCCAGTGCCGTTTGTGCTTAGGTTATCTCAATGAGTAATTAGGGTATCTCAATGTGTGATTTCATAAACATGAGTGAGTAATTTCGTTGCTTTCAGTCAGGTTAGATATTAAGAGAAATTTCTTCTCAGAAATAGCCGTGCAGTGGCACAGCTGCCCTGGCAGCGGTGCAGGCACCGTGCCTGGGGGTGTTCAGAGCCTTGAGGATGTGGCCTTGAGGGACATGGACAATGGGCATGGGGGGATGGTTAGACCTGGGGATCTTAGAGGTCTTTCTCAGTCATAACGATTCTAGTACAGAATAATGATATTGGCAGTTCAGCAGCACCATCCGCGGTGCCTGGGTTCCTCCATGCATGTGGAGCTCTTGGGCTCCAGTAGGGTTCTGTATGGTAAGTCTGCCTTTGAGGCCTTGGGATGGCCTCAAAATGGTAGTTAAAATGGATCTGGCACTTGCGAGCAGTGCTGAGCCATCCTGCTGACTTCAGCGGGAATTTCCAATGCTGAGTCATCTAGACAAAAAATATTTAGGAAACATAAAGAATTAGATTCTATCCTAATACGAGCAGCCTGTATCATGCTGCCTTATTTATTACTTGATACATAGTTCTTGCATTTACAGGCAAATTTACTTGTTCAGTGGTTAGCGTATGGAAAGCATTAGAAATGCTAACAGTGCCAACATCCTGTATATCAAGCAATGCTATATGTATTTTTAGAATCTTAATCTAAAGAGCTCTCCATACGAGTCCCAATGCATCAGTTAATCCAGCGTTTATCTCCAGGATGGCAAAATGAAGCCTAAGGAGTGCCTTCTGATTTTTAGTCTTGGGTTGCATTCCTAGCATGTGTCTGAACTATATGTTAATTACCATGAAGTTGAGAGTTAGTCACTTGAAACAAGACAAAGAATGGTCTTTTGTAGCAGAACTTTCGCAGTTTTCTACAGCTGTATTTTTTTTTTTAAATCTGCTGAGTTATGCTTATTTTTCTTTAAAAAATAATAAAAAAAAAATCCTGCAGAAATTATTTTATTGGAGTTTCAGCAGTTTTACTGTCTACCTAAAGCTCTGAATTTTATTTCTTAACCTTAAAGTATCAATATTATAGAACAACTTTAGTTGTGGAGGATGTTAGTGAGACTAACCAGGCTGGTTAGCTGGATAATGATGCAATACTTCCTCTTGTACTAATAGGAGGCTCTTTTGTTAGCTTTGAGGAGGTTGGTCCAGAGCATCGATCTGAGGCAGAAACAGGGGTTCAGTAGTAAACATTGTCAGAACTGTCCATATTAAAAACAAAGAAACAAACAGTTGATGTGAATGTCACAAGCTGCACGCTTGTTTGGTTGCAGCTCTCAAATAGTCATGCAGTCATGCCATATCGTATGACTTCCCACTCTGTTAACCTTCATAGCCAATGTTTTACCTTGTCACTTCATGTGGTACACACCACCATTATTTTTTTCCCTTCTTAAATAACCTCTAGGCATGAATGCAAAGGAGAACAGACCTTGTGAAGTGTTGTATGTATATTTTTTTCCGCACCATAATAAACAAATTTCTTTCCAAAGAGTGGTGCATATGTAACCCGCCAGGGAACGTACTCTGTAGATCTTCATTATGGTTAATCTTTTCAAATAGGCATCATCTAGAAGTTCAAACTTTTTCTTTAGCTCTGGAGTTCATACTTTAAATGTTCTTTGCCTGACCAAGATAGCATTTTTGTGGTTAGAACATACTTTTTTCCCCCACAGAATCAGTGCTTAGTCTGTTTTTTGTTGTTTTTTTTTCCCCTTCTATGATATTTTATTTGGTGCTTATGCACATGTATGCATAAACATGTATGTGCAGTCTGTTTATCAGGAGTATGCAATGTAATATGAGGAAGCCGTTGATAGATGGCTCTGGAAGTGCAGTGTCACAGAGCTGGGATCCCGGTGAGTCACATGCCTGTGCAGATCCTCCTTTGATTTGCTGTTCTGTAAATGAAGGGTCACGACGCCTGCCTGAAGACAGGAGTAATTAATCACATTGAAATCCAGAGTTAGCTCTAGTTGTGGAATACAGAACAGATATTGAATGTTTATCTTTAAAGTACTGATGATATTTAACAGGAAAAACCAATACCTTCCCCTCCCTTTAATTTTCTTTAATGGTTTTCATGTGCATTAACTGCGCTGCCCAGGTGATCGATAGTACTGTTAGAATCGGGCGTGGAAATGGTCACAGTAGCGAGGTAACTCCCTAAGAAAAGTATCCTCTTCGCAGTAATTGTGTGATGTGTTTTCACAGTTAAAAGCAAGGGCTCTGCTTGAGGAGCCATGAAAACTTTGTTGTGCCTCAAATACTCATCTGCTCCTTATGTCAGTAGAGTATGCTTGGCTGGTGTGGCTGGGTGGGGAACTAGGAGAGGTTGTTTTTGTTGTCCTGTGTCTATATGGTCTCTGTAACGCAAAAATCCACTCGGGATCTCACAGCCCAGGCCAAGTCCAGGAGAGCGCTATTACCATTAACCATCTATTAAGGATCTGTTGGTCAGCTGGAGTCTTGGAGGGAAGAAGCAATGTGAACTTGAATACCTGAAGTCAAGAAGTAACCAAATGAGGTTTTGTGAACTGAGTTTGTTATGGTTTCTTGTATAAATGTGCTTGCTGTTGTGTGAGAACTGGAGCAGAACAGAATATATACAGAAACCAGAGAGAAATGTGAGAATATACCGTTATTAGTTTATTTGTTTGGTTTGAAGACAGCATCCTAACTTTATTGACAAGTTTTTGCTTTTTAACTCAGATTGGTTAACTCTGCACTCTATGCTACTAAGTACAGCATTCCTCCCTTACATAGAGCCCCAGGATTCGGCCACCAGTGTTAGTCTGTGGTTTCTGCTTGAAAATGAAAGGGAAATGCCATCCATACATATGTGCGTGGGGAAAGAAATTGAGGTTGAATTGGCAGGGTTGTTGGGTTTGTTCCATTGTTCTCTTTTGTTTTTGAGATTCTCAGTTTGCTAATTTCTATGTAAATAGGATTAATTTATGGGAGATTTTGAGAGAGACTGAATATTCAAGCCGTATGAGACTGAGCAGAAAACCTACAGCGTCTCTGTATGTGACATTAATGAGATTGCTCTAAGAATCCTCTGTCAGTTTTGGGTGTTCAGACTTCAAGGTGGATGTTAAAGTCAAAGAATTCAGAGAAGAACTGCAAGAATGAAGAAAGGCTGAAAATAGTTCCAGCGGGAGAAATTCCAAGAGCTCAGTATGTTAAATATTATCAAAGAGAAAGACAAGGAGAGCTTTGATTGGAATGGTTAAGTGCATGCATTGTGAACAGGAATTCTATGATAAAGCAGAAAATGACAGTATAACAAGATCCGTTGGCTGAAATGAGCCAGGTGCACTGGCAGTAGAAGTAAGAAACACATCTTGAGCAAAGAAGATAATTTACTGCGGATTATGATGGGGCATTCATCGGTAGGAAATTTTAAATCAAATGTGGTATTTTTCCTTTAAGATCTACCTAAATAGAAATTAACTGGGGGCCTATGACTGTGTCCTAGAGAACTCACAGCAGATCATTGCATGTTTTAATACATGAATCAGTATTTAAATACATATGTACATATATATAGTTCTGTATTACCACAGGTTACTGTTTAAATTAACAGAGCTGATAATCAATGTGTAAAATGTCTAAAATAAATGGAGACAGTGGACCTACTTGCTTAAGATGTCCATACTCCAGATTGAACACCACTAAATCATGTTTGCAACAAAATCCTTCAGCAAGGGAAAGATCTCATTACAGTCAGTTCTGCGTTAGCTAGTCCTGGATGTTGGCTAGTGGTAGATGAGCATGCCTGGTGCTGTGATTCTTTAAAAGCATGAAAGTACAATGGATATAATGATGGTTGAAGTCCAGAATCTGAAAGAAATGTGAAATAAAAAATTGAGCTGTCATGGAGTCATTCTCATAGAAGAGAGCACTCAGGCTGCTTTAGAAAGCCTCTGAGTACAACAGGCTGGATCACAGACGAGCCTGCTGTGTGTGTGGGGAGGAAATTATTGCAGGGAGGGATTTGCAGATCCTGCAGAGAATTCAGGAATATCTGTATTATAATGCATTAGCTCCTGCAGTGAAGAACTGGCAGGAATGTTCTGCAGTTTTCAATGTGCTCAGTTTTACGTGTCTTCAGCAGAGGATACTTTCAGGTCTTTGGCTTAGTTGTATCCTAGACAGCATAGGGAGAAATAAAAGAATTGTAAATCGGAATAGTGAAACCTCCTTTTGATGCTGAAGTTTGGCAAGAAGAGCTGAAGTGCAAGTCAGATGAGATTTCTATCTTGTATGGACTGCAGTTTCTGGGAGAAGATCTTGGGACTCAGCTTTCAATACAGTAAGAACATTGTCAAAATAAATTGAAAAGGATCCAAGCCAACCCACATCATTCAGTAAGACTGGCCTTTTTGCATAATACCACGAAGATGTTGAAGAAGTGGCCAGAAGTCTGATTAGGAGAGCAAGATCTGCTTCACCAACTCATGTATGCAATGAGGACCATTTGTAATACTACAACAGATTAGAGCAGGGCAGTTTTGAAAGGAGTTTTGAGAATCTGAAGGTGACTGAGCCAACAAACTGTCACTTACTAATAAGAAACTGTGCTGTGGAATGTAGCTAATGGCGTAAAAACCAGTGCAAGATAGAGGTATCAAGTACTGCCGAGAAAATAAAAAGGAGTACTTTACAGAAAATCCTGTGTGGGTGCACGTGCAGGGCAGAGATGTTTGCCCATGTGCTGTTTTTGTCTTTACTAACTGCAGACAGTAGTATGTGTATTCATATTTTCCTTCAGTCCTGTTTTTATTTGTATGTTATTTCTCATCTTGTGTATATATTTTGGCATTTTATGTTCTAAGTAGCTCTGCATAGGCCTGACCTTACCCACTGTGTAGTAAGTTCTATGTTTGAGGTGGCCTGAATTTATTTTACAAAGAGAGATGTCTTTGTAATTACCTGAAAACAAACAAAACAAAGCAAAAAAACCTATGAAAGAAAGGAATCTTTTAATGCGTCGACTGTCAGTTGGTGTAGGGTGAGTTTGGGGTTTGGAAGGGCTGACTTTTTCAAAACCAAAATGTGAAGTGTCTGTGTTAAGTGATGGGTGAGAAATTCTTAAAAAAATATATTTGAAGAAAACCACCTTTATATCAGCAATTTCCAAGTAGGCTTGGGTGTATTTATCTACCATTATGGTTCTTATGTTACGAATGAATATGCTAAGTGCTATTCGGGATTATTTGGCCATATGTTCCTGTTTTTATGGAACTTCATTTTGTGGGCTCCTTATATAAATAAACTTATTCTCTTCATGATGGCATGTTTTAAGAGGAAGAGGAAAAAAGTGTTGTTTCAAATGTTATACCTTTTGCAAAGAGCAGATGGTGTTTGTGTGTGGGGCCTCAAGTAAATTTTAAACTTCGAAGATACTATTTTCTTCCAGATTGTTTAAGGGAAATTAGTGTTTCTAGCTCTTCTGGAGCATACCAGGTTATATTACACCTGATGTCAAGTGTGTTTTTAACACCAGTGAAGGTGTGGAATGATGTCCTTGGGAGCTTTATTTCTGTGCATTTGTATAACATGGATTTGTATCTAAGTGCAGATAAGGCTTGCTTGCTTAAAGCGTGTTGTGCTTCTGAGAGATGGGACTTGAGGTATGGCTGAATGATCTAACGTTTCCTGGATTTCCACTATTGCCCCTTTGGAAGATGGATATAATGCTTCTGTGAGTCTTTGAGACCTTCAGCCTCCACAACTTTGCAAAGCTGATGAAGGGCAGGGCAGTCTCTTGATGACAGCAGTCAGCTCCTTCAACACCTTTGGATACATCCCCACTACTGTCATAATTAGTTCTCTATGATCATTTTGACAGCCTTTGTGAGGAGTAAATCTGACATTTACCAACGATTTTTTCCTTCTTTTTAAAGTCATTAATTTTCCTATATGTCTCTTAATGTGAAATTTGAAAGCCACTGGCCATGCTAATTGTGAGGAAAGAGACAATCTGGCTGTGAAGTCTCTGAGGAATTCATAGATGGGAAGTGTGGGCTGCATCAAAGCATCACATTATTAAACGTGCATTTTTTAAGTGCTAACAGATTCACATTTCTGAATCACAAGCATGCTGGGTGAAAGTAAGGACGGGGATTTACGTGGTGTTGCTATCTAAATTAGTTTCAGTGTTTCTTTGTTCGGTTTGGTTGATGTGGTGTGTACGTCGCTTTGTCATTGTTTTTTTTCTTTGAACAACTGTACTTGGACACATTTAAAAACGCATTTTCCTTTCAGTGAATTGCTTTAAGTAACTTGCTTTTAGAGCTGTTTAAGCAGGAACAAATCCATATGAACTCTTCCGTGGAGTCTTTCTTGCATTAATACTTGCAAGAGCAACTAAAGGGGAGTAAAAAAAACCTGTTGTAGATGCACACTTCGTGACTTTAACAAGTAAAGGATTACAATAGGGACTTAGAGGATATTGTAATCATCCTGTTCTACTGACTATTGCTGTGGGAACCATTGCAGGGCATCTACAGTATGAAGGAACTGCCTATGAGCAGGAAATGGGAACCTCTGGGATCATTTATAAAAGTAAAATGTACTATGCCTCTGGCTAGGATAGTGGACCGTATCGTGGAATCCCATTAAAATATTGGTGGATTCTCATGTTCAGAGATGTCTGAGAATAGCAGAGCTAGAGAATGATTGACATAAAAAAGAGATACAACAGCTTGATCTGTTAAAGGAGAGAGCTATGATGCTGAGTGCTGCATTCTGTGTGTCTGGTACAGTGAATCAGCTGAAAATAGAAGGGGCTGATTAAGAGGGGAAGATACTTAGGCAGTGTCAGAAAGGCACCTCAGAACTTTTTGTAATTTAAGTAGTGAGGTGCTGCATTGTTGCACGTTTATGCCATATTGATTAATGAAAGAAGCCTAGATAGTCTTGTATTATGTAAGCGTTAAACAAAGAATTTAAGACTGGTCTTATTTTCAGGCTGAAGTGCTGGCCCAGAGCTGAGATTTGAGCTTATGTTCAACATGCTGAATTACTGCTTTTTCAGTCTTCTTTCTTAGTCGTGGGGAAGTATGCAAAAGTATCCACATTTTCTTTTTTTTCCCGCAGGATGAAATGAGAACAAATGTAGAGATATCTTTAGATCACAATTGAGTCTTCATTTTCCTACCTGCTATTCACATGTATCAGGCAATGCGTGATGAATATCTCCTGCTTGAAAACTAGTTATGTCTGGTACAAGCTAGATGATTTTTTGCCTTTACACAAATAATAGCAAGGTAGCTTGCCAAGGCTTTAGAGAGGACATGGTGTTTCCAGAAAGAAATGGCTTCATCTCTAGTTCTGCGCTGTTACCAGGTTTTTGTAATTTTATTGTAGAAGCCACAAGTCAGTGATCAAAAAAATCTCTATTTTACTTACACTGTGCTACTTTTAATGCTTTGAAAATAAATATTTTTAGGCAAGACCTTTTCACTTTCCTACTTGATAAAAAAAAAAAAGCTGGTTTTTTTTTTTTTTTTCCCCCTAAATGCTTCCTAACAGTTCATTTTGATGGTGGGGCCCTGTTAATATTCAGCATATCAAACAGTGATTCTACATAGACAGTTGGTTCTTAATTTGTTTTGCGTGCTAGTGCTTAAGTTCAGAAAACTTGAAAATTGGTGAATTGTTACTTTTGAAACTATGAAAGCTTAAACTCACTAAAATTAAATGTGTTTTACATGGGTTTCAGGTTTAAACCAGTTCTAGAATTTCTTCTAATTTCCGTTGGAAGAGGAATCTGAGGTGTGTTAAAGGAAGTGTACATTTCTTATGGCATCTTGTTCTGAACTGTTATTTGAAAATAATGTGAAAGTAGTTTGAGATGGGCCTCCCTATTGAAATGGATATTAGTGTTTCTCTCCTGTGCTGTGTGTATAAGACTAAGGTTGCAATGTGTTTTATTGTCTGGCTGTTGCTGATAGATCAGTGTTCAATAGAGTTGTCTTTCTGTGTTAGTGTCTGAGAGACGTACTGACTGTATTAAAAAGAGTGGGATGAGGTGTAAGGAAGATCTATTAACCACTCTTCCTTCCAGAACAGCGCTTCTTTTTCCAATATGTGACAGGAAGAAAAAATTGGTAAAGTGAATTGCAAGCTATAGATTAATTATTTTAAGTAAAATACTTTTAATGTTGTTTATGGTAAGAGTGACGGAGCACTGGAACAGGCTGCCCTGAGGGGCTGTGGAGTCTCCTTCAATGGAGGAGACCATTGACCATTCAATGACCCACCTGGATGCCCACCTGTGCAACTTGTTGTAGGGAACTTGCTTTAGCAAGGAGTTGGACTCAGTGATCTCTTGAAATCCCTTCCAACTCCTGCAATTATGCAGTTCTGTGATCCAGGCAGATTTGATGTCTGGTATATCATTCAAGTGTAAGTGGGGCAATCTGAAAAGCTTGTACTCTTGTTCCATCTTTTTTCAAGACTAAGTATATTTTTCAAAAGCAGTACCGATGCCTAAGACTAAGTTCTGTGTTTTTGTGTTTGGTCTTAGCTTGTTTTTAATTGTAATTAGCATTTCCAGTTGTATATGTACTGAGAAGCCAAGCCCTTTTTTTCTGCTGGATGCTTGGTGCGATTGAGTTTTGTAGTCCAATTTTGTCTGTCTTCAACAGAGACACTTGTTCTTTTTTTGGCTGAAAGGAGCTAATTAATGACACTTCTGGAAAGGCGAGATAGAAGTGCTACCAAAAAAATAGGGGAAAAACTTTCTTGACCTTTAGTGCTTAATTATTTTTAGTATCAATTCGAAAGTCTGAAAATCACTGATGTCCTGAGAAAGCGTAAAAGTGCCATTGTAGGAGATATATCAAAGGAATGCAGTTTTTTCAGAATTGAAATAAATGTGATTTAAAGGGAAACAGTCGAGGTACTGAGATCTTAAAGCCATATTAGTGGAAATGTGCTTTTTTTATTCTGCTAGAATACTTGCAGTTACACTATTGGTGCTAGAATAAATTAACTGAAAGTTGTAGAAAAACTTTGGAGATTATTATTATAGTGCTCTGTATGGAATATTAATCCTCTCATTGTATATCCTTCGCTTTGGGGAAATTCCATCTAAAAACTTCAGTTACCTTGTGCAGTGCAAAGTACACCAACCTGCTTTTTGAACTAACCCCTATTTAAACAGTGGATTCACATCAAGTTACACTGGTGTATAGAGAAAAGTGGGGAGTTTAAAATATGCATGTATATATTTATATATATGTATTCCTTTAAACTATTTGGAGGAAATTGGCTTAGCGTGCCATGGGCTGCGTCTCGCAGGTTGGCTTGAAGTGCAGGCTGACCCTTATCCTGATTTGCTCAATGTAAACCTGGTAGAAACAGAACGAAACCAGTGGTCTGGAGAAAAAAAAGAAAAGAAAAAAGAGTTAATTCACTGATGGAAATCTAGACATAGGAATCTGTTTTATTAGCTAAATTAGTTCTACCTGGGCATGTTCTGTATGCACTAAGAAATTCCTTAATTTACAAGAGCAAATGTAAATATTGTCTCTGTCTTTTCTGGCAATCTGATTGAAATCAGACCTTTTTTGAAGCCTTAAATTCTGGTAGCTGTACAGGCACTGACTGCATGACTGCAGTAGTGTGTTGTGTGTGTGATTGGTTTCAGAACTTTCTGAATCCTTACTGTTGTGGTACAGCAATGAGGGTCTTCAGAGGTCTCAGCTCTATTTTGTTAGCTATTGCAGCATGTTAGAGTGCCAGTGGAAAACTAGATCGATGGGGGTACAGAACTTGCAAGATTGTGCTCAGATGTGATAAACAGTTTGAAAGCTTCTCTTCTTAATGGTATTCTTTCAGTGGTTTACAGGTTAATACTGCAAAAAAAAAAACAACAAACAAACAACGTAATATCCTGCTACTAATTGAAATCTACCTGAAATTGACAACTTTTCAACATATTTTCATTATCAACCCAGTTCCTTCATGTTACTTAGGTGTGAAAATCTAGACAAGATTTTGTTAACGATTAAATATCATTTGAGAAGGAGAGAGTGGGAAGCTTTTGTCTTGTTGCAAGTTGAGAATTATAAAGGTTGGGTTAGAATATTGAGTACTTAGTCTAAATTGTTGAATGCATTGGCATAGTAGAAACCAAAGGTTAGGTTCAGGTTAAAAGAAAAAAATTCCAGCACAGGAAGTTGGAATGCATTTTTATAACATTCTTTCCTTCAGAAATAGCTTTCTGATTTGGATTCCTAGTGAGAATTTGTGTAGATTTTATGCAGAAATAACAGTCATGAGTAGTTCATTTCAGAGTGATTTGTGTGTGTGTGTGTGTGTGTGTGTGTGATTTATACATGAGAATTTGAGCTTTAGAAAGGGCTGTTAGGATTCCAAACTTTTTCTTCCCCTAAAACTCTACATGCACTATCAAGTTTCACTTCTTTTTTACCGAGCAGAGGCCTTGCGTAACAGGGATTGCCAAATAGCTGCAGCTCCACAAATCTGTAATTTATGCCTATTCTCATCCAAGATGTCTGTTTTGAGACTTCATTGGACTTGAGGTCAGGCCTGCTGCAAATACGATGACTTGAAGAGAATTAATGTGGTGGAAAGAAATGCATGCAAAAACTGTTTTGTGCTGCTGTTCAACTAATACAGTCTTGACTAATACAGGTTAGTTGCTTTCTATTTATTAATATTTATTTTATGAATAATATATATAGGTATAAAAAAATGTGACCTTACTTCTTTGTCTTGTCATGTCAGCTATAGCAAGAGCTTATGCTTGTTTATTCTGAATATCATAGTTTGAATATGAAGGCTGAAAGTGGATAATTATGGAGGCAATGATATCTTTTGTCAGACTGTGTTAATAACCTCTGGGCTGTAACTGGTAGTAGCAATATCAGAGTGTCTTCGCTTCACATGAACTATGGCTTGTTGCTGATGATACCTTTCACTGTGACTTGTGTTTCTGGGTCTTGGTAGATTATAAACTTAACATAAGCCATTAGTGTGTGCTTGCATCCCAGGAGGCCAACAGTATCCTGAGCTGCTTCGGAAGAGAACTGGCCAGCAGGGCGAGGGCTATGATTGTCCCTCTCTACTCTGCCCTCATGAGGCTCTATCTGGTGTATTATGTCCAGATCTGGGGCCCTCAACACAGGAAAGACATTAAGCTTCTGGAGAAGGTCCGGAGAAGGGTCACAGAGGTGATCAGAGGGCTGGAACGTGTCTCCTGCGAAGACAGGCTGAAGGAACTGGGCTTGTTTAGATGAGAGAAGGCTGAGTGGAGATGTCATTGGGCCTTCCAATTTTTAAAGGGAGTTTATGGACATAAGGGAAATCAACTTCTTACAGGGGTAGATAGTGATAGGACGAGAGCGAATGGTTTTAAGCTAAGGAAAGAAGGTTTAGATTAGCTGTCAGGGGAAGTTTTTCACTGAGAGGGTGTTGAAGTGCTGGAGCAGGTTGTCAGGGAGGTTGTAGATGCCCCATCCCTGGAGGTGTTCAAGGCCAGGTTGCATGGAGCCCTCATTCTTGAGGTCTCTTCCAACCCAGGCCATTCTATGGTTATTCAGCTTATCCCCACAATGCTTCCCCTAGCATAAGCTCTAACTCGAATAGGAGTAATAGAAAACATTTTTTGATAATGAGAAAAGCTGTTAAATTAGGAGGATAATTTGGAGCCAAACACACTTTGTCATGTCTAGGGAATACTTTCCTTTAGAGTATAGGTAGTGATCAATAGCACACTAAAAAACACACCAACAAAAGCAATAACAAAAAAGCAAAGAACAAATGTCCTAGTTTAAGAGAGATGACTAATTTTCTGCAACTATAATTTTGATTGTAAATTAACTGTCAAATAGATTCTCAATGAGACTGCATTAACTCATTCCCACTTGGCATCATGATGTACAAGTTGTACAACTGTCTGTTAGCACTTTGGAGATCTCGTTAGTTGTAAGACAAGAACTGTTCTTGGAGCACTAAAGGGATCTTTTCTTAAAAGTAATGCTTTTATACTTAGAAGGTAACCCAACTCGTAACGACTACTTGTATTTTTATCCTGATACAATGGAGTGAAAGGGGAGAAATCTCTTTGTAAAAATTCTTCGCCGCTATCTCCATAATCTCTACTTGAGTGAGCATCAGCCAAGTGAGAAAATGAAAAATTATAACCTGCCAAGCACCAGTGGCAGACTGAAATGGAAAAATTGCAAGTTAATAACAGTGATACCTCAGAAAAATTTGCTGGCCAATTTAACATTGCTTTATCCAAGGTCACATCTTACAGCTGATTATTTTTAGTAATTTGCAGATGAGGACTTTCTACATTTCTCATGGCAAGTCAAGATCAGGGAAATGTCAGGTATAGTTTAAAACTCAAGGTTATCAATCTTTTCAAATCAAAAGTAAATCATATTCTCTGCTTATTTGCTTAAGACTAGGCATGGAAATAATTTCCATTGTAGTGAAGTGGAAAGTCTATGCTATCCTTTATGGCAGTGATAAAGTCAATGTAACATGAAAACTCACAGTGGAGTGAGGTTGACTAGGGGATTGAAAGTAAGAGAAATAATGAAAAAAAGCTTGGCAGTGTTTCCTCTGGAGTAGGTTCTTGCCAGTGTGCCTGTGATGATTTTAGTAGTCTTAAAGTGATTACAGATGTTTTCTACATTTAGTAGAGAATGCGAGCCTATTGCAAACAAATGCGCAAGGCATTCTATAAGCAAAGTCATGTGAAATAACCCAAGCGCTTTACTGGAATCCAAAGTGTAGCAGCACTGAGCTTCCTCCAGTACAATCTCCATGGTCATCCTAACATTGCCTAGTGAACCTTGCTACACTTGCAAAGCACTGATGTGCTTTCACATATTTAAAAGTAGACCATTCATCATCAAATAGAATATCTCGTTAGTTCATGGAAACTTCTGCTCTAGGCCTGTGGTCTGAAGGGTTGTGCAAATGGAAGATGTCTATGCTTGTATTTTATGTGGTTCTGTGGCGTTTTTGCGAAGGATATGAAATAACCTGGTATGCTGAATGTACACAGTGAGTAGTTCTTTACAGAGACAGTGGTGAGGTGCTGGAACAGCTGCCCAGAGAGGTTGTGGATGCCCCATCCCTGGAGGTGTTCAAGGCCAGGTTGAATGGGGCCCTGGGCAGCCTGCTGTAGTATTAAATGTAGAGGTTGGTGGCCCTGCCTGTGGCGGGGGAGGGGGCGGGGGGCGGGCGGATGGTTGGAGCTTGGTGATCCTTGAGGTCCCTTCCAATCCACAGAATCACAGAATCACAGAATTATCGAGGTTGGAAAAGACCTAGAAGATCATCCAGTCCAACCATTACCAATACTTCCCAGCTAAATCATACCCCTCAACGCAACATCCAAACGTTTCTTGAACACAACCTCACCACAACCTCCCTTCAGGAAGTTATAGAGAGCTATAAGGTCTCCCCTGAGCCTCCTCTTCTCCAGGCTGAACAATCCCAGCTCCCTCAACCGCTCCTCATAAGGCCTGTGCTTCAGATCCAAAATCCAAGCCATTTTATGATTCTGTGGTTCTAAGGGGACTTTGATCTGGTAGTTCAGAAATCCTGTTTGCTACTGAAAAGCTGTTGTACCAACAAGAGTGCAGAGAGTGTTTGGTAGGGAAATTGAAGGGCATTTCTTGCTTGAAGGCTGACGAAGCACCCTGTTTGTATTTGCCCTGTTCTCTTACCATAGAGGTCTTATCTGTCTGTAAAATAATAATAAGCATTCACTTTTACTCACACATGAGTGAGCTTTGTAGGTTAGTGTGATTCTGTGTTGAGATGCCAGAGTGTCGCTGGAGTACTTTTCAAGAACAAGTGGCTTAGCTTGCAAATGCTTTCACTGGCAATCTTTAATGGTCACGGTGGTCAGAAGTCTGGGTTTAAGTCTCAGCCAACTGTACTGGGCATTTGCTCAGTAGGAATTTGAATTCCCAGCTGTATTTGCTAGCTTTCTCTAGAAGCTTCCTGTCAGATAAGTCTTGTCCTCTCTGGATTCTGAGATCTGACAAGATTTCAGCTTGAGTTGTTTACTTTTTCTAGCTGTCAGGCGAAGCATCGTATTGAGTTAGTCCAAGAACCCTAATCTAATGCTCACCGTGATGAAACTGTGAATATATCAGTCAATACTTATTTTAGAAAACGTAAAGGAAAGTGAAAATTCTCTTGACAACCTCTGTCCATTTCATTATCTAATTTTCAACATGAAACTGTATCTTAGTTTCCACATTTCCTCAAACTTTGTAGCCTGTCTTTGTTCATATACGTCAGCCTTACACCTTCGTATACACAGCAGTTCTCTCCCCTCCTAAACAAGTCTCCATCCAAGGCACCGTGTCCATCTCCTGTGTTCCTGCAGCAGAAGGAAGCTGAATCCCCACTGATGAGGCCAGGCTGCTGTGGCAGGCAGCCCTCTAGACTTAAAAGTTCGAAGAACTAAGACTTCAGACTCAATATTTTTCTACCATGTTATTTTTCTTCCTTGGAGCATCTATGTTCTGACAGGGCAAGATCTGTCCCCAGCTAGACAGGACAGCAATTGGGTGTTTTTTTTGTTGTTGTTGTTTTTGTTTTTTTTTTTGGTTTTTGGTTTTTGGGTTTTTTTTGCTATTTGCATGAAGACTGCTTTCTATTTATTCAGGAAAGTATGTCTACATGTAGTATTTCTGCACAAGTATACATGCTCTCATATACACGCTCTTTATAAGATTGCAGTTCTTAATGCTACTGTGCTGTCTTCAGCCAAATACTGCTAATAGGCTCTACAAGGGAACCTGATTCACTTAGCAATGAAATTGCATGTAGTAAAAATGGACTTGACCAAGGCAAAAGGGAAAGAAGTAAGGTTAAAACAACTATTTGGGCTTTTTTTTTCTTTTTCTTTTTAAGACTAGATTATTTTAAGAGTAGATGAAGATCACTTAACACATTAACATTTTAGAATACCGGCACAAAGCTGCGTACTTACATGAAAACTTAGACTTATTTTTTGTTTTGCTTTCTTTTGAAAATGTTTCAAGGTAACTCACCCTGCAGTCATACTTCTATACAATTTTTTTCTGCTATGTCTGTTATTTTCAGGGACTGATAAAGGTAAATGATGGGAGAGATTAATAACTACTTTAAAATAGGCTTCCTTTTTGAACCTCGTGTGCCCATTATTAAAATGTTTGAAAGGAGTTTCCAGACTAAATAATCCTTTGTCAACAGAGAGCATAATGCATTCTGACAACACTTGTAATTGTAGTACTTCCATAACAGTTACCCTTGTGCTTCATTTTGGTATTGTTGGGGAATTATATTTGCATGATATATTTAATTGAAAATCGCATGCTTTGCTCTGTGCTGATCTGGAAGTACTTACTGGGCTTAAGAGCAAATGTGTTTACTTATCAGGTAAGCAAATATTTAAATATTATGACAATGCATGAGAATGCAACATGCAAGTGATGCTAAAATGCATCCACATAATTACACAACTCATTTTCTCCAAGTTACAGCCAGACCAGTAGCGAGGGGTACAGACTGTTCTGTTGTTTTCAGAGTAAAATGGCTATAAAATCTGAATTGTCAGAAATCCATTCATGATTAAGTGTTGGCCTCTGTGTCCTCAGATTCCTGTGCTGTTATTGCCTTTCTTCTGTTGGACTATACAGCTTTGTCCCAGGTGATGTTTTAGCCCAGTACTTCCATTGAACAGAGAAATGGATCTCATGGCATTTTGCGGTTGCCTGTAACGTTGCTTTTGCCTCTGTTCACCCTGTCACAGACAGTGACAAAACACTCCCACTCCTCTGACAAAGGTGACTGAACTTCTCCGAGTGTAACTAAAGACACTTGGTTAATATGAAGCGACAAAAGCTCAAATAGGAAGAACATCTCTATGGGAGATGAGGAATGAAGATAATGGGGAGGTGGTTTGGCACAGAATGAGAAGTTAAATGCAACTTTAAAAGCAAAAGCAACAAAAGTTAAAACAGTGATATACAGCAGTTGTGTGCTGAAATATGGCTGGCCATGGGAGAATTCTTAGTGCATGGAAATCACCAAGTGTTACATGAGTTCTTTTTTTTTCCCCCGTATGTAGGCTTTGGGAAGGCTTCTGTATAACGGCTCTGTGTAATGACTGATACTAACATTTGAGATAGCTTATATTGGTTGTGCTGAGCTGTGTGGTGGCCATTCAGCACTTAAATCATACTGAACTACTCATTTGTCCTAATCTGTTAATGGCCATCTCTTCAGGGACTGAATTTTAACAACGATGTTAGTTACTGTATTTTTTGTGTTAAGGGTTAAATGTATTATTAAAGAAAAAAACAGAAGTCAGTAAAGAATCGAATTACATTATGTAAAAGTACTTCTGAAAAGTTTAAGAATGAAAAAATCCTTTCCTCCAGATGTTGTCTGCTTTCTTTCTCTGCCTTTTTAAATACTTAAGCACATTCTTTACATAATGCTTAAGCTTTCAAGCCAAAGTTACAGGTTGCCTTAGCCAGACTTGAATCTGAAAATGAGACCCAAACCAGGACAATAACAAAATGACACAAAGATTGACTACACTGTACTTGCTGGATGAAGTGAAAACTGCTAAAATATTAAATCCTATATCCTGGGATTTCACTGCCTGCTGGAACTAATCTCATTAACTTAAAACCACCTGAGGCTTAAGAGAGATATACACTGCCGTGTGAAATTATATTTATCTCATCCTAGGGGGAAATCCTTTCCCTCCCCCAGCTTACCTTACTTTTGACTTTGCTATTCTTGCATTACCAGGTCATTTCTCCCTCATGGGAAAGTTGTCATAGCTCACAGCAACACAATTACTGCAGCTGAAGTTCAGTACTGTATAAATGTTGAGATCATTGTTCAAGTTTGTTTTCTTTAGGAAGTTCTTTAAGACGTAAAAGAAGATTGGTAAAACAATACTGCCTTACGTTAGCAGTGAACTTAGATACCGTTGCTCCAGAGTTAAAGACAAAGATTCTGGAATTATGAGAACAGCTCATAGGAAACTAAATAATTAGTTTTCTTTACCCACGAGCTTCTAACGAGGTTGAGTGATTCTGATAGCTGGTGCTATCAGAATTAGAAATTTCAAATGCAAAGTCGCGGTTTTAGGTCCGGTGAGCATTTCCAGTTAGAGCTTTGTAACTGTGTGCTTGATCCCAAATCTCCATTCAGTATTAAAGTTCAACCACTGGAAATACTCCCACTGACATTACAGGACTTGAGGTGAGGCCTTATCTGATATCCTTGTTAGGCTTTGCAGCAAGACAAGATGACCTTGTGCAAGTGCCTTTTACTGTTTGTCTGCTTATGAAAAAAATAAATTGACTTCGAGTTATCCATTAAACAGCTCAATCAGGAAGGATATTCAGAAATTTACTGTTAAAGCTCTTAAAAACTGGGAGCCTGATCTGAAGCAGTGTGCTGAAAGCCTGCAGTGAATGCATTTGATTGATGAACCTGGCTGCCAGCACCCTGCTTCCAGGAGAAGGTAGCCCAGGGTAGAACTGTGCTGTGGAGTAATGCTACTTGCAGCTCTGTTGAAGAAGAGCCCTAATGCAGCACCCTCCAATGAGTCTGTAGCTGACACATCTACTGGTGCGATACAACATGGGTCCTATGGTGGGCAGTGAAATAGAGAGGCTGATTTCTCTAGGTAAGAAACATCTGCTTTGCTAAACCAAGCATTATTTCTGTGATATCCTGTTCTGTTTCAAGGGTCTGTGGATTTTAATAACAAATGCATCAAAGTTCACCATTAATATTGACTTACTAGCTCAAAGTAACCTTGTTAACAACCAACTGCTTAAAATGTCCTGTATTAAAGGCTTATGTATAGGTACAACAATAAATAGAGTTGTAACTGCAGAGCAATTGAAGTAACAAAGCATAATGTAAAATTCACTTTCTGACTCACCCTTCTGGTATGAATGGAGGGCAGGACAGAGAAGCTGTGTTGCAGCCTTCCTGTGCATCAGAATGGAGGAAAAGATGAATAAAAGGCCTGTAGTTTCAAACTGTTGTTCTTCTTTTTGACTACAAGCAAAATAAATGTGTGCTTCAAACCATTTGGCTGGTGTAACTGGTATGCTGTGTGAAAGCTGCGTCCTATTTCTCCTATAAATGCCCTAGAATTCGAACCACTTGAATCTTGTTGTGGGCCAGATGAGAATGTACAGAGGCTGTTCACTGTTCTTAAAATGTTTGGGATATATTTAAGCGTTTCTAGCACCCAGAGAGGCCAGGTTATCTCCTAATTTACCCCTGAAGCAACCCTGTTCTTTTAGAGGCTGAATAGAGCATAATATAGTTGAAATTTGACGGAACCTTTATGCTGGTAGAATTCTGCACTTAATGCTGCAAAGGGGATGCTGGAGCCATGCATAATGAAAAAGGAGTGTGTTGGGTAATGAAGAGTAGATAGGATTAATGTTGTGTTGGCTTTTGGTAGGAGGATTAGGGTGGTTAATTAGTTTTGTTTATTTGGAATGGTGTTGTTTGTTTCTGTTTGTTTATTGGACCTACAGTTAATGTTTGATTTAGCAGATTTTAATAACAGATGTATATAAATTCTAGTTAATTCTACTAGCACTTGCTAATAAATTAGGTCAATTTATGCTGCAGGTAAACCCACCTCAGTTCAGTGATAAATGAAACAGCAGTTTTTTGGGTGTGCTTTAATTTTATATGCAGGAGAATAAAGCTTGCAAGTTAAGGTTGGGCAAATCAAGAATGAAACGCAGTGAATGCTTCTATGTTTTAACGGACTTCGTTGTTCTTGTGTATGTCCCCTTGATGTTTACTGTCTCTAGACACCTGGGATCCAGTCTGGTGTTGTGAACATTCCATTAAAGAAATTTAAGAGTACACAAAGTAATGTGTATGAGCGAATAGTAGAGAGCATGCACGCGTCTGGATATGAAATACTGATGTAACTTACCTGGCCTATTTATAGTAATTATGTGTTGTGACCTTGGCTGAATTCCCTTATTTTTAGACAAGTGATTTTTGTTTAGTCTTTAGGACTTATGACTAAAATGATGAAAGTACAAATGGTCATGACTCTTGCATTGCTAAGGGTGGAGGTTATAGAGCAGCGTGCTTGCTGAACTCCAGCGTAAGCTTCTTTTCAGCCTTGTGTAAGTAGGTGCACTGCGTTCTAGTTTATTTAGTGATGGACAGGCTGTTAATTCTTAAAAATAGCTAAGGAGCAAGAACCCGACACCTTGAATGATTTATATGTTTTCTTTGTAAGCTTGTTTCTGTTTTGTAACCTTTAAAATGTGGGTTTTATGAGTGGTATCATTAAAATTTATACTCCCTCTAGTATGTGATGTTAGTCATTATTGCTCTGCTGTGCCTCCAGATCACCTGTCTGAATTATAAAGCAGCCTTTCTCAGAGCTAAATAGTAAGGTTTTTTTTTTTTTTTGGTTTTGTTTTTTTCCTTTCTGGAGTAAATGCCTGTTTACTTCATTAGATTTCATTGATGGTCCTGTACTGGAGCAGAGGTCAGAATCTGGCCTTTCCTGCTTTCCATCCAGATGTGAAAGGTTGCTCGGAGTAACAGTACACTTCTAAGAATGAAATATGAATGGTCTTTTAACTGATGAGAACTGATATTAATCACAAACTGCCAGAGAACTTGTTTTGAAGTACCGTATTTTTGTTAACTTGGATTGATTTGCTCAGTAGGTGACTTAGTGTTGTGCTAGGCTTTGTTATGCTGATTTCAAAATGTTTCTGTGAAGGGTGAGTCTTCAGTAAGAGAAAACATAAGCTAATACTGAAAATGAATCTCTGTCCTTGATTCTAGCAATGGAACCTGTTTTCTTTTTTAAGACCGCACAGACCAATGAGGATTGTGCAGAACACTTTGAAGTAACAATTTGTCTGCATCCTCAAGCTGATGGTGTCAAAAATGATTTCCTTGGAAATCTCAGCTATACCCTAAAAAGCTGTGGACTTTTTTAGAAGCAGCTGAATGGAAGTATTTCCTGATTGTGGATTACTGCACCGCTTCTGTTAAGATTGTCAAGCAAAGTGCTTCCTACTGCTTTGGAACTTGTAAATATGACCCAACTCTTTTTTTCTACCAGAATGCTTGAACCTCATTGAAAAGAGTTAGGAATAGAAGTGTGTTTTTTTTTGTTTTTCAAAACTGTTTTGCCAGTGTTAACAGAGGATAAGTACTAGTGCTATCTGAAGCTGTCATGGGAGGTACCACTCCCATTGAAAGACAATGTATGATGTGGTACTATGCAGCATGTTTCATCTGCAAGGAAGGGTTATTGGTGGAAAGCTTGGGAATGAAATGGTTCAGACTGGAGGTATCCCAGAATAAGTGCACTCGAGTGCTAGGTCCTCTGGTATATGGCCTCTTCCTGAAATACTGTACAGCTGTGTATGGTTACAATTATTAAAATCTCCCGTTTCTGGTTGTTCTCCCAGTATTTGTGGGTCGAGTTTCATGTCCTGTTAAAAATAATCCTATTTTTGCAATGTGGAAAATGTGAACATAGGGGGTTCCTAGAGTGGGTGGGAATGCTTTGTGGGCTTGCTATTTCTTAACATCAATATTTTTTTGTTGAAAAAGGTCAGTTTCAAGAGCGTAACTCCTTCACTACCATGCAAAATGAAGTTTAATTTTGCTCTATGCTACTTTATTTGTTGTTAAAATTGTGACAAGGTTTCCGTACATAACTTTTTAGTGAGACAGTGAATAAGGTAGGAATCAGAGCTGTGATACTGATTAGAGGAGGCTGAGTAGAGTTTTTCATAGTGCTAATGCTTTCCAAATTGGGGAGTAGCAGATTGAAACTGAAGGGCATACTCCTTGTTGAAGGAAAATGTTAGAGTGGTCCTAATGCAGAATCTCATTAAAGGAACTGTCAGGATTTCTCTATTTTACCATCACCTCCCCTATTCTATAAGAGTCAGCTGTCGTTTTGAGTGAGCATACTGCCGAAGAGGCATTTACAAATAAATGAAAAATGTCACAATTGATTATACTTCTTTGAGAGTACCGTGTGTCAGGTTTGTCACAAACCCTTTGTTATTCTCTTTTTCAGATTTCTTGTCTGGACATTGGAAATAACTTTTGGATCTGGGCTTCTTTCTGGTGACCCAGGGTAAGCTCCTTGGATTTTACGACCTCGTGTTAACACCTGTGTACCAGTTAAATAATATTACCTTTTCAGTGCTTAGAAAGGATGAAATGTTAGAAATGCTTACCGATTACCTGGCAAGGATAAATCAAAGTTGCGTATCACAAACCACCCTGGAGAATTTCACTAACATAATGGTTCTGCTTCGTAGTTTCTTTTACATAGGCATATTTGTGATTTATGGTAATTATTTGGAAATGTTGCATGCAGCAGTACTATACATATATAATATATATATATAGCTGTTTTTCAGTTGTTTCTAAAGAATATATAATTCCAAGTAGATGGTATTCTTTCTCTCAATTTTTATTTATAATTTTCCATTTCCTTTCAGTGTATGTTATATAGTTATTAGAGTACATATTGCTGCCTTTAAGCATATTGAAAGTAAACTGCTTTTGTGTAGGTGCTGGCTGAGTAAATGAATCTAATGAATATTATCAATGAACCCTTTAAGTGCAGAAGTATTAGCATAAGAATGGATATCGGTTAGAATTTCATTATAAGAAATACTTGAGATAATTTCAATGCTGGGAAATATCTAATCTACTGTCAGTTTTGGAGAGTTTTTAATTTTCTGCTTCAACTTCAGTTTTGTAACAGCATTCAAAAGTGTATGGAGTGTTTTACTGAAACTGCTGTGAAAGAGAACCTCGTTAACATGTATAGAATTGCTTGTGATCCTTGAAAGAGGAGTTTAAGGTTTTTAATGATGAACACAGTGCTACTCTTAAAAGTAATTTTTGATCTCCTCTGTGCTTTTTCCTGATAACTTATACCAGGCATACCAGTAAAGTGCAATTGTGTAAGAAACGTAACCTGCAAACAATGCTGAGAGCTTACTGCTTTCTATTGTGTTAAAAGGTAAATACATGCTATACAGTAAAAATTGTTTTGTAATGTTTTGTCTGGATAATTCTGAAGGGATTCTTAAATAGCGATTCACCTGCTTTGCAATCTGCTGGACAGCACCAAGTCTTTATTTCGGTGCGTGTTATTTTTAACAAACTTTAAAAAGTTACTGAAGTTAATCCCTATTTCTTCTAATCACAGTCTTGTTGAAAACTATGAACAGAGGAAAGTAACATAGCTGTCATTTTTATATGTTTGATTGCAAGGTAGCCTGATCAGCTCTACACAGCAGCCATTTCCTTGCATTAGTATATACATATTTGTTAGGTACTTTTTCATTTTAAACTTGACAGTTTTGATCTTCAGGTGGAAGATTACAAATGTCAGCCACATTATCATATATTTAGAATAACGGTTAACTGTCAGTCAGGTTTGTTCGTTCAACTAAAAATCAAACTCCGTTAATTGAAGAACACGCTTACTTTGTACTTTGAACAGACTCTCCTTTATTTACATGGTAGTACAAACACTTGGATGATCGGGCTCTCTAAGGCCATCTCTAATAATGTCATCCGTGGTGGGCTGCTCACCCTTCTTTTTTTCTTCTATTTATAGTACAATACAGTCTGAGACCTGAATCCTGTACAAAGATAGAAAATGAGTTCTGGCAGTATGAAAACCGATAACATAATTTCACTGAATAAACCAGACAGTTCAGGACTGTTGTTCACGTAATTAATTATTACTGTTACTGTAAATGAAGAGGGAAGGAAAACTTGCAGTGGAAAATGAAATGGAACTCTGCTTTGCCAACTCTACACATTCCCCAGCCTCCTTCCTTCCATATATTTTACTTCAACGATACAGTAAATTGTTTTTAGGAAAATTTAAATAGAAGCCTGTAGCTTTTCTAATCTGAATGGGCGTGCATTTGTGAATAAAACAAGGCTGCAAAGAGAAATCTAAAGCACTTTCTATCTAGCAAGATATGGCTAAATATGATTAGGCAGGTTTGCAGAATCTCAGTCTTAACCACCAGCAAATCTCTGCATATAATAAGGATACTTAGCTTCATAATGATACTGACATTGATTTGTCCCAGCCTCTTCTGTTAAGATGAGCATATTCTGATGCATAGTTATGCATCTGTAAGTTTCTGTACTCCAGGTGATTGCACGTATGAGAATTGCTTCTATATAGTGGTCTGAATCATTAGGTTTCTATCAACTGCTGGATGGTCGCTACAAGCAACTGATGAAATGGTACTGATTAGCAAAACTACCATGGGTTATATTCTGACTTTAGCGGAAGATTAAGATCTTCATTGAATAACAAATATAATAATAATAAAAAAAAATCAATACACTAACGCTACTGCTGCTTATTTGGTTGACTAGAAGCTTACAAGTAGGAAATGAGCCTAGGAAAAGCCAAAGGCATAGAGTATTCACTCCAGTGGGAGCCCTTCCTGTCTAGTGTATTAGACAGTGCTGTACTGCTAGAATTTCCAGTAGACTTATTTTCACTTAGGAACAAGGGAAGGGGGAATTGACTGTTTCTTTCTGAATCAGTTATGTTCATACACTGCAAATGAAAATGTTATAAATACTGAAATTTCAGTTGAACTGATTGTTTTTTTCCAGTAACGGGACTCTTCATGATGACAACATTTGTTTGTTTGTTTGGCTTGTGAACCAAGAATATTCTTTCAACCTCTTCATATAAATATATCTTTTTCCTACTGAAATTAGTAAAGAAGGTGCCATATTTCTAGGTGCTGGGGACTCACAGATCTTATAAACCAGTGAGATGAATTGCAGACCCTTCCTAATCCCCAAGGGTATGATTTCATGGCATTAGATAGCATGTATGTGTATAAGCTGAAAAAGCAACAGAAGTAAGGAGTGAAGTGAGATAGAATAACCTGGTCAAGTGGGAAAATATACGATTTGGCAGAGTCAGCATTCATGAGTTTGTTAATAAAGTTTTTACTATTTCACTTTTAGAAGATTGATTTAAATATCTGCGAAGTCTTTCTAATTTGAATAGGCTGGTTTCCAGCACCTCTTCCAACTTGCTCTGTTACCACTTGAGTGACTCTGTTATTCCCTAGACTTCCGCGAGGTCACTCATAGAGTAAAGAAGCAGTTTCTCAACCTCCTTTATTTGAGGGTACTTGGTGCTTTCACTCTGCTTTGCACTGCTGTTGTCTTTTGTTGTTTTTTTCTAAACAGCTAACTGTATTATCTAAATGGTTTCCTCTGAACAGTCTTGTAAGCTTCAAGATGGCTCAGGTGCTTCAAGTGTTGTAGTAGAATTCATAGCAGATAATAAAAGGAAGCAGAAGCTACCCACAAGATAAGGCTAATAATTTTCAGCTCCTTCTAGCCGTGGCCAAATGAGCTGGTTTTGAGTAACTTGTTATTCAAGTGAGAATAAGGAGGTAAAACAAATCTTACACGTTTCTGTTATTATATGTTGATCAAGCCTGAGCCACTCAGTTTTACAGGCTGGATGGGGCAAAGCTAATCGCTTGCCTAATTGATCATTCTTTCTATTCCTTCTATCTGTAACGTGTTAATAATGGTTGGAAATTAACCATCAGAAAATCCCTCAAACTATAAAGGAAAATGCCATGAAGTACCGTAATGATAAAGTAGTTTTGTCTGTGTAATCACCAAAGCAAAAGCAGAGGAGGAAATGCATGTGCTGACCCCTAAGTTCTGAAAGAGTCTTTAGTCAAACAGTGACTTGAAATGCTTGTTGGATGCTCATCTATGCAGCGTATACTTGGGAGTGCAGGGAAGTATTTTTGACTAATTTCCTCAAGTCATTATTTTAGCAAGAACATCTTGGGAATAGTTGCAATGCTCAAAAGTGTTAGCTGGACCTAATGCATTTTAATTTTTTCCCCATTAAATCATGGTGTTTGTTTAAGTAACAAATAATGATAATTGCTACTGGGTTTGTCACATTTGCTAAAACAAAATGGTTCCATATATACTTTGTTGCAAAGTATATATGCTAGTAAACAGACCCGTGTTACTGTAAGAAAATCAGTGAATGATAGTGCCCAACATATGGCTATCAAAGGGATTGGAGCACCTCTTCCTTTAGGAAAGGTTGAGAGAGCTGGGACCGCTCAGCCTGCAGAGGGGGAAGCTCAGGAGGGAATCTCTTACATATCCATAAATACCTGAAGGGAGAGATCTGAGAGAATGAAGACAGGTTCTTTTCAGTGGTGCCTGGTGTCATGATGAGAGGCAGTGGACACAAACTGGGACATAAGAGGTTCCATATAAGCACTCGGAAGCATTTCTACGCTGTGACAGAGCCTGTGGTGACACAGGCTGCCCAGAGAGGGTTTTAGGGTCTCCTCTTTTGCATTTGTTATAGTTTCCATGGAAACAAATAGGAGGCATTACTTTAGAGTGACATTCATAAATAATGCCATAATGAAGGTAACTGGGGTTTCAGCTTCTACAAGGAGGATGTTAAATATTGTAGCGCTTCACAAAATTGATTTTAAAAGCCTCACATTTCAATGGCTTGTTTAAAGACAGGGTTGACCAGATTAAGGGTAGGCAGGTCCATTGTTTTTTACGAAGATTCAGGAGTTAATTTTTATTATTTTCACCTCTGTTCCTCAGAGTCCATCTGTGCCTTTCATTGAAATCGTCTGTGCCTGCTCTGTTAAAACCTTCTGCTCTGAGAGTTGCTGACTTTGTTGTTACAGACCTCACTGATTTGCTTTGAGTTGACTGACTAGCATTTATTACAAGCTTTATCTCGGATGTTATTTTTATGAAGTATGATGCGTTGAGGTAAATAGGATCCTTTATCCTAGACAGTACTATCACTGTTTTAGTCAGCACTTGTAAGATGAATCTTTCACGAAATGATAGATGGCATTTCAAAAGTATAATTTCATGAGCTCAATTTACCTCATCTGAAAGACATCTTTTTGGTGCATCACTATAGAACTTTTCCTTTAAAACATAAGAGGACATTCTTCCTACCTACAAAGTGCAGTGCCAAAAATAAATAGTATACTCTTTTTTTCTTTCCCATTTACAATATAAGTAATAAGTACTTTCCATTTCCTTTCAAGGCTTGTAAAGCTTATTTAATCCACTTTCTTCTGTGTTTTTCTGCTTCTATGCCCAGTTCTTCATTTAGCTGTTAGTTCCTTTCTCCTCTGCACAAATATAACAAAAAATCTGCCTAGTACCTACGTGTTGAGACACAACTAGTGGAAATATAGGATAGGGTGTGGGCAGAACTGAAGCGCTTAGTAGAGACAGAGCCGAAAATGGGGGACGTAGCCATTGATGTTTCAGGTTTAAATTGTTGACAGTTCTGTAATATTTATAATAACACATTTGCAGTAAGAACTAATAGAGTTCTTTGGCTTTTCAGCAATATTTGTTCTGCGGGAAGCATGCTACCTTTCTTCCCCGATATTTTTCATTCATGTTTTTCCTATACCTCAGGATCAGGTGAAGCTTTGACAAATGAAAACATTCTTATGAGTTGTCTTCAAGCTATGCTTCGGATTTTTCTTCCTCGTCCTTTTTTTTCAATAAGAACTAACTGTTCAAATGTTTTTTATAGTTCCTTTATGACAGCCATTTCAGATACCGAGTGCTGAATAAATAAAGCCGCCTTCCTACCTGAAGGAGCTAGCTGTGATTTTTGCTTTTTTTTTTGTTTTTTTTTTCAAAATCGGTTGCAGTACAAAATGTAGTTGGTTGTCATAGTAAAGAAGGTGGTGTGATATTGAAATGAGAACATAATTAAAATTATTTTTATTTTTCTCAGGTCTTGGAACAAAGTGTTACTTAAACCTTTTCTTAGAGGTATTACACCTAACAAGTTCTCTTGAGAGAAATGACAGCAAAGCAGCTAGGATATCAACACAAATACCGAATGGCTGCATTCCCCTGGGCTTGCTTAAATTTGAAAGTAGGTAGGAGCTGTGAAGAAATATACTGCACTCTGGCAAAGAAGCTGCAGCATAGCTCCAGTGGCCCCAGATGTAGTAATGTACCAATATAAAAATCTCATATTAACCTAGAATATAGGTAACATCATAAAACACCCTGAAGTTGCTTAGCTTACATTCATCCTCAATACATCATCTTCAGTGTCCTGTGATGCTGAGATTGGTTTATGCTGTAAATGGAAACCATTCCTTTTACCTGCTGCAGAAAAAAGGTCATGTGAATTGGGCTCTATGCATTGGACCGACACACTAAACACAAAATGACCACTGAGCTGAAAAAGCAGGCAAATAATATTGTGCTCTTGCTTTTAGTTTTACGGCAGGTTAAGGTTCACTAAGGCGCTGAAGCCATTTGTGGGCATCTGTGTATATGACATTCATAAGACTAGTCATTTGGTATTTGAACTAAGCAGGGCGGGGGATGTAGCAAGAATTCTTGGACATTTCAAATGTTTGCTATTCTTTTTAATCTGGAACACTTAGTCCTAAATTAGTCCGCATGGTATTTGTTTTATTGTAACCCTCTCTAGGAATTTGTGAATGTCTTCCCATATTAAATCAGTAGTAATGTTTCTGCAGGCGCAAAACTCTTCTGTTTCCATTTCAGAAACTCAAATTGACGTGTAACGACTCATCTATTTACTCTTTTGAGGAGGAGGTTGACTCAGGGTTCATGGTGGAAGGTGTGCTTGAATTTGTGGAAACATGTTTCCTAAAAAGTAGTAATTGCTTTTGCTGGCTTTCAGTGAAGTCTGGCAGATGATACCCTAAACAGATGCCCGTGACTAAGAAAGAAAGATGCTCTTCATTGAGTTATCCAGAGACCTACTTTGTATTACTATATTATGTACATTATCAACAAGGAGCGCAGCAATGTAGAGATTCATAGATGTAGACAACAGCTTTAAAGCAGCAGGGCACAACTATATTGATTATTACTGTATGCAGCTGTGCTCTTCTTACTGGTACACCGAGTACTCCAAGTGTTCTAGGGCAGAGTACCAGGGAAAGCTTGTGCAGTGAGGCTCAGATAAACCCAGATTCACTGTGGTTTTGCCACAGGTTGGTTAGTTGTAGAGCAAATTTGGTGTGCAAGTCTTGCCAAGCATGAGTTTTTGGTCCTTTGGTCAATCCCATTAAGCATATCTCCACTATGCGCTCACACACATTTGAAAACCTTCTGTCAAGTTATTGGTGTCCTACATGCTCAACAAGTGTGAGAGCTTTAACTTGCAGGAAGAAATCTGTTATCTTGTCATGAAGCTTAATGTTCTGACTGAACTATGTAATTCCCTTAGAAAACTGATTTCTGAAGAATATAGTACTTTGAAATCAATCAAAATGGGTGCTTTTAATGGATATTTTCTTGTAGCTTCTGTTACTTTGCTGTCTTCACTGATACGTAGATGATCTACTGTTTGTGTGTGTATATGTCTACATACGTATACTCATATATTAATGTACATAAGCAAAAATTGTTCTTTGTGAAGGTCAGTCGTTAACAATTATCTTGGAAATGAAATAATGTAGTTTTAGTATTACCTACTGAAACAGTGAAGCTTTATAGGAGTCTTACATACAAAACTGATGGACTATGACAATATAATTTTCATGACTGCATTAAAATGTAATTAATGTTTTCTGTAACTGTTCTTTTATGATCCATTAATTATAATAGGTGAAATTAGATACAAATAGAGTCTATCGTAGTTTGAATTCTAAAAGATTAATTTTATTTGTGATAACTGTGGAATCCTCCAGTTCTGGCCTTCAAATGTCTTATTTGAAAATGTAACAAAATTGATGATTCTTACATATTTAAAAAAAATTAGTGTTGATAAAATCCAGAAAGTGTTTAATGAGAATGATTTTTTTCAGAGCAGCCCCTTTTGTTGGTATTCTGTTACATCGGTGTGTGGTGTTACAACAACTCGATGTGTATTTTAAATGAAATTATCTGCTGCATTCTGCAACTGTGGGGAATTTACTGTGATACCAGCTGAAGCCTTTCCATGTTTACCCCTCAGTTGGTCTGCTGATGAGTTTACTTGTGTCAGTAAAACTGAAAGTAAATGCAGATTCCTAAGCGAGTTCTCTTTGTTAAGGAAATAAGCGTGCATATTAATTTTGGCGTCACTTTCAGTCAGCCATTCTGTACAGGTGGATGTGCTCCAGCCCCTCAGTTCAGGCAGTTTAAAGTTGTGAAATCTTCCCTTCTCAACCCTCAAATTTGCATAATAGGGTAGAGAAAAACGGAGACTGACTTGGCCCTGTTCCATGGAGATCAGTAAAACAAAAATAACTAGGTGGTATAGCTGAATAAGCAGAGGGATTGTGAGATGATTCTGGATTTTGACACTCTCTAAAGCAATCTAAAATTGCAAATTAACAACCTTTCCACTCCATGCATGAGCTTCCAAACTGCTGTTTTGTAGGAAAATAAGCAACCTTCTTAGCATGCTTAGCTGCCTTTGATTTCATGTTCTGGGAGTGCAGCAATGCTGAAGCTGTTTCTTTACATAAGAAAAGGGTTGGGTTTCTTTTATGTTTTTTTTTCAGACTTGCCTACATTATGTCACAGTATATCACCTCCCTTTTTTCATGGAGATCCATGTGAGGATATACGGAGAAGTTTCTGATGTTTTTCACTTCTTCTGTTGAGTTTCATTAATCTCAGTGGGATTAAATTGATGTTAGAACTCACAGTAACTTACATTAGAACCAGGTTCACTTGCTATTGATTTCTATGTTCTTGGGGTTTTTTATGATTTGAGTGAAGCTTTAGAAAAGAAATCACAACAGAAAGTGCATGAGAATATTAGCAGAAAAAGTGGAATTGTCAGAATTCATACGTCTGTCAGATTCAGTAGAAGCATAGAGTAGAAGAAAACAGTTACTTGGTATCTCCTGCATCTTTACATTCAAAGTTCAAATATTGTTTTGAATCTTTCCCAAAAATCCAGGTAGCAAAACGTTCTTATGTTCTTACTGCCATGAATGTTAGTTTACATTTCTTCCAGTTTAATGACAGCCACGCAGTTTATCTGTCTAAAGATAAAAACGTATCTGATATCCCTTTCCACAAATATCAGTCCCCCAAAGAAGGCTCTTACTGATAACTGCAGGAGGTGCAGTTGGCAAACCTGGTGAATCTGTAGGTGCTGTGCTGTGGGAAGGTGGCTCGATGGTCAGCACACTGCTTAATTGAAGTTTTCTGTAAGCTCTGTAGGTGTTCACTCTAATTCTGCCAATGGTATGTTTTCAATTTTACTGGAAGTGTTTTCTGGATGCTTTGTTCTAAACAGTTTCTCTTTTTTTTTCACAATCAGCACATTCATTTTTCTCAGCTTCTCGTTCACTTATCCCTTGTGTTTCTAATTAACATTTCAAAATCGCTGCCTGTCCTCTGCTGTGAATAATCTGTGCTTGTCTGCATTCCAGCAGCACACCTCAACTCTGAATGCAATGCAATACCAATTAATATTACTTTCATTAGTTAAAAGTAAGTATCTTTCATGTATGAGCTTATTCTCAAATGGTGATATGTTCACTAGTTTTTATCTGTCAGACCTTATGTCCTAAATGCTGGATTAAGGAAAAGTTTTAACTGCTTATTCAGCCTAAATAGAGTTTATCTTTGTCTAATCAGTAAAGCATGCACCTTTTTATAGCCCTCTGCATAAGAATGAATAAGGCAAGCAGCAAGTATCTGAAAAGATGTGTACTGCTTGTAAAAATGGACCTCACTTAGAAAAATATCTTTAATCTGCTGATTTGTTTTCTATTACGTTACCAAATCGTATGGGGATATGAATGTCGAAGCAAAATATTTTCAGAGACTGAATTTTGTCTACCTCATACTTGTAGTTTTAATGTACTGCTCTATTTCTTGATCACTTAAAGTAATCGCAGCAGTGAGGCAAGGGGTAGGGTACAGGCAAGATATAAATAAGTGATTTGAAAAATAAAAGCTGTATGACTTAAAATTTACTTTGAAAGCTTTCAGAGCTTTAAGTCATTTCCTTGTCTTATCAGACAGAAGAGGTCAGCACGTCTCTCTTTGCTCCTTCTGAGGAAGCTGTGGCCAGCAAGGCGTCCTTCAAACCAAATGGGCCATCTTCAGCCATGTCCTTCTGTCCTTTTGTCATTCTTGTTTCCCTTTTTTGGACGTGTTTTCATATTTTTATATCCTTCCTGCCTTGTTCTTGTGGTTGGTTAGATCATCTGTTACCATGAGTGAGACTAGAACGGATCTAGATATGTGGCAGTGTGTCTGAGGGTGCTTGATTAGTTTGTGGCACAGTAAACATCCAAAATGAGAGAGATGGCTGCATGATCTGTGTCATGACAGTCAGGAAAGAGAATTCACCAAAGCTTCTGCACCTAGGAGTTAACAAACAGAACCAGGTAAGCAATGCTGACTACATAACTATGAGGCCAGTGTCACCTTGGTCACTGTTGCCAAGCATTCATAGATCTCCAAGCCTTAAAGCTTTTTTTTTTTTGAACAGCTCAGCTGTTCAACTGTGTGGAATATGTATGGTCTGAGAAGTTTAATTTTGTAATATAGAGCTGGCTTTGTATCTTAAAATGAAGACAATAAATTC
The DNA here is from genome assembly GCA_030625065.1 of Alectoris magna. Classification (NCBI taxonomy): domain Eukaryota; kingdom Metazoa; phylum Chordata; class Aves; order Galliformes; family Phasianidae; genus Alectoris; species Alectoris magna. The sequence continues at coordinate 5,402,480 of CM060569.1, forward strand.
CAGCACTTGGTATTTTGAGACGGTATCACTAGTATTTAATGTGTTTGCGTTAAAACTCACCCCTGAAATGTGTAAATTACTAAACCATACTTCATGAAACAAAGGGAACTCTTGACATTGTCTCATCTTTGATATAGATACGTTGTGAAGTTCAGTGTATGAGGTGTAATGTTATAACTTGACAAGCTCAAACACAGAATTATTGATCTCTAGGCTGCAATAACGCTTTGAAGAGTGTTCTCCATGTATATTTCTGCTAGTCAGAATTCAACACTTCCTGCTTTTGCTCTACATTATATTTTTTGTGGATAAACTGGCCAGTGTTAGAGAACTTGGGTGAAAGCTCTAAGCTTCTGATGGTGTTTCCTGTTGGATATAAGGAAAATTTGGTTATGATATCAGGCCCAAGGACTGATTAGAGGTAGTAATTGTCTCTTGATATTGAATTTATTAAACGTTTGAACCATAGGAATCAGTTTAGAAACATGACATCTGTGTATTAAATGTATGGAATTTTAGTTCACTATGTTACTGAATCTGTAGTTTGTAGCTACAGAGAAATTCAAAACAATTAATTAATGGCATTACTGTTTAAGTACTAAGTCAAGGTTATATCTCTCTAAAAGATGTGATACAGCTCAACTGGACACTTGCGGGCTTGATGCAGACAGAAATTGTGTGGTTAATTCATGTGTGCAGCGCATAAGGTTGGTTGGGACGATCACAGTTGCCCTCTATAAACGCTATTTGTTAAAATGTACATTTCTTCTTTCGAAGAAGCACAGAACACCAGTTATTAGAAGTGAGATGTCAATAGGTTACATAGGTTGGAATAAGAAGATAATTATGAAACTGCAATTAGGCTGGAAGGATGAAATAAATGCCTACAGGAAAGTGATGAAGTAATTGCTGGTTTCATGGATGCTCTGAAGTAATTTTGACTTATTTATCCTTTTCAGATTTTATTTTTTTTTGCTGTTGTATAAGAAATCTTAACATATGCATAGTATTGATTGTCATAATTATGAGAGAGTCCGCTAGTTTTGTCAGCCTCAATTTCCTGGTATATTTGTCTTAGAAAAACAGGACTTCACGCATACAGTTTTAGTCTGAGCTCCAGCGTGCTTAAGGTAATCCATTATCCCACGGAAGGTGGAAAGGTACATTGATGGTACCTTACAGGTAAAAAGTACTGCTGGTCAAACTGCATGTTACTTCCTGTTCCCCACCAGAATGGAATGTTCTCTATGGAGAACAGAGAGTGGTTTAGGAAATCATGATTTTATACACTGGCTAGTGATTCTGAATAGTAATTTTAGATAAACTAAGTTTATAATTAACTTTCAATTGGTAGCATTGTTCTAATGTTTGACATATTCTTATGAATGGTTGATCTACATTTTGCTTTCCATGTAGATCTATGTAGGAAGAAGCTTTCTACTTAACTGGAAACAAGCTTCCAGTTGTTCTCTTGCTTTGTATAGGAAATATGCTGGGTTGCTTGTCATGAACTGCAGTCACCTTAAAGTATGTCAGAACTTAGTAGTGACTGTCCCCTGTACCTGGGAATATTTAAACAGGAGCCCATGAGGAAATTGAACAGAGCAAAGCAAATTGAATTGGCTTTAAGAATTTGTGACCTTTCTGTCCTACATATCAAATTCATTTTTCTCAAATGCTGTTCATATTGTGCTGCATATTAATTGCATTTTGCATATTCTTTATTCATAATATACCACTGGTAATAACATAAAATTACTTTTTTTAATTCCCAGTGATACCTTAATTTAATGTTTCATTTACTTCTCTTCTTTAACTAATCTTCTGTCCTCTGAACAAATTTGATTAAAATCATTGCATTTATTAAAAAGAAATGGGCTAAACTGTATCGATTTGGTCCCACCAGGAGCCGGTGTTAGAAATTTCTTTCTGGGGGTTTCCTTTCATTGCAGGGGAGAATTTAAGGGGAGTAGATAGCTGATTAAAGCTTGGAAATAGAAAAAAATAAAAAATAAAAAATTGAGTAGTAGAAGAAATTACCTGCTTTAGTCACTGCTTCCTTATTTGCCAGGAAAGCCATTCTACTTTCTACTTTCTCTCATCTCCTGAAGCTGTAACAAATGAATTTGTAAGATATAGGATGTAGGGCAGAAGAATGATGGCAGGCAGTGTGTTCTGCTTACATCTTTCCCTGGTGCTGCTGTGGGAAAACTCCACCTCTGGAGGACTTGTGGGCTTGCTCGCCTTTTGCTTGTGTCAGGCTGAGCAGGGCTAGTGACAGGGATCTTTAGGATCAGGTAATGAAGCTGTGTAATTGACCCTGCTGGAATGCAGTATTATCTCCTGGTCAAAAGAGCCTTTCTCGTTTGTTGCCTCCAAAAGAACCAGCATAGCCTCGTGACACGGGATGAAGGCTACTGAGGTTAAATGTTCTCCTTTTACTGCACAAATAGACTTGTAGAGCTATTTTGTTGGTTTGCAGCAAGTTTTAATGTTTAGACCTTGCTACTTTACACAGAGAAGTGAAGATATATCACAGCGCTGTCTAGATGAATTGCTACAAACGTGAATGTCAGCCTTACAGTTTTTATGATGCAGTCAGTATGTTGCACTTCACTTGTGCCAACATACATAGTTCTTGAAATCTTGCAGTGCAAGCTTGCTAAGTGGTTCTGGATAGATGCCTCAAAATCCTCACTTCAAAGCTTGTGGGGAAGAAAGAAAATTGAATAAGCCAGAAAGTTCAGAAACGAGCACTGATTCTTGATGGAAGTTATTTAATCTTTGAGTATGCTTTATGGCCTGTGTTTTGTGGAAGACAAAAATTTAAGCTTGTGCTATCATTTAGAAGTTGAATTAATGTCTTATAATTGTAAATTTACACTTATTAATTACTTTGGCTTTGGTGAAACTTTAACTTTTCTTTTCTCCTACCTTTATGTGATTATCTTTTGCCTGTTTGCTGTTATGCATTTCTGTGTAATTAGGATGTTGTCATCTCCTTGTTTCTTGGTCTGTTAGATGGAGTTAATGATATCTCAGGGCAGGGTGGTGCTGCGTTCCTAACTGGTTGGCCAGATCAGTAGGGAGGAGTTAACGTGTTCATCAGTGAATTTAAGCACTGGTCTTTTCCAAATCTAGAGTTATAATGATGCACCCTCCTTTCAGAATGCTTGCATTTATTTTTGAGGTTATCTCTTGCGGTTCTCTCATATGTCTGATTAACTGCATTCACAAGTGTTATTTGCTGTTTGTATAGTGACAGAGCTTTTTTGGGGGGGGGAGCGTAGATGAAATGTAATGCTGTATCTGCTGGCATTTTTGAATCCTTTGAGTGCTCATTAAGTAGGTCAGCTGTTCACTTTTTAAACACTTTCAATGGTGTGAATTAGCAAGCATCTGCCTTTATTGTAAGCACTCATTTCTCATATTCATTCTAAATTTTATTCATTAGCTACTTTATCTTTTTCTACTCCCCAGCCTTGATTCTGCAAAAACAGGATACTGATTTTGTGATAACACAATTCAGTACATTATCCCCATAGCGTTAGGCTCTGTTACTGCTGCTGCATGATCATCAGTACATGGACTTGTCTTCTGAAGTGCAGTGCACCTCCAGCAGTGCTTTACTGAAATACTGCTGCTGTTGCTTGCATCGTGTCAGAGCCACGTCCTACTGGCTCAGCTTGGAGGCAGAATGAGCTCTGGGCAAGGCCTGTGTGTGTGCTGCTTTATTTTGAAGAGTTAGGTGGGGTTTTTAATCTGTGCGCAATCTACATTCATGAATGAATTTCAGCCACGGAGAATGACTGTCTCAGGCCCAGTGATGAGGCACGTGTTTTCTTTTACAGAGGATTTGTGTTCTGCTTTTACAGATGTGTGCATTTGTAGAAGAGCAGTGCTCAGTAATTGTTTCTTCAGGCCTCATCTCTCTGACATGTGGATTCACTGCTGTAGACAGACTGATAACTTTGTTACTTGCCTACAGTGAGCAGGAAATAATACAGAAATATCCACTGGCTGCTCAGAAGTTTAGAAGGTCTTTGAGAAATGAGGTGTGCTGGGATTTGCTGTTTTTAATTTTAACTGGGACAATCTTACATTCATAAATTCAACAAATGTCACAGGCTCAGTGATGACTGAAGTTGAATTCATTCACTTGGGCTTTGCTTTCTTGCTAACATCTCAATAACTGTAGCTTTTAACACCTCTCTGGGAGAGAACGTTCCAAGAGAGGTGTATGTCCAATGGAAAGCAGTGTTGAAAAGAATTGCCATTTGGATATTGTGGCCTTTTTTTTTTTTTTTTTTCCTAGGAACTAAAGTACCAAGTACTTGTTGCATTAAATGCAGTGATAACCTTGTAGTGTTTGAAAGACTGCACCAAAGTGTTAATGCTTTGTGTCTGGCAGTTTAGAAGAGAGCCCAGATGTAAAACAAGAGGGGGCAGCAAGCATGCAACACTGCCTCTTGTGCAGCGTAGGCGCTTTGCCTTGATCTGCTTATTTCCTGTCACTTACACAGTTCTTTGCTCCTTATCTTTGTGTGACAACCCTATATAACTTGACTCGGTCTATATTATTACTTCCATTTCTTGCCATTCCTTCCACTCCTTCTTAAGATCCTTTCCTGACAACTTTGTGTAATAAATTGTTTTTGTATTGACTAAAGGAAGGAGATCTGACACTTCAAACTTGCACTGTGCTGTTAGTTTTGCAGAACTCTTCTGATCTGATCTGTCAAATGTTTTTCAGCAATTTGCATAGATTTTGTTTAGTGTTGGTGTCCGGGTGGCTGTGCAGGGTGAATGCCAATAAGTGAAAAGCATTCATATCTGTTTTGTTATGAGGAATGGTAGAACTCTAAGGTCACGTTCCTTTGTGAAGATGGTGTATACACCATCTTATATATCTTATATACATTATACTAATGTAGACAACATGCAGGACCGGGCTAATGAGAGCTCTGGTATGTAAGCAGCGGAGAAAGAATTACCTTTTTGGATGTCTTTCCTCCCTTAATTAGTGTATACTTGCTGAAAGATAATGAGTGATAGACTTTTTGATGGGGTTAGAAAAAATAGCAAGATGAAGGCGTTTGTATTATAGACCAGATGCGCCAGGTTAGTTTTTCAGCTGATACAATTTGACACTGATGACATGGATTGCGCTAGCTAACGATCTGCAGATTATTCATGCTGTCTTTTGCAGGAAAAAAAAAAAAGAAGAGGAAATCAGAGAGCACTTAATTATAACACGTAAAGCTGAGCACAAAGGAGGATAATTTAGTTAAAATATGGAGGCCAAAGAATAATGCTCTGGCCATACTGCTTGCGGTAAGATTACATGACACTGCCAGTGCATTGGAAGAAACCATATGCCTGCTGTCTGAGACTGCAGTATGGAGATGCATGGGAATCTCACCATACACCACACTACTGGTCTCTTATCTAGTCTAGTGTGACAAATAATTCTGCTCAGCTTGTCAGCAGTGACAGCTGAGACTTTTTACTTAGATGCCTTGACAGTGCTTGTATTAAGCAGCCAGGGCCATACAGTCCATTAAGTTTTTGTAAAATGAACTGTCTGCTACTTGCTGTCTCACTGATACTGGCAGCATTTGTGAGCTATAATCCTCTCCAGTTGCCGGCTGCTTGAGTGAGTGCCTTCAGCCATCTGACAGGTAGCAAATGGTGCGGTTTTTAGTGGAGAGTCTTCGGGGCACAATATTATCTCAGAGGGAAGATAGAATTCCACCGAATTTTAGAAGATGGTCCAAGTATATTGCAGAAGAAAATCATCTTCTCTGAAATGAAAATAGACAAAAATGTATTGTCCATTGCTTATGGCTAGAAAATGTGTGCAAATAAGTGACAAGTACTGCTGTACAAAGATGTGAGATGTGGTCTGTGTACCATTTGAATCTCATGATGTTATTGCTCAACATACTGCCTACACTGTAGCAGATAATTTGAAAATACAGCAGCTTTTAAAGCTGGAAATTCAATTTTTATGAAATACTGATATCTGCGGTTGCTGATGTAACCGTTTATAACCCGATGGTAAATGAAACTAAGTCCATTTTGAGCTCTTCGTTAAACATGTGGAAGAAATTGCACAATGAAGTTCCTTTCCTTAGTGTTTTTACTTCGTGAGCCTACTGAGCCATGTTCCATTCGAGCTTCTGTCTGAGGACTTGGTGCAGCACTGCAGATTTTCCAGTGGTGCAGATGCAGTACCTCAGCCTCTGGATATATGAGGTGGTGCGATAGGTGCTCTCTCACTGATGTTGGAGAGATTTTAATTTCTCTTCACTTCACCGCAGCTCAACTGTGACTAATGTATTGGCTTCACAGAATACTAGAATATTAAATTTTCTGTTAGGAGTGTGTTTAAAAGCCTGAAGTTAAGGCATTTTCTGGATGTAAATATGTACTTGTACACCCATGCATGCACACTTGTTACGCTGAGCAGTTTACTGAATATTATGCTAAAATAAGTAGATTCTTAGACTGTGAAACTGCATTTTGTTTTGAAACAATTTCTCAAATTATAAATACTAAAAAAAATGAGGATTTACTTATTAAAATTCTGCTTGATTTTTTGAGTTGTGCATGTGAATTATTATTTGTTAATCAGTGCATTATTTTTGTTCTGTTCAATGCAGGCGTTGCAGGAATCTATGTACTACTTAGCATAAGGGCAGAAAGATACAGATGAGATAAGATTGGAGTCCAAGTGGAAATTTTTTTAACTTGTATTTTGTATATTATTATCTATATTTCCATATAAGCCGTAGTCCAACTTTTATTTTGCTATATTCATTTGTCAATAAATATATAACGTATATTGATATTGAATACCTAGAATCATGGAACCTTTAGAACTGGAAGGGACCTCTGAAGGCCAATTAGTCCAACTGCCCTGCAATGAACAGGGACACCACAACTAAATCGGGTTGCCCAGGGCCTTACCCGGTCTTGCCTTCGAAGTCTTCGGGGATGGGACATCAACCATAACACTAGGTAACCTGTTCCAGTGCCTCACCACCTTCAAATGTATATTGTTCTTAGTACCACTGTGTATGACACCTCACCAAGCTGTTGTTCACAGAAACCAGCTGTGATGTTTTCAAGGTCAGTACATTACAAGGTCAGCACTGAAGGTTTTTCAGTGTCACCATTTAAAATAAATAAATAAATAAAACAATAAAAAACAATAAAAATCAGAGCTCAACAAGTTAACTGTATAAGTGTATACAGCCCCTGTTAAGTATTTTTTTTAACATCTTATTCAGATTGCCCCCTCCCCCTATAGAGACTGCAACATGAAAGTTGGCCCATTTACAGTATATTTGGAGTTATAACATGCATGTTAGGCTACATATGTGTTTGCATTTCTAAAATGTTCGGAGTGTTGGAAACAATTTATTTAATGTGTGGAAAAAGCACATAATGTTAAGAGTAAGACTTGTGAGAATGTGAAAGAACGGGAAGGCGTAGTTCAATAACTAGCTTAACACAACACAATGTGCAGTGAAAGGATGGATTGAGCAATTAAAGATGGGATTATAATATGATAAATTGCAGCTGGTTCAGAAGAAGGATTGGTGCTGAAGCCAAGCCTGACTCTTCGGAGCTTGCCAGTGGTTAGAAAACTGGAATCAAAACCTCTTTGCTGAAGTTGTGGATGGGTTTTATTGCAGCCTAGCTGCACAATCCGGATGTGCTGCTTTTGTTTGTTTCTCATTCTGGTATTCCTGTATTTCTGCAACCCCTGGAATGGGTTTATTTATGGTTACAGCTTATTATGTGAATAACAGATATTGCAGAGAGTCATTACAACTACCAGCATGCTGTATGAGGGCTGTTCAGATTTGACAATGCTGGTGTAATAATACCCCGATACTGCGAAGGCTTTACTTTGAGTAATGGTAAAATCAAGCATAAGTTATAGCCATAATTCAGAACAGATGCAGGTCATCCCTGTGTGCTGAAACCTGAGTGGGAGGAGCTTCTCTCTACTTCTGGCCATTTGGTTTGAAATACAAGTCATATTGCAGAATGAACCGAGGGTGCTGTAACACCCCAGTGTTGATTGTAATCAATTATACCTTACATGCCTAGAACTCTCTTTCATAGACTCTAAAAGTGTCTATTTTTATGAGTGTAGAAGTTAGATTTTGATCTCCTCCTTTTTCGGCAGAAGCAACTTTGATGCCAGGCCTTGTAAAATCTGTTTTTGTTCATATGGGGACACTCCTATGTCTTTCTTACAGCCTTCATTTTTAGATCTGGCTTGAATAAATGTTTTTATAACAAACCGTGATAATTTAAATACTGATGTACCTGTAAGAGGTACAGACAGAAATCAGTTTAATTACATCTGGGACTAAGGAGAAAATAAAGAAATAAATAAATTTTGTAAATTTTGTTTTCAAACCATGAAATTAAAAGGTTTGAATTTCTCACTTTTGTCAAGGGGTGGATTTCAGCAGTAGTGTAATAGTCAGAGCGTGACGAGAGCTGTTTAAGAAGTGCTTCAATGCAAGTTGGAAACTGCTTTTCTATTGAGTATTGTTTCAAAATAATTGTTACCTTGCTTTTATTCTTATATTGCCCTTTTCAGGCCCTTTCCATTTTTTGTTTTGTTTTGTTTTTTTAAATGGAGGAAAGCAGAAACATTACTAATTTTATGTCCAGACAGAACAGACAACCATGGCGAGCTTTGGTTGTTAGATGGGTATAGCTTCACAAACTGCTCAGAGCAAGGATAGCAGTGCTAGTGACTGAGCACTGCCTACCTCACGTGCACAGAATTACTCAGTGCATCCTGAAGAAATCCTGAGACTGCCTTAAGATCTAGAATTTAAGAGCTTGCAAATATGCTGCATGGGATGCAGTTGTCTTTACTGTGCTTCTTATTTACTTTTCCTTTCCTTCTGAGTTATTGTAAACTTTACAACCTTGAATCTGAGATGTGAAAAGGCTACACAAAATCACACAGTTTCTTGAAATGGAGATCTAAGAAAGATGACTCACGATTTCACGGAATTACTGGAATATTGAGAAGTTGATGGCTCTTTCCATTTGGCGTGACTTCTATTTTAAAAGACTTTTTTATTTGGAACTGTAACACTCAAACATGGCTAAAAAAAAACTAGAACCAAGTATGATTCTTTAAATAGGAAGCCTTTCCATTACCTTGCAGTGTCATAAATTAACTGCTCTTAAGTACTAATGACCTGGGAAAGACAGATGTTGTATCCAGCTGTTAAATGATTTTTTAATGCTTACTTTTTTAGAGACAGTTAATTCCAGGGTGATGCCTAAAACCATTTCAGGAAGAAAAATAATCTTAATGTTGTCCTCAGATGACTAAAAGCAACAATGAGAGCATGAAAAAGAAGCATGAATACACAATATTAATTCCTAATTAATAGCTAGTTCTAATACATCCAGGGGGGATGAGCATCAATCATTTTCCCTTATACACTGAAAAACTGGTAGCACTGCGCTCCTTGATGAGCCCAGCCCCTGTGCAGTGTGTTTGGAGAAGGAGGGAAAGTGAGTTCCAGGTTTGGGGGAAGCCAACGACTTTACTTTCCTCGTGTCCCCAGACAGAAGAATTGAGGATTCCATGGTGTATGTTGAACTGCTTGCAAATGTGTCCTTTCACTGTCCCGTAGGTCTCTCATCCTCACCTTGTCCAGGAGGTCTCTGAGGCTGTGCAGCTGGCTAAGGTTTAAAATGTCTCCTTTTTTAAATGAAAGGAATCTGGGAGGAGGAAGGGAAGGGATGTGCTTTCTAACAGATTTAACTGGCCAGGAAGAACTTGGTTGCATCTGTCTGCTTTTTAACGAGAGGGAATGGAATCCGTGGGGTGGGATTAAGGGAGTGGGAGAGGGAAGTGAGATCACTTGCCAAGAGTTATGGGAAACTATAGGAATTGCTCCAACTTCCAGTCCTTATGATAGAATCATGAGAACTCTTGTTTACATAGGTAGTATGGTACTTCAGAGAAGCACTGATAAAACCATTGCCAAGCACTTAGAGGACTCCTATTCCATCTAGTGTTGTGAGCAGACAAAGCTTCCTCTAATAGCTGTCATCCAGGGTACGCAGTAGACATCTGCAGGATTTTGGTGGGGGTGGGGGGAGAAGGATTTTCTATGTCTCTCAAATATTTCCACTGCAAGATGAAAACACATTGTTAAACTGAAGCTGCAAACTTCCTTTTACAGAGATGAAAACATGGAAATGCATTATATTGAAGCCATGATAGAATTATCTGCTTGGTTGTTCTTTATTTATTTTCACTAAAATGTTTTTATTCTTTGTTACATCACCTGGGAGACTGGGTAGACCTTTAGTCGTAAGCTTAGCCTATGACAGATCGCAGGTAGAGTAGACTTTAAATCTTTGTACCTCTTGGTACCAAGTACCAATCAAGTACCTCTTGGTTATATAGCTGTCTTTAAGTAAACTATCCGAACTTGGCCAGTAATAAACCCCAGTGTATGTTTTTACATTACATTCATCTCTTACTGTCTTTTTCACGTACTTTACGTCATATATTTGACATTTTCATAATTATTGGTATTTTCTCCTTTGTCATCTTCTATACTTCTCCTTCACATGTCAGGAAGCAGTCATAAAAATGATTTATTTTTACTTCACATTGAACTTCTTATGTATTCAGAAAGATTATATGACAGTTTTAGTGCTGACTTCGTTAGCCCTGATCCCGTTCTTATTCAAATCCTAGTTGGCAGAGCCAGTGAAGTAATGTCAGAGGATTTTTATAGGTCTGTGAAATTATGTAATTTGTTTTGAAATTACAGTGAGTACAAAAACAAGAAAAAAACCCAACCTGTCGTTAATCTAATTAGTACACAGGAAAGCAAAACATTTAATTTAAAAACGAAAACTTTTATATTGAAGTGAGCACTGGGAATCGTGCAATGTCAAATATTTATCCATTTCGTGCAGACAAAGTGTTGTGTGAGGTAAGAAATAAAATGCAGCTAGAGCAGAAGAAAACAGTTCTTACCACATCGTACATCCATCATTCTTACAGGGGGAAAAAATGTGCTCTGCATTATTTGAGTGTGCTAGGAGTAAAATGGAGCCTAGTTCTGTTACGGGAACAAATCATTTTACCCTTCCTGTAACAGGTCATTGTTTTCGCAGCTGCTTTTCCCCCCAGATACACTGCACTTATGTGGCTGTCAGTAGAAGCTCAATGGTTGCTAGTAATACAGTTCAGAATTTGTCACGGCTGGCAAAACGTGGAGGAGAGCTGAGCAGAGAGGTTTCACCTGCTGAGAAGGGACCGCTCAAGGATCCTCACTGATGGCAATGTTCCAGTTCTGGCTTGATGGGAGGAAAAGTGTGCATCAAGCCTATCAGGCTGAGAACACTGAATAGTTTTGCATCTGAAAGTAGAGAGCTAACTTTGGATAATTGGTGTCTCGGTCATTAGGCCAGGAAGTGTCGTCATCCTGCTGGTAAGTATAAGATTGGTAAAACAGGCAGATTTCCAAATTCAGCATTGCAGCCCACGTTACAGTATTCCTGGTTTCCTCAAGAGAGGACTCTAGGAATGTTTTGCTTTATAACAATTGAGTTATTTGAACTCAAGGGATGGTTTCTCCTGCTTGTATGCAGGTACTTAAGCAGCTGACATAAATGCTGGCTCTGGACTTCAGGGCAGAGTCTGTGAGAACATATTCCGTATTCTTTGCATCAGGGCCAACAGAACTATCTCTGCCTCTTTTTCAGCTGGTGTAGTTTTAGCCTGCAGTTTCCTCCAGAAAGAAATAAAAGTGTATGGGTGCAACTGTATGAAAATAGAGATGTGGCATGGTTCTTATTTATTATAAATGTATTGGGTTGATTCATCTCAAGTTGAGCCACTGACCAGATGACACTGCTGTTACCTGTGTTGGTGTTTTCATCAAGCTCATCCTGTATGAGGCAGTCCAGCAGTTTGACAAAATGAAGTGTTCTTAATGCTTCTGCTCTCAGAGTTACTTTTGCAAACCATATAGGAAGAGTTTCCTGTTAAACCAGTAACAAGGTGAAATGCTTCTGTGCTTAATGTCTGATAAAAAGAGCATGAATTAAAGAGTGACTGATACCAAAAACTGTCAGCTTCAGGCAGATTTCTGAGCACGTCTGCCCATTCTGCCCACTACAGTAGAAGGTTTGCTTCTGTGGCTGCTTAAAAGGGCGTTTTATTCAAGAAGTTATTTGTTTGTGAAGCGGTACACTTAGAGGAACAGGCTTCAGAAGTGGTGCCGTGCTGAATGTTACTGAATCATAGGTCTGTGTGAAATACTTGCTTTGTGAATTTTTTTCCCCAGTGACATTAATCCAGTTCCAAGCGTGTGAAACTTCTGTGAAATTGAAGCAATTTTATTTAATTTTGTAGAATAAAGTCTCATATCAGGAGGGAACCAGGAGGCTGTGGGCGCTTAGGGGTCATGATATTAACTTGTATTTAGCTTCAATCAGAAGAGCACTTAAGCGGTGCTTAACTTGGAGCACAATAATCCTTGTGGCTGTCGGTGAAACTTTTGTCATGTTGTTCAGTGCGCCTTCAGTGGTGTTTGGAGAGGGCTGGCTGATGCAGTTTTATATACTTGCTTTTTGTTTCATCTATCATTGGATATTAGAAATGTAATTTCTGATATGAAGCAGGCTGGTACTCTTAAATCAGCCCTCTCTCCTCTATTAAGAGACCATTTACTGATCAATAACGACAGATGCAACTTGTTCCTTCCGAGGATCTTCACTTCACCAGGAGATTCCGTAACGGCCCTGTTGTGTGACTGTGTATCTGTAACAGGTGGATCTAAATGGACTTTTACTGCTCCTTGAAGAGAAACTGCTTTGACAATCTGTTGTATTTGTCTGTTGCAATGCACAGTCTATTAAGGGAGCTTTACTTGTGTTGTAAATGTACTAAAGGCCCTATGCATCACTCTGCTTCTGTGCAGTTCTTTGGAGGAAAATTATTAAAATTAAAGGCATAGTATTCACATTACTTGAGGAATTATGTAAGGGATATGAGGGTGAAAGAGCGATCGTTCTGATGAATGATTTTGTTGAAAGGCATCGGATTTTCATATTGGAGCAACTGTCAGTAAAAAAAGAAAAGTGTAATCAAAGATGCTTACACACCTTTTTAAATTTTGATTTCTATTAGAATCCTATGAAAATGACAGCGTGCTTATTCATCTGATTAATGACCATCCCAAACAAAAACCATGCAATTGATCTTTTAAAATCAGTTCCCATTTATGGCCAGATTTCTGTCCTACACTAGTAATGTATTTTTTTTTTTTGTTTGAGAACTTAATATTTTCAGAACTCCTGGGATTGGAAGGCTGGGGTGGGGTGGTGACAAGTAAACAATTTGCCCATCTTAGTGACCAAAAAAAAAGACCACTAAAGTTTGTCCAAATTGTTAGCGAATGAATATCTGTATTCTTATATTAGTAGTCTCTATATATTCATGAATAAATGTATGTCTGATGTATGTATAGGTAAATAAAAATATTCCCTTCACGGTAGTTTGCCACTGTGATGTGCATCGTGGATCTATGGGTTACCTCCTGCTCTGCATCTGTTTTTATTGGTGTGAAGTTGACAGTTAATTGCCATAAGCCGTATACTTAGCAGAAAGCAGGATGCACTCGTAGAGCACGGTCTGCCTCTTCCTTTCTTTTGCCTTAGAGCCTGTAACACTAATTTCTAAAGTATTTCAAGATATTTTCTGACTTGCTCAGCATTGGTCAATAAATGTCACAAGTTCTGTATCACAAGAGCAGAGTTTCACTTGTACTCCAGAGTGCTTGAGCTGAGAGGGCTCTGGCAGTGACTGTAATTGCAGTGCAAATGACAGTCCCCATGCCCTGCTCAACCTATCCCTGGCACTTCTACTGGAGGATTGATATAATATAAGAAAACATTGGGTCCTGCAATATTTTTAGCATTTATTAAATAATTGCACTGCTCTTTTTATTTTTTTTGAACAATTAAATGTTAATCTACTGTTGTAGTATCCTGAAAAACTAAAAACAATTAAACAAAATCAATGATTAAAAATGTTAGAGTGCAAATATATGGCCAGTCAAAAGATGTGAGAGTACCGTAGACCCCCGATGTTGTGGTTGGGGTGCTGCACTGGGCCTGGCTCCCTTGTGCTCACGAAAGAGGAGCTGTGATGGGAGTAAGATTTAGGTTTGTAACTTTATGGAACAAAGCTTTTACTTTTAGAGCAGTTCATGTTTAAACTTCTAACATTCCCGATTCTCAGCAGAGCATTAGACCGAATGGCTGATTACTGCTACCGTAAACCTGTTTCTGTATGTACTTTAATTTAAGATCTACCCACCTCTTGTCAGAGGAAACCAATGGAATGCAATCCATTGCCACCTAAATCTTTTTGTCACTTTTCTGTTTAAATTAGTTTTTCTAAGTTAATTTTCATGTTAGCTGCTTCACAGTACAAGGACAAAAAATCATTGTGGAATATGTTTCAAAGGAGCCATTTAAAAAGTTGCATTGCTGCATGTAACAGGATAATTGCTGGTACTGTTTTTAACTCTGTGCTATTACGCATGAAGACAGAATACTAGAAGTTGACAATATCTGGAAGATTTCTGTAGTGTAAAGGGGCAACACTGTAGTGTCTGTCTTGGGGGAATTTCCCTCCACTCTGCTCCAGTCATCATAGCTCTAATACTGATCTTTCTGAAGTTCAGTGACTTATTTCTCATTAGCTTGAATAGGATCTGAATTAGTTAACGACCTGGAATCGGTATGTCCATAACTCTTATTGCCTGGTTAGTAGAACATGTAAACATGAGGGGAGGTCATTAAGCATCTTCTGAAATGGGGCCCAGGTGGTCCATAGATTTGGAATGAGGTTTAATGTGAAATTTTTAAAAGCTTCTGTGGGAAGAGTCCTCTGTGTTTGTGCAAAATGCAGTCAGTCAGGGGGAGAGCCAAACCCGTTTGTACCTCAGATAATTATGACATCGTTTTATTGACTTAAACTCTTACAGGCTGTCAGCTCGTAATGTCAAGGCACCAGACATTTAATGAAATTTCCTAATTCTCATTTTCTATTACAACAATAATTCTGAATTTCAGACTTCGTTATATCAATGTGTTTGTTCCTTCTGTGTAAACAGATGTATATTGGAGTTGGATTGCATGATCTCCAGAGGTCGCTTCCAACCCTGATGATTCTGTGATTGTTTGTAATAAAAGCTCTACCTAGAAGAAAGTAGAGTTGGAGGCAGTGGTAATCACTGTAACTGTTAACCTGAAGAAGATGCATTTAGCCTTATCTCATGAGTGTTATTAGCAGGACAGCATTATTTAGGGCTGTCAGGAAAATCAATGTTGAAATATTGTTATACGTCGTTAGCATCATCAGTGGAAGTAGATGTTTTCTGATTGTTGATACAAGGTTCCTGACATGAAGAACAGTGTGAAGTACTGTAAGGTACAGTGTACCTCTCCGGGAAGGCTGGGCAGTGGGGAAATTAAAGGGGAAAAAAATAAGTCTGAAGAATTAAATGTGGCACCTGAAGACATAGAAGCAGGGAAAGGAGAAATGAAGACAACATTTTGCAGTGACACTATGACATTGATTTTCCTAAATCTTTGATTGTAGATTAATGTAACATTTTAGTTTGCACCCCAGGACTGCTGTTCTGTGTGCTCTGACAGCTCATTATGTGCTCATTGTGGTTGCTGATGGGAGTGTTGAAAGCTCTGGATTTAGCAAGGAAAGTGTTTGGTAATGTGTATGATATAATGTTGATTCTGTGCTCACTTCAAAGTTTCAGAGTAGCATCAATTTATTGTCCCACTGGGCTGAATCTCGTCTGGCATTAGACATGCTAACTAATGCAAATTTTAACTGTGTGATAGATAGCTGAAACCAGGAAATATCTCCCAAGTCTACGTCCTGCTGCTTGAAAGTTTAAGGTGTAAAAAATTTATGACGGACTTGTCCAACTTGCGCCATTGTGGGGCACTCAATTATGGATCTATGAGGCCAGCTTGATATTTTTCATTTTCTAAACTTCCATGCAGTTATTCATCTTAGAACAGATTCCAAGTGTAGTGTTCTGGAAATTGTGTGTCCCTTCTCTCAAATATTGCAGAACTGCTGCTGAGAAGTCTTAAGGGGAATGAAAAAATAACTGAGCTGAATCAGATCACTAAGACTGTTACCTGCTGCCACCTGTTCACAGGGATGATGAGAATTTTGGGTAATGCCTGATTATTAAATGAATATTTCTTTCTGTGTGGTCATCAAAACAGCTGCGAACTTTTGTATTACAGAGTTCGCGGCTTTGTGTGTTCGAAGTTGAGGGGGGGAAAAAAAAAAGAAATCCAGATGCACTTGGCTGGGCCATAGGGAGCAGGACTGGAACTGGGGAGCTGAAAGGTGATGGAGCTGGGTGTAGCCACTGAGATGAGCAGTGCTACAAGGGAGCAACACGTCTGTGTTTTCAAGTCTAAATTGCCTAGGTCGAACATTATGGCTATCTTGAATCACACTCACTGTTGCTCACTGTTAACTGTAAACAGTTTTCTTCTGAACTTCTCATTACATACCATACAATGTATGGTGTAAACACCCTCCTTCTGTTCCTGCGTGTGCTGCTCAGGCTGTAAGTGCTGCTATGGCTAAGCAGAAATACAGCCATGTTTGCCTTGTGTTTGGTCCTGGAGAGGCTCTTCCAAACTCCTGGTTTTTAGTGCTACTTGAAGGAGTTTGCTAGCTGTAGGTACACAAACGATCTCACAGGCTTTGGTGGCTGGGGTACGGATCTTCTTGAGATGTCTGCAAGTTCTGTTTTGATTCTCTAACAGAGGCATGCTCCTTCCCATCTAAAACCTGATATTTATTTTTCTTAGTTACTGCGTTCACTAATATTGGCCTAAGCTAGGTATTGGCTGCGTCTATCTACGCTTTATTTGTCTCTAATCCTGCCTAAAACCATATGCTTGGATGCTTAAGAGTCATAAGTACAGAATGCAAACATGAAACATCAGGGATGTTTACACAAAGTTCTAGGCTATGATTCATTCCGAAATAATTTTATGTTGTGAATTCATAGCTAAGTATTTACAGGATAGGACTACTAGAGCTTGATAATGTAAGAAAGCATAAACTGGTAAAGCTTGATTAAACTTGTTCTGTTTTGTGGAGTAGAAAACATTGATTTCCTAACTTCCTCTTCTTCCTAGAGAAAAGGCTACATTAAAATAAACCAAAAGTAATTTGTGCTAGACTGAAAGGAGGGGAGGATGCAGATGACTGTTGTTAGCCCTTAGAAATAGTTGAAAAAAGTTTCGTGGGTGATGGTTTTGTGCATAGGTTATTAGTTTAATATTATATGCATTGATTTAGGAGGACAAAGTGAAGTGTAAGTAAATAGGGAGTGGCAGGTGATTAGTGCAAAACAGTCATTGCGATTGCCATCTATGGCAGCCTAAATAGTTTCCATTCCTACAAATAGAAGGGGCTTAGATTCAGTCGTGGTTTCATATGCAGATCTTTTTTCACTACTTTTAAAGAGTGTTGGGTGTTCCGCTGATGGTCATCTACTATTATTTTTTTTTTCCTGTTTTAAATTAGATTCCAAGCTCCTCACTAAAGCGTCCCTTCTTGCATTCCTTAAAATCACAATACCTATAAATACATTAATATAATTTCTATATAGTTAACAGTACCTTGCTTGGAGTGGCACACTGGGATGCTTTATGTTAAATGTACATAGAAAGCATTGTTCTTCTTCGTTTGGTTGGAGAATTTAGCTACAGTTAAACTGTGTTTTTTACATGACTTGAAAGTGATGTGGTCTGACTGTTTCAACGTGTTATTTCCCCAGTGGTAATGAACTGCTGGTACTGTTCCCAAATAGTAACATTTTGTTGGTAGTTTCCCAAAAAAGGGAAATACTGTGAAATAACTGTTTTTGATGTTCTAGAACTTATTTGAGTGACAGAAAAAGCCAAGTAGGAAAGCATATACTGTGTCGAACAGGTATATGGTCACAGGAATGGGAAGACAAAAATCGGATTGAGCAGTATGGATACTTGTTAATTATCCAATATCCTAAAATCAAAAGCTGGTGAGAAACTCTTACTTTGTAAAAGGAATGCTGACTTGGATCAGCTGTCTACTGCTGCTGTGTTATTTTTCCCAGTGTTGCCACTCCTGCTCATCTTTCCTGTCGCTGCATTCCCAGCTCTCCTAAATCTTGAGGGTTTTTTCCAGGCTTGCTGAAACTGAGAGGTAGACTAATATCCTTTCTGCTGAGGGGTACTTCTGGCTCTTTACCTCAACTAGACGGAAGAGATTCAAGATGGGAGTCTGCATAATGTGTGTACCTGAAGGTTTTCTTCTGCTGATTAATACGCAGATGGTTTGAATCCTAAACTTTCTTTAAAATAAAAGTCTGCAGCTGGGAGTAAGGAGTAGTAACTTCTTCGAAGACTTTCTGTTCTTTAATTGGTGGAAACCAGAAAGACTTGGTGTTTAACATGAATTTCTACTTTCTTCTATAGATGGGCTTCCTACACAAGCAGCAGATCATTAAAACATGCATTTGAAAAAGTGGTAAAATGAGTTTAAATGACTCTTGTAGCGTTTCTGTTTTTGATCAGTACGTAAGGATAGTTCATCTCAATACTTTTGCAAGTTGAGATGAATGCTTGATTATTTGGGCTGTCTGCAAAGTAGCTAAGCAAGCTATTATTCAGATGAAAAGATAGCTATTTAAATCTATTTTAGAATAAATTGCAAAAGTTACTTTGACGTGCCAGTTAAAGTTTTCCGGAGTGGTTCCTTCTCTTAAAAGTGCAGTGCAGAGACATAAATCAGAAAGAAGGCTGGTAAAGAAAACAGGACTGTCAGGCTCCATGCCTAGTTATCAGCTTAAAACAGAAAAAATGAAGTCATGATTTTCTTCTTTTTCTTCAGATTTTTGTCTAAAAACAACTTCAGCACCCAAGCCGAGCAATGCAGCTGGCTGGAACAGAAGGTTCGAAAGCATGCAATGAAGGAAAAGACCCTTTTTTTCCCCCCCATATGCTTTACTTGGTACCTTTTTAATAACCTTCTTCTTGTTCTGATAATCCATGTGATAATCCATAGTGTAATAAATGCACAAGTTGAGCTGTTTGTTCTGAGAGCACAGTCTTAATAATTTCACGTTCAACAGATATTTTTGAAACATTGGAAGAGAAAACAACATAAAAGATGTTTACAGTTGGGCATAGTGGTTTACAGATGGACAAAGGAGAATTTGATACATTGCTGAATGAGTCTTGAATTGCTGAGCTAGTTTTAAAGACGTGTACGGTGTGACTTGGCCTCAAGATATTCTAACAAGTTGAACTTGATGTGAATGGTTTTGGAGGTAACTCCATGAAGCTCACTATCGTTGCATTACTTATAGACATCTGCTTTGTGTGTTGAAGGCTCTGACTCAACTAGATTCCCTTTCAGTATTAACTGCTCTCAGGAACAGTACAAACAGATGTGTCTGGATGCTGCACAATAAGTAAGAAAGTAAATAGACGGTAATATTTTTCAGCAAGTTTCTTTAACTGCTTTATTCATAGAAAAAGTGGGATCAAATGAGTACATAGTGATAATATCCCAAACCAAAATCTGTTATGATGTTTGATCTGCAGTGTGAGAATATTTAGGTGTGGAAGTATCAATGTAGTTACAAAGGATTAAACAAAAAATGCTTATGAATGCTTATCGTTTCAGTTTGGTTGGGTGGAGTCATTAACTGAATTGGGACTGGGGAGGAGCCAGTTAAAGCAAACATTTGGAAAGATGAGCTGAGATTGATGGAAACTATGATGTTGTGAAGCCCTGTGACTGCAGACAAGTCCTTCAATCCCTTTTCAGTTTCCGTTTCTCTTTAAAAGTAATACTGGGAGAGCAGTATTTCTCTTCACACAGTCTGTTCTGGAGAAAAATTATGTTCACAAATGAGTCATTCTGATATTGAGATGAATGAGGTAAATTGCAGTGACTCCCTTCTGCTGTGGGTGGAGAGAAAAAGAGAAAATCTCCAATATTTTTAGAGAACTGTAAGATATAAACAAGGAGTGAGTGGGTCCAGAATTTTTCTGTGTTGAATAATCAGGGTGAGACTGAGAGGCAAAACAATCTTTGAGCTGGGCTTCTTTTTATAGCGAGGTTGGAAGGAGAAAAACAACCAAGATTTTGTACTCTTGAAATCTGCATTGGTATAATCACAAGGGGAGAGCTCAAGTACGCATTCACTTATTTAAGTAAAGCAAAATGGAGGATCTTAACCAAGTAAGAGATGCGTGTTCTTCAGTTAAGGGGAAGGTGGCAGTGTTGATCTGGATGAAAAATACGGAGGATTAGACCTGTAAGGTTTGTATGGTTCCAGCCAACAGCCTGCTCCTAGCTCTAGGGGTGTCTGGTGCCAGCAATCATTCCTGAGAGCCAGAGGCCCAGAGGAGATGTAAGAATCCCAAGTTCCATGTTGTAAGCAAGATCGCTTGGAGAGAGCTGTATTAGTGCGAATGGACAGGTCAGCCTAGTCCTGTTTTTTTGTTTGTTTTTGTTTTAAATTTGCTTTTTCTTTTTACTTAAATTTTAGGAAAATTACTGAAGAAAATACATTGTGTAGTAAGACTCAGAACTATGAACGCTGGCACAATGGAGCACTTTCTGCCTTTGAGAGGTTTTTTACACATTAATTATTGTTTACAAGAAAAAAAAAGAGATGTGGAATTCTGCCTCCATGCTGATTAAGAGAAACTGTCCACTTTAAGGGCCATGGATAAACAAAGCACACGTAAGATCAGTAATGCTCTTATTTGTAATTATGTAATTTGAATTTTAGCATCTGCCCCTTTTTTTAATTTGGTAAATTAGAACCAATACAAATTATTACGACAATGACAGTAATTGCAGATTGATGAATTAGAGGAACAAAAACCTGAAACTAATTTGATCTTTCCCCTAAATCATCTTGGCCTGCAGTTGTGCTGAAATGCCGCCATTTCTTCATTTTGTGGAACTTGTTTTTTCACTTTCAAGCTGCTTCTCAATATTCTCAAATCAGCCTGTTATTATCTTAGCATGACATTTGGCCTGCAGTTCCCAGCTAGGAATGAAAAAGACTATCATTGGTCCTCTCTGCACAAAATAGCTGGGCAGAACGTTTCTGTATACAGGAACTGTTATTCTCACCTTTTGAAGACCAATTTCTTTGACTCAGAGAATCTTTGACCTTCAAAGTAAAAGCTGCAGGCGGTACAATTTGCCTTTATGGCAGATGTACGGAGGCTTTTTTTGTGTGCGTGTGTGCCTTCCTTACTAGTTCTGAGGATGATATTTTCTTTTAACTGTAGTGATCCTTGTTGGCCTCATTAGCTCTGTTTAGACTTAAGATAGTTACTGACATAGGGAAACAGATAACATTTAGGTAGAAATTCTTCTTTTGGAAACACATCCAATTCTACAAGCCTCTTTATAACTTAAAGCAGATTCAGCTTTCTTGTTTCTTACATACGATATACAGTGTTTTGTATTGCTGCCACTCAAATCAAAACTGAAGTAAAATATGTAAGTTGTATGGATAGAAAATCTGTGCACAGCGTGCATGCTTTTACTTGTCCTTAATCGTTCTTGTCAGTTTACAAGAACAACAGTAAAGTAGCCTTTCGCAGAGCTGAGGATGAGTTGTGAGGCAACTCGGGAGAGTAGAGAAGGCAAAGTGGACCCTCAGCTCTACAAAACTGTAGCACACGAGGTACTGCTTATTTACTACTTTTTTTCTCTGATCAAAGGAACTGCAAGAAGGACATCGGTGGAACTTGGATGTGTTTTTTTGGAGAATTTAACATGGAGTTTGTGCTTCTAAAGTCCAGAATACTTTTCAAAATCTTCCCACTTGATTTTCAA
Organism: Alectoris magna; assembly: GCA_030625065.1. NCBI lineage: Eukaryota > Metazoa > Chordata > Aves > Galliformes > Phasianidae > Alectoris > Alectoris magna. The sequence continues at coordinate 5,424,477 of CM060569.1, forward strand.
AGCAACTCAGGGGTACCTTGGAGCGCTGTAGCACAAACGGCATCAACATTTAAAGATATTGCAATTAGCGGAGAGAGAATTGTTTTTCTGGTCAAAAGATTTTTCACTAATGTTCAAAGATTTCACTGGAAGGATAAATATTTAAACTTTGCTCTGTATGCTGTTCTGCCAACCGTTGAGCTTATTGATGTGGTCTCTAATTTTGACCCAGAAAACTCAATACATTGGGCTGAGAGAATTAAAGGTTCACAGATACGCGTTGGGGTAGAGGTTAAATTACTGGATCAAGGTAGTAACTGTTCTAACTTGGGACCATAACATTTTCTATGAAAGGAGTTATTTCTAGTGAGGAATCAGAATTGATGGGGGAGAAGAAAAAAAAGCCAGAGAAAAAACTCCATGATAAATAGTGGTTTCTTATTGTACAGTACTTGTCTCTACTGCAGCAAACATTTTGATATGCTTAATACTAAGGTTTCAATTTTAAATGTTGACACGTTCAGTTGACTAATTTTGTCTATTCAATCTGGTTACTGTGTATTATCAAACAGTGGGTTGGATGTGGGTGAACTCTGAGCAGAAGTCAGTTCTTTGCTTTAGTTTTGTGCTGCTGTTGGGATCCAATGCTGCATGATATGTGCTGGTCATGCGGTGGTGTAGATGAACCTGGAAATTCAGGCTCCAACAGGACTTTTCCTCCTTTTCGTTTACACTTGTTTCAGCCTTTTGCAGGAAAGGGCTGTCACTGCAGGTCGTGTTGCAGCAAATGCATATTTGCAGAGTGAGGTCTATTTATTAGCACATCTGTTCTGAGGAAAACAGCTATTATGATATTCTTATGTAGAGAGGACTTTGGCAGCGCTTTTCCTAATTAGGTTTGTCTGTAGGCATCTTGAATGCGAGGCAAAAAACTGCATTTTATGGAGAGTGTATGCAACTTTATTTGACACTTGGATGTCTGTGGATGCAGGGGTGAATTAGTTCTGTGTTTTGGTTTCTGCTACTATGCTCCGCTCGGTGGAAACAAAGTTGATAATCTGCCCTCTGGTAGTAGCATAGTGTGTTTTTTGATACATTACCATCCTTATTATTGTAGAAAAACCTTCAACTCTGCTTTGTCTTGTGGGAATAAGGATATCAGGCTAATAACAAGCTAGAAGAGTTGACAACAAATTCCTGAAAAGCATTGCTGGTTTTATTCAGTCCCTCCTGAATTGTTTTAGTGAATTATTTTTATTCCCAGTAAATTATATATGACCAGAAGACAGCAAGTACTTGTTTAAAAGGCGCTAGGATCATTCACCTTTGCTCACATCGTCTTGTTGATGAGAGCCTGCTGCTTCCAAGTTCTGTGTGGAGGGTGGATGCTTATTAGCCTGCTGTAAGATTAGGGACTGTGAGAGCAAGTAACTGAACAGAACTGCTTGCTGCTGAGTAAAAACATTTAAGTTCTTCTCCGGGACAGAAACTGTTGTATAGCCTCATCCTGGAAAAGCAACGCTTCACAGATGATGAGGAAGAGTGTGTGAGGGAGGTGCTCCGTGCCGTAAGCTCAGTTTGAAACTTGAAGAGCTATCAAATGTCTTTCACAGGTACAAAGTTAGGAGGCAAACTTATAACGACTGATGTAGAAAATGTGCATCGAGAACAAGAAGTTGATTTATTTATTTAGGAGTACATGAGTAGTTTTGCTGGAGATCGGACAGCTTACAGATAAGGTACTGATGACATTTTGTGGAGTTCCAAGTGCTTGTAACTGCTTTTTTTTTTTTTTTTTTTTTAAATTTTTATTTTTTATTTTTTTTTTTACTTATGAGACTTCCTTTGATTTGTAAGGGTGACACTATTAATATATATAATATATTATATTATATATATTATTTTATAATATAAAAGCTATTTTCACTACAGAACAGAAATCTCTTACTCTGAATTCTGGTGATGTATTGATACTTAAAGCAGTGATTATATTGTTAACTAGAAGCTCTAATTGCATGATTCTACACCAACAAAATTAGGCTCGCCTATATGCAGGCCCGATAACCTGGAAATGTGCTAAATGTAAAGACAAGACTTAGCCTCCCTGCAGCCAGATACTGTCATTGTCGGTAAGATGTTTCTGAAAGATGTGTCAGGGAATTTGGTGTTTGCCCCCGTGCACTCTTGCTGGCCAGTTGTGAGGTAGGCTGCGTTAGCATGTTGATTAGGTTCAACAATACAAACATATATATGTATGCTTTCCCGATGCCCTTTGAGAAACCCCTCTGCATGTAAGTTTCCTATCTTCAAAACGGTCGTCTTCATATCGTGCAAATGAGCCCACTGGGAATCTGAGGTGCACAGGGGCTATGGATCGAGTCCCAGCAGGAGTTACCAACAGGTGTAAGTGAAATGGACGGTTACTGCCACTCTTGCTCCTATTTTTCTTCTGTGAAGCACTCTGTGAAGTCCCAAGCACTGCCAGCTGCTGAGCGGCACACTTGCTTGCTACCTGCATGAGGCAGGTCAGCATCCCTTGTTCCTGAGAGCACGCCCAGCAGCGCAGTATGCATTAAATGCAGCACACGGTGGTGTCCTTGCTAACAGTGCAGTGAGGTTCAGTATTACCTTAGCTTTCTGAGCGAAGGAGATGGCTGCGCCTGTCCTTTAATTGCTGACAGCCACAGCTGCAGTACAGAGTTTTCAGCCTGAATCTTGCACTGCCCAGTCTGTGTGCTTGTGTTCTCAGAGATAAACTGTAGCAAGTTAACTTACGGAGGTGTTGTGCCCTGGAGATAGCAGTTGAATAGCATCTTTCATTTAAAATATATATATTTATATATATCTGTATGTCCTTAATAATCTCTGCTGCTTTTCATTTTGAAATGAGAAAATGATCTTGGCACGGGGCATTTCCTGGGGATTAATGACTGGCTGGGGTTAATGGCCCTTGGCTGTGCTGTGGGCCATCAACTCCTCCCTGCTGGTCATTAATCTGTAGGAAGTGCCCTGTGCCAAGATCATTATTGTTGTATTTGGGTTCTTTGAGAGCCGAATTCAGGAACCCACACTGCTCTAATGTGTGAGAGCCTACTGGGTTTTCTTACATTCAGGCCATATACATTTTTATTTTTATTTCCTGAGCTTATCTGAAGTTTCCAAGTGTTTCACTTAATGGAAAGTGACTGCAATGCTTCAGGTCCTCTAAAAATACTTCACTGAGCAGCAACCAAGGCAATGCTAAACTCTATATGGTGAAAATAAAAAGTTCTTTCTAGCAAACAATTCTGGAAAGGGTACGTTCTTGGGGTAGCCTGTGCTTTGAGCTTCACCTGGAGCACAGTGTGCCTTGTACTTGGAGTGGGAACTGGAAGGCAGTCCTGCCAGTGCGTGCTTCCTTCTGTAAGGTGATGGAGTTGAGGGGCTCAGGGTCTGCACCATCTATACGCTACTTTTCAAGCAAAAGCATTTCCCGTTTTAAAACAATTTTTTTCCTTCTTGGAAAATCAAAAGTGAGAGCAGATGCACTAAAGGGAATGCTAATAGAAATGAGTCTTGAGTTTATTCTCCCAGTATGTTTTAAAGTTCAGAATGCACAACTTCCTTTTAAATGCATTCTGCATGGTCAGCTTGTGAAGCTCTGTTGTACTCTGCATGGAAATCAGTTTAGGGTTGGATACCACACCTAGGGGGAAAAATTCCTTCAAGTAGGTCAGTTCAATTTTGCACTGTGGTCTGAAAGTGGCAGCTCATCACTTCCAACTCATTTCTGTACTGATAATGTCTAACAGTCTTCTACTGGAAAGAAACCACTTTGTATTAAGAAGCCATTGATCTTACCAGGTTGTATTTAGAAGTACTAAGTGGAGCTCATGCAAACAGTAGATGAAATGCTGATGCACGATGTTGAAATCAGTCCTGTGCATATATCTAAATTCCTGGATGAATATTTTTTTTCAGTGAGTTACTGAAAACCAGTGTTTTGCTGGTTTTGTTGGGTGGGTTTTTTCTTTAAATTTACTGGGCTTCTGAAATGCTTTTTTTTCCTTCTATCTTCTTTTGTCTCTGGCTCGGACTCGACAGACAGGTGTGTAATGCCTCCTGCTCTTTTCTTCAGAGGCTTTGCAAAAAGGCAGCCCGCACTGTCCTGTTTGTGGTTTTCAGATGTACCATGCTGTGCCGCTTCTCTGGGTCAACAGAAAACCTTCACAATGTGCATTTCAGAGCCTGAAAATACCACAGCATCCATGAGATGTGAATACAGCAGCAAGCGTAGTAGAGGCCCTTGTGTGTGTGTTGACCTTTTGATGGGTTTCACAGGATTTCAACAAAGAGGGAGAGATGTTTCATGAAGAGAAAAGGTCCTGGATTGATTGTCTGTACAAACTCTTACAGATCTTCAAATTCAGGAATTTTTGAGATGAAAACACACTCACAAACCACTCCTCATGTCTGCAAGTCAAGGCTTATTCCCATTACATCAGAAAAAAATGTGAAGCTGTTCCCTGTGGTAGCAAATAAGAGCTGTTAGTCTGAAATATTTACCTAGAAAAAGTAATTCAATAAAGAAGTAAGGTTTATTAATACCTTGTAAGCTAATAACACTATTATAGCTACAGCTACTTAGGCTGTTTTATTCCAGAAGGAATGATAATTTCTACTCCTTCAGTAAGCCTATAACAAAGAGAAGGCAGCGTACCATGTTCCTAGCTCTCTGTATGCTGTTTTAAATAGATGCTTGTTCTGCCACTTACCAGTGAACACCATGGAATGTGAGAGACAATGTAAGCAAGTCAGAAAAGCTGATGATGATGCACTGCAGAGATTCTATTTGCAGAAGCAAAATAAAATGCAGTGAAGAGCATGAGAGAGAAAAGCTGGCTTTTTTTGCCTAACCTAGAAAGGTGTAAAGGAAGGGGAAATTTTTTCACTTGTAAGGAAACCTTATCCAAATTCCTCAGTATTTTCATTTTGATGACAGTCTGGTGGATTCATTCTCTTTTTCCATCTGTCTTTGAACTTTATACAGAAGACATGTGGTCTCTGCTGCAATCTTTGGCATTGATAGGCATCAGTTTTCTCTAAGAAGCAGTGCTTGCTTTTTCCTGAATCTTGGTGAAGACCATTTGGATGGAAGGAGGAGAAAAGAGGGGATCTATATACTTACTGAATGTGAAAAAAAAGTTGTTTGTTTCTTGTATCTTTTGTGCTCTTATCACAGGTTTGCAAAGAGTTAATCATCTTACTGCCTTGTTGTGATCTACAACATAAGGCTGAGCAGCTCATCATGACGGTTATCACAGGTGGGGGTTGGAGCTATCTCATCTAAGTAAAATTTCTGTACCATGAAGATGGTCAGACACTGGGACAGGCTTTCTACCAGGGTGTTGGTGCCCCATGCCTGTCAGTGTTCAAGAGCATTTCAGTAACGCCCTTGGTATTTTCTATATTACCCTTTTTTATATATTTATACAGAAACCTTAATTTCTGGTTATAACTGAAGTACTCAGGTGATTGGGCTATGTGATCATTGAGGGTCCCTTTCAAGTGAACTATTCTATTCTGTCTTTACTTTATGGCTAGAAACCCTATCAGAATTTTGTGTATGTTTTACCTACTGCGTGCAGTAATACTTCATTAAAAAAAAAATGTTTTATTATGTTTTTACTAGTAAGAATTAAAAGATCTCTCTCTTTCCCAGTTAAATTTTAGCCACTTTTTTTTTTCTTCTCACTTTTCCTTCGGCCAAACACTTGAATGTGATACAACAATTAAGAAATTGAGATGATAGTGGCTTATTAAATGTAGAAAAATAAGCAACTGTCAGTAACACTTTGAAAACTTACTGGCCAGATACTTGTCTATATATGCGTGTTGCTTGCTTTTGTTGGCTTCAGCAGAAATTTATCATTCTCTTTGAAATGTGGAACATCTTAGAGGAAAGAAAGAAAGACTGACTCTTTGCATTTGCAAACCCCATGATACCAGGAGAACTCAGCTTGCAATCATAAAGAGAAGCAGTTGTGCCCAAGAGACATTGCTACCGGACTAAGAAAAATGTTTGCCAATCAGCAATATATAATGAATAATGAACCATATTTGTCATCTCTCTCAAAATGGGACATTGCGATGCAAACGACACAGCTGTTACTCTTTAATTGCAGCTGGATTAATAAAATGTAATTTTTACAGCCCATTTGCAATATACCACTGGGGAATACATTTTACTGCCACTTTGGGTGTCTTTTAGTTAATACTTTTGTGCCTTTTGAGTTTGTGTTTGGCTTTGCATCCCAGATAGAAGTTTGTTAAAAATTGTAATGGTTCTTCCAGACTATCAAAAGAAATGAAGTGCATAGAATGTGCATTTCCAGTGCCTGAATTTAAAACCATTTTATTATCTGACTAATTTCAGTATTTCCAACATTAGAACATACTGAATTGTAATAATTATTAAATATTTGACCAAACAGACATGTAACATAATTTTCAATGGATGGTTTAGAGAAATCATCTGATTTATGCTTGTTTGTAAACTTAGGTTCAGAATGACAATGATAGGATGTGGTTATGTCTAATGTAAAAAAAAAAACAAAACAACAACCAAAACTTGAACAATGGTAACAGAAAGCAATAACACTGGGGGGCTGTAGAACTAACGTTTAAAGTCAGAAAGGAGAGATGCAGCATTTAAACAATCTGATTTACAAAATAATGCTGCCTTGGGCAAAAACAGTTGAGCAGCCTTTCAAGGATAAAGCAGGTCTTACTGCTAATTAAATGATATATTGCATTAAAATTGGAGCTAAACCAGCTCTGGGCTGTAGGCTGATTTCCCTTTCCTTACGACAGCTGAGCTCTCGGAGCATCCATCCCATGCACCAACCTCTGGACAAAAGCATGTCCCTGCAACTCCACCAGACAACCAGGTTTTGCAGTTAGCTCTGAAATGGCGCAATTGCCTATCAGAAGAATCTCCACTCAGGAGTGTACTCATGGATCTTTTTGCCATATGTTCTGATTCATTACTGCTATTCAGTTAGTATGAGAATTAGTGAGATCTTTGCTTCTACTTTCCTTATTTTTAAGTTTTAATATTGTTGGATGCAGAGGTGAAAAAGAGTCCCAACACAGATGTTGACATTGGTGCTATAAAAGGGACAGAGACTAGCTTCTTTCTGCAGTTCTTTAGGCAATGCAGTTGAGTATGTATAAGTTTTGCTGTTTTGAACTTAGAAATTGGATGAAATTCTTCTAGAATTGGGACAAAGTCAGTTGACTTTAAGTTGGTGAATTAAAGCAGTGTACCTGGTGATTCCTCTCTTGTTCCTTGGTATCATGGTTAAATGGGTTCAGTTGAGCAAATGATGCTAGAATGAAATAAATCAGTTCTACTATTAGCATGTTCAGGGAACTTACTAAAACAGTGCCTGCTGCCTTCTGTGTTTAAAATAAATAAAGGAAGAAATGTTCTGGCAAACCAGATTCGCAGAAACCTTAATTCAAACCCTGTCAGCTTCAGGGGGAAGATCGAGAGGAGGAGGCCTAGAAGAGATGATTGCATTGATCAGAGAAGCTCAATTTCAGTATTTTTGCAAAAAAAATTGATTCTGTTTCTCATTAAAGTAGTGCTTAAGAATACAGATGAGTGCTTTGCAACTGCCAGCCCTACCTTGTGAAGATGTGCAGAGTTCTTGCAGCAGCTCTCCAATATTCTTGCGTAATTACAGAACAGCGTGGTTATTGTAGTAGTGACATGATTTAAAAAGTCAAAAAACAATCCAAACACTTTGCTGTGGTATTTAGTTTACTGTAATGGTTAGCCACAGTTTAGACTGAACATATTTCTGTTATACTTTCATCCTTTTTAATTTTTGTTCTGAAAATTGGACTTGATCATAGCCTCAAGCAGTGATGTCTGCACAAAGGGAGCCTTTCCTGGCCTGATGGTTTTAGTCTTGTCCAAAATAATGAGTTGCAGGATAGAGGAGAAAAGCAGCCTCTTAATAGATAAATGTGCAATTTGGGACAAGACTGAGGTGAGAAAGGAGAAGTGGAAAGCTCAGTGAGCACGCACTAACTCTAATAGGTCTCTGTCACCTTCTGAGAAATCTCTAATCTCTGGGCGTTGTGTGGTAGGGAGTGATGAAAGAGGAATGTAACCCTCAGGTAAAGAGAAATCAGCTTCCATGTGGTGGAGCAGTAGAAGGGGCTAGGGTAAATTCGACCTTTAATTGCTGCATCTGTGTTAGAGGATCATCCATTGCAGTTATTATGAAGAATGTTCTGACTAATCTTATGTTTTTCTTATTTTCCTTGCTTAATGATAACTTTTCATGTACGTGATGACTGTACTTGTGCAAAGATACTCTTGAAAAAAAAAGTTGTGTTTCTAAATCATTAACCAATTTGAGCTTGAAGACTCAAACTGAGCTGTAGATACCAGTTTGCTGTTCTTTTTGCCACAAAGTGTTTTCTCTGAATTTAAATTTGAAAAAGCGAAGCAGAAAATATCCAACTCATGGACATCACCACGTGATATCCAGCAGCTTGCAGTAAAACAAGATCTGCTATGTATGGGCACTCGTTTCTGCACCTTGCCCTGGGAGTCACGGTTACAGCCAAGCTTTTCGCTAGGCATCCTGACATACGGCTTCCTTGCTGCTCAACAGAAAATCCATAATGTTTGATTTTTAATCAGGTGCAGCAGTACAGACAGATGCATGCTGTTTGTATCAAGTAATGTGCCACTGGAAATGTTGCTGGAGGATCTCCTGTGAATTAAATCTTCCTGATAATAACTCTCTGAAAACTTGAGCTATGTGAATTAGGTGAAGTTCTACGTGAGTATTGCATCACCTACAGGAGGTTAAAATGTAGGAAGTCTGGTAGCCTGCAAACAAATACTTGCACCCTGTGATAATTCTCACTTCTCCCATCTCTAATTTTCTCAGGCGTGGAGAGAATGGGGTTCCTGATTTGGAGCACAGAAGGCATTTGGATGTGCTTGTGCTGTTAGTGGTCAGCTTTTCATTTACTTATTATTTCGAGGACCTAAGGAAATTGGCTGTATTTGTGTTGAGTATTGTTTGGTCTCCACAGTTCTGTGTGTGTTCTCTGGTGGAGTGCTGTAGGACGAAGTGAATAAAAAGGCGCTTATGAAATGTTTGGGTTGACTGTATTTAATTTTATGTCAAGCCAGTCTCCCTGCCCTGGTGCTCAGCTGTGAATAAACCCCCGTTTTGAACACCTCCTTTTCTATTATACATTTTTGTGGATTAAAAACTTTTTGTGTGTGTTTGTAAAATGCAAAGCCAGCTGGGCTTCCAGCCACTGAGAACTGTCAGCAGCTTTGCTTCACTGCTGCTTAGGCCTGCTAACCTGGTGTGCAAAATCTTGGTTGTGTAACTGTGTTTGGGGATAAATATCTGTGCACCTCAACGGTTCCATGAATATTTTTGTTTAAATATACATGGGAAGTGTTTATATTTATTGCAAAAGCATGTGCATGACTTCAGCCATCTAGTTTCCCTGTGAATGTAGTTCGTAACGATTTTGTGTGCGACTATCAACGTTGAACGGTATGCGAACAAGATTTCCGCAATATCCTATTAATATTAATAGAGCATATTGAAATAAAGTCTGCGGGAAGATAAAATTAGGGAACTGATTTGACCACAACTAAATTAGGAGGAAAAAGTACAATTCTGACTACACAATCTGATTCTTGTTTAAAACACATGCACTGGAAGGATATGGCAGTCTTCAGGAGGCATAAAATGCAGTTAACCAGCAACAGCGTTTAGTCACTTGCTAATTCTGTATGTGATTTCTAATTACTCCTGTAGTTTGTCATTGTTCAACACAATCAAATCTAATTGGCCAGAAAATTTTTCTTGGATCATCATAGTCTATGGCTATGTTTTTACTGTTATTGTTCCAGCTTCTTTTTCATCGCTGCAACCTTTACTGCTTCATTAAGTCTTAAATTAGACTTTGATAATCAGTCTATTTTATTAGAATTATCAAAAGAAAGAAACATACACTGCAAAGTCAAAGGGGAGGCACCGGTGTCGTATTTTGTTTCATGCTAGGCAATATCTTGAGAGTTGTCACATGCAGGGATCTTTTATTTGTAATTAAATACTCCTCACTTTAAAATCATGACTAATAAATGTCAAGTGTGAGAAGAGGCACTGGTGTTCAGAAAATGCCCTTGGATGTGTTTTGGGGTGGAAATATGTGGGCATGAAGGCTGCTACTTTTCGGAATGTTTGTAGGGCTGCTTTCGTTACGAAATCTGGAAGTTAACCACTTCAGATAAAGCTCAAAAATCATTGAAACATTTGGGGAGCTCTTCTTACCCTTCAGGAAGCTCTTGACATTTATGGTAATTATGAGTGAAGGTATCTATTAAATACTCAAGTTGTTCAAATAAACACCAAACTGTCATGCAAATGTAAGACTTACATGTCTCTTAATTTGATCTGGTCAAAATTGCTCAGTGAAACTGTTTTGGGTTTGGAGGTGATTGGGTTTTTGTTTTAATGAGACCCAAAACATGTCAGAAATTATTGATGTAAATGCCATGGGCAAACAGCTGGCATGAGAGACACTCTTTAGAAATACTCTCGTGACGGGCATATCTAGCTTGGTTGTTGCAGAGCTTGGGTTTGATGTCTCTTTACTCCCTACTTACCTCTTAAGTATATATCTTTCAGTCTATTTTGGGTTAGCTGCTCTATTCCCCCTCGTGGGGTTTTTGTTCTTTTTAAATGAAGATTTTAAGAGCTCTCGTTTTCATTTACTTTTCAAAATGCTGTATCTCTTGGTGGAAGGGAGCCTCTTTTCTCCAGCTGGTCCTGGCCCCAGCATCCTGGCTGTTTATCCTGATCCTGGCCTATCAGCATTAATTTCAGTTTTAGGATTTAAGAGAGTATCTAAGTGAAGTGTGTTGAGGGCTAAATGTAGAACTGCTATTTTTCTATCTGGCAGTATTATCTAAGTACAATTCATTGTTAGTATGAATTTAAGGGCTGCAGGAGTGGATTTTGGTGGATTTAATGTCTGTTTCTGATAGAACTAATGTGCAGCAGATGCTTTAGCTGTTGTTCCATATAGTAATTCCGCCGTACATGAAGAGCAGCAATAGATATGTTGTAATTGGAAAGTATTTTCTGTGATAGAAGACACCCCTACAACGTACTGAACTCTTTTCCTCATGTGCAGCTTTTTAAACTTAGCTTTAACATTGGGCGGTGATTGCAACGGCAGTGAAGTAACAGCAGAGGATGGCAGATGAAGCTGTGTGCTTTCCATGCTCTATAAATACCAGTGGCAATCTTGCTTCTCCTTTTGCAAATGCAAGCCTTCTCTTTGCATTTCTCATGCATTAGGTTTCTCCAGTGTGCCCTGGGAAAAAGCATGCACTCCACTGTTGCTCTGAGGTAAACTGGATTTCAGCATAGTCTGTTTCACATTAAATGAAATTGTTTATTAGTTTTGCCATTCTGGAGAGCTGAGGGCACCCTTGGGTTTTTATTCAGCTGATGTTGAATATGTTAGGCCACGCGTCCACAGAAGACTGATGCTGATTGAACTTTTCACTTTGATAAAGTCCTTGGTTTAAATGATGATACACAGGTCAGCCACATCTTTTCATTAAAAAAGAAATAAAAGCTCATTTAAAAAATCCTATGCTGGAATTCCCTAAGTGATGAGCAGTTTATATATGCAAGTATGCTCTCTTGTGGTAAGCCATTTTATTGAATCCTCCACTGGTTCTAAATTTTGACAAGTTTTACTTTAAAACTACCATTTTTCATTACATTGCTCTTTTGTTGTGCCATGTATTTCTGCAGTGTTTGGTGTGTTACAATGACCGAGCTGTGCATGTGATACCTGTATCTGTTTTGAACTTCTATCCAGCTCAGTGGGGGGGATACTCAGCACTTCAGCAGCACTTGGCTTTTCTGGCAGCAGCTTGCTGTGGAATCAGATGCTGCCTAACAATGATTTTGATTGATAATAGTAATAAAATGATATTATTTACTGATATCCATAATTAAAAGGAAAAAACACACCCACAAACTGCAGCAGATGTTACTGTGATGTGGGTGCCTAAGCAATGCTTCAGAGATGCCTTCCTCTGCAGTCACCAAACGTTTGCTTGCTGTCATCTACATCCAAACAATGTGCTCCAGACTTGAGTCTATGTTCCTTTATGCAGCATTACAATAGCACTGTTACAAGTGTACAAATAAATTTAAGAAGCACTGAATTGAATGCATTTCAATTGCTGCCTGTTGAAAAAGTCAGTGAAACTTGTTTTAATTTTCTTGGTTAGCCTAACATCCAGGAAGTATAATTTAATGAAAATCTAAGATACTTATAATCCTCTAAATGTCTCTCATATTGCAGTTGGGATTTTTCCCCCATCTTCTTTACTCACTAATTTACATATAAATATCCTTACTGTTTTGCCTGGAGGTGAAGATAGCCAAATGTCAGTAAAAACACGAGGTTACATTCAAGGAAGTGAATCTCAATCATACAAGTCCTTTTGTATATGGTTACCTTGAAGGGGAAATAAGTCCTTGTAGGATCTCAGAATGTTCCTTGAAGTTCTGGAGTGAGCTTAAAACCAGCACACTTCAGGTCAGCAAAAGTGCTGTTGATTTCTGAGCAGGTTTTGGCAATCTGGCAATGTGAAGTTCACATTTCCTTGGCTGCAAAGATGATTTGGTGTATGCTGCCATCCATGAACATTTAATGTCAAAGCAATCAATTATTCAGCAGTGTGGGCTATAGTAGAATGATCTTATTTAGCATAGCTGTTGAGTAATGTGTAGGGGAGTAAGAAAGAGATAAGAGCATGTTGAAGTGATACCTTCCGTTTGCTGGAGCTTAATTTAGTTGGGGAGACGAATACCATTTTCAAAACTTCTTGATGCATGCATATTTCTTTTGTTATCTTTTAATTACAGTAATGTTTTCATTAATGAGGACTGAAAAGAGCAACTGTATACTCTAGTTTTCTTTGAATTTTACCAACTTGAAAGAAACAGTGAGTTTAAAAGGTTGAGCACGACGTGTTGACTCAGCTCCGCATGAGAGCTTAATAGGACCTTGAGCAGAAACCTGTGCTAGAAGCTTAATATAAATATTTTATGGAAAATTTGAGTAATATTTTAAGGATCAGAAGTTGGTTAAACAGCATCAGCAGTTTCAAACTGTAGAAGGCACGAAAAATATTGCACTGTTATTACTGTAAACTTTAATATAAAGTTTCACATGCACCTCTAAAATTTTCAGAGGTGTGTATTACTGTACTTTTATGCACTAGCATATGCAGGTATTGTTTTACTGTCTTTTATTACACGTAGCCTTCTTGCTCTACCTGCAGCATGTCTGTATCTTCTCATGATGAAGGCTTTATCCGTGGGGCTTGTTGCTGTGCTTGGCAGCCATCAACTCTTCCTAACAGTGTGTTTCAACTTCTTCCAAGTTGTCACTATTTCTTTCTGTTTCCCTCCATGCTCCTTGGTCTCCTCCATGTGTTCTTCCTCCTCCAATGAAAACAAACAAATGTTTTCATTTTGAAATTTCAAATATTGATACAGCTTTCTGTGGAGTGCGTGTGTTCAACATGTCTGATGGAATATTCCTTTTTTCTTCTGCTTTTCTTGGTTCAATATGCTCTCTTCAAGCTTTCATTCAGCTGCTTTTCCCGTTGGATCAGTTTTTCTCACTTCTTTCTCACCAGAATGTGTTGACAAGATAAATACAGAACAAGGCAACAGCAGCTTCCATTTATCCCCAGAGTGATGACAATTTAGGGCACGGAATGATGCATAGGTTAAGTAATGAACATATCTGATTGGGTTTCAAATTCCTAGTTGTTCAGTGCTTGACTTTGCAATATTAATGTATTTTGTTATTGTTCAATTCTCTAGGCAGACTGAATAATTGCATTCAATTATGTGGCAGAATTATAGTGCCCGCAGAGTTGACCAGCATTGGGAATGCCTGGAAGCTACAGATCTGTTATCATTGAAAGAGCGAGGCCATTAGTAGTTTGTCTTGTCAACGTGAGATAAGGATGACGGATGCACAGCTTGTTACCACAGTTCACAAATACTTCCAGATGAGCAAAAGGAATTTATTGCTTGGAGTGTGGTAGGCTTTGCAGTTACATTTTGGTGATTATTGACCATGAATAAGTGCTCTCCATGTGTTTCTACTTCTTTATGTTTTCTCCTCTTCCTCAACTTTTCTGGTCCCAGTCTGCTATAAATGTGCTGTGAGCTCCATTTCCAAACCTTTATTTTTGTATACCTTGAATTGTGCTGAGTTTGTTGTTTTGTTTTTTTTTTTCCTCATGTTGTGTGGGCTTTAAAAGTAGGTACGCCAGTGTAAAATTTCATGTTTGTTAGTGGTGAATTAATGAAAGCACTCCTCAGAAACATGAGGAAAACACGTTTGCTTTGGAGCTGAGAAATTCACAATTTTAACTCTCAGAACAAAACTCTGATGGTTACTGTTGTGTGGATACAGGAGACATGCAGTGCTGGGTTGGGTAATGTATAGTCAGTGCTATCTGAAGTGACTTCTAGCCACATAAGCTATGTGAAAAGAGCTGCTATTTTTCACCACTCTTTTCTGTTCTGTCTTGTGGCTGGGTCGTCTTTTCATGTCCAACGGTCAGAACCTGTGTTGCTTTGTCACTTTTATTATTTTCCTTGTGTGATTCTGAGCTTTACCGTTCATAATGCACTTTTTTTTCCCCCTGTCTTGAAGACTGTGCTCGGAGAGGAGGGAGTGAGGGAGAATTCCTATCAAAAACTCTTTTCTGTGATAGGTCAAAATAGAAACTAATATTAGTGATTATTTAATATTAGGGTACAAGAGAATCGTATAGGACTTGTATTAGTATTGTGAGTGAGAGTGTTTTACATTCTGAAGACTAATTTTTAAATGAGTGATGTTCCCTTTTTTCCATACATATTTCTTTTTATCTTTCAAAAATTGGAAAGTATCAGCTAATCTCCTTTTCCACAAGAATAAGAGTACTTCGTTGGGCCTGAACAGCCAGTCACCAAAGCTAAGCGGGTTATTTTCAAGTAACTGGTTGGTTCATGCAGGATGGTCTGTTTTTTAGAAGGATCCTGATTTTTTTTCCATGTCTGCTGGCAAGGTTTTCTGTTTGTGATTCTTGAGATAAATTTTCACAGGTATCATTTTTCCTAGCCAAGCTTACCAGTGTTGCAGCATTCTTTCCTGAGCTTGATGCTAAACATGGTTGTTGTCAGTTATCAACTTGCTTACTGAAGACAGCATGATCCTCCTCACCTCTAGCAAAGTGGTGTGCGGCTCACACCATGGTGCTGGTACATGTATTTAAATGACATGCTACTTCTCAGAAATTAGCTTAATTTTCATGCGTTCAAGAAAGAGTGTTATTGGTGGAAGAGGGGATTTTTTTAACGGTATTCCTCTTGTGAAGGAAATTATTGAGCATCTGGAGTTGCTAATGTTTCATTTATCTTTAAAGAATGAACTGTTTCTGTTCTCTGATCTCCAAAATCAATCCCTTCTCAAAAAACACGTAGAAATAACTGGTTACTCTTTGTATTTAATGTAGCATTTAGAGACTCCAGCTGGAGTCTGGCACCTTTTGCATTCGGTTACTGCCTGTTCCCAGCCCTGTCTCCCGAGCCGGTCTCCCAAAGAGCTTGTAAAGGAGTGATAACAGCAGTGTGGCTGGACAGCACGAGCTGCTCGAGAGATGGCTGTGCTGGCACAACGAGTAGCAGCTGCCTACTTGCTGTCAGGGCTTTATCAGACATTGGGACAGAAATTGAGTCTTAACGGAGCAATTTTCCATGCACTCATGTCTGGCTCCTCTCCTGCTATTAGCTAGCAATGGGCTGAAGAACGAGCAGGCACTGGATGAATTTTGCAGTGTACCCCCTGAAGATAAAATAGGATTCTCCATTAGAAAAAAGTATGGCATGGACTTGAGGTACCATATAATCCATCAGGAAGGGAGGAAGAAAGTGCAGTAAGAGGAGAGGTGCCACATGTGTCCTGCCCAAGGGGAGCTCCTGCTGTGTTACACCCAGAGAGCCTGGCCATGGGAAAGAAGCTTCTGTTCCTTTCTCTGTGACTTGCTCAGTGTCTGCAGAAAGTTAAATCACGTGTGCAGGGCATGCTCATGGCCCCTGGAGAACTTGGAATTGATCTGTTTTTAATAATGCATAATAGGCAATCAGAGCTTTCTTGATCTTCTCACAAACATGATCAGCGAGAGCCTTACACAGCCCTGCTGTTGCTTGGTGGATGTGTCCGACCTGCATCCATCCCACAGCACCTCACTGTGCTGAGACTGCTCCTGCCTGCCCAGTGCACAGCAGCAGAGCTTTGGGCTCTCTGCTTGGTACAGTTTTGTCATCATTCTAATAGGACAGGATATGAAATGTTATTTCTAAATAAGTTTTGTGCATGTTTTAGATAATTTTTTTTTTTTTATTCTCCCAGCAAGAGCAAGAAGGTTGGTTTCATATCATTGTGCAGGATACTTGTTCTGCCATTATTATTATTATTATTATTTTCATTTAAAGTCTCTGTTGTGGAGTGGTTTCTAATAGGTTATTTATTTTGGATGCTGAGCTGGGGCAGGACTTTGCAATTCTGATGTCACCTCTTTTCCACCGATTGGAACATGGATTTTTAGCGGTGTGCTAAACCCCTACCCTGGGTAGGTATCCATCACCCTGTGATGGAAGTAGGGAGAAAGAAGAAAAGTAAGGCTAGAGAGCACAATTCAGGGCCGGGCAGAAATACCTGACATTAATTCAGGATAAGCTTTTTGTTGCAGTCAGGTTTCATTAGCCACAGCTCTGAGTTACTGTAGCGCATGTAACACGTCTGAATGAGCTCATTGATTACTGCTTTGTGCCTCTCCAGAAAACATTTTGCTATAGAAAAACGTACCCCCATGCTCTCCTTCAGCACTGAGGCTGGATCACTTTTGCCTGAGCATACAGCGCTTGTTTGGTTCCCTGAATGCTGGAGGGAAGATTAAGCTCATTGAGTGCCCCCAGATAATCTATGCCAGTAGAGCTCTGCGTGACTCCGGGGGTGCTGATGGTCAGAATTGGAGGGTCAAGACTGAAAACTTGAGATGAGCATGGGTGAAATGGCAGCTCGGCCTTTGCAAACGAACCCAGAATTGCTTCAGTTAGAACAATTGGCTGGCAGTGTCCTGGGGCAAGATGAAGATGGACGATCTGCTTTTTAGACTCTTACTAAAAACAACTTTGAGACCAAGTAAGGGGATGTTCTTTTGGAAGGGATTTTTTTCTTTCTGCCAATTTATGAACTCTGCTGATAAAAGGAATTTAATAAAAATGCTGACAGCCCATTATCTATAGTTGTGCTATAATAAAACCTGTTTTGGCGAGGTTTATAACTTAGCAGTTGCAAAATGCAACAAATTATTAGATGAAAATAGTTGTAAAGTCTGGAAATCGACTTCTTGCTGTTTTTATGATTTTATCTATTTATAGGGAGAGTCTTACCTTCTTTTCACAACTGGAATGAATCTTGATAAGATTGCAAGTAACTACGGATAGTCTATATGAATAAAAATCTGACTGCATTTGCTAAAGGAAAAAATAATATGTGCAAAAATACAGAAATATAAACCAGTTTGAGGTCAAAGCTTTTATTTTTGTTGTTGGATAATCTGCCTTTCCTCTTATTTGCTTTATTTCTTGTGTCTGAAGATACTCAATATATGAACCTTTCTTCTTCTTCGTGAACAGAGGCTTAAAGGTAAAATGTGGTCCATGTGCCCACTAAACTTGATAAACTGATAGCGCTTAGTGTTATGTCTGAGGGCATAAAGTGCATATTCCAAAACTTAAAATCGGCAGAAGCTCTGTAAACTTCAGTGCATTTTGAAGGAGGCTGGAAGGGAAATGTGTCACTAGGTAAATCATTACGAGTTATTTTGATCTCCTTCAGATTATGACCTCGCCTTGGTCATTACGTGTTGCCCACCCCACCCCTGCTGCTGTACTTGCTGCTTTGAAATTCCGAAGGGGGCCTTATTCTCAGTTTGGGGGGCTCTAAACCAGCAAATATTTCTTTTTTCTCAGTATCAAAGATGAGACTGTGGCTTTAACGTGGGCAAGAAGCACTTGGAGACAGTGGCTGACCTTTTGAAATTGATATCAAAGAGCCCCCAGGGAATCCCATTAGGAGTAGGAAAGGTAGATAACAGCCTTTCCCACCCTCCTGAAAGCTCTGGCATTCTGCTGCTTAATACTAGAACCTTTTTGTAACTAAAAACAGTTTTTGGCTTTCTCTTTCAATTCAAAGCAGCTGCCTTTGTCCTTTAATTTAAGTGGTAGTTTACAGAAATTATTCTGTGAATATTTAATAGCAAACTGTCCATGCTGTAGTTTCACCAGCAAAGCACTCTGGCAATGTGGGGTCACTGTTTCTCACCATGGAATCTCTTCTTCTAGCTCTTCCTTCTTGCAGCCCTTTGAAGGGCCGGAGATGCCGGAAATTTTAATTGTAGTTTCCTTAAGCTACCAAATCTGTTGATCACTGAACCTGACTTTGGAATGATTCAGTAGGCCGGTTGAGATCACCAGCTGCAGGTATGAGCTGGGCATTTGCAGTAGCAGGACTGATATGTTGCTTTTTTTGTGTGTGCATACTGAAAAAAAAGCATGAGCTAGGGAAGACCTTCATGAAAATTAAAGGGATGCAATAATTTCTCAGATGTGCCGTGCTCTGAGAACTTGACAGAGGTTGTAATTTTCTCTTGTTGTATTTGCTCGGAGTTTGAAAATTGCTGACTCACAGGTGTGGGAATTGTGGTTCCAGGGCTGAAATTCCATTAGAAATAGTGAATGTAGCCCTAACTTTCAGCCTTCTAGTAAATGAAATAATGACAGTCTGATGGAAGGAGAACCCTTCAGTGTTTATTTGATCTGATTGCACATTGGAGATATCACTACACATCTTTTACGAAGATTTAAAACACTGAGTTCTGAAATAGCATAATGAGGATAACTAATTACTTCAAACACCGTAACAACAACTGAACTTCCTTCTGCTCGGTCTTGGCAAGTTCAGTTCATTGAAATGTACTGCTTTCACAAGGTAATTTTTTTCTTCACTTTTTAGTGAAGTCATCTTGAACACTCATCTCTCTTTTCAAGTTGTGTGTTCAGACTTTGGATTGAGAACACCAGCTCCTCGGAGGTTGAATAACTTTGTGGGAAAATTGTGGTTTTCTTTAGATTTTTCTTTTCATCAGCCAGGGATATCAAAGCATATTACTACCTACAGAGAAGTGTGCAGAAATTGGAGAAAAATATATGGATGGAAGGTTTTTGTATAATCCTCCTCTTCATTGAGAGAGTGGGAAAAATCCATGGTAGTTACCAAAATTTACTGCAGTCAGGCTTCTGTGTTTTGTTTCAAAATCAAAAAAGTAAATCAAAAGAGTCAATAAGAGTGTTTCATAACTGTTGAAAATCCATGCACATAACAACATGTGGACTGTTGTTCTAATCTACTTTCAGTTCTATATTAGGTCATAACAGTGGGTGAGTAATTTAGATATGCAACAAAGCCTTCCTGTTACTTCTTGGACATAACTGAATATTTTGAGCTTTTAGACTTAAACAAAGACAATTTAATTGCAGTAAACCCTTTGGCAAAACAGTATTGAAAAAAAATAATACAGGAGAGGGGGAAGTGAAGGAGAAAATCTTGCTTTTAGAGGTCTTAGAGTGTTGTTTTATATTTCTTTCCTACAAATGAATGTGCAATTTGCTCTTTAAGTGAAAACACTTTGAGCATTCCACATCATAACAAGTAGAGCAGAAGCCTCTACCTGATCGTGCTGATTTGTGAACTGTCAGCTTTACAAAAGTTGGGATAGCTGCACCTTGGTTTGTATCTGAGACCATTGAAGCTGTATTTTCAACAGAGACAAGACTACCAGCAGTCCTAGATGATGGTGTACTCCCCTGAGTGTTTTCACGTCACACAGCATCTGCCTGACCCAATGAGCACGAGTGTTTAGCGCAGACTGACTGCAAAAGCCCCGATCAGAAAAGGAGGTAAGAAAGAAGTATCTAGAGACGAGGTGTGTGAAAAACTGCTGCTGGCTGGAGCCCTTCTGCTGCTCAGAATACAGATGTTGCAGGGAGCAGCTGAAGGTGGTTCAAGCTGCTGCTGATGGGTTGCGTCTGCCTACACAGCTCTTCCATTACCAGCTGCCTCTGAACTTTGCTCTCACCTGAAGTACACTGTGTGTAATGCTTACCTGGCAGGGTGGCCCCAGTTGCTGAAATATTAAATAGCTTGAAATGCCAATGCAGAAAGCTTAACAAAATGAGAAAGGAGGAAAAAATACCTGCTTGTTTGCTTTGGTGCTCTCAAGTATTCACTTACTGTGTTACTTTGACCACCAGATCTTGTGCTGGGACACAAATGACACTTCCCTTCGAAGGTAGAAAAAGGAAATTTTTCTGTTGAAGAAGAGTGTGAGCACCCATCTTGGTGAGGTGCTGGTAGGAAGTGTTTACCAGAGGAGAATGCTCAGTGCCTTTGTACTACACTGACATTATTTTGTATAGCAATTATGCTGTGTGTGACACAAACATGCTTGTTTTGGTCTGACAGAGTCTCTGCAGGAGGCAGGACTGTACCTCTGGTAGCAGGGAACCTTGCACTTGAGGGCTCGGAGCTCGAATGTGCTGACGTTTTCTGGAGGTCCAGGGAGCTATATTTTCAGAGTTAACATCTCTGAAAGTTAAACTTTATTCTTTTCCAAGAACAAAAGCCTGTAGCTGTATTGCTTAACTTTAATCCCTTACCTCACTGGTAGCAGACATACTGCATAGCCCACTGATGTACTCTAGAGCCTACTGACTTTTCAGGAGGTGGCCTTGTGATGCAGCAGCCTCTGTAGTTGTCTCTTCCATGTGTGGGAATGCCCTTTCTCCTCTGCAGTGGTAGGATTCGAAGACCACACTAGCATCTCCTTTTTGTCAGTCTGTCAAGGGATAGTTACTGCTATTGTGCCCCCAAATAACTTGTCAGATGATTTAAGGTTTGATAGTAGTACTGCAGTATCAAATTGTGTAAGTAAGAGCAAGGTGATGAAGAGTAGTTTCTCTAGATCACCCATAAGAATTAGCATAACTCAGGTACCAGTAAGTCTTGGTTGGGGCATGCTCTGCTTGTCAGCGGAGCCACGTGCTACTTTTATTCCTCAAGTAATAATTTGTTACTAAGGTAGGTCCAGCATCTCATGTAGAAGAATAGTAAGAGGAAAGGTGTTTATAATTCATTTTCCAGCAGTTCTGTCTGGGACAGAAAGGACACTTCTGCATCTGTTGCTGATTGTGTCTCCTGGTACTCCGTATTACATGTTATGTTATGCTCACTGACTGAATTCTGAGTAACGTATCTTTATGTATGCTACTTGAAGCATCATGCAAAGAAGTTGTTGTCCCCAGCTGTGTAGAAAACAACAGGGGGGAAAAAAAATTCCCAGTAACTTTTCACAAGTGACTGAAAACATCTCTGCTGCCCTACTGAAATTGACCTTTTTTTTTTTTCAATTATGCAATCTCTTTGCCTTGGTCCGACTTAGTTAAATACTCCAAACAGAAACGTTTTGCTGTCTGCCTCCTGAATGCTGTCCTGGTGCATATGCCTCATATGCCTGTGTCCATTGATTAAGTTTCTGTAGCCTTTCAGAAAATTGTAATCTTCAGGCTCTATCATGATTTTGTTTGGGATATGTTATGTCAATGGGTCCAAAACGTTTTAGATTGAAAATAAGTGTGTAGCCCTTATCAACAACAATTTACCGTTCTGTTAAGAAGGAAAAATAGGAAGTAAGGTATTATCACAGAAAATTTCACTGCAATTTCTTTTGCATAAGCTTAAATTCTGAGTAGAGAGGTTGTTAATTAGTGTGCAGATTTTTTTTAATTGGCTGTAATAAAAAGCTAATTGGTGTTTTGCTTAAAGAGTGAATTAAAGTGTTGCTATAGAAACTTTGCGTGTGTATAGTGCTGTTCTACATAAGAGTGAGTATAATAGTTTAATGACCTTTCTAAGCCAGCTTGTATAGCCAAGGAAAAGTGTTAAATTCAGGCTTGCTAATGTGATTGTTAAGGAGTTTGTAACTTCATCCATTTCATTGCCCAAAAGCATTGGAGGCATTGTCTGGTTGAATGTTCCTCTTGACTTGTGTCAAGCCATATCATAAATGATGGTCTCAGAAGATCTGAACTCTTGTAAAACTGTAGTGCACCAGTTTTAAATGTGTAAACTGATCTGTATTCTGTCAAGCATAAAATGTACTGCTTGGAAAAATTCATTTTCATAATCAGAGAAAGTGTGATGATGGATCATAAGTGACAACACCTAATCCGTTAGCTGTTGTATTCTTCCCTCTGCTTCTCACCTCTATGCACTGATGGCTAAGTCTACGTGAAACACAGGAATTATGCTTTTAAGTCAAAGTAGATTTCTGTTCTCATTTGCCATGTTCTCTTCCAGCAAAAATACTGACCTCCTTGAACATAAACTTCGTCAGCTGAGAAGAGCATAATTCCTTTTCAGTTGTGAATAGGAATCTTTGCCTTGGGTTGGTGCTCGCCTAGCTAAGTTACTGAGGTGTCCTCGTTTGTACTTCTGCTAACTGCTTGAAGGTTAGGTACAGATGGCATGGACAAAAATAAACTGAAGTGGTTATGGACATATTAATTCCTGCACAAAAATGAGGGCCAGTAATAAAATATGTCCTATGATGATGATGGGGAAAGTTTAAACTTGACCTTTTAAGTTTCCTGGTCCTGAATCTCATGGTTACTTTATAAATGGGCGAAATATATTCTCTCTTTTTATAACTGCGTATCTAGAAGACGGAGAGAGGGTAAGGTCCTGTAGTAATTATTCATAGCGACAGACAAGTTAATGTTCTGCATGTTTCAAATAATGCTGTGAATGTCTAAATGTGGAAGACTGGACAAAATTACAACCGGTTCACCTTTTGTGGGATGAGGTCTTATTTTCTCTGGCTTTTAGTAGTAAAAGCAAACAAGACCATTCTGTACCTGCTGAATTTGCCACAGCACTTCTTCTTCAGAATAGTAAAACACAGTTTTTGAGATTGATTGTTTTGATTTTTTTATTGTTTGTTTTAAAATTATTCTTTTGCTTCCTGGTAGATGCTTAGAACTGAAAGACTCCTCTAAGTGTGCAGATTTAGGAGAGCCTTGTAGAACTGCCAAGAACTGAACCGTCAGCTTCCTTCTATAGCTGTGGATCATGACTGAATAGTATCATAACTTAGTGGCTATTTTCCCCTTGATACGTATATGTAAGCCCTGCTAGTGTTAATGCCTTTTTGAAATGCTTCCCTCATATATTCAGTATCTACTACTGATGTCCAAACCCTAAAGTCTTATGAGTGGGGTGGAATGTCGGTATCTCCAGAACTGAGTAGAAAGTTGGATTTAATCTCAAAGTTCATCTTCTGAGCAGTAAAACAGTAAGACAGATAAAATGTTTTCATACGAAGCTTTTATCCGAGATCTGCGAGCAGATAAGTCTGTAGGTGGTCCAGGGAAAGAACAGTGAAGGTGGGTTTTTTGTTTGTATTTTTTTCCTTTTATCTTTCCCAGTAACACCTACTTACATGGCAGTTACAGCTTGAAGATGTTGTTTTGAGAAAGAGCGGTGCAATATTGTACTTACAGCTGTCAAGGAAATGTTCTTTTTTTGGAAATCATCAACTCAAACTTGATTCTACTTTTTTTCTGTTTTACTGCAGTTCATTGCCAGTTACACTGTCTTTGTTAAAGGAGACCAGGTCTTTTAAGGGCAAAGCATGGAGCTGCTTCAGAACTTGGATATTTTCCTCTTAATATATATGCATATATTTTGAGTTTATGAGGCTCTGAGGATCCTGGTAGGGTTGATGTTGTTCCTACTTTAAGTGAGGTGTTGGTCCAGGTGACTTCGCAGCCCTTCCTGACCCAAATTATTTGACCTTTCCGTGACAAATTTCTAATCTATAATCATAAAGGAGCTATATTTCTGTTCTTTCCTCCAATTTTATGGGCTGTAACTATGCAGGATTAACTGAAAGGCAAATATGATAGCAGTTGAAGCCTGAGTAGATTAAGTATTATCAGTTGCGTGGGCTTTTTTTTCAAAGATAATTTATATCACATATAAGATTCAATTATGTCTTTTTTGAACTTTGTTTTACAATTTCTATTCTCCTCATTAGCTAAAAGAGAATTTAGTCAGACTTCTCAAAACATACATGGGAAAATATGGAAAAGCCTGTTCATCCTCCTCCTTCTCTTCCCCACCTTCTTGTGTGTTCAGAGAGATTTCTTTTGACATAGCTGCTGCAGCATTAGATTGAGTAAAACGTAGGTGGAAGTGTGGTGTTTGGTAGAGGTAAACCATGCTGCTTGGAGTTCAGTGTGTTTATCTTGGTTAACGCTGGCTGCAGTCCTGCAAAGCAAAGGGGAGTGCTGGAGGAACATTGTGGGTTCTGCATTGGGAATGTCAACAGGAGGTCTTGGAAAAGAGCTGCAGCACATGGGAGTTGTTGTTTCTTTGTGTGTGTGGTTGTTGGTTTTTTTCCCATGATTACTTCTTCATTGCCATAATATGATTGTGTCTGTGGGAAATCACACCAGCACAACTCGGTTCTACTGATTCTTTCTTTTGTATTTTCTGTACTGTGGCAACATATAGTTATTAATGGAGTCATCTGTAGAATCTTTATAGTAAGCTTTGATTAGTACTGAATGACTGTGATATACACAAAAACTATTTAAATATGCACTGAGCTGTCCTATTTTGCTTAGAGAAAGAATATATTGACACATTTGCATCGCATTGAAAGGAGGAGAGGAGAGGACTTTGTATGGATTTATATGAATAATGGATTGCTAGTGGGAAATAGTTGAAAAATTGAAATAATCGGGATATCAGGCTTCTTTGTAGTAAGAGTGCTCCTACATTACTGATGGATAGTCAAGACACGGGATAGTCAGCTGTCCAGTGTTCCATAATAGTACAGAACCAACCGCAAGCTGCCTGCATGTGAACCTGTTACTTCTTGACTCAGACCATGCTGGATTACACAGCACGCATTTTTGACATTTTAGGCAGTAGCTGCTTGCTTTGTTTCTTTAAATGGATGAAATATCTCTTAAGTAGCAGCATGTTTAAAAATAAATTCTACTTCCCTTCTGCGTGGTCAGGAAAATGCATCTTCTATCTATATTTAGAAGTTACATTGTTGTAAATAGTAGGATTTCTACTTCAGTATTATGAAATGTGATGTGTTCTTTTGCAGAGAATTATCATGGAGTCTTTGAGGCCAGATGGAAAATATGCCTTCGTGAAAATGTTTCTACTCAACTAATCCTGTCTTGGCTTTAAGGTGAATGAAAATCATGTATCAAACACCTATCCTAAAACTTTTTTTTCTCATCATAATTGTTCTGTTTGAAAGATATCTGAGGATTTTACATGCTCAGAAGAATTTTAGAAGTAGCAAAACTTAGCTTTCACTCAAAATAGAGTGCAAGTGTGGGCCAGTAATTTGTACCATGCTACAGTAGTAAGCACAAAGGCAGCCGGTGGCATGAATGCTCATGTTTAACACAGTGCCTTGGCAACTGTCTGTTTTTGTCTAAAAATTGAATATGCATATGAAGGAGAAATCACTGCAATTGAATGGAAAAAGTGAAATTAGAAAGGCAGCAAGGTATAAATGATTGAAAATCAGGTTGCAACTCTCGCTTCTGCATTTTATGAGGTCAGCTGCAAACAAAATTACTAGAACGGGAATTTTTGTTTCTGTTCCTCTTAATTTTGCTTTCTTTGTACCATACTCTGGGGTGGAGAGTAAGGGAGTGAAAATGATGAAAGGGCAATTCAATATCTGCAAGAAATCAAGAGCCAAACCAGAAACTAATTTTCAGTGGCCTGCAGCTTTCATCATATATGCACATGCTTTGGAAATGTATCCCCTCACTTTGCGTGTTTTTAGCTTTTCTCCTCCAGAACTGTTCAACTTACTGTGTTCCATGGTACAACATGGCACACTTGTTTCTGGAATGATTGTATTAAATATAGTTATTTTAGTAACTTTCTAGACACTTAATTACTTCCTAGTGAAGCCAAGTATTCTTAATCTCTTCTGCGTGCTCTATTATCATTGCCATACTTCATTTGGGTTGTTTTCTGCTCATTCTTTGAAATCATTCAAAATTTTCAGTTCGTGAAACTTTTTGGATCTACTTGTCTTGCTCAGTCTGTGAGTGAAGGGTTTGGTAAGATTACTGTTCTCAGAAAGATCTTAATTACAAGTGAATATCTTTCCAGAGTTAACCGGTGTGATGAGGTGCAGTTATAACAATATCCCTCTTCATACCCTGAATATTAGGGGTTCTGTTACTGAGACATGCCATAAAACTAATTTCCGGGTAGCACTAAAACAAAATAAAAGCTCGGTGTCAAGAAATGCTCACAGCTGTGTGTGTGATTCAAAGGCCCAGCTTTTGCATGGGGTCTCCAAGCTGCTGGAGTTCAAGGGGCGCCTGGACAATGCTCTTACACATAGGACTTAATTTGAGTTTAGTCCTGTGTAGATCCAGAAGTCAGACTTGATTGATGATCCTTGTGGGTCCCTTCCAGCTTGGCGTATTTTGTGATTAAGCATTGAGGTGCTTCTAGAACCAGATCAGTCTTGATAAATTTGCTTGTGAAAGGAGGTCAAAGTAAAACTGTCAGCAGTACTTTCAAATGAAGTGATGGACCTTCAGTGAGCATGCTCAGCTGGCCAGAGGGTACAGCAGCAACCTGTAGCTAAATAACAATTCTGTTCTGTATTAATTTTGTTCTGCCTAATGATATGGCTGTATATGACTATATCTCCTTTAGGCTGAGAACTGTAGTTCTTCACTAAGAAGCTTACAGAGAATTTTTGATAATATCTGTGAAGTTACTTACATTTCCTATTCATAATTCTGTTATTTGATCCCCTGTAGTAGGTGTAGGACTCCAGCTAGCTGTGTGTTAATACTTAGAATGTGAGACACATGGGAAACACCAAAGTAATCCAAGATTTGTAGCTAACCAGTATGTATCATTCTTAGCAAATATTGAACTTCTCTAGATTACTGTCGCAGTACTGGTACAGTGTTAATGAACTGAAGCTTTAATAAATTATAGATAAAGACAAAATAGCTTGTCATGATGAAATTAAGTGACCCTAGAGCTGGTACGCTGACAGAACTTAGGCACAGTAAGTGAAAAACAAAATTGTTTCCTGGTGGTTCCTAGAGGTAGCTATGACGTAGCCATTTTCACTCTGTATTTCAAATATTTTTTGTGAGTGTGTTAAGTAGTTGCCTTGGCACAGCAGATGGAGGATTAGGCTTGTGGAGAGGCTGCTGCTATTCCCAAAGGTTGGACTCTCCCCTGACACGTCTGGATCATGCAAGAACTCTATCAGATTCTTATGCTTTCTCTTCACCTATTTGATGCTATCAAACAAATTTATAATTCTATCATTTGAATTGTGATCTGCTGTTGTGCTGTTACTGAGCAGCAAACAGCAGTAGTCAGGATATTTCCTTCCACAGTGTAGAATTGTTTCCATCGTCTAGGTTTGGTGGCGGTTTTTTTGCTTTTTTTGTTGTTGTTGACACCAGATTTGTTTCTGTTTGTTAGATTGGCTTTGTTGAATTCCATTTATTTTGATGTCTGTATTCATGAAGTGTACAACAAAATACCTACGAACCTTATTAAATGAGTGTAGGGGAGTAGTAGTCCTGTGTAATAGCACTGTACCTTCTCTTATCAGTTCTTCATGTCAGAGGGAGATGTATTGTCCTATGACTTCTCTCCTCTGGCAGTTGCTATGTACAGACATGGGAATAATTCAAAGCTGGAGAGACTGATGTGGCTGTCCTGTCTGGAGGCAGTAGGACTTACTTGGAATAATTACCTCTGTGTTCAGTAGCTATACTTAAATAAAGAAGAAACCTCTGATCCTGAAGATTCTACTGATGGAAAAACTCTAATGATTCTTGGAACGCTGTCCAACAGATTACTTTGCTAGAAAACATTTGCCCAGCTTTTATTTTGACTTTGTATGAATTCATCTTGAAGCATTGAAAATAGCACAGTTTTCTAACCCTGTACATCCTTATAGTAACACATTTCTGATCTGAGCTTAAGTGCGTAGTTAATTTATACACTAACTTCTGCTTAGATGAATCTGATCAAGCTTCCTAAACCTTTCCTTTTTAAGGAAGTTTTCCAGTTTCCTTTCAGAGGAAGTTTTCCAGTTTTGTTCATGGTCCTTGCCCCATCACCTCTAATCAACCTCCCTCTGCATGGATAGTTGGCATACCTGAAAAACATTCACATGTTGTCCTTAACGATACAAATAGAATGCAGTTCCGTAGTTGTATGTTCATGACAGATCTCTGTGCAGCATCGTACTGAGAGTCTCCCATTTCCCTATAATGGACTAGTCATGTGGCACTTTGTGACGGCTTGTAGTACTTTGCCATAAGTTTGTCAGGTTTTCAGCATCTGGATGGTTTTCATCACCTGAAGAGTCCGACTAAGCTTGAGTCTCTCAAAAACAAGCAAGATAACAAGATTGTGAAATACTCAGAATGTGTAAAGGATTGTTCCGTGATAACATTAAGGTGATGCAAGTAAGAACGTTTGGAAGAGCCCTGTTTTTTCCCTGTGTTCTCAGCCATAGTTGTACCCTTCCCCTGTGGCACCATGGGTGTTTGAGCTGCGATGCAAGGAGTTGAGTGGGAGCTTTTCTGGCTGAAAATAAGCAAGGGCTGGAGAGAGGAACTGTTGTCATCTTGGTTTGCATTGCCTAGCACAGTCTGCAGCTGCGTAACTTGCCTGCTAGTCCTGCAAGTAGAAATTAGTCCATAGCTTGGAGATGGGCAGGGACACTGCTGCTTTGGAGGTTGAGCATGTTTATATCAATATTAAGGGCAATGCATCAGGGCTTGAAATATTGCTTGGCTTCCATGGCATACAAGAAAGGTAACACATTTCTGCTTCTGAGATCAATTGCTATTTATTTATCTCGACAAGTATTAGAATAGCGTTTCCTCATGTTGAATGCCATTCTTCTGGAGTTAAAAAGCTGTCATCTGATATTTATTTATTTATTACAAATTCAAAGGGCACTTCAGTACTGTCAGTGTGAGATCATCACTGTCTAATAATAGGCATTTCAGAAGATTTCTATTAATGTCAACTTTTAACAGAGTCCTTTTACTAAAAGAACTGTACCTTGTAATCATGCCATGTGTTTCACTACAAAGCAATTACATGAATTGTCTGAACTGGCTAAGCGTATCAGTTATTAAAACTCAGTGCTTCTTTCGATCGGAAAGAAAGCCATCTTGTTTAACAGTTCCCACACCCAGCTCTTCCTCCCCACTTTGTGTGTTGGAGAGGAAAGAAAGTAGGCCTGGTGGTTGCCAATGGCTAATGTAGAAACATACGGAACCTGAAAGTGGCAGCATGGAGTAGATGGGCTTGAGGTCCATTGTTTCTATGTAGGAGCTGACAGTGGGCTCTTCTGCCAAGTTTGTGAGAAGTTACTTAAGCATTTTTGCATTCTTAACTCTTAAGAACCATCGTGGCTGGGTTAATTTCATACACTGCATGGGTTTCTTTGTTTGGGTTTTTTGTTTTTTTTTTTTTAATTAACACACAAGGAATGGAAGCAAATCAACCATTTTGTTTGAAAGAATAAAATACATTGTGACTCAGTACTGTTATAGTTGTTATGCTTTCAAGATGAGAGCCACATTTATTAAGAGGTTTGCCTAAAATTGCAAACTCTTAGATCTAATTCCAGGTAAAGTTATGCTTCCTTAGTCTGAGAGCCCTCTGAAACCGACCATCAATGTGCTGAATGCTCAAAGGAGATGAAGCTTGTATTATGATTGGGATCTTCAAGTGATTGCCTTTTCTGTGGCTAAAAAGGCATTCTTGAAGTGACATGTCTACTATGTTTCTTCTCTTCCAGTTGTGTAATACCCGGCTGTGAACCAACTGTGTATGTGCATGAGGAGTTTGACAGTCTCAACCACGTACAAGCTGCTTTTACAGCAAATCAAATGAATTTTGAATATGGGTGTCAGTATGAGCTGTAGTTTTGCTGTTCTGCCTCAGAACAACTGTGCAGACACAGTGCTCCATGAGAGAGGTGACGTGTTGGTTTGGTGGTGTGTTAGCGTGGTCTTAGGAGGCCTTTGTGGAAAAGTGGCTCCACGTAAACCACTTTTATGCGGAGATATTTGTTGAAGGAAAAAGTTGCAACTAGCTTGCTGAAAAAGTTGCACAATCCCATTGTCTGTGTAGTTCTGATGTTGCCAGAGGTGTTATTTTTGTAGCCCTTTCAGCTCTCAGCAATAACTTTGCTCCCTAATGATTAGATCAAAGCTGTAGGAAAGACGTTCTTCTTTTGAACTGCCGGGCCTGAGATCTGCCCATCCATTTTGTTTCTCTGTTTATTCCACCAGGTAAAAATGAGGTTAATATATAAGCATCTGCAATTGTATTATGATGGGAACTCCCAAAAGAAAGAAAAAATCTTTTTGGCGGTATGAACAACTGAAACTTGGAAAATGCTTGCTTCCATTTTTTATTATTTTTTTTTTAATATTGAGCTCAGTTATTTGTTAATAACCGTTAAAGCTGAAAACTTCTTACAGTTTTTGGCACTCTCTGAAATCTGACAACCAGCTGTCAAAATACATTGTGTGTGTCTAGAAGTGTTTCCAGGTAGCTGTGAAGAAATCCATTCTGTTTACTAGCTGCTTCGTAATTGTCACACTTTGAATAATCTACACAAAAATCAATGTTTTCATCTAACTTTTTTTTTTTTCTGCACAGTCCATTTTCTCTCTCTCTGCCTCCTTGCGAACAGACACAGATAGCAGCAGCCAGCTGTAGAGTTATTGCCAAGTAAGTGGAGATGCAGAATGTCGGGTGAAATGTTTCAGTGTATGTAACCAGAGCCTTGAGGCAATTGTCATGAACAAAATCATCCTTCTCCTTCATTCTTCGTATTGCAAACTGTAGATCCTGTCTTGCCATTTATCTTTTTAATGATCTGTACTTACATTAGAAATCCTAAACTTGCTACAGGGTATTAAGAAATGTTTCGCAGCTTATGATGAAGGAAGAAGTATATAGTGACAACTTGTATTCTTAAGGATAGCTTTGGTCTGTTGACAAGATATATTTTCTTCCTATCATTTTCACCTTTAAGTGTCTGCTGATACAACTGTGTTGAATCATGCCAGTGATGTTGAATTTAAGGAATTGCACAGTGCACTGGGAACTTTAGAGCCTTGTGTCTGAAACTGTGGCTTAGCCTACTGTAGGAACAAAGGAAAATGGTCCTTGTGAAATTTAGGAATCTGAGAGTCATAATTGTTAAATATTTACCTCCTTATAATGGATTTGAAGGCCTTAATATTTATAAACGACTTAAGAAAATAATTAAGGAACAATTAGTTGTTCATATATATATGCTTATGGTTGCTTTTCACTCTCTACATTGCAGTTGTTGCTTGCCGTAGAGGGGGGAAAGAAATAAATCTATTCAAATTCTATAATGTTAGTGAACATGTCCTTCTACTTGCAATCAAATTAATTCTAATCCATAAATAATTGTCTGTCAGTTTGTTAAGGAATGTGAGAGCAATGTATTGAAGGCTTCCAGAATTCTACTGGAATGCCTGCTGACTTAAGACGACTTAACGTAAGTTGGGTTTTCTAGTGATGCTTTAAATCAAGTGGCTTTGACAATTTAAACATTTTTTTTCAAGGAGTTTTTTTTAGTTTTCTTCTACTGCCTCATACCATTGTAACTTTTGTTTTTTTTTTGTGTGTGTTTTTCTTTTGGGAATCAAACATAAGAAGTCATGAAATATCAACCCAGAGCAGGCAGGAGTTAATTTGTGCGTCCTGAGCCTTGTTGAAAACACGATTCCAATTCCTTTTCTTGGTTATGTACATGCAGTTAACTTCTCATCTTTCTTTTTGGCTTCTGTGCTGTTTTATTTCCTTTACATAATACCCTGTCTGATACTGAGACAAATTATTGATTAAAGCATATGAAACAAGTGCATGGTGTGTAAGCAGGGAAAATGGGTATGAGTAATATATTTTAATCTCATTTCCTATGTTGCTTCTGTATTAAAAAGAAAAAAAATCTATGTGGAAATATATTAAGTAATGCAATAACTGCATGCTAGTAAATACTAAGGCAACAGCTGTGTTTTCCAAAAGTACATCACTGCAAGTAGAATTGGGAAAAATAAAACTTTATTGCAGTTTTGGGGAGAAAGGGAGAAACAATGCTAATCTAAAAATCATTTATCTTTTTTTTCTTCTTTTTTTTTCTTTTTCCATTTAGGGAGAAAGAATAAGATTTTGCTGCCTATACTCTCTCTGGAAAAATATAGCTGTTTTTATTTCTAGGAGTACTGCATAGATAATTCAAAGATGCAAGTACCAATGCGGAATATTATTCCATACTAGAAATGCTTTCTATGGGGAGTTACTTATAAGTAATTGAACTAACTAATTTGGGGGCAAAATGAAGAATTTTTTTAGTCCGAAGACCAGTTCAGTTGTGGTGCATCTGTCTTGCTGACCGAGAAGGCATGCCAGGCCAGTGTTTGAGCTGGAATTTGTGCACTCCAAGTGCTGTGTCGCCTACCCATCACATTTTGCAGAGTAGTTGCTAAATACTAATGAGATGTACTTTGTTATAGACTAATGAGATGTGCTTTATCTGCAGAGGGCTATAAGCAAATGTAATGTAAAAGGAGATGGTAAATTAAGAGTGTGCTGAATTTGGGCTGCACATATACTGGCACAGTGCTGCTGGGTCAGAGAGGCTGAACACCTTCTCAGCACCCAAAACCTGTCTTGTCCTCATGTTCTGTTCTCCTTTGTGGCCTGATTGACATCTTTGAAGCAGCAGACAGCTGAGCCTTCTGCTGGTGAAGCTATGGGGTCAGCAAATTGAATTGGCTTAGTGCAGCTTCGCAGTGCTACAGCTGGCATAGGGAGATATCACATCTGCTGGCTATAAGAGCAAGATGTGGGCACAGAAATATAATGTTGGTAGCAACTCTTTGTCAGAATGGCCCCTTATTTATTGATTTGTGTGTATGTATCAAAAGCGTGTGTTAGGCTACTTGATGATGTGGGAAAAATGAACCTCCCAGAAGGGAGTGCTTGCAGCAGCCAATGGGAGGGACAGGAAGCAACTCCCTACAGTTCTCAAAATGGCTGCCTTGCAGTTATGTGACAATCCCAGAAGCTAAGGCACTTTGTTAGCTTAATGTTGCTTCTTCAAAATACATGCACACACACATTTTACTGCTCTTCCATTGGAAAAATCTTTAGTGATTGAATATTTAAATATAGGATTCCTTCTGTTTGTTCTATATTTGCTGGACGAGAAGATATTTCTTGTCCAGATCTTCATTGACTTGAAAATCCATCTCTATATTCAGTCGCTATTTCGTATAACTTACCAATGTGACTGGAGCTCAAGCTGACCTACTTAAACCTCAGTTCTTCCCAACTATACTAGGGCTGACTTTAGATTTTAATAAGATAAGCTAAGGTCACCCTGTTTTGTTTTTTTTTTTTAGTGCTTTGAATACATGCTTTCTCTAAAAGAGTAGAGAAAGACTAAAACATTGACTTAAAAGCTCAAAAAAACCCAACAACAACAACAAAAAAACCCAACAACCCAAAACCCAAGCTGATCATTCTGATTCCCTGTATCAAATTTGTACGCTTGATAATTTGATCTTAGAGTAGTAAAATTTATTTATTAGTTGCAGAATCTAGAGTTCAGGATTAGTTAGCCTTTAGTGTTAGCTCTCTTGCCAACTAATATGAAGAGAACACTTTTCATTCCCTCCTTCTTAGGCTTTTCTCTTTTTAAGCCGCTCACTTTACTCATTCATTTTATCCTTTGCTTTCAATTATCTGCAAGATTCATCAAAAGTAAGGTTGGGAGTAATTACTTGTGCAGAGATTTCTAAGTAAAATGAGCAACGTATTTAAAAAGTACTCGTTTAAGTCCATTGCCTTTATAAATAATCAAGTTAATTGAAGGGCAGTGAAAGTTGTCACCGTTCCTACTAGATCTTATATGCTCTGCAACAAAATCATTTGCAGAACCCAAATTTGAAAGTATCTTCCATGTGTCAAACTTTTATACATTTGCTTAATTTTATTTTGTGTAACACCAAAGAGACCAAATTAGAAGGGAAAAAAGGGACAGTGTAAATTTTCCTTTTTCTACCTTCTCCCAACTGATTTTGTACCCTGTGTGTATATCTTTGGCTTCTGTGCCCTCATCTCTCAGTAGCTGAAGCCAGCTTGAGCTGCTAATTATTTTCTTCAGATATTTTCATTATTGTATATTTTCATTAAATAGGAAGACTCGAAGCAATAGAAGTTAAGCAGGAAAGCACTGCTGATTTTTTGACTGCTAGTACTTCTTTTGCAGGAACAGATTAAAACCTGTGTTTAGAGGACCTTCAGAAACTACATATTGACAAAGCAGTCATTTTCTTTGGAGGGAAGAAAATAGTTCTGTTTTGGAAAGCTGTCAATGTTCTCGTTTCAGCTTTACAAATCAGGATATTGAGTGATCATTATTATAAGTTGTGGTTTCCTCACTAAGCAAGGGATCGGGCAAAGCTTGAACTAAGGGTCAGTCATTTTTCTGGATGTGTCTGTGAAAAATGAGATCCTTACTCTGAGAAACAGTCCTCCAACAAAATGGCCAAGGGATAGAACGTTCCTGATGAATATGGAAGACTTAATTCTTAGTTTTCTTCTGCCCGTCATACGTCATTATGATGCAGGTTTGAGTGATTTTCTGATCTCTTCTGAGGGAAAATAATGATAATAACACAAAAGCACTTTTGGACTAAAGAAACTTTCTTAGTGGAAGACTCATTAGAACTGAGTCTTTTCACAATAAAAACAGTTGTTTCAGCGATGATACTTTTCTGATGGCAAGTAATTTTCCGACAAAGAGCTCTAATGAGCTGTAATTAGTGCTTAGATATAAATGAGAACAAATTAACTTTGTTTCCCATTAAGCTCCAAAGTGGTGATGTTTGCATCTTTATGAGGAAACAGTGGTATATAACTTCATATCTGGTGAAAAGCTGTTTACCAAAACTGAAATTGGGAAGCAAAGAAATAACAACCGAACAGAAAACCACAGTCAAGCCAGAGGAATGGGGGATGAAAATCTTATCCGTGGTAGAGTAGATCTTTCTTGTGTTTTCTCACTAGTCAGATATTTTGCCCAGCCTTATTGCTGTTGACAGAGAGTACTCAGTTTCTAGTAATGTTGAAATGATGCTTGTATTCAGAAGTGACGTTTTCAATATGATGCAGTTATCTGTTCAGCATGGTTCTACATGCAGTGCAAGTTCAAGGCTTTTTCTCTTGTAGCTCTTATTATTAACATCATTAAATTACATTTCTGTTCATTGTATTGTCAAACTGACTTTTGGGGATCAAGAAATATTGCAGTATCTGTACAGTAAGCAAGCATACAGAAAAATGTCCTGTTTTCTTCTTTGAGTGAAGTTTTCTTCTTTCTTCAGTGACCCCCTACATTGTCATGTTTGAGTCAGTTTTAGAACAGTGAATGGATTAAGAATTCTTCCTTTGGAAAGCAGTCTGCTTAAATTATTTCACACAATTGAACACAACAAAGCCTTTCGGAGAGCATAAAACCAACCTGGCCATTTCTAACCATTAGTCACTGTTTGAAGGGGGAGTGTGAAGAATCTTGGGTTTTCAGCCCTTTTTACACTATTCCCACTTGTAGGATTCTTTTCAAAGGCGGAAATATTTTCAGTACTATCACTCACCTCTTGAAAAAATATTTGAGTTAGTTGAAGATGATGTGATAAAATACTACAACTTGAACTACAGAATATTTCTGTAGGTGCTAAAAGCCTAAGATCAGAATCTTGTTCCTTAAGGAGGGTGTTGATGTTCTATAGCTAAGATATTTTTTGGTACCTTAAGCTTCTGTTATCACTGAAATTAGTAACTCTCTCTATAGGTGGGGAGTGCATCTCAGAATATAGTACTGAAGATTAAAACACATCATTATAATTTTCCCTGCTTAGAAGTTTTAATAACATAGGGTATGTGAAGATTTTTGTCTTTCAAGAGGTTGCCAATTTGTGTTTGGAGAGAGCAGAAGTGTTTTACATGTCTCTGTCTTGCCAGCTACGTAACCAAATAGATCATGCTTTGCGCTGTAAAGCTTCACTTTTAAATAGCTTTCTAGTTATGTCTTTTAAAAATAGTGTCAATTTTTTTTGTATCATCAAAACTACACACTAGGTCATTAACTTGCCCACGTTTGATCAAGAGTTTCTGTACTGCCTCCTCCATGGCTCCCAGGAAAGGGATCCATATGACTCAGGTATTGGTTCCCAAATCAAACTAATATTAAATGGAGCTTTTGCAATAGCGACCTTACTTGAAAGTTGTCCAGATATTTTGCTCCTTCTGTCATAGGTGCATCTTGTCAGCTTTGAGCTTCAGGAAGGTCATGAAAGTCTCCTTTTGAATTAGAGACCTGACTGGAAAGCAGCTAGGTAGGTGTGGTTGGATCCATCAGTAAAATCTCAATATCCACTTTTGATTGCTTGTCCCTTGAACTGCACTGCTAGATACTTTCAGGAGGGGCCACTTCGATGTCATTCTCGAAGTAATCACCAAGTTAGCAAATGATTTATTTATGTATTTGAACATAAAAATGGCTGAATTTAATTTCTGTTTTTAACTGGGAGATTTGGAGCTGAGAAAGACCTGTTTCCACTAAATGCGCGTCGTAGTTGAATGTTTCACTCATGTTTTCAAGTGAAAACTTAGAAAATGAATTTGAAATGATCTGCAGCATTGAAACTGGAAGTTTCTGTCTGTTTTCTGTCCAGTCAGCAGAATTCCCCAGGTGTCTTCTGGGTTCTCAACTCCTGTACTGGCTCACAACTGGTCAACAGCAGCTTCAGTTCATTGGCAATAAATGTGTAAGGGTTATGAGGGGGTAGGGAGGCAAGACTAGAAAATGCTTTGCTGAACCAGCAGAAGTGAGAGGCTCATCAACACCTTTCAAACACAGTCCATGTTGCTTTTCTGATGGCTTTGTCTGTAAAGAATCTTTTCTGACAGTGGAAAGAGAAGTTTAAGTGATCTAATTTGATAACTGGGCAAGAATAAAACGTGCAGTCTCTTCTTTTGTGAACCAGGTGAGAAGTTCTGGAATTCACTGATGGTTCAGACTTAGGGAGTGTGACTTATCTTTTGCAGGCAAATTCAGATAATGAAGCAGGGCTACGAGCTAGCTGAGCATGTAAAGAAGGAAGTTACTTAGTTATATGCACACAAAGTTGCCACAGAGTTGACAGTGAATCACTAGAAGACATAAATGTTTTGTTACTTCTGTCTATTTGATGATAAACTTGGAGGGTGTTACTGTCTGTGAAGAAGTTCTCTTTCCTGAATAATGGCTATGTTTTACTTAGTGCGTTTGCTTTAGAAACTCTACTTTACTTAGTCCAGATAAATCTTAAGCTAACAGGTCTTCAAGATTTTTTTTTTCTATACTAATAAGTAATTGTTTTGGCACTTAACCAAAAACAAAGCAGCAATAAATAAATAAATAAAAACCTAGACCAAACCAACAGCAACAGTATGGTTTACTTTAAAAACGGCTCTAATTAAACAAACAGAAGTCTGAAGTGATTGATTAGACCACTCTGAGTGTAATCCAGACAGAGGTTAACTTTGTGGAAGCTACTTAGTTCTTTTAATTAGTCATTGTTCCTTTCAAGTAATGCCGTGGCTTCTTTAATTTCTGATGCTGGCAGTCATAAATGTGAATGCTAAAATAAAACTATGACTTCATAAGCATAGACCAGGTGTACTTGTTCAACAAATTGATTGCCTAAGTACCAGAAACCTGTTATTTGACTTCTGAGGTAGGAAAGAGCAAATATTTTCTTGGAACTCAACTTGAAGTCAGGATAAGATTATCTTAAAAGTTTGTGTCCTTGGTTCTGGAGCAGTTTGGGTTGAGAAGCAGAGTAACCTTTCCTTTTGTTTATAATCCCTTTCTGTTACACAGTCAAAACAATCTGAAAATTACAGTGTTCAAATAAAGCATCTTCCTTGTAGATAATCTTTGTGAAAGACAGGGGAAGGGTGTTTGTATTTTACGTTTGGAGTTCTCGGCTAAGCTTCTGCCAGTGGGAGCTGAATATTCTGCAGTTGTGTTCCTCCATGGTGAAGAACTATGTCTGCAAATTCCCATCCTGCAGAGATGGGCCCGATGGTTATTTACTGCTAGCTTTCTTATGAAATGCAACTTCAGAGAATCTTTAAATTTAATTGCAAAATTTCTGCAGGCTTTGGCATTTTGACGAAAACACCTGCTATGAAAGACAAATGGTTTTCAGATAGCTTCCTGCACAAAAGTGAAAGTAAAGGGCGGGGAGCAAACGAGCGGGGGAGTCCAAAATAAGACAAAGCGGTGTTGCCTGAAGCACATGTTAATCAAAAGAGATCAAAGGATATGATGTCAGTTTATAGAGAAACAGGTCAGGCAAGCCCAGGTAACTCAGGAAGCAGGATGCTAATTATTCACACAAAGTCAGGTATACGGTTACCGTGCTATAGTTGAAAGTCAGGAGGTCAAAACTTGCGCAGCAACTCAGCCAACGTGATAGAACAGCTTTGCTCCTTACGGAGGAGTTTATCGCTGTTAGAAATGGAAGAGAACGAATCAAGTTTGCCGAATGCTTCCCAACAAGGTAAGAGCATGCAAGCTTTGAAATACTTTGCTGGTAAGAAGTTTGGTGCATTGTTAGTCACCACGTGTAGAAGCTTGTTTCGCTTTCAGCTGTTGCAGTGTGTGCTGCACATCCACACGAGTGGACTTAGTTTTTGCATGTGTGTGTATCTGTGGAAAAAGAAGAAAGTCCACATCCCTTGTCTTTGTTTTTGGAAACAAAGCACAATAAAGACACAAACACTGTGCTAAGTTAGAAGAGCAAGGAAAGGTGTGATAAGATCGTGTGAACGTTGGCGCTCTGTTGTCAACAAAGGCTGCTTTTTAAACTCAGGGTGAGCTGTCGATGTTGAGGTTGCTTTTTCATGACATAGTTCAATCTGCTGCCAATACTTTGAGGATAGGAAATGTTTTACACTTGTTTGCACAAACTGAGTACCCGTTGCACCTGAGCAGGGCTTGGCAGATCTGCAAGGAGTAAGGAGATTGTATCCCTTTTTCATTCCTGGCTTATTCCAGGTTGTTTTCTTTCTTCCTTTGTGGGCTCTGCTAAGGTAGCACAGCACAGCCATGCTAAATAGTCCTGGTAAGCACTCATAAGAATAGAGCACTGTCCTAGGTGTTTTAAATTTTCAGTAGAAGCCTGTACACAACAGTTCTTGAATCTTACTTAGTCCTTCTTTTGCAACATTAGTGTCAAGGCTCTGCTATGAAGAAGAATGTTTCCCCTGTAGTCTTTTTTTCTTCCAAGAGATGGTTTTAATGTCACAGGAAATATTATCTTCCTGAGGAATTATTCCATTATTTTATCTTCTTAACATGCAGTGTTTTTTCCCCCCGACACCGAACCTGTGTTTTTCTTTTTCTTGATTTACCAGTCCCTTCCTCAGCTCTTTCTCATATTTTGCATACCAGCGACAGCTAAAGCTTTGTAACTATTTTGAGTTCTGCAAGAATCCTCAAGCTATTTTAAAATTTGCAAATGGTTTTCCAAGCGACTTTCTAGTCGTAGAAAAACCGTGTTACTGCTTTTCCCCTCAAAGTTATCCCTCATATGTATGCAAGCATATTCTGCTGGGATTCAAATATGTCTCTATGACCTATGTTAAATGGGAATAACTCTGTTAATGCCAGAGGAGATTTCCTGCATTGAGAGCTTCCGAGAGCGCAGAAGTTTTAGTTTTCCCCTGTTTTAACATGCACTAGTAAGTTTGGTGTGCATCCAGATTTTAATTCAGGAAAAAGCAGTAGCAACGCTCAGTAGTATACAGGTATAAATACCATTTCTGTGCTCTGCTATTGAGAGAGCTTACAGTTCTTCTTTTTTCATTCAGGAACCAACGTGAGGTTCAGTGGTACACTATTCAGAAATATTTTCAGCCTAATTCTTATGTTAATTTTTACGTTGCAAGTGAGAAGCTATTTCATTGCTGCAAATAAAATTATATTAGTTAAACTTACGTAAGTGAATCAGGCCTGCTGTATTTTATACTTGTCTTTTGAGAGTCATGACTGTGATCCCAACTTGATTTGTACCTTTTCTTCATTAGTGTAAGTGAGCTTAGTCAAATGAAATTTTTCGGTGGTTTGCATTAGTGGGTGGAATGAGAATCATGGCTGCACAGCAATTTATTTGTGTGAATAGAAATATTCTCTGTACGTGCATACCGGTGTAAGGGGTTTTTTGTTGTTTTATTTAGGTTGCCATCAAGGCGATGCACTGTTACTTCTGCGTGTGTTTGTTTTTAGAGACTCCAAGATAATTGGTGATTTTGCTCGTATTTTTATGGAAAAAAAAAAAAAAAAAGTGGAAAAATTAACATTACTCAAGATACCTGTCAAAAGAGCTGCTAGTGAGACGACTTGCATTCTTTTCATGTTATTTATTTTTAGAGAACTTTGGGCTTGTATGAATTACTAAAGGTGCCAGATTGACAGCCCTGGAGGCTGGCTTCACTTATTCATTAGCAAAAGTGATGCAGCCTGGCCAGCAGGTGCACGAACCTCTTCCTTGCGCTATGCCCATGCATCTCCATTCTGCTGTGAAAAAAACATTTTTTAAGGATCCAAGGATTTCTGTCCTGTTCGCTCCTTGTCTTTCCCTGCAGCGCTTTCTTTTAAGGGCACAACGTAAAGGTCTTGTGATGATTAGGTTTGTGCACTAAGGAATACGCAGGGCCGTTCATTTGTTTTCACCCGACGGGCGTCAGATGGTGAAGAAGGCTTGGGGCTTACCTAAGTCAGTAATTCTCACCATCTGGTCACTCAGTAAACAGAAGGTCACTCCACATCACAGTGTTCTTGTTTTATACCAAGTGTAATAAGCTGCAAGAGTGACTTAATTCCTGGTTTGGTTCCATTGTAATCATTTTGCTACCTCTATAAATACTCCAGCCCTCCATCTCCACAGAACTTGCAGCGTGGGTGTGCCGGTTGGTGAGATCAAAGTGAGCCCAGAACAATCGGCCTTTGACTGCTGGCCAGGAATCGATTCCTGTTCGAGTGAGCAACCTGCGAGCCCTTAAAAAATGCTCTGCAGCTGACAGGGTACCTGGTATTTTTATGGGGGCTTTTTTTTATTATTTAGATTTGAAACAAAATCAGTCCCTTCCCTCTAGTTGTTGTTTTCAGTTTTCCTGTGAATGAAGTACTGTTTACAGGAGGCTCTGACCATACTAGCCCCACAGGATGCTATTGCTGTAAATGTTAATGTGATGTCATACATGAATTGTAATTGATTTCACACTCTATTGTGTTGCTGGATGGTCATATTAGGTTTACTCACCTGCTAAGTGTATGCAGTGCACACTTGCTTCCCCACAAAGCTGAACTCACAATCTGAGACTGGGGCAGCTTAATGATTCAGATCTTGAGAGACACTGGGAGTATGCTAGAATGGGAGAAGTCAAATGAGCATTACTATTGTACCATCCTAGTTTTTTTCAGGGCTCTGCTATGCACTGCTTATTAACATTTCTATTCTAAGAGTCTATACTAAGAGTTATAATTATTTTATAAATCCTTAATATAAACATGTGATTGAATATTTTATTGTAATAAATTTCCAGCAAGTTTGTTTTTTTTCTGTAATTAATCTGGGCTATGGATCAGCTCTTGAAGCATGTGTTCCTTAGGGTTTGTTCTTGTGTTCTGATGTTGATTATTTTATTTTTTAGATCAATATATATGTAGTCTCATGAAACATTTACAGACCAAGTCTAAAAGAAGCAACTAGTACTTTTTGCTGAGAATGGCGATAGGAAAACATCAAGAGCATACATAAGGCACGCTTGTGTGGAGCAGCAGGAATTAGAAAGGGAATGTCTCAGTGAATTTCAGAAGTGTTTCTTTTCAGTCTGAAGCTTTCCTTATCAAGAGAATTTCTGGTCACCAACTCTACTTGCTAGGCTATTTCAAGGAACAGCCCCATTCCTCAACCGTGCTTGAGTGGGGCTTTGGATAATGCTAATGAATGATGTAATCAGCTGCAGTTTTTAAATGGAATTCTGCAACTTAAGATGGTAGCCATGAAGGTCCATTGTTTAAAAAATTAGAAGAAAAAAAAAATCACACTTCTGCTTTGCATTTGATTCTGAGGACCTCAGCCCCCAGAGTTCAGTGCCTGTTTGCAATCTGGACAATTATTAGCAGAACATCACTGGGTCTCTTCTTGGCTTTTTTAGAATGATAATAGTGAGGTTTTCTGTGACAGCATTTCTTACATAGATTGACTCTATTCACCAACAAGGTACAGGAACAATGGGTAATTTAAAATAATTCATTTTATTGCTGTCTCCTGTAGATTTTTGACTTTCATTTCAAAGTAGTGAATGTAGAGAGCTAGAGAAGTATGTACTGATCACCGTCCTGGTGCTGTGAAAAATATGAGATTCTGATAGTCCTGTAGAGTCATCAACAGCAGGATCAGCACAGAGCACTCATTTGACTTCGGCTTTAATCATTCTGTTTTTTTTCTAGATGCTTTTAACTCTTTTATCACAGGTATGCTATTTTTTTTTTTTAATGTTGATTTTCTGGTTTTTGTTTATAAAGCAGGGCGTGAAATTGTAGTTCTAGAAAAAATATCCTATGTAATGCAAGCATATTAGAACTGAGAAAGCTGCTTAAATTGAAGCATGATGATTGTGAATCCAATCTTCCAATAGTGAGAATCTACTGCAGAACTGAATATCAAACCAAAGGCTTCCAGCTCCCAGTCTGCTTCGTGTTATTCTTGTTTGGCTGTTATAATCCTCTCCAGTTTTTAGAGGTGTGTTGCAGATGATTGCTTCCTAATCTGTATGCCTGGAAATGAAACAAGATAGCAACATCTTGCTGTAATAAATAGTACTGAAATTGAAAATGTATAGCAAATGGATGATG
This sequence comes from Alectoris magna, assembly GCA_030625065.1. Lineage (NCBI taxonomy): Eukaryota > Metazoa > Chordata > Aves > Galliformes > Phasianidae > Alectoris > Alectoris magna. The sequence continues at coordinate 5,467,843 of CM060569.1, forward strand.
TTTGCAAAGTGTCCAAAAACTTTTACTTCTACGCTTGAGCTGCTTTAAACTCTGAAATTCTGCTAGAAGGGAAATAACCTCTAGTCAGCTGTAGGTTCTACCAGGTTTTGTTTGCCACTCAGGGGACCCAAAGGAGAGTGTTGGTCCTTTCCCCAATGAATTGTTGCTCGGAATATGTCTCTTAAAAGATGAACAGAAGTGAGGTAATCATTATATCTATTTTTGCCATTCGCATGCCTCTTGTCTGAATGAATGGCACTTAGTGGAGAGAAGTAAAGAACTGAGATTGATGCAGAGGGGCTATCGATGAAGTTTTAGCAGTTCAGACAGAAGAAAAGAGGGTTTGTGTAAGCTTCTTTGCAGCAGCGACACACATTTGTAATTGAAAAAGTGCTTTACCTTCATAGCAGGTCCTAACAAGGTCCTTCTCTCCTCCTCCTCCAAGTACTTGGAGGTTTTCTGGAAACGGCTGGAAATTTTTGCACCTTTATATAGGGACAGGACACCAGAGTTCTGCTGGAAAAGGTGGTGGTGTAGAAGTCTTTTTGTCTTTTTTCTTTGCTTGAAAAACAATGCATTCACTGGTCTCAACCACAGAAGAGATAGTGCGATTTTGAGGTTCTGTTGTTAAATTCCAAACTGTTCCAACTTGCTGTTAATTGTTAAAATATGCTTCCTAAAGACAAAGAAGATTATTTTTCTTTATTGGAATATAGTTGTGATCAAGGTACTTAGATTTCTAAGGGTTTTGTTGGTTTTGTGTCTAATTATGACTTCATAATTATGATATTCCTAATAAGGTATTAGATTTATGGAGCTCGCCTGAATGCAGTGTAGTGTTGTTACATAGTAGTGTAGTATAGATAAGTAATGATGAGATTCTCCCCGTAGAGTCTACTTTCTCATGCTATTTCCACTTTTCAGTCATTTGGGGGGGGGGGGGGGGGGGGGGTTGTTTGTTTTTTTGTTTTGTGGTTTTGTGGGGTTTTTTTTGCTGCTAGGTAGCTTTTTCTGTATGTTGATTATGAAAGTCAAAATCAAGCCAAAAGGCAAAACGTGAGTTGCTGTATCGAAGAGCATTGGCGCAATACCCATGCAAGAACGCTCTTTTGTGTATTGCATAGTGAATTCTGGAAAATGTGAAACAGGCATTTGGACGTCTGGACCGAATCTGCAGACTTGATTTTCTTACTTCTATTATTTGTAGTGATTCAGGGTGGCTCTATGCATCTCCAGATTGTCTTAAAACATGTTTTTATGTATTAGGTATCCTTCCATGTATGAAGCAGCTCTGCATTGACAGATTGAAGCTACATTAATAATTTTCCATCTTTCACTAACATGCTTCTGGTCATATAACCAAGCGGCATGTTTGGATGAGAAGATACACTGCTTGAATTTTGCCCTCTGAAACTGAGTTGTTAATTAAGGAGTGCGCTGTGAAGGTAGTCAAACAGAATGTCATTGACATAAAGTGTTTTTTGTCAGGTTGTTTGCACAGGCCTAGAAAAGAGGTGAAGTGCACTGTGTTTTGTGCGCTTTGGCTTTGTGTACAAAACACACTTTGTCACACAAGTTACTGCAAAATTCCATATTCATGAGTAGTTAGAATGTATTATGTTTGCAAAAGTCAGGGAGTTATTACATGGTACTGTAATTGTACTTTCTCTATTAGATGAACTTGAGGACATTCAAGCAGATTTCAAGTATTTCAGATGTTCTTCTTGAAGCATGTTTCTCCAAAAGGTTTTGTCAGAGGCTGTTTGACTCATGCAGCAGTGAATCCAGCTGAAGTTGTGCCTCAGGGGCAGGGGAAGCAACCAGGTTTACTTACCTTTCCATGTCTTAAGATCATCATATCCCAAGCTTAATCTCTGAGCAAGAAATGGCCTAAAGCTGTGCCAGCCTGAGGAAGTGTGAATGTGTCACCACATGCTGAACAGAAAACTACCTTCTTCTGTAAAGCAGAGCATATGTCTGTCACAAACGCTGTGATTTCGTTACTTACTATGGTATTTTCTAGATTTCACTATTATTTTTGCCTCTGGGCTGTATTTCAGCTGGTGCAGAGCCATGTGTACCAAGGCCCACTCTGAGTGGTGGCCCCACTGCTTTTACCCTTTTCCAATTTCATGTTTCCGGTTATATTTTGGTAATATATTGAAACCCTTATTAACATTCAAGAGGTTAAGAAGCCTAACCCGAACTAATTCTTTCTCTGTGGAAACAGCCATAGGAAGTGGAGCTGATTTTTTTTTTTTAGCCCGAGTTTCACCACAAATCTGTAGCTCTAAGCATAGTTTCTTGATAGCTGGTTTTGACAGCTTGCGTAACTGTTCATCTTTTTCATCAAGTAGTGGTTGTGTAGAAGTTGCATTCTTGCTGTCTGTTTAAACTCAGATTTTATGTGCTTTCATAATACAATTAAATTCACTGCATTTTATTCAGAGCGAGCAGGGGCTGAGTCAGACTGTATTTGTTCTTATGCTTCATCAGCAGAAATGTTTACTAACTTTCTAGTTGTATTTTATTTGTGAGGATACAGTGAAAGTAGTGTGCTTGCATGGGTATTGGAGGGTTTAATTTGGCCTCTGATATGATTAACATTGATTAAGACATAGGAGCGAGGAATAGTCCAGTTTGACTTCCAAGACTGAGTTTTCAGAGTTGAAAATTTGAAAACAAGTAAGCATCTTTTTGCTCCTAAACTGAAAGTATTTGACTCAAAATTCTGAGAGTTACAGTGTATCCAAATCATGGCAATGTTGATTGTGCGGTGAAATCGATTTTCTCTTCATAGAAAAGATGCGTACTTGGATCAACCGTGCTCTCTTCTTGTTTGCTGTCCTTTCTCTTGTGAAATCTCTTCTTAGTATGGCTTGAGTGGGGAAAAAAGTGTAGCTGGACTATTCAGGTTATAAATTTAAAGCCAATCTAATTTGCCTGTCAATGAAATGACAGATACCATGTTAATCCAGCTGCAGGTGGCTTTCGTGACTCAGGTGGCTTGTAGTGGTGCCTCTCTTCTAATGAAGGCTTCATGACAGCTGAGCTGTAAAGCAGGGTACATTCAATTTTTTTTTAATTCATGAGCTTTCCGTCCATCCACCTGGAAACCGTAGTTTAGCTGTTGATTAGCTGTATAAACCCATGTCCTCTACATACCTGAACAGCAACAAAATGTTTATAACTGCTGCTCTGCTGATATAGGGAATGTTTCCTACTTACTGTTTCTACTTTTATCAGATTACATGTAAAAACCATAAAAAAATCCTTTATATTATCCATGCACATAAAATAAAAAATATAAAAAAGCTATACTACATAACTTTGACTTAGTCAATAATTCTAGGCTTAGCCTGAGGGGCTGAAAAGGGAAATTATTCCTGTTGCAAATTTTAATTATACCATAAACTTTGTGAAATGGCTATTGATCTTCAGCATCTGGCACCAGAAATGTTGCCTTCTTTTGGTTATTTAGTTTGTGAGTTGCATTGTCATACAAGATAAAAATAAAAAACACCAGAGGAGATGATGTACCATATGCAAATGAGAATATTTTGGTTTGTTTATGTACTAAAAATATTTTATTGCTGAAGAGGTTTTTTTGTTTCTTACTGGATTCTTTTTTAGCTATCTCCAGAGAAATTTGCATTTGAGATGCAAGAAAGCAAATTCTAATTCTATCAAAGACACTTTCTCACCATGGGACCCTATAATATAAACAGTATGTTTCTTGTCTTAGAGGTACATTTAAAATTACGATTGCATCTCAGTTGACTTTATTTGCTGAGGAAAAAGCACAGTTCCGAGGACTAGTTGAGACAAGGCTGGAACTTTGTTTCTCTGCTTCTTCCTTTTAACCTTGGTTCTAAGAAAATGGATGTCAGTGTAAAAATATTGAGTCTTGCTTGAAATAGTGATCTGATCTGATAAGAAACCAGCTGCCTAGCTAGCATCGCTTTTCAGGAGAGTGAGGTCTTCCTCAGTTGTCACTGCTGCTTTATGTTGTTCCACAAAAGGTAGATGAAGGAAGATTTCTTTCCCATCCGGGAGAACTGGAGCTACATAAACTCTGTGAGGAAAACTGGGTTAGAGAGGTCCCAAGAACAGTCTCTTGAAAGAAGGATGATGGAGAGCCTCTCACTGTGATGGCAGAGAGTGATGGAGACTCGCATTCCTTGTACACACTCTCTGTGGGACTACAAAGGTGCTCACTTGCTATTCACTGTGTAAAGCAAGGAGACAGTCTGCATAGCCACGAGGACTGGTGATATTTTACTTAGTCCAATAGTGAACCTTGTCTTTGGGCCAACAATCGTGTTGATGAATCTGATACAAAAAAGAGAGGGTGTTTGTAAAGATACAGCATGCGAGTAGGCTGTGCTGGAAATGCAACTCTCAGGGCACCTTTGAGAAATATTGTACTTTCTTCCCTGTTTCATCATGGGGTGGATGCTCCTCTCTAAGTTCTGCGTGTTTGTTCTACATAGATTCTCATCTTTGTATCCTCAAGCATCCTGTAGTGAGAATTGATGCCAAACAGCATCTGAAATTTCTCAAATTTTGTTCATGTTACAGTGATGCTGTGACCCCTTGCTGAATAGTAAACTAAGTGAAATGGGACCAAGATGGCTTCAGAGAGGCAGCTTGTAGGAATTGTTGCCAGTTCTTCTGCAGGAAATTGCTCCCTCGCAGGGGTTTCTGCCAGTTGTGTGGTGATGCTTGAACCCTTCCAGCTGACCTTATGCTGCAAACAAAAGGAGTAGCAGAATAGCACTGATGCTTGCAGGCATTTGAGGTGGCCAAACTGACAGGTTGCACTCCAGCAGGTAAACAGTAGCCTATTAAGAACACACAGAGACAAAACGTGTCATGTGAGAGTCAAGCGTTTTGTTGGCATGAACTTCCGTGGGGAAGGCAGCTGGGACCGTTTCAAGGACACAGGGCAATGATGCAGTTTCTGAACACGTTCAGTGGCAAGGTATGTCTGTTTTTGTTTAAATGTTTTGATATAAGGCTAACTGCTTAAATCGAAAGGTGCATACGTATCCTTTTCATGGAGCAGGATTACAGTGCAGCCTCTGCTGTAGAACCCTCTGTAAAAATAAAAACACACTCCCCACCATGTTTTTGTCTTCTCCAAAGAATCTTAGTATTAATTGAATAATGTTTTTATCTGTTTTAATTGTCTGAAAAAAGGAAAAAAAAGCGTGAAATTTTTTACGGGGGGAAAAAAAATCATTTCCTCATCCAGTTCTCTCTCTAAAAATGTCAGAAAGTTTAAGAACCAAAATCTGTCTTGATTTTCTACTCTGCTATCGTTACCATTTAGCTGTTCAAACTGGGCCTTGTACTTAAAGAAATTCTAGATGTGTTGAGCCATTTACTTTGGTGACACAGGGAAGCTCAATATCTTGACAAATGTAAGCTCTAACTTTTATATACCGGGTACAGTTTCTGGCTGGCACATCAGATTTGTGCTACTTTCTGTATGCAGCTACGGAAAATTCATGTCGGTGTTGCTGCAGTTACTACACTGAAGCCGTAATACCAGAAAGCCATTAGCTTTCAGTTAATGATAGCAGAAAATATAATTAACTGTGAAATAACCTAAATACTTATAAAAGGTGTAAAGATTTTATATTAAAATGTAATAAACTCTTGTCGTTTTGGTTCTTATTAACAAATTTGTTGTGGAAGACACGCAATTTAAATATACGAAAGATTTGCTCTGGGGGAAATATTTCTTTTGTCTTTATGTCCAACACAGTGTGTGCTTGAACAGTAGGTGACTGTAAATTTTCTAGTGCCTGTATGTAGGAAGATAGATTCTCCTGTTAGGAAAAAAAAAAGAGAAGGGCTGTAGCTTGAACTTGTTAAACCTACTGCAGAGTTGTACTTGGGAGACTCAAAGCCATGCGTGGGCTAAGATGGAAGAGGATTTGTTTCAATTTTTGGTTGAGTAATGGATTTTTCTCTGTGTTTGCTAAACCCCTTGGCTTCCTTTGTGCATGTCATTTGTTTCATTTAAACTCTCATTGAGATACTCGGATAATACTGCCTGTGTTCTGCAGGCATTGTGGGTTTAAAATGTGTCAGTAAGTCCCTAAGAGCTTTTACCTTAGTACCATGTCAAGGGATACTTATAAAGTAGCTTCATGGCTTTAAATGGCTCATTTCCAGTAGTAGAAGAATGTGCAAATTAAGTAGGATGGGGAAAAAAAAAGATAAACCAACACCCAAAGACTTCTGAACATACTTTCCTAGTGTGTGAGGCTAGAATGTGCTGAGCTATTAAAAATCAATATAAATAGTACAGCTCTTACCAAGAAGAGTCGGAACTGAAGGAGAACAAGGAACAAAAGGAAAGCGATAATTTGTTCAGAAACCAATTCTGCAGCTTTGGTCAGCTGGCAAAGCTGGCAGTACCAGACAGCTTTGTTTGCATTGATGGCAACAGGGAATGGAAACCTAAAATCAAGGAGTAAGTTTCCACCTTCCTAAGGATGTTTCTTGTTTCGAGACAGACTTTCCAAACAGCTAATTGGCTGTTCATCTGAAATGCTGTAGGCACTGTGCTAATACCTGTTATAAAACAGGTTTAAATGCAAGTCTTGATGTAATTATTCTCATTACCTCCATCCTTTCTCATGTAGAAGAGCTAGAGCAGCTTTCTGGGTGAAAGCGGGTGGGGTTACTTCAGTGCCCTGTGTGCTCAGTTAGATGAACGCTTGTTCTTTTTAACTCATGTTGTAAAGCTCCATTTCAAATTGAGTATCTCTAAGCACTCTGCAGAGATGATCAACAAGCAAAGAGTTCCCTTCAGTGTTGGTTCTTTTTACCTGCAAGCCCCTCAAGTTTACTTTGGTCAATTATTAATGAAAGTACAGCTTTTTTAAATACAGAGGATGAAATTTGGCTTAGAAATGCAATGTATTTTTTATTTATTCTGATATTGCTGGATTTTCAAGTGGTAAGCTGCATCCTCCATTGTTTGTATGAATGCCACGGAACAGCAGGAGCTGATGTGCTGGCTCTGCTGAAGGTGGCTCTTCTGATCCTTGAGGGACATCACAAGGGTCTATAAACCAGTCTTTCTTTTACCATTTCACTCTTCGGTGAAGATCAGAGATTACAGGTTACAAATCTGTAAATCATTGTCTGCAAAAGTTGCATGCTTTTGCAATCAAAGGAGTTGATCTGCAACTTAAAATCCATCTCACTTGGAGTTTTTGTGGTGGGTGTGTGGGTGTACTCATGTAGTCTGGTGATCTTGTTCTGCCTACAGCCACTTTTCATAAAATCAATGGCATGCAAAGCACATTGTCTTCCTACCTTGGGTACGTAATTTAATTTTGTTAAATTTTGCCCTTCCCACAGAGGATAACTGAGGCAAACTGGTAGAGCAGCGAGAAAAGGCTGTAGAGCGCCTTGTATGCACTCAGCGGCTTCACGCAGTGATTGAAGTGTACAGTTGTTTACACACTTAGCTTATTACTGAATTCAGCTTTATACAAAGTGAAGCATTTGTTTTCTTGGTTTTTAAATATCTGACTGCATTTCTGACCCAGGCAGTCGGGGATGGTTCACAGGCGATAACCCATCCATTCTGCTGGTGCCTGGCTCGGGCAAGATGCCTCTTCTGAGCAGAGTTGGTGGTGGTGGCTGAGGTTGTCTTCTTGAGATCTACCCAAAAGCAAGAGAAAAATCAAACTGAATCTGAAAATACAAGGATCCTTAGTGTCAACATGTACACAGCTTTAGGGTATTGTCATTTTGGGTTTATTTTGTGTAATAAGGAAGGTAGCCCATTGTAGCTTCAGCTTATTGCTTTGTCTTTGTGTGGGCTGAAAGAAAACATTTTACTGAATGTAATGCCTGCATCCCAGTTCTGCAGCCTGTGCTGCTCTGCTCTCGCTAAATGAGTGTAAGGGCCAATAAAAGGTATTTTTGTCTATCTGTGAAGTCAGCTGCTGGGTTTAAGAAATTTATTGTTTTTCCCTCAATTGGTGTCAGCTGCAACTGTTTGAACTGGATTGACTTTTAAAATGCAATTACAGCAAAACTGAAAGTTGGAGGAAAGAAAAATCACCTTCATATATCTGAAGTGTTTTATTTTTTTATTAAAATAACATGGGTTTTCTGTTTCCTCAGAAACAGATGTTTGTTTAAAACTAATCATGGACTTGGACTCAGATTTAATTTATCATTTAATTTTGTACCAGTCTTCTGTAAATGAACTGCCTCAGGACTGAATGAATAGGAATTTTCAGTATGCTGAGGGCTCTGCATGTTGGTTTTCAGGGGGTTTTTTGAGCAGACACTTAAGTATCCCAGGAAAAGAAACAAAACTGCTGACAAAGCAGGCTCGTGTATATAGATATTTGCCAGAATTTAAAAGGTGCAGTAACTTCAACTTGCAGCTCATCTCTAGTGAAGCGTAATTTGCTTTGGTCCAAATTAGATCTTAGTCTTCAGAACACGGAGTTTCTGTTGGTGTCTTTTTTGTTCTGCTGTGAGAATCTGTGGCATTGGCTGTGTTCAGATGGTTCATCTGCACTACAGCTGAGGGAAGATAGGTTTAGGTGGAGGCAATGAGATACAGCTGGGATTCTTAAATTGCTTTTGACCAGACGTGAATTAGGCCCACTGACATCTCATGACTGGCATTTTGGTTTTTCTGTATGAAAATTCTTACCTGAGAAGCAAACAAGTTTATTTGAGGCTTTGAACCCAAGCCAACATTCACAGCCTTTTCTGAATTGCAATACTTCCACAGATTACAGATAGTGTAAGTGAAAATGGGTGCTTTTTTACTGAACTCATTTATCACAGTTGTGAACTTGATTTGAATTCCTGTTGAAGACCACAGAAATGTGGAGAACATTCGTATATTCCTGCATTACATTTAATTTTCTTGGACATGGTTCTTATTCAGTGCTAGAGGGGGGAGCACCCAGTCCACTTAGTGACCCATGTCTGGCTTTTGGGGAAGGCAACAAAGGATATAGTGAAGGAGCAGCAACTCTGTTAGTGTTGTGAGCTTAGAATGGGTAATGTCTAGACCTGAAACTAGAGTCGGTTTCTGTGAGCATGTTGGGCTTGGGGGAGAAAGAAATTGTACTGTCTGCTTCAACCCTTAAACAAAAAGATCTGGAACTTTGTAATTAAATCACAGTTGATTGCATACCTAAAAAATGATAATAATAAAAAAGTCATCCTTGTGGTATGCTTCTGTTTGACAAACAGTTTTTAGCAGACTTTCTTGTGTTTTCTGGTTTATTGAGTTTGTAGGCTAAAAAGTTGTAATTGGCTATAGTTTTCATTCTGTCTTAGCCGGTTTTACTTGGCTGTTTGCTGTGGGAAGTTGGCGTGTTCAGTTCTTTGACTATGCACATCTGTTGTAAAGATGGTAAACTAAGAGGCATGATTGCTTACTGTACTAAGAGAAAATTAAAATCCTGTGTTCCATGGAATAGAAGCAGAATGCTGAGATGTTTGAAAAAGCAGTATTTTAAAGAGCACCGCATTGTTCAGTTATCATTTGTAAACCCTGTAACCATGAGGTATTTCAGCCATTCTAAATTACTAGTGTATAAATGTTTAAATTATGCCGAGTATAAAGATAAACATTTCTGTTATGCTTCGAAACTTGAAGATCATCAGTAACTTCTTATTCTTCATAAAGTTCAATTTCATGCAAGAGTAACTGATGTTTTCAGATGCAGTCAGTGATGCTGTGGCTTCAGCAAAGCTTTAGTTGGTAAGGGAAAAGAAATATGAGAAATAATTTCTGAATAGTCTATGGTTGATTTGCCAGGTCTTTTGTGACAGTATTTTCCATACTGTGTTATTAAACTCGAGCATTACTATATTAGTCACTTTATGCATCATCATAATTGTATAATTATTGTATTTTCTATATCCAAGTTTGTTCCCATTAGCTTTCATTCTTAAATCATTAAAGTCAGATTTTAAATGCAGTATGATTTAGAATGTTTATTCTTAATCAGGTCAATCACTGAGAAAGCTCCTGCGATATTGACTTTGGCCATTATTGCATTTTCCTTTATCAAAATCAGTATTTCTAATTAATCTGTTGTCTTTTTAATAATAAACTGAAATTAGACGCCATGAAAATGTTTTTAACTATATTAACTCCAATGTGAAATTCTTTTCTTTCCCATATTGAGTCAAATTTCTAGCGATTCTTACTACCTTCTGATTTACCCTGTTATCTGGCTTTCTTATCCATAATCGGCAAGATGAAACTGTTAAAGTATCACTCAGAGTCTGTAGGAATATCTACATAGTGCTGTGATGGCTGACAAAGGGTGGAAACCCAATGGAAATGATGGGCTTAGTCCACTGGGGATTTCATCTCTTGTCAGAAACACAATGACTGCCATCTCTAAATCTCGAGGTGTAAGATGCAGTGTAGCAACCGTGATGTGGGGGACTGTGCTTATCTAGCAAACCACCTGTTTTCTCTTTGGATTAGTGTACTGTTCTTATTCTGCCGTCTAGCAGTAACTGGCAGATAGATGTTTATTTTGGTAGCAATGGTTCACGATAATGTCTGTTTCTATATTGTTGATTTACCTCTGCTGTACTAATAGAAGGCTCTGAGATCAGTTGAATTACTTCACATGATGAACTGCAAAATAGATGTTTTCAGCTGCTTTTGAAAATAATAAAGTAATGGCAACTTCTTTGTAAGAACATTCTACTTGCAAAAAGTTGGAGTTTGTGTTAAGAAAAGCATCAGCGATGGAACTCTATACTCTCAATTTCCTCTCTCTGCTTATTGCCAAAGATGCTGATAACTGCTGAAGTATTAAAGAATAAAATATGGAAGTAACTTTATGGTTAAGATTTTTGGTACAAACCCAGAGAATATTTATGTACTGAAGTTAGTGGTGATTCGGCCTTCATCTGATCACAGTAATTAAATCCAAATTTAAAATGATAACTAGTCGATTTTGGAAATAAGATATTAAAAGGCCTAACAACAGAGTGATTGCTGTAAGAGTAAATATTCCTGCCTTCTGTATGTATTTCTGATAAAGGATGGAATGTTTAACGAATGTGGAAAGTGAACAAGGCTTAACTTTTTTCTTTTTTTTTTCCTCGCTGAAAATGAAGATAACTGTGATCTTCGTGTGATTGTATGTCATTAGCTGTCCAGTTTGGCTCTCGTATCTGTGAACCATTCTAAATCGTAAATATTTGGAGCAGTTCAAAGCTGCCAAGTTGTGCAATACCACAACAAAGAAGGATTAGTAAGAGCTGCTAATCCTTGTGGTTCCCCCCTCCATTTTTAACTATTTCTAATCTCAAACCAGACTTCTAGTTTTCAGTTGGCAAATGAAATATTTGAGGAAAAAGACTGTACTAATATGATATGACACACTCCATCCCTGCTTACGTGTTGCCATGTCTCTTTGCCTACTGCACCACAAATAAAGAAATGTGGTGTCATCCATCTGCTTTCACCCTTTTAAATACTTCTTAGACAATAGGAGGAAAGGAAGAAGAAAATAACTCCTTTGGCCTTTCCAGTGTTGAGCATAGGCTAAGCCTTCATTTATGGAACGCTATCATTTTTTCTAGTTTAGTTTTGAAGCCAACAATATCAGGGCATAAAAACTATGAAAGAAATTTTTAGACTTGCAGCAATCCTTTTTTTTTTTTTTTGCACTTGTTAGTAGTAGACCTTCAATACTATTTAAAGTTTGAATTGCATTTATTAATTCTGTATGATAGGGATATTGCCATGCTCTTTCTGTGCTAACATCTGAGGCAGTTTGGCTGTGTGTTGTGTTGGAGGAAAGAAGGAGGACTAAGAAGAGCTACAAACTTGATAACCTGATTATAAGAATGATTATGGTAAACTGTGTGCATCAGGAAAGCATTAAACGCCAATTAGGGCTCTGAAGTGTTAGTCATTATAAGCCTGGCTGCAGTTGGCACACAACTTGTATCTTGTGTGTTGTGTTTGGATGCAATAACAGAAGTGAAAATTAAGACTGGGAAGACCATAAGAGAAAAGAGAACACAAATATCAGTATTTTTAAGTCCTTTTCTGGAGAGAAATGATTCTTTTTTCCTCCATTCTTGTTAAGAAACAGAAAGCTAATCCTACCAAAGGTCTTCTTTGTATGCACATGGAAGAAATTATACCAGTGGGATTCAGCCTTTGGCTGTGGCTCAGTGTTAGTGACATACCTTATGTTAAAGTGGAGAAGCTACACTTGTGTATGTTGCAGATGCCAGGTTCCAGAGTCCAGCAGCTCCAGTCCGAATGCTTGCCTGGCTGTTCAAAGGTCGCTGTGTGCTGTTCTGCTCCTGAGAAACATGTGCTGTGCTAAGTACACAATATTGCAGAGGTTTATTCAGGAGGTGCTGATAACAGCCTTGACTTGCCAGTTTGCTTGGTGCCGGCTCATGTTTCCAGCTTTGCAGTATAGAAATTGGTCTAATTTACTTCAATTTAAATGTTAACGATCCTCTTTCTGTAAGCAAAGGGAAGCAGTCAGTCCAAAAAAATGAAGATTTATTCTCCTGACAACACTAGTAATAATTTTATATCTAAGAATCCCCTCTAGATATTTGTTTTACTATTTGCCATTAAATTATTTCTTATGTAGTCAACTTTTTAAAGGCATTGATCAGAGGTAAAACCTTTCAGACTTGTTCTGACAGTACATGCTTATTGGAAACCAGCAGAATGAAAACCTGTTGTTTACTTCTCTTGCTGTTGTCAGTTTCTCCCACTCCATAATGGTCGGGGAAGCTTAGGAGTGTTTAGGAGTTTTGGAGGTGGAAACGTCAGTGTGTTATCAAACTCAGTGTTTGCATCACATGTTTTATTTTGAAACTTTGACCAGCTGTACACACATAATGGTACATTCTAGAGCCCTTATTTAAATTGTGCTTTAAAGCTGTGTGATATTTCAATACGAAGCCATCCTTGCCTCAGTGAGCTTTCTTTTAGGTAGGTTTTGTAGGTGGCAGCCTCAGGTATAAGTGGTACAAACAAATGGGTGGAGAGGAGAAAATCACAGCAACAACACAACAAAAAGCCAATAACCCTATGTATTGCTGGAAAATGAACAGGGCTGCAGAGGTCTTGGCTCACTCCCCAGCTGTCTGCACACAGTGCCCTGCTTGTGGCACTCATTCAGCAGTGCCGGTTGTCAACGTGACAGGGTTGAGACTAATGTGAGCACACTGCCAACACAAAAACATGAAAGCAGCCTGCACATGGCTGCGTTCTGCTGCTCTGTGAGCATGGGAGATAGATTTTGACTGTTTTTCTGAATTGTTGTGATTACCTTGCTCTGTCTAGTGCGTTATGACAAAATACAGTTGCAAACCTGATGCTGGAGGTGAATGGGAATGAGCACCGGTGATGCTTTAAAATTCTCGGTAGTTGGCTGGCCTGGCTATTTCCATTAAAGGAGTTAATGAAAAAGTAACTATTCTGTGCTTTAAAATGTTCACAGGATTTCGGATTTTATATTTGAGGTGGCTTTTGGTGCCTCTTCTCCTTCCTTCACTGCCAGCCCTGCTCCTGGAAGAAAGGAAGGGAGTTAGTCTTCCTGGCTTCAGAAGCTATGTCTCCTTCTCAGGCATGTAATGAACACAAATGGCATACCCTATGCATCCAGAAATCATGCTGGATATAATTAGATGAGTGCAATTATGAAAGTGAATAATTTACCCTGTCAGGGCGCGCATGTTCTGGTGGAGAATCACTTGCAATTTTTATTTTGTACTTTCCTTTGCATTACAAAATAAGCACAAAGTTATTCTTCCTATACTGATTGATCTGACGAAGTGTCATAGTGGTGTCTAAAAGTCGGTCACTGTAAGGGTCTCATTGTTTTGGTGATGAGGCTCAGTAGGTTTTTTGATGGTTGGACATGTTGACCCAGAAGGTCTTTCCTGACGTGGGTCACTGTATGATTCTGTGATTGTAAATCTTCATTCATCTGGCACAGATCTCCAATCTCCTATGCAGTGATATGTTGCGTGCTTCTAAATGACGTGAATGTGAATATTACAGAAAATAGAACATGTGTTCTGAACTGAGGAAAATGTATCTGTTTTCTTTTAAAATGAAAATATTGTTTCTGTTGATGATAACAGCTGGGGCTGTCATTAGTTTTTATTTCCTTTTCCCAATACTTCTTATAGGCAAAGGCAGTAAGGCCCTGAAATTGTTACAATTACATCACCGCATTTTCTGCTAGGAATATCATTTATTGGCTTTGGGTTAGGTGTCTTAATTATTTGATTATTATGTTTTGGAATTGGATAAAAGTCTCCTCGTTTTTGTGGCACTCCAAATGTGATTAATAGCAGCAAAAAATATTGAAGCCATTAGCCCTTAGTGCTCAACATTTTGCTTTTTTTTTTTTTTTTTTTTTTTTTTTGCCAAGATAGAGGAATGTGTCAATAATAAAACAATTTTCATTTCAAATGAGTCCTCATAAATATGTAGGCATTTAAAAAGCTATGAATTGTTTTATGAATTTTAACGGGATGGGATGGCTGCAGTATTATGTAAAGGAAATGAATGGGATCATTTGCAGTAGCATATTAATTCACATCTTTTCATATACCTAATTTTTTAAATGCTAGTTGTATCTGCGTGCAAGATTGACTCATTGTTGCACACATTGTGAATCTTTTCCTACAACACTGAAACTCATCCCTTGCTGAATTGGAATATGGAAGCCTTTTTAGTAGAGCCAGTCCAAGCTAACACTGTTTCAGAGGGGCAGATGAGGCTGGCTCTGTTTGGTAGTGGAGATAGGATGGAACAAACAGTACTGAGTTGTTAAGTCTGAACTGGCGTCACTAAGATTTCCCACTACTCTTTAATTACATTATTTTTTTCAGCAGAATAAATAAATGTTAATATAGCATTAATGTAATTGTAACTAAGCAATGGTGTATGCTTCACGATGCATCTTTTTTTTTGCTGAAAGGGACGAAAGTAATGGATTATTTGACAAGGTGGTGCTATTGCTTTATACAGTTATTTTATCATGGTGGTAGGGCTAGACCATTGTGTGCAGTCACAGCGTGAATTCGTGGATAATGATAGAAAACATATTACACAGTTTGTAATAGACACCAGCAGACAGGAATTTTGTGTCTTCCTCTAAAATCTATGATCAGAGCAAATTGTGGTGTTCAATGACAGAATAGGATAGTGGCTGTAGACAGAAGTGGACGGAAAGGTCAGAGCCATATCTGTTACCAAAAAAAAAAAAAAAAAGAAAAAAAAAGAGATCATTCAAGTATGCTGTGGCTCCAGAAATAGCGAGAAGCTACAGAAAGGCCTATTTGCTGAGTTGTGGAGGTGATTATTCCTGGTCAGCTTCAGTGATTTTTCTTTAGCTGTATAGGAAAACCAGGCTTGAAATGGAGTCCTGCTGAAATTCAGGTAGATGGATGCTCATAGGAAGAAGTAGAGAGAAACAGAAGTAAAAATGAGAGCTAGCAGAGGTGTGTCAGACCTGATTGCTGTGGGTCTGAGAGGGAGTGGACTGTGTGTATGGGTCTGCAAGGGCGGCAAAGAAAATCAGAAGTGGTGTCCGCCGGCTTCAGCTCACCATTCTGAGTCTGAGCTGGCAGGAGGAGGGAGCTGCAAGGATCAGTACACCAGAAAACCCCTGGGTTAGAATTTCAGTGCCCATCCTCAGTTTGAATTGCTGGAAGATTAATTACAAATAACTGATTGAATACTAGATTAGTTCCCCACCAACATTTTAATTAACTGTGATTAAAATTTTAGGTTTAGATTGCACTTTGTACTGATGGCTTCCTACAAAGTTTTATTGCTTTTAAACGATGCTGTGCTTTTTTGATTAAAAATTTAATTTCCTATTAAATAGAAAGCTCAGAAAAAAAATCCCTGTCCAGCTGCTTTTTATTTTAGCCATCTTTGATGGGAAAATTAGGCTTTGAAAGGTATCTGAATTTTGCAAGAAGCGGAACCTAAGTTCTCTAGTGTATTCAGATATGCAGAAATGGGCACTGTAGAGCGGGTATCTGGAAATCAAACATTGTGTCGTGGCCATAAAAGGATATCACAGCCCTTGTACATGACCCTTCAGAAGTTATTTCATTAAAGTATTAACTCAAGATAGAATTTCAGATCATTCCTAATTTCAAAGGTAGTTAAAATAATTTATTAGGAATTGAGTGTAAGCACTGATCTTGGGATTTAAATCAGTAACTTGCTGATATCAGAAGACTGAAGAGTTTTTGCATACTTTTCAGCTTGTGCCTTGAAATAAACCTTCATAGTTTCTCATGGATCTGAGAAAATACCAACCTGTGATTTTATGTTGATGCAAGTAAATAAATGTGTCCCAAAATGTATTCCCCTTGAAATAAAAACTGTTCCTTTACCTCCCATCTACCTTGTACAGCATGGCACAGCTGCCGGGCTGGGAAGCATTAAGCCTGCTGTCACTTGTTCCTTTCATCTCCCTTTCCCCTCCCCCCCATCTTCCTCCATGGTGCCGAATGGGACGGTGACCATGGGAAGGTGACGGGTGCCATGGGCTGGGGTTTTAGTGGGGGACATGTATAATGTCCCATTTTCTCTTGCCACAGCCCTGCTGCCATGTCCCTCTTGCTGTGCCAAGGCATTTCTCTGTGTGTGTGGCAGACAGCAATCCCTTGAATGATAAATCTAGCTGCTTGTAATCTGTGTGGATAATGGCATTGTAGGTGACAACATGTGAGCAGTTCAAGAAGTGGAAGCTGATCCACTTCTGAGGCTCTGTGTCTGGTACATCCTGCACCAGGCAGTGGGGAAGATGCCAGTCGGATCTCTATGTTATTCATTGCCGCGTCTGCATGTCACTTCACATTACATGATGACAATATCACTTTCAAAATTGCTGAGAAAAAATTCTTTCAATTCAGTGCACATTTGTGTAGTGCAGGAAGCAGTCAAACTGGAAATAGTGTCTAAATGTAATTATACTTTCTTCTAGATACATTCATAGAGAAAGGAGTCTTGCTTTAGAAAAATTTACAGTCTGTCTTATTTTCTATTTAAAAATAGAAATGTTTTCTCCAAAAATGTCTACTGAGCAAGACCAATAATCAGCTTTTAAGTCAGTGATGTTTGCTTCTTGTTGCAATTTTCAGATATTTCATTGATTCTCTGATGTCTTCTGCCCGTATTCCACCAAGCTCCTTATATTAAAATCAGTCTTCCTCCTTTTCTCTTAGTTTCCTTTATGCAAATTGCAACCCGTAGAAGAATAACAAACATTTGGAAGAGTCAAAGAAAACAAATCTACAAAGCAAATCTGTTCATAAACGTCTGTTCATAAAAGACTTTTAAAAAAGAGACTATTTTTCATTACACTTGTGCCTACTTTTGCATTTCCTGAAATGGCTAGAACTAATATCAAAGATTACATGCAGTATCAGTAGGCTTGTGGGGTTTGTTTTTAGACTAGAAAAAGCTCTGCAGCTTAGAGATAAAATGTAATGTAGTAGTTGCTAAGGTAACTGCATGTTTTTGTGAATAGTGGAACAAATTAGGTGAGCAAAACATCTGTAAATTGTCAATAGGTAGGTTAGAGCTGCCCTTAAGCTGAGCAGATTAACCTCTTCAGGCCTACTTGTTAAGTCAAAGAGCAGGAAGAAAGAGTGGCCATAGCGGTTTGTGTGGCTTATACCCCAGTGAATGCTGTCGCCTCTCACTGGGAAGTGGAGGACAGCTGTGGTGGTGGTGGGTCTCCAAAGGCTCTGAGAGCAGAGATGAGTCCAGTGTGGGAGTAAAGGTGAAAACTGACTGCTTTCAGTTGGTCCTAAGTGATTTAATGGATCTGTTCGCCAGCTTTGCTAAACGTGCTAAACAAATCTTCTGTATCTGACTAATCTGTGGTATTGCAGGTGGAAAAGGAGATGAGTGGTTCTGTTTCTAGGGATGAGTTGGTGGTTGCTGTACCTGGGTGGGTGAGGATGTTGGGAGTGGCCAGTTCTCATCTTCAGCTGATGCTTGGGGTGTTTCCTGTTTAAGTGTGCTCCTTAACATACAGGCTTGCTTACCTGGACAGACGGCGCATCCCTCAGCCCCGTATTGGCTGCTATTATGTAGGTAGGTCCTGAGAAGGTGTTGGAGGGGATGGTGGGGAACCTTGGGTGACATGCCAGGATTTGGAGAAGAGTTACTTTTACACGCAATTGGACTTCCTTATCTTACATGGGACATTCTAAGGCTTTCCTCATAGGCACAAAGTGTGTGGCTTCCTACTTAGGAGAGCTTAGATACAGGAAGCTCTGCACACAGTTTCATCACAAGCCCGTTGCTTCAAAGGCTAACCAGGTTGACTTGAAAGCAGCTTGGATGTGGCAGTACCA